>OY740718.1:121496849-122746849 GCA_963513945.1 Hydrotaea diabolus | reverse complement strand
ACGAGCTAAACAAAAAAAATCTTTAATAAGAATCTCTAATGTTGAATAATAACAAAACCCTATTCTAAAAAATAATTTGGGCATCATATTATGATTGAGTGGAATCATATTATGGTTGTAGGGATCATAATATGATTGCGTGTGAATCATACTATGGTTATGGGGATCATACTATGTTCGTATGTGAAAGATAATATTGTTGTGAGCATCACAGTATGGTTGTGGAGATCATAGTATGGTTGAGTGTGAATCATACTATAGTTGTGGGGATCATAGTATGGTTGCGTGTGAATCGCACTTTGGTTGTGAGAATCATACAATGGTTGTATGAGAAACATACTATGGTTGTGAAGATCATAGTATGGTTGTGGAGATCATAGTATGGTTGAGTGTGAATCATACTATGGTTGTGGGGATCATAGTATGGTTGCTGGTGAATCATACTATTGTTGTGAGGATCATAATATTGTTGTGCCACAACCATATGCCCGACAATAGTATAATCCTATTCTAATATTGTCACCACAACCATACTTTTTTGACATGCGGTGTTCGAACAAAGCGTGGGCGGCCCTTCCGGTGGCGGTCTTTTACATCTCGAGTCTCCTTAAACAGTTTCATGCATCGTTAGACGAACATGCGGCTAATTCCTGGTGGACGGAGCATTTTAAAAATATCGCTTTTTTTCATCACACTTGAAAAGCGCTATTACAACGATACGGTTCTCATTATCTGACCACTCCAAGATGAAAGTTGAAACAAATTTAAAATCCCATTACAGACTTACGCTATAGAGGTTAGCTTTCACAACCCATATGACATTAACGGGGTATGTTCAGTTCTAATATTGAAATGGGTGTTTTCAATGTTGTAACAGTATTTATGTCCCTACTAAGTAGAATCTAGTTTCTTTTCTCTGTAGCTAGTTTCCATGGTTAATACTACTTGATGAAAACGTTTACCTTGCTCATCAGATTCGGTGGAAAATTGGTTTTCAACCTAATCCATATGGTGATGGAGAGCGAAAATGAATTTTTAATGACATACGAGTATTCATACCAAGCTTTCAAGAGACGTTTAAGTCTTTGGGCACTATCTCCTTCTCAATCAATATTTTGCTTCAATCTTCTTATGTCTGAACCATTAAACATGCCTGTAAAAATGGAAAAATATATTCTAAGTTTATTTTTTTTAATAATTTATTTTTTTGTATACATTACCTTCTTTAACTTTGCTAGCACTTACTCGTGGAAATGTAGATCTTAAAGTAGTAAAATCTGGTCCATCTACAGAAAACACTTTTACAAAATCTGGAAGAAAGAGCACCGTACTTTTTTCCATACATTCTTTTTTTCTGCGTGCATGTGGGTTTGTTGCTGTCCAAAAATGAGCTTCATCGCTGAAGATGATTATTACGGCCAAACGTTGCTCGAGAACTTTAACATGATGAAAATTTTTACTGCGACTTAAGTTTTGACACTGAAAGATCATTAACGAAATTGTTATGTCCCTATTGGAAAACCCTGCATTAAAAGCTTTAGTTAAACACCTGCATTTCCTATTTTTTCTCTTAACTACGGAAGTCATAAAATTTAATTTTTTAAGCTTTTCCACGAATTCCTACGGGGTATCTGAAATTCGAACCTTCTACTTTAACTATCAGCACACTTCTTTTATTTTCAATTCACAATTAAATAAACGCAATCTAAAGTAAATTTAGTTGCTGCTGTAGTTGCTTTTCTTTGGGAACTTCCGCTTTTTTCATTAAAAAAAAAACACTGGACAAAACCAAAAACTGTCAACAACTTTTAATTCTGCGGAGCGGATTGAAAGTCAACTTCCCTTTCGGTAAGTGACTGAAGTCAACGACTCATGTCAATGTGCGCTCAATAATCAATAATTATAAACGTTTGTTTCTTCCTCAGCCTAAAGTATATTTTTTTAATGTTTACTTTATTTTTTTTATTGAATTAATAAAAATTGTGTCATTTGTAGTCGTAAAATGGCAGGTAGTCAGACGGACGTGAGAGGTAATGGGCGGACAAGTGGGCAGACAGAGGGACGGACACTTTTATGCTACTGCCTGACTACCAGTCAGTTTGTGTTAACTTATTTGATATGCATAAATTGTGCCATAAACTCAGAAACTTTTTTTTGGAATCTTTTGGAACGGAATGTATTGTCTGTCTGCTCCGTCTGTCCCGTCCACCAGTAGTTGCCATTATTTTACTGTCCCCCCTCTGTGTGTACTTGTCATTCTGTATTTAATTCATTGTCTCCGATCATCCATCCGTCTGTCGCTCCGTGCTTATGTTCAAGGGATTTTTGGTTTATTGAACATTTAAATTATCAACCTTTAAACATAATAAATTGTACTCGAAAATGGCGCCCAATGTCAATGTTTTATTATGTTCGCTGTGCCAGAAATCATTGAACGTTTTTGTAAAGTTCAAGTACAATTTGGACCTGAGGTAGCGGTAGCAGTGGTCCGCAAGAAGCCGGACAGGTCTCAAGTTCATATGTAAATAAAATTGTCTGTCGTTGTACATGCACATATGTGTCGCTCAAAATAGAAAGGGACCTAAGGTTAAAAACCAGTTTTGTTCAGGAGAGCCATTTTAAAGATTAGCTACCTTTCTATTTGCGCTTAGAATCGTCGACTTCACTTTCTTAAAACGCGCATATCTCTGGGAAGGAACACTTTTGGTGCATGGGATCGGTCTCATTCGATGCTTAGATGTTGTCCACATCAAAAAAAAAGTTAAAAGTTGATGAAAAGTTTTGTTCAGAAGAGCCATTTTAAAGATTAGGTCCCTTTCTATTTGCGCTTAGAATCGTCGACTTCACTTTCATAAAACGCGCATATCTCTGGGAGGGAACACTTTTGGGGCATGGGATCGGTCTCATTCGATGCTCAGATGTTGTCCACATCAAAAAATGAAAATTGATTTTTTTACCCTTAGGTCCCCTTCTCTATGCGCTGTCACATATGACTTTCGATATATGTACAGAGGAGACCTGCATATTTACATAAATTAGTACATGACAAAAAATCATAAAATTATTTTGAAGACTTTACGAATGGGTTTGTTTGTGCATGACATTGCCATTTGCCGTGGTAAAACTTGGAATTTATTAGCTCGAAATCTGAAGGTGGGTGCATAACCTTTGATAGACATTTAAGATTTGAAATTACATATGTTTTAAATGGTTATAAAACAATTCGAAAGTGCCTAGTTGTCCAAAAATGAGCAAAACATTGCAAACGTAAGCCAATGCCACACACAAGTCCAACCAACAGCGTCCCATCTGCGCTCTGATAGGCGACTACGAGTTGTTATATGTGACAGCGCATAGAGAAAGGGACCTATGGGTAAAAAAAAATCAATTTTCATTTTTTCTTTTTTTGATGTGGACATGGAATGAGACCGATCCCATGCCCCATAAGTGTTCCCTCCCAGAGATATGCGCGATTTATGAAAGTGGCGGTACACCAAAGATACACGTATTTAAATCTTTAAAATGGCTCTCCTACACAAAACTGGTTTTTACCCTTAGGTCCCTTTCTCTCTGCGCTGTCAAATATACATTTCTGGCCTAGGAAACACTAAGAGTTGCCTGGCGCCACCTGACATTTCCGTTGGAAAGTTTGACACTTTTTAGCATAAACGTACTTAGAACGTTTTAGCGTACGACCATCATTAGTGTTGTTTACAGTGACTTGAAAAAATCAATTTGGCAAAAAAATGGGATTAACTCGTGAACATCTTGTGTCGATTCATGCAAAGAAATTTTGAAAAAATACTATTGCGGTGCATCTAAAGACGTTTATAAGATCTTCACAGGTGACGAATCATGGATCTATGCGTATGAGCCTGAAACAGAACAGCAATCGACCGAAGACAAGCTAAATCCAACGAAAGTTGTTCGTGGAAGAAGCACTTCAAAGCAAATGGTCGCCTGTTTCTTCGGCAAAACTGGTCATGTGGCGACTACAATTTGTTTGCCTGAAGTCTTCGGAGAAATTCGAAAAACGAACAAGAGAAGACGAATCATTGACCATGCACCACAACAATGCGAGCTTTCACACATCGGCTCAAACCAGTGCCTTTTTGACCAGCTAAGACGTCGAATTGATGGGTCATTCTCCATACAGCCCTGACTTGACACTCAATGCCTTCTTTTTATTCCCGCATATTAAGAAAAAAATCGTGGTCAACGATTTTCGTCGCCAGAAAATGCTGTTGAAGCGTTCAAAAACCATGCTTTGGAGGTGTCTCAATCGGAGAGGGAAAAGTGCTTCGGCAATTGGTTTGAGCGCATACAAAAGTAAATAAATCATGCTGGTGAATACTTTGAAAAACAATAAAACCATTTTTGATGATAAATATTAAAATTTTCATTATTAGGCCAGCCCTCGTAATGTGGCAATTTTAGCCTTTTTTAAAATATTCCACTTTTGCTGCCCCTATTTCAAAAGTCGCCTGCCTGTATGCACCTTTTTTGAAATTTTTGTTACTTTTCATAACTCGAAAAGTGTACTCGTATTCTTATTTAAGAGGTAAAAGTACTTTTATTGGTTTTATTTAAAAGCTGACGCTTACGCTGTCTATTACGAGTAGAGCATCTAAAGGTTGAGCTATTTAAAATTTTCAATTTTAACTACCGATTACTTTGACTTTGCAAGGTAGAATATCATTCAGTTTTACTCTTAGGTTTATGTTCCTACACATACGTGCTATCGCTTTAATGTCTTTAGCTCTGGAACCCACTTATTGCATTTAATCTTAAGGAAAATTGGTACAGCTCATTAGGATCGATTTGAATCCAGCTCAAATGAGAGTGCGTCATATCGGTCTACGTTTTTATATAAACCTTGCGATTATAGATACAGCCGCTCTAGAACATCAATATTGGTATAGTATATTTCGATGGACTTATAGTCCCCATATAAATGTTCTGGGGCAAAAACCGGCGTCCAATATAAAAATAAAAAATATGAAAAAATAAAAATATCTTAAAAATATTTTTTCTTTAGCAATTTGTCTAAATTTGGTGTGACTGGCTCGGAAAATCCGGAGCCTTCTTAGAGATCACACTAAAAGAGTTGTTGTACACGCAGAGAAAATATATGGTTACTATATGATCACGGCAACAATAATATGTTGTTTACAATAAAAGCATGTTTGTCGCAACAATAGTTTGGTTTTCTGAGTTTTATTTTGACAACAGTATGATTGCAGCAATATTAAGATTGTTGAAATGTAACAATACTATTATTGCTAAATTTAGAAATGTAAATATGGTTGTAGCAACCATGTAAATATTGTTGGTGCGACAAAAGTAGTGTTGTTGAAGATTGACGTTGACAATAAATGATTACGGCAATCATACTGTATGGTTGAGACTATGAACAAAGCATAAAAGGTTTTAAAAACTATGCATAAATGTGTTTTTTGTTTGGTATACCAAAAAAACATACACACACACGATGCAGTACATGGTTGCTGTTCATTATAAAAAACCACGATAATCGGAAGACAATGAGAGGGATTTTTATTGTGTTTACTTTTTTCGGTGGAATACTCTACTGCCGACTGGTTCTCGTTTATTTAAAATCTGCCTACACTTAAGTATATAGCCATTGATCATGGTTTAATCACGTTCATAACCTGGGGTCTACGGATGGTAAAAAAGCTTTCATCCCTTGCAGTTAGAAGCTTGAAATTAGAAGTCTTTTCGACAGCCTTTTGAATACATTTTTGTTTCATTAATAAAATGTTCAATAGAAACACTGTCTCAAATCTGGCTATGAACTAATTTTAAAGAATGCTTAATAAGAATCTCTAATGTTGAATAATAACATAACCAAATCCTATAAAATAAATTTTGGGATCATAGTATGGTTGAGTGGAATCATATTATGGTTGTAAGAATCATAATAAGGTTGCGAGTGAATCATACTATGGTTGTGAGGATCATACTATGGTTGCATGTGAAAGAAAATATTGTTGTTAGTATCATATTATGGTTGTGGAGATCATAGTATGGTTGAGTGTAAATCATACTATGATTGTCGGGATCATAGTATGGTTGTGTGTGAATCATACTATTGTTGTGAGGATCATAATATTGTTGTGCCACAACCATATACCCAACAATAGTATGATCCTCTTCGAATATTGTCACCACAACCATACTTTTGTCTGCGTGTAGATGGGTGTACCACAGGTGCACCACATGGCTCTGGCCTTTCTCCCTCTTTATTTCTTATTTTCATTGATGATCTGTTGGGTCAGATCGTGAATCCAATCTACTCCGTTGCGGATGACAGCAAACTCCGTCATTCTTATTCATTCAACCATAGGCCAAGTCTTTAAGATATTGAAGACAGAAGACGATTTATGGATGAGACACTTGACCGGGATTACCTGGCCATTTCCGACTGGAGTCGAATGAGCAGAGTGGATTTTAATGCGCGCAAGACGCAGTGCTGCTTGTTGTCTCACAAGCGATTCGCTGACCCAACTGTGTCGTTAATTTCTATCGATGGTATGGATGTTGAACAATCAGATGCTCTGAAAATGCAATGTGGCGCTCGTTGGGCGAGACATGTATTCGAAGTATCGAAAAAAGCACTCAAGTGTATGGGCTTTCTAAAGCGGTGTAAGAGATATTTCACTCCTTCTGATCTTTTCAACATCTGAACGTACGATCGATGGTATACAAATTGAAGGTAGCGCATTGCGCAGTTCCAAAATCGAGAGAGAAAATAATGACGTCACATTTTCAACCAGTGATGGTGTTTTAAAATTGCAAGTCGACGTCTAAATTGTACCAAAACGAGTCCGATTGTACCAAATTTAAAAATATAATAAACTCATATTCTACATAACTGAGTGTGTAGATGTACAGCCGGACGGACATGGCTAAATGGAATCAGAAAGGTTTTTCTCTTGGAAGAAAACCTTTGTTCGAAATCACTTTAAATACTACTTTATGATAATAGAAAATTAGCTTTCGTTATTTTGTAAAACTGAAAAAAGAATAAATAATAATTTTTCAATTCATTGTACAATAAATAACTTCAAAAGGAACACATCTCACAATATTATCTCGAATGATTTTCGGTGTAACAAAATCCATCACAAAATTATAATATGTACCCTGTACCACCATATTGTGTAGGCATCTAACGTTCGTATTAATTCTAAAATTCCAATATTAAAGAAGAATTTTCATTATATGAATGGTATTTTAGGAAGAATTTGCAATTGTACCAGAAAATAGTCAAATATACCAACGTGAAATTGTAACAAAAAAAAAAAAAAATACCGTGTGCCAAGGTACCAGCAAGTATTCAATCGTACAATTTTTGGAACATTTATACCATTTATTATAAAAAAAAATATAAAAATTCAAATCAAGTGTGGAATCTTTATAGGTAATTTGAAAGGACATTTTATGGCATTTATTTTTTGAATATAATTTCCTTCAAATGTTGGCAACTGTAATATGGAAATGAGCGTTCGGCGAAAAACAAGAAGATCCGCTGTTTTCGTCCACAATTTTGTTCAGTGATAAGGCCCATTTTTGGCGCAACGGCAACGCCAATAAACGAAAACTATTTGGGCTAAAGAGGAACCAGAAGTGGTTCAAGAGGTGCCATTATACCCAGAGAAAACCACGGTTTGGTGCGGCTTATAAGCTGGTGGAATAATCGGTGCATATTTTTTTAAATGATGATGGCCGGAAAGTAACCGTGAGCGGTGCTTGCTATCGCGCCATGATATCGATGTTTATGCTACCTGAAATTTAAGCCCTTAATCTTGACGACACTTGGTTTCAACAGGACGGCGCCACTTGTCATACATCTGCTCAAACAATGGATCTATTGAGAGGTCATTTTGAAAAACAGCTAATTTCACGTTTTGGACAGGTAATTTGGTGATATCACACCTTTAGACATTTGTCTTTGTGGTTACGTAAAGGCCAAAGTCTATGCTGACAAACCAGATACGATTCAGGTTTTGGAAGCCAACCGTTCGAAATGCTCGGACGAGTCATCCAAAATTGGACCCTCAGATTGGAAACCCTGAGGCGTAGTTGCGGCCAACATTTGAAGGAAATTATATTCAAATAATAAATGCCACAAAATGTCCTTTCAAAATTGAACGAACTTTTATATTTCTTTTTTTGTTCTGAAAAAATACCTCTAGATGGATCACCCTATACTTATATATATGTGACGCGCAAAATAGAAAGGGTCCTAAGGTTAAAATCCAGTTTTGTTTAGGAGAGCCATTTTAAAGATGAGGTCCCTTTCTATTTGCGCTTAGAATCGTCGATTTTACTTTCATAAAACGCGCATATCTCTGGGAGGGAACTCTTTTGGGGCTTGGGATCGGTCTCATTCGATGCTCAGATGTTGTCCACATCCAAAAAAAAGTGAAAAGTTGCTGAAAAGTTTTGTTCAGGAGAGCCATTTTAAAGATAAGGTCCCTTTCTATTTGCGCTTAGAATCGTCGACTTCACTTTCATAAAACGCGCATATCTCTGGGAGGGATCCCTTTTGGGGCATGAGATCGGTCTCATTCGATGCTCAGATGTTGTCCACATCAAAAAAAAAAATTAAAATTGATTTTTTTACTCCTAGTTCCCTTTCTCCATGCGCTGTCACATATACGAGGGCGACCGAAAAAGTAACTGGCCTAACATAAAAAGAACCGTTTTTTTGGAATTATTATTATTTATTTTTCAACATAATCTCCTTCCAACTCAATACACTTCATCAAACGTTTTTCAAATTTTTTAATTCCATCCGAAAAATAAGATTTTTCAAGACCTTCAAAATATGCCTCAGTTTCAGCAATAACCTCGCTATTGGACGAACATTTTTTGCCACCGAGAATTTTTTTTAAATTTGGAAACAAGAAATAATCAGAAGGAGCTAAATCTGGACTATACGGTGGATGCGGAGCAATTTCAAATCGTAATTCTGCCAGTTTTTGTTGCAGTGTGTGAAGGAGCATTATCTTGATGAAAAAAAACTTTTTTATTTTCTAAATGCGGTCGTTTTATTTTGATTTCTTCACTCAACCGGTCCAATAATGCACAATAAAATTCACTATTTATAGTTTTTCCTTTCTCAAGATAATCAATAAATATTATACCCCTTGCAACCCAAAATACTCTGGCCATTACTTTTCCTGCTGACTTAACAGTTTTCGCCTTCTTGGGACCACTTTTACCAGCTTCTGGTCCAACGGACGATTTTTTGGGGCAAAGTCAACAAACGCGGCACCCATCTTGCGGATAGCTTTTTCATGTGGAGTTCATCATGTAAAATACTCCAAACTTGTTTTTCGTGTATTTTAACAATATCAGCAAGTTCTCTGAGCTTGATTCGTCTATCTTTAGTCACTTCATTAAATATTTTTCTAAGGTTTTTAATAGTAGTAGAAGTTTTCGGTCTTCCAGAACGTTGTTCATCTTCCGTACTTGAACGACCCATATTAAATTGTTGAACCCAGGATTTCACGGTGGAGTATGATGGTGCATTATCACCATGAACAGAATCCAATTCATCTTTGATTAATTGTGGCGTGTAACCTTTCATATAAAAGTGTTTAATTACCGCATGAAACTCTTTATTTTCCATTTTTCAAAAATTATAAAACTTGTTTACTTCAATCACCTGTAACAAAGAAAATAATCATAAAATTTTGACAGATGGCTTATAAAAGATTGCTTTTAAAAAACCAAAAAAAAATGCTAGTAAAACAGAAAATATGCCAGGCAGTTAGTTTTGCGGTCTCCCTCGTATAGAAACCTCGTGTTGTTGAGTGCATGTTTGGACCATAAAAACCGTGTTCTGGAATAGCGCCATATTATTGGTCTGACCGCAATTACATTCATATTTTTCATTTTTCGCCCTCACTGGCCTTTTGCTTTGACCTTATAACCTTTGTTTCGATGCCAAAGAAACAGTTTTCGAGCACAGAACTAATGTTGAACTCCGTATTTTATTGAGTGTCAAACCATAAGTAAGAACCACACACAACTTGCACACTTACGACATGTTCGTGGTAAATGCACTACTTTACACAAATTGATGGACACTTGTTTTCAGCATCAGGATTGTACAATAAAAACACACAACCTTAAGATGCCGAAGCTGATTAAAGCATGAGCTGAGCTTTGGCATCTTCTCGTACTGCTCAGAAAAATCAGAAAATAAAAAGCGAAAGAAAGACATGTTCACAACACGTCGTCCACATAATCCCTGAAATAATGTCATTAATGTCTGCTGTAATTGTACACAAGCTCAACAAAGCCCAATTTTGGACTGACTGACAGACTGACTCGACTAGTGGCTGCGAGCAACAGAACGCTGCGCGACAATTGACTCTAGATTTTAATGAGATTTTTCCCAAATCTTTGGAGACTTTTTTCCTTAAACAAACGTTGTCTGGTACAATTATGGACAGAAGCCACAACAGAAGCCATCTAACAATTGCCACAAAGATCGACTGTTTAATGAAGGCTCATGTGTGGTGGAAAAATGTTTCTCATTGTCGAACACTGGGATGGGATGCACTTAAAAGCAGGTGTAAATGAGCACGAGTAGTACAAAATCAAGTCGTGTAATCGCCGGTATTGAAAATGTATAGGGTGTTACTAAAACATTTGCGATATTCTTGCCAGTGTTGTAATCCGTTGTATAACAATCAAATGAAGTTGTTCTCAGAAAATGTGAAATACTCGTACCTTTTACTACTGAGTTGGCTAAAAAAAAAGGTTATAAGCTTCACCTTAGATTCAGCTCTAGAATGTACCTTCTTAGTCAGAACTACTATTGTATACAGAGTGGAGCTCGAAAATTTGCTTTTTTGCACTACAGGCTGTGGCGGCGCTGTTGGTCGAAGAGAGAGTGCGTGGCTTATAGCGGCTGGCGGGAGATTTGCATTCGTTTGCCTTTCAGTTGCCATCATGCATTGGGCACGTGAAGAGAGGTCATTTTGTGTTAAAGCGTATTTTTCAAATGCTCAAACGATCATTGCAGTGTTGCGTGCTTTTCGTTTACAGTTTGCTGTTCCCCACGCGGACGTGTTCCTGGACGGCAATCAATTGTAAATTGAGTAACTTCATTGAGATCAGAGAACAGGGAATGTGTCATGTGTACGAAGGGAACCTGAGAGAAGGATTACAAAAGAGCAGCAGTACTGCAATCTCCGAAACGCTCTGCTCGAAAGCAATCACTTTCTCTTGTCATTTTCAGACTCTTGTTTAGTTGGCTCTTGAGTCAATGGATTTAGAGGATACATGGTTCCAACAGGATGGTTCCACTGCACAAACAGCGAGGGTTACCATGACTTGTTTTAGGCAAATGTTTCCTGCACGGCTTATCTCTTTGAGGGGCGATGCGAACTGGCCGGCACGCTCACCAAATTTAGCCCTATGCGATTTTTTTCTTTGGAGTTACCTGAAATCGAAATGTATATCAACCGACCCAACACCTTGGAAGACTTGTATAACAAAATTGAGGCTGAAATTGGCAGAATACCAATCGAAATGGTTGTTAGAGTTCACGAAAACTTCAGAAAACGTATGCAGCAGTGTGTGGATAGCAAAGGTCTACACTTGCCAGATACACTATTTAAAACTATGTGATTTGAAAATTCCCTTACTGTTCAATATAATTGAAATATAAAATAAATTTTTCTTTTTCCCTTCTACCCGATTTGGTCAATTTCAAAAAATACCAACCTAACGCTCACATGTGTCTTATAGCTGGTAATCAATCTAGAGGTATTTTGTTCAATAGCATTTTTTCACAGATTATGCGTGAGTTGTGTTGAACTTAATTTTTTTTTTATTTTCAATATTGTTTGCCATCCTGCGAGTCACCGGTTCAGTGTTTGGGCTCTTCAAAAGCTCGAAGAAGATATGCTGTTTTCGACCAAAATTTCGATCAGCGATGAGTTCCATTTCTGGCTCAACGGCAATGTCAATAAACAAAATTACTGCATTTAGGCTGAAGAGTAACCAGAAGAGATTCAAGAGATGCCATTAGACCCAGAGAAAACCACGGTTTGGTGCAGCCGTGAAAAGAGTCTAAAACTATGTTTATCAAACCGATCGATTCGGAATCAATATCTGCCACTATCAGAGGGCTCAGAGCCAGTAGCTCTAATATCTGATTCTGACCAAATTTCGTATACGATAGCTAATGTTTTTGAATAATCTACATACGAATGCCCCAACAGATTTGAGGTACTGCCGCTCTCTAGAAGCCACAAATAAAATCCGATTTTGCTCAGAATTGGTGTGGCATGTTATGAACAACTAAAAATAAATTCTGGGAAAGCCAGAATTTAAATTTAGTAGGTATTCACCAAGGTATATAGGTTCGCGGTGTCACATGGCATCCTTGCAAAGGCTATTCCTGATTTGATGTCGTGCACTTCACAGGTCACTTTTTATACTCTTCACCATAGGAGGGTGGTATATATACTTTCGTCATTCCGTTTGTAACACATGGAATTTTTGGTTGAAGACCATTTAAAGTATTTATATTATTGGTCGTCATAAATGTTCAAGGCGATCTAGACATGTCCGCCTTTCGGCCAGTTTGAACGCAAAGAACCAAACTTATTATATATACTTATCGGGTGCTCAATCTATAGGTATTTTTCAGAATAAAAAAAGACAAAAATTCAAATCAAGTGTGGAATTTTTATTATTTTTTCGAAAGGACAATTTATGTCATTTATTTTTTGAATATAATTTCCTTCAATAGGTTGGCGGTAACTACGCCTCAGTGTGTCCATTCTAAGGGTCGAAGACTCTTTGGAGCATCTCGACCAGTTTGGCGTTAACGACACGCGTTATGTTGGCTTCCAAAACCTGAATCGTAGTTGAATTGTGTTCATAGACTTTGGACTTTACGAAGACTTTGGACTTACGTAGCCCGTAGTTGACTTTGGACTTTCATAGACTTTGGACTTTACGTAGCCCCACAGGAAAAAAAGTCTAAATGTGTGATATCACACGATCTAGGCGGCCAACTAACCGGTCAAAAAAGTGAAATTAACTGGTCTTCGAAAAGACCTCTCAATAGATCCAATGGCAATTGGCACCGTCCTGTTTAAACCAAATGTCATCAAGACTACGGGCTTCAATTTCAGATAGCAACAAGATCGATATCATGGCGCGATAGCGAGCACCATTTACGGTTACGTTTCGGCCATCATCAGTTTTGAAAAAATATGGACCAATGGTTCCACCAGCTTATAAACCGCACCAAACCGTAGTTTTCTCCGGGTATAATGACACCGCTTGAACCTCTTCTTGTTGCTCTTCAGTCCAAATGCGGCAATTTCGTTTATTGACTTGAGCCAGAAATGGGCCTCATCACTGATCAAAATTTTGGTCGAAAACAGCGGATCTTCCCGTTTCTCACTGAACGCTCATTTCCATAATGCAGGTGTTCACATTTGAAGGTGATTATTTTCAAAAAAAATGCCATAAAATGTCCTTTCAGATTACCAATAAAGATTCCACACTTGATTTGAATTTTTATATTTTTTTTTGTTCTGAAAAAATATCTCTAGATGGATCACCCTATACATTGCCACATACCAGACAATATAACATATGAGCGAGAAAGAATAGAAATACGACTGAGGCAATCGTAGAGAATCGAAATTGGGCGCCTCGTAAATGATTTTGTTGATAAGTCGTAGAGTAACTTTATTCTCTCATGCCAAAAGCTATCGAAAAAGCGATGGCACAATATCGAAAAATTGTTGTCCTTACAAATCGGCCCACCCTAATGCTCACCTATGAGTAAAATTCTTTATATCGAGTAAAAGTGTACTTAATGTGTTAAAATGTACATACCTATTATCAGAAATATCGCTATCAGATAGCCCATATGGTAAAATGACTTAAGAAAACCTATTCATATGACCACATTTCTCAAAAGATTGTATAAAGTATACTTTTTCCGTGGAACAAGTCACCAAAACGAATACCATCCAGACAAATATTCTTTGACAATAACTCCATATCTATACAAAATGAGGTCAAATATCTCGGTGTTATTCTGGACAAAAAGTTAACATTCCGTGAACATATCGACAAAACCTGCGAAAAAGCCATAAAATCCTTCAGAGCTCTTTGGCCTCTGCTAAACAGACGGTCCTCACTTTCCAACGCAAATAAGAACCTGTTGCATAAATGTGTTATCAGACCCATAATCTCATTTGCTTCTCCAATCTGGTATAAGGCCGGAAACACACACCTCAAACGACTGCAAGTCATCCAAAATAAATGTCTTAAAATGATCAACAATAAGCATTGGCGTTACTCCACAACTATGTTGCATGAAGAGAGCGGATACGCACTGCTCAAGGGCTTCATAAAACTGAAAATTATTTCAGAAAAATTGCAGACTCTTCTTATGAAATACTAAGAAAGTGTAACGAAATTTAACATTTAAATAATTTTATAAAAAATTTAAATTTAACAAACTAAAATATTGTTTCTATAGATAATTATTTGATAGAATAATTTCCCTATTTTACACTATTTTTCTAATGTTTGACACCTAAATATAAAATAAGCCAATAAGGTTTTTCCAATCCTTTTTACCTTGCAATGTATCAGAACGAAATAATGCGATATCAATGTACATAATTAAATAGTTACAATTGCTGAAATATCCTGGAGATAAAACTCAAACATATGTAACGTGTCTTATGTAAGATCCCAATAAACATTATAAACTTACTATAAATTGATTATAAACTTACATTAGTAAACGTAAGCTTGGAAATTCTTTATGGTAATCATTGTAACATGTTGATTTCCAATTATCGGATAAACAAAAAGGGTCCCTTATTCTACAATTGTATCCATGCTTGGAAAACAATTGGAAATCAATTTGAAAAAACAATATTTAATAAATCTTGTGGAAAGTTTGTTGTAAATGTGTATATTTGTTTGTTTCAAAATTGGATGTACATAAATACTTTTCCAAAGTAAAACAAATTAAAATTTATATTTTTAAATATATTTACATATTTATTAATTAATATATTTAATGATTTAAGATTAAGTGACTGAATATAAATAAATAAGTGATACGTTAAAAATAAATTTTACTTCAAATGATTTATGAATTTGTACTTCGAAACACAACAAAACAAAAGATGCAAAAGAAAACAGTTAAGAGGTAGTTAAGTTTTTGTCAATTGACCTAGATTGCATAAGTCTACTCTATACAACTATATACAGCCATAACGAGAATATGTTAATTAAAAAATAAGAAATATTATATTAATATTCATTGTCAGATGGTATTGATTTGTGTTTATATGTTGCTCTTTGTTTTTGCCTATTTTTGGCAAATTGAAAAAAACTTTTTGACTCTTGAACGAAGTGGCCTTCGTCAAAACCACGCTTTACTGCAGCATCTGTATAAAATATAAAACATATTATTTTTACGTTTGCTATAAATGTACTGAAACTACTCATGAATCAATAAGAACAGATTACGCATTGCGCAGGTCCGTTAGTTCTGTTGCTCTCACTCAGCTGATTGAGTGACGTAGACAGAGGGCATTGTGGTTTGTTATCTTACATTCGTGGTATATTGTGAAAGGTAGAAAGTCGTTAAAGTTAAAAACAAATAGTGTAAAATAAAAACTAAAATGTGGTGTGCAGTGAAAAATTGTTGTAACAGATCAAGGGAGGTCTGCACGATCACCCCGATCAAATTGAATTTAAATATCGCTTAAGGTAGTATATTCTTGGTCGAAATGATGGTATCATATCCGATGGTGAAAATGTAGAAAACGACGATACGCCAGACTTAGAAATGTCGGAAAAGTCGCTAACTGGTAATATGCAATTTTTGTTAACAGTTTGTCTATTGGTGTTGTAATATTTCTTATTGCAGGCAAAATATTTGCAGTTTTAGATGTTGCTGCAAACACCGACGAACAAGTCGAGCAAGAGTTGACAGATATGCAATACGATGGCCTAGAAAATCTCGCGGGCTATATTTGCCATAGATTAAAAGATCTGGTTCCAGAAATTGCCGTATCAGAAAACGAAAAATGTTCTTCATCGTATTCGTGGGTTGATCATTTGTCTGAGGGCGGACTATCAAAGCCGACTCAAAAAACTATCGAACACATGCAAGAACTTGAAAATATTTTCGAAGAAAACAATAGACAAGGCTTGCTAATTAAAGAAAACTTCATAAAGTCTCACATACAACAGGCAGATCATATTGAATGTGACAAAAAAGTAAAAATCCTTTTTTTTAGATCTCGTATATATTTCAAAATAAGAAAATTTAACCAGGAGATCATAGACAGATCGAGTTCGAGAAAAAGAAAATATAAAAAATTAATAAATTAAATATAAAAAAAACAAAATTCTATGATTTTTCGTTTTATTTTATTCAAAATAAAAAATAACCATAACATTTTTTAATTACCACAACAAATCTCATACTGTTTTCATAACATACAAGCAGTTGTGCGCTCTGATGACGTACATGCGCAGTAGAAAATTTTTTTGAAGAGAGGAATGCGCCATCTGTGTTTATTGCTTCATGGAAACTACTTACTCTTTATAGCCATTGTAACATTTAAGTTTTGAATGGATTTCTTTTCAGTGGTTCCCTTCCACGAATATTTTTCGGCACATTTGTCCGTGAATATTTTTCGCCAGCAGTTTTTGACAAATCGACCACTATTATTCGATAAGTGTTTGAGATTGTTTTCCTGAAAAGAAGAAAATATAATTTTAATATTTCAGTTATTAATGAACATAGAAAATTTATTACCACTCTGCCCACAATTTGCAAAATTTCGTTGGCAGCGGCAGTCGAAATTTGATGCTTTATAAAGCATTTTGCCAAATCTGTTCCTAAGTCTGCAACAGCATCGTCTTCTGAAGAATCTGCAGCATTGTCTTCACTGGAACTGCTTTGTAGTAAAACCAAATCTGGAGAGCTTGCGCGACAGTTGATTTCCTTTGGTGGATGAATAGTCAAATCATCGACGTTTGCATTAATAGTTAATGCCTTAACTATTCGTTCGCTCCTTTTTCTTACACTTTTTTTATATTTATAAGGCATATTTACCTTTTATATATTTATTAAATACAACACAAATTCCTTTCCACTTAAACAAATAAATTTTAAGCACAACGCGACAAGTGTCAAATAAAAGTGAAGGCATTGACGAAATGAAAACAAAACAAAAGTCAGAGATACTAGCCGATCCATTGTAATCGGTGGCGGCGGCAGAGTATTTTTAAGTCAGCGACCACAAAATTAATAAAAAAAAACAAGAATAATTAGAATTACAATTTCCGACTTCATTACATATTTTTCATATTGATTTTATAAGGGATTTGATATTTAGAATCTCTTTAAAATCAAAAAACCGCGTATTAAAAACCGTATCATTGGTGTCGGCGGCGACGATTGTAATTCAAGCAGGCCAGTATACTTACGAAAGTATTGTAAATGTCTATTTTAGTATATCTTTTACAAATCTATTATAAATACATTACAATAAATTTGTGAATTTTAATTTTCGTAAACTAGTTTGGAAATAGTGTTTGGAAAACAATTGTTAATAAACTAGTTTACGTCAATGTTTATTGGGATGTACATATATATAATAATGGATTAATAAATAAATAAAAATAAAAAAAAAACTACTTCGGCATATTTTTAAAATAGAACTGAGACGCTACTTTTCGCCTCACTCGAGTCATCGTTTGTTTCTTTGTTTAATTTTCTTTTGGTCATACCCAGCCCACTGTGCCTTGTCTTTAAATCGAACATGCGCGTCTGATCAATACACACTGTATTACCTATTCCACTCAAAACATTCCCAGTGAATTCCAAAACTAGTTTAAGTATGCTGAACATCCCAAGTTTAAGGTTAAAATGACTGAAATTAGAATTGAAAAGATGGCATTTCGTGGCTAATTGTTTTTCCAACTCGCAGCAAGCAAATGCAAGTAGGCTTTGTTCGCTCCCATAGAAACGTTCTTGGTCAGTCAGCCAGCCAGCCAGCTTGGTTCTGTCCATGGTCACAAGTATTCGGAATATGTTGACTTATGAGCACAACATGTTACGGTAGCTGCATCAGCTGCCAATGTTCGTTTTGTTTTTGGTCTGCCTCCATTTGTTTTTTAACGTGGCGGTTATGGCAAGCATAAAAAAGTGGCAGTGCTCAAGTACTAAAATCCAGCGAGGAGACCCGTTATCAACATTTAATTTAATTAATAAGAATTTTCTTCAAGTGCCCCCCATCCCTCCCTCCATGTAGGTACGATGAAAATCATTTTAGCGTAAACTGAACTTTATGGTACGAAAATTGTATTTCGGATTTCGCGCGTGCTTTTCCTAAAAAATATACAAAGAAAAAAAGGGCGCTAAAAGTTGGTCATGCGATTGGCGTTGTTAGTGGCGTTTGTAAAGTGCTCGGTTATGGATATGCTTCTCTAAGCTGTGGCTTTCTTCTGCCGGAGTCAATTATCTGTGCAAAAGATGAAAAACACTGCGAAAAGGTAATTAAGCTGGCTACAATAAGAATTAGAGATAATTATTGGTTTCATTTCATACCTCTGACGTGTGCTTCATTCAGTGTTCTGGAGCCATTAATATTTGTTGGCTTATTTGTTAGCCGGTAACTTGTGGTTATGCTATGATGGCAGTTGTTAGGGTACCCTACACTGTCGGAAAGGGGAAACTATTTATGTTGGGTTGAGGTTTTGAATCGAATGGTAATTTTTTTTATGAGACGAAACATCGCAAGCACCAACCCCACAACACTTTTATATTTAAACACAATTTGGAATTGTATGTAGGACAGTACTTTATATGTGACAGCGCATAGAGAAAGGGACCTAAGGGTAAAAAAAATCAATTTTCACTTTTTATACCCTCCACCATACAATGGAGGGTATATTAGTTTTGTCATTCTGTCTGTAACACCTTGAAATAATCATCGGAGACCCAACAAAGTATATTTATTCTTGATCCTCGTAAAAGACGATCTAGCCATGTTGTCTGGCTGTCCGTCTGTCCGTTTGTTGAAAACAAGATAGAGCCTGCATGAAAACAGCTAGGGATCTAGCCATGTTGTCTGGCTGTCCGTCTGTCCGTTTGTTGAAAACAAAATAGAGCCTGCATGAAAACAGCTAGGGAGCTGAAATTTGGCACAACATGTGTAGTTAACCTAGCATGGTTGGTATTGAAAAATCGGCTATATAGCTCTACGGGAAGTTAATGTTGGAGACCCTCAACCGACACTACCTCATAAAAATTAGTTTTTTGTTTGGAAATATCCGTCCAGTTTCTTGAGAAAAATCACTGAAATTTTGCAAATGATGAAATTATGTAAAAATGGTTTAGATTGGGCCACCATTTCTTGTACTTTCCATCCAAACAACCTTATGGGCCTTGAGAAATAATATGACTATAACTCACCACAAACTTGACCTATCCAAAGATTTCTATATACAACACACGTCTACGCTGAATTCGATTGAGATCGGAAAAGTCCTACTGGTACCTCCTACACTAACGCTCTCATGGGCCTTGAAAAATAATATGACCATAACTCACCACACACTTGACCTATCGAGAAGAAATTTTCGGCGTAATATTATATAGAACAGACTTTCGCACTAAATTTGGCTAAGATCAGAAAGGCCCTACTGGTACCTCCCACACAAACGGTCTTACGGGCCTTGAAAATAATATGACAATAACTCACTACAAAATTGACCTATCGAGATGAAATTTTTTACATAAAGATTTTTATATAGATCACACCTTTGTTGAGATCGGAAAACTCCTACTGAGACCTCCCACACAAACGGTCTCATGGGCTTTGAGAAATAATATGACGATAAGTAACGATTTTTACACGTTCCAACTGTAAAGCGAATAATTAATAAATCGTTCGAAGTAGAGAAGTTTTTTAAATTCAAACCAGCAACACTTAGCAATTGCTCCGAGTCTTGCGTTTGGTTATGGTAAAAGAATTTTCTAAGTTCAAACCAACATTAGCGACTGCGCCGAGTCTTGCTGTTGGTTATGCTTAAAGCCACACACAGGGAAACTACAAATATTCGGTTGTAAAACAAACTTTCGGTTGAAATCACCAACATTATATGATAGTCCAATATGGGGCACTTCCTACAGCTTCAGTCCATTGTTTGGATTGTTCTTTTGTCTCTGGAGTATAGTGGTGGATCTATGTCTCATCAACAGTTATGAAACGACGCTTAAAATCCATTTTATTTCGCTGAAAACTATCCAAACAAGCTTGAGAAATGTTCATTCTTATGCGTTTTTGGTCGGCTGTTAACAAGTGCGGCACCCATCTTCCAGAAAGCTTTTTCATCTGTAGTTCTTCATGCAAAATTAAATGGACTCGATCATTTGAGATGCCCATGATATTAGCTATTTCACGCTCTTTTATTCGTCGATCATTTAATACCATATCATGCACTTTGGCTACAATTTCTGTTGTTGTTGCTGTTTTTTGACGTCCACTACGTGGTTCATCTTCAATACTTGTACGACCACGTTTAAATTCAGCAACCCAATTTTTTACTGTTGCATATGAAGGAGCACTTTCACTTAACACATTCACCATATCATTATGAATTTCTTGTCCCGATAAACCTTTTTTATGTAAATATTTAATGACACCACGCATTTCTAATTTTTCCATTGTAAAAAAATCGCGGAAGCGTCTTTTGTGAACACCTGTTTCTATATGAAGGAGTTGCCAGATCGAAACAAAATTTAACATGTGTTCATAGCAGAGATGGAAGTTTCCAAAACACTTAACTTTTTTCTGTTTATACCGCGCTTTTTGTGCTAATCTAAGAAGTTTCCGAAGCGCCTATGAAATAAGAGTAGAATACAGCAAGCATGCCTTTGAACTCCCTACAAAGGCCTACCCTTTTCCAATGCACCTTTAACTAAGGTGCAATACAAAGGTATTGATGCTATTGCAGGCAACGATAGGTAATTCAGGCGTTTTGAGAAGAAATTACTAAGTGATGAAAATTTATTTCTGTTTTATGGTTTTGTTTTCTCCAAATACGTTTTATACAGGGTGGGCCAAAAGTACCATGGGGTTTAATATTTAAGAACTTTATCGTTCATTTTTTTTTTCAAATTATATAAATAACACTTGGAGAATAAATAATGGAGAGATTCACAACCGAACCATAGAATTACATTAATTCAATCAGTGAACAATTATTTTAACGCAAACGCATCAGTGATGAAGCTCATTTTCATTTGAATGGCTTTGTTGATAGGCAGAACTGTAGGTTTTAGGGTTCTGAAAACCCAAGAGCCATTCATCAATGCCAATTGCACCCCATTAGGTGTACAGTATGGTGTGGGACCACATCTGCAAATATCATTGGGCCTTACTTCTTCGAGACTGAAGATGGAAGTGCTGCAACCGTAAATGGAGAGCGGTATCGGTTTATGATAGAAAATTGTTCACGTTCTGCTCTTGAAAACAGACCTGAGGTGTGGTTTCAGCAGGATGGAGCCACTGCCCGAGACACAATGACCCTTTTAAGTCAAATTTTTGGAGAGCAAATAATTTCCAGAAATTCGGAAATTATTTGGCCAGCGCGCTCGTCAGATTTGTCAGCACCCGAATATTTATTTTTGCGTTATTTGAAGGAGCAGCAAAGCTTTCTAAAGAGGGTTGTCAAGGACCCGAAATCATGATAAAAGCAGTGTGCAACCACGAAAATCAATGTCACTTTGCCATTTTGTTAAAAACTTGTCTTCTATTTAAATATAGAAGCAAGAGGTCTTGAGCAGGCTAATCCCTGTTCAATGTGTACTTGTAAAAGCAACAGACCGAAATAAAACAAACGAGCTAAACAGGAGCGAGTATTTGTAAATACTCCCGAGACAATCCTTCAACTCAAGGCCAATATTGTTGTAGAAATTCGAACGCTACAGCCACAAATTTTGAAAGATGTTATAGAAAATGTTCTAAAACGAGCTTATCACTGCAAAGCTGAAAACGGGGGTAATTGAAGTGTCGTTATTTGTCATAATTAGTGTAAAAAACCCTTTTGTTTATTATAAAGGGTGATCCATTTAGAGGTATTTTTCAGAACATAAAAAAATATAAAAATTCAAATCAAGTGTGGTATCTTTATTGGTAATTTGAAAGGACATTTTCTGCCATTTATTTTTTGAATATAATTTGCTTCAAATGTTGGCAGCAACTATGCCTCAGGTTGTCCATTCTGAGGGTCCAATATTGGATGACTCGTTCGAGAATTTCGACCGGTATGGCTTTAATGGCACACGTAATGTTGGCTTCCAAAACCTGAATCTTAGCTGGTTTGTCAGCATAGATTTTGGACTTTACGTAACCCCAAAGAAAAATGTCTAAAGGTGTGATATCACCCGATCTAGGCGGCCAACTCACCTGTCCAAAACGTTAAATTAGCTGCTTTTCGAAATGACCTCTCTATAGATCCATTGTTTGTGCAGCTGTATGGCAAGTGACATCGTCCTGTTGAAACCAAGTGTCGTCAAGATTGCGGGCTTTAATTTGAGGTAGCATAAAGATCGATATCATGGCGCGATAGCGAGCACCACTCACGGTTACGTTCCAGCCATCATCATTTATACAATAAGAATTGAGGCGTCTGCACCATCCAGATCTCAGCTGAACCAAAACCATGCGCGTCTGCCGAGGTAGTACCTTCTTTTCAGGTGAAATCTCCGGGGGATGCTCCCCTAGCACTGCATTCACACGGTAGCTGGATACCGCTGCTGCGACTTCATCGGCGTGAATGTTGTTCAGACCTGCCTGATAGTTTCGATGATCTAATGGTTCTCTCTTGTACCGCAGGACCTCCTGCTCTCTAGATCATGAAGATCCTGATCTGCTGACATGTGTTTTTTGTTCATGATTCAATGATCATGTTGGATACTCTAATTACGTGTGCACCTCTTAAGGCGTCTTTGAGTAGTAATAACTAAACGAGTCTTAGTGACTTAGTATATGTGACAGCGCATGGAGAAAGGAACCTAAGGGTAAAAAAAATCAATTTTAATTTTTTTTTTGATTGTGTCCCAAAAGTGTTCCCTCCCACGCACCAAACCGTGGCTTTCCCTGAATATAATGGCACCTCTTGAACCTCTTCTTGTTGCTCTTCTGCCTAAATGGAGCAATTTTGTTTATTGACTTTGCCGTTGAGCCAGAAATGGGCCACATCACTGAACAAAATTTTGGTCGAAAAACGTTGCTTACCAAACGTTCATTTCCATAATACAGTTGAACAAATTGGAGACGTGGTCGCGGTGTTAGTCTTTATATGATGAAATGGCAAACAATACTGAAAATAAAAAAAATAAACAAAAACAAAGTTTAACACAACTCACGCGTAAATGGTAAAGAGACCCTATTGAAAAAAAAATACCTCTAGATTGATCACCCGTTTTAATCTGAGAAAAAAAAAATAATAAACTAAAAAGTTATTAACGTTTTTATCCTTATATTATTATTGGCCCACCCTGTATTTCCAAGAAAACTAATAATGATAAATAAAAATAATATGAAAAAAACACCTCTAGATTAATCACCCGTTATAATCTGAGAAAAAAAATAAAAAAAATTATGAACGAAAAAGTTATTAAAATTGTAGCTTTGGCCTACCATATTTATTTCCAAAAAACTTATAATTTTGAGTTTGGCAGATAATTCTTTGTGGGAAAAGAATTATTGAAAAACGCTTTTTGAGATTTGTTTTTTTTTATAAACGGATATCACTTAAGAAGACAAGTTAGCATAATAGTTTTTTCTATATTTTTGCTCATTCATTCAATTATAAATACTCATAATTATTGCCTTGTTTTACGTAAGTCCATGGGCATGATCATTAAACGACTCGAAACACTAATTGACAGTTAGCTTAAGTGTTGAGCTCTGCTCGGTGCTAATGTCACTTCTTTTCTTAGCCAAAAACAAACATTATGCAAAAGAGCATCTCGCAACTTCGGGAGAAGTTTTAGAAAAGAAAACAAAAAAAAAACACCAGCAATTTGCAGGCTTTCGCTTAAGTTGTTAAGCGACTAAACTTAAAAAAACGTTTGAAATAATTTTAGCAAATTGAGCAGTTGGTATGGGTGAGTTAAAATCTACAAACTTATTAATCTGTGATTATAATAAAGTGTCACTTTAGGCTAATTCTTTGCGAAATGGTTTTAAATACAAAAAAAGATATGGAAATGTGAGTTTTATGATTTTTAAGAATGAAACTATAGCCGAGAGAAATTTTATCAATGATTCGAAAAGTAAAACCTCACTCTCGTCATACTTTCTACATATATTCAACACATTTACGAGGGTTGCTATTTATATTTCGGTTCCTGACAATACTAGTGTTCAAAGATGAAAACTGGAACTTCCATTGGAAACTTTGACATTTTTTAACATAACTTCACACAGAACGTTTTGTCATTTGAGGGCGAATTGTTTGGTTTACAGTGTGTTGAAAACTTCATCTCAGTCAAAAAATGGAATTGTCCCGTGAACATTTTCGTGCGATAACTATTTACCATTTTCGGCGTGGGTTATCGAGACAAAAGTGTTTAAACCAACTTATTTCGACTTTTGGCGATGAAGCAGCATCAAAAACCACTGTTAATCGCTGGTACCAAGAGTTGAGTCTCGGACGCCGTTCGCTCCAAGATAAATTTCGTGAAGGACGTCCAACTTCGGTCACTTTGCCAGGAACCACCGATGCTGTGCGTGAACTGATTAAGCAAGACCGACATGTGGCATAGCGTGAGATTAAGGCATCCTTGGGCATTAGTATGACAAGCATCAATAAGATATTGCATGTTCATTTGGCCGTGAAAAAAATTTGTTCTCGTTGGATCCCACATAATTTGACGAATGCCCAAAAAAAAGGCTCGTATGAATTGGTGCAAAGAGATGTTGAAAAAGTACTTAGTAGGGACATAAATACTGTTACACACGTTTTATGCTGTAAAATAAAAAGTACTGAATGTTTTTGGACCAAATATTGTTTAATATCTTTATTCATGTATATTGTATCCAAAAAGAATCTACTTATTCGAAACGTCCGCTTTTTGCCTTTACACACGCCTTAAAGCGCACTGGCCAATCGTCAATAGCTGCACGAACATCGTCCATTGGAAAATTGGCCACAGCTCGAAGCAAAGCAGTCTTCAGAGATTCAATGTTGGGGTATCTTTTGTGACATACCTTGTCCTCTAAAACCGTTCACAATTTGTAATCCAATGGGTTCAAATCTGGACTGCCTGAGGGCCATTCTTCAGAGGAAATGAACGCTGGCAAATTGTTTTGAAGCCAGGCCTGGGACGTTTTAGTCTTATGGGCCGGCGCAGAATCCTGTTGTAAAGTCCATGGCTGGTTTTGGAACAGGGAATTGTTAAGAGGCTTCACAACAGCTTCCTAAACGGTAAACTTTCTTGGTAGACTTTGGCCGATGTTTTGACTCCTTGTACGCAGAAATGCAGGTCAGTGACCCCATCGTAAGAGACACCCCACCAAACAATGACTGAAGCTGGGTGATGACCCTCTACCACCATTGGGATCAGTTCAGATGCTTCCTTAGTACACTCTATCATTTGGCTTGTTAAATTTTTCCTGAACGGTGAAAATTTTTTCATCGGTGATCAAAATTTTTCTGTTTAAGTTATCAGCATGCTTCACCAAAAGACGTATGCACTTTTCAATCCTATTTTTTTAAAGCTGCAGTCAATAAATGTTCCGTACGACGTTTGAAAGCCCCAAGTCCCAATTCTTTTTTAATGATTCGACTCATGGAGTTTTGCTTGATATTCATCTCACGGGCCTTGGTTTTCTGTTTTCGGAGGGGATTTCTGTGAATTCTTGATTTAACGGCTTTGATGACATGCGAACAGAGCGTGGGCGGCCCGACCAGTGGCGGCCTTTTACATCTCCAATCTCCTCAAACAGTTGTATGCATCGTTAGACGAACATGCGGCTAATCCCTAGTGGACGGAGCGTTTTGAAAATATCGCTTTTTTTCATTTCACACTTGTAAAGCGCTATTACAGCGATACGGTTCTCATTGTCTGACCACTCCTAGATGAAAGTTGAAACAATTTTAAAATCCCCTTACAGACTAACGCTATTAAGGTTAGCTTTCAAAACCCATATGACATTAAGGGGGTATGTTCAGTTCTACTATTGATATGGGTGTGTTCAATGTTGTAACAGTATTTATGTCCCTACTAAGTATAACTGCGGTAGCTCAAAGACAGTGTACAACATTGTCACAGGTGACGAATAATGTTTCTATGTGTATGAATCCGAAACAAACCAGCAATCGACTGTATGGGTCTTTCAACACGAGCCAAATCCAACAAAAGTTGTTCGTGGAAGAAAAACATCAAAGCAAATAATTGCGTTTTTTCCGGTATAACCGGCCGTGTTGCCACAGTGCCTTTAGTGGAACGTAGGATGGTCAATTCTGAGTGGTATACAACCATCTGTTTGTCAACAGTGTTCGGAGAAATGAGGAAAGATAATAAGAGAGACAATGCGAGCTCTCACACATCAGCTGAAACGATGAGCTATTTGACCACTCAAGATGTCGAATTGATGGACCATCCGCCATACAGCCCTAATTTGCCTCCAAATGACTTCTTCTTATTCCCAAGCACCAAGAAAAAGATGCGTGGTCAACGTTTTTCATTGCCGAAGCAGCTGTTGAAGCGTTCAAAATTCTTGTTTTGGAGGTGTCTCAATCGGAGTGGAAAAAGTGCTTCGAAAATTGGTTTGTATGCATGTGCAAAAGTGTTAAAGGAGAATATTGTGAAAAACAATTAAACCATTTCCAATGATAAATTATTGTGGTTTTAATGCCAGACCCGAAATATAAATAGCAACCCTCGTAAGTACTTGAAATGCTGTTGCTGTTGTAGTAACGATATATTTTGTGTTAATGTCCTGTTTGTCTATAGGCGATCAGCTTTGATCTTCTGGTGGAGGAAACAAGCCTATTGAACTGGATGCGTCCACAGAGACCTGGGGAGTGGGCTTGGCCGGAAAATTGAAGAGGTGCAGTACGTCCCCTGATGGCCGACGGGACAGATGTCCGAAACGTAAGCATCAATTCCTTCCCCGAAAGAGTTAAGGCGGCTGCACCATCCAGATCTCCGCTGCGCTAGAACCACGGGTGGCTGCCGCGTGTTTGCCATACTGCTCAAACAATGGATCTATTGAGAGGTCTTTTCGAAAAGCAGCTAATTTCACGCTTTGGACAGGTGAGTTGGCCGCCTAGATCGAGTGATATCACACCTTTAGACACTTTTCTTTGAGGTTACGCAAAGTCCAAAGTCTATGCTGACAAACCAGCTAATATGCGGTTTTTGGAAGCCAACAATTCGCGTGACATTAATGCCATACTGGTGCAAATGCTCGAACGAGTCAACCAAAATTGGACCCTCAAAATGGAAACCCTGAGGCGTAGTTGCGGCCAACATATGAAGGAAATTATATTCAAAAAAATAAAATGTCCTGTCAAATTACCAATAAAGATTTTTATATTTTTTGTTCTACAAAAATACCTCTAGATGGATCTCCCTTAACATCTAGATTGATCGCCAATTAGATTGCCGCCGCCGAAATATTTTAGATGTTATTAGAACCTGTGTGACTTGTGTGATAGTCGTGCACACTAACACTCACAGAATGGTAGCAGTATGGAGTGCTTCAGTTAAATTTAATTTCGTATTTTCCTACAATAGATAGAAAACTCATTTTTCAATTCTCTCAAACTAAATTTTCTTTGGTTACTTCCATCCATACAAGGACAAGGTATTTCACTTAGTAAAAAACGGTTCCCATTTATTAGCAAAACAAATCCACTGTCATAGTCATTACATTGTTGCAAACCTAAAGACAAGCATTATCTAAAGAAGGGTTCCCTAACAAATCTTTGGCAGACCCTCCCAAAAGCACTCACAAGTCCATCATCATGGCTAAATTGGTAGTCTTGGGAATAAATGGTCAAACCATCAAGAAAAGTCAATTCGAAGCATTTCAAATGGAGTGGAATCAATGACCAATGCCAGCAAAAAAAAAGAAAATATTTCGCATCAAGTTTATATCTAATCAACAGAAAACGTACAAAAATACAATCATCGCAGGCAGAAAAACGACCGCCAGAAGAACGCTGAGTTCACACATCCGAGATCGTGAAGTACGAGTAAATACTTGTATACGGCAGTCACATCTCAGAAACAAAAAGCATAGAGCGTCTATCGATCGCTGCCAGTATTATCGCCGAACGTTAAGATCAAACGTGAGATTAAGGCGGACGGGCAACAGCACTCAGCAATCGCAGAAACTGCACTGGGTGTGAACCGTAGAAGGTTCAATGAAACCAGAGGAAGCTTTGATGAAGTGTTAATCGGATAATAATATACAGCATGCGATAGGGAGAATAAAAAGAATATAAACTAAAAATAGTCATTTCTTTGCGGTGGGCTACGTACAAACGGGGAAGAGGTTCAAATTATAGAAATCTTGAATGAATGAAGTAATAGCGGAGATCTTTTCTTTACGTATAATCAAAGTCATTGATTATGTTTTTTTGTCTGAGGGAGTTAAAATTTAATTCTTAAAAATTATACAGCTCAAATTTTCGCATATTTTAATATTCGGAAGTTTGCGACAAAAAATTGTCCTTAATTGCTGGTATCGTTATTAGCGAACTATAATCGTATGTAGAATGAAATGAAATTTTTGGCGGGTTTAGTTTCATTCTTAAGAACTATGAAAACTTTCATAGTTTTTAATGGCGAAAATTTGCAATAAAAAATTTACACTTTGGGCCATTATCAAAGGATCAAGTCCGCAAAAAATTTCGACATTATACGAGGTTTACTTTTTTATATTTCGGCTACGGCAATAAAAACACAATAATTTATCCTCGTGGCTCTTGGCCTTCGACACGGTCAATCATGCCACTCTGTTCGAGGACATTGAAGAAACGTCCCTTCCGTTGAAACGTTGGGTTGTAAACTATATGTGGCGCGCAAAATAGAAAGGGACCTAAGGGAAAAACCAGTTTTGTTCAGGAGAGCCATTTTAAAGATTAGGTCCCTTTCTATTTGCGCTTAGAATCGTCGACTTCACTTTCTTAAAACGCGCATAACTCTGGGAGGGAACACTTTTGGGGCATGGGATCGGTCTCATTCGAAGCTCAGATGTTGTCCACATCAAAAAAAAATGGAAAATTGATTTTTTTTACCCTTAGTTTCCTTTCTCTATGCGCTGTCACATATATGTGGGCGCCAGTCATATGTAGAATTTAGAGACAGAAAGTCGAAGCCCCGGAGAGTTTAACAAGGTCTTCCCCAGGGTGGAGTTATATCCCCGGCTCTGTTTAACCTCTAGCTCTCTAAAATTCCAGCACCACTAGACGGCGTTGGAATTGTGTCATACGCTGATGATTGCATAATTCTGGCGTCAGGACCTAAAGTGGATGACATTTGCGAGAAAATCAACTATTACCTCACTGACTTAGCACGTTTCTTCACTGCGAGGAATATGAAAATATCCGCCTCCAAATCATCAGCCACACTGTTTACTGCTTGGACCGCAGAGGTGCGGGTGTCACTCAATGTGAAAGTCGATGACGTCAACATCCCGACCACCAACTACCCCAAAATCCTTGGAATCACATTGGACAGCCTTTTTAAATCCTCTGCACATGCTACAGCTATCTGCGATAAACTCAAAAGTAGGAACAAGGACCTAAAATAGATGGATATGCGAGAAAATAAACACTCACCTCACTGACTTAGCACACTTTTTCACTGCGAGGAATATGAAAATACCAGCCTCCAAACACTGTTTACTGCATGGACCGCAGAGGTGCGGTTGTCACTCAATGTAAAAGTCGATGACTACCAACTGCCCCAAAATCCCTGGGGTCACATTGGACAGCCTTTTTCGATCCTCTGCACGTGCTACAGCTATCTGCGATAAATTCAAAAGTAGGTACAAGGTACTCAAGCCACTTGCCGGACGTACTTGGGGAGCCGACAAAGTAACCTTGTTGACCTTTTACAAAGCGATAGGTCGGTCTGTAGCAAACCAAGCAACACCTGTATGGTCGGTGAACGTGAGTACGACGCAGTGGAAGAAAATTCAGACTTGCCAGAATGCCGCCCTTAGAACATCAATAGGGTGTCTTCTTATGTCTTCTGGGGACCATCTACATGAGAAGAAGAAGGTCCTTACCGTACCGTGCACAGACACAATTTCCTGCTGTCCCAGCAATACCTGCTAGGGTGTTTTCGCAGCAGTCATCCTCACCAGCATCTCTTGGACAGGATGTTCCGCCCAGGCAGATCAGGTACGATATTCATAATCTAGAGAGAGAGAGAGGGGTCCAGCTATATAAGAGAGAACCTTTAGATCATCGAAACTACCAGGCAGGTCTGTACAACATTTACGCCGATGAAGTCGCAGCAGCAGTATCCAGCTACCATGTCGATGTAGTGCTAGTGGAGCATACCCCGGTGATTTCTCCAGAGGAGAAGGCAAGTGGCACCGTCCTGTTGAAACCAAGTGTCGTCAAGATTACGGGCTTCAATTTCAGGCAGCATAAAGAACGATATCATGGCGCGATAGCGCGGTTACGTTCCGGCCATCATCATTTTTGAAAAAATAGGCACCGATAATTCCACCAGCATTTTAACCGCATCAATCCGTGCTTGTCTCTGGGTATAATGGCACCTCTTGAACCCTTTCTTGTTGCTCTTCAGCCCAAATGGGCAATTTTGTTTATTGACTTTGCCGTTGAGCCAGAAATGGGCCTCATCACCGAAGAAAGTTTTGGTCGAAAAAAGCGGATCTTCCCGTTTCTTACCGAACGCTCATTTCCATAATACAGTTGCCAACATTTGAATGTAATTATTTTCAAAAAGTAAAAGCCATAAAATGTCCTTGCGTACCACTCAGAATTGACCGTCCTACGTTGCTCAAGCGGAACAGTCGCCACATGACCAGTTTTGCCGAAGAAACAGGAGACCATTTGCTTCGAAGTGCTTCTTCAACGAATCATGGCGAATCATGGATCTTGCTGCAAGATCCATGATTCGTCACCTGTGACGATCTTATAAACGTCTTTCGAAGCACCGCGATCGTATTTTTCAAAATTTCTTTGCAACAATCGACACGAGCCTTTTTTGAGCGATTGTCAAATTGTGCGGGATCGAACGAGAACAAACCTTTTTTACGGCCAGGTGTTCATGCAATATCGAGTGTATGCTGGTGGAAAAAATTCCCAACGATGCCTCTATCTCACGGTATGTCACATGGCGATCTTGCATTATCAGTTCACGCACGGCATCAATGTTCTCGGGCACAACGGACGTTTTATGACGACCTTCGTCTTTGTGTGAGCGTCGGCCACGATTGAATGGATCGAATGAATGGGCTTTATCGCCATACAAAGATTTAAGTTCATCGATGCGCTCTTGTCGTGATGATTATTCCACGTCGAAAGTTGTGAAAAATGATTGCACGAATATGTTCACGAGTTAATTCCATTTTTTGCCACATTGATTTTTTCGAGTCACTGTAAACAACACAAATGATGGTCGTACGTCAAAACGTTCTGAGTACGTTTATGCTAAAAATGTCAAACTTTCCAATGGAAAAGTCAGGTGGCGCCAGGCAAAACTTAGCGTTGACTAGGCCCGAAATGTATATAGCAACCCTCGTACTAATATTATTTACTTTAAATATTATAACATACAGAAATTTAGTTTACATATATCAGGGTAAATTTCCCTCAGCTTAATTGTCAATTCAACATTTTTTTTGCTCACTTTTAGTCGACCTGCTTAAATTGTAATAATTCTGATAATCTTGAGAGCCACGCCTCTGGCGATGTGCCCTTGTGACGATTAGCCATGGTAATATCTCTGATTTCATTATTTGGAAATGATTTTTAGTAATAAAGGGTGTCCTAAGAAGAGCGCAATTTTTAAATTTTAAATAAAACACAGATATTTAAGAAAAAATCGTGAAACTTTATTATATCGTAAAATAGACAGAATGAGGTTATGTATGGAACAATATATCGTGCAGATGGCCGCCGCGGCTTTGCTGGCATGCACGCGATCTTTTAATGAAATTTTCAATGACCGTTTTGCATGAATGCTGCGGTATTTCATTAATGCAGCGTCCAATTTCGTCTTTTAAGGCTTGTGTCGTCGTCGGCTTATTCGCGTAAACCATCGACTTCAAAAAACCCCAAAGAAAAAAATCTAATGGTGTTAAATCGCACGATCTAGACGGCCAATTCTGATCTCCAAAACGCGAAATAACACGACCGGGAAATGACTGATGCAGCAATTGAATTGTTTATCTGGCTGTATGACATGTGGTGCCGTCTTGTTGGAACCACATGCCCTCCACATTCATTTCTTCAATTCTAGGCAAGTAAAAACTGGTTATCATTTCACGATACCAAACACCATTGACTGTTTGCGCTTGACCTGCCTCAATTTCATAAAAAAAGGTCCAATGATTCCTCCAGCCCAAAAACCACACCACACAGTGACACGTTGAGGATGCATTTGCTTCTCGTGAATCACTCGAGGATTTTCCGCACCCCAAATGCGACAATTCTGCCTATTGACGAAGCCATCAAGATGAAAATGGGCCTCGTCACTGAAGATGATTTTATCGGCAAAATCAGCATTTTCATGTTGTCTCTCCAATACCCAATTAACGAACTCCCTTCGCTGTCCATGGTCAGCTGCTTACTAGCCTCGTACCTTCTACTAACAAACAATAACAATTGTTCAAATGTCAAACAATGACACTTCGAATGTTGCCAGATTTAAAAATTGCGTTCTTCTTGGGATACCCTTTAGTTGTTCTAAATGAAACACCTTGCGGACACTGTCCCCTTATTGTGGACTTTATTTTCTTGTCGTAGTCCTCCAGAATATATTAAACCCAACGGTTGCGCAAATAAACATATCACTTGGAATTCATGTTTCTTACGAATGAGGTAATAAGACAAATCTTTAGAAGTGTAACACCTTCTTTCTTACAGCTAATGATGTTGTGCTGGAACTGGTTCTGGTTCATTTTCAAATCAATTACAGTGTCAAGAAGTTTATTATACCAGTATGTGTGATATTGTTTTCTAAAATCAAAGTGCTCAACAAAAGCATTCCTTAAATTTCTTTGCAATGCCTTGCGGCTCGTCGCCTGCTGCAACACTGAAATGATTGAATGCAAATCACCCCTTGACATTGATTGATATTTAAAAATATAATGACTTCACCCAACAGCAGCAATAATAACAAGAAAATAATTAACTTCTCTAACCACGACAAAATGCCCCCACGTATGGCCTGCCAATTTGACGACGTTGAGCACTGGATGGCAATTATGGAACAGACAATCGCCCGAATGACATTCTGAAATTGAAAAATTAAGTAGCGACAAAAAAGAACGCTGTTGAACAGATATCTCCTCCCCCTCTCCATTTTGAATGATAAAAATCAAACGATTTATTAAAATCATAATAAAGTAACCAAAATTTAAACAAACGCAACGAATAAAGAAAAATCAGACAATAAATTCTAGCCACAACAAAATGTGAAAAAGAAACAGTCAACATAAAATACACAAAGGGCAGCAGCAATTCGAAAACAGTAGGAGTTGGGTGTTACCCAAACAATGCCCAGAAAAAAAAAACGCCTTCCACATTTTTTTTGCAGCTTTTTGTAAACTCGGCAAAATATTGTTCCAGCAGCGGATAAAAGACAGCAAAGAAAAAACGCGCAACAAAAACTAACACAAAAAGAGCTGCTGCGAAGAAAATTGCCAAAGAAAAACCCACACAATTTATTTAATGAAAATTTTCCTTTAAGGCAAAATAACAATGATTAGAATTTAATAGGCCACTAAAAAGCTGCTGCGGCTTTTCATTCAGTCTAAACAGTAGAGCTGTACACTAGGGTGGAGTGAAATTCAAAAAAAAAAGATAACCTCGGAAAGAGATGTAGTCTGGGGTCCTAAAGAGGGGAAAAATAAAGAAAAAAAATTTAAAAAAATTTTTAGGGGTCGCGCCACTCCCTTGAAATTTGGAAATTATCGCTATTTTGGCGTTGATTTTAGAAAAATCCTAAAAATTAACGACTTAACTTATTCGAAATTTAAAAGTTTGAGCTTGTTCAGTGCCCAAACAAAAGTATTTAAGGCAAATATGAGGATAATCGACTAATATTTGTAGCTTTGGTGGCGATTTCATTGTTCAGTCAATTTTCTGAAGAAGGGACGATTTGACTTATTTTACTTCTTGAAATTTTTGAACAATGAGAAAATTTTTTTTAAATTTTTTCATGCCCTTATTACATTGTTTACGCTATTGCAAACATTTATTGACATAAAACTTTAAAATCGGTTCAGGGGTTAGGAAAATTCACGCCTTCAAACATGTGTATTTGTTTATTTTGGCGCGACCCCTAAAAAATTTTTTAAATTTTTTTCTTTATTTTTCCCCTCTTTAGGACCCCAGACTACATCTCTTTCCGAGGTTAACTTTTTCAAATTAAAAAAAAGCATGTTTTCACTCCACCCTACAGTACACAGTAGTTTAGTTGGTTAACTTAAATTGTACAATTCCAATAAACAATGAATGGCTGATATTGCATGACAACTTTTTCGGTAGCCTAGTAGCCCCGATGATTTATTTGCACCCTATGGGAGCTTTGCTCCCAGAAGATGACAACTTTAAACTGAGAATCAGTCTGCCTTACAGTTGGCAGTGTCCGTATTCTGTCATATGCTGAACGAAAATAGCAAATTTTGTGGTTTCCCAATACCTGAAATAGCCTTATTCTCATTCTATATTTATATCGTACGAGGGATGCTATTTATATTTCGGGCCTTATGGAGTTCGGTTTTACTTTCAACAATTGCAGCAAAGCTTTCTGAAGAGCGTTGTCACGGACCCGAAATCATGATAAAAGCAGTGTGCAGCCACGAAAATCAATGTCGCTTTGCCATTTTGTTTAAAACTTGTCTTCTATTTAAATTTAGATGCAAGAGGTCTTGAGCGGGTTAATCCTTATTCAATGTGTAAAAGCAACAGACCGAATTAAAACAAACGAGCTAAACATATTTCGGGTCCTGACAATACTAGTGTTCCCAGATGCAAACTGGAACTTCAATTGGAAAATTTGAAACTTTTTTAGCATAACTTCACTCAGAACATTTTGTCATTTGAGGGCGAATTGTTTTGTTTGGCAAATTGTTTTGCTTTCAGTGTTATGAAAAATTCATCTCAGTCAAAAAATGCAAATATTCCGTCAACATTTTCGTGCGATGATTTTTAACGCTTTTCGGCGCACAGTGGGAAAATTACGAAAAAAATTGGAAATAATTCGGCCATTTCGTTTGTAATGGTCCGATTTAAATGAAAATTTACATTGACCTTCTTGAAGTGTTACTGAGCTTAAGTTTTGAATTTCATGCATCTGTGTTTAACAGGTGCTGCACAGTGGGCCCTCAAAGTTGGTCACCTCGAGTTAAAATTTTCTTTTTCAAGCCGCCAAAAGCGTATTTGTGGTCCGATCGTAATAATTTTTTCTTTAGTGAAATCTGCTGGACAAACCCAACCAAAAATGTTATTACAAATTTTTTCATATCTCGTACAATAAAAAAGATATCGGGACTTAAAGTTTTTTTTTCGAAAAATTTGCTTTGGATTTTCTGGGATTATTTTATTTTTGGGAATCAGTTTTAGGTGAATCGGGGAAAATTTAATCCTGGTTTAAAGAAAACACTTTGGTTAATGTTTTAAAAAAAGAATTGTAGCAAAATCACCAATAATATGAAAATGCCAGCTGTTCAAAGTCAACTATTGCGAAAAAAGTGGGATTTTGAGTGTTTTACGGCGAAAAGGTACCTTTACTCTTATGTCAATAACTTTAATGTTTCTTAAGTAACATACAAAAAATTTGCATTTATTTCAAAGAAAACTTTATGCTTAATACAAATAATAAGCAATTGTGACCCTAGTCGGTACTTTTCTTGCTCCAGGCGTCTCCAAATATGGGCATTTTTTTCAAAAAAAATTGAGTTTGAGCTCAAATAAAAAAAATCGCCACACTGCTGGCCCAATTTGGTGCTATAAGTCAGTTAACTACATATGTTTTCTAAAATCCCAAGCAAAGAAATTTTGCGGGAGGCCATTTCTAGGACAAAAAAAATGAGTTTTTGTTAAAAAATCCCATTTCTGGGATTTTGTTTTCCCCTGTGTCAAATTTTAGAAAAGTGGCAACTCCAATTTTATTTTTGAATAAGTTTTTCATTTTGTCACAAAAATATTGATACTACGTAAAAAAATCAGGTTTATATCTCCAACCAGCAAAATTTTACAGTGGTCTGAAATATTGACTTTTTTTGCTACCTTCACAAAAAAAAATTTTTTTTCTCGTTTTTATCAATTATTATTCAACATATTGAGTTAATTGCATTCTTTTTTATAATCTGTTAAAACTAGAGGTAATTACCTTTCCATTGGTATATAAAAAGTATATCCTTTTACCTACACTTATAACAGCACGTGCGCTGGAATAAGACCCCTTTGAGTAAAGTATGAATTTTATAGGTAAGAATACCAATTTTAAAAATTCTCGTACCTATCCATAAATAGCAAAAATATATATTTTTACCATTATTGTTTACCTATTGTGTAAAAACGGAAAATGGGTAGTATTGTATAGTATGGATCTAGGTACCTAAACATTCATTCTTATATGTTTTGGGGGAATACCTGTCCCCTATGTCCGGAATATTGTGCAACATTTTAGGCGAATGTACCTGGGTACATAAAAATTCATTGGTATAAATGTATTTTTGGGGAATACCTGGTATTTTAGTCAAGTATTAATTGCGGATATTATTGTGATTACCTGTAAGTATTACTCATTGATATAAGAACCGCCGATTTTGTATGGGTTTATCATAACAAATTAATCCGCCTTACGATAACACTCCTTGTTCAAGAACTTGTTGAATTTTTAAAAAACACCAAACTTCGGAAAATGGAGAACAGAGTAGCATATTTAATAGAGTGCATAGAGTCAACATATAGCGAGATAACACAATCTAACGAAAGCAGCAAAGTATTAAATTTTTTGAAAAAATTTGACCGGCTCATGGAGAAGTATCACAGGAATTATTCAAGATTACCAACTGATTGGCTCGACAGTATAATTGAATTTAAAACTGTCCCTGCTTTAGTGGGTGCTCCTACTAAGGAATACGACGATCTATGTCCAAAGGCAAAGAAACAACGGTTGTCGGCTGAGATGGCAAATCATTCACCTTCAAAGATTTGTGATACATTCAAGGAATTACTGACGGTGGAAAATCGGCCATCTAGCGCAAAAAGAATTGCAGACGTGTTAACGGAAGCATCACCAAGGCGGCTCCAACGCATTGAAAGAAGTATTGCAACACCATGTCCTGGTTTTAGCGAGGAAGAAGCATTAGCTTTAATCATCGAATTGGGATTGAGTAAGAACAAGTACACTCATTTAAGAAGAATGCTGCTTGATAAAGGATGTGACATGTTTCCCGCATACAACCGAATAAAGGAACGAAAAATGGAAATTTTGCCAAACCCAGTGATAATTACAGAAAAGGCCGGCAGCGTTAGTTTGGAACTACTTCTCCAAAATACTGCCAGTAGGATAATAACAACATTGAATGAGGAACAACTAAAAAAAATCAACAACAGCCATCTTCAATTAATATGCAAGTGGGGATGTGATGGTTTGTCAGCACTTTCGGAATACAAACAATGCTCTGATAGCCAATCTACCCAGATCGAATTCAAGAGCGTATTCATGGCATCTTTGGTTCCTCTGAGGTTAAATTTAGACTCTACCTTACCTTCAACTTCGCGCAGAAAATCAAACCCTACTGAAGCAATATGGCGTAATCCAACACCTGGCTCCAAAATTTATTGCAGACCAATCTCCTTCGTATATCATAAAGAAACGAGTGATTTAACTAAAGCCATCACAGACAAATTAAAAGATGATATTTCGAGATTAGAAGATTTTGCATTTAAATTCGACAGGTATTCTATTACAATATCTTTTAAAATGTTCCTGACAATGGTAGATGGAAAAGCCGCAAACGATATTACAGGAAACAAATCTAGCTGGAAGTGTTTCATTTGCAATAAAAGCAAAGTTAATTTTTCAAACGCTTCGAATAATTCAGTAGTCAATGAAGATACCCTTGAGTTTGGAATAGCACCGTTACATGCTCGAATCAGGTTTCTAGAACACTTTCTAAACCTTGCTTATGACATTAAGTATAAATCTATACCAGGAAATGAAAGGAAAAACATTCGAGCTAACAAAGAAATGCATGAAATGAGAGCAAGTGAAAAAAAAAAGAATTCAAGATGCATTTAAACAACAAACTGGCCTAAATATTTCTAAACCACGCTCGAACTTTGGGAATACAAATGATGGAAACACTGCCAGAAGATTCTTCGCAGACTATAATACAGCTGCAGAAATAACTGGAATCAATAAGGAGTTGATTCGAATGGTTAATATATTGCTTTTAGCTCTGAATTCCAAACAAAAGATTAATTCCGATAAATTTGGAGTTTACGCCGAACGAATTTTAAAAATGCTTGCTGATCTCTATCCCTGGAAAGATCTAACGCCAACTATACACAGAGTCCTGTTCCATGGGAAACAAATAATCGAGTCTCACCTTCTCCCTATAGGCGAGTTAACTGAAGAACCACAAGAAGCTAGAAATCGAGACTTCAGATATGTTCAACAATTTTCCACAAGAAAATGCTCAAGAATAGCACAAAACGAAGACTTACTTAATAGTTTATTATTATCTTCAGATCCTTTTTTATCCTCCATGAGAAGTAAGTTGACTTCGTACCACGAAATGACGCATGGAGACGAAGAAGAATTTTCTGATTTATTAGATATGCTGGACGTGGAATAAAATCATTTAAGTTTAATGTTTTTTAATTATAAGATTTATTTAAATGTTAATTTATTTAAAAAAAAGTTTTTCACAAAAAATGAAGTCAATAGCATCTTTTTATTCAAATTTTCTATCTGCAACAATTAAATTACTTTTTTGCGATTGGAAATGTGTAAATTTGATTTTTTTAAATGCAACAACATTGATCTCTCACAAAATGAAATTGCTATTTACCAAAAAAATTAATATTTTACTCAAAGGGGTCTTATTCCAGCGCACGTGCTGTTATAAGTGTAGGTAAAAGGATATACTTTTTATATACCAATGGAAAGGTAATTACCTCTAGTTTTAACAGATTATAAAAAAGAATGCAAATAACTCAATATGTTGAATAATAATTGATAAAAACGAGAAAAAAATTTTTTTTTGTGAAGGTAGCAAAAAAAGTCAATATTTCAGACCACTGTAAAATTTTGCTGGTTGGAGATATAAACCTGATTTTTTTACGTAGTATCAATATTTTTGTGACAAAATGAAAAACTTATTCAAAAAAAAAATTGGAGTTGCCACTTTTCTAAAATTTGACACAGGGGAAAACAAAATCCCAGAAATGGGATTTTTTAACAAAAACTCATTTTTTTTGTCCTAGAAATGGCCTCCCGCAAAATTTCTTTGCTTGGGATTTTAGAAAACATATGTAGTTAACTGACTTATAGCACCAAATTGGGCCAGCAGTGTGGCGATTTTTTTTATTTGAGCTCAAACTCAATTTTTTTTGAAAAAAATGCCCATATTTGGAGACGCCTGGAGCAAGAAAAGTACCGACTAGGGTCACAATTGCTTATTATTTGTATTAAGCATAAAGTTTTCTTTGAAATAAATGCGAATTTTTTGTATGTTACTTAAGAAACATTAAAGTTATTGACATAAGAGTAAAGGTACCTTTTCGCCGTAAAAAACTCAAAATCCCACTTTTTTCGCAATAGTTGACTTTGAACAGCTGGCATTTTCATATTATTGGTGATTTTGCTACAATTCTTTTTTTAAAACATTAACCAAAGTGTTTTCTTTAAACCAGGATTAAATTTTCCCCGATTCACCTAAAACTGATTCCCAAAAATAAAATAATCCCAGAAAATCCAAAGCAAATTTTTCGAAAAAAAAACTTTAAGTCCCGATATCTTTTTTATTGTACGAGATATGAAAAAATTTGTAATAACATTTTTGGTTGGGTTTGTCCAGCAGATTTCACTAAAGAAAAAATTATTACGATCGGACCACAAATACGCTTTTGGCGGCTTGAAAAAGAAAATTTTAACTCGAGGTGACCAACTTTGAGGGCCCACTGTGCAGCACCTGTTAAACACAGATGCATGAAATTCAAAACTTAAGCTCAGTAACACTTCAAGAAGGTCAATGTAAATTTTCATTTAAATCGGACCATTACAAACGAAATGGCCGAATTATTTCCAATTTTTTTCGTAATTTTCCCACTGTGCGGCGTGGGTTATCGAGACAAGAGTGTTTTTCGAAAAGTTAAACCTCACTCTCGTCATACTCTCTACTTATAGTCAACACATTTACGAGGGTTGCTATTTATATTTTGGTTCCTGACAATACTAGTGTTCCCAGATGCAAACTGGAACTGTCATTGGAAACTTTGTTATTTTTTAGCATAACTTCACTCAGAACGTTTTGTCATTTGACGGCGAATTGTCTTGTTGACAGTGTGTTGAAAACTTCATCTCGGTCAAAAAATGCAAATATCCCGTGAACATTTTCGTGCGATGATTTTTAACAATTTTCGGCGTGGGTTATCGAGACAAAAGTGTTTAAATCAACTTGTTTCGACTTTTGGCGATGAAGCACCATCGAAAACCACTGTTAATCGCTGGTACCAAGAGTTCAGTCTCGCACGCCGTTCGCTCCAGGATGAACTTCGTAAAGGACGTCCAACTTCGGTCACTTTGCCAGAAACCATCGATGCTGTGCGTGAACTGATGAAGTAAGACCGACATGTGACATACCGTGAGATTGAGGCATCCTTGGGCATTTGTATGACAAGCTTCAATAAGATATTGCATGTTCATTTGGCCGTGAAAAAAAATTGTTCTCGTTGGATGCCACATAATTTGCAGAATGCTCAAATAAAGGCTCGTGTGGATTGCAGCAAGTAATAGTAATAAAGTAAAGGGTGATTAATTTTGAGGTTCCCTACTTTTTTAAGGAAAAAACACAGAAAATTCAGAAAATGGGGAATGTTTATTATCATTTGAAAGAACATTCTTTGGCATTTATTTTTTTGCAGATTATGAAGATTATGTCTATCAAATATTGGCCGCGTCTTCGTCTCAGATGGTCCATCCGTTGAGTCCAATTTTCGAAGACTCGTTCGAACATTTCGCCTGGTAACTGGCGAATGACACGCGTGATGTTTTGCTCCAAGGCCTGAATCTTGGTGGCCAATCGACCGGCCCAAAACGTGAAATTATCTGCACACCGAAGTCTTCTGTCAATAAATCCATTGATTGATGCGATGTGTGGGAAGTGGCACCGTCTTGTTAAAACCAAATGTCGCCGAGATCACGAGCTTTAATTGCAGGCATCAAATAGTCGGTTATCATGACACGACGATTTGCGTCAAAGCCCGTTTGTTTTAAATAATAAGCATTTTTGGAAGGAAAGTTTTTCAAGAATAACCTTAAGCGAGTTATAGCACTTCTTGAATACATTTTTTTTCTACAAATTACAAATTTTAAAATCGAGCAGTTTATGATGCATAAAGCCTGCCAGTTCTTGTATACAAAGAAATTTCCAAAGTTGCTCGTAAAGTTTTGTAGTTATTGCCAAAGCGACCACTTACTTGATTTATAAGCGAGTACCATTAGAACACCCCTAATGTCTATGGACATTATGACACCGCGTTTTATTTTTGAAAGAGTTCTTAGAGCCGATATGTTTGAAGATTGCTCTGATCAATATCTGATAGACCTGAGAAATAACGATATTGACAAACAGTAGCGCTGCGGCTCTAAAATCTTTCATACCGGCGGTAGTTTTAAAAACATATTATAAAGTTTTTAAAAATAAAGATTTTTAAAATTTTTAAAACAAATTGAAAGGTTTCTTGCTGTATTTTAAATTAAAGCATCTTTTTGAAATTTGAATAGCGTGGGGCCACCTGGTAAAATACTCACTAAAATAACCCGAATCTAGCACAATTTTTAGATTTATTAACTCTTTAAACCTCTCAGGAGCATTTTCTCCCCGTTTCATAACGATTTTAGTCATTTCTAAGAAATTTTGAATGAGGTTGTTATTTATATACACGATAAATAAAATAATCGTATTTGTCTTTAGCTGTTGATGCTTGAAACCAAGAATTTCCCTTATGGAGAAGTACCCGTATTTCAATTCTAGGACTGCGGCAACTTGGGTCATGTTAGCTTTAGTCAGCACACTTTTTGATATTACCCCTCCGGTCATAATCCTAGATATATCCGACACCACACAGTGGTAAGAGTATTATGACTTAGTGTTGATGCCCTTCCACCCGTCTGTCCATCTATCGTTGTAATCAATGTAAAGGTTTTAATTTTTAACCGAATTCAAAATCAGTTTTCAGTAATCTGGAAATGTTCATCATTGAGAGGTTTCACTGTAATTATTTTCTCACTGACGGGAAAATACGGTTGAAAGTCGGCTCCGTGTAGCTTATAAAAATATTGTAACACTTTAAAATAATTTAGAGCTGAAAATCGTAGGCGCATTTCCGTCAAAATTTTCGAGGTCAAAATTAACCTGTGAAAAATTATAAATTTTCCATAAACTTTCTATCACACCATTTGGGCCTTTCATATCAGCAGTTAGTTCCCTGTGAAAGCGACCTACCTTAAACGAACTTGTCTTCTGCGGCAAGGCTTTACAGACTCTTTTAGAATAGTGCCTTTACTAAAAAGTGTTTTTTTTTAGACGCATTGTTTTCAATCTGACCACACTTTTTCCGGAGTTGGTATTTTTGACAGCTGTCACTTGATTTATGCTCAGTATGGCTTGCCATCTCATAATGAAAATATTTACTCTGATACAACGTCTGCAAATCGTAGTGAATGAGCCCAAAACAATATGGCCGCTGATCCTGATTTTTACAAGAAAATTTTGTTCAGCGATGAAGCTCACTTTTGGTTGAACGTACCCATGTACGTTAATAAATAAAATTGTCGCATTTGGATTAATTAAAACACACAAGCCATTATTGAGACGCCGTGACATCCTCAAAAAGTCTCTGTTCAGTGTGCTATATGGCCAAAGGGAATCATTGGTTCAAATTTCTTCAAAAACGGCCATAATGTTTCAGTCAATGGGGAACGCTATATAGTCATGATTAAAGACTTTTTCCTGCCTGAATTAAAGGCTGTTTCCACTACGGTCGCGTCCACGTTCGCGTCCAAAAATCAATGAACGCGCGTTAAAACCTATACAAAAAACATAGGCAGTTAGGTACTCGTATGGGAAAAAGTCGCGTTCATATTGGACGCGTTTTTCGATAAGTCGCGTTTACTATAAATTCGATTACTGTTGCAATCGATTACAACAATAATCGATAATGTTGCCATACCAATTAATGGCAACACCGCAAATTGCACATCCCTATTAAAACAGCTGTTTATCAGCATAAACATAAAGCGCTGCTGCTACTGCACATTTCCATTAGGCGCAATACCATTTGATCCTCATTTACCACTGCGGCTAGCGAAGTAATATCATTTAAATCCATGATAATGTCATAACACAAAAATATTAAACTTTTCGCACCGCAAAAAAAAACAAATAAATACAAACAGCTGTTTGAACGCAAACGTGGATGCAAAACACAATGGAAACACCATTACAAATTTTCGATAAATCGTTGACGCGGACGCGACCGTAGTGGAAACAGCCTATTAGAAGATGTTTATGTGGACTACCTTTAGTTCCAACCAGATGGCGCTACATGCCATACAGCCAACGAAACAATCAATTTATTGAAGGAAACTTTGGAAGAGAATATTCGGCGCATTATTGCTGACATACGGCCCCGAATGCTGTAAAAAGTGGTCGAAATTGGGCCTCTAGGCTGGAATTTATTTAAGCCTGCCGCTTAAATAAATTATTTCAAATAACACCCACAAAATTGTCGGGTGCTGACAAATCTGGCGATAGGCCAAATAATTTCTGAATTTCTGGAAATTATTCGCTCTCCAAAACTTTGACTTAAAAGTGCCATTGTGTCTCGGGCAGGGTGGGCAGTGGCTCCGTCCTGCTGAAACCACATCTCAGGTCTGTTTTCAAGAGCAGGACGTAAAACATTTTCTATCATAAACCGAAACCACTCTCCGTTTACGTTTGCTGCACTTCCATCTTCATTCTTGAAGAAGTAAGGCCCAATGATATATGTAGCTGTGATCTCACACCATACTGTACACCTAAAAGGGTGCAATTGGCGTTGATGAATGGCTCTTGGATTTTCAGAACCCCCCGAACCTACAGTTCTGCTTATTAACAAAGCCATTTAAAAGAAAATGAGCTTCATCACTCATGAGTTTGTGTTAAAATAATTGATCGCTGATTTAAATAATAAAATTCTATTATCTTGGTTCTTTGTTCAGTTGGAAATCTTTCCATTATTTATTCTCCAAGTGTTATTCATATAATCTGAAAAAAAATATAAAAAAATATAAAACCATGGTAACTTTTTGCCCACCCTGTTGTTAGGCGCATCAAAACACAATGATTGCGTTGGCTTGGTCATATTGTTCGAATGAAAACAAACGCTCCAGCCAAAAACGTTAGCCGATACTTTCCACGGAAAGCGCAGATATGGATGACCGAGACTCTGGTGGAGACACCAGCTAGAGGATGATGCGAAGATCCTTGGGATTAGAAACTGAAAAAAGCATACACAAGATCGAAGAGCTTATAAATGATTTTTTTAAGCAGGCTCGGACCAATACAAGGTTGTGGAGCCGGACTAAGTAAGTAAATTTTACATAATTAATCTCATCGGTTTTTTGTTATTGTTTTGTTACGTTTTAAAGCAGAAAGACTGATTATTTTTAAAAATAACAAATATTTCATACACAAATATTATTTTGTCTGGTTTTTCAATATTAAAAGATGAAAAAACGATTAAAATTTTATTTCTGGATTTGTGAAAAACTCAAAAAGCTTAAAAGTCGACTTCTGCTTATAACAAATGTACTAAAACATATTCCTTTCAGGGCGTTCTTTCAAAAGAAACCCCAAACTCTAGCGGGAGGCAATATACTCAGAATGGTTTTATTCCGCGTGTTTTCCAAATTAACCATTGACCGTCTGACTCTAACCTACTTTTTTGCAGTACTTTTCTTTGAAACACCACTGTGCACTACCCTGAAAAATCCACAATGTTTTCTCCTTTCCTACCTCGTTTTATTTGTGTTCAAATGAAACTGACATTTTTATGGTAGTGGCGGCATGATAATCTCCACGACAGAAACAAAACCCAATATACGATCTTTGTATTTGCCAGCTCTCTGACTTTATCGCCGAGTAATTTAACGTATTCTGCCACAGTAGATCTCAGCTTGTTTATTTAAGCCGTATCATGTTGCCAAAGCGATGCTGGGCGTTTGTGGCGACTAGTGTTATCCGTGCTGCGAGGGTGTTGGTACGAGTACATGTGTACAAACAAACATATGTTCGTCCACCATTGGTGCGATATTGACTATCACAAGAGTGTTGTTGCCTTGAGGACTATAATTTTGACTCCTACACTCCTTCATTTGATCGCATATTAAGATCAAATCTCTAACACAAACAGACGGAGCAAAGTAAATCGCAAGCAGGCATATAGACGCGAGTACCGGAGTATATTTCACGGGACTTGTCTTTTTCTTCTTCTTCTTCTTGTGGATGCTGGATTTTGAAAATTATTTTTACCCTGAACTTAGGTGATTCAATAAGGCACAGTGGGAAAAAGTTTATATTGTACTGAAAAATGCTTACCATACACCACACTGTGTTACTTGGTATTATGATAAAGTGCTAATGTTTGTAACAACTGCAAATTAGGGCGATAGACCCCATGTTAAGTATGGAGTATAAGAACTATGGATTCAGTATTACTATCCTATTCTTTTGAGCGATGTCCGTCCGTCTGTTCAATAATCGTTGTTATCAAAGTACAGGTCGCAATATTGGACCGGTTCGAATGAAATTTGGTACATTGTTTAGGTTAGGGGCAAGGACAAAACTTTTATTTAGACCAAACTTCGTATATAGCGTTGTAATTTTAAAGACGTCCTGTCGCCAGAAACTAAAGCTAAGCAAAAAACCTATAATGATTAAAGTGGACGTTGTCGGTCCATGTTCTTTAAAGCTGCATTGCAACATTCTTAAACATCACAAACCTTAAATTATTTTAAAATGTATTTATTATTTGATACAAAGCTTTAAGAATTGAACCAAAACTAGTGAAAACGTCGTTATTAAACCTCCCCGTTCACTTTTATAAAGTGGACCTTTTTAAGGGCCCTGAGGTGCATTATTCGACTATAATCTTAACCATAATAAATCACTATTCCATACATGCCGAAAAAAAGTATGGTTGTGGTAACAATATTCGAAGAGCATCATACTATTGTTGATTATATGGTTGTAGCACAACAATATTATGATCATCACAACAATAGTATGGTTCACACACAACCATACTATGATCCCCATAACAATATTATGGTCATCACGACAATAAAACACAACAATATTATTTTTCACACTCAACCATACTATGATACCCATAACCATATTATGATCCTCATAACCATAGTATGTTTAACGTACAACTATAGTATGATCCTCACAACCATAGTATCACTTACACACAACTATACTATGATCCCCAAAAAATTTTGTAAAGATTGGGTTAAATTGTTATTCAACAATAGAGATTTTTATTAAGTATGTTTTGAAAAAAAAAATAGTTTACATATAAAAAGTACTATTATTGCGGACAAAAGTATTTTTTTCGTGGGCTTTATGTTAACAATAATATGATTACGGCAATTATACCGACAAAATGGTATTTATTTTTAATTTGACAATGTTATTTTTACTAATCATAACATTGTCAAATTAAAAGAAAATACCATTTTGTCGGTATAATTGCCGTAATCATATTATTGTTAACATAAAACCCACGAAAACAATACTTTTGTCCCATCAACCATATTTATATTGCTGCTACAACCATACTTTCATTTTTAAATTTGGCAACAATACTATTGTTACATTTCAACAATATTAATATTGCCGCAAAATAAAATTCAAAAACAATTCTATGGTTGCGACGACCATACTTTTATTGCAGAGAAAATACTATTGTTGCCGTGACCATATAGTAACCATATCTTTTCTCTGCGTGCACTATGAATCCGTTACAAAATTTGCTTTTATTTGAGTATCCCTGTGACAAAATTCAGCGGTGGTTTCAACTTTCGATTGTATAACCAAGTTCCGTTTCATATGCTCCTTTGGCCCGTTAGTCTGAGCATAAACTGAACGAATAATGCTGAATAATGATATTTACGAAACAATCTTCTTATGACGTTCTTCGTATTATTGAAGAAGTTTTTCGTACATTTCCTGTATTTGGTGAGAAAATTTGTACAAATTTACGAACCGACTTCTTAAAATTTTCGTAACTTTTCCTTCATATGTTTTACGAAAGGTTTATTATTTTTTATTGAAGGTCATCGTAAAATTGTATTCGTAATTCTAAGGGAAATTTTTGTAACTTTCGCAGAAATTTCGTAATTTGTAATTCATATGTTGTACGGAAATGTTCTTGTTTTTTTATCTTTTAAAAGAACATAAATTTGTGGTTGTGCAAACTTAAAAGAAATATTATCATTTATTGAAATGCGACTACTATATTAGTCATTTGATTTAAGGCCGATGTAATCGTCACAAAAGACTGCTGAAGGAAAACCTTGGTGGCTTAGAAGTCACTTTACAGTCGGCCTTGCAACCATCTCCAATACATTTCCCCAATTTTTCACGAAAAAGATTATAATCCTTTCATGTCATAATAATTATAAAAGACCAAATAGATGTTAACAAAGTGAAAACTATTTCATTTAAAAGTTTCATATTTTTCAAATTATGAAAGAAATTCTTAAAAAATAAGAAACTGGTTCATGAAGTTCTTTACAATCTAGAATTTTCATCATGAACGGACTTTGCAATTTTGTAAAATTTGTTCATATTTCTTATAAAAAGTTTCTTTGGCTGAAAAATAAGAAAGTTTACATAATTTCTTAAAATTCTAAAATCTATACACCGATTTCTTTATAATTAAAATTTTTTTTCATATTACTTATGAAAAGTATCTTAAGCTTAAAAAAAAAAAAAATTCATAGTTGGAATGAAATATTTGGTAATTTTCAGGAACATACATTTCTCAGTGTAGTCTCATCCAAATCTTTAAAAAAATCCATATAAGGGTTCGAAGTAACATTATCTTTAACTGTGCGTATACATATGTGCATGTTGACTGACTATTGAAATCTTGCTTGGGGTTTTAAGGTTTTTTTTTGGCCACATGAGCTGAAACGTCAAGCAACTTTGCCATTTTTTAAGACATTAAGTGCATTCCTACTAAGAGACTCAACCTTACACATCTTATTTCCATAAACATGCACAATTTCAGGATCATAGGTTAATTCGTTTAAACGCAATCGTACTTTTAACAGACATGCACACGGATCTAGGTCCCTCCAAAATTGTGGTGCTGCTGTTCTAGAGCCCACAATTTAAACACAACCATGCTCAAGTTTTGCATTGTAAGTTGTGAGCGATCACTAAAAATCCTTGTCAACTTGGACCTTTTCGGTCTATTTTTATGAATACCTTCCACACAAAGGTCCCTCCCATATGAGGTCCTGCCTCTCTAAAGGCCACACTGTCAATCCAATCTAGCTCAAATGAAGCATAGTTCTTTATGCGACCTATTATTAGTCCAGGTGAAATTGAACCGGTCTGAGTTTTAAAAACCCCCACGTCCTTTCCCATCTCCAGATGCGCGAAATCATCTGAATATTAAAGTAGTGCAGGGTATCTTAAAAACCGATCACGACCGACTTAAGCCTTTACATCTCACCACATATTGGTGAAGCCTCTTAACAATTCTCTGTTCCAAAACCAGCCATGGACTTTCCAGCTGGATTATGCGCCATAAGGCTAAAACGTCCCAGGCCTGGCTTCGAAACCATTTGCCAGCGTTCATTTCCTCTAAAGAATGGCCCTCAGGCAGTCCAGATTTGAACCCATTGGATTACAAATTGTGGACGGTTTTAGAGGACAAGGTTTTTTACGAAATATACCCCAACATTGGATCTCTTATGACTGCTTTGGTTTGAGCTGTGGCCAATTTTCCAATGGACGAGGTTCGTGCAGCTATTGACGATTGGTCAGTGCGACTTAAGACGTGTGTAAAGGCAAACGGCGGACATTTTGAATAACTAGATTATTCTTGGATACAGTATACATCAATAATTATATTAAAAAATATTTGGTCCAAAAACATTCAGTACTTTTTATTTTACAGCATAAAACGTGTATAACAGTATTTATGTCCCTACTAAGTAACATTAATTCTACAATTAGACAATAGGACTTCTTCAACTATGGGCATATGGGTAACAAAAACAATAAAAAATTTCGCCACTAATTTGAATATAACATTAATTCTACTATTGAGAACAGACCCACGAGTCAAAGTTCCCTAACTCTTGGAAAATGATGTTCCTTCTAAAGTCGACATATGGCTACGTACAACCAGCAATCATATTGTCCAATACTGTCAATACCATACTACCTACAACGCAACCAATGGCGGAGACTACACAAGATTTGATCCGGCCAAACTGGCAAAGTGTTTACTTGTTATACTCTCCACCGAAAAGTGGATGATGGTATACTAAATTTGTCATTCCGTTTCCAACCATGAAATATTGATCGGATTATTGAAAACGAGTATATTAGAGATAGTCTAAAATTCTAAAATGATGTCCGCCAGGCAGTGAGTCTGTTGAAAGCACGGTACCGGGTACTTTTGGCCGCCCCGAAAACGGACCACATTTTTCGTTTTAGTAGTATAAGGATGGTAAACGACGTATTAATTGTTATAACCTCCACAGAAGAGTATATTAAATTTGTCATTCCGATTGCAATAGCACAAAATATGAATCGTAAGCCCTATACGCGCAAAATAGAAAGGGACCTAAGGTTAAAAACCAGTTTTTTTCAGGAGAGCCATTTTAAAGATTAGGTCCTTTTCTATTTGCGCTTAGAATCGTCGACTTCACTTTCATAAAACGCGAATATCTCTGGGAGGGAACAATTTTGGGGCATGGGATCGGTTTCATTCGATGCTCAGATGTTGTCCACATCAAAAAAAGAAAAACAAGTGAAAATTGATTTTTTTACCCCTAGGTCCCTTTCTCTATGCGCTGTCACATATATATTATTGATCTTCTAAAACGATCCAGCCATGTCCGTCCGAGTTTCTGTTGAAAGCGGTCAAACAAATTCACCTGGAATCCTAAAACTTTGCATGATGGTGGCATGATTGGATTTTAAATAGACGAAAGCGACCCAAAGGGGAAAAAGTTTACCTTGAAGCAGTCTTGAGCATTTTCTTATAAAATCAATGTTTTTGTAAACGGACAATGGTTAAAATGGTAGTTGGCACACACTAAATATTTAAAAAAAAAACCTTGCAGCTGCACGTTTTGAGTCATGAGGGCCAGAAACGTCCCGCATTGTCAAAACCGATAACCAATGGCCAATATGGACATATGACTACTCAAATTATGCAAATTTTGCTATATGTAATTCCAAATATTGAGTAATTTTTAAGTTTTCCTAAAATCAGGAACCGAAACGTCGCAATTTTTTTTTTCGCTTTAGTAGCGGTAGAGGTTACAAGCTAAGTTTTTACTTGTTTTATTTCAAAACTTACAAGCAATCGACCTTCCTCCTTGTCTCCTTAATATGTTACCTCATATGATGACATCTCTTCACACCTGGCAACGCTGTGAAATTTCAATAGAACAAAACGGCAGAATGTTCTCGGTGCCGTTTAGTTATTTACATCATCCTTAAAAGCTAAGACGTTGTCGCGATCAATGGTGAATAAAATAAAGTATTTCCCTCGATTTAAGACTGGAAATCACTTACAGAGTTACGCAAAAGAAAGCTAATCAATCGCTTAATATAAAACAATCAAATGTTTTTGTGCTTTTGCCGGATTTCTTGCAAAATTTGATTTTTATTTCATTATTTTGGGCCTTTCTTCAGTTGTTTGTTTCTTTCTGTTAAGTACTCTGAACTCAACCTGTTAATGTGTGTTGTTGTTGCACATGCTAATATTGAAAGTGTTGTTGTTTATGAGTTATTTGGTGAGAGTGCATAATTGATTAACAGTGTCGCCAACTGTTCCGAAGCAAAAAAACGCTGCGGATAGAACTTGAGGAAAAAACTCAACTTTGTATGAAAAATCACCATAAGAACAAAAAACACCAAGTTGGCATCTCAAGTAAAATGTTAGCGAGAGAGCAAATATGTCATTTCAAAATATAGAGTCGTAAGGGTAGTGAGCGAAAAAGTGTGTGTCAAATTGTTCAAAACAATTACGTTTGAATAGTGTTGATTAAAATACGTTGCTAAAAAGTATAGGAAAAGTAATTTGGTAATAAAAAAGGAGGAAACCTCCAAATATCGGCATTAATATTAAAAACAAGTGTAAAAGTATTGAGACTGAAATTAAACCCATGGTGGCAAGATAACAAAATACGCAGTAATAAGGTAAGATGTGTATTTAACTTAAGTTTTTGTCGAATTGAAATGATCTACATACAGCTACTGTAAAAAAGCAGCGCGAAAGTCCTTGAGACCCTTCATTACAATTTATTTATCGAATTAAACTTTTAACACGTATTTTAGTAAAATAATTTTAAAGGATTAAAAACCAAAATTTTTCCGCTCTAGGCCTAGTATTCAAATAAAACGAAATTTTCGCTAACATAAGAAATACATGTAACAAAGCAAACGAAATTTATGATTGGTAAACTCCGTTAAGCTATTTTTGTTTGGTGGCTCAAACGAAAAGGTGGCGTAATTTGCAGTGTCGACTTTTTGACTATCTGCAAACGAAAATTAATGTTCCGATAATTGTTTGGTCAAGAAATTTATGATTTATGACATTTGCAAAAAAAACGAATATTCATATTAGCATTAAAATTCACCTAAAAAGAAATTTTAGCTCTAATAAGAATTACTTAGTAGGGCCATAAATACTGTTACACACGTTATGTGCTGTAAAATAAAAACTACTGAATGTTTTTGGACCAAATATTGTTTAATATATTTATTAATGTATATTGTATCCAAAAATTATTCGAAATGTCCGCCTTTTGCCTTTACACACGCATAAGTCGCACTGGACAATCGTCAATAGCTACACGAACCTTGTCCATTGGAAAATTAGCCACAGCTCGAACCAAAGCAGTTTTAAGAGATCTAATGTGTCTTTTGTGACAAACCTTGTCCTCTAAAACCGTCCACAATTTGTAATCCAATGGGTTCAAATCTGGATTGCCTGAGAATCATTCTTCAGAGAAAATGAACGCTGACAAAATGTTTCGAAGCCAGGCCTGGGACGTTTTAGCCTTATGGGCCGGCCCAGAATTCTGCTGGAAAATCCATGGCTGGTTTTGGAACATTGAGTTGTTAAGAGGCTTCACAACAGCTTTTAAATCGGTTTCTTGGTAAACTTTGGCCGATGTTTTAACTCCTTGTTCGCAGAAATGCAAAACTGCTAATCGAAAATTTCGTTTTAGGAGAATACTAGGCTTAATGAGGATGTTAATTCATCTATGATAATTTATTTGGAAATGGCTTTAAGTATAGTATTCACTGCAGACGAAATTTTCTAGAGTTTTATAGTAATCTCTACACGCAAAAATTGGCGTTGCAGGTGGCCAAAAAACATCCCTCTAACAGATGCATCCCTGTAACAGTTGCCATTTCCGCCACCTTTTTATTTCAGCTGCGTACTGCTACACGAAAATTGCTAAACACACAAAAGGTAAATTTTGGTTGCTTATTACATGTATTTCTTATGAGAGATAAAATTTCGTTTTAGTTAAAAAATACTTGGCTTTAAGTATTAGAATGAAAAACAAAATATATATCGTAAATATTGTAACTTGTAACAATTTAAACGGCAAGAAAAATATCACTATACGTAACTAAGTGATTGAAATTAGCACAAAAACGCTAAGTTTTAAAATTAAACATGAAACATTTTTAATATTTTCTCCTGGCAATTAACCTGATGCATTTTCCCGGAATCAGCATTCATTTTCCAAGCCCAAACGCCTGGTAATTGATCTGGGATTTGCAGGAATTCAGTCAAGCTAGTTGCTTTGCGCAAAAAAAACTATAAATTTATACAAGTTTTAAAAATTTACCAAATGTTTTAATTTTACGTTCAGAGAAATTGCTGTTGCATATTGACACGTTTGTTTCTAGCATTCAATTATGTCAGTATTAATGTGCTATTTATTAGCTGTGTTCTTTTCAGGTTAATACATTTGTATGCAAGTTACTCTGTTAGCAAGCGACTTAGCCCGAAGTCGCTAATGAATCGAGTTAGAGTTGCACACTTGTTTTTAAGGAAATATCAAACATAACACCCTGTTGTAGAAATAAATGTTTTTTGTTTTGTTTACCAAAAAATAATAGAAGAGTAAGCGGTGTCATAGGCGAATTCGACGTGGGTAGAATTGTTCGAGATAGTATAAGTGAAATTATCAATTAACTAAAACTAACAGTTGAAAGAAATTTTACACATTTCTACAAAGCAAAAGTGCAGCAATTAATTGACTTTTTATACTTTGTAGGGACAGAAATACTGTTACAACATTGAACACACCCATTTCAACATTAGAACTGAACATACCCCGTTAATGTCATATGGGTTTTGAAAGCTAACCTCAATAGCGTTAGTCTGTAACGGGATTTTAAAATTGTTTCAACTTTCATCATGGAGTGGTTAGATAATGAGAACCGTATCGCTGTACTAGCGCTTTTCAAGTGTGAAATGAAAAAAAGCGATATTTTCAAAACGCTTCGGCCACTAGGGATTAGCCGCATGTTCGTCTACCGATGCATAAAACTGTTCGAAGAGACTGGAGATGTAAAAGACCGCCACCGTTTGGGCCGCCCACGCTCTGTTCGAAGACCGCATGTCATCAAAGCCGTTAAATCAAGAATTCACAGAAATCCGCTCCGAAAACAGAAAACCAAGGCCCGTGAGATGAATATCACGCAAAAGTCCATGAGTCGAATAATTAAAAAAAGACTTGGGACTTGGGGCTTTCTTACGACGTACCGGACATTTATTGACTGCAGCTTTAACAAAAAAAATAGGATTGAAAAATGCAAACGTCTTTTGCTGAAGCACGCTGATAACTTGCACAGAACAATTTTGTTCACCGATGAAAAATTTTTTTCCGTTCAGGAAAAATTTAACAATTTAACAAATTTAAAAATTTAACAAGCGGTCATCTAAGGAAACATCTGAACTGATCCCAAGGGTGGAAAAGGGTCATCACCCAACTTTAGTCATGGTTTGGTGAGGTGTCTCTTACGACGGGGTCACTGACCTGCATTTCTGCGAACAAGGAGTCAAAACATCGGCCAAAGTTTACCAAGAAACCGTTTGGAAGCTGTTTTGAAGCCTCTTAACAATTCACTGTTCCAAAACCAGCCATGAACTTTCCAGCAGGATTCTGCGCCGGCCCATAAGGCTAAAACGTCCCAGGCCTGGCTTCGAAACAATTTGCCAGCGTTCATTTGCTCTGAAGAATGGCCCTCAGGCAGTCCAGATTTGAACCCACTGGATTACAAATTGTGGACGGTTTTATAGGACAAGGTTTGTCACAACATTGGATCTCTTAAGACTGCTTTGGTTCGAACTGTGGCCAATTTTCCAATGGATGAGGTTTGTGCAGCTATTGACGATTGGCCAGTGCGACTTAAGGTGCGTGTAAAGGCAAAAGGCGGGCATTTCGAATAAGTAGATTATTTTTGGATACAATATACATCAATAAATATATTAAAAAATATTTGATCCAAAAACATTCAGTACTTTTTATTTTACAGCATAAAACATGAGTAACAGGATTTATGTCCCTACTAAGTACAATTATTTCTAAAATTCTCTTAATTATTCCAGAACTTTTCTAAGCCTCAATTAAGAGTTAATTTAAAGCTACGTGCCAAGTTTTAATGGGGCTTTCTTGCCTTCTCAAATCAACTGATTTATCACGAAATTCAAGATAGCAAGATAGCTGGAGTTTCTATATTTTCAAAGCTTGATTATCATATTATTGGGCATCCCCTGCACGAAGAAAAAAGTTAAAGGCACAGCAATATTGTGATCCTCACAACAATAGTATCATTCACATACAACCATATTATGATTCTCACAACGAAATTATGATCCTCAGAACAAAAGTATCATTCACACAACCATACTATGATCTGCACAACCGTAGTATAATTCACACTCAACCATACTATGATTCGCACAACCATATTACGATCCTCAGAACAATAGTTCGTTTACCACTTAACCATACTATATTCCCTACAACCATATTACGATCCTCGCAACCACAGTATGATTTACACGCAGCCATGTTATGATCCCTACAATCAGTATGATCCTCAAAATTATTTATTAGGATTGGGTTATGTTGTCAACAGTAGAGATTTGTATTTAGTAAATTATTTAAAAATATATTAAATTTAAAATAAATGGACTGATTTATTTTGCAGCAAAAAAATCCCTTCGAAAATATGTTAGCGCTTTATTTATTGAAAATAGTTCAGTTAACCAAATCGAAAGCAGTTTTTTTTTAAAAAAATTTAATTTCATCAAAAAAAAACTATTATTGCGTAAGATTCGTAACAATAAAATTGTTCTTAACATCATATTCAATTAAAGAACAATTACAATAATACAGTATGATTGCCGTAATCATATTATTGTTAACATAAAACCCAAATAACAATACTTTTGTCGCACCAACCATATTTATGTTGTTCCAACAACCATATTTTCATTTTTAAATTTGGCAACAACACTAGTATTACATTTAACAACATTAATATTGCCGCAATCATACCATTGTCAAAATGAAATTCAAGAAACAATAGTATGGTTGCGACAAACACACTTTTATTGCAGAGAATATATGATTGTTGCCTTGACCATATAGTAACCATATTTTTTTCTGCGTGTGGTTTTCACTTACGGAATTAATGGTGTAGTGCTCAAAATGGTGCAAAACTACTTTAAGTCCCTTGAAGAAACGGCAACTTAAAGTAAAACTTTTTTTCTGGATACAATCACATTCAGCGAACGATATCAGCCATAATATCAGGGGCAAACCACATTTATGCTTCCAGTGTATTACGCCGGTGTTATTTTAGCTCCTTTACGAGAAAATTCTGGCTGCCCAAATGAGCCAATTTGTTGTACATTTTGGCCCAATGTGTTGTGTATCGGATATAATCACAATCAGCATACAACATCATCCATAATATCAGGGTCAAACCACATTTATGCATTCTTCCAGGTAATTTCGCCAGTGTTATTTTAGCTCCTTAGCGAGAAAATTCTGGCTGCCCAAATGAACCAATTTGTTGTACATTTTGGCCCAATGTGTTGTATATCGCATTGGTTTTTGCTTTAACTCTTGAGCTGCTGCTTTGAGAGGTGTCGGTGTTGGCGTTTTTCGACGGCCAACTTAGCCGAATGAAGAGCGGCATGTGTCAGCCAAGCATGCTGTTGCATATAGCAACGTTTTCAAAGTTGCTAATGTGTATAAGTTTATATCCATCGTTGGTCAACAAATGTGTATATGTGACGCGCAAAATAGAAAGGGACCTAAGGGTAAAAACCAGTTTTGTTCAGGAGAGCTATTTTAAAGATTTAAATACGTATATCTTTGGTGTACCACCACTTTGATAAAGCGTGCATATCTCTGGGAAGGAACACTTTTGGGCCATGAAAATTGATTTTTTTACCCTTAGGTCCCTTTCTCTATGCGCTGTCACATATGGTAGTGAGGGCAAATGTTGCAGTCAACAAAAGTGGCAACAGTCACATCACTACTCCCCTTGTCCATCCTTGAAGCTGGCAGTGTAATTATAAAGTATCACTTTAAACACTTTTCAATCACTGCAGTGCTGTTGCCTACCGGCACGGCCAAACTATTTGGCTGCCGGTGCGGGTCATTTAATCACTCTTTGGAGGTTCTCATTTTAAGCAGTGCCCTGCAGCCAGTTATTTCTTATGAGTGTAGTCAAGGCAAGACATAAGAACTACTTATGAACAAATTTGTCTAAAAAGGGGGTGTGTTTGATGTGATCAAATTTAAGTATCCTTTTTTTGGACATGGCACCGCAGGCTATTTGAACGTGGTTAGAATTGATAACAACGGACTGTCCACTGATGTCGGAGGCTGCACTTCTGTCATACGCAATTGGAATACTCGTTTTCAAATTATACGAATACAAAAAAATATTCTTGTTATTGTTAACATTCGATGAGGGCATCATATTAAAAAGGTGCCAACAGCGAATTCCTATCTCTGACACTCTGATATGATGCCGAGCTCATATGATTTTGTATCATTTGACAATATGTTATTTGGTCCTCCCGTATATTCTATCATATTAAGTATTTGCAAGTTTTCTTTAGAAAACTTCAGACACATATGTGTTTTATTTAATGTTGGGCTTTTTGGATTTTTTAACGCAAATTTACAAAATTGTCTTGCCGTAGGTGCAATTACCAGCAATTGGAGAACAAATCAAAACTCAAATTGTTTGCTCAAAGATGGCATCTTTGTCATATTTCTAGACAGGTTTCCAGTTTGTAAATAACTTTTTCTATATTTTTGGAACAAGACAGTTAGTTTAGAGTCAAGGCAGTTATGAGCGGGACAACAAATTCTATTGTAAGCTAGCTCATCCAGAAACAAAAAAGCGTGCTGCAAAGCTTAAAAGTTTACCAAACTACAAAACTTCCTTCTGTTAAGTACTTTATGTTGTATGTAACTAAAGCATTTTTTCTTGGTAGCTTAATTCATTTTAGCATACCGAAATACAAAAGATATTTGATTATGCATATGTGACGCGCAAAATTGAAAGGGACCTAAGGTTAAAAACCAGTTTTGTTCAGGAGAGCCATTTTAAAGATTAGAAACCTTTCTGTTTGCTCTTAGAATCGTCGACTTCACTTTCATAAAACGCGCATATCTTTGGGAGGGAACACTTTTGGGGCATGGGATCAGTCTATAATACAAATAGAAAAATGAATGTCATGATTGAAATTTTGACTAAATTTCAATGGTTTTAAGTATCCATATGTCCTTAGCATAAGAATTCGTTTTATAAAACCTGGAGTCCGTGGATCCGGACCGAAATTTAGACAAACTTTAAAATAAAGAACATATTTAAGTTTATAAGAAAATTCCATGCAAACATATATTGCAGAACACATATAAATGTTTGTATGTAAAAATAGAAATGTTTGCAGGAATCTAAGCAGGTATAAATACCTAGCTACTAGATGAAATTATGGGCGTTAAACCAATGTTTAACAATTACTTAGTAGGGACATAAATACTGCAACAACATTAAACACGCCCATTTCAATAGTAGAACTGAACATACCCTGTTAATGTCATATGGGTTTTGAAAGCTAAACTCAATAGCGTTAGTCTGTAAATGGGTTTTAAAATTGTTTCAACTTTCATCATGGAGTGGTCAGATAATGAGAACCGTATCGCTGTAATAGCGCTTTTCAAGTGTGAAATGAAAAAAGCGATATTTTCAAAACGCTCCGGCCACTAGGGATTAGCCGCATGTTCGTCTACCGATGCATAAAACTGTTTGAGGACACTGGAGATGTAAAAGACCGCCACCGTTTGGGCCCACTCTCTGTTCGAACACCGCATGCCAAAGCCGTTAAATCAAGAATTCACAGAAATCCGCTCCGAAAACAGAAAATCATGACCCGAGAGATGAATATCACGCAAAAGTCCATGAGTTGAATCATTCAAAAAGACTTGGGACTTGGGGCTTTCAAACGACGTACCGGGCATATATTGACTGCAGCTTTAAAAAAAATAGGATTGAAAAATGCAAACATCTTATGGTGAAGCACGCTGATAACTTGCACAGAAAAACTTTGTTCACCGTTGAAAAAATTTTTACCGTTCAGGAAAAATTTAACAAGAAAAATGATAGTGTATGCGCGGTCATCTAAGGAAGCATCTGCACTGACCTGAGGGGTGGAAAAGGGTCATCACCCAGCTTCAGTCATTGTTTGGTGGGGTGCCTCTTACGATGGGGTCACTGACCTGCATTTCTGCAAACAAGGAGTCAAAACATCGCCCAAAGTTGACCAAGAAACCGTTTTGGAAGCTGTTGTGAAGCCTCTTAACAATTCCCTGTTTCAAAACCAGCCATGGACTTTCCAGCAGGATTCTGCGCCGGCCCATTAGGCTAAAACGTCTCAGGCCTGGCTTCAAAACAATTTGCCAGCGTTCATTTCCTCTGAAGAATGACCCTCAGACAGTCCAGATTTGAACCCATTGGATTACAAATTGTGGACGGTGTAAGAAGACAAGGTTTGTCACAAAAGATACCCCAACATTGGATCTCTTAAGACTGCTTTGGTTCGAGCTGTGGCCAATTTTCCAATGGACGATGTTCGTGCAGCTATTGACGATTGGCCAGTGCGACTTAAGGCGTGTGTAAAGGCAAAAGGCGGACATTTCGAATAAGTACGATAGATTCTTTTTGGATACAATATACATCACTAAATATATTTAAAAATATTTGGTCCAAAAACATTCAGAACTTTTTATTTTACAGCATAAAACATGTGTAACATTATTTATGTCCCTACGAAGTATACAGCAATAATTTTTGCCGACATCTGTTTAAGCTTAACATATACTTTTATTAAAGCATCGAGTTTTCTAATAATTTTCACAAGTTACGGTAAATTCCATTTACGCACTTAAAAACTTTCACTAATTTTCACCAATGTTGTTTCTAAATGCATTCTGCTTGAACGACAACAAACCAGCTAACCCATCGTTCAGAATTCGGCACTTTATGCCAAAATTCTGACCGAAATCGTTCAGAATTCGATCCGAGAAATCGAAATTTCTTTTCGAATTTCCCAAGACTACAGTGCAGAATTCAGTTCGAAATGTCGGCAAAAACATCAGAATTTCCTTAGAGAATTAGTTCAGAATTCGAGGTCTACCCTCTCATATGTTTGTCGTTACGAACTCGGTAAGAATTCAGATCCGAAATCAGAACATTTCTCCGATTGTCGTACAAAATTCTGACAGAATTGCTGGGTAGCAAATTATTAAAATTCTTATAAAATCTTCTAAAGTTTTGTAACACAAAATGTATTTTATTCAACAAACATACTCGTATGATATTTCAATATGCTAGAACGTTGTCCCTAACATGTGTTTGGTTTGAAATCGAAATAGCAGCGCACTTTTATTTGTTTTTGTAAATTAACACAATTTTTTTTTTGCATTTCAATCAAATAGCCATAACTTTGGAACGGTAGGACCTCTGGTAATTTCGTTTAGGTAATTTTGGAAAAGTAAAAGGTAGGGCTATCTTTTAAGAGAAAAAAAAACAAAAAAATTCGTCCACTGGTTCAGATCTTAGCAATTTTACCCTTGTACCCTCCGACCACCAATCCGAAAATTTTCAAACCGCTGCCATTTAGCGCCCTTGCATTATCGGGCATGGTCGTAGAAGGGCATATTTTCATGAAATAAGCTAAAGCTGGTAAAATTGGTCCAATAATGAAAAAAACACCCTGTATAGTCAACAGAAATCCAAAATGACCTTACACGCACTTTCATTTCATAGAAGCAAAAAAACGTTTTAAAATCTAAAATAATTAACATATGAAAATTTTTTCTTATATCAATGATTAAATACAAGGCGTCACTTTTAGTTATAAAAAAAGTATTTAATCTTTTTTCTATGTCTTTTACGTCTTTTTTGCTATACCAGTACTTAGTATTAATGCAAATGTTTAAGAACTTAGTGAGCCACGCGTTCTTTTTCTAACTTTAATGGGTTTTAGACCAAATTGTAAGACCTTGAATTAAGATTCAGCAATATACGAGGTCGACCGCAAAACTAACTGGCCTGGCACATTTTCTGTTTTACTAGCAAGTCTTGTTGGAACCACAACTCATCCACATTCATGCCATCCAATTCGGGAACAAAATAGTCGGTTATCATGGCTCTATACCGGTCTCCATTAACGGTAACTGACTCTCCAGCATTATTTCGGAAGAAGTATGGCCCAATGACTCCACCAGCCCATAGAGCACACCAAACAGTCAGTTTTTGTGGATGTAATGGCGTCTCAAGGGTCTCATGTTGATTCTCTTCACTCCAAATGCGGTAATTTTGCTTGTTGACGTAGCCATTCAACCAAAAATGAGCCTCATCACTGAACAAAATTTTGTGATGAAAATCAGCATCGAGATGAATCTCATTTTCGGCCCATTTTGCAAGCGTTGTTCTTTTGTCAACCTGTTCATGATGAAATGGCAAACCAAACTAAATATTAATCACTTGACAGCTGACAAAATGGCCGCCAGTTAAAAAAGTGATGCCAACTTAAAGTTCTATACCCCAATAAAAAACACCCTTTACTATTGAAAACATTAGAAAAATATTTAATGAAATGACTAAAGATAGACGAATAAAGCTCAGAGAGCTTGCTGATATTGTTAAAATACACGAAAAACAAGTTTGGAGTATTTTACATGATGAACTCCACATGAAAAAGCTATCCGCAAGATGGGTGCCGCGTTTGTTGACTTTGTCCCAAAAAAACGTCCGTTGGACCAATTCCGAGGAGCTTTTTATCAGCGTAATCCAATAGAGTTCTTGCACCGATTCATAACTGTTGATGAAATATGGATCCATCACTACAGCCCAGAATGCAAAGAACAGTCAAAACAATGGATAGAAGCTGGTAAAAGTGGTCCCAAGAAGGCGAAAACTGTTAAGTCAGCAGGAAAAGTAATGGCCACAGTATTTTGGGATGCAAGGGGTATAATATTTATTGATTATATTGAGAAAGGAAAAACTATAAATAGTGAATATTATTGTGCATTATTGGATCGGTTGAGAGAAGAAATCAAGATAAAAAAAGTTCTTTTTCATCAAGATAATGCACACACTGCATTTTTAACTCAACAAGAAACTGGCCAAATTACGATTTGAAATTGTTCCGCATCTACCATATAGTCCAGATTTAGCTCCTTCTGATTATTTCTTGTTTCCAAATTTAAAAAAAAATTCTCGGTGGCAAAAAATTTTCGTCCAATAGCGAGGTTATTGCTGAAACTAAGGCATATATTGAAGGTCTTGAAAAATCTTATTTTTCGGATGGAATTAAAAAACTTGAAAAACGTTTGATGAAGTGTATTGAGTTGGAAGGAGATTATGTTGAAAAATATATAATAATAATTCGAAAAAAACGGTTCTTTTTATGTTAGGCCAGTTACTTTTGCGGTCGCCCTCGTAGATATTACAGATTACGAAGCACTAATTTCATTTGACTTGGTTTCACTATAGCATTCGAATAAACTTGACCATATTGACTATCAAAAAATGGTACCAGATACAGGAATACACAAAGATTCCAATGGATATTTTTACACATATTTTGACGTTTTTTATTAAAGACGCACGATTTTTGAAAAATGATAACAAATTATACGTTTTGTTTGTACAATTGTAATGTTACGACTTTTCGGAATACGCCTATAAAATTGAGAATTTTAGATAGTGAAGTGTAAAATTTGGCAGATATGTATTAGGCTATTTTATTACGAGTATAAAAAATCAAAATTTTGGATTTCGGGTGATGATATATTCTTTAAAGGGTATTTCTATGTTATTTACTCCATCCTACAGTAAATAGAATAGAAATTAAAGAAATTCCGGCTCAGATGTAAATACGTAACGTGAATTTCAGTTAGAGGACCTTAAGTCACTAACCAGTGGTACACAAATAACACATAACCATAATTGGTTATCGCCAGTGAGTCAAATCATTTTTTTTCTGGTAGAATGAGAGTTGAATAATTTGATAGGAATTCCGGATATTGGTCGAAAAATCAGAAAAGTCAAAAACAAAAGTCACATAAATTACAAAAAACGTTAATGTCTCTCTAGCTTAAATCTATTTTGAACGCTTGACAGCTTAGAGAAGCGCGCGAAATTGCGACTAATGTAAAAGAGATCGTATCAGGAATTTAATTGATTATTTTCGGAATGGTCCAATCTCTGCCAAATGAAGGGGCCACTGAAAAGTACAATAGAATCAAAACAGCGAGAAATGTGTAAAATAAACATTAAGAAGATTATCTGTTCTTCCGCGTTCTTGCAAAACTAAAAAACTCTTTAGTAAGTGGTAAATGAACGAATGTAACTCCAGTAAGTAGAGATGTCATCATTAAACTAATTATGATTTTTCGTTGTTTGTTTCTTCCACGGAAAGATTTACTCTTTCCATAAGATTCGTTCCGGTGTTAATGGCAAAATCAAGAAACCAAATCATCGTTTGTTTTTTCTTCTCTTCCTACCGCAACAGCTTCGACATTTTACCGCTACAGAGCATTGACATATTCATCATTCCATCGCAAGCCATTGCCAGCCATCCCAATCCATCGCATCCAGTGCCATGAAATACCCGGCAACATTATCACTCGCTCATTCATTCATTCCTTCACTCGGTGACTGAGTGAGCGAGTGACTGCCTTGTTTTGCGCCGTAATGATCGGCAAGAATATTTTCTGTTTCACTGAGATTAGTTTGTGGCTGTTTATTTTTTCGTTTTTTGCTGAAACAACAATTAAACAAAATATTAGTTGTCCCTGCAGAAACAGAAAACACAAAAACAACAGCAGCAAAAAAAAAAAACAAAACTACAACATTTGTTTTCTTTAAGAGCTTTCAGAGTTATTGACATTTTAGTTGTAAAACTTTACCGTGAAAGATGTTCGTAACCATAGAATGACAACTGATTATTATCGGACCACAGTGAGAAGAGCGAAAAAACGTTAACACAGCAAAATAAAAACGAGCAAAACAAACAACAATAAAGAGACTTTGCCATAATCCATAAATCATGTTTGTGGTACATGCTTTTCGGTTTTAATTGCCCGTAGAAGGAGGAATAGGCCGCGCTTGGTTGAAATTTCTGCATCTGAGGGTTGACGTGGTAATTACAACTCTTGCAGTAATTTCTGGATGTTTAATGACATTCTGATTTTAAAATTTGTTAATTAAAGGAACACACATGAAGAAGCACGGTAGCAGTGGCACATCGGGGTTGCAATCCTATTTGGCGATTAAACGCACACTTGTCACAAACCAGTGGGCACAATAAAATTCTTATAACCACAGCACTGTGCCTATTGAACCACTAGGGCTAAGAAATAATCTCTACAGTGGTCAATTGTAGAGCAGATGGACTCATTTTTCGGATTTCCAGAATCGTTGAATATTTTGCATTTACTGGGAATTTGAAAGAAAGACCTATTTTTACTCTACTAACATATCAACTTAGGTTGGCTTCGCAACCTATTGTAAGCCTTGGTCTGCATTAAAGAAATTATCCAAACACTTTGGTCTTGTGGGTGCAGTCTGTAGTTTTTAATCCAATCTTAATCCTGGACGCTGTATTTTGAGAACAGATTGGGGTCTCAGTAGACGTGCTGTACGCGTTAGGTACTCGTATGGTGGTATGTTTGTGGCCTGTGCAACTTATGGATCATCGGTCTGGCATGAGACAGTCAAGTCGGCTGTCGGGTTTCGCAAGATACTTTTCTGTCAGAGGGTTGTCTTGCTGGCATGTCTACCAGAGTGTCGCAAGGTCTATACTGAGGCCCTGCAGTTGTTGTTAAGCGAAGCTCCTCTTGACCTTTAGGTAATACGTTGCGGTATTACTTTCAAGATCAAAATAAGGTTGGCAATGCTGCCTAACGATTGGGTGATAGAGGTGGAGAGTATCGCCGATCGGGATCTGAAAGCGCTTTTGCGTGAGTCTGTCAGCGAGACCGGTCGAGTGACGTACAGGTTCTTCCGTGATGTTAGATATGTCACGAGTAATCCAGATTTTGGCTTTGGCCTCTATTTTGGCTTTATGTTGACCAAGCACGGTTCTCTCAGCGCATTCCTGCTTAAGAGGGCCCTGAGCGATAGCCGAGCATGCAGTTATGGGGCGCCAGTCGATGACAGGCTGCATGTCCTACGCGAATGCTCTCTCTATGAGTACTTACGGGACCTGGACGCCATGGGCGTTGTTTCTTCTGATGGTCATTGGAACGTCAGTCTGGTGCTCTCCACTAGCGCATGCTAAGCTAGGAAGAGTCAGTTCGCCTGTCAGGCCTTCTCTAGGCGCCGTTATTTCGTTGACTGATCTCGTTTCCGCTGTAACCGGAGGTTAGTTATCTTTTGACCTTCGACATTTACTGCTACGTTACCCGTACCTGTCCCCTGATTACATCGGACTGAAACTAGGTGTAACTTTGGTTACGAAACCAGACCGGAGTTTATCCGGTACCACGGTTGACTATTAATAATGGGGTCTTCTTAAGGCTTCACGCAGTTATTTTAGACAAACTGGGAGGTCGGTGGGGTCCAGCCTTAACACATGGTAGCCATTCACCGTCGTCGAACGTAATATGTAGAGATAGACCACGCTCTGAGCGGTAAGCCACGTTTATGTACAGCATGGTTTCAGATCGTTATACCTACGAGTATATGTGGGCACTTGTGTCTGTATATATGAAATATTATTAAATCTTATAAAGGCTTTTCCTATTTTCCTTTAAAATTATCAATAAAATATAGAATTTTAATATCTTAGATTATAAATTTTACTCGTTGATAAAATCTCGAAACTATTTAAATATAAAGCTGAGTTCGAAAAAGTAAAAAAATCTGCATATGTGACAGCGCATAGAGAAAGGGACCTAAGGGTAAAAAAAATCAATTTTCATTTTTTTTCTTTTTTTGATGTGGACAACATCTGAGCATCGAATGAGACCGATCCCATGACCCAAAATTGTTCCCTCCCAGAGATATGCGCGTTTTTTGAAAATGAAGTTGACGATTCTCAGCGCAAATAGAAAGGGGCCTTATATTTAAAATGGCTCTCCTGAACAAAACTTTTCATTAACTTTTCACTTTTTTTTTGATGTGGACAACATCTGACCATCGAATGAGACCGATCCCATGCCCCAAAAGTGTGACCTCCCAGAAATATGCGCGTTTTATGAAAATGAAGTTGACGATTCTCAGCGCAAATAGATAGGGACCTAATCTTTAAAATGGCTCTCCTGAACAAAACTGGTTTTTAACCACAGGTCCCTTTCAATTTTGCGCGTCACATATAAGTATGCTATTTCACGACCAGTGCTTTTGACCTTGGGTGACCCTTCTCTCCTTGTATGGTTCGCGAACTGGTAGTAGCTCTGCTATAAGGAATAACCGGAGACTAAAGTCTGTTACCACGGGTAGTCAGGAGCCCCCAAAACTGTTGTTCTAGCCTGACCAGTAGGTACGGCACTTCGGCGAGTAACGAGATGTCTGTGGTTTAAACCCAAATCGCGGGGAGAGCTTCGGCTCGGTGTGGAGTTGCATTGCAACCGGGTGCCATGACCCATTGAACAGCAGAAGTTTTAGATAGGCTTCGGCACCTGACCAAGGGGGAAGTTGAGTCCATATAGCACACTTTAAATTGGAACCGGCTTGATTGGCCGTAAGGCCGTCATTTGGTAATGGCTCCTGTTGCGATGGCGCACCATGGTTGAAGCAATCACGGCGAGAATCATGGCAAACACACGGATGCTGTCCCGGATCTGCTCAAAAACTGATTTATAAGCACCTTGTTTAGCCTAAGACCTATAGTTTCCAATAACAAGAATTCTCGCATAAACTTCCAATTAATCCTACTTGGTTCCTTTACTACATCGACATTGCAACTTCTTCTATTGGCCTGGCGCCTCTTGTTTTCATCTTTGACGACTCCAATTCAATGTTAAAAATTCCGTCCTCGTTCTGTTCTCTTGATTATTTCTAAGTCGTCTGGATATGCAAGAAAGATGTGGTCTTTGCTGCAAATTATGCCCATTTAATTAACCTTGACATTTTCGGGATTTTCTTTAATAAGATGTAAAAAAAAGTTTCACAATAAGTTGAGACCTCTTGTCGTATTGAACGGTTCGGAAAGGATCTTTTAGCTGTGAATTTGAGATTTCTCTGTGTAGGCATTGCTTAACGCAGACATGGTTTTAGGCAGTTTATCACTTATCGTAGTGTCGAATGTAGCCTAATAGTCGATGAAGAGGTGGATTTGAAGCTGCACTAATACGGCAAGTGCAGCTCGGCGAGTTTGGGCTGTATAGATAGGCAATGAATGTAAAATTTACTCCGCGGTAATTAGCGCTATCAATCTTGTCTCGTTTTTTGAAAATCAAAATATAACTTTTTCGTTCCACTCTTTGTGTCCACGTTGTGCGTATCTTATCAGCTCCTTTCTTTTAGTCTTATACAGCTCCGCCAGTATTCCATCTGTTTCTACGGCTTTAGTGTTCTACTGCCGGGCTATTGCTGTTGTACTTTCTTTGTAGGCCGACGGTGGACATTTCACGGCATCATATGATGTTGAAAGCATTAAGCTGTCATCGAACAGCTCTTAGAACACTTTTAAATTCCAGATCCTCAGCATTCTTGTCTTATCAGTTACCATTCATCACGAAATGAAAGCATTTCTATACGAAGCTATTCCAGAATGCGAGCTATGTTTCTTTTGAGTCTCTCGCGGCTCTGCATTCCCAATTGTATTTTTTCCAGTTTTGGCTATTTGACGCCTAGCTTTCCCTTGCTGTTGTGTCGTACAACTGTTGTGGCACTTAATCTAGTGCGAACCTTTGCTGCTACATGATCGTGGTCCAAATCGCTGTTAGGTCCGAGTTTTTTTGTTTTAATTTGGCAAGGAAATTTTTATTTTGCAACGCTATCTATACTCGTACATAAGAAATAAGTTAAAAAGTGATGAATAAAATCGTATGGAGTTTATTCTCCTAGAGCATTTAAATATCCTACCTCTAAGATTGGGGGTGTCCTTTTCGTCCTTTTTTGAAAAAATAAAAAAAAATGCCCAATTTATTTTTTTTGTTAATAAAATTGTATGTACTTGTTTAAGAATGGAGTTTTTGGGGTTTAGATGTTGTAATAAATTACACTATTTGTATAGATTATTATTGTTGTACAGATATGCTAAAATAAAATCAGAATATCTTCAAGATAAATAGGCCCTTTTCGTCCTTTTTTCAAAAAAAGAAAAATTCTATTAAAAAAATCTTTCTGTTTTGTTTACATTTACTCGTATTCGGTCTTTAATCATTTCGAGGCTGCTATATATATTTCTGGCCTAATAATGAAAATGCGAATATTTATCATCAAAAATGGTTTTATGGTTTTTCAAAGTATTCTCCGGCATGATTTTTGCACTCGTGCATGCGCTCAAACAAATTGTCGAAGCACTTTTAGCACTCCGATTGAGGCACCTCCAAAACATGGTTTTTTAATGCTTCAACAGCATCTTCTGGTGACGAAAATCGTTGACCATGCATTTTTTCTTTATGTGCTGGAATAAAAAGAAGTCATTGGGTGCCAAGTTAGGGCTGTCAGAAGTCATTGGGTGCCAAGTCAGGGCTGTACGGCAAATGACCCATCAATTCGATGTTTTGGCCGCTCAAAAGGCGGTATGAGTCGATATGTGAGCGCTCGCATTGTCATGGTGTATAATGATTCGTCTTCTCTTGTTCGTTTTTCGAATTTCTCCGAAGACTTCAGACGAATAAATTGACCGTCCTGCCTTGCTCAAGCGGAACAGTCGCCAGAGGACCAGTTTTGCCGAAAAACAGGCGACCATTTGCTTCGAAGTGCTTCTTCCACGAACCACTTTCGTTGGATTTGGCTCGTCTTCGAAGACCCACACGGTCGATTGCTGTTTTGTTTCGTGCTTATACGCATAGATCCATGATTCGTCACCTGTGACAATCTTAAAAATGTCTTTTGAAGCACCGCAATCGCATTTTTCAAAAATTCTTTGCCTTCTACACGAGCCTTTTTTTGAGCGATTGTCAAATTATGCGGGATCCAACGAGATCAAACCTTTTTTACGGCCAGGTGTTCATGCAATACCGAATGTATGCTGGTGGAAGAAATGCCCAAGGCTGTCTCTATCTCACGGTATGTCACATGACGATCTTGCATTATCAGTTCACGCACGGCATCAATGTTCTCTGGCACATCGGCCGTTTTTGGACGACCTTCGTCTTTGAGCGAGCGACGGCCACGATTGAATTCATTAAACCAGTTTTTCACAGTTCTATAGGATGGTGCTTTATCGCTCTACAAAGATTTAAGCTCATCGATGCACTCTTGTCGTGATTACGAGTATTCACGTCGAAAGTTGTGAAAAATGATCGCACGAAAATGTTTACGAGTTAATTCCATTCTTTTGCCGAATTGATTTTTTCAAGTCACTGTAAACAATACAAATGATGGTCGCACGTCAAAACGTTCTGAGTACGTTTATACTAAAAAATGTCAACATTTCAATGGATATGGCAGATGGCGACAGGCAACACTTATCGTTGCCTAGGCCAGAAATATATATAGCAACCCTCGTATTATGACTTGAACAATTTTTAATCTGGTTCGAGACCTTTTTGTTGTTTCTTTTCAGAATCAACTAAAAAATTGGTAAAATGTATTGGCTACGGTTGCCAGGCAGACTGTACAGCTGTTTCGAAACCCGCCAAAGTTTTTCTTTCGCAGTCTTTGCCAACGATTACTTCGGCTACAAATCAAATGACTTATGCGGGAGTCTCATTAGGATTAATGAGAATTACCCTTTGCGTATAGTCTTCGAACTGTGCGAAGAGCAATCTTTTTTTAATAAAATTTAATCAATGAGTTATGTTCAGAATTGAAAACATTTTTTTCCAACAATTTTTTTTAAAATAACCTACAAAATGTCACCGCCATATAAGTCTACATATGACAGCGCATAGAAAAAGGGACCTAAGGGTAAAAAATCAATTTTCACTTTTTTTTGATGTGGACTGAGCATCGAATGAGACCGATGCCATGCCCCAAAAGTGTTCCCTCCCAGAGATATGCGCGTTTTATGAAAGTGATGGTACACCAAAGATACACGTATTTAAATCTTTAAAATGGCTCTCCTTAACAAAACTGGTTTTTACCCTTAGGTCCCTCTCTATTTTGCGCTTCACATATTTATTATAGCCAAGAGTTCAAGAATTAATTTTTGGTATTTTATTTCACACTGACCCCTAAGTTCCGGAAATATATAGGTTTAAAATTCCGTTTAACTTCACTTTAATAATTTATTAAAATCATTTTACGAGGGCGGTTCGGAAACTTCTTAGCCTAGCACAAAAAGCGCGGTATAAACAGAAAAAAGTTAAGTGTTTTGGAAACTTCCATCTCTGCTATGAACACATGTTAAATTTTGTTTCGATCTTCCTTCATATAGAAACAGGTGTTCACAAAAGACGCATCCGCGATTTTTTTATAATGGAAAAATTAGAAATGCGTGGTGTCATTAAATATTTACATAAAAAAGGTTTATCGGGACAAGAAATTCATAATGATATGATGAATGTGTTAGGTGAATATGCAACAGCAAAAAATTGGGTTGCTGCATTTAAACGAGGTCGTACAAGCATTGAAGATGAACCACGTAGTGGACGTCCAAAAACAGCAACAACAACAGAAATTGTAGCCAAAGTGCATGATATGGTATTAAATGATCGACGAATAAAAGTGCGTGAAATAGCTAATATCATGGGCATCTCAAATGATCGAGTCCATTTAATTTTGCATGAAGAACTACAGATGAAAAAGCTTTCTGCAAGATGGGTCCCGCACTTGTTCACAGTCGACCAAAAACGCATAACAATGAACATTTCTCAAGTTTGTTTGGATCGTTTTCAGCGAAATAAAATGGATTTTAAGCGTCGTTTCATAACTGTTGTTGAGACATGGATCCACCACTATACTCCAGAGACAAAAGAACAATCCAAACAATGGACTGAAGCTGGAGGAAGTGCCCCAAAGAAGGCAAAAACATTTCAATCGGCTGGTAAGATTATGGCAACGGTTTTTTTTGGGACTTCAAAGGTATTTTATTGATTGACTATCTGCAAAAGGGTAAAACAATAAATTCAGAGTACTATTGCAACCTTTTAGATCAATTAAATGTACAAATTCGAGAAAAACAAGAGTGTTTTAACAATGGCTAAAATCAACGAATTAAAGTACGAGTTGCTTGACCGCCCACCTTATTCTCCTGATTTAGCTCCCAGTGACTTTTACCTGTTCCCAAATCAAAAAAAAATTCCTTGCTGGCAAGCGTTTTACCTCAAATGAAGATGCAATTACAGTTGTAAACCACTATTTTGAAGACCTTGAGATAAAACTATTTTAAGCAAGGGATAGAATTGCTAGATAAGCGTTGGACTAAGTGTATTGAAGTTTCAGGAGATTATATTGAAAAATAAAAATATTTTTGAAAAACTAACTATTCTCTTTCATTGATAGGCTAAGAACTTTCCGGGCGCGCCCTAGTATATTAAAATTTGTTGACACTTTAAAACTAAAATTGAATTTTTTTGATACACTTTACCAATTTAATGCATAAAACCGTTCCACCGTTCTTAGCATCGTTTGTGCTTACAAACTTTATTAGATTCGAAAGTAAAACCCAAGTTTAAAAAAACCAACTTATAATTCAAATAACAATAAATATTTTCAAACCGTTAAATATAACAATTAAAAGAAAAAAAAACCTTTTTTATTTACGGTCAGATAACCTAATATATAAAATGGTATTGTCAGAAGGTCTAGATAACACATGCTTATTAAATAGGCAATTGAATTCAAAGAGTTCTTATAGTCAATAATACATAACAGCAACCAATTAATGTACAAATGTAGTTCCAATAGTCAGCTTCATTAGTTAGGGTTACCGATACTTTTTCTCTTCAACCGTTGCTGTCAGTACCAACAACTGAAAATTGCCGTGTACCCAATCAACATTCGGTAAGTGGAACCACCTACATGCGCTTTGCGAAAAAATCGGTTGTGGCAACAAATCTGTTGTATCTGTAAGAAGAGCCCATCTCTTTTAGTTAGTTGACAGCCAAGCAACCTTATGTTCTCGCGTTATAAAGATTTAATTTCTAACAGACTGAATCGAGAACTTATTTTTCATTGCAAGTTTATTGTTGCAGCTATAGAAAAATTTAGCCAGATTGCGTTTAAAAACATGAACCCGTGTATAAGAGAAGATTTATGTAATTCGGATCAACCGACTAAAACTCGCTTATAGGGCCGAATAGTTTTTTTTATTTTTTTTTTAATGAATTTAAATAATTTTCCGGTGTCGACACAATTTTCAAGAAATACATACTATTGGTTGCCGCTTATCATCATTTTATTTATCAGATGTTGCTGAATTCATAAAACACCATCAGATTAAAGAGGCTCTTAAGTGGTATACAAAAAACATGTATCGCGAGTTTAAAATAGCTAGATGACTGATTTCCAAATCTCGATAAGCATTTTTGTGTATTTTTTTTGGGGAAATTTATAAACTTAAGAACGAACAATAAAGCAATAAATCAATCATCATTTTTTTGGCAAACCACAATTTTAGACATTGACAAGTTTTTTCTTACGATGTTGAGACATCTTTAAGCTCATTGGGAAGGAATAAAAGAAATACGAACAGAAAAATGGCCATGTTCACGATTAAGGGTTTTTAGAGGCAAAACTGTTACACGCTACAAATGGTAATGGTAACGGGTGGTTGATTTGATTGTAATGAAATCTAACACTGGGAAAAGGAGGTTCCAAATGCTTGAAATTTGAAATTACTTAATGACAGTTCATATTTTTTAGACTCCTCTTTATAAATTAAAATAACCCAAGAAAAAAAGTTGAAATGTTGTCACCTTGAAAATTTGTTATGGGTTTTTTTACTATTAGTAAAATGCCCTTTCTCTGGAACTCGATGTGGGTGAGATAAATCCGTTAAAACACTTTAGATTTCTGATTTTCTTTTTGGGTGAAATTTGGTTAAAATCGTAAAAAAACTGAAAGTTTATTGTGCCAAGAAATCTGCAAACAAAAATTGTTAAATAAGTTAAATTATATAGGGTGATCCATCTAGATGTATTTTTTCAGAACAAAAAAAAATATATAAAAATTCAAATCTATCTTTATTGGCAATTTGAAAGGACATTTTATGGCATTTAGTTTTTGAATATAATTTCCTTCAAATGCTGGCCGCAATTACGCCTCAGGGTTTCCATATTGAGGGTCCAGTTGTTGATGACTTGTTCGAGCATTTTGACCGGTATGGCTTGAATGACACGCGAAATGTTGGAAAGTGTGCAATCTTTATTGGTAATTTGAAAGGACATTTTATGGCATTTCTTTTTTAAATATAATTTCCTTCAACTGATGGTCGCAACTACGCCTCAGGGTTTCCATTCTGAGGGTCCAATTTTGGATGACCCGCTCGAGCATTTTGACCGGTATGGCGTTAATGACACGCGTAATGTTGGCTTCCAAAACCTGAACCGTAACTGGTTTGTCAGCATAGACTTCGGACTTTACGTAACCCCAAAGAAAAATGTCTAAAGGTGTGATATCACTCGATCTAGGCGGCCAACTCACCTAACCAAAACGTGAAATCAGCTGCTTTTCCAAATGACCTCTCAACAGATCCATTGTTTGAGCAGCTGTATGGCAAGTTGACACCAAGTGTCGTCAAGACAACGGGCTTCAACTCAGGTAGCATAAAGATCGATATCATGGCACGATAGCGAGCACCATTCACGGTTACGTTCCGGCCATCATCATTTTTGAAAAAATATTCACCGATAATTCCACCAGCTAATAAACCGCACCGAACCATGGTTTTCTCTGGGTATAATGACACCTCTTGAACCTCTTCTTGTTGCTCTTTAGCCTAAATGCGGCAATTTTGTTTATTGACTTTGGCGCTGAGCCAGAAATGGGCCTCATCACCGAACAAAATTTTGGTCGAAAACAGCGGATCTTCCCGTTTCTCACCGAACGCTCATTTCCATAATATAGTTGCCAACAATTGAAGGTGATTATTTTCAAAAAATAAATGCCATAAAATGGCCTTTCAAATAACCAATAAAGATTCCACACTTGATTTGAATTTTTATGTCTTTGTTGTTCTGAAAAAATACCTCTTCACGCAGAAAAAAAATATGGTTGTCGTGACAATATTCGAAGAGGATAATACTGATGTTGGGTATATGGTTGTGGTACAACAATATTATGATCCTCAGAACAAAAGTATGATTCAAATAAATCCATACTATGATCTCCACAACCATAGTATGTTCCTCACAATCATAGTATGTTTCACATACAACAATAGTATGATCCTTACAGCCATAGTATGATTCACACGCAACCATGTTATGATCCCTACAACCATAGTATGATCACACACAATTATTCAAAAATACATTAAATTCAAAATAATAGGAGTGATTTATGTCACAGTAGAAAAAATAAGTATAAAAAACGTACTCGTAAGCGTTTTTATTAAAAATATTTCAGTTAAATAAAGCCAAGCAGCTTGTTTAAAACATTTTAATTTCGATAAAAAAGTACTATTATTGCATTAGATCCGTACCAATAACATTTGTTTTTTAAAGCATATTTAAGTGAAGAAAAATTACAATCGTACAGTATGATTGCCGTAATTATATTATTGTTAACATAAAACGCAAAAAAACAATACATTTGTCGCACCAGTCATATATATATTGTTGCTATAACCATATTTTTATTTTTAATACTATTGTTACATTTCAACAATATTAATATTGCAGCCATTATACTATTGTCGAAACTAAATTCAGTTAACATGTCTATGGTTGCGACGAACATACTTTTATTGCGGAGAACATATTTTTATTATTGCCGTGACCATGTAGTAACCATGTTTTTTCTCTACGTGTAGATGGATATATTGTTTTTAATAGTTTTTGTATTTTTTCGGTAATTTTTACAAAAAAATTGTATGACTCACCCATTTTCTTCATTGCATTTTATTTCCAGGTAAAAATTTTGGAACATCTGCAGATGCTTATTTTTTAGGATGTAAGTGGACAGAATATTTGCAAAGGTTAAGATGTTCTTCCGTACGTCAGCCGAATTTTGGTAAGTGGATACCATATTGCATTCTTTACAGACAAAATGATCTCAAGATGACAAGGGTAAACACATTTCGTATACAAAAACAGAATGACAAATATTAGCATTTTTAAGACAAGATACAAACGAAAACCAAGAAACTATTTAATTACCCAAAAAGCAAAATACCTAACTAATACTCGTATTTACTTAGTAGGAACATGAATACTATTAAACACGTTTTATGCTGTAAAAAAAAGTTCTGAATGTTTTTGGACCAAATATTTTTTAATATATTTATTGATGTATATTGTATCCAAAAAGAATCTACTTATTCGAAATATCCGCCTTTTGCCTTTACACACTTTTTAAGTCGCACTGGACAATCGTCAATAGCTGCACGAACCTCTTCCATTGGAAAATTGCCCACAGCTCGAACCAAAGCAGTCTTTAGAGATCCAATGTTGGGGTATCTTTTGTGACAGAACTTGTCCTCTAAAACCGTCCACAATTTGTAATCCAATGGACTGGACTGCCTGAGGGCCATTCTTCACGGGAAATGAACGCTGGCAAATTGTTTCGAAGCCAGGCCTGGGACGTTTTAGCCTTATGGGCCGGCGCAGAATCCTGCTGGAAAGTCCATGGCTGGTTTTGGAACAGGGAATTGTTAAGAGGCTTCACAACAGATTCCAAAACGGTTTCTTGGTAAACTTTGGCCGATGGTTTGACTCCTTGTTCGCAGAAATGCAGGTCAGTGCCCCATCGTAAGAGACACCCCACCAAACCATGACTGAAGCTGGGGGATGACCCTTTTCCATGCTTGGGATCAGTTCAGAAGCTTCCTTAGATGACCGCGCATTCCCTCTATCATTTAGCTTGTTAAATTTTTTCTGAACGGTAAAAATTTTTTCATCGGTGCACAAAATTTTTCTGTGCAAGTTATCAGCGTGCTTCACCAAAAGACGTTTGCATTTTTCAATCCTATTTTTTTTTAAAGCTGCAATCAATAAATGTCCGGTACGTCGTTTGAAAGCCCCAAGTCCCAAGTCTTTTTTAATGATTCGACTCATGGACTTTTGCGTGATATTCATCTCACGGGCCATGATTTTCTGTTTTCGGAGCGGATTTCTGTGAATTCATGATTTAACGGCTTTGATGACATGCGGTGTTCGAACAGAGCGTGGGCGGCCCGACCAGTGTCGGTCTTTAACATCTCCAGTCTCCTCAAACAGTTCTATGCATCGGTAGACGAACATGCGGCTAATCCCTAGTGGACGGAGCGTTTTGAAAATATCGCTTTTTTATTTCACACTTGAAAGAGCTATTACAGCGATACGGTTCTCATTATCTGACCACTCCATAATGAAAGTTGAAACAATTTTAAAAACGCGTTACAGACACGCTATTGAGGTTAGCTTTCAAAACCCAAATGACACTAACGGGGTATGTTCAGTTCTACTATTTAAATGGGTGTGTTCAATATTGTAACAGTATTTATGTCCCTACTAAGTAAATAATACCCTCTTCTTCTGGATAAGCAGAAAACAAATTTTAAACAGGTTTTCGGATTCCTAGAGCGGACTCCAAATTTATCCAGATATCAAAATGAAGTTCTTATTTGAATCTGTGTGAGAATTTTCTAATTTTTAGTTTCTATATGTCCCAAATTTAGTCAAACTCCAAAGAATAACTTTATTTTTTGCTTTATTATAGCTTAATTTTTTGTATATTGGAAGCCAATTTTTAGTTCAAAAATTTTTTAAACAAAAAGGTTCCGAAAACTGAAAATTCCGACATTTTTATTTTTTAGAAACCTGCTATCGGGCTTGGAAATAAAAATTTCGGTTTTGGTTTTGAACACTCTAGTAGTACGATTTCCGAACTTGGGCTGTGGGCTTTGTCGAATCAAGCGGCATACTGCTGAAACTAAAGATCATCGAAGTCCATGTCTCCGGCCACAAAAATTGTTCATCATGCCACAGTAGCGCTCATGGTTATTCGAAATTGGGTTTCCAGCCGCATTTTCAAAGCAAAATGGGCCAATGATGTCCTCGCTCTAAAATCCGAACCAATCTGTCACTCTAACCTAAATTTCTCAAATAACTCGTGGAGTTATTGGAGAAACGGCAGTTTTGCTACTTAACATCGGGGCCTAGTAAAGACTGAGCTTCGCTAGAAAAGAGCAACATCGTTCTCCATTTTGAGCTCAAGGACCTAAACTGTCGAGCTCTAGGGACTTGCATTGTCGAGTCAATTGGTCCTAGCAGGTAAAAAATAAGAATTTGCTTAAAGTTAATTTTTTATCGGCAAAAATATGGTACAGTTCTTCGATCATAAGAGCTGTCACCGCCATATTAACATATGTGACGCGCAAAATAGAAAGGGACCTAAGGGTAAAAACCAGTTTTGTTCAGGAGAGCCATTTTAAAGATTTAAATACGTGTATAAACGTGTAGAATCGTCGTCTTCACCTTAATGAAACGCGCATATCTCTGGGAGGGAACACTTTTGGGGCATGGGATCGGTCTCACTCGATGCTCAGATGTTGGCAAATGGACACCCTTACGCTGTCACATATGTTAAAAAAGGAAAAAAATTGAGAACCACCCTGACACCCAGAAATACAGGCGGGAGCGCGGTTTTTGCTTATTTTGGAATGAAATAATAAAGTTATGAACCTTAGAAAAGTTTATTTTATATTTTAATTATATTGAACAGTAAGGGAATTTTTAAATTAAAGGTTTTAAATAGTTTATCTGGCAAATGTCGACCGTCGCTATCCACACATTTCTGCATACGTGTAATGAAGTTTTCATGAACTCTAACAAGCAGTCGACTAGTTTTCAGTCAATTTCAGCCTCAATATTGTTAATTAGGTCTGCAAAGGTGTTGGGACGGTTGATATATACCATCGACTTCAGGTAACCCCATATAAAGAAATAGTTTATGTCTGGTAGGTGTGCTGGCCTGTTAAAATCATCCCTCAATGGGATAAGCCGTCCAGCAAACATTTGCCTGAAACAATTCATGGTAACCCCCGCTGTGTGTGCAGTGGCACCATCCTCTTGGAACCATGCATCGCCCTATTGCATTGCCTCAAGAGCCGATTGAAAAAAGCCTGGAAATGCTAAGACCAAACGATTGCTTCCGAGCAGAGCGTTTCATAGATTGCATTACTGCTCTCTCTCTCACGTCGCCTTCGTAAACATGACACATTCTCTGCTGTCCTCATTGAAGTTACCCATATTTACAATAAATTGTCGTGTAGGAATACATCCGCGTGGGGGAACAGTGCATCGTAAACTAAAAGCACGCTGCACTGCAATGATCGAGTGTGCATTTGAAAAATACGCTTCAACACAAAATGACCGCTCCGCTCCCCACGTATCCACTGCATGATGGCAACTGTAAGGCAGACGAATACAAATCTCCCGTCAGCCACTATAAGCCACGCACACTCTTCACTCTCTTTGACCAACAGTGCCGCCAAAGCCTGCAGTGCAAAAAGGAATTTTCCGTGCTCCACCCAGTACTTAAAACCATTTATTTTCCACATCATAACAAAAAAAAATATCTCCCAGTTATGTCTGGTATAGGGAACTCGTCAGTCGTTATATACGAGTAATATTTCATATTTGTTCACTTGTTTTCGCTTTCCTGTCCGTCTCTTGTTTATTTTATATGCTGCAAAGGAACTCAACTCAATTTCATTTCCAAAAACACCATTTAATTTGTCATCTCCAAAAGGCTTTAAGGTAATCAAAACATAACATTAAGACAATCGCCAAGCAATCGCACTAAATCGATGATCACCGCACAAAAAGCAAAACTGTACGCAGGCGCTGAAATGAAAACGGAGGCAACATCATGACCACAAGCCCAAAAAAGGCTAAACAGAAATACAGTAGCCTGTATTCTCGTTTTTTTTTTGCGCCGTTTGCAGTGCTTTTATTGTTATGTTCAATATTTGTGTCTCTGTTAAAGTAGGTCAACACTAAATCCAAAATGTTCAAAAACGACTGTTGCAAACCGAATGTCGACATTCCAGCGAATTTGTAAGCCACGCAAAACAGTCAGCCAAGCCATCGCCTGTTACGATGGACGACCAGCCACTGGCTGGCCAGAAGCCGCCGCCACCGTCCAAGCGACGACACAGAGACCGAGACAGAGTTTAAAGTGAGGTATCCCTCATCTGTTGAATACTAATTAGTAACAAGCTATTGTCTCATTTTATTCTTCAATTTGGCTGGTATTTTTTTTCTTTCTTTCTGGATTTCTTTGTATGGAAAATGCGTGAAAAAAAACTCGCAAATATTCTACAATATTGTGTCGTTTTTGTTGTCGCTGGTTTCTAAAGTCGTGCTTGTTGTTCCAACAGCAAAGAGGGGCTTAACACAAATACGGGGTGGTGTTGGAGTGTGCATACAATAATATGTTCTTCACAAACTGACATATGGGTTATGTTTTAAGCTGTCATGCGCGGCATCCTTTCCTTCTTCTTACCCGACATGCAACAACTAAAAGATTTCCACTGAAAAATATTTAAAGCCTTCTGCCGTTTTTTTTGCCTTCAAGAAATGAAATAAAATCATTACCGATAATTATTTAATTAAAGAGCAAGTAAAAAGTGTATTGCATCTTCACCAAACATCAGCGATTACAAATCAGTGCTTTATCAAGCGACGATAGCCGAACGGACATTCGACATTCGATGACCAGAAAATATGTGCGTATGAACGAACATCTTCTCGACAAGTCATTAATCGTCATCAATCCCTGTTGGGGATTTTCTTCTATTTTTTTGTTTGCCCACATCCGTCTTCATCCTTGCATTGACTTCTGCAAATGGCGTTCTATAATTTTGATCAACGTTCGCTTTAATGATACTTAATGTCATATTGAATTAAAATACAATGTGTGCTCTGTACTTTTCCATCTTTGTTGTATAGCGCACACCTTTTTTGCTGCCACAAACCGTACTGTATGTTTATAAAAATGAGTTAGGGGTAAAAGGTGACCAGCTTTGGAAGAATATTTCTTTTAATCATCTTTCAAAAATCAATTACTTTTTTGAAATTATCGGAAAAATGAGTTTTTCCACAGTGGAGACCTGCGAAAACAAAAGACTTAAGCAACGAACGTGATATGCCTTATATGATATGCTCATACAAGCTGGAAGGTAACATATTTTGTGAAAATCGGACTATTAGATGTGATTGTTCCACTATATAAGTAGAAAAACATACATACACAAATTGTTCAGAACACCCTGCCCTACTCTGTACGAGGGCGGTTCGGAAAGTTCTTAGCCTATCAATGAAAGAGAATAGTTAGTTTTTCAAAAATATTTTTATTTTTCAAAATAATCTCCTGAAACTTCAATACACTTAGTCCAACGCTTATCTAGCAATTCTATCCCTTGATTAAAATAGTTTTCCTCAAGGTCTTCAAAAAAGTGGTTTACAACTGTAATTGCATCTTCATTTGAGGTAAAACGCTTGCCAGCAAGGAATTTTTTTTTTAGATTTGGGAACAGGTAAAAGTCACTGGGAGCTAAATCAGGAGAATAAAGTGGGCGGTCAAGCAACTCGTACTTTAATTCGTTGATTTTAGCCATTGTTAAAACACTCTTGTTTTTCTCGAATTTGTACATTTAATTGATCTAAAAGGTTGCAATAGTACTCTGAATTTATTGTTTTACCCTTTTGCAGATAGTCAATCAATAAAATACCTTTGAAGTCCCAAAAAACCGTTGCCATAACCTTACCAGCCGATTGAATTGTTTTTGCCTTCTTTGGGGCACTTCCCCCAGCTTCAGTCCATTGTTTGGATTGTATAGTGGTGGATCTGGAGTATAGTGGTGGATCCATGTCTCATCAAAAGTTATTAAACGACGCTTAAAATCCATTTTATTTCGCTGAAAACGATCCAAACTAGCTTGAGAAATGTTCATTCTTATGCGTTTTTGGTCGACTGTTAACAAGTGCGGCACCCATCTTACAGAAAGCTTTTTCATCTGTAGTTCTTCATGCAAAATTAAATGGACTCGATCATTTGAGATGCCCACGATATTAGCTATTTCACGCACTTTTATTCGTCGATCATTTAATACCATATCATGCACTTTGGCTACAATTTCTGTTGTTGTTGCTGTTTTTGGACGTCCACTACGTGGTTCATCTTCAATGCTTGTACGACCACGTTTAAATGCAGCAACCCAATTTTTTACTGTTGCATATTCACCTAACACATTCACCATATCATTATGAATTTCTTGTCCCGATAAACCTTTTTTATGTAAATATTTAATGACACCACGCATTTCTAATTTTTCCATTGTAAAAAAAATCGCGGGTGCGTCTTTTGTGAACACCTGTTTCTATATGAAGGAGTTGCTAGATCGAAACAAAATTTAACATGTGTTCATAGCAGAGATGGAAGTTTCCAAAACACTTAACTTTTTTCTGTTTATACCGCGCTTTTTGTGCCAGGCTAAGAAGTTTCCGATCCGCCCTCGTAGTTGAGGTTTCGATCAACCAAATCAAATTCTGTATCACAGGGCGGCGTCACATTGCAGCTCCAAGTTGGCCAATTGACATTACCGATATGGCTTCTGATAGCTTACCGCAAATATCGATTGTGGTGTAGGTTGAACCAGGGGTCACTGGCATTATAGGCGTATCATCCTGTTGCAACTTAATGTCGTACAAGTCTATTGCTTTAATCTCCGGCCGCTAAAAATGGGTTATCATTCTTTCACCTCAAAGCGTTTTCAGTAGCATTTTCAAACAAAAATGAGCCAACGCTCGTAAATCGGAAATCAACTGTTACTCTTTGAGTATGCAAAGACTTTTTAGTCATGGTTTTCCGCTGCCCAGTTACAGCAGTTTCACCTGCTAACATTCTGCTTACCGGGAAAATTTATATCGGTTGAAAAAAAATGTAAAATAGTCCCGGCATTTTGCTAGGCCAGGTCAAAGAAACGACACCAATTAATATGGTCAAGACTATACTCAAATGAAAGAAATTTCTCTAAATATCCACTTCTTTCTAGATTTGGCGAATTTTAAGATGAATGGCAAAATCAGGATAACAAAAATCGTTCAATTCGTGCCTTATAAAGGTTGCTTAAAGGTTTGATTTCTTACCAAACCAAGTTTGTTTATTGAAAAGCCATCTTAATTAATTCTTCTATTTCTTTTATTAAAACCTGTCAAAAAAAAATGCATGAATTTGCGGATTTTATTAGTTTTTTGATAATGGCCTTCCATAGCCTTCCCTTAACACTCCACTTTGCGTTAGCCGAAAATGGTTCAACTGTAAGAAATTTACGTGGGAAAATTTCGAGAATAGATCGGCCTTCATTTCAGTTTGTAAGTAAATTTGTGAAGCAAGTTTATGCAAATGGAACGTTATTGGACAAACTAACTCTAGTGCGTTCCATCGAAAACATTAATGCTGTGGCTGAGAATGTCCAAGAGCATCCATCAACAGCAACTCATCATCGTTCTCAGGAAGTCAACATTTCTCGCACTTCTTTGAGAAGAATTTTGCATAAAAATCTAGTTATGAAGGCTTACAAAGTTCAAGTGTTGCACCAACTTAAGCTTTACGACCATCCGATGCGTTTTTAAATTTTGGTGGATAAAGTTTCTGTATGGACAAAGCTAAATCTGGTCACCCCCTTTTATATTTATGCAATTTCCAATATGTAATATGTCAGCCATTAGGAAAACTATCAGGTATTATAGGAGCATGGAAGCAATGCTCTGTGCTGTTTAATTAATTTAATTAATGTTCAAACAAAACATTAAAGACACACAGACGGCAAAGTATGTATGCACTTGCGTCGGACGCCTTACGACTACCATCCACCTGAAGTGCAGCTACAGAAAAAGTTGGAGAACAAAAAACATAAAACTAAACTGAACTGAAATGGTAAGCGCTTGAAGAGACCAAGCTAACGGTTCTGGTATTACAGAACTATTTCTATTTAACGCCTTCGAGTTGGAAAAAAAACTTGAGTAATGGCTAAAATAAAATGATAACGCGTCGTCGGCTTCTGCGCCATCCGATTTCAGAAGTGTGCATCTTTGTTAGATCTGTAACGCCGGTGCAGGCAGTGTAACACTGGCATACGGGACAGCACTGGCTGGCTGGCTGATTGGCTAGCTAGCCAGCTGTGGCTGACGTTGGAACTGGTCATGTAAATTATCCTCGTGTTTGACGCGTGTGTTCTGAATCTTTATTAAGTTTCGTGCTTCTGATTTGATTTTGGTTTCTGTTCACTACGCGCTGAATACATGTCCAGTCATGTAACATCTTGTAGAACAGCTACAAGTTTGACGGTTTTTTTTTTAGTTTTCACAAAAGCTAGAATTAAAATACGAAGACGCTTTCGACGAAGTGTTATATTAGAAATGAAAATTCTCTAAATCATAGAGTCGGTCAGGTTTTTGTATGCTTAAGGTGATTTATTTATTTTTGTTGTTGTTTTTGTCAGATAGTAACAGCATTTATTTTTGGAGTGATGGGAGTTGGACCTTATGAAAGTGTGTGTTGTCTTCATTAATAATATAAAAAACACAAAAGATATATTTGGTATTTGTATTTTACATGCTTGTTGGTTTACAGAATAGTCCAAACATCGAATATTGTTCGGCAGTACAAAATATTTATTGATTTTTTTAAGTCTATGGAAGTACAAATTCGCAACAGTCTTTTTCTTACATCTAAAAATACATTAATCCTAAGTTGTTCATAAATTTAGATAATGAATCAAAAAAATCAATGTTGGAACTGCACACGTGTCACAAGGCTCTGTCCTTTCTCCCTCATTATTTCTCAATTTCATTGATGATCTTTTGGGTCAGATCGTGATTCCAATCTACTCTTTTGCGGATGACAGCAACCTGTGTCATTCATATTCATTCGACCGTAGGCCGAGTCTTCAAGGTATTGAAGACAAAAGGCGAATAATGGAAGAGACACTTGGCCGGGATTTACTGGACATTTCTGACTGGGGTCGAGTGAATAGAGTAGATTTTAATGCGCGTAAGACACAGTGCTGCTTGTTGTCTCACAAGCGATTCGCTGACCCAACAGTGTCGTCGTTATCTATCGAGGGTAAGGATGTCGAACAATCAGATGCTCTACATGTTCTGGGCATAAAAATACAATGTGACGCTCGTTGGGCGAGACATGTATTCGAAGTGTCGAAAGAAGCACTCAAGTGTATAGGCTTCCTAAAGCGGTGCAAGAAATGTTTCACTCCTTCTGATCTTTTCGATATCTATACAACCTACATCAGGCCAAAGATGGAATACAACTCCCATATATGGGCAGGTGCTCCAAAATCATCCTTGGAGCTTCTGGACCGTGTTCAAAGGAGAGCGATGGTGCTGATAGGAAACAGTAGGGTATCCAACTCTATTGTTTCCCTGGAGCATCGTCGGTACGTGGGTTGTGTGTCTCTGTTCTATCGCTACTTCCATGGTGTGGGTTCTGCAGACATTCGTGGCCTTTTTCCTGACGTGAAGATGTTCGGCAGGAATACACGACTTTCCAGAAATTCACATCCATTTGTTATCGATTGGCCGGTTGACCGCACTATACACTACAAATCGAATTCGTTTTTCTCTCGTTCAGTCCGTATGTGGAATCGACTTCCGGCAAATATATTTCCCACCAATTACGACATCCAGAAATTCAAGGCGAATGTCAATAAACATTACTCCCTCTTTCCTTCGATCCCTTGCTTTCCAACGACCAACGCAATTCATTGCATGTATAGGGGAAATTAAAAAAAATTAATTACTTAAAATTAAAAAAAAATTAATTAAAAAAAAAAAATAGTTACCGATATTTTGTCTTTCCAACCGATACTGTCATTTCCCACTGCCGAAAATTTCCTTGTACCCAATAAACATTCAGTTGTACCGATGGAATACAAGGGTTGTACATGCAACCACCAACATTTGGTTGTGGCAACAAATCTCTTCACTGTGTGGGGAAGTCATAATTAAAACAAAAAAAAATATCTATATATGTGACGCGCAAAATAGAAAGGGACCTCAGGTTAAAAACCAGTTTTGGCCAGGAGAAAGATTTTAAAGATTAGCTTCCTTTCTATTTGCGCTTAGAATCGTCGACTTCACTTTCATAAAACGCGCATATTTCTGGGAGCGAACACTTTTGGGGCATCTCATTCGATGCTCAGATGTTGTCCACATCAAAAAAAGGTGAAAAGTTGATGAAAAGTTTTGTACAGGAGAGCCATTTTAAAGATTAGCTCCCTTTCTATTTGCGCTTAGAATCGTCAACTTCACTTTCATAAAGCGCGCATATCTCTGGGAGTGAACACTTTTTGGGCATGGGATCGGTCTCATTCGATGCTCAGATGTTGTCCACATCAAAAAAGAAAAAAAATGAAAATTGATTTTTTTTACCCTTAGGTCCCGCTGTCACATATATGCTTATATATAAAAGAGTTTGTGTTTGTGGGTTTATTTGTTTTTTTTAGTACCGTATAGACTACAATTCAGCTGAACCGATCTTTTTTAAAAAATTTTTGTAGAATGTACCAGTATGGTCGGTGGTGAAAGTAGGGTACATGAATGTTTGATAAATGAAGTGGGCGCCCACACACCTCAACATTTCAAACGCCTATATCTCATAGACTATTACGGTCAGAAAGATGTTGTCTGCTACATATACTCCTGGCAGGATGGAAAATATTTTTGCGAAAAGTGGGCGGTGCCACGCATTTTAAAGAATTAGTTCCAACAGCCATAATAACAAAGTGATCGTCCTACAAGTTTTACAGTATGTTGCTGTACCGCGGTGCAAATGGGGTACACAAAGTTTTGATAAATTAAGTGGGCGTGGCACCGCCTTCACGCCCCAAAATTTCAAACGGCTATATCACATGGACCACGAGTTTTAGATTAGGAAAGATGATATTTGGAACATATTCTCCTGGTATGATGCAAAAAAGTGTTTTAGAAAAAAGGACGCCCCTTTTTAAAGAAACCATTTTAACAGCCATAATACTTATAATAGTCTGATTGTCCTAAAATTTTCATAGTATTTGCATTCAAAATTTGTTTATTTTTCGGTTAAAACGAACTCATAAGTGGCGCTATGAAAAAAACATGATATTTTTGCGCTGTCAACACTGTATTACGCAGTGTTTGAAAGTTGGTATACTGGACGCAACCAATTTTTTGCATATGGCATGGTTAAAAGTCAGCAAAACAACAGTTGCTAGTTGCTTTCGGCACGGCGGATTTACCAGCAATAAAGATGAGTTCGACTCGGATGATGATCTGCCATTAATAGAATTGCTAAATCAACCAATGGAAACATTTACAGATGGTAATAAAAAGGGTTTGCTGAGTTGTCGTACTTTAAATTAACCTTTATTATTTGCATTTACAGTTGGGACAGAAAGCTTCAACGATTACATATGTTTTGATGACGACCTTGTAACTACGGAAGAATTGTACGACGCAGCTATTTTGCAGTCTATTCGCGCTGATGATGACGACCTAGACGACGATATGGACAACGAAGAGCCAAGCCGAGTCACAACTGCCCTGGATGCAATGTGTAGCGTAAGCTATGTAAGAACTTTTCTTCAGTCACGCGGCACTCCACAACAAATTCTTGATCACTTGGCTCAAGTAGAAGTGTATATAAATGAAACTAATATTGGTACTAAGCAAACTCAAATAACTGATTTTTTTCAAAACTAATTTTTTTATACATATGTATGTACTAAAATATCCCAAAATTGTCTTAAATAAATCAATGCATGTGCACTTACATACATAACTTTTTTTCTTCAAGTCTTCATTAAGAGTTGCCTGGTGCCATCTGACATTTCCATTAAAAAGTTTGACATATTTTAGCATAAACATACTCAGAACGTTTTGAGGTACGACCATCATTTGTGTTGTTTACAGTGACTTTTGAAAAAATCATTGTGGCAAAAAATGGAATTAACTCGTGAACATTTTCGTGCAGTCATTTTTCACAACTTTCGACGTGGAATAATTATCACGACAAGAGTGCATCGATGAACTTAAATCTTTGTATGGCGATGAAGCACCATCCTATAGCACTGTGAAAAACTTGTTTAATAAATTCAATCGTGACCGACGCTCGCTCAAAGACGAAGGTCGTCCAAAAAAGGCCGCTGTGCCAGAAAACTTTAATGCCGTGCGTGAACTGATAATGCATGATCGTCATGTGACATAACGTGAGATAAAGGCATCCTGCGCATATCTTCCACCAGCATACATTTGATATTGCATGAACACCTGGCCATAAAAAAGGTTTGTTCTCCTTGGATCCCGCACAATTTGACAATCGCTCCAAAAAATGCTCGCGTCGAGGGGTGCAAAGAAATTTTGAAAAAATACGATCGCGGTGCTTCGAAAGACGTTTATAAGATCGTCACAGGTGACGAATCATGGATCTATGCGTATGAGCCCAAAACAACACAGCAATCGACCGTGTAGGTCTTCAAAGTCGAGCCAAATTCAACGAAAGTTGTTTGTGGTAGAAGCACTTTGAAGCAAATGGTCGCCTGCTTCTTCGGAAAAACTGGTCATGTGGCGACTTTTCCGCTTGAGTAACGTAGAGCGGTCAATTCTGAGGGGTACACCACAATTTGTTTGCCTAAAGTCTTCGGAGCAATTCGAAAAACGAACAGGAGAAGACGATTCATTGTGTACCATGACAATGCGAGCTCTTACACCTCGGCTCAAACCATCGCCTTTTTCACTGGCTAAAACGTCGAATTGATGGGTCATCCGCCTTATAGCCCTGACTTGTCACCCAATGACTTGTTTTTATTCCCGCACATCAAGAAAAGAATGCGTGGTCTACGATCTACGTCGCCAGAAGATGCTGTTGAAGCGTTCAAAAACCATGTTTTGGAGGTGTCTCAATCGAAGTGAAAAAAGTGCTTCGACAATTGTTTTGGGCGCATGTAAAAGTGTACAAATCATGCTGGAGAATACTTTGAAAAACAATTCAACCATTTTGGTCAATAAATATTTGCATTTTCATTAATAGGCCAGAAATGTACGAGGGCGGTTCGGAAACTTCTTAGCCTAGCACAAAAAGCGCGGTATAAACAGAAAAAAGTTAAGTGTTTTGGAAACTTCCATCTCTGCTATGAACACATGTTAAATTTTGTTTCGATCTGGCAACTGCTTCATATAGAAACAGGTGTTCACAAAAGACGCATCCGCGATTTTTTTACAATGGGAAAATTAGAAATGCGTGGTGTCATTAAATATTTACATAAGAAAGGTTTATCGGGACAAGAAATTTATAATGATATGGTGAATGTGTTAGGTGAAAGTGCTCCTTTATATGCAACAGTAAAAAATTGGGTTGCTGAATTTAAACGTGGTCGTACAAGCATTGAAGATGAACCACCTAGTTGACGTCCAAAAACAGCAACAACAACAGAAATTGTAGCCAAAGTGCATGATATGGTATTAAATGATCGACGAATAAAAGTGCGTGAAATAGCTAATATCATGGGCATCTCAAATGATCGAGTCCATTTAATTTTGCATGAAGAACTACAGATGAAAAAGCTTTCTGCAAGATGGGTGCCGCACTTGTTAACAGTCGACCAAAAACGCATAAGAATGAACATTTCTCAAGCTTGTTTGGATCGTTTTCAGCGAGATAAAATGGATTTTAAGCGTCGTTTCATAACTGTTGATGAGACATGGATCCACCACTATACTCCAGAGACAAAAGAACAATCCAAACAATGGACTGAAGCTGGAGGAAGTGCCCCAAAGAAGGCAAAAACGATTCAATCGGCTGGTAAGGTTATGGCAACGGTTTTTTGGGACTTCAAAGGTATTTTATTGATTGACTATCTGCAAAGGGTAAAACAATAAATTCAGAGTACTATTGCAACCTTTTAGATCAATTAAATGTACAAATTCGAGAAAAACGTCCTGGCTTACAACACAAAAAAATAATTTTTCATCAAGACAACGCACCAGCGCACAAGAGTGTTTTAACAATGGCTAAAATCAACGAATTAAAGTACGAGTTGCTTGACCACCCACCTTATTCTCCTGATTTAGCTCCCAGTGACTTTTACCTATTCCCAAATCTAAAAAAATTCCTTGCTGGCAAGCGTTTTACCTCAAATGAAGATGCAGTTGTAAACCACTATTTTAAAGACCTTGAGGAAAACTATTTTAATCAAGGGATAGAATTGCTAGATAAGCGTTGGACTAAGTGTATTGAAGTTTCAGGAGATTATATTGAAAAATAAAAATATTTTTAAAAAACTGACTATTCTCTTTCATTGATAGGCTAAGAATTTTCCGAACCGCCCTCGTATATATTAAACCTCGTATGTAGAAAGTTTCATTAAATTTCGTATCAATGACAAAACAACAGATTTTCGAGTTCGCAGAAAAATGTTCCAAGCTTAAATCAACTGTGGAACAATCCGTCCAATTAGCCATGTTTAGTTTACTTATTAAAGAACCACACATATAGGTTATTCGAACACGTTTTCATGGAAACGATCATAGATCAAAGATGGATACGATCCAACAAAACGAAACGATCCGCTTGCATCACTCCAAAGCGACACTCTGCCTCTATCATTTTGATCTGTTTAGAAAAAAAACCGCATTGGTTTTCGCTAAACGTTAGCAACATTGTTGCGCCGTTGTCTGACTTGACGTGGCTTGTTAAAATACTTGCTTATGACATTTAATTCCCATTCCCATCTCTTTTACCGCGAAACCATTCTGCTTCCCAAGAATTATTGAGTTATCACTTGGTTCACCACCGGCAACTGGGAGTGTGTAGTTTTCAGTAAAGACCACTTTACACGAGCGTATCGCGCCATCCATTTAATCAGAGTTCACTTCCGTTTTCCGCCATTTGTCAATCATGAATCCACTCGAGTGTCAAAACATTAAATGGACAGAGGATATCCACCTGGCGCAGAAGGTACGAGTATAATAGCGCACTGACTGCGATGACGTGTTGAAGTCATCCAAGGAACTCTGTCATTTCATACGGGTGCATTTAAGCGTAATTGTAGAGAAAGAAAAACGAACGAATATTTAAATAATCATTACAATTATAGAATTATTTGTGCAATTGCCTGCTGTCGTTTCTTTTATTGTTTCTTGCATTTTTATGTCACATTAAGGAAGACTACTGAGCGGCATTTAAATGCGGATAATGAGACAAGCCACCCATAAACTATGACACATTTATGACGCAGTGACCACCGCGCGCGGTGCAAAGTGAATGGAACCGGTCGCGGCCACTGACACTGGCTTTCTTGAAGCGCTGCTTTGCAAATATATCCGTTGCTCGTTTGTACGCTTGTCAATTGAACGCGTACAAGCTGGATAATAATTGTACTAAATGGCCAGTTTATTGTAATTGCTGCCTACTTTTGGTTTGCTGAAAAGAAATAAAAGAAATGCAATGAGAAGAGAAAAAGAGGCTGTCATTAGCGGATGAATTAAAAGAAAATTGTTAAATTAAATATTGCGCAGTTTATTTAAATCAAATCACCGGGAAGTGATTTGAGAATCAAAGAAATTGCATAAGCTCACATAAATGCAGGCGCAGATTATATGACAGTTATGAAGTTCCATTTATAAGAGGCTTACGATCTGATAAGGAAATATTAATAATTGAAGTGTGGAAGCTCCAACATCTTCTAATTGCGCTAGGAAGTATTGGTAAGAGGAAGTACGACTTTTGGAACACATGTGATGGGTCATTGTACTCTGCTGAGACCATACAATAATTTTAGATATAGCTCAAACATTTTAACTTTATGTACAGGGTGGCTGATAACAGCCGCTAATAAAAAAAAATTAATAACTTTTTTTCTATTTAATGAACCTGGTTATTTTTTTTTATTTTGCAGATTTTTCTTTTTTTTTGTACACGCAGAGAAAAGATATGGTTACTATATGGTCATGCTCATATTTCTTAATGACCTCCTGAGTCTGACAACAAACCCTATTTACTAGTTTGCTGAAGACAGCAGCATCTGTCACTCATATTCTTTCGACCGTAGACCGGGCCTCACAGATACAGAGGCGATGAGGCAAAATATGACTGACACACTCAACGAAGATCTTGTCCGGGTCTTAGAGTGGGGTTTTGCAAATAGGGCCGAGTTCAATGCTAGCAAAACCCAATGCTGCCATAAACGATCGACGGGCTTAACATCATCGCTAATACTGATGAATGGGACTGATGTCAAGGAGTCGGATGCTCTTGATGTTTTGGGCATGAAAATTCAGTGTGATGTTCGCTGGAACAAAGTGTCGAAAGAAGCATTCAAGTGCCTGGGTTTTTTAAAGCGGTGCAAGAAATACTTCACTTCCTCCGACCTCCTCAACATCTACATCACATACATTCGGCCAAAAATGGAGTATAACTCCCACATCTGGGCGGATGCTTCAAGGTCTTCTTTGGAGTTTCTCGACCGGGTGCAAGGGAGGGCGCTGAGGCTTGTTGGAGATTTCACTCGAGCATCGGCGGAGTGTTGGTTGCGAATCACTCTTTTACAGGTACTTTAACGGGATGTGCTCTTCTGAGATAGGTGATCTCATCCCGTAGGTAAGAGTTTTCGCCCGTAACACCCGCTTGTCTAGAAGTTCGCATCCATTTGTTATTGATTGGCCAACTGATCGCACGACGCATTACAGGGAGAATTCGTTCTTCAGCCGCGTTGTCCGTATGTGGAACGGACTTCCCGCAGAGGTGTTTCCTGCCACGTACGATATGAACAGGTTCAAATTAAATGTCCATAAACATTACTTCCTCTTTTCTTCAATACCCTAACCTAACTTCCCTTGACCGATGCAATGCACTGCATATATAGGGGACAACCCCTGAGTGTTGGTCTTAAAAAAACAAAAAAAAAACTAATATTGTTGAAATGTAACAATTGTATTGTTGCCAAATTTAAAAATGGAAATATGGTTATAGCAACAACATAAATATGGTTGGTGCGACAAAAGTATTGTTTTTTGGGTTTTATGCTAACAATAATATAATTACGGTAATCATACCAGCAAGATCGAACTTTTTTTTTAATTTGACATTGATATTTTTGCGAATCTTACGCACTTACTTTTATATGTAAATTACTTTTTTTTTAAAACAAACTACTTTCGATTAGTGTAATTGATATAATTTTAATTAGTAACTTTTATCTACTGTTAAAAAGCCACTCCTATTATGCATAGTTTAATGTATTTTGACATTATTTACTTTATAAAAATCTCTATTGTTGAACAGTAACTTAACCCAATCCTTACAGAGAATTCTGAAGATCATAGTATGGTTGTGTGTGAATCATACTATGGTTGTGAGGATTATACTGTTGTTGTATGTTATACATACTATGGTTATGAGAATCATAATATGGTTGTGGGGATCATAATATGGTTGAGTGTGAAAATTAATAAGGTTGTGGGGACCATAGTATGGTTGTAAGTGAATAATTTTATTGTTATAAGGACCATAATATTGTTGTGGGGATTATAGTATGGTTGTGTGTGAACCATACTATTGTTGTAATGATCATAATATTGTTGTGCCACAACCAAATACCGAACAATAGTATGATCCTCTTCGCATATTGCCACTCCAACCATACTTTTTTTCTGCGTGTATTTGTATAGTTGACCTTTTGTTGTTTATTTTTCAGTATTGTCAGACTTGAGGCTAAAAAACTGATGTTGGTGTTTTTATAATTTATTTAATTTTAAATAACCCAATATTTCGAACTGACTTCGTCGTTCATCATCAGGGGTAATCCCTAAAAACAAAACCGAGAACATAAAATTACAACAATACACAATTTTCTATTACGATTAACAGAATTTTTGTAAATAATTACATTTAAATAATTGTTTTACTTTTGACCTGTTGTACTTCTAATATTCAATTAGTGTATGTCGTTCCGTCGGTACTTATTAGCAATATGTCTGTATGTACGAGGGCGACCGCAAAAGTAACTGGCCTAACATAAAAATAACCGTTTTTTGGAATTATTATTATTATTTATTTTTCAACATAATCTCCTTCCAACTCAATACACTTCATCAAACGTTTTTCAAGTTTTTTAATTCCATCCGAAAAATAAGATTATTCAGGATCTTTAAAATATTCCTCAGTTTCAGCAATAACCTCGCTATTGGACGAACATTTTTTGCCACCGAGAATTTTTTTTAAATTTGGAAACAAGAAATAATCAGAAGGAGCTAAATCTGAACTATATGATGGATGCGGAGCAATTTCAAATCGTAATCCGGCCAGCTTTTGTTGAGTTAAAAATGCAGTGTGTGAAGGAGCATTATCTTGATGAAAAAGAACTTTTTTTTTCTAAATGCGGTCGTTTTATCTTGATTTCTTCACTCAACCGATCCAATAATGCACAATAATATTCACTACTTATAGTTTTGTCCTTTCTCAAGATAATCAATAAATATTATACCCCTTGCATCCCAAAATACTGTGGTCATTACTTTTCCTGCTGACTTAACAGTTTTCGCCTTCTTGGGACCACTTTTACCAGCTTTTATCCATTGTTTTGACGGTTCTTTGCATTCTGGGATGTAGTGATGGATCCATGTTTCATCAACAGTACGCAAGAACTCTATTGGATTACGCTGATAAATCGCTAAAAGCTCCTCGGAATTGGTCAAACGGACGATTTTTTGGGGCAAAGTCAACAAACGCGGCACCCATCTTGCGGATAGCTTTTTCATGTGGAGTTCATCATGTAAAATACTCCAAACTTGTTTTTCGTGTATTTTAACAATATCAGCAAGTTCTCTGAGCTTTATTCGTCTATCTTTAGTCACTTCATTAAATATTTTTCTAATGTTTTCAATAGTAGTAGCAGTTTTCGGTCTTCCAGAGCGTTGTTCATCTTCCGTACTTGAACGACCCATTTTAAATTGTTGAACCCAGGATTTCACGGTGGAGTATGATGGTGCATTACCATCATGAACAGAATCCAATTCATCTTTGATTAATTGTGGCGTATAACCTTTCATATAAAAGTGTTTAATTACCGCACGAAACTCTTTATTTTCCAATTTTTAAAAATTATAAAACTTGTTTACTTCAATCACCTGTAATCATTAAATATTTCGGAAATTTTGACAGATGGCTTATAAAAGATTGCTTTAAAAAAACAAAAAAAAAGTTGCTAGTTTAACAGAAAATGTGCCAGGCCAGTTAGTTTTGCGGTCGCCCTCGTATGTGCACATCTATCCGTGTCAGTTTTAAAGTTCATTCTCTTAGATGTAGGAACGTCGTTGATGTAAAGCATCTCCAAAGTGTATATTCTCTTATAATTCCTCTCTTGTGCTAAAATTTCTACGTCATTAAAGTTTGACTTGTGTCCAGTCAAAGTACAGTGGTTCGCAAGGGCAGTCTTCTTCCACTCGATTGGTCTATAAACAGCTTTTTGGTCAGATTTGTGAGAAGAAAGTCTAGTCTTAAGTTTTGTCCCAGTAGTGCCAACATATACCTTTTGGCATACGTTGGACTTGTCACCATCACATTTAATCTTATAAACTAAATAGGACTTTTCTTTACTGTACACCTTCGATTTTGTCTTACTAAATAATTCGTTAACTGTCCTAAACGTTCGGGGCGCTAATAAAAATTTGTCATCATTATAAACGTGCGATTTGTTGAATATTGCTTTATAAGTTATTAAGTTTTTTTTTAACTGTTTGGTCACAATTGGTTTTCGTCTGTCTAATTTAGTCCTCTATGGTTTTAATTGGAAAGTCATTTTTCCTTAATACGTTCTTAATCCGTCTTTCATTGTCACTATGGAAACTTTTGTCACTTATGTTGAAAACTCTGTTAATAAAGTTTGTCGCTGTATTAATTATAATTCGTCGGGGATGTTTGGAGTGAAAGTTTATTAATCGTCCGGAAGATGTTGGTTTTTGATACCAATCCAATATTAAGAAATTGCCTTGTCGATGAATTATAGAGTCAAGATAAGGAAGTTTTTTGCACATTCTTTCTCCATTGTAAATTATATTTGTCTATTGAATGAATTTAGTATTTGAAGAGTGTTGTCAGTTTAACTTTTCTTTAAAATCACAAAACGGTCGTCAACATATTTAGTCATAAGTCTGGGCGTTGTAGTCATTCTTTGTATTGAAACGTTCAGTAACTCGGCTATAACCGGCGATTGGCATCCCTTTCTTCTGTTCGAAAATTCTATCTTTGAAATATTATTTATTTGAAATATCTAGTGTCCTTTATACAAAAAGTCATTAATTCAATAAACAACTTTTGGGATTCTGGTGAATTCCTCTATATTAGTCCATTTTTCCTATATAGTCTTAATAGCTAGATTTACTGGTATGCTAGGGAATAAGGATACCAAGTCAAATGAAATTAAAGTTTCGTCATCGTCAGTATATTTGCTATTAATCCTAGATTTAAAGTCCCCTGCGTCCTTTACATTATATGTGACGCGCAAAATAGAAAGGGACCTAAGGTTAAAAACCACCAGGAGAGCCATTTTAAAGATTAGGTCCCTTTCTATTTGCACTTAGAATCGTCGACTTCACTTTCATAAAACGCGCATATCTCTGGGAGGGAACATTTTTGGGGCATGGGATCGGTCTCAATCGATGCTCAGATGTTGTCCACGTCAAAAAAAAGTGAAAAGCTGATGAAAAGTTTTGTTTAGGAGAGCCATTTTAAAGATTAAGTCCCTTTCTATTTGCGCTTAGAATTGTCGACTTCACTTTTATAAAACGCGCATATCTCTGGGAGGGAACACTTTTGGAGCATGGGATCGGTCTTATTCGATGCTCAGATGTTGTCCACATCAAAAAAAGAAAAAAAATGAAAATTGATTTTTTTACCCTTAGGTCCCCTTCTCTATGCGCTGTCACATATGGCGATTCTCTTGTCATGTTCTTTAAAATATTTATAAGGTATTTACTAAGTCCATACGCCGGTGAGTTTATGGAGGAACAAATCGGTCGTAGTGGTGTACCCTCTTTGTGGATTTTGGGAAGTCCGTAGATTCTGGGCGCTGTTGCTGTCCGATTGGTTAATTTATATTTGTCATTTTGGCTAATTTAATGTAAGCTGAATAACTTGTCCACTTATTTGTTGTTTTTGTTTTGCAGACTCGACGTAGGATCCCTTTTTAAGCGTCTGTATGTGCACATGACCATCAGATTGCAGATTGATTTTTAGATTTAACAAAATTAGATAACAGGGACACTGAAACAAGAATTTGGAATGTCCGCCGCTATCTTGCACTATAGCCCGTACGAGGGTTGCTATATATATTTCTGGCCTAATAATGAAAATGCGAATATTTATCATCAAAAATGGTTTAATTGTTTTTCAAAATATTCTCCAGCATGATTTTACACTTTTGCATGCGCTCAAACCAATTGTCGAAGCACTTTTTCCACTCCGATTGAGACACCTCCAAAACATGGTTTTTGAATGCTTCGACAGCATCTTCTGGCGACGAAAATCGTTGACCACACATTTTTTCTTGATGTTCAGGAATAAAAATAAGTCATTGGGTGCCAAGTCAGAGCTGTGCGGCGGATGACCCATAAATTCGGCCAGTCAAAAAGGCGCTGGTTTGAGCCGATGTGTGAGAGCTCGCATTGTCATGGTGCACAATAATGCGTCTTCTCTTGTTCGTTTTTCAAATTTCTCCCAAGACTTCAGGCAAACAAATTGTGGTGTACCACTCAGAATTGAACGTCCTACGTTGCTCAAGCGGAACAGTCGCCACATGACCAGTTTTGCCGAAGAAACAGGCGACCATTTGCTTCGAAGTGCTTCTTCCACGAACAACTTTCGTTGGAGTCGAAGACCCACACGTTCGATTGTTGTTTTGTTTCGGGCTCATACGCGTAGATCCATGATTCCTCATCTGTGACGATTTTATAAACGTCTTTTGAAGCTCCACGATCGTATTTTTTCAAAATTTCTTTGCACCAATCGACACGAGCCTTTTTTTTTTGAGCGATTGTCAAATTGTGCGGGATCCAACAAGAACCTTTTTTACGGCCAGGTGTTTATGCAATATCGAATGTATGCTGGTGGAAGAAATGCCCAAGGATGGCTTTATCTCACGGTATGTCACATGACGATCTTGCATTATCAGTTCAAGCAAGGCATCAATGTTCTATGGCCGTTTTTGGACAACCTTCGTCTTTTAACGAGCGTCGGCCACGATTGAATTCATTAAACCAGTTTTTCACAGTGCTATAGGATGGTGCCTCATCGCCATACAAAGATTTAAGTTCATCGATGCACTCTTGTCGTGATAATCCACGTCGAAAGTTGTGAAAAATAATCGCACGAAAATGTTCACGAGTTAATTCCATTTTTTTGCCAAATTGTTCAAGTCACTGTAAGCAACACAAATGATGGTCGTACGTTTATGCTAAAAAATGTCAAACTTTTCAATGGAATTTTTCAGATGGCGCCAGGCAACACTTAGTGTAATATATATGGCTACCCTCGTAGTCTCGGTTCAAAGAGACTATAGGCGCAAGAAAGTTAATGAGACTTTTTAACAATTTTGCCGAGCATGGGACAGTCAATAAAAGACCTTTCCATCGAAGCCCTACAAAACAATCCAAGAATTTAGACAAGAAGCTTATCTGCTCAAATGGGTATAAGGTTAAAAAAAGTAGAATGGACTTTAACATGAATAGATAAAATGAATTCCAAACATTGAAAAACAAATTATTAACATTTTTTGAGTTTCTTAATGTAGCAGTAGTCATCAGCCATCAGTATACACAGTGAAGTGATTTGTTGCCACAACCGAATATATTGTCAACCGAATATCGATGGTTGCCATTACTATTCATGAATGAATGAATAATTGGGTAAACGCCATTTTGCGGAAACTACACTATCGGTTATAGAGCCAAAGTATCGGTAACCCTAAATAATTGTGATGATTATTAAACCTGAATTTTTACATAAATTAATTTTTGATAGGGATTGTTGGTAAGAAGCACTCTTCGAATTCCGTTGTGATTACCACAAAAAGTTGTTAAGCGGATCAACTGAAGGTTGATTTAATTTATGTATTCGGCTTAAATATAATTTTCTTATTTAACAATTTTATAATATTTATTTTTTTACTTAAATTATGAGCACATTATTTAGTACTTGGATTTTACTTTCGAATCTAATTATGTTTGTGTGCACAATTAGAAGAGAAGGCTTCACAGTAGGGTGGGCCGATTTGTAAGTACAAATAGACAGCTTTTGGCTTGAGAAAAAAAACAATTCCTGTAAACCTATAAAAATTATCTTTTTCGAGGCTCTCAAATTTAAATTTTGTGACTATTTCTCAACTTTAATGTATAAGGTTTTTTTTTAAGTGGGTAATAATAATTTTTTCTTAAATATTACCTTTGAGTCAGTATATTTAATACGTTTTTGCTCAAAGACTTTAAAATCAGAATATACGAAGAGTAGCCAACTTCTGGCTAATTTTTTTATTATATAAAAACAATTACTTGAGTCCTTGGATACAATTGTTCTTAAAAATATTTACTAGATCAAAAATTATAGAATTTTGGCGGATGGAAATCGATCACGGACCACTGTGCGGCGCAAAGGACTTGTCAATGTAATGTGTTATGCTTTTTTGCTTTTTATTATCTCCGCTGTAGAATGGAGTGTTTGCAACACCTCGAAATCTGATACCAGATTCTGTTCTACTTAAAATAAATGAATAAAATTTGCTACAAAAGACGTAACTATTGCTGCTTTGCTACCCGTAGTACGAGGGCTGCTATATACATTTCTGGCCTAGGCCGACATTTCCATTGGAAAGTTTGATATATTTTAGCATAAACGTACTCAGAACGTTTTGAGGTACGACCATCATTTGTGTTGTTTACAGTGACTGAGAAAAAATCAATTTGGCAAAAAATTTAAATTAACTTGTGAACATTTTCGTGCGATCATTTTTCACAACCTTTGACGTGGATTATCACGACAAGAGTGCATCGATGAACTTAAATCTTTGTATGGCGATGAAGCACCGTCCTATAGCACTGTGAAAAACTGCTTTAATGAATTTAATCGTGGCCGATGCTCGCTCAAAGACGAAGTTCGTGAAGCTCGTCCAAAAACGACCGTTGTGCCACACGCAGAGAAAAGATATGGTTACACTATGGTCACTGCAACAATAATATGTTCTTTACAATAAAAGCATGTTCGTCGCAACCATAGTGTTGTTTTTCATTTTGACAACGAATTTCATTTTGACAACAGTATGGTTGTGACAATATTACTATTACTGAAATGTAACAATATTATTATTGCCAAATTTAGAAATGAAAAAATGGTTGTAGCAAACATGTATTGTTGTTTACAATCTACGTTGACAATAATATAATTACGGCAATCAAACAAAAAAACATCAACAGTCGGAAGGTATTTCGGGGGATTTTTATTGTGTTTACTTTGTTCGGTGAAATACTTTACTACCGATTGGTTCTCGTTTATTTAAAATCTGCCTGCACTTATGTATATACCATTGATCATGGTTTAATCACGTTCGTTACTTGGTGTCTACGGGTGGTGAAGTGGCTTTCACTCCTGGTGGCAACTAAAAGTATTTTTGACTGCCGGTGGAATATATATTTTTGTTTCTTGAGTGAAATGTTCAATAAAAACATGGCCTCAAATCTGGCTATGAACTGATTGTAATGCAATTTAAAATAACTTACCTAATAGAAATCTCTATTTTTGAATAGCAACATTACCCAATCCTAATAAAAATCTTTGGGAATCATAGTATGGTTGAGTGTGAATCATACTATGGTTGTGGGGATCATAGTATGGTTGCGTGTGAATCATACTTTGGTTGTGAGGATCATACTATGATTGTATGAGAAACATACTATGGTTCTGAGGATCATAATATGGTTGTGGAGATAATAGTATGGGTGTGTGAGGATCATATTATTGTTGTGAGGATCATAGTATGGTTGTGGAGATCATAGTATGGTTGAGTGTGAATCATACTATTGTTGTGAGGATCATAATATTATTGTGCCACAACCATATACCCAACAATAGTATGATCCTCTTCGAATATTGTCACCCCAACCATACTTTTTTTTCTGCGTGCAGAGAACTTTGATGGCATGCGGAAACTGTTAATGCAAGATCGTCACCGTGAGATAGAGGCATCCTTGGGCATTTCTTCCACCATCATACATTCGATATTGCATGAACACCTGGCCGTAAAAAGGTTTGTTCTGGTTGGATCCCGCACAATTTGGCAATCGCTCAAAAAAGGCTCGCGTCGATGGTTGCAAGAACATTTTGAAAAAATACGATCGCAGTGCTTTAAATGACTTTTATAAGATCGTCACAGGTGACGAATCATAGATCTATGCGTATGAGCCCAAAACAGCAATCGACCGTGTGGGTCTTCGAAGACGAGCCAAATCCAACGAAAGTTGTTCGTGGAAGAAGCACTTCGACGCAAATGGTCGCCTGTTTCTTCGGCAAAACTGGTCATGTGGCGACTGTTCCGCTTGAGCAACGTAGAACGGTCAATTCTGAGTGGTACACCACAATTTGTTTGCCTGAAGTCTTCGGAGAAATTCGAAAATCAAACAAGAGAAGACGAATTATTGTGCACCATGACAATGCGAGCTCTCACACAGCGGCTCAAACCAGCGCCTTTTTGACCGGCCAAAACGTCGAATTGATGGGTCAACCGCCGTACAGTCCTGAATTGGCACCCAATGACTTCTTTTTGTTCCCGCACTTCAAGAAAAGAATGCGTGGTCGACGATTTTTATCGCCAGAAGATGCTGTTGAAGCGTTCAAAAACAATGTTTTGGAGGTGTCTGAATCGGAGTGGAATAACTGCTTCGACAATTAGTTTGAGCGCATGCAAAAGTGTACAAATCATGCTGGAGAATACTTTGAAAAACAAAAAAAAAATCGTTTTTGATGATAAATATTCGCATTTTCATTACTAGGTCAGAAATATATGTGACGCGCAAAATAGAAAGGAACCTAAGGTTAAAAACCAGCTTTGTTTTGGAGAGCCATTTTTAAGATTAGGTCCCTTTCTATTTGCGCTTAGAATCGTCGACTTCACTTTCATAAAACGAGCTTATCTCTGGGAGGGAACACTTTTGGGGCATGGGATCGGTCTCATTCGATGCTCAGATGATGTCCACATCAAAAAAAAAGTGAAAAGTTGATGAAAAGTTTTGTTTAGGAAAGCCATTTTAAAGATTAGGTCCCTTTCTATTTGCGCTTAGAATCGTCGACTTCACTTTCATAAAACGCGCATATCTCTGGGAGGGAACACTTTTGGGGCATGGGATTTGTCTCATTCGATGCTCAGATGTTGTCCACATCAAAAAAAAAATGAAAATTGATTTTTTTTACCCTTAGCTCCCTTTCTCTATGCGCTGTCACATATAAGCATTTAAAAATATTTTCCAGAATATAGAAACAGGCTTAACTGTATTTTAGCGACATTTACGGTCCCCTAATTTAGGACATTTACGGTCCCCTAATGCTTGAGAATAACAATTTTTACACTTTTTTTAATTCTTAAGCGTCTTTATTAGATGCGTATAGCTAGAATATACGCATCTAATAAAGACGTTTTTTTACTGAACCGTTGACTCATTGCGAGGCGTTTAAAATATAAAATTTGTCTGCACCCATTTTTTTTTAAAGCCCACTGTGGCAAATTGTGACCGATATGGAAATATTTTTTTATGTTGGTTCAAAACTCCAACATTCTTTGGATCTTTAAAACCAAGTTTCGAAGGTGTCGCAATCGGAGTGGAAAAAGTGCTTCGACAATTGGTGTGAGCGCAAGCAAAAGTGTATAAATCATGCGTGAGAATACTTTGAAAAACAATAAACCATTTTTGATGATAAATATTCGGATTTTCATTATTAAGCCAGAAATATATATAGCTGCCCTCGTATGTATGCGTGGGTTAACTTGATGAGCATATTTAGATGCTTGATATATCTGAGCACGTTGGTACATTCTAGGCAAATAGTTATTTATGAACTCAGTATTTCACTATCTACAGCCAATTAATTTGCCATACTCCCAATACAATTTCCATAATTAAACATTAAAGTCCAATTTCAATTTAAAGATAGCAAGGAACGATAGAAATACATTTCTCGAGCTTCCTGTATTCTTCGCGATTTATCTTCCTTTTATTTTGTGTACCAAAATTTATGAAGCAGTATTTATCGAAACCGACTTTACTAAAAAATAAGCAAAAACAACAACAAAATTTGCATAATTAAGATTTATGGAAACCCACTACACAAATGGAAAAAAACAAGTAACGAAACCAATCACGATACACCGTTAGTGCAACAGTGGAAAACCGAAAATCTCGTTACCACCACCAAAACCGAACTTTTTCTCATAACTAACCGCCAATATGAAGTAATAAGGTTTTGCTACTTCCAATCCGACGGAGAGGTGAAGGAGGAGGCGAAAAAAAATCACCACACAAATGGAGGCAAAATTAAAAACAACAGGCACTCAACGGACCAACTGGATGGACATGACAGCCAGCCGGCCGGCAGGGCGAACATACACTACTAACACACTATGCGAGCAGCCGACCAGAAAGAAACGCCAAAGTGAAGTGCAAATTGAAGGCCGAATGGCGGGCAATGGAAGTAAACAAACTGGAAATCCGGAGACACTTGTTGTTCACTCACCCCGTGGGGTAGCCATGGCGGCTGTCTTGGCCAAGGTGAGGCCAAAAGACAAGTAGTTGCCATAATATCGCTTGATAGAGCAGTTAGGCAGGCAACTACTGCTTGCCACTGCTACATCCTCCTCGCTTCCCTTGCCATTTCAAAGGCTTGACTTTGATTAAATTCTGCATTTTTGTTTTCCCATTCTCTTGCAACTTTTACAACGACGTCATTTTGGGTTGGCGTTTGCCGGACACACGGGCTCAGACACTCACACCGGGCCGATCAGTTTATATTATGAATGGCATAATACGAAACTCAGACGCCCATAAACTCCGCGATGAAACTAAGTAAGTAAATAGAAACAATTTAGCCCCAGGATTAAATGTCAATAATTTAGTGGAGTTGAGTATCACATGGACACTGCAACTTGTGGCATGTTCAATGCACTTAGACATAGATTGGAGCCGAAGATTCCAATGTCGGGATTGATGGATGCTCTTGAGACTACAACCGATCATTCACAGCTTCGCACTCTGCGTAGTAGCAACAAATTAATTGTGTAATTAAAAATATTTCAGATGAGATTCCGAGCAGAGAATGTAAAGACATTGCAAACTTATGTTGGACGGTTGCCTCTCTATGGTTGAGACTTGAGGCAAAATATGGAATTATACAAGTTTATAGTACCAATTAATAAATTATTAAGACCAGAATCATAAATATATGACAAAACAAGATTATTTTAAATACGAGGGCGACCGCAAAAGTAGCTGGCCTAACATAAAAAAACAGTTTTTTGGAAATATTATTATTTATTTTTCAACATAATCTCCTTCCAACTCAATACACTTCATCAAACGTTTTTCAAGTTTTTTAATTCCATCCGAAAAATAAGATTTTTCAAGACCTTCAATATATGCCTTAGTTTCAAGAAATAGTCAGAAAGAGCTAAATCTGGACTATATGGTGAATGCGGAGCAATTTCAAATCGTAATTCGGCCAGTTTTTGTTGAGTTAAAAATGCAGTGTGTGAAGGAGCATTACCTTGATGAAAAATAACTTTTTTTTCTAAATGCGGTCGTTTTATCTTGATTTCTTCACTCAACCGATCCAATAATGCACAATAATATTCACTATTTATAGTTTTTCCTTTCTCAAGATAATCAATAAATATTATACCCCTTGCATCCCAAAATACTGTGGCCATTACTTTTCCTGCTGACTTAACAGTTTTCGCCTTCTTGGGACCACTTTTACCAGCTTCTATCCATTGTTTTGACTGTTCTTTGCATTCTGGGATGTAGTGATGGATCCATGTTTCATCAACAGTTATGAATCGGCGCAAGAACTCTATTGGATTACGCTGATAAATCGCTAAAAGCTCCTCGGAATTGGTCCAACGGACGATTTTTTGGGGCAAAGTCAACAAACGCGGCACATATCTTGCGGATAGCTTTTTCATGTGGAGTTCATCATGTAAAATACTCCAAACTTGTTTTTCGTGTATTTTAACAATATCAGCAAGTTTTCTGAGCTTTATTCGTCTATCTTTCGTCACTTCATTAAATATTTTTCTAATGTTTTCAATAGTAGTAGCAGTTTTCGGTCTTCCAGAGCGTTGTTCATCTTCCGTACTTGAACGACCCATTTTAAATTGTTGAACCCAGGATTTCACGGTGGAGTATGATGGTGCATTATCACCATGAACAGAATCCAATTCATCTTTGATTAATTGTGGCGTATAACCTTTCATATAAAAGTGTTTAATTAACGCACGAAACTCTTTATTTTCCATTTTTCAAAAATTATAAAACTTGTTTACTTCAATCACCTGTAACAAAGAAAATAATCATTAAATATATCGGAAATTTTGACAGATAGCTTATAAAAGATTGCTTTTAAAAAACAAAAAACAAAAGTTGCTAGTAAAACAGAAAATGTGCCAAGCCAGTTAGTTTTGCGGTCGCCCTCGTACATGTCTAATTTTGGAAAAATCTTTGAGGTGAATCTTAGCCATGTCTCAAAACACCTTTCATGTTGGACTATGAAGTCAGATTAATAAAAAATAAAGACAATAATTCAACCAAAATTTTAATGAACGGAATAATTGAACCAATTCGGATTATTAATTTGATTTTTCCGGTAATGGAAAATGACTAAGGATATACATATAAATGGACAGAGCCCTTACTCCTCCAATAGGGAAAAACTTTAGCACAGTCTCTCATGCTCGACATATTTAGTCAAAGTTTTCTCCGAAACGAATTACAATTACAAATACAGTTTAACCCCTCTACTACGAACAGATGTAGTTTCAAGCTTTATCCGGATTACTGAGTTTCAAGCTTTATCCGGATTACTGTATTGTCCACACTACGGTACAACATTTTTTCAACTCAAAAGTTGGTTATGTTTTATTTTCTTTATTATGAATTAAGTTATTAAAAAACGAAATATAAAATGTAATTAATATTTAATTTATTTTCACCACGTGCCCAAAAGGGCATTCCCGTCCCGGATTTCCCGGAAAATCCGGTTTTTTCACGATTTCCCGGGAAATTTTTTCCGGGATCCCGGGAAATTTGTTTGCCTTTTTGACAAGATATGTCTGTTAAATCAGAATTCAGTTAAAGTGCACTTCATTTTAGTTCATTCGTTTTCTTTTGTTTATTGTCCAGAAATACGAAGAAAACAAAAAAGAGAGTTAGAGCCATCCTTTTACTACTATGATTTTTGAGGGAGAATTCTTCGATCATGTTTTTTCTCTGTTGCTGAGAACACAGCTGTTAATTATATTCTGGCAAATATTTTGAACGTAAACATACATACATAATTTTGCAGTGGTTTGAAGTAAACTATTTTTTCTATTGTAGTTGTATTTTTATAAGGTAATCTATTAACAAAAACTTTGGTTTATGTTTCTATTTTAACAGTGATATTTTTTTAGATGGATAACTCAATTGTATGGAAGTTATTTAAGAAAAGACCTGAAGATACTGCAGCATGTTCGTTGTGTGGCAAAATAATTTCATGTAAAGGCAAAAGCACCAGTGGATTAATGCCACATTTAAAGGGTCTTCATGAAAAAGCCTGGAATGATGCGATACGTGCGGCTCAAGTGCCTTCAAAAATAAAAAAAACGCAACAATAGATAATTTTTCCAAAAAAAAAGACGATGTCTGTACTACTTTAGTTTAGTTTATTGTATTGAGACTTTTTGGAAGTGAAAGATCAGTACATAAAAGAAATCAAATCAAAATAGGACAAATGCACTAGATACTCCTTAACAATGGATGAGTAGACCAGCCTAAAGAACAGAAGGTATCTCAACGTATGTAGGACGAATTCACTAGATACTCCCTAACAATAAATGAATGGACCAGCCTAAAGAACAGAAGGTATCTCAACGTATGTATATTTGGAGATGACAAATTTTTCAATTTGGGTATGGTTTATATACCGGGTAAAGCTGGCGCTGTAGAATTACAAGACTTGCTGGAAACTCGTTTAACGGAATACGGTATAGAGTTTCGCAAGCACATTGTCTCCACTACCACGGATGGACCAAACGTTATGAAAAAGTTTGTTAGAGAGAGTCAAGTTGATGGCATATTTTGCCTCAATCATGCCATCCATTTGGCAGTTGTTGATGTGCTTTATAAGAAAAAAAAACTGTTTCTTCTGATAGTGATGCTGATTCAACCGACAATGATGACGACTTTGAAAATGATTTTTCAAATTGTGAAAACGACATGGTTTTAGGCTTTAACTACAAAGAGGTGTTGGATCAGACCCGCCGAATAATTACAATTTTCAGAAAAAGTCCGATCAAAAATGTGTTACTACAAAAATACGTATAAGAGGAACATAAAAAAGAACTGGCCCTTCAATTAGACATCAACTCGCTGGAATTCGTTGTTAGAAATGATTGAGAAGTTTCTCAGTTTGAAAAATCCCATAAAAAGAGCCTTATTGGGTGAAATGTGGATTGAACAAAATTAAGAAATCTTAAACAACATGGTTAGGGTGTTAAAACCAATGAAAGTGTCTGTGGAAGTTGAGCCACCGTGATGCAAACATATTGAAAGCTGATGCTATAATTAACACATTATGTGAAGAAATCAAATCAATTCCAACTCTTCTGGGCGAAAAAATGTTTCAAGCCTTACATTTGCGTATCGAGGAGAGAGGAGAAAAAACATTGTATACATTGATAAAATATTTAAAAGATTCTGATTTTTTCAACAATAATAAAGAAGGAATTATATTTTAGTACACTTCTAAATACACAGCAATTGGATATGCTGAAAGTATTCATAACCGACCTGTTAGGGATTCTTATAATATTGAGGAGGTTGAACTGAATTATATTGGAGAAAGTGCAGCTGCCGAAGAAAAATCTTTTGAAGAAGTATTGAAGGCAGCAATTTATAAAGGAAATGTATGCACTCATCAAAATATTTTAAAAGGTTCCATAAAGAAGGAACTTAAGTATTTTAAAGGAAGCGGCCAAAAATCTCAAAATGTTGAACATTTATTTAATGCTCTCTTAACTATTTGGCCGACTTCTGTAGAGAGCGAAAGAGCATTTTCCGTAACAGGACAGTTTGTTACCAAAATAAGATATAGACTTTCGGATGAAACCTTTAACGCATTAAGCGTTTTAAAGAATTATTTTCTAATTTTAATTTTTATGTTTTGATCTCATTTTTTGAAATTCTAATTTTCTAAGTTTTTATCAATTGAATTGTTATGTTTTTGATCTCATGTGAAGGTAGAGATATTTCCATATGGTATTTATATTGAGCGATTTCCCAGGAATTCCCGGGATCCCGGGAAATGATTTTTTCCCCCGATTTCCCGGAAAATGAAAAAGTCCGGGGAAAAAAACTAGTGCCGAAGCATTAACTTTAAAATCGACAGCAGGATTAAAAATGGACAACGTTAAACATTTTCTCTTCATATCCTGACAGGTCTAATCTATGTCTCTTAACCGAATCAGTGGTACAGAATCGTCATCGTCCCCCGACAACATCGCATCGTTTTCATGAAGAAAGTGGTGCAAAAGATTCTTTCTAAAGGGTGGTTAAATTTTAAGGGCCGATGTGGATTCTAAATAAAACAAATCATTTAAGAAAATTTTGTCATTTCTTTTCATTATGATAATATTGGTATAGTTCAATTATGTATGGAACAAAATATAGGCCAAATGGCCGCCGCGACCTCGTCGGCACACCTCCATTCGATGGTCCGAAATTTTCGATGACGCTGAGGCATAATTGAGGTTCTATGCCGTTAATGTGCCGAATTAACTCATCCTTTAGCTTTTGAATTGTTGCTGGCTTATCGACGTACACTTTTTCTTTGAAATAAACCTAAAGAAAGAAGTCCAACGGTGTCAAATCACATGATCTTGGCGGCCAATTAACATCGCCACGACGTGAGATAACACGGCCATTGAATTTGTCGCGCAAAAGAGCCATTGTTTCATTAGTTGTGTGGCAAGTGGCACCGTCATGTTGAAACCACATATCGTCCACATCCATATCTTCCAATTCGGGCCATAAAAAGTTCGTTATCATCTGACGATAGCGAACACCATTCACAGTAACTGTCTGGCCGGCCTCATTTTGGAAAAAAATGTGGCCCGATTATGCCGCCAGCCCATAAATCGCACAAAAAAATTACTCTTTGTGGGTGCATTGTTTTTTCAACAATCACTCTTGGATTAACATTCGCCCAAATGCAGCAATTCTGCTTATTGACAAATTCACTGAGGTGAAAATGTGCCTCATCACTGAAGATGATTTTCTACGAAAATTGATAATCCACTGTTGCCATTTCTGGCCACCAGCCTGAATAACTTTAACGTGTTGCTCGCTTGTGTATCTTTCCATGGTTTCAATTGAGTTAGTCTGAAACTGAGAAATATCGAATAAAAATGCAGAAAAAAACTTAACGTTTAGGTGTGGTTTCAATTCAACATCGGCCCTTAAAATTTAACCACCCTTAATATCCAACTTTGATGTTCTCAATTAAATTCATTCTATTGGCTGTAGGATTGCATGCAGTTCGGAGGCAAAAACAAAACTCGAAAGCTTAAGTCAGTATTGAGTTCACTTTATTTTGGCTGTATTGTAGCCCTATCCAATACCAAAAGTGCTTTTAATGGCTTATTAGATAGAAAAAGATAGAAGATCAGAAAATTCTTCACATATTCCATAAATACATTATTAAACCAATCTATAAAAACCGATATCGATATCCATCCTTTTTGGTACACTTACAAGTATAACAAAAGAAAGTTCAATGTTTTCAAACGATATTGGCTTTGCAGACTTGCCTATTACAAGGAGAGACATTTTATGTGATCCAGCTGCGTTCGCACTGGTCTTGAAAATAAATCTATCTTATGATATTTTTCTACCAGGTGCTGAATCCTTGCCGCTATGAACCCATGTTTTTGTTGGAAGAGCGCTGACTCATTTGCATTGTATATCTGTTCCACATTTGAGGAACCCTAATGTCCATATTTCCGACTAAGGGAACTGCTGATTTTGAGCTTGAGAACCAATTTCAGAATTGCTCGTTTTTTTTGGAAATGTTGAAGTGCATAATTATTTACGTCTATGAACTTAGAAAATTTCTTACAAACTATTTCTTAAAACTAAAAACATGTGACAGCGCAAAGAGAAAGGGACCTAAGGGTAAAAAAAACAATTTTCATTTTTTTGTCTTTTTTTGATGTGTACAACATCTGATCATCGAATGATCAGGTCCCTTTCTATTTTGCGCGTCACATATATTAAAGTAGGTCGTTTTGTCTGAAATAATTTTCTGAATATTGAATTCCCCAATGTCTAATTCCTGCAATGTCTTATTTAGGAGAAATTGCCCCCAAATTGCATATTACAGGTGAGGAATATTCTAAAAAGTATTTTAGACAAACGGCCTTCTAGCATTATTAGCCTATACTAGTACCAATAATATGGCAGTAGTCTGATTGACAAAAGTATTTCCAGTTGTCCTCCATGGACGCACTTTGATCCACTGGGGACCGTGGTTATTTTGCGTTTTTGAAAATTAAATTCGAATTTATCTTCACTCACATCAACATGCTTTGAGAGAAATAAATAGAAGTAATATTTTCCGTATAATTTGTGTACTGATAAATAAAATCTCACTGTAGTAATAAAAGTTGGCCCAAATAAACCGCACTATGTTAGTTGTAGAAAAAAACATTAGGTTTACAGAGAATTATCTTATTATTTTTTATTACGATGGAATTACGTTTGAAACAAAATATCGGTCAGGGCTTCAGTAGAATACTTTTATCCGTTGGTCCATATTATTAATAACTCTGAGACAAAGTAGAGGTTTAATGTCGTGCCGAATTATCTTATTCTTTAGCTTTTGATTTGTTCTTGGCTTATTGTTGTACACTTTTTCTTTTAAATATCCTCAATAAAAGAAGTCAAACGGTGTCAAATCACACGAACTTGACGGCCAATTAACATCGCCACGACGTGAGATAACACGGCCATTGAATTTCTCGCGCAAAAGCAATTTCCTTATCCACAGTATCATACTGCGTACATTTTAAAACGAATCTGCTTGCTATTTATGTTTCGGGTCCTGACAATACTAGTGTGCCCAGATGCAAACTGGAACTTCAATTGGAAACTTCGACATTTTTTAGCATAACTTCACTCAGAACGTTTTGTCATTTGAGGACGAATTGTTTTATTTACAGTTTTTTGTAAAACTCATCTCAGTCAAAAAATGGAATTATCCCGAGAACACAATGATTTCTTTCGGCGTGGGTTATCGAGACAAGAGTGTTTGAATCAACTTGTTTCGACTGTTGGCGATGAAGCACCATCAAAAACCACTGTTAATCGCGGGTACCAAGAGTTGAGTCTCGGACGCCGTTTGCTACGGAATGAATTTCGTGAAGGACGTCCAACTTCGGCCACTTTGCCAGAAACCATCAATGCGGTGCGTGAACTTATTAAGCAAGACCGACATGTGACATACCGTGAGATTGAGGCATCCTTGGACATTAGTATGACAAGCATCAATAAGATATTGCATGTTCATTTGGCAGTGAAAATAATTCAAACATAATTTGACGAATGCTCAAAAAAAGGCTCGTATGGATTGGTGCAAAGAGATGTTGAAAAAGTATAACGGCGGTAGCTTAAAGGCAGTGTATAAAATTGTCACAGGTGACGAATCATGGATCTATGCATATTAACCCAAAACAAAACAGCAATCGACCGTATGGGTCTTTCAAAACGAGCCAAATCCAACAAAAGTTGTTCGTGGAAGAAGTACATCGAAGCAAATGATTGCGTTATTTTTTGTTACAACCGGTCATGTTGCCACAGTGCCTTTAGTGTAACGTAGGACGGTCAATTCTGAGTGGTATACAACCATCTGATTGCCAACAGTGTTCGAAGAAATGAGAAAAAATAATACGGGAAGATGGATCATTTTGCATCACGACCATGCGAGCTCTCACACATCAGCTGAAATGATGAGCTATTTGACCACTCACGATGTCGAATTGATGGGCCTTCCACCGTACAGCCCTGATATGGCACCCACTGACTTCTTCTTATTCTCAAGCATTAAAAAAAATACGTGGTCAACGTTTTTCATCGCCCGAAGCAGCTGTTAAAGCGTTCAAAAATCATGTTTTGGAGGTGTCTCAATCGGAGTGGAAAAAGTGCTTCGAAAATTGGTTTGTGCGCATGCAAAAGTGTGTTGATCTTAAAGGAGAATATTTTGGAAAACAATAAAAACATTTCCAATGATAAATTATAGTGTTTTTATTGCCGGACTCGAAATTAAAATAGCAACCCTCGTATTATTATAAGTTTTTTTTACACACTTGTACTTGTAGTATTTATTCTAAATCTGATGTTCCCTACATAACTGCTGTTTCGGTCGTTTAAAGTCTTTAGATGTGTGAGCAATGCCACTCCCGTTTGCAATATTGTATACGATCGTACTCTGTGACAATTTTTCGCCCTACAGTTGCATACTGTGTTTTATTCTAGAAGATCTGACTCTAATTAGGGCATTTACATCCATTTCAAAAAACCTCACATTTTCCTCCCTGGCATATTTCTTTACACACATGTAGTATACTCGTATATTACAAGTCTAATGTTCCAAACTTAAATACTGGTCGTTTAAAACTTTCAAATAAAGCAGTACCATGCCCTCTTTTTAAATTCGTATACATTTACTATAGTAATTTCCTGACACACTGTAACATACAGTGTAAATTTCGAGACGATATTTATGGTCATTACATTGGTTTTTAAAAATAAGGGCGTGGAGGAACTGCCCACTTTTCCCTCGAACTAATTTCATTACATATCCAAAGTACACACTGGGAACAAATTTGCTGCCACAATTGCATTTTTTTGGCAACCGAATAATTGAGGTTACATGCACCTCGAGTATTCCGTCAGTACAACTGAATATAAGTTGGTGCTCAGTAATTTTTAGTTATTGGAAGTGTAGTATAACATACCAATTATCTGAGGGTCATGACGAGGAAAAAGTTAAAAAGATGAGGATGATTATTACTGGAAAAATTTTGGTTAATTGTTTGGCGAGGTTTGCTATTTATATTTCGGGTCCGGCAATAAAATACAATTGGTTATCATTGGAAATGGTTTTATTGTTTTTTACAATATTCTCCTTTAAGATCAATACACTTTTGCATGCGCACAAAACCAATTTTCGAAGCATTTTTTCCACTCCGATTGAGACACCTCCAAAACATGATTTTTGAACGCTCCAACAGCTGCTTCGGACGATGAAAAACGTTGACCGCGCATTGATGCTGGGGAGTAAGAAGAAGTCATCAGGTGTCAAGTCAGGGCTGTACGGTGGATGGCCCATCAATTCGACATCTTGAGTGGTCAAATAGTTCATCGTTTCAGATGAGGTGTGAGAACTCGCACTGTCGTGATGCAAAATGATCCGTCTTCTGTTATTATTTTTCCTCATTTCTTCGAACACTGTTAGCAAACAGATGGTTGTTTACCACTCAGAATTGAAGGTCTTACGTTCCACTAAAGGCACTGTTGTAACTTGGCCGGTTATACCAAAAAAACGCAATCATTTGCTTCGATGTGCTTCTTCCACGAACAACTTTGGATTTGGATCATCTTGAAAGACCCATAAGGGTGATTGCTGTTTTGTTTCGGGTTCATATGCATAGATCCATGATTCGTCACCTGTGACAATGTTATACACTGCCTTTGAGCTACCGCAGTTATACTTTTTTTAACAGCTTCTTGCACCAATCCATACGAGCCTTTTTTTGAGCATTCGTCAAATTATGTGGGATCCAAGGAAAACAAACTTTATTCACGGTCAAATGAACTTGCAATATCTTATAAATGCTTGTCATACTAATGATCAAGGATGCCTTTATTTCACGGTATGTCACATGTCGGTCCTGCTTAAGCAGTTTACGCACAGCATCGATGGTTGCTGGCAAAGTGACCGGAGTTGGACGTCCTTCACGAAAATCATCCTGTAGCGAATGGCGTCCGAGACTGAACTTTTGGTACCAGCGATTAACAGTGGTTTTTGATCGTGCTTCATCGCAAACAGTCGAAACTAGTTAATTTAAACACTCTTGTCTCCATAACCCACACCGAAAAATCAACGGCTTCCCGGGCTAATTCCATTATTTGACTAAGATGATTTTTTCAACACACTGTAAACCAAACAATTCGCCCTAAAATCACGTTCTGAGTGAAGTTTTGCTAAAAAATGTCAAAGTTTCAAATGTCAAAGTTTTCAATGTCAAAGTTTTCATCTGGGAACATTAATATTGTCAGGACCCGAAATATAAATAGCAACCCTCGTATAGTCAGTAATAATCGAATTATTTTATTTAAAAAAAATCCATTAAACAACCCATTTTTTTTTCGTTATGATGAAGCTTTAATTAGCATCACTAATAATTGGTTACAATAAAAAAAGTTTGAATAACTATTGGTTGCCACAACCACCACTTGTGGCAACAAAATACATTTTTCAGGTTTCATTGGTGTGACCGAGCAATACGTTGTGAGTACGTTGATCATATTTATCATCTTGTGGTATTTCGAACCGAATATCCATTACGATTATAAACACTTCGTGATTGCAACCGCAATTCCTCTTTTGCAACCGAATCATTGTAGTTCCAACTGATTTCAAACAAATTTTTTCTTGGTGTATATATATTCCAACTTACAAATGGCCAAACTAACGAATTATCCACTTGTTAAAACCTATTTTCGATTGCGGGTTTTTAGGTGACAATGATATGAATTCTTCGCTAATGTGCCCGGCTATAGTAAGGTAAATTAATCATTTATATTTAACAATATTTATCTGTCGTTCCACCGTGCAACCACACACCACCTGCAACAGCAATGACACAGCGGACAGCACTTATTTGATATTCTCAATCAAGTGTTGCAATTCGTACCTCAAAGCAGCAGAATGCTGCCTAGAGCCGCAGACCCCTTGCACTGGTTTAGTATTGCATGGAGTCGCCTTACCCTGGCCGTGCCACTCAAATTCCATGTTGCTTTTCAATAATTTAAATTAATGTCCTTCCACATGTTAGCTGTCTCTGCATCTACATTCTGCTTCCTTCTATTCATCCACTGACATTTGCCGGATTGGTTTTCTCTGGCGACCATGCAACATTTGTTCCACGTCACAGATGTGTCGCACAACGTAAAACAAATATATAAACATGCTTGAATTTTTTGTCTTTCGAAAAAAAAAGAAATTTTTTTACGTCTGCAGTTAAAGTGTAACAATTTGTTTCATTGCAATACGGATTAGAAATTTTTGCACTGTCACAAGGCGAACGAAATCCAAGACGTGAAGCGAAATAGATGCACGCACGTTTAAGTGTCATTTGCAATTTATGTGGAAACAATGTGACATCGCCATCAGTGCCGGTGTAACGAGAGTGCGTAAGCGATTTGTTCGAACGATAACTAATGAATAATTTTAGATATTTCATACACTGACAGAAAATAACTTACATTAGATCTTTATTAAATGAATGTAAAACTTTATAGATTTGCTGCGAATGTTCTTTGATTTGAGGATGGTACATTTATTTGATTTCATTGGCTTTATAAAATGGAGAATTTTTAACCATACATCTCGTCTATTTTATATTCTTCTCCAGAGCATAGAATGCTCGGGAACTTCGTTTAATTTTGAAGACGATCCTGCCATGTCCGTTCGGCGGTGTGCCTGTCAAAAACATGATGCCTCAAATTTTGCATCATAAAGGCTATAGTCACACACAAAGAACATATTTGTTGCCACAGCCGAATTTTTTGCCAACCGAATGTTGGTGGTTGCATGTACTATACATGTACTCTATCGTTACAACCGAATGTTGATTGGGTACACAAAAATTTTTAGTAGAGGAAACTAACATTTCTAAGTAGTATTGCCAATAATTGTTTTTTTTTCAAAAAATGTTGTTTTAATAAAAGTTGCATAACACAATCAGTCTTTAACGGATTTTTAAAAATGTTGTAAGTGAATAGTTGACCTTTAGTGTTGTGATTTTATAAAATTATTTTTCGGCTTGAGGCCATTTAAAGGGTGTCCTAAGAAGAGCGCAAATTTTAACTGACTGATGCAGCAATTGAATTGTTTCTCTGGCTGTATGACATGTGGCGCCGTCTTGTTGGAACTACATGCCCTCCACATTCATTTCTTCAATTCTAGGCAAGAAAAAACTGGTTATCATTTCACGATACCAAACACCATTGACTGTTTGCGCTTGACCTGCCTCATTTTCATAAAAAAAAGGTCCAATGATTCCTCCAGCCCAAAACCACACCACACAGTGACACGTTGAGGATGCATTTGCTTCTCGTGAATCACTCGAGGATTTTCCGCACCCCAAATGCGACAATTCTGCCTATTGACGAAGCCATCAAGATGAAAATGGGCCTCGTCATTGAAGATGATTTTATCGGCAAAATCAGCATTTTCATGTTGTCTCTCCAATAATAACAATTTCACAATGAGAATGCGTTGTTCATTCGTGTAGCGCTCCATTTTTACTAACCTCGTACCTTCTACTAACAAACAATAACAATTGTTCAAATGTCAAACAATGACACTTCGAATGTTGCCAGATTTAAAAATTGCGCTCTTAATTAGTTGTAAGTGAATAGTTGACCTTTAGTGTTGTTATTTTATAAAATTATTTTTCGGCTTGAGGTCATTTATTTAAACTCGTTGTTCTATGTGTTGTTTAATTTTTATTTATCCCAATATTTCGATTGACTTCGTCAATCATCTTTAGGGGTTGTCACTGACAAAATACAAAACATGATTACATTTAATAAAGCATACAGTTCTGTGATATTAGTATTTAAGTTTTCTCCTTCTGTGATTTTTACATTGTATGTATAATTATTTATTTGATTATTTATTACTTGTGTTGTAACGTCCAGTTTTTTTTAATAATATAAGTAATTGTTCGTGATGTAAACTAAATCCATATTTAATAAAAATTCTCCTGATGAAGTTGGAAACAAACCAACGAAACGTTGAGAAAAAAGATGAAATAATTTAGTTTGATTTACATCAAAACATATAACTTGACCATCACAGCCCATATATATATATATATATATATATATATATATATATATATATATATATATATATAAATATATATATATATAAATATATATATATATATATATATATATATATATATATATATATATATATATATATATATATATATATATATATATATATATATATATATATATATATATATATATATATATATATATATATATATATATATATATATATATATATATATATATATATATATATATATATATATATATATATATATATATATATATATATATATATATATATATATATATATATATATATATATATATATATATATATATATATATATATATATATATATATATATATATATATATATATATATATATATATATATATATATATATATATATATATATAATACAACGAAAGAGATTAACACAATATTTGAAAAATAATTACATTAACAAAACAAAGTCGCCCGTCTGATTATCGCTGTCAACTGATTTTTGTGTTACTTTTCAGCTTGCGTCCGTGCTCATGCACTACATTTCTATATATGTTTGCGATCCCATCTATGTCCGTTTTGTAATTAATTCTCCTCTCATTAGGTACGTCAATAATGTTGAGCATTTCGAGAGTGTATCTTCTTCTATAATTTTTCTCTTGCGCTACAATTTTTACGTCGGTAAAGTCAGGCTTATGTCCAGTCAATGTACAGCGGGCCGCAAGTGCGTTCTTTTGTTCTATGGGCCTATTTACGGCTTTTAGGTCAGATTTGTGGGACGAAATTCTTGTCTTAAGTTTAGTTTTAGTAGTGCCGACATATAACTTTTGGCATATGTCGGACTTGTCACCATTGCACTTTATTTGGTATACAACGTCTGATTTATTTTCGTTATTTATTCGAGATTTTGTCCTGCTAAATAAACTGTTTACTGTACTGTGTGTCTTTAGTGTAAGCTGATATTTGTCTTTGTTATAAATGTTGGAATGGTTAAGCCTTTCTGAAACACCCGGTATATACGTTGTTGGTTTATATACTCGTATTTTTGTTACAGGTTCTGCGATGACAGCTGAGGAATTGGATTTTGATTTCCATTTGTTTAGTAGGTCTGTTCTGATGGTTTTGTGTGGGAAGTCATTTTGCCTTAAAATGGTTCTAATTTTTACTAAATTATGTTTGTGAAACTCCATGTCGCTAATATCTAAAATTCTATTGATAAAGTTAGTCGCTGTATTAATTATTACTCGTCTAGGATGCTTTGAACTAAAGTTAATAAGTCTGCCAGAAGTTGTAGGTTTTTGGTACCAATCTAATTTTAGTAACTGGCCTTGTCGACAAACTATTGAATCTAAATATGGTAGTTTTCCGTCCTGTTCCATCTCCATTGTAAACTGTATTTGTCTGTTAAATGAGTTGAGTACATCCAGAGTGTTCTTAATTTCTTTTTTCTTTAAAATTCCAAAGAGATCGTCCACATATTTCGTTAATAATTTTGGTTTGTATGTCATCTTGTCTAGTAAGGTGTCTAGGAGCTCTTCTATAACTATGTCGGCTATCACTGGGGATGCTGGAGAACCCATTGCCATCCCTTTTCGCTGCTCGTATATCTTTTCATCATATTTAAAATACCTAGTCTCCTTTATGCAAAATGTCACCAATTCTAAAAAAAGGTCCTTTGTAATATTTGTAAATTCCCTTATAGTGTCCCATTTCTGTTCTATTGTCGTAATTGAAAAATTTTACTGGGATGCTTGGAAATAAAGAAATAACGTCAAAAAAAACTTAAACCTCATCATCAGTAATACATATTTAGTCAATTTTCCTCTTGAAATGCTTGGAATCCCTTATGTTGTATTCCGATTCCTTCGTCAAGTTTTTTTAAAATCCCAACTACATATTTACAGAGCCTATATCCAGGGGAGTTTATTGAAGAGCATATGGGCCTTAGAGGAGTACCATCTTTGTGTATCTTTGGGAGTCCGTAAATTCTGGGGGCATTCGTTGTCTTATTTGTCAAGTAGTTTTTGCTGTTCATGTCTATTATTACCAAGTTGTATAATTTGTCCACTAATCTGTTGTTTTTGTTTTGTAAGGTGGACGTTGAATCCCTTTTTAGTCTCTTATAGGTGCACAAGTCTCTAAGTAGTACCGTCATTTTCTCTTTGTATTCATTTTTAAATATGGCAACTGTTTTTCCTCCTTTATCCGCACTCAGTATCAATATGTCATCGCTTTCCTTCAGATATTTTCTTGTCTGTCCCACTGTCTCAATTATTTGTTTATCTTTCCTACTGAGTTTATTTTTGTGCAAGTGGTCGTCTATTAATGATGTGAGCTTAGTTTTTGCAATCTCCTGTTGTTCTCTATCTTCAAGCGTCTGTACGCATTCCTCTCCCTCCGCTATAACTTTAAATAGTGGGAACGTTGCTGGGTAATGCATATTTGGGTCCCAGCGATAGTAACCACTGTATGTGTGTTGGTATGGTTTTTGTTGTTCCGTTTATATTTTTAAAAATGACACCGAATTGTATTCGTAAAAACACTCTTTTTATTATTCAGTTCAAAAATTATTCTGTTCCTTAAAAAAAAACTCTGTTTAAAAACGTATCCAAAGATAAAAAAATACAAAAAACAATTAAAAATATGAGTTTATAGGAAAAATACACAGATTTTTTTCAGTGTGATTTTAAAAGTCTATACACCATTCGCAGTTTCTTCTTTCCGCAGTTTCTTCTTTCCAAATCTGCCGAAATCGGTTGATATTCAACCAAGTTACTGGCAAATAAGTGCGTAAGATCCGAAAACTCGGTTTTTACTTGAAACTCCAGATTTTGGAGGTGTTTGGGAAATTTCAAAACCGGTTTTTTGTTGTACTCAGCATCATCTACGATACAAAAAAAAAATAATATCACTTCCCAGATATTTTGACTTCATTCTTTTTTGTTATACTGTGACTTGTACTTCTTAATTGGTTGGTCGTTATAACCACTACGATAATTGTGGCAACCAATAGTTTTTCTGATTTGGTTGGTTACGGACATATTGGCTGGAATAACCGTTATATAATTGTATCAGTCGAACCATGAACTTATCAATACCATGGAATGTTCATTATTGCAACAGAAATTATGTTTATGCAACCGAATATTTGTAGTTCGGACCGATTTCCAACTAATCATCATAAAGATGTCCCTCTGAATCGGCTCAGAGTGGCAACTTTATTCCTTTAAGGATTTAAACCTACGTTTGCAAAAGAGCATACATTTTTCAATGTACGAGTAGCTTAACTATGCACTCGTGGAAAATATGACTCAACTTGGTATTGTTGCTGGGGATGTGCTTAAAATCGTTAAAAGGGGCATGGTTCTTGACCATATGGGTTCTTGTGACCTAAATTTTTTCTAAAGTTTATTTGAATGTGTTCTTAACCCTAGCGATCAATGGATTGTTTTAATTCCAGGTATACTTTAATTGATGATACGCATGCGCAGATACCGAAACAGTTACTTCCGCATAGCGTAGCATCGACAAGAGCCCCAATGAGCAGATTTCCCATCACGCGTACCAATTGAAACTATATTAAATCATCCAACACTTAGAATTTTAGAATGTGTCACATCCGCTGAAAACAGTATGCAATCGACGAAAAATAATGCATTTTTAATACTTACGATCAGTTCCATCGAATCATTAGAAGTTTTTTCAGTGTAGTGGTATCGGATAAAATCTCTGAAGTGCATGACCATAAGTGGGTTTTGCGGGAATTTCAATAAAGCTTTACTGCCATCTGGCATATGTTGTTGGCGTTTACTCAAGTAATGGACACTTTGGACAATCGGTGTTGTTGGGTGTCACAATACAAATTCTTCGTTTGAATTTATTTGTTTAGTAGTTGTCCAGCGGCATTAACTCAATTAATGATTCTATAAAAAGATGTTTCTACAAGGACGAAAATCTAAAAAATGTACAGAAATGAGGTCGTCGTTTACATTCTTTGTTGTTCTTTGGTTAATGCAAGTGTATTTGTTCACCCAATAGTATCCTTATGAAGCGACTGGGAGTTTAATACTTTCATTCATTCGTCCATTCCAACTATTATTTTTTAATACTTAATCTTTCTAATGTTGCTCGTTGTCACAGCCATGTTCGTCTATGTGTCTGAATGTCAATGAATCGCTTAGTTTATCATGCATTAAGTACCAATAATAAATAAATAATAATCATGTCAAGGGCAGTTCACCAAGAAGCTGATGTAGCGATTTGGCTACATACGAGGGCGACCGCAAAACTAACTGGCCTGGCACATTTTCTGTTTTAATAGCAAATTTTGTTTTTTAAAAGCAATCTTTTATAAGCCATCTGTAAAAAATTTCCGAAATATTTAATGATTATTTTCTTTGTTACAGGTGATTGAAGTAAACAAGTTTTATAATTTTTGAAAAATGGAAAATAAAGAGTTGCGTGCGGTAATTAAACACTTTTATATGAAAGGTTATACGCCACAATTAATCAAAGGTGAATTGGATTCTGCTCATGGTGATAATGCACCATCATACTCCACCGTGAAATCCTGGGTTCAACAATTTAAAATGGGTCGTTCAAGTACGGAAGATGAACAACGCTTTGGAAGACCGAAAACTGCTACTACTATTGAAAACATTTGAAAAATATTTAATGAAGTGACTAAAGATAGACGAATAAAGCTCAGAGAACTTGCTGATATTGTTAAAATACACGAAAAATAAGTTTGGAGTATTTTACATGATGAACTCCACATGAAAAAGCTATCCGCAAGAAGGGTGCCGCGTTTGTTGACTTTGCCCCAAAAAATCGTCCGTTGGACCAATTCCGAGGAGCTTTAAGCGATTTATCAGCGTAATCCAATAGAGTTCTTGCGCCGATTCATAACTGTTGATGAAAAATGGATCCATCACTACATCCCAGAATGCAAAGAACAGTCAAAACAATGGATAGAAGCTGGTAAAAGTGGTCCCAAGAGGGCGAAAACTGTTAAGTCAGCTGAAAAAGTAATGGCCACAGTATTTTGGAATGCAAGGGGTATAATATTTATTGATTATCTTGAGAAAGGAAAAACTATAAATAGTGAATATTATTGTGCATTCTTGGATCGGTTGAGTAAAGAAATCAAGATAAAACGACCGCATTTAGAAAAAAAAAGTTCTTTTTCATCAAGATAATGCTCCTTCACACACTGCATTTTTAACTCAACAAAAACTGGCCGAATTACGATTTGAAATTGCTCCGCATCCACCATATAGTCCAGATTTATCTCCTACTGATTATTTCTTGTTTCCCAATTTAAAAAAATTCTCGGTGGCAAAAAAATTTCGTCTAAAAGCGAGGTTATTGCTGATACTGAGGCATATTTTGAATGTCTTGAAAAATCTTATTTTTCGGATGGAATTAAAAAACTTGAAAAACGTTTGATGAAGTGTATTGAGTTGGAAGGAGATTATGTTGAAAAATAAATATTAATAATTCCAAAAAAACGGTGCTTTTTATGTTAGGCCAGTTACTTTTGCGGTCGCCCTCGTATAGCACTAACCAAATTTCATATTTGGGAGCAGTGAGGCTTCCTCCCTCACTGAAGTCTATCAATTCTCAAATTCTGTTAAAAATGTTAAACATACTTTTAAAAATATTTAGCTATGCCTCAAGTTGTATTGTTTTCAAATAACATCACCAAAGCCGGTAAAAATAAAATTAATTGATTCTAAGACAAAAATTTCCTCCGACTACTTTAAAACTAACACCCAATAAACATATTGTAGCTATAATACGTTCAACTTTATTTGAAAGTACAAATGCAAAATAATTTGTAGAGTTCATTGACTAATCATATTACGAGTATTCCTACTTCATTATGTGGTCATGCAATAATATCCAGATTTTCAAAAATTTTGAATATTTTAACAAAAGTCAAGCCTTCTTTAGACTGCTTAGCATTTCAATTGTTTGTAACACATCACCTAGAGTTTCTTGAACTCACCATCAACCATCACCTGTTAAAGCAACACTTTTATAATGGCATTTTATTGTCAAAATGATGATCATAAATTAAGTTTGAAATGTTAATTTTTCTGGCTTTTCACAAAGGAAAATATATGTTTTTCAAAATTAAAAAAAAAGAAATAAATAAAAAGAGAACACCACAAAATAATGAACACAGATGGCTTAGAATTCAACCATTCACACTAAAAGTAGAGGGGGTCAATAGCCAGCCATCCAGTTTCCCAAAAAAAATACATGAGTGGCATCACACCTGATCAATGTCAGATTTAGTTCACACCAACCAGCCAGCCAGCCCAACGGGTGTATGAAGTGTGGCAAATAAAAGGGGTGTCTACGCACATATGCCTACATTCACACTCACACATGTGTAAAATGTTTCAGATCAAATTAAAATAATAACAAAGATTGTTTTGTGTTCTAGCCCTCAAATGTGACAATAGCTTGGCTAAGGAGCAAAAACACCACATAAATTCTGCAGAACAGAAGAATAAGCCCAACCAGCGCAGTCAGCTAGTGCGAGAGAAGGGGCATTGTTTAGATTGGCATTTATTTGTGGCTAAAACCCATGTTATAAAACAATAGCTCAATACTGGACAAATAATGTCCGTTACAATTATTATCATAATAATACATTGTCTACAATCATAATCTACAAATAGCTTGTGAATGTTATTTGGTCGTTTGCAAGCGGGGTAGGGTACGCTACGTTAGGCGCTGTAGGTATAAGTACACACATTGCAAAACTTCATTCCATAGTAGTTCTCAAATTCAAAAACACTTGCAGAAAATGACAGTTTTTAAGATCGTCGACGCTGCACAGTGGACGAAATACCCGAACTGCGATGGCGACCGCAAAAGTAACTGGCCTAACATAAAAAGAACCGTTTTTTTGGAATTATTATTATTTATTTTTCAACATAATCTCCTTCCAACTCATTACACTTCATCAAACGTTTTTCAAGTTTTTTAATTCCATCCGAAAAATAAGATTTTTCAAGACCTTCAAAATATGCCTCAGTTTCAGCAAAAACCTCGCTATTGGACGAAAATTTTTTGCCGCCGAGAATTTTTTTAAATTTGGAAACAAGAAATAATCAGAAGGAGCTTAATCTGGACTATATGATGGATGCGGAGCAATTTCAAATCGTAATTCGGCCAGTTTTTGTTGAGTTAAAAATGCAGTGTGTGAAGGAGCATTATCTTGATGAAAAAGATCTTTTTTTTCTAAATGCGGTCGTTTTATCTTGAGTTCTTCACTCAACCGATCCAATAATGCACAATAATATTCACTATTTATAGTTTTTCCTTTCTCAAGATAATCAATAAATATTATACCCCTTGCATCGCAAAATACAATGGCCATTACATTTCCTGCTGGCTTAACAGTTTTCGCCTTCTTGGGACCACTTTTACCAGCTTCTATCCATTGTTTTGACTGTTCTTTGCATTCTGGGATGTAGTGATGGATCCATGTTTTATCAACAGCTATGAATCGGCGCAAGAACTCTATTGTATTACGCTGATAAATCGCTAAAAGCTCCTCGGAATTGGTCCAACGGACGATTTTTTGGGAGCAAAGTCAACAAACGCGACGCATATCTTGCGGATAGCTTTTTCATGTGGAGTTCATCATGTAAAATACTCCAAACTTGTTCTTCGTGTATTTTAACAATATCAGCAAGTTCTCTGAGCTTTATTCGTCTATATTTAGTCACTTCATTAAATATTTTTCTAATGTTTTCAATAGTAGTAGCAGTTTTCGGTCTTCCAGAGCGTTGTTCATCTTCCGTACTTGAACGACCCATTTTAAATTGTTGAACCCAGGATTTCACGGTGGAGTATAATGGTGCATTATCACCATGAACAGAATCCAATTCATCTTTGATTAATTGTGGCGTATAACCTTTCATATAAAAGTGTTTAATTACCACACGAAATTTTGTATACAGGTTCACTTTGGTATTCAAGAAAAAAATACAGTTGGAGCTTTTTAAAAAAAAATCAGAATTCTTTTTCAATACGGTTTTTATTAAAAACTCATAACTTTTGTTCAAGTAAAAAACTATATAAACTACCCGGATTAAATTGTGGTTTACAAAACATATTTTTTTTTTAAAAAAAATCTTTAAAAAAAATTTTTTTGTATGTATTTTGAAAATGTTGGATAAAATGTACCTTTAATTTTTTTTAAATTTTTTTTTTTGATAAATGGTTATTATGTTGGTTAATGATATAAAAAGTGTTTTGAGTGGCCATGCGTCTACTTTTCGTGTTAAAAATTAAAATGTATGTCGATCTCCATTTATTTAAAATTTGTCTTGTATGAAGAATTTGTCATTTCCATTACATACGAGGGTTGCTAGATATATTTTAAGCCTAGGCAACACTAGGTATTGCCTGGCGCCACCTTACATTTCCATTGGAAAGTTTAAAATTTTTTAGCATTAACGTACTCAGAACGTTTTGACGTACGACCATCATTTGTGTTGTTTACAGTGACTTGACGTGAAAAAATCAATTTGGCAAACATATGGAATTAACTCGTGAACATTTTCGTGCGATCATTTTTCACAATTTTCGACGTGGATTATCAACCATTGTTGTTGTTGTTGTCTTACTGCTGTTGCTGCATTTGTGGTTGTGAATGGCTGGGGCCGTTACGAATCTAATCGAAAAGAGCAAAGCCCATATCGTCATCTTCAGATTCGGATTCTTCCTTCTTTTCTTCTTTCTTGGCCTCTTCCTTCTTGCCTCCGGCGATCATTTTTCACAATTTTCGACGTGGATTATCACGACAAGAGTGCATTGATGAACTTAAAAATTTGTATGGCGATGAAGCACCATCCTGCAGCACTGTGAAACACTGGTATAATGAATTCAGTCGTGACCGACGCTCGCTCAAAGACGGCGGTCGTGAAGGTCGTCCAAAATCGGTCGTGGTGCCAGAGAACATTGATGCTGTGCGTGAACTGATAATGCAAGATCGTCATGTGACAAACCGTGAGACAGAGGCAAATGCCCAAGGGCATTTCTTCCACCACCATGCATTTGATATTGCATGAACACCTGGCCGTTAAAAAGGTTAATTCTCGTTAGGTCCCGCACAATTTGAAAATCGTTAAAAAAAGGCTCGTGTCGATGGGTGTAAAGAAATTTCGAAAAATACGATCGCGGTGCTTCAAAAGACGTTTATTAGATCGCCACAGGTGACGAATCATGAAACTATGCGTATGAGCCCGAAACAAAACAGCAATCGACCGTGTGGGTCTGCGAAGACGAGCCAAAACCAACGAAAGTTGTTTGTGGAAGAAGCACTTCGCCTGTTTCTTCGGCAAAACTGGTCATGTGGCGACTGTTCCATTTGAGCAACATAGGACGGTTAATTGTGAGCGGTACACCACAATTTGTTTGCCTGAAGTGTTTGGAGAAATTCGAAGCACGAACAATAGACGAATCATTGTGCACCATGACAATGCGAGCTCTTACACATCGGCTCTAGCCAGGGCCTTTTTGACCGGCCAAAACGTCGATTTGATGGGTCATCCGCCGTACAGCCTTGACTTTTCACTGAATGCCTTCTTTTTATTCCCGCAAATCAAAAAGAAAATAATAGTCGCCAGAAGATGCTGTTGAAGCGTTCAAAAACTATGTTTTGGAGGTGTCTCGATTGGAGTGGGAAAAGCGCTTCGACAATTGGTTTGAGCGCATTCGAAAGTGTAGAATACATTAAAAAACAAAAGCATTTTTGATGATAAATAATTGCATTTTCATTATTAGGCCAGAAATATATATAGCACCCTTATACAAATGGTCATAAATAAGCATTAAAAGAAGGTAAAAGTTTTCGTAAGGTTTTCGTGTTGGAGAATACTTTAAAAAACAACAAAACCATTTTTGAAGATAAATATTCGCATTTTCATTTTTAGGCCAGAAATATATATAGCAGCCCTATAGCTACTAATGGTCATAATTAAGCATTAAAAGAAGGTAAAAGTATTCGTAAGGTAAACCGACTTACTCATACCCACAGAAGGATAAGCTTTGATTACGAAAATGAGGTCTGCTAAGCAGTTACCATGAATGATATTCACAATCGCGAGATGATTACAGACTTCTTGCGGCCAGAAATTGAGGATATGGACCTGGACAATGTGTAGTTCCAGCTGGAAGGCTCTATATATCATGGCTGTATAGCTTTCCCCATTGACTGTAACATTATGGCCGGCTTCATTTTTGAAGAAATATGGACCAATGATTCCCTCTGCGCATAGAGCACATCAAACCGTGACTTTTGAGAATATAACGGCGTCTCAACAATGGCTTGTGTATTTTTATTACTCCAAATTTGGTTGTTAACGTACCCATTCAAAAAAATTATAAAACGAAATACCAGTATACAAACGACATTTTGAAAAAGCATTAAATTATCCATGGAATTTGCAAAATTTACAGCATCATAAGCTATGGTAATGACTTGAGCGCCATCTTACAGTTAAGCTTACGTAAACTGGTACATTTCAAAATTTCTTTTAAACCCCCCTCTATAAAATGTATAGGCTGATCCATCTAGAGGTATTTTTAAGACCAAAAAAATCTAAAAATTCAAATCAAGTGTGGAATCTTTTTGGTAATTTTAAAGAACATTTTATGGCATTTATTTTTTGAAGGTAATTTCCTTCAAATGTTGGTCTCATCTACGCCTCAGGGTTTCTATTCTGAGGGTCCAATTTTGGATGACTCGTTCGAGCATTTTGACCGGTATGGCTTTAATAACACGCGTAATGTTGGCTTCCAAAACCTGAATCGTAGCTAGTTTATCAGCATAGACTTTGGACTTTACGTAACCCCAGAGTCAAAAAAAATATGCTCCGATGATTCCATCAGCTTATAAACCGCACCAAACCGTGGTTTTCTCTGGGTACAATGACACCTCTTGAACCTCTTCGTGTTGCTCTTCAGCGATAATGCGGCAATTTTGTTTATTGGCTTTGCCGTTGAGCCAAAAATGAGCCTCATCGCTACAAACAAAACAAAATTTTGGATCTTCCCGTTTCTCACCGAACGCTCATTTCCATAAGACAGTTGCCAACATTTGAAGGTAATTATTTTCACATTGAACAGGGATTAGTTGGCTCAAGACCTTTTGCTTCTATATTTAAATAGAAGAAAAGTTTTTAACAAAATGGCAAAGTGACATTGATTTTCGTGGCTGCACACTGCTTTTATCATGATTTTGGGTCCGTGACAACCCTCGTCAGAAAGCTTTGTTAGAATTATTTTCAAAAAATAAATTCCATAAAATGTCCTTTCCCATAAACCAATAAAGATTCCGCACTTGATTTATATATTTTTATATATTTTTTTGTTCTGAAAAAATACCTCTAGATATTATCGAAAAGTCTTAATCCTAGAATATATTAAAACTCGCATACTATCACATGTGTAGCGTACCTACGCAACGCCACACTCAGCACTTTTCAAAATATTTCTGCAAACAAAACCCTTTCAAAACCTATTCACTACACCAATCAAACAACCCATTGTCCATTGTTATCATAAAACGTTCCCAAATCTTGTTCGCATGACAAACAGATGAAAATGTCAAAAATAAAGTTCCTAATTACACATTTTGCATAATCTCGGAGGTGTTAAAAAATTCTAAACAAATCTGAATAAAAGCCCACATTTGTCAATTCCCACAATTTATTGTTTCGTTTCCTTTGTGTTCGTGTTTTTCTAATCGTCTCTAATCACGCCACAAAAATTAATCGAAATCAATAAAGTTTGCGAAAATATTATGGGCAGCTGTCGAACTTTGCGAAATTCGCAAAATTGGCCCAACAAAAGAATACGTCCATTGGCATCATTAGCATTTTTAAACGCTGAAGAATATGCAAATGAAAACTGTAAAATGTCATCAGAGGCATATAAAGTGCCAAACTGAATTATGGAAATGAGTGCTAAATATTATTTATGGCTGCTTGAGTCTACAAATTAATTTATTCTACGAGTATGAATAGACAGACAGATGACGGTGTCACAAGTTCTTGGACAGCTTAATTCGATATGATAAGGTTAGCGGGGGTAATCTAATATTGAAAGTCAAGAAGTTAGTCGATTGGAAATAAACGGCTAGCTAGTTGGTATACGGTAAAATTATAACCCGCGCCTCTAATAACACGGATTAATTAAAAATATGTTTTTGTGGCAAAGTTTCTTATTTGCTCCCTAGAATACGATTTTCCTTGTCACTTGGTTTTTTTAAATCGACCCGCCCTAGTAAACACTCTACCATCACAAATACTGCTTTATAAGGGGTGTTTTTATCAGACGTGTCGTTTTCAAAAAAATAATAAAACTCATATAATTTAACGTTATGGCCAAGAATCTAGTTTTATTTTAAAGATAAGGATTTGCCATTATGTTTTAAAAGCCAAGCTCCAGCCCCAATTTCCGACCACTTTTTTCTGCATTTGGTGCCGTATGTCAGCAATAACGCGCCGAATATTCTCTTTCAAGGCGCGAATCGTGTCGGGCTTATCTGCGTAGACAAGTGACTACACAAAACACCAAAAAAAAAAACTAGTCCAGCTGAGTGAAATCGCACAATCTTGGAGGCCACGCCACAATCCCACGGCTCGAGATAATGCGCTCACCAAAAGTAGCGTTCAATAAATTTGAATGTTTCGTTGGCTGCACGTAGGAAAAAAGTATGGTTGGGATAACAATATTCGAAGAGCATCATACTATTGTTGGGTATATGGTTGTGGTACAACAATACTATGATCCCCACAACAATAGTATGATTCATATACAACCATAGTCTAATCCTCACAACCATACTATGATCCTTACCACAATAGTATAATTCCCACATAACTATACTATGATACCCGCAACCATAGTATGATTCACACTCAATTCATACTATGATCTCCACAACCATTTTATGATCCCTACAGCCATAGTATGTTTTACATACAACCATAGTATGTTTTACATACAAACGTAGTGTGATCTTAGCAACGATAGTATGATTCACATGCAACCATGTTATGATCGCACACAATTATACTATGATCCCCAAAATTATTTATTAGAATTGGGTTTAGTTGTCAAAAATCAAAGATTTGAATTAAGAAAAATATTTAAAAATACACTAAATTCAAAATATTATGAGTGTTTTATTCAGCAGTAGAAAACAATCAGTTTAAAAAATGTAAGCGTTTTTATTAAAAATATTTCATTTAAACAAAGACGAACAGTTTGTTTGAAAAATTAAAATTTCCGTATAGAAATTTCTATTATTGCCTTAGATCCGAACTAAACCAAACATTGTGTACAAAATCATATTCAATGAAGAAAAGGTACAACCATACAGTACGATTACTGTAATATCTCAATGTTAACAGAAAAGCTAATAAACAATACTTTTGTCGCACCAACCATATTTATATTGTTGCTACAACCATATTTTAATTTTTAAATTTGGCAATAATACTATTGTTTTTTTTCAACAATATTAAAATTGTGGCAATCATACTATTGGCAAAAATAAATTAAGAAACCCATACTATGGTTGCAAAGAACATACTTTTATTGTGGAGATCATATTATTATTGCCTTGGCCATGTAGTAACCATGTTTTTTCTCTGCGTGTGTATGGCAAGTTGGAACCACATTAATATCCTCCAATTCAGGCACAAAAAAGTCATTAATCATGGTTCTATAGCGTGCCCCATTGACTGTAACATTATGGCCGAGTTCGTTTTTGAAGAAATATAGACCAATGATTCCCTCGGCCCATAGAACGAACACACAAAACAGTGACTTTTTAAGGATGTAACGGCATCTCAGCAATGGCTGGTGGATTTTCATTACTCCAAGTTTAGTTACGAACGTACCCATTCAACCAAAAGTTTGCTGCATCGCTAAACAACAGTTTCTTGTAAAAATCAGGATCGGTGGCCATCTCGTTTAAGACCCATTCACCACGATTTGCAAACGCTGTTCCAGAGAAAGCATTTTCATTCTAAGATGGCAAACCAAACTGAGCATAAATCAAGCGACAGCTGTCAAAAATACCAACTCCGAAAAAGTGTGGCCAGATTGAAAACCACACGTCTAAAAAACCACCCTATACTGCCGCATATACTGCTTTATAATTGACCCTTGTTAATGACTGTGCTCAGTTAAATAGCCCATTGTCTGTCTGCTTTTTAGTTTTCGCCCCATTCTTCAGTTAAGGTTTAATCGAAATCATTTTTCTTTGGTTTCCTCTGGGTCAAATTTAACAACAACAGATTTATTGTCTCTTGCATGTCTTCGGTCTAGTTTCAACGCCAACATCCTTCGATACCTTTAATACAAGGGTTGCTATATATATTTCTGGCCTAGGCAACGCGAAGTGAAAATTATTAGCAATACAATTTCATAGGTTATTTATTGAAACAATACATGTTTAATTTAACAATGAAATTGTTAATATTATTAACTATGAAGATTGTTTTAGAAATCATTTTTATTGTTAAGTTAACTGATTATTGGTTACCTCTTTTAACCAGAAATATAGTTAGTGTTACAATTTTTAATTTTAAATTAACCTACTTTTCATTATTATGACTTGAATAGTTTTTATTCTGGTTCGAAATCTCTCTGTTGTTTCTTTTTCAGAATCAACTAAAAAATTGGTGAAATGTATTGGCTACGGTTGCCAGGCAGCATGTTCAGCTGTTTTTAAACCCGCTAAGGTTTTTCTTCAGCAGTCTTTGGCAGCGATTAGTTCGGCTACAAATCAAATGACTTATACGGAAGTCCCATTATGATTAATGAGAATTATCCTTTGCGTTTGGTCTTTCAACTGTGCGAAACGTAATATCATTGCGCTATGAAATTTGAAATTTGGTGGTGGTTTTTAAAAAGAGCGAGATAAATTGTCTTTTTATTTATTTATTTATTTATTTATTTATTTATTTATTTATTTATTTATTTATTTATTTATTTATTTATTTATTTATTTATTTATTTATTTATTTATTTATTTATTTATTTATTTATTTATTTATTTATTTATTTATTTATTTATTTATTTATTTATTTATTTATTTATTTATTTATTTATTTTTTTTTTTATTTATTTATTTATTTATTTATTTAAGTCTGTGGAAGTACAAATTCCTTACAGACTATTTCTTACATCTAAAAGTAAATTAAATCTAAGTTAATAATAAAATTACATAACGAAATCAATGTTATGATTGGAGATACTATTGAACTCCTTCATTGCTCTAGTTATACGTTCATTAAGAGAATAATTCGTTCTATGAACAGGTAAACAAAACAAATTAAAGTTCTGGTTGGAAAGCAAAAATCGACTAGTGCCAACAAACACGATAAATCTATCGAGCCCGAAACCAATTTATGAAGAAAAACTTGAGATAATAAGGTTCTTCAATTGTCCAGCGTTTTCAAATGAATTAACCTACATTTGTCTACATATAAAGGCTGAGGTTGAGCAAAATTAGTTGAGCGAAGAGCAAACGATATAAATTTCTTTTGCATTTTTCAAGTCTACAAATGTGAATTGAATAAAAGGGATTCCAGATTAAGGACGCATATTCTAATATAGCTCTAACTAAAGACGTATATACTACCTCTACTGTGTATAGATCCACAAAATCTCTACAATTCCTTTTAATAAAAGCTAACAGTGAGTATGCTTTAGGTACAATAGAATTTATGTGATTTACGAATGTAAATTTCGAATCAAATATTACCCCTAAATCAACAATTTCATCAGCATTAACTAGTTTATGATCATTAAGCATATAGGCATTTAAAACCGTATTTCTGCATTTAAAATATGAAACCTTGAAACATTTCTTAACATTAATTTTCAGAAATTTCTCCGAACACCATTTAGCAATACTCTGTACATCATTTTGCAAACGAAATACATCTGCTATGGAATGAATGCACAAAAATAATTTTAAATCATCGGCATAGAGCAAAATTCTTGACCACTTTATACAAGATGAAATATCATTAATAAAAAGAATAAAGAGCAACAGGCCTAGAATACTTCCTTGAGTAACACCAGAAGACGCAATATAAGCGTATGAGCTCACATACTCCAAAGATACAAAACTGATTCTATTAGATAAATATGTAGTTAACCATTTCAGAAAAATTCCGTGAAAACCAATTAACCTCAACTTATGGATAAGTATTAAATGAGAAACTTTGTCCAATGCCTTTGATAAATCTGTGTAAATAGTGTCTACTTGACAACCTTGTTCAAAACTAGAAATGCAATACTGTGAAAAACCGCTAGATTTGTAACAGAAGAGCGACCTCTAATAAAACCATGCTGAAAAGGTGATAAGATTGGTTTAACAGCAAAATACATCTTATCAAATATAATATATTCAAAAACTTTTGCAATATTACACAGTTTTGAAATGGGTCTGTAATTCGAAACAATATCTTTTGATCCAGATTTATAAACAGGCGTAACTGCTGTAATCTTCCATTTATCAATAAAAACTCCCCTGTTTAATCGAACTATTAAACAAAAAGAGCAAAGGAAGAGCTAATGATAAAGCAAATGTTTTAATGAAAAACCCACAAAGGCCGTCAGAATCAATCCTAAAGGTCGATTTTAGTCTTCTTATACCGTGCAAAACATCAACTTCCGATATCTCTAACATACCAAAACTAAGAGGAGAATTAGAAAAATGCATACGACTATTTATGATCTATGATCTTTCTCACAATTACAAATGTTCCGAGCAGAGGAAGAACGTGAAAAAGAGTAGGGGGATAAGACAGTCGCAATCGTTGCAACTTCGTGCAACTTAATTCTAGGCCCCGTATAACACAGAGCAGATCAAAAACTTCGATACAACAGAGCCGAATGATCTTTTAATATTTGTTTATGTTGGACAATTTTCTGCCTCTCTCTTAAAAAAACCAGCCTTATATAATGTTCGCTCAACTATTTTGTATGAAAATTTGATCTTATAATAAGGTGATCCATCTAGAGGTATTTTCTCAGAACAAAAAAAAATATAAAAATTCTAATCAAGTGTGGAATCTTTATTGCTAATTTGAAAGGACATTTTATGGCATTTATTTTTTGAAAATAATTACCTTCAAATGTTGGCAACTGTATTATGGAAATGACCGTTCGGTAAGAAACGGAAAGATCCGCTGTTTTCGACCAAAATGTTGTTCAGTGATGAGGCCCATTTCTGGCTCAACGGCAAAGTCAATAAACAAAATTGGCGCATTTGGGCTGAAGAGCCACAAGAAGAGGTTCAAGCGGTGACATAATACCCAGATAAAACCACGGTTTGGCGCGGTTTATGGATTGGTGGAATCATATTTTTTCAAAAATGATGATGGCCGGAGCGTAGCTGTGAATGGTGCTAGATATTGCGGCATGATATCGATCTTTATGCTACCTGAAATTGAAGCCCGTAATCTTGACGACACTTGGTTTCAACAGGACGGTGCCACTTGCCATATAGCTGCTCAAACAATGGATCTATTGAGAGGCCATTTCGAAAAGCCGCTAAATTCACATTTTGGACAGTGAGTTGGTCGCCTAAATCGAGTGGTATCACACCTTTAGATATTTTTCTTTGGGGCTATGTAAAGTCCAAAGTCTATGCTGTCAAACCAGCTACGATTTCGGGTTCGAAAGCCAATTACGCTTGTCATTAACGCCATACCGGTCGAAATGCCCGAACAAGTCATCCAAAATTTGACCCCCAGAATTGACAACCTAAAACGTAGTTGCGGCCAACATTTGAAGGAAATTATATTCAAAAAATAAATGCCATAAAATGTCCTTTCAAATTACCAATAAAGATTCCACACTTGATTTGAATATTTATATTTTTTTTTGTTCTAAAAAAATATCTCTAGATGGATCACCCTTGTTTCCTTGCCTAGAAAGGGTTCTGCTTTCTTAGTTTCTGCTTCATCCTTTAATTAAGGTTTAATCGACGTCATTTTCCTTCTGATTCCAACAGATTAATTGTCTCTTGCATATTTTTGTTTAATGAAATGCGCATCACTCGCAGAAAAAAAGTATGGTTGGGGCGACAGTATTTGAAGAGGATCATACTATTGTTGGGTATATGGTTGTGGCACAACAAAATTATGATCCCCACAACAATAGTATGATTCACACATAACCATACTATGATCCCCACAACCATAGTATGATTCACACATAACCATACTATGATTCACACTCAACCATACTATGATCTTTACAACCATACTATGATTCTCACAACAATAGTATGATTCACACTCAACCATACTATTATCTCCACAACCATATTATGATCCTCAAAACAATAGTATGTTTCTCATACAACCATAATATGATCCTCACAACCGTAAAATGATTCGCACTCAACCATACTATGATCCCCACAACCATAGTATGATTCACACTCAACCATACTATTATCCCTACAACCATAGTATGATTCACTCAACCATACTATGATACCCAAAATTATTTATTAGGATTGGGTTGTTATTCAAAAATAGAGATTTAGTTCATTGCCAGATTTGAGGCCATGTTTTTATCGAACAATTCATTCAAAAAACAATAATATATTTTGCAACAGCAGTCTAAAATACTTTTAGTTGCCAGCAGGGGTGAATGCTACTTCACCATCCGTAGACCCCAAGTAACGAATGTGATTAAACCATGATCAATGACTATATACTTAAGTGCGGGCAGATTTTAAATAAACGAGAACCAGTTGGAAGTACAGTATTTCACCGAACATAGTAAACACAATAAAAATCCCTCGAACTACCTTCCGATTGTTGTTGTTTTTTGTAATGGACAACAACCACGCACTGTATCGTGTGTATATCAAAAAAAACATACGCATACACATGCATGTATGCTCTATAAAACCTGTTTTGTTATGTTCATAGTCGCAACCATACGGTATGATTGCAGTAATCATATTATTGTTAACGTAAATTTCAAACAACAATACTTTTGTAATACCAACCATGTTTATATGGTTGCTACAATAATATTTTCATTTCTAAATTTGACAATAATACTATGGTTACATTTAAACAATATTAATATTGCCGCAATCATACTGTTGTCTAAATAAAATTCAAAAAACAATACTATGGTTTTTACTATTGTCACGAAAATTTTCACCCACAACCGTATACTCCAATACTGTCAGTATCATACTAAAGCGCAAGATATGGTGGAAAGTATAAAACCTTTGGTTTGGCAAAAATTACAAATTAAAAAACAACGGACTTTTTAACATTTTTATAGACTTAAAAATAATTAGTTTATGTATTAAAAAAATAAAATATAGAACAATTTTGTCCTTGCGACCTACATCAATAAAAGCTTCCGATGAAGTTGATAAAAATAATGCTGCACGAGGGCGACCGCAAAAGTAACTGGCCTAACATAAAAAGCACCGTTTTTTTGGAATTATTATTATTTATTTTCAACATAATCTCCTTCCAACTCAATACACTTCATCAAACGTTTTTCATGTTTTTTAATTCCATCCGAAAAATAAGATTTTTCAAGACCACAGTTTCAGCAATAACCTCGCTATTGGACAAAAATTTTTTGCCACCGCGAAATTTTTTTAAATTTGGAAACAAGAAATTATCAGAAGGAGCTAAATCTGGATTATATGGTGGATGCGGAGCAATTTCAAATGGCAATTCGGCCAGTTTTTGTTGAGTTAAAAATGCAGTGTGTGAAGGAGCATTATCTTGATGAAAAAGATCTTTTTTTTCTGAATGCGGTCATTTTATCTTGATTTCTTCACTCAACCGATCCAATAATGCACAATAATATTCACTATTTATAGTTTTTCCTTTTTCAAGATAATCAATAAATATTATACCCCTTGCATCCCAAAATACTGTGGCCATTACATTTCCTGCTGACTTAACAGTTTTCGCCTTCTTGGGACCACTTTTACCAGCTTCTATCCATTGTTTTGACTGCTCTTTGCACTCTGGTATGTATTGATCCATGTTTCATTAATAGTTATAAATCGGCGCAAGAGCGATTACGCTGATAAATCGCTTAAAGCTCCTCGGAAGTGGTCCAACGGACGATTTTTTGGGGCAAAGTCAACAAACGCGGCACCCATCTTGCGGATAGCTTTTTCATGTGGAGTTCATCAGGTAAAATACTCCCAACTTGTTTTTCGTGTATTTTAACAATATCAGCAAGTTCTCTGAGCTTTATTCGTCTATCTTTAATCACTTCATTGAATATTTTTCTAATGATTTCAATAGTAGTAGGAGTTTTCGGTCTTCCAGAGCGTTGTTCATCTTCCGTACTTGAACGACCCATTTTAAATTGTTGAACCCAGGATTTAACGGTGGAGTATGATGGTGCATTATCACCATGAAGAGAATCCAATTCATCTTTGATTAATTGTGGCGTATAACCTTTCATATAAAAGTGTTTAATTACCGCACGAAACTCTTTATTTTCCATTTTTCAAAAATTATGAAACTTGTTTACTTCAATCACCTGTAACAAAGAAAATAACCATTAAATATTTCGGAAATTTTGACAGATGGCTTAAAAAAGATTGCTTTTAAAAAACAAAAAAAAATGCTAGTAAAACAGAAAATGTGCCAGGCCAGTTAGTTTTGCGGTCGCCCTCGTACAATTACATTTAAGGTAAGTTTTAGATGTTAATGAAATCCTATTGTATCTTTGAAAGTAGATAAAAAGCTATTTCTTGCGAAGTAGTTCCATTTATTTTTCAGGGCATAAGTCTCTTAGCCGAAGTTTAAAAACCCACAGCTGGAAAAAATTAGATGTTCATATTAGAATTTGATCCTGGGTTTACTTATGAGGCAGTATAGTAATATCAGTCTTTTTGTAGTTAAACTGAAACTAGTCTTACGGAAATGCTTTTAAGTTGGTTTCTTTATCTGTTTTCTTATCAGTCTGTCCCCTGTGTTTTAAGCAGCCACACAAGGTTTCCTTTAAAAGTTAAAATTTACTTAATTCTTCTACACTTCCTTCTTAGTTTCTCTAGAAACAATACCTAATCTAAGTCTACCAATTTCCATAAATTGCTTAGCACCTTTACGAGAGCTCCAGAGGCCATATATCTTACCAACGACATCTTATTTAAGTCGAATTTTGACAAATAGTCATAACCGAAACTGTTAAAGTCCTATCTTCCATTTCTGACATCTGTTCGCCATGTAAATTTATAAAGAAAAGGTATTCATTTCATTGAATCTCTTTCCATTCAACTCGAAAACGAATATCAATTTCATGTAGCACCATTATCAGCGGCGGGATTTGCATAATTCCACCATAAGTTTCCGTAAAGAGTCTATTCAACGTCTGGAGTTTCAAAACAAAACCCCAAAAACCAAAACAATATCAAACAAAAAGAATTACGATTATTTGTCCAATTTTATGCATAATTTAACACTCTTTTCTCGCTTAGCACCACAGTCGTGTGGAGGCATAGCATACCGGACCCGTGTCAGTTTTTTATTTAAATAAATTTGACATTCACCAGTGTAGACACGGGAAATGTTTAAGTCTACGAATCTTAAAATGAGTTTAACATTTTAATCATGACTACAGATGTTGATGGAGGGCCTTTCTATTCTTTTGGGGCGATGTAAAGTTCACACATTTGTTTATGGGCTTTTAAAGTCGTTATCGTTCGACACCTATTGTTTCCGAGCTGCTTGTAACAATTGTTGTTGTTCTATTTTATCTCAATATGAAACACTGTGTGATAGGGTGATTATTTTCCAGATTGACTTTTAAACGAGGTTCTATATTAGAATTTTTAAGTTATTGGTGATTATTGAAATTATGGTAATGTCTAGGCTATACGAAATGCCTACTTTTTGAATTTTATGAGTCTAGCTTTAGTCGCATAAATCAGTCAGCTAGGTAAGAATTATTAATACCTTTAATCTCAATGAAATTAACATATGGAATTTTACCGTTTTACAGAAGAGCCGTTTTGAATTCGCCTAAACCCAAAGGGGAAAAAATCTATAAGTGTTATTTGACACAGTTCAACACACTTTTCGGGCTTACGTCTTATAAATGGCATCTAAAGGTACGATTTTTGGTATATTATTTTTTGCCAATTTTGCACAAGTTTTTGAGTGGATTCTTCGCTGTATCTCGGTAAACCGAACGGAATATTGCTAAAGTGTCCTAAGCAAAGCTGCATCTATTGAATGGTTAATATTTGGACCAAAGGTTTAAACCCCTGACCCACTATGTCACACTTCTCGTGGCCTGACCCATTATTAAGGATAGCATATTTGAAATCGTTGAACAATTTTCCATAATATGGGTTTATTCAAAATATAGTAGGCGAATAGGAAATTTTATTTCTGCAACCCCGTTTGCTCTACTGCGGGCGCCACTGTGCGTCGTGCCAAAGGTTCCGTGCGAGAGTTTTTCAGAATTGTTTTCACTGCGGTCTAATGTTGGATTAGATTAGATAGGTGGTGATATAACTAGAACGGCTATAATGAAGAACTGCTTTTAAGTTGGCAATATAAATTGTTGCTTTTGGACGTCTTCAGTTGTAGTGGGTGGAGCGCCGTAATTTGTTTTTATTTTGCACTGCAGACTGTGGCGGCACTGTTGGTCGAAGACAGTGGAGAGTCTGCGTGGCTGACGGTAGATTTGTATTCGTCTGCCTTTAAGTTGCCATCATGCATTGGACACGTGAGGAGAGGTCATTTTGTGTTAAAGCGTATTTTTTAAATGCGCACTCGATCATTGCAGTGCAGCGTGCGTTTTGTTTACGATTCGCTGTTCCCCCACGGGGACATGTTCCTAGACGGCAATCAATTGTAAATTGGGTAACTTTATTGAGAACGACAGGAAAGGGCACCTGAGAGAGCGATTACAACAGCACAAAACATCGAGAGAATTAGAGCAGCAGTACTGCAATCTCCGAAACGCTCTGCTCGGAAGCAATCACTTGCTCTTGGCATGTCCAGACGTTCTCCATCCACCGGATTCTTCATGATGAACTGAATTTTCACCCATATAAAATGTGCGTGGTCCAACAATTGTCAGCACGGGACTATTTGACACGGCGGACCTCTTGTGAAGACATTCTTGCAACTATAGCCTGTGACGCAATTGTGTTCTTTTCTGACGAGGCACATTTTAACCTCAGTGGGTGTGTAAACAAACAAAATATGCGGTACTGGAGTGAAACAAACCCCAGAGACCTTTGCATTCGGACCACGTCACTGTGTGGTGCGCCATATCACGAGTAGGCATCATTGACCCTTACAAGGGTTGCTATTTATATTTCGGCAATAAAAACACAATAATTTATCTTTGGAAATGGTTTTTTGTTTTTCAAAATATTCTCCATTAAAATCAATACACTTTTGCATGTGCACAAACCAATTTTCGAAGGACTTTTTCCACTCCGATTGTGACACCTCCAAAACACGATTTTTAAAAGCTTCAACAACTGGTTCGGGCAATGAAAAACGTTGACCACGCGTTTTTTTCTTGATGCTAGGCATAAGTAGAATTCATTGGGTGCCAAATCAGGGCTGAACGGTGGATGACCCAGCAATTCGACATCTTGAGTGGTCAAATAGCTCATCGTTGTAGCTGATGTGTGAGAGATCGCATTGTCGTGATGCGAAATAATCCGTCTTCTTTTATTATCTTTCCTTTTTTCTTTGAGCACTGTTGGCAAACAGATGGTTGTATGCCACTCAGAATTGACGGTCCTACGTTCCACTAAAGGCACTGTGGCTACATAACCGGCTATAGCGAAAAAATCGCAATCAACTTTTGTTGGATTTGGCTCGCCTTGAAAGAGCCATACGGTCGATTGCTGTTTTAGTTCAGGTTCATATGCATAGATCCATGATTCGTCACCTGTGACAATGTTATACATTGCCTTTGAGCTACCGCAGTTAGCACCAATCCATATGAGTCTTTTTTTGAGCATTCATCCAATTATGTGGGATCCAACGAGAACAAATTGAACATGCAATATATTATTGATGCTTGTCATACTAATGTCCAAATTTGCCCCAATCTCACGGTATGTATGTCACATGTCGGTCTTGCTTAATCAGATCACGCACAGCATCGATGGTTTCTGGCAAAGTGACCGAAGTTGAACGTCCTTCACGAAATTCATCCTGAAGCGAACGGCGTCCAAGACTGAACTCTTGGTATCAGCGATTAACAGTTGTTTTTGATGGTGCTTCATCGCCAAAAGTCGAAACAAGTGAATTTAAACACTATTCTCGATGACCCACGCCGAAAATCGTAAAAACTCATCGCACGAAAATATTTACAGGATCAATTCATTTTTTGACTGAGATTAATTTTTCAACAGACTGTAAACAAAACAATTCGCTCTCAAATGACACAACATTCTAAGTAAAGTTATGCTAAAAATGTCAAAGTTTCCAATGGAAGTTCCAGTTTGTGTCTGGCAACACTAGTATTGTCAGGACCTGAAATATAAATAGCAGCCCTCGCACTTTATCCAGGATAACCATCTTGCCGTTACTGTGAACTCCGAACGGTACTTGACTATGATACAGAATTTTTTTCAGCCGGCTGTAGAGGCTATGCTATTAGAGGATACATGGCTCCAACCGGATCGTGCCACTGCTTACACAGCGAGAGTTACCATGAATTGTTTGAGGCAAATGTTTCCTGGACGGCTTATCTCTTTGGCCGGCACGCTCACCAGACTTAGCCCCATGCGATTTTTTTCTTTGGGGTTACCTGAAGTCGAAGGAGTATATCAACACCTTGGAAGACCTAATTAACAATATTGAGGCTGAAATTGCCAGAATTCCAGTCGACATGCTTGTTAGAGTTTATGAAAACTTCAAAAAACGTATGCAGCAGTGTGTGGATAGCGAAGGTCGACATTTGCAGCGCATAGAGAAAGGGACCTAAGGGGAAAGAAATCAATTTTCATTTTTTTTTGATGTGGACAACATCTGAGCATCGAATGAGACTGATCCCATTCCCTAAAAGTGTTCCCTCCCAGAGATATGCGCGTTTTATAAAAGTGATGGTACACCAAAGATACATGTATATAAATCTTGAAAATGGCTCTCCTGAACAAAACTGGTTTTTACGCTTAGGTCCCTTTCTATTTTGCGCGTCACATATACACTATTTAAAACCATGTAATTTAAAAATTCCCTTACTGTTTTATTTAAGTAAAATATAAAATAAATGTTGTAAGGTTCATAATTTTGTATTCCATTTCCCAAATAAGCATTTTATCGCGCTCCACCCTGTATTTATCATACGCTGAATGGTTCTTTGGAAAGGTCGACCAGCTAAAGAAACACACAGAGACAAGTGTTTTCTGTGCGTTTTCCAAAAATGAGATGCAGTAAAAAGGAATCTATTCAAAACCTTTACTGTGTATTTCAGAATTAGCCTGTGTGAGGGTGCACGCAGGTATGCTGGGGACTACGGCGATACACCGTAGGGTACTTTAGATTTTTGTGCTTGCCTTATGTACCATTAGCATTTATTGTACGTATGCATTTTCCGTCAGTATGTATATTGAGTTTAAGTAGAGTAAGACAATTTGTAGTAAATAAAATGAGTCATTTAAACCACCGAAGTGTTTAGTTCTCTGATCTCCGATCCATTTCCATATGTGGAATGCATATGAAACGCAGTGTTAGTAAATACTAACAATATATATTTTATTTTTCGTCATGTTTCTGTCATATCTAAATTGATTTTGTAACCCACTTTAATTACAAATAACTAAATAAAGTTAAGTCTAAAAAATATGACACACCAATTGAAAACTGTAAAAAGGCATGTTTTTCCATTTTTAATTGCGGTCTTTGTAGTCTTTAATTCCAGTGACACCCATCTACTTAGTAGGGACATAAATACTGTCACAACATTGAACACACCCATTTCAATAGTAGAACTGAACATACCCTGTTAATGTCGTATGGGTTTTGAAAGCTTACCCCAACAGCGTTAGTCTGTAGCGGGATTTTAAAATTGTTTCAACTTTCATCATGGAGTGGAGTCAGATAATGAGAACCGTATCCCTGTAATAGCGATTTTCAAGTGTGAAATGAAAAAAACGATATTTTCAAAACGCTCCGGCCACTAGGGGGACTAGCCGCATGCCGTCTACCGATGCATCAAACGGTTTGACGAGACTGGAGATGTAGAAGACCGCCACCGGTCGGGTCGCCCACGCTCTGTTCGAACACCGCATGTCATCAAAGCCGTTAAATCAAGAATTCACAGAAATCCGTTCCGAAAACAGATAAATGCTATTAGAACTCTGCACCATTGATTTTAATGGTAAAACAGTTGTTTACTGACTTTCGTTGTGGGCGCACAAGTACAAATGACGCTGAACGTTCTTAACGGCCAATTTAGGACAATACACCCGAAAATGTCGAAAAAAATCCACGATATGGTGTTGGCCGATCGACGAGTAAAAGTGCGTGAGATTGTTGATGCCATATGCATTTTATTTGGCAGTGTGGTTTCGATTTTACATGATCAGTGGGCTTTAAGAAAGCTGTCTGCAAGATAGGTGCCGCGTTTGCTCTCAATTGACCAACTTCAAAGGATTGTTTGGAGTTGCGTAACCGCAATTCGAATATGTTTTTGCTGCGTTTTGTTACTGTGGATGAAACATGGTTCCATTACAACACTCTGGGGACCAAGCAGTAGTCTAAACAATGGAATTCTCGGGGTGCACTTGCTCCAAAGAAGGCCAAGTCGACTTAGTCGGCCAATAAGGTGATGTCAACAGATTTTTGGGATGCACGCGGAATAATCCACATCGATTACCTTCAAAAGGGAAAAACAATAAACGGCCAACTTACAAGGGCGGTTCGGAAACTTCTTAGCCTAGCACAAAAAGCGCGGTATAAACAGAAAAAAGTTAAGTGTTTTGAAAACTTCCATCTCTGCTATGAACACGTGTTAAATTTTGTTTCGATCTGGCAACTCCTTCATATAGAAACAGGTGTTCACAAAAGACGCATCCGCGATTTTTTTACAATGGAAAAATTAGAAATGCGTGGTGTCATTAAATATTTACATAAAAATGGTTTATCGGGACAAGAAATTCATAATGATATGTTGAATGTGTTAGGTGAAAGTGCTCCTTCATATGCAACAGTAAAAAATTGGGTTGCTGAATTTAAACGTGGTCGTACAAGCATTGAAGATGAACCACGTAGGGGGCGTCCAAAAACAGCAACAACAACAGAAATTGTAGCCAAAGTGCATGATATGGTATTAAATGATCGACGAATAAAAGTGCGTGAAATAGCTAATATCATGGGCATCTCAAATGATCGAGTCCATTTAATTTTGCATGTAGAACTACAGATGAAAAAGCTTTCTGCAAGATGGCTGCTGGACTTGTTAACAGTCGACCAAAAACGCATAAGAATGAACATTTCTCAAGCTTGTTTGGATCGTTTTCAGCTAAATAAAATTAATTTTAAGCGTCGCACAGTAGCGCCCGTAGAGCAAACGAGGTTGCAAAAATCAAAATTTTCATGAGCGCCGACGAAGTTTTGAATAAACCCATGTTATAGGAAACTTTTCAACGATTTCAAATCTGCCACTCTTAATAATATCACATTTTTAGTTTAGAAGATATAGCCGTTCAAAGATGACCGACTTTCGGTTTTCAAAAAAACACACAATTTTTAGTGAATTTGTTGCGATTTCAGGTGTAATATCACGAAAAATAGGAAACGAATCGCCTTATTTTTTGTTTGTATTGATTGATGTATTTATTAAATGTATAATGATAAAAAAAAATTAACTGTTTGCTTTGTGTTTCTCCTGGTAAATCACTATTTAAAAACTATCCGTTTTTTCACTATTTTTCAACTTTGACGGAAAATAAAAAAATCTATATTTTTCTATATTTGCCATATTTGCAAAACCGTACGTGCCCGTTCTAGAGGTAAAAAAGGTTAAAAAGACATGGTTGCAGAAATTGTATGGCGTCCATCCCTTATATGTTTTGACTGACAGTAGTTTGATCTAATAGTTTGAAAAAAACTACTCATTGAAATTAGCAGGTGCAAATTGGAGAAGGAAAATATATTGAATGCAATTACGAGTTCCATCTGACCATGGTTGACGGAAAAGTCGTAAACGAACTGACAGGAACAACCTCAACAATGTCATGCCCGATTTGCAAAAAGAGTCAGAAGAACTTTGGTAATTTAAACGATTCTACAAATGAGGAGAATTACGAATATGGAATGTCACCATTGCACGCAAGGATAAGGTGTATGGAATTCTTGCTAAAACTGGCGTATACCCTACCACAAGAGGAGGAAAACTTCGATGAAAATACATCAATAAAGGATAAGGAAAAGATCAGAAAGAAGCAAATACAGGATGCTTTTTTTAAACAAGTTGGATAGACTGTCCCAAGCACGGATACGGTAACTCAAACGATGGAAACAGTTCTAGGAGATTTTTTGAAAATGATGAGGCAGTAACTAGAATCACTGGAATTGACAATCAAATCGTGAAAAGATTGGGAACGATCTTAGATGTTTTAAACTGCAAAGAAAATGTCAATTCTACAAAATATAGAGAATATGCGTCGAAAACTGCATCTCTTTTAGCAGAAATGTATCCACAGAAGAAGTTGACCCCGACCGTCCATAAAATATTGGCGCATGGCAAAGATATAATTGAGTAACAGTCTTTGCCAGTTGGAGAGCTTTCTGAAGAAGCACAGGAGTCTCTTAACAAATTTTATAAAAAATATAGATTGCAGAACACATTCAAAGCATCAAGGGTAAGGCAAAATGAGGACCTCTTCAACATGTTGGCAGCATCTTCCGATCCACTTATTCTTCCCTGCGGCATGTGAAGTCAAGAATAGAGTTAGAAAATAATTATAGTTTAGAAATGGTTAGTCTTTTAGATATACCTTCTCTTACGAACTGTGATGAATATTTTACAGAAAATTGAAAAAATAAATTTAAAAAAAAATATTTTTTTTGAATTTGTTGGGTAATAATTTAAAACATAAAACCCTAAAGAAAAAAAATAAAAACAATCTAAAAATTTAAAAATATTTTTTTTTAGTTACCATAAAATTGATTTTTCTACTAATTTTAACTTTGATAACCCATAAATAGGCCCCTACAGAGCGTAGCACCCTTTCCAAACGCTCATTTCATAGGCTGAACAGATATCTATCATATGCTGTTTAAACTGTTCAATTATCTTATTCGGTTCAAAAGATATGATTTTTGCAACGAAAAAACTCAAATGGCGCCACTGTGCGTCGTTTCATAACTGTTGATGAGACATGGATCCACCACTATACTCCAAAGACAAAAGAACAATCCAAACAATGGACTGAAGCTGGATGAAGTGCCCCAAAGAAGGGGAAAACAATTCAATCGGCTGGTAAGGTTATGGCAACGGTTTTTTGGGACTTCAAAGGTATTTTATTGATTGACTATCTGCAAAAGGGTAAAACAATAAATTCAGAGTACTATTGCAACCTTTTAGATCAATTAAATGTACAAATTCGAGAAAAACGTCCTGGCTTACAACACAAAAAAATAATTTTTCATCAAGACAACGCACCAGCGCACAAGAGTGTTTTAACAATGGCTAAAATCAACGAATTAAGGTACGAGTTGCTTGACCACCCACCTTATTCTCCTGATTTAGCTCCCAGTGACTTTTACCTGTTCCCAAATCTAAAAAAATTCCTTGCTGACAAGCGTTTTGCCTCAAATGAAGATGCAATTACAGTTATAAACCGCTATTTTGAAGACCTTGAGGAAAACTATTTTCATCAAGGGATAGCATTGCTAGATAAGCGTTGGACTAAGTGTATTGAAGTTTCAGGAGATTATATTGAAAAATAAAAATATTTTTGAAAAACTAAATATTCTCTTTCATTGATAGGCTAAAAACTTTCCGAACCGCCCTCGTAAGAAAGCTGTCTGCAAGATAGGTGCCGCGTTTGCTCTCAATTGACCATAAACGTAATCTTATAACAACTTCAAAGGATTGTTTGGAGTTGTTTAACCACAATTCGCATAAGTTTTTGCTGCGTTTTGTTACTGTCATTGAAACATGGATCCATTACAACACTCTGGGGACCAAGCAGCAGTCTAAACAATGGAATTCTCGGAGTGCACTGGCTCCAAAGAAGGCCAAGTCGACTTAGTCGGCCAATAAGGTGATGTCAACAGTTTTTTGGGATGCACGCCGGATAATCCTCATCGATTACCTTCAAAAGGGAAAAACAATAAACGGCCAACTTATTGGACCGATTTAACGAGGATTTGAAAAATATTGACCCCATATTGCCAAGAAAAAAGTTCCTTTTCAACGGCAAAATTGCATGAATAGGTTTACGAATTGGTGCCTCATCTGCCCTATTCTCTGGATTTAGCCCCCAGTTGTCATTTTCTATTTTCAAACCTAAAGAAATGGCTCTGTGGATAGAGATTCAGTTTTAACGATGAATTTATTGATCAAACAAATGCCTATTTTAGGGACCTCGATAAATTCTATTTTTTGAAAAAGAATCCAAAAGATGAAAAAACGCATATTGAGCTCAAAAAAGATTATGTTGAAAAATATTTTTTTTTATGACTTGAACAGTTTTATTCTGGTTCGAGAACTTTTTGTTGTTTCTTTTTCAGAATCAGCGTAAAAAAATTGGTGAAATGTATTTGCTACGGTTGCCAGGCAGACTGTACAGCTGTTTCTAAACCCGCCAAGGGTTTTCTTTAGATGTCTTTGGCAACGATTACTTTGGCCACAAATCAAATCAACTTATACGGGAGTCTCATTTTTATTAATGAGAATTACCTTTGGGTATAGTCTTCGAACTGTGCGTAGAGCAATCTTCAACTCGCAATATCATTTCCACCAGTTCCGTTTCGCATGGGTCTTCGTTGAAAAGCACAAATGCATTTTTTTGCTTAAAAAAAACTGTGTTTTATTCGAAAAGCCACTAAATTATTCATTTAACCCTCGTATTATGGAGAACTACTTTTAAGTTGTCAATATAAATTGTTGTTTCTGGACGTCTCCGTTCTACCACTATTTATATATTATTTTTTCACCATGTTCCTGTCATTCATTTTATTATCTAAATTATTTTTGTAACCCACTTTAATTACAAATAGCTAAATAAAGTTAAATCTAAAAAATATGACACACCAATTGAAAACTGTAAAAAGGCATGTGTTTCCATTTTTAATTGCGGTCTTTGGGTTCTTTAATTCCAGTGACTCCCATCCATGTCTTCTTTAGGTTTGAAATGTTAAATTCTATTTTTTAAACACAAATCATTCGAGCTATCAGAATTTTATCAAAATTCTAATAAAACTGAAAAAACACGATGACAACCGCTGCCTCAAAACAAACGTCCATTTTGTTTGCCATAAAGTCCAACAACTAATTACAATTAGTTTTTCATAGAAAAGAATAATAATGAAACGCATGCGCGAGTGTTATAGTTAACAACTTTAAGTGTCAGTACATCAATAATTATCCTACAACTTTTAGAGGCACAGTATCTGTCGTCGTCGGCATGGGGCTAACTTGATTGTTTCGCCAACTAAAGTTTGAACCTCCCGTTAATAGCCGTACAGATACTGGACGTTGTCAACACTGAAAAAATGGCGTTGTTGCGCTGATATGTTAAATTTAGAAAATAGCTTCCTGTTTTTCGTTTTAGAGCTTTATCCAAAAACATTAAGGCTGGTTAAGCACTGACAGTCAGTCATCTCGACAGACAGCTAAAGTTAAGTGTGGCCATAGAGCCAGTGAGGCGAGCGAACTGCAAGTCTAGATGTCTGGCTGACTGTGACACAGCTACGCTCTCGGAGTGGCTGACCGACTGGCCGGCTGGCGATACTTCACTCGCTGTCACCTACTGCAGTTTCGTTCATAAATTCTTTTAAGACGAGAGTTATGTGCTTTTGATAGAGCTGAATGTTCTTCTAGCGCTGTTTCTGCTGCTGCTTGCCAGGCTGTTAGAAACAACAAATATAAATAAATAAATCTGCAAACTAAACTGCAGCTGCATCAAGTTCTTGAATATCATCGCCATGATGATGATCATCGTGGTCACAGCAACACCATCGTCATCATCACCATCAACATCTCCCAGCCTTACTTGAGCCAGTGATTACATGAAACCCTCCTGCTACTCTTCCTCCTGTTTTATTCGAGCAGTATTACATCATTGCTGAACAGTGCTGCCACAGTACGTGCTGCAAGTTGCAAGTCTGAGAGTAAATGATGTAAATCTTTATGATGTGGCTGTAAAACTGGGGCTGGTGATGCGATTCTATGCCTTGTGTATATTTTGATCGCATGTATTTAAATCGAGTGTTTGGCACGCGATTTTCACAAAAGAATGAATCGCATTTTCATGATGGTTTAATTTTTTTGTCGAAACTTTGAGCAGACACTACTGAATGCCGCCTAATAATTTTATATTGTATATTTAAGATAGATGAGCTATTGTGTACTCGTATGTGTATGTTCCAGTGTTTGTTTTTGCGATTAGGCACCACTTGATTTACTGTGAGGCCAAAAAAATATTACATAAAAAAATCCTTGCTATACAATTTAAGAGCAAAGTCGGAATACTGTGTTCCAAAATAGTATGTTTTGATAAAGGGTGGTCCAACTAATGTAAGTTTTAAATAAAGCAAAAAGTTTTCAGAGATTTGATATTTTTTTATTATGAGAGAGAGACTTTCGACTATTATGTGTGAAACAAAATATTGGCCAAATGCTCGCCAAGGCTTCGGTGGCATTATCTCTATCGGATGGTCCATATCAATTTAATGACTCTGAGGCACAATGGAGGCTCATGGTCGCCAAAGTGCCGATCCCATCCTTCAGCTCTTGCATTGTTTGTGGCTTATTGACATAGACTTTTAAATACGAGTATATCCAAAGAAAGAAGTCCAACGGTCTTCTTCTTGAGCAAGTGGCATCATCCTGATGGTCCAAGGAGATAGTCCATATTCTCAATTTCTGTTCAGCTCGTGATAGCGAGCATCATTCACGGTAACTGCTTGGCTGACCTCATTTTCGAAGAAGTACTGACCGATGACAGTACGAACTGGGCGAGCATGCACAGGTGTTTTCACATTTTCTACACACGCGGTTAACTGAAATTTTGTCGACTATGCTGACCACAAAAATCACGATTTGTACGAAATACATTTTGATTTGAAGGCACATTTTCGTAAAAGGCTTAAACAATCTTAACCTACTGCTTAATTTTGTATCCATGATTGAATTTGTCGCACTCCAGAGCAAAGAAGTGTCAAAATAAGTTGGCCAACAAAAATTGACGTTAAGGTGTGACTTACAATTAACATCGTGCATTATGGTTGGACCACCCTTTATATTTACATTAATATTTGCTGACCTACCTTATTTTGAAAAGCTTTTATTTAAAAAGAAAAATAATAAAAAAAAATCAATCTGAATCACTGTCTCCGAGTTCACACGTGATTTTATGCCCATCATCTTCGTCGTGGAAACTGTCAGAATTCAGTGTTTTCGTGAGAAGCATACTACTCGTAACAGCTTCTTCCGTTTCATTCTGTAGCAGCTGATGATGGGATCGGATGTCAGCAACAACCTATTTAAAATATCTCTGTTGCAGTCCACTCTTGAAAATGTTCTTGCAAAGTCTACGCGATTGTTCCGGGCTTCAGCAGCCTCCTCCGATAGCTGACCGATAGGTACAATGTGACTTGATATCACTTGATCGCCATGCATCAGAATTTTGTAAACTGTAGGTGACATGGGATGTCAACCATACAGTTCCACGTACAGTTTGGCAGTTGTGTGAGCAAAGTCATCGAATTTTGCAAGATCACTTTGAGATATATTTGGAACCTTTTTATCAAATCTATATTTATTTCAGTAATCCGAGATGAGCATTCAGGATAGTCAAAAAATCTTCTCGACGTATTTCCGTTGCCGTAACCGACTTTGGGTATGTAAACAAGAAGGCCCATCTCTTCTTTGAAGCTTATTTGAATTTCTTGTTTTGCTTCTTTCAAAACATTTCTGTCTTCTGCCGTTCGGGCTTGCCACTTTTGTATGGGCGCTTTGTACGCCAGGTGCAACAATAGCTCGAAGAAACGAGTTCTTGCGTGTAGAATGGAGAGTCCGAATTACAGAGACTCTTCACAAACATTACTTGATTCATGTTTGTTGAAGTCCTTCGATGTCTGTCCACGTATCGTATATAGCATGTCATTGTTGAAGCCGTATCAGTCGCGGCATTGCACACCTTTCCATCGACCATTGTGATCAAAATGGTATGATTTATTTTAACGGAATCTTCCATAGCAGTTGTTTCTTTGAGATTCCTTGCTTGTTGTTTTATAAAGGTGATTTCTTCCTTTGTGATATCCTTTGTTTCTTTAATGAACCGAGCCCGGGTAGGACTACAGAATCTCACTGAAGAAGGCACTAGATTTTGCCATACAAATTTTTTTGTCTCTCCATTAATACTCGTAGAAACAACCATTCGCACAGGTACAAGATAACTAAAAAATATATTGGCTTTGAAATGGAACTTCAAGCTTTGCTGGACCATACGGCTTTGCGACTACTTTAGTATTTAAAGATGTTATTGAAACATTATCAGAGTTGGAGAAACAACGTCTTACCTTAACATAAAAATGGGGCTTTGGTGGATCTAATCAGACACAGATTAAGCAGACATTTGCCAACACTGGCGACGATGAGCCTATGTGCAGCGTTCCAAAATCACCAACTTCAAAAGCGAGTAAAAAAAAATCACGCACTAAACTAAAAAACACCTTGAAGGTTTTGTTATGGATAATGTCAACTTTCATTTGCAATTGCTTTCATCCCTTTCGCATTTTGGCTGTTGCACTGTGACGAAAATTTGGAGCCTTTTTGTAACTCCCACACAAACGATAGTATTCCAGCGTAGATTGAAACCCACATAACTGTTTTCCTTATGCACGAATATCGTTTGAATATTGTTTTCTCCAATATGCTTATGTCATTTTTGTAAGAGCATAAGAAAAAAATGGATGTCACCCACGCGCCTTCACGTAATATTTCCTTTACGAGATTTCAATAAAATCGGTACTCTTTAGACGGAACGAAGGAAAATTTAAAATCCATATATGGGCGGGGGTATATGTAAGTCGGATCAAGCGTCCGAAACTTTTTTACTTGTTTAAATATATTTTTCTAATAACGTGCTAATGTTTAGCACAATCACATGAATGGTTTTAAAAATAACTTTGAGAAGTGGCCGAAATGGGGCGTTTGGATGGGAGGTACAAGAATTAGGCCATATCTTTGAGAATAGGATTAAAGATATTACGAGAATACGTAGGTTGCTATATATATCTCTGTCCTAGGGAACACTGAGTGTTGCCTGGCGCCATCTGACATTTCCATTGGAAAGTTTGAAATTTTTAGCACAAACGTACCCAGAACGTTTTGAAGTACCATCATTTGTGTTGTTTACAGTGACTTGAAAAAATCAATTTGTCAAAAAAAAGGAATCAACTCGTGAACATTTTCGTGCGATCATATTTCACAACTTTCGACGTGAATTATCACGACAAGATTGCATCGATGAACTTAAATCTTTGTTTGGCGATTAAGCGCCATCCTATAGCACTGTGAAAAACTGGTTTAATGAATTCAATCGTGGCCGGAGCACGCTCAAAGACGAAGGTCGTGAAGGTCGTCCAAAAACGGACGTTGTCCAGAGAACATTGATGCCGCGTTAATGCAAGATAGCCATGTGACATACCGTGAGATAAAGGCATCCTTGGGCATTTCTTCCATCAGCATACATTCGATATTGCATGAACACCTGACCGCAAAAAAGGTTTGTTCTCGTTGGATCCCGCACAATTTGACAATCGCTCAAAAAAGGCTAGTGTCGATAGGCGGTGCTTTAAAAGACATTTATGAGATCTTCACAGGTGACGAATCATGGATCTATGGATATGAGCCCGAAACAAAACAGCCAAATCCAACGAAAGTTGTTCGTGGAAGAAGCATCGATGAACTTAAATCTTTGTATGGCGATTAAGCACCATCCTATAGCACTGTGAAAAACTGGTTTAATAAATTCAATTATAGCCGACGCTCGCTCAAAGACGAAGGTCGTGAAGGTCGTCCAAAAACGGTCGTTGTGCCAGAGATCATTGATGCCGTGCGTGAACTGATACTCGTAATGCAAGATCGCCAGATGACAAACCGTGAGATAGAGACATCCTTGGGCATTTCTTCAACCAGCATACATTCGATATTGCATGAACACCTGGCCGTAAAAAAGGTTTGTTCTCGTTGGATCCCGCACAATTTGGCTCGTGTCGATTGGTGCAAAGAAATTTTGAAAAAATTTGATCGCTTCAAAAGACGTTTATAAGATCGTCACAGGTGACGAATCATGGATCTATGCGTATGAGCCCGAAACAAAACAGTAATCGGCCGTGTAGGTTTTCGAAGACGAGCCAAATCCAACGAAAGTTGTTCGTGGAAGAAGCACTTCGAAGCAAATGGTCGCCCGTTCCTTGGGCAAAACTGCTCATGTGGCGACTGTTCCGCTTGGCAACGTAGAACGGTCAATTCTGAGTGGTACACCACAACTTGTTTGCCTGAAGTCTTCGAAGAAATTCAACGAACAAGAGAGGACGAATCATTGTGCACCATGACTGAGCGAGCTCTCACACATCGGCTCAAACCAGAGCCTTTATGATCGGGCCCTGACTTGGCAGCCAATGACTTCTTTTTATTCCCGCACATGAAGCAAAAATGCGTGTTCAACGATTTTCGTCGCCAGAAGATGCTGTTGAACGTTCAAAACCATGTTTTGGAGGCGTCCCAATCGGAGTGGAAAAAGTACTTCGACAATTGGTTTGAGCGCATGCAAATGTCATGCTAGAGAACACTTTGAAAAACAATAAAACCATTTTTGATGATAAATATTTGCATTTTTATTACTAGGCCAGAAATATACATAGCAGCCCTCGTACCTACATTTGTGTATGAGTTACCAGGTGATGTGTGACAATATAGCCCATTTTTAAACCCCATTAGCATGTATTTAAGTTATTTAAAGGGTATTACAAGTATAATGAGCAAGCGCCAGCATTACCATTTTCTTTCCAAGTAGTACGTTGGCCACCACATGCTCCACACTTGCCCCACTGTGCAGTTCATAGTATTCAGTCCGTTGACGTAGTGTGTCTTGCTTGACTAACCGTCGGGGCACATTTTTATTACGGTTACTTCTTCTTCTTCTTCGTCGTTTGTCTCCCTCTCCTATTTATTATTTTTCATTTCCTCTTTTTTTAAGCGGTCACATCCCCCGATGTGCTGGTCATCCATATCGTACAGCGTGGTGGAGTGGAGTGACCAACCTGTACCTGTTGCTGTTCTTGCAGTTGTTGTATGCAACAAACATCTATCAAGAGCAATAATTACAACAATAGCATTTAATTGAAATTCTATTACAATTGCAATTGTTTGAAGCAATTAAAGTATTTGTTGTGTTAGATGACGTGTATTCATCATCGGACAGCAGCAGCGACAGCAACAGGAGGCAACTGCAATGACAACGACATCGACAATCTGACCGCTGTAGAGCAACGATCAATTTTAAACTCACCTACAAGTTTTTCTTCCAGATGCCTGTCGTGTATCGAGTGGTTTTTCCTCCTCCCTCTGAGTGGTCGGGTTGTTTTTTTTTTGTTTGGCTTTTGACCAATTATTGTTGTTATTATGAAATTGTTTGCAGTTTGTTTTGTGTTTGCTCTTGCCCGGTTGTTGCTGTTGATTTTTTTTGTGTTGTGTTTCTCTTTTGTAGATGTGAATTGTGCACTTGTAAAGTTGTTTCATTGTCAGTCGGTTCTTTAATAACTTTATCTAGCAACTTGTTAGTATGTTGTTGCTCGATGCTTGATTGACGTTTAGCATTGTTCGTTGCCTGTGTTTGTTGTCGGCGTTGCAAGTGGCTGAGCTGCCGCTGTCACTGGTGCAATTTTCCTTCCAGCCAATCTTATGGCATTTTAATCATCATCTTAATGATTCATATTGATGGCCATGGCGCGATGGCGTTGGCAATGGCCATGACGTTGCCACAGCCGCCAGCCACAAGAGGCGCACGCCGTAAACTCGTATTGCAATGAGTGACAGGAAAATTATGATGTATTGCATGGGTGTTAGGTGTTGCTGTTGCAATTTGAAGATTATCAAAAGTGTATGGCGTTTTTCTAGTATTTTTCTTTTCATTTCGGGTGGATTATACAAGTATCCCACAATCGTATGCGTTGATTGTTCGCCTTGTATGGCGTTTTCCAGCGAACTACTTATGGCCTTATTCCTGGGAAATTTGGAAGTGTTATTATTACTTAATCAAGCACAAAGCAATCATTATATTGACATTACGTTTGTTAAATGGCCTGTGCGGTAATGGCAGCTTTCTATACATGCAGAAATTGTATTTTAATTTATATAATTTCCAGAAAATTCAGTGGTTTTATTTCAATGAAATTGGAATTAAAATGTCACAGTTATTCACAAGAAACTGCAAAACTTAAAACAAAAATAACTTTTGGCCTATTTTTACAACTGTCAAAAACTCTTTATTCAAACGAAAAGATAAATATACCAAAAACCCGTAAAAAAAAGTCTTAAGTCTGCCTGTTTGGTTATGAGCTACCATTCACCATTCTGCTCTTCAGAAAATTCCGCGCCTTTGTCTAGACTTCTAGCAAGGCCCGGCTTAATAAGTTATTTCTAGAGCGAAAAGGCCATATTAAGTGGGACTATAAGTATATAAAATATAGACCTTAAATTGGGAGAGACCCATGTGAGGGGGCTATTGTAAACCATACACCGATATGACCCAATTTAACGTGAAATGGTCGCTTGCTCCATGCGAAATTTGGCCTAAATCCAACGTAATATGTGGCTACTAAAGCTGCATATTCGAAAATTAGGAAAAACCTTTATACGGGGGCTATACGAAAGTATAAATCTAGGGCTGCTATATATGTGACAGCGCATAGAGAAAGGGACCTAAGGGTAAAAAAAATCAATTTTCATTTTTTTTCTTTTTTTGATGTGGACAACATCTGAGCATCGAATGAGACCGATCCCATGCCCCAAAAGTGTTCCCTCCCAGAGATATGCGCGATTTATGAAAGTGAAGTCGACGATTCTAAGGGCAAAAAGAAAGGAACCTAATCTTTAAAATGGCTCTCCTGAACGAAACTGGTTGTTAACCTTAGGTCCCTTTCTATTTTGCGCGTCACATATATATTTCTGGCCTAATAATGAAAATGCGAATATTTATTATCCAAAAATGGTTTTATAGTTTTTCAAACTATTCTCCAGCATTTTTTTTCATTCTGTATTATTACAACTGAGTACAATAAAGACTCATCTAGTAATTTACTTTTCACTATATATCACATTGTTCTCGGATATAGCCCACTGGTCATTCCGATAAATGAAAGGAATTATATTTTATTCAACTCGGGACCAAGTCTTCGGGTAGTGTTCTTCTCAGCCTTCTGTTCTGTATAGGGTTTCTGGTCATATGTTGCACTTCTGGATGCAACAATAGTCTTTGCGCGTGTTTGGTTGAAAGACGTTTTATTTCATCAGTAACTGTCGGAATGTTAAGATCCCTGAATCTCATCTTTTCTAATATAGCACGGACAGTTAGTTATCATTTTTAGAATCTTGTTTTGAAAGGTTTGACTTGGTTGTAAGTTTGATTTTGACGAGCATCCCCATATTTGGAGTCAATAAGTCCATTTTGGTTTCAAAATCTGCTGGTAAAGTAAAAGTTTATTATCCAAGCTTATTTCTGAGTGTCTTGAGAATAGGAGGTTAATTTTTCGCAGAGTTATTATTAGTTCACATAGTTTTTTCTTGATATGTTCCTTCCATCTTAATCTTGCATCCAAGGTAAATCCTAAATAATTTGCAGTGTTTGCATACGTTACTATGTTGTTGTTCATGTAAAGTTGTAAATTGGTAATTCTTTTATTTGTGAAGTTAATATGAACAGAATGATTTATACACTTTTGCATGCGCTCAAATTGTCGAAGCACTTTTTGTCACTCCTATTGAGACACCTAAAAAACATGGTTTATGAACGCTTTAACAGCATCTTTTGGCGACGATAATCGTTGACCACGCATTTTTTTCTTGGTGTGCGGGAATAAAAATAAAGCATTGGGCCCAAGTCAGGGCTGTACGGTGGATGACCCAACAGTTCGATGTTTTGGCCGGTCAAAAAGGCGCTGGTTTGAGCCGATATGTGAGAGCTCGCATTGTCATGGTGCACAATGATTCGACTTCTCTTGTTCGTTTTTCGAATTTCTCCGAAGACGTCAGGCAAACAAATTGTGTTGTACCACTCAGAATTGGCCGTCCTACGTTGGTCAAGCGGAACAGTCGCCACATGACCAGTTTTGGCAAAGAAACAGGCGACCATTTGCTTCGAAGTGCTTCTTCCACGAACAACTTTCGTTGAATTTGGCTCGTCTTCGAAGACCCACATGGTCGATTGCTGTGTTGTTTCGGGCTCATACGCATAGATCCATGATTCGTCACCTGTGACGATCTTGTAAACGAAGTACCGTATTCGTATTTTTTCAAAATATTTTTGCGCCAATCGACACGAACCTTTTATTGAGCGATTGTCAAATTGTGCGGAATCCAACGAGAACAAACCTTTTTTTACGGCCAGTTGTTTATGCAATATCGAATGTATGCTGGTGGAAGAAATGCCCATTGATGCCTCTATCTCACGGTACGAGTATGTCACATGACGGCACAATGACCGTTCTTGGACGACCTTCGTCTTTGAGCGAGCTTCGGCCACGATTGAATTCATTAAACCAGTTTTTCACAGTGCTATAAGATGGTGCTTTATCGCCATATAAAGATTTAAGTTCATCGACGCACTCTTTTCTTCATAATCCAAGTCGAAAGTTGTAAAAAATTATAGCACGAAAATGTTCACGAGTTAATTCCATTTTTTTGCCAAATTGATTTTTTCAAGTCACTGTAAACAACACAAATGATGGTCGTACGTCAAAACGTTCTGAGTACGATTATGCTAAAATGTGTTAAACTTTCCAATGTCGGATGGCGCCAGGCAACACTTAGTGGCCAGAAATAATTATAGCAACCCTTTTATATGGTATAGTTTTACCAGAGTTAAACTGGACCATATGTTAGATTTTCATGTAGTACCTCCCATTCGAGGGTGATTGAGCCTAGTCCTACAGGACCTAAAATTGTGCGGGGACTTTGCGATATAGTCCACTTTCACAAGACGAGGGCGTTGGATGCTCTTCATGCTTTATGCAAAATTTGGTTGGAATCGAATGTAACAAGTGGGCTTTACACCTCAAATCTGAAAGGCTCTTTAAGTGTGGGAGCTATTCGAAAGCAAGGACCAAAAAATTTCACCAGATTTCTTATGCTCTAGCCAAATTTTTTCGGAATTTTAAGTAACATGTGGCTTTTAAGCTGTAGATTCTTAAATCAGAAACGACCTTTGTACGAGGAATATTCGAAAATATATTGAGGGATATCCATCTAGAGGTAATTTTTCAAAACAAAAAAAATATAAAAATTCAAATCAAGTGTGGAATCTTTATTGGTAATTTGAAAGGACATTTTATAGCATTTATTTTTTGACAATAATTACCTTCAAATGTTGGCAACTGTATTATGGAATTGAGTGTTCGGTGAGAAACGGAAAGATCCACAGGGTGCAGGCTATGGCGACACCGTTGGTCGAAGATAATGGAGACTATGCGTGGGTTATAGTGGCTAACGGGAGATTTGTATCTGCCTTCCAGTTGCCATCATGCATTGGACACGTGAGGAGGGGCGTTTTGTGTTGAAGCGTATTTTTCAAATGCGCACTCGACCATTACAGTGCAGCGTGCTTTTCGTTTTCTTGGATATTTCTTTCACCAGTATAATTCGATATTGCATGAACACCTGGCCGTAAAAAAGGTTTGTTCTCGTTGGATCCCGCACAATTTGACAATCGCTGAAAAATAGGCTCGTGTCGATTGGTGCAAAGACATTTTGAAAAAATACTATCGCGGTGCTTCAAAAGACGTTTATAAGATCGTCACTGGTGACGAATCATGTACCTATGCGTATGAGCCCGAAACAAACCAGCAAACCGTGTGGGTCTTCGAAGACAAGCCAAATCCAACGAAAGTTGTTCGTGTAAGTAGCACTTCGAAGCAAATGGTCGCCGGTTTCTTCGACAAAACTGGTCATGTGGCAACTGTTCCGTTTGAGCGGCGTAGGAGGACAATTTTTGTCTTCCTTTTCAAAGCTTTCAAAAGCCATGTTTTGGAGGTATCTCAATCGAAGTGGAAAAAATACTTCGACAATTGGTTTGAGCACATGCAAAAGTGTATTAATCTTGCTGGAGAATACTTTGAAAACAATAAAACCATTTTTGATGATAAATATTCGCATTTTCATTATTAGGCCAAAAATATACTCGTATATAATTAACAATATTGAGGCTGAAATTGGCGGAATACTAATGCTTGTTAGAGTTCATGAAAACTTCAGAAAACGTATGCAGCATTGTGTGGATAGGGAAGGTCGACTTTTGGCAGATACGCTAGTTAAAACTACGTAATTTAATAATTCCCTTACTGTTCATGTAAATTAATATACAAAATAAATTTTTCTAAGGTTCATAATGTCTTTATTTCATTCCGAAATAAGCAAATTAACACGCTCCACCCTATATGTGGTTTGTTAAGCTGCTTAAAACTTGAAAACGACTGGGGCAAACTGAATACGTCCTACTGCGAAATTTTGGACTTTGGCGGAGGAGGGGTGACAATACTGTTGGAGCTAGAAGGCCGACTGAATTAGTACAAAATTTATGGTAAGTTAGGGATGGTCTGTAGATGGTTTATGTGTGGTTTGCATGAAATCGACCCAGTGGGCGTGGTACGTCCCACACAAATCAAAATTAAAATTCATTATTTCTGCTCCTGTTAACGGTCTTAAAACAAAATTAGGTATGAGGGTTTGGTGTACATATTCTAAGTTCTGCTGGAAATGCGAGCGGGATTGGACAAAGGGGCGTGGTACCTCCCATACAAATCAAAATTTTATTATTTCTGCTCCTGTTTATTGTATTTGACCAAATTAGGTATGATGGTTTGGTGTACATATTCTAAGTTCTGCTGGAAATTTGGGCGGGATAAGGCAAAACAACGTTGGCCGGGTCAGCTAGTATATAAATAAAACACAGAATATTTAAGATATAGAGTTGATTTTTTTTTCAATTGTAGTGCAAATGTTACATTTTAAGAATGAGATTTGATTTCGTTCATATGACCACCACGAGCACGTGTACAGCGATCAAATCCTTTGGTCCAATTTTCCATCACTCTTGCACACAATTCGACCGGAACGTTGGCAATTTCGCGTTGGATGTTGTCTCTGAGCTCGGCTAAAGTTGTTGGCTTATTGGCATAGACCGATGTTATGATGAGGCCCCATAAAAAGAAATCCAATGGCGTTAAATCGCATGAACGAGGTGGCCATTCGACCGGACCATTTCTCGAGATAACACTTTCACCAAATTTGCCCTCCCGTAAATCGGAGACTTAAATCTGGTACCACCGGTGGTCAGGAGCCCCAAGAACTGTTGTTCTGGCCTGACTAGAAGGTGATGCCCCTTGGGGAGTATCGTGGTGGCTGTGGTTTAAACCCAAATCGCGGGGAGAGCTTCGGCTCGGTGTGGAGTTAAATTGCGACCGGATGCTGTGACCCATAGAACAGCAGAGGTTTAGATAGTCCTCGACCCCTAACCACGGGGGAAGTTGTATTTTTACATTACATTTACCTTACATTGAATTACATTACATTTTTGGATATTAATTTTTGTATTTTTACATTACATTTACATTCATTAATTAAAGCGCCATCTAGCGGAAAAAATAAAAACAAATCCAAATTTAATTCCCTTTTCAAAACTGGCTCAAGCACTTAAATCGGTTCACCCATTCTATTTTTATAGAACTTTTTATAATAGTACTACGTTACAAGTGAACTTCCGCGGTCCTTCGAATCTTTAAAATCGATTTTCTCAAAATTCTGACGTGCTACAGCAAAACGCCGAGACACGTATTTCTTTATTTTAAGCCTATTTTCATATTCTGTTAACATTTCTCATGTGTACCAACCACTGTCGTACTGTGTAATAAGTAGAAAGTTCATGCAATAGTAATAATTCGACTAGCCAAATGTCGGTTGTGGCAACATATCTCTTCACTGGGTGCATCAAAATGGCGTTGTACATGAGACAACACTACCTTTCAATTTTGAATTTGAGGAAAAATCATATGTGACGCGCAAAATAGAAAGGGACTTAAGGTTAAAAACCAGTTTTGTTCAGGAGAGCCATTTTAAAGATTAGGTCCCTTTCTATTTGCGCTTAGAATCGTCGAATTCACTTTCATAAAACGCGCATATCTCTGGGAGGGAACATTTTTGTGGCATGGGATCGGTCTCATTCGATGCTCAGATGTTCACATGAAAATTGAAAAATGAAAATTGATTTTTTTACCCTTAGGTCCCTTTCTCTATGCTCTGTCACATATAAGAAAAATTTAAAATACATGTGCAGTTTTCACTTCCCTATCAGCATCATTCGAAACGTATGTATATTTTATACTCAGCATCATATTATTTATCTATTTTCTATGGTCTTCTAGTTTTGATAAATCCAACCCTCTATAGTCATCTGCTACTACACCTTGCTTCCACAAACCACTTCCTTTTTGCACTCTCTATGCCTGTAGAAACTTGAAGCAGAACACCTTCACATATTCCCACGTTTTGGCTGGCATCCTGTGGAAATAAATAAAATCTCAGCGAAACAAAGGCATAGAAATAGATGTACACATAAATCCACAACGCCCTTTTCAAGATCATATTTTCAAAAGGATCAAACAAAGGGAACAATCAAACATGTGCGTCTGCGCACTACGCATCATCAGACACACAGCACACAATGATGGCTGAAAATAGATAAATATAAAAATAAATATCAAATTGCAAACGACTAACAGGCACAAAAAAAGGGACAAAGGACAATTTGCAAATAATATTCTCGTATTTCCCAAAAACGAAAAAAGGACTAATTTCGAAAAAAACACACACGCAGTTTCAGTTAGATCAAGTAGACTAAATCTTAGTGTCAGTCAATATAAAATCTGTAAGGTTGTCAAAATAACACGTTGTCCTTAGGACTCTGTGTAGCCAGTCGTGGGCAACGTAATGTTGCCTAAAACTCGTTTTTACCACGAATACGTGCGCCTGTGTTTGCTTTTGTTTTGAAGGTTTTTCGCTTTTAATCCGCTTTAATGCCCAAATATCATTTGTATCTTATCTTCTTAATCCTCTTTAACCGTACGCCATACAGAAAGAGAAAGTGAGCAAGGACATTCGTCTAAAGTAAAAGTGCTCTAGATCGTATCATTTGCCGTGGTGAGTAGGACCTCTACCTGTGGCTACCTAAGGGTCAGTCATTTGTTGAATTGTCCAGTTTTTGTGAATGTCATTGTTATCTTTTGTATGTCCCCGGTAATTAGTTTTGTTTTATCATTATTTATCATTCAGAGGACACTCGATGGGTTATAATACTTCAAAAAAAAAAAAGAAAGTGGGCCAATTATGTAAGCCTTCATATTTGAAAATATCTTAATGGGATTTGCTGCAAGGGACCTTGGGTCAACTGCTACAAGGACGAGTTTTTGTGATAAATATAAAGTGAACGAATGTTCAAGGCAGGATATTTTAGAGACGACTTTATGCTTATCCAGTGAAATATTGAAAACGCATTCAAAAAAAGAGCACTTGGTGACGGAGGTACTAGAGTGACCAAAAAAACTAGGGTTTTCAGAAAACCGGCATTTTGGGTTCATTAACCGAGCTTGGGCTGTAGGTTTTAGCTTTTTGTCTAAGAATGGAAAATAGTTTCCGAATCAGTTGTAAAGTAATTGTGCCCTAGCCCTAAATAAACTGAGATTTCTAAAATAAGGTCTTATTTAATTTGTGCAAAAATTTCATGGTTTTGCTACACACATGTCCATGTTTTAATGGGCCAGATTCTTGGACATAGAGTCGGCCAACCTCAAACTAAGTTAACAGTCTTTTTCGTGAGGCAATTTTTTACATGTTTATACATACGTACATGCTTATCGAATATTTTTCCATAAAAAAATTGCCACGTCTCTACTTCACGACTGCCAAATATGACTGTCAAGACGAATGTTCACCAAAATGAAACAAAGTAATGGGTGATCCAAGTAGAGATACATTTTCAAGTTATTTTTATTTAGTATTGTTTGGCATTTCATCGCGGAAAGACTTACTCCTGAACAACGTTTACAAATCGTTCAACTTCAATACGAAAATTCACGATCTGTGAGGAATGTGTTTCGTGCACTTCGTTCAACTTATGGTCAACCTAATCGGCCTACCGAGCGTACTATTCGCAACACCATCACCCATTTTGAGACCCAGCATTCAATATTGGATAATATTTGACCGAATAGACCACGTCCAGCACGCAGTGAAGAAAATGTAGCGGCCGTAGCTGAGAGTGTACACCAAGACCTTGGAGAGTCGATTCGGCGCCGTTCGCAGCAATTTGGACTGACGTATGGAACGACTTCGACGTCGAGATCTAAAATTCAAAGCGTACAAAATACAGCTTGTGAAAGAACTGAGGCCGCCCGTCGTCCTCAAGCGACATTGCTTTGCTCTATGGGCCCTTGAAAAGTTCCAAAAAGATTTGACGTTTGCAAGCCAAATTTTGTTTAGCGATGAGGCCCCTTTCTGGCTCAATGGGTATATAAACAAGCAAAATTGGAACAAAGAGCAACCAGAAGAGGTTCTAGAGCAGCCACTTCATCCATAAAAAACAATGGTTTGTTGTGGTTTGTGGGAGGGTGGAATCATCGGTCCATATTTCTTTATCTTAACGTTATCGTGCCATAATAACCGACTAATTGATGCCTGAAATTGAAGCTCGTGATCTCAGCGACATTTGGTTTCAACCAGACGGCGCCACTCACCACACATCGCATCAAAGACGGCGCCACTTCCCACACATCGCATCAATCAAAGGATTATTAAGAGAACACTTCGGTGAACAGATAATTTCACGTTTTGGGCTGGTCGATTAACCACAAAGATCGTATGATATCACACCGTTGGAGTTTTCCCTGTGGCGATATGTAAAGTCTAAAGTTTTTGCGGACAATCCCGCTTCGATTCAGGCCTAGGAGCAAAACATCACGCGTGTTATTCGCCAGTTACCAGTCGAAATGCATCGAAAATTGTACTCAACGGATGGACCATCTGAGACGTAGCCGCGGCCAACCAAATTTGATAGACATAATCTTCAAAAACTAATGCCAAAGAATGTTCTTTCAAGTGATAATAAATATTCCCCATTCAATTTGAATTTTCTGTTTTTTTTTCTTAAAAAAGGTAGGGAACGTCGAAATGGATCACGCGTTAGTATACCTTCCCGGCGGACACCCTGTATATGGATGTCATTCCTAAAATGTTTAAAAATTCTTTTCAATTTTCAGCCCAAAATATGCATTTTAAGGCACTGTTACGAGTAACCTTCAAAATTATAAGAAATTGTTCTAAAAGATCTAAAATTACTCCACAAAATATTAATTCCTCCACCCAAAAAAACAAAAATTAAAATTTTGGGTATAAAGGAAATATGCTAGATCCCGCTTCGATTCAGGCCTAGGAGCAAAACATCACGCGTGTTATTCGCCAGTTACCAGTCGAAATGCATCGAAAATTGTACTCAACGGATGGACCATCTGAGACGTAGCCGCGGCCAACCAAATTTGATAGACATAATCTTCAAAAACTAATGCCAAAGAATGTTCTTTCAAGTGATAATAAATATTCCCCATTCAATTTGAATTTTCTGTTTTTTTTTCTTAAAAAAGGTAGGGAACGTCGAAATGGATCACGCGTTAGTATACCTTCCCGGCGGACACCCTGTATATGGATGTCATTCCTAAAATGTTTAAAAATTCTTTTCAATTTTCAGCCCAAAATATGCATTTTAAGGCACTGTTACGAGTAACCTTCAAAATTATAAGAAATTGTTCTAAAAGATCTAAAATTACTCCACAAAATATTAATTCCTCCACCCAAAAAAACAAAAATTAAAATTTTGGGTATAAAGGAAATATGCTAGATCGAATGGCTATACTGGAGGAGAAATTAGGCGTAGTTCGATCGATCTAAACAATTATCTATGTGCGATTACAATGGAGTGTGCCTACTAACCAGGTTATACTTATTTCTACATGTTTCGAACTTATACCAAAATAATTTGGAGCAGTGTGCCATAGACCCTAGGGACGCAAAAATGCGATATTTTTGTTAAAAGGAAGCTAATATGGGACTATACATTAGACAATTGATATTCTCAGGTTTACAATAGCGTAAGCATACTCGTACATACGAGTACAATTTAGATAATATTGAAGAAAAATTCCGTTTTTAAAGGTCTTTTGATATTGAAGAAAAATTGAAGAAAAATTCCGTTTTTAAAGGTCTTTTGATACTGGTTTAGCGTAGAAAATCTCTCTTTATCTCTAGAGGACAGCATTTGCAAATATTTTTTGAGGCACTCTAATATCTTCATTACACATCGGTTTAGCGAACACTTTCTGCGCTATCTGTACTAAGCAGGTATATAGGAGTATGGTTGGTGTTACACTATTCAAAGAGCACCATACCATTGTTGAGTATATGTTTGTGGCACAAGAGATCATTAGATTCTCATAAAAATAGTATTATATTATTCACACAGAACCATACCATGATCCCCATAACCATATTATAATACACACTCAACCATACTATGAACCCCACAACCATATTATGATCCACACATCCATGGTGTGTTACACGCAAAACCATAGTATGATCCTCTCAACCATAGCATGATCCTTTCAACCATACTTTGTTTCACATACAACCATAGTGTGATCCTCATAACCAGAGTATGACCCTTACAACCATAGTATGATTCTCACAACCCCATAATAATAATTACACAGAACCATACCATGATCCCCACAACCATATTATAACTCACACTCAACCATTCTATGACCCGCATTACCATATTATAATGACCACAAAACCATACTATGTTTCACATACGAGAGAACTACCATAGTGTGATCCTCATAACCATAGTATGTTTCACATACAGGCATAGTATGATCCTTATCATCCTTAGTAGTAAACATACAACCTTAGTATGTTTAACATACAGTGTTATTTTTCCTACAACCATAGTATGATCCTCAAAATTATTTATAAGGATTGCGGAAAATTGTTTTTGAACAATATCTATTTTTAATAAGTAAATTATTGAAATTAACATTTAATTCAAAATACTAGTAGTGATTTTTTAAACAATAAAAATAATCCGATTACAAAAATTTAGGTTAAACATATATCAACATTTTATAGTTATATAAGTTGATCCATCTAGAGGTATTTTTTAGAACAAAAAAAATTAATAAAAATTCAAATCAAGTGATTTATTTTTATTGGTAATTTAAAAGGACATTTTATGGCATTTATTTTTTGAATATAACTTCCTTCAAATGTTGGCCGCAACTACGCCTCAGGGTTTCCATTCTGAGGGTCCAATTTTGGATGACTCGTTCGAGCATTTCGACCGGTATAGCTTTTACGACACGCGTAATGTTGGCTTCCAAAACCTGAATCGTAGCTGCTTTGTCAGCTACGATCATCTCACCGGTCCAAAACTTGAAATTGACTGCTCTTCGTAATGACCTCTTAATAGATCCATTGCTTGAGTAGCTGTATGGCAAGTGGAGCCGTCCTGTTAAATCCAAATGTCGTCAAGACTACGGGCTTCCATTTCAGGAAGCAAAAAGTCCGGAAGCAAAAGTCACGGTTTCGTTCCGACCATCATCATTTTTGAAAAAATATGGACCGATTATTCCACCAGCCCATAAACCGCACCAGAGCGTGTTTTTTTCTGTTAGAAGTCCTTCTTTTCTGGTGCTACTAGAACAATATGGTGTATTCCAATAAGGCCAAGACGATTCCAAGATTGAAGAACAAATGCATACGCCTTATAAGTGGCATACAAAGAAGTTAAGACAAATACAGTTTTCTTTTTAAAAATTAAAAAATAATCAACAAATATTTACCGGCACCAATCTATCTGATAATCGGCACATATAAAGGGTTTTCCAATAGGGACATAACAATTTCCTATCTTTATGTCAACACTCCCTCAAACATTTTTAATGATACTTAAGTGTCAAAAAGTTAGTCTAAGTCAACATTTTCATCAGGGTAAAATTCACTTACGAGCTACGTTTGGAAATCATTAAAATTACTCCCGAAATTCTGATTTGGTGGTCGCAACTTTAGGAGCGCTTACTCCAATTTTTGACCATAATAATCGTCCCACAATATAGTGAATAAATTAAGATCCAAATTTTCACTTTCGGATGTTTCGGCGACAAAGAGAAGCGGTATTGGTCGAAGCGGCGAAGTAAGTGTATCCGTTTTAAATAAGCCAAATCAGTTGATTCCACTTCGTTCTCCGCAATTGAGCATCTCTCAAACCACACTGTGGAGTATGTTGCGAAAAGGTCTTAGCCTTTATTCTTCTAAGATCAAACTAACTTAAGAACTAAAGCCACCAGAATATCTGAAACGCCGAAACTTCTCGGATTAGGCTCTGGCAAAGTTTTACGAAAATCCAGAATTTCATTCAAAAATCATCTTTAGAAGATGAAGCTCATTTCTGCCTGAGTGGTTTTGTCAATAAACCAAGTATGCGTTATTGGACAGCAACAAACCCACACGTGCCATTTTTTCGTCAATGAAAACAATCGTCATGTTACCGTCAATGGAGAGCGCTATCGTGACATGTTAGAAAATTATTTTTGGACAGAATTGAATGAGCTTGACATCGCCGATGTGTGGTTTCAACAAGACGGCGGCCACACAGCATGCGTTACAATCGATTTACGGAAAGGAAAATTTGCTGAACGTGTTATCTCGAGAAATGGTCCGTTCAAATGACCACCTCGTTTATGCGATTTAACGCCATTGGATTTCTTTTGATGGAGCCACATCAAGTCATTGGTCTATGCTAACAAACCAATAACTTAAGACGAGCTCAGAGACAACATCCAACGCGAAATTGCCAACGTTCCGGTAAAAATGTGTGCAAGAGAGGTGGAAAATTGGGTCCAACGAATAGATCGCTGTACTCCGGCTCGTAGTGTTCATAAGATCGAAATCGAACTCCATTCTTATAATGTAACATTTGCACTACACTTGGAAGAAATTTGAACTCCCTATCTGAAATAGTATTTTTTGTTTTGTTAATATATAAAATTGTAATAATAATAGTCCATTAAGGGCAACCCTGTAGTAAAGAAGTCCTCACAATTTTAATGTCATAGTTTGTTTTTCGCAATTCCACTAAGGTTTTCGAGTTATGAGGTATCAAAGTTGCGTTTCTTTAGTAACATGTGTAAGAGATTGATATTGTCAGGAGGGCATATATTTTAGATGCCTTGACTTATCTTCAGTTTGGAGTCCTTTTTGTGTTCCAGATATCTCTTTGTGACGCGCAAAATAGAAAGGGACCTAAGGTTAAAAACCAGTTTTGTTCAGGATAGCCATTTTAAAGATTAGGTCCCTTTCTATTTGAGCTTAGAATCGTCGACTTCACTTTCATAAAACGCGCATATCTCTGGAAGGGAACACTTTTGGGGCATGGCATCGGTCTCATTCGATGCTCAGATGTTGTCCACATCAAAAAAAGAAAAAAAAGGAAAATTGATTTTTTCCATGGACGCACTTAGATCCGCTCTAGAGAAATTTTCCCAAATTTCATATTCCAGGTGAAGAATTCAATATTCTGAAAGTTATTTCAGACAAACGGCCTTACTGCTTTATTAGAGTATACTAGTAGCAATAATTTGGCAGTAGTCTGATTAACGAAAGTATTTCCAGTTGTCCTCCATAAACGCACTTAGATCCGCACTAGAGCACCTTAGGTCCCTTTCTCTATGCGCTGTCTCATATATAGATTTTTTTTTACATTTTGCTGACAAAAGGGGAATTACGAGCATTCGTTGTCGACAGCATATAAAAGTTTCAAAATAGTTTCTCTATTGGCTGGGTAGTCTTTGTTAAAAAATAAACATCACAATCATTTGTTATCGAAATGACGTTTCAACGAAAATGTTCCGTTGGCGCATTTTCAAACTAAATAATTGCCCCCGCCAGTTCTTTTGATTCTTTTAAATTATATAATAAATAAAGATTTCAATTTAAATATTAATCAAATAGCATAGGGAGAACTAACACAGTGGCCACACACGAGCGCTCGGCGCGTTGCAATAGATTTCTTATCCAGCCGAACGGAAGAAGAAACTATGAAAACGTGCCACCGGTCATGTACACCAGTTTCTAGCGTCGTCTCCACTGCACCTGTAAACAGTGTCTTCGCATAGCTGGGCTCCTTTGCGAGAAACGAAAAGAAATATGATGATAATTAATTATGGACTATGGAAGGCGAAGTAAAAGCTTAAATTGAAAAGAATTGCATGTAATCAAAATTATAAACAATTTCCAATTCCGAGGAACATAAAATGAAATGAAGTGGTGCTTCCAAAAAGAAAAACAACAAGCAACAAACTTCAAACTGAAGATGATCTATGAAAAGAAAGAACCACCACCAGTCGATGGCGGTTTTTGTAGCTATTTTTTTCTGTTTAAAAATAAAAAAAACTTTGAAGTTTTTATGGGACCAACTGAAAAATATTCAATTCAAGTCTGGTTTTAATGGACAAAGAACGGCGCAAAGATAACGACTTCTTCCTCTTTTATTTCTGCTAGGTTCTTTTCGGTTTGATTGGACTGGTTTGGCTGGTGGCTCGATGGGCCGATCCTCATTAGTGGGAGTTGTTTATTGTGTGGCAAGCACGAGTACTCTCGTATGTGGTGGCTGGCTGGCGCGCATGCGCCTTGTGCTGTTCGCTTAAATGAGAACACCACCACCACTGCCACCGCCACAAGAGCCGACGTAGTCGTCGTCGTCAGGTGCACTGAAGCCTTACCGAGATGTTTGTAAAACACATTCATTTCACTAGAATTTCTTTGCCTTCCAACTTCTAATAGAGTTTTTGCTGTCATTGTTGTTGGCTTCTAATCATAAAATGTTTTGTTAAGTTTATTATTGTCTAAACATACTTTGAAATATGTATAATTTATGGGTTTTCCCCTCTTGTCTCCGGCTTTCGACAACTAATGGAGATTTCCGAATGAATAATATTTCACTTTTGTGCTATGTTCTTTCGCTCTTCTCCATATTTATGAGGGGTCATGAGCTTCATAATTCCATTCGGCCGATATAAGTTAATGGAGCACGTGCTGGAGTAGTCAGCGAAATGTCCATAAACCCAAAGTGGTTACCGACAAATGTACTGCGACATTCGCACCAGAAGATAGACCCTATCAAAGTCATAGCCCGGCAAGGAACTATAAGTAAATTATATGTTTGCACTTAACTCGGAGTAGTTATCATTACGCACTGCTAACCGTTAGGCATGCTGAAGTACTTCATCATTAGCATTTAGAAAACATGAGCAGCTCGTAGAGTGTAATTCTAGAAGAACTAAGTATACGGTTGGCATGCGTCTATGGTCAATTGAAATCTAGCAAGTGAACCACCCACTTGTCGGGAGTACTCAACATTAAGAATGGAAACTGATAAAATAATTTTATATTTTTACTAAGAAAGCTCTGTTCTAGTTTTAAGTCTGGAGAGTGTTTAGAATTCATTTTTTGAAAAGTTGGTGTAATACCAACACAGGTGTTCTTCTTATTCCACTGGAGTCTTGATCATCTCAGTCTAAGATTTTCTTTGTTTTTATCGTTGGAGTTCCCTGCATGTTCAACTCAATGTGTAGAATATTTCGATTTAAGACTGCAAAACATTCTCGAAACAACAGAAAGCTAGGAGATGTAAGATACAAAGGAAGGTAGAAAAATATTAAAATATTTTAGTCCTTCTCGTAAAAAAAACAGCTAATGTGCTGTTTTTAAGATTTAAAATTCCTAATTAAATGACGTCTAGAAAAAAAAAATAAAACGCTTTCTGAGCTCATAAAATGTGTTACTGCAATCATTCCCTTGTCGCCCCCTCTAAGAAGGCCTCCTGAAAACCTGGGAAATAATCCCACGCAAATGAAAAGGTTCATTAAGCACACGTGTTCCGTACAGGGTGTTTTGTACAGGGTGGAGCGCGGTAATTTGCTCGTTTTCACTGCAAGCTGTGGCGGCATTGTAGGTCGAAGATTCTGGAGAGTGTACATGGCTTATAGTGGCTGACGGGAGATTTGTATTCGTCTGCCTTTCAGTTGCCATTATGCATTGGACAAGTGAAGTGAGGTCATTTTGCGTAAAATCGTATTTTTCAAATGCGCACTCGATCATTGCAGTGCAGCGTGCTTTTCGTTTACGAATCCCTGTTCCCCCATGCGGACGTGTTCCTGGACGGCAATCAATTGTAAATTGGGTAACTTCATGCGCGTCACTGTGTCGTGCACCATATCACGAGTAGGCATCATTGGCCCTTACTTTTTCCGGGATAACCGTCTTGCCGTAACTGTGAACTCCGAACGGTACTTGACTGTGATACAGCATTTTTTTCAGCCGGCTCTTGAGGCAATGAAACTAGAGGATACATGGTTTCAACATGTTGGTGCCACTGCACACTCAGCGAGGGTTACCATGAATTGTTTGAGGCAAATCTTTCCTGGACGTCTTATCTCTTTGGGGGGTGTTGTGAACTGGCCGGCACACTCAGCAGACTTAGCCCCATGCGATTTTTTTCCTTTGGGTCACATTGGAAGACCTTATTAACAATATTGAGGCTGAAATTGGCAGAATACCAGACATGCTTGTTAGAGTTCATGAAAACTTCAGAAAACGTATGCAGCAGTTTGTGGATAGCGAAAGGCGACATTTGCCAGATACATTTTTAAAACCATGTAATTTAAAAATGTTTCTTACTGTTCAATATAATTAAAATATAAATAAAATTTTATTTCCAAATAAGCGAATTTCCGCGCTCCATCCGTACAAATCGGTCAATTCGTCCCAGAACGACATGATTTTTAGTAAAGCTGAAAAATGTATTTTTGGTCATTTTAAATTTTTCAATGCCCCTAAAATCGAAAAATATAAAAAAAATATCAGCAGACATTTATGCTATAATGAAGACGCATTTTATAAACTTTTAAAGCGAAAGCAAATTTTTAGGTACACAGAAAAAAAAATTCGTTGTAAATAAAAAATTATTAATATTAAAACTAAAAACTAATTTGGAACCCTGTGAATAATTTTTTTTCATAATATTAACAAAAATGTTTGCACGTAGTTTTGCGAAAATATTTCCGGCTTTAAGCGAAAACAAATTAATATATTTACAAAAATAATGTATGTTGTTTATCGAATATAATTTCGTTATGAGGTCATGAAGAAATGCACATATTTACAAAAAAAGTTGTAAGCCGTTTATCAAAACTCATTTCGTATCAAGCGATGTAAAGCTTTAGATATTTACAATAAAATGTTGCAAGCCGCCTAAAAAATTCTTTTTTATAAGGCTATGATAAAATTTGTATATTTACAAAAAAATTCTTTTTTTTTTAAAAGCAGTCGGAAAGTCTTTTATGAGGGCGGTTCGGAAAGTTCTTAGCCTATCAATGAAAGAGAATAGTTAGTTTTTCAAAAATATTTTTATTTTTCAATATAATCTCCTGAAACTTCAATACACTAAGTCCAACGCTTATCTAGCAATTCTATCCCTCGATTAAAATAGTTTTCCTCAAGGTCTTCAAAATAGTGGTTTACAACTGTAATTGCATCTTCATTTAAGGTAAAACGCTTGCCAGCAAGGAATTTTTTTAGATTTGGGAACAGGTAAAAGTCACTGGGAGCTAAATCAGGAGAATAAGGTGGGTGGTCAAGCAACTCGAACTTTAACTCGTTGATTTTAGCCATTGTTAAAACACTCTTGTGCGCTGGTGCGTTGTCTTGATGAAAAATTATTTTTTTGTGTTGTAAGCCAGGACGTTTTTCTCGAATTGGTACATTTAATTGATCTTAAAGGTTGCAATAGTACTCTGAATTAATTGTTTTACCCTTTTGCAGATAGTAAATCAATAAAATACCTTTGAAGTCCCAAAAAACCGTTGCCATAACCTTACCAGCCGATTGAATTGTTTCTGCCTTCTTTGGGGCACTTCCTCCAGCTTCAGTCCATTGTTTGGATTGTTCTTTTGTCTCTGGAGTATAGTGGTGGATCCATGTCTCATCAACAGTTATGCAAAAAAACAAAACTTCGCGCTCCACCCTGTACAAATTCAGCACACAAATGATTCGTGGACTGAAGATATTCTGTAACACACCAGCGTGAGTTGGTTGTCTTAAGGAGAAACATTTCGCCGTGCTCTGCTGCTACGAAAAGAAATACTGAAATTTTATGTCACAAAAACAAGGATTGCCAACTGCAGAACCAGTCCTTCTTAACATCTCTTGCCTTCCTTGTAGATTTGTTAATTTATATCAACTGCCTCAACGCGTATCAGCAAGGCTAAGAAGCAACAGTTTACCTCATGCACAGAGGAGCACAGGATTTCTGTGACAATCTCTATCATTTCCCGCAATTCACCGTTCTAATCGAGAGCCGTGAAATAAGAAAAGATGAAATTCCGGCTACGTTCTTTTTGAGGCGCCCTCGAAGCGCTGTTGCTGAAATTTGCAGAACGTTTTCAAGACTTCGATAACATGTCAGAATATAATATATTCTGATATTATGAGACTCGTTGCTTCTCCACATTTGGTTGAGACAGAGAGTGCGCCGTTGGATTTCTAAATGGAACTGGGGGCTAATCACGGCATTCGACGACGAATGCAAATTCGAATAGAAAAATATTTCGATACGTTTAAATGTTTGGATCATGGCATTCGATCGTAATGTTTTATCGCATACTACTTTTTTTTGCAATGCTGCAAAACAAAGACTTTCAACTCAAAAGATGTGTCGTTGGCTGATTCGAGCACGACGTGGGACTGTTAAAAAATTAAATAGATAATAAGAAACATTTTACGCATTATTGCAATGGAAAAATGTAACGATTAATTATTTTATTGTAGTTAATTTATTATTTTATAACAATTCATGGTGTTTTTACGTAATTTTTGTCGAAACCACTACTGTGATAACACAAATTGAGTTTCCTAAAAGGCCGATGAAACATCTTTCTTTGTTGATTCTCTTTGCGGCAAGCATACGAGTATGATGACAAGCAGAGCAAAGCAGAAAAACAAAACAACAAGCGTGAATATTTTAATAAATGCAAGTGAATATTTTAATAAATCTGATAAAAATATAGAAATTAGTTATAAATGGATCCAATGCTATTTTTTACTCATCATCGTCCGATTCGGAGGAGGATTGCAATGTAAACGTAATTAGAAGAAATATTCGAGATAAAAGCAATCGTTTTTTCATTATCTTTGTCCCTAAAAATAATAAAAAGGAGGAATATTTTTACGTTATTTCACAAAATATAGAAAAATACCTACATTTCTTTTGTTTTACTCTGTTGTTTTGTTTGGCGTCATTAAAAATGGTAGTGTTTGGTTTTTTTCGATGACGGTTGTGCTTTCGAATTCAACTTCGGGTAGTTTCAATTCGATAACGATTGCCGTGATCCAAATTAATTGCGTTTCGAAGTAAATTTGGTCGTTAACGAATGCGGTGATTAGCCCCCTGATTGAACTAAAAAATAATGCGCAGCTTGTGAAGAGATTCGAGGACAAAACGGCTTACTGGAGGCATGGAAAGTAGCTGTGGAGTATCCGAAACTTCGCGAAATAGCAAGTAACACTCTAGTGCTGTTTGGAAGCACTCACATGTTAGAAGCGTAATTTTTACGAATGAAATATCTCACGAATGAAAATACTTTACGATTATGCCATTATTATCTCTGGTTGACTATTACGAAAGGTACATTTTCTAGTTTTCCGTGTTTTTCAGTAAAAAATTTTTGGCGGCCGTTGCAACATTTATTTTTTTATGTGCCCAGTAATAGCCCAAAGGTTGCGCACCCCTGGTTTATAGCAACACGAATCGAGCGATCTCTGAGAAAACTCGGTTTGAATCACGAGAAATCAGTATCGATACCGAAAGCAATTAGCGGACTTGAGTAAAACTTTTGTGACTTCTTTTTTTTGCGCATATCCAACACATTTTTAGTAATTTGTCACTTATAAAGGGTGGTTACATTTTAAGGGCCGATGTTGATTTTGAATAAAACAGAAATTATTTAGGAAATTGTTGCCATTTCTTTATATTATGATAATTGGCATAATTCAATAATGTATGGAAAAATATCTGCCAAATGACCGCTGCGACCTCGGCGGCACACCTCCATCCGTTGGTCCAAATTTTCAATGACGCTGAGGCATAATTGAGGTTCTATGCCGTTAATGTGCCGAATTATCTTATCTTTTAGCTCTTGAATTGTTGCTGGCTTATCGACGTACACCTTTCTTTCAAAAAACCTCAAAGAAAGAAGTACAACGGTGTCAAATCACATGATCGCGGTGGCCAATTAACATCGCCACGACGTGAGATAACACGGCCATTGAATTATTCGCGCAAAAGAGCCATTTTTTCGTTAGCTGTGTGGCAAGTGGTACCATCCTCTGGAAACCACATACCGTCCACATCCATATCATCCGATTCGAGCCATAAAAAGTTCGTTATCATCTCACGATAGCAAACACCATTTACTGTAACTGCGTGACCGGCCTCATTTTGAAAAAATACGGCCCGATGATGCCGCCAGCCCATAAACGGCACCAAACTATCACTCTTTGTGGGTGCATTGTTTTTTCGACAATCACTCTTGGATTATAATTCGCCGAAATGCGGCAATTCTGCTTATTGACGAATCCACTGAGGTGAAAATGTGCTTCAACACTGAAGATGATTTTCTTCGAAAATTGATCAGCCACTGTTGCCAGTTCTTGCCACCATTCTGACCATTGATGATGATAATGGTTCTAATTGAGTTAGTCTGAAATTGAGAAATAAGGGCGGTTCGGAAAGTTCTTAGCCTATCAATGAAAGAGAATAGTAAGTTTTTCAAAAATATTTTTATTTTTCAAAATAATATCCTGAAACTTCAATACACTTAGTCCAACGCTTATCTAGCAATTCTATCCCTTGATTAAAATAGTTTTCCTCATGGTCTTCAAAAAAGTGGTTTACAACTGTAATTGCATCTTCATTTGAGGTAAAACGCTTGGAATTTTTTTAGATTTGGGAACAGGTAAAAGTCACTGGGAGCTAAATCAGGAGAATAAGGTGGGTGGTCAAGCAACTCGTACTTCAATTCGTTGATTTTAGCCATTGTGAAAACACTCTTGTGCGCTGGTGCGTTGTCTTGATGAAAATTTATTTTTTGTGTTGTAAGCCAGGACGTTTTTCTCGAATTTGTACATTTAATTGATCTAAAAGGTTGCAATAGTACTCTGAATTTATGGTTTTACCCTTTTGCAGATAGTCAATCAATAAAATACCTTTGAAGTCCCAAAAAACCGTTGCCATAACCTTACCAGCCGATTGAATTGTTTTTGCCTTCTTTGGGGCACTTCCTCCAGCTTTAGTCCATTGTTTGGATTGTTCTTTTGTCTCTGGAGTATAGAGGTGGATCCATGTCTCATTGACAGTTATGAAACGACGCTTAAAATCCATTTTATTTCGCTGAAAACGATCCAAACAAGTTTGAGAAAGGTTCATTCTTATGCGTTTTTGGTCGACTGTTAACAAGTCCGGCACCCATCTTGCAGAAAGCTTTTTCATCTGCAGTTCTTCATGCAAAATTAAATGGACTCGATCATTTGAGATGCCCATGATATTAGCTATTTCACGCACTTTCATTCGTCGATCATTTAATACCATATCATGCACTTTGGCTACAATTTCTGTTGTCGTTGCTGTTTTTGGACGTCCACTACGTGGTTCATCTTCAATGCTTGTACGAACACGTTTAAATTCAGCAACCCAATTTTTTACTGTTGCATATGAAGGAGCACTTTCGCCAAACACATTCACCATATCATTATGAATTTCTTGTCCCGATAAACCTTTTTTATGTAAATATTTAATGACACCACGCATTTCTAATTTTTCCATTGTAAAAAAATCGCGGATGCGTCTTTTGTGAATACCTGTTTCTATATGAAGGAGTTGCCAGATCGAAAAAAATTAACATGAGAGATGGAAGTTTCCAAAACACTTAACTTTTTTCTGTTTATACCGCGCTTTTTGTGCTAGGCTAAGAAGTTTCCGAACCGCCCGTATCAAATGAAATGCAATAAAAACTTGACGTTTAGGTGTGGTTCACATTCACCATCGGCACTTAAAATTTAACCACCCTTTATAAAAACGGATTGGAATTTAAAGGACGATAAATGAGACCACGAACTAAATGATACTCGTACAAAATACTTATCTAAAGATAAACCCTCGTGCAGAGATCCCAATGGGAATCGGTTAATAGATTCATCGAGAATCTCGCATTTCTCCAAATTGAAATGTGAAAAACAAAAGGACTGATTGTCCATCCGGTTGCACTGGTGTGATTAAAAGAGCGAAAAAACCTTTTTGCAAACAGCATGGCCGCATGTGTTTACGGTTCAACGACAGAGCTTTATTAAACCGCAGTACAAGAACTTATAGTGTGCGGTTTACAAACTGTCTTCTAAAACTTACACACAATTTGTGCTTTCAAAAAGACCACATGAGACATATCCAGGTCGTGTAATTATTGGACACTTTTTATAAGTCAATGAGATGTAAGATTCATTTAACTATTATCCCCTCTCCTAACTGATTAACCGTCTCAATTTCCTCCATGTGAAAAGGAAAACTAGGCCCCCTAATCCTCTTGTTGTATCGGCCAAATATTATGTTGAACATGCATAGCAAAATTTTCCCACTCTTGTTGTCCCCACGAAAATTTCTCCTATGTACATGTCAACCCACTCACTGCCAAGCAGTACGAGCAGCCACCAAATCACGATCGTTTGCAATTTTGTTTCCAGGATACATGAAAAACCATGGTTTACAAGCGATAGCAACGTATTGGCCTAACAAAAACCTCGATAAAAAACTATACAACAACATACATGGCAGTTGCCACAACATGTTGCAACAAGCGAAACTGACAATTGAAATGGCCGAATATTCAACAATGTAAAGCCGATTTACACCATATCTCAGCCCCGGGCTTAGCTGGGTATGGGCATTTCGAATTCAATGATGCTTTCAAGTATCGGGCATTTGTAATGTGTGCTGGCAGAGAAGTTAAAAAGACATTTTTGAAAATTGTAAGCAATTTGTCAGACTGATGTTCGATGATTTGTTTTCCTATTGTGCCTTCTTTTTGTTAGATTTAGGCAGAGGGGCATGGAAATTGATAAATGAGTCAGTCAGGTCAGCTTTCAATGAAATGAAATGAAGCTACTGTGTAATGTTAACTGTGCCCTCAGTAAGATCAGTGGTTTATCGAAAACAAATTCGATCATTAAAGGATAGAGGGTATATTTACTTTGTCTTTCCGTTTGCAACACCCTGAAATACTGTTCGGAGACCCTTATAAAGTACATATGTGACGCGCAAAATAGAAAGGGACCTAAGGTTAAAAACCAGTTTTGTTCAGGAGAGCCATTTTAAAGATTAGGCCCCTTTCTATTTGCGCTTAGAATCGTCGACTTCACTTTTATAAAACGCGCATATCTCTGGGAGGAAACACTTTTGGTGCATGGGATCGGGATCTAAGATCGTCTGTGTGTCTGTCCATCAGTCTGTCTGTGGGATGCCAGCGAGACCAGTCGGGTGACGTACAGGTTTTTCCTTGATCCCAGTTTTGTCGTGAGTAATTCGGATTTTGGCTTCGGCCTTTATTAGGGCTTCTTGCTGGCAAGGATCTGTTTATGCTTTCTTGCATAAAAGTGGCATGATTGCAGTTGTGGGGCTCCGGTCGAGGACTGGCTGCGTGTCCTTTGCGAATGCCCTCTCTTTGAGGACATACGTGATAGGGGTTCGTTCGGGACCATCCTTAATACATGGTTGCCGTTCAGTCAAGGACTGGCTGCAAGTCCTGTGCGAATGCCCTTTCTATGATAGCATACGCGACCCCATTGACCAGGACTTCTGATGGTCAGTGAGGTGGGTCGAGATTTTTGATGGCTGATCTCGTATCCGCTCTTAGTTCTCTTTTGACCTTCGACATTTGCTGATACCGGGGGCTACCAGTCCCCTGGTTACTTCGAACTGAAACTGGGAGTAACTTTGGTTGTAAAATCTGACCAGAGGTTATTCGGTACAACAAGTGACTGCGAATAATGGGGTCTTATCAAGGCTTCACTCAGTCATTATAGACCCTCGAGTCTAATTGGGGGGTCGATCGGGCACATCCTAAATGCATGGTTGCCGTTCACCGTCGTCGAGCAGAAGAGTTAGAGAGGCCTTACTCTACGCGGTGAGGAAGCCATGTCCATGAACAGCATGGTTTTAGACCGTAACATCTATATGTAGGCATTTGTGTCTGCATATTTGGTATCTCACGACGGAAGCCTTCAACTTTGAGTGACCAGTTCCGCGTTGTATGGCTCGCAATCTGGTAGTATCTCGTCTACGAGTTCTGATCGGAGACTAAAGTCCGGTACTGCTGGTAGTCAGGAGCCCCCAGAACTGCTGCTCTGGCCTGACTAGTAGGTGCGACTATTCGGGGAGTATCGTGGTGGCTGTGGTTTATACCCAAATCTCGGGGAGAGCTTTGGCACGGTGTGGAGTTGCATTGCAGCCGGGCAACTGACCTCGGCACCTGACCAAGAGGGAAGTTGTGTCCATATAGCCCTTTAAATTGGAACCGGCAAGATTGACCTTAAGGAGCGCTGGCCGTCATTTGGTAATGGCTCCTGTTGTGATGACGCACCATAACTGAAGCTATCACAGCAGAAATCATGTAAAACACTCGGATGCTGTCTGTGGAAAGCAAACTGCAGGCCGCACTAATAACACCAGCTTACTGAAATTTTTCAGAAACGTGTGGTGATGGACTAAACGGTTGGAGCCAGATCTGCCAAAAGGAAAACATTTTTCTCTCACAAGATTTGGCTCAACCTTTCCAAAAATTATTACGCTAAAATAAAAACGCTATATCTCTTCAACCATTAGAGCTATATCTCTTCAACCAATAGAGATATTATCGATGATGTTTGAAAATATAATCTTGTCTTTTATTGAAACACATCCCGGAGGAAAAAATGGCGGTGCTCCGACACCTTTTAAAATCGCATTTATGGCCAAAGTAATGGACCGATTGGTATAGAATTTTAACAAAAGTGAAATCAAAACTTTAATGTTATTGTACACTATGTTATGGTATAATTGGACAAGTGGGCATGGGACCGCCGACACAACCCTGAAGTTAAAACGAGAATATATTATAAATCAGGTTGGCATGTATCGAAATACATTCCCAACACTCTTTGTAAAAATCGCATGTGTGATCAAAGCAATGGACCGATCGTTATAAAATGTTAAAATAGTTAAATGCATAATTGTAATATTATTATAGATTAAATTGCGTAACAATTGGACGAAGAGGCGTGTTCCCGACCTTAGAACCCTGAACTTAAAAGGCTATATCTCATGAATTACATGCCGTACCCTCCAGACAATGCAGGGCGGACGGAAACTTTAAAAGCCATATATGGGTGATAAGGTTTATGATTGGATCGACCGACTGAAACTAACTTAGTTTTTTGTATTAAATATGTTACTGGAACAGTATTGCCAATCCAGGTCTCTCAATGATAGTCCCTGTACTAGAATCCAATGATCCTAACATCAAAGATATGGGCAAAATCTAGCTCCTAATATAGGGTGAAGCGCGGCGATTTGCTTTTTTGCACTGCAGGCTGTGGCGGCACTGTTGGTCGAAGAGAGTGAAGAGTGCTCGTGGCTTATAGTAGCTGACGGGAGATTTGTATTCGTCAGACTTTCAGTTGCCATCATGCATTGGACACTTGAGGGCAGATCATTTTGTGTTAAAGCTTATTTTTCAAATGCACACTCGTTCCTTGCAGTGCAGCGTGCTTTTCGTTTACGATTCGCTGTTTCCCCACGCGGACATGTTCCTGGACGGCAATCGATTGTAAATTGGGTAACTTCATTGAGAACAGCAGGGAATGTGTACGAAGGAGACCTGAGAGGAGTATTACAACACCACAAAACATCGAGAGAGTAAAAGCAGCAGTACTGCAATCTGCAAAACTCTCAGCTCGGAAGCAATCACTTGCTCTTGGTTTTTCCAGTTTGTTTTCAGCCGGCTCTTGAGGCAATGCAATTAGAGGATACATGTTTCCAACAGGATGGTGCCACTGCAAACACAGCGAGGGTTACTATGAATTTTTTGAGGCAAATGTTTCCTAGACGGCTTATCTTTTTAAGGGGTGATGTCAGCTGGCCGGCACGCTCACCAGACTTAGCCCCATGCGATTTTTTTCTGTGGGGTTACCTGAAGTCGAAGAGGTGACTATCAACCGTCCCAACACCTTGGAAGACCTAATTAACAATATTGAGGCTGAAATTGGCCGAATACCAGTCGACATGCTTGTTAGAGTTCATGAAAACTTTAGGAAACGTATGTGTGAATAGCGAAGGTCGACATTTGCCAGATACACTATTTAAAACCATGTAATTAAAAATTCCCTCACTGTTCAATATTGTGAAAATATAAAATACATTTTTCTAATGTTCATAATTTTTTTATTTCATTCCTAAATAAGCAAATTTCCGCGCTTCACCGGTATTTTGAGCCACTTATAGCTATTTTGTTGTTAGACTCGTATTTTATATTTCATAATATTTGGCACATTGAAAAACGATAGCTTCCAAATGGATTTAGAAGGGTACTTGAGCTTCGACTTAGTCTCATATGGCAGAATTCCTACCGCCCTGAACAAATTTCCTTCTCTACAACATCGCTTGGTGGGCCTTGAGGCACGATCACATTGTTACATGACTTGTGTACTGTTTGTCATCGACGTGATCATGTTTTGACCAGTTGCACATACAACTGGCTCGAATCTTTGGCAAAGTTATGGTTAAATCAATTTTCAATTAAAAACCAAACGTTTGTGGAACATTCATTCCTTTTGCCAAATCGCAGAAACTTTGTAAAGGCAATAAGCCAGCGACCACTTATTCTATGGCCAGATGAAGGATGGACGATTGTTCGTCCACATACGGTGGTAATTGTCTATTATTACTTCATTGTTATTAATTTGATTTTGAGTGCATCTGCAGAATTGCACGCTGTTATTTGAGGTATGTTAAACGCAGTCTTTATGATTTCTTTGTTTGTCTGCCAGTCCAGGCCCACCGAACTATTTGGATCGACGTTGCTGCCGTTGTGGATTTTCTGGTATCTGGCTTCGTTCCAGGTTTTATATTTTTTGCCTCACGTAGCTGTGTTTTCCGTACAAAAAAAAATGTAATGACAAACAAACACTACATAAAATTTCAATTTGTTTTCACATCCAACGTCACCTTGACTGTCGTCAAGTTTGCTGATGGTGTTGCGTTTTTTTTTCTCTTCAGCACCGGCTGCTTATCATTGATCGCTTATGCAATCGTACACGGAAAAAAAATTTCCTTGGTTCAATGAAAAAAAATTTAAATAAAATATTAATTAAGATTCTTGTGATAAAAATGTTTACTTATAAACCAAAATATTCGTACTCTGTTTATCGAAAATATTTCAAGCGATAACTAAATTCACATATTCACAAGGGTGGTTAAATTTTAAGGGATGGTATTTCGGCACTTGTCCTATGTAAGTGCTCCTCGACGCTAGCCCGTCCACTGCGCAACCTTTTCAACCTTGCTTACCGTGCGGGAGTTTTCCCAACGTGTTGGAAGGTTGCGAACGTCCAGCCGATCCCTAAAAAGGGTGAAGCCAATAATCCTGCGAATTATCGGCCAATTGCGATTTGCTCTGCGCTCTCCAAGGTAATGGAGAGCCTGGTAAACCACCATCTTGTGAGGTATTTAGAGACCAACGACCTGCTAAGTGATCGACAGTATGGCTTCCGTAGAATTGGCTCTACCGGAGACCTGTTGGCGTTCTTGTCGGAGCGTTAGAGTCGGTCAATCCACCAGTTTGGTGAGAGTAAGGTCGTGGCTCTAGATATCTCCAAGGCCTTTGATAGAGTCTGGCACGGTGCACTCATATCAAAGCTGATCGCTTTTGGTATCGGTAATACGTTTGCTCGATTTATGTCGAGCTTTCTTAGAGGTCGCACTATTAGAGTGGTTGTAGATGGGTTCTCATCCAACAGACATAGACTGACCGCAGGTGTGCCACAGGGTTCTGTCCTTTCTCCCTCTTTGAGTCGGTCTGACCGCAGGTGTGCCACAGGGCTCTGTGCTTTCTCTCTCTTTATTTCTTATTTTCATGGACGATCTTTTGGGTCCGACCGCGAATCCAATCTACTCTTTCGCAGATGATAGTAACCTCTGTCATTCATATTCATTCGACCGTAGGCCGAGTCTTCAAGATATTAAAGACAAAAGGCGAATTATGGATGAGACACTTGGCCGGGATCTACTGGCCATTTCCGAATGGGGTCGAGTGAATAGAGTAGATTTTAATGCACGTAAGACACAGTGCTGCTTGTTGTCTCACAAGTGATTCGCTGACCCAACAATATCGTCAATTTCTATCGATGGTACGGGTATTGAACAATCAGAAGCTCTCGATGTTCTGGGCATGAAAATACAATGTGACGCTCGTTGGGCGAGACATGTATTCGAAGTGTCGAAAGAAGCGCTCAAGTGCATAGGCTTTTTAAAGCGGTGCAAGAAATATTTTACTCCTACTGATCTTTTCAATATCTATACAACTTTCATCAGGCCGAAGATGGAATACAACTCCCATATATGGGCAGGTGCTCCAAAATCATCCTTGGAGCTACTTGACCGTGTTCAAAGGAAAGCGATGGTGCTGATAGGTGACAGTAGGGTATCCAACTATATTGTTTCCCTTTAGCATCGTCGGAATGTGGGTTGCGTGACGCTGTTCTATCGTTACTTTCATGGTGTGTGTTCATCAGACATCCGTCGCCTTATTCCTGACGTGAGGATGTTCGGCAGGGATACGCGACTTTCTCGAAATTCACACCCGTTTGTTATCGATTGGCCAGTTGACCTCACTATACACTACACATCAAATTCGTTTTTCGCTCGTACAGTCCGTATGTGGAATCGACTTCCGGCAAATGTATTTTCCACTGATTGCGACATCCAGAAGTTCAAGGCTAGCGTCAATAATCATAACTCCCTCTTTCCAAATCCGATCCTTTACTTTCCACTCGCCAACGCAATGCACCGCATGTATAGGGTGCATAACCTGAGCGTTGGTTATTTAAAAAAAAAAAAAAAAAAAACGACGATCATGAGAGGTGCAATTGTTGGGCACGACGACGAGTTGAGGTGGACGGCTCTTCAGCCACACCATCGCCAACAGCAGCAACATTTTCTGCAGTATGAGCTGTACGAGCAGGCACTAGTGTTTTCACATATCCTACAGATGCGGTTCGCTTAAATTATTTTGACGATTTTTTCGATTGTACGCACAGTTGGACTATTTAATTGACCGAAAAAATCACGAAGTTCACGATATGTCACACGCAAAATAGAAAGGGACCTAAGGTTAAAAACCAGTTTTGTTCAGGAGAGCCATTTAAAAGATTAGATCCCTTTCTATTTGCCCTTAGAATCGTCGACTTCACTTTCATAAAACGCTCATATCTCTGGGAGGGAACACTTTTGGGGCACGGGATCTGTCTCATTCGATGCTTAGATGTTGATCACATCAAAAAAAGAAAAAAATTAAAATTGTTTTTTTTTTGCCCTTAGGTCCCTTTCTCTATGCGCTGTCACATATGCATATTGATTTGAACGCCCATTTTCGTAACGCGTTGCTCGCTTGTGTAGGTTTCCTTGGTTCAAATTGAGTTAGTGTGAAATTGAGGAATATCAAATGAAATGCAGAAAAAAAACTTGACGTTTAGGTGTGGTTCACATTCAACATCGGCCCTTAAAATGTAACCACCCTTTATTTACAAAAAAAGTGTATGCCGTTTATCGAAAATATTTTCGTTTTAATCTAAGGCGATTAACTGCAGAAGATGGACGAAATGCCTCTTCTCTTCAAATTCTCGGTTTACTTTTCCAGTTTCGCTTGAATAAATCACAAGAACTCGAACAGGGGCGATATCGAAAATAAAGAAAACACTAAATTCATACATTTTAAGTATAGGGTGATCCATCTAAAGGTATTTTTTAGAACAAAAAAAAATATAAAAATTCAAATCAAGTGTGGAATCTTTATTGGTAATTTGAAAGGACATTTTATAGCATTTATTTTTTGAAAATAATTACCTTCAAATGTTGGCAGCTGTATTATGGAAATGAGCGTTCAGTGAGAAACGGGAAGATCCGCTGTTTTCGACCAAAATGTTCAGTTCAGTGATGAGACCCAAGGGCAAAGTCAATAAACAAAGTTGCCGCATTTGGGCTGAAGAGCAACAAGAAGAAGTTCAACAGGTGCCATTATACCCAGAGAAAATCACAGTGGTGCGGTTTATAAGATGGTGGAATCATCGGTGCATATTTTTTCAAAAATGATAATGGCCGGAATGTAACCGTGAATAGCGTTCGCTATCGCACCATGATATCGGACTTTTTGGTACCTGCAATTGAAGCCTGTAATCTTGACGACTGTTGGTTTCAACTGGACGGCTCCACTTGCCATACAGCTGCTCAAACAATGGATCTATTGAGAGGTCATTTCGAAAAGCAGCTAATTTCACGTTTTGGACAGGTGAGTCGGCCGCCTAGATCGAGTGATATTACACCTTGAGACATTTTTCTTTAGGGTTACGAAAAGTCCAAAATCTATGTTGATAAACCAGCTACGATTCAGGTTCTGAAGCCAACATTGCGCGTTTCATTAAAGCCACACCGATCGAAACACTCGAACGAGTCTTCCAAAATTGGACCCCTAGGATGGACACGCTGAAGTGAAGTTGCGGCCAACATTTAAAGGAAATTATATTCAAAAAATAAATGCCATAAAATGTCCTTTCAAATTACCAATAAAGATTCACTACTTGACTTAAATTTTTATATGTTTTTTGTTCTTTAAAATTACCTCTAGATGGATCACCCTATAAAATAAAAAACCTTCGCAAAATGGTTGATAACGGGTATCCAATCAAGAGGCATTTTTTATTTTTTTTTTGCAGATCACGCGCTAGTTGTGTTAAACTTTTTTTTTCTTTTCAGCATTGTTTGCCATTTCGTCATGGAAAGATTTACACCGAAAAACCGTCTCCAAATTATGCAACAGGAGCTTAACAATAATTCCGTGACTTTTCGAATAAAACAGTTTTTTTTGTAAAAAAAATAAAAGTTTTCAACATAATCTCTTCAATAAACTTAATCCAACGTGTCTCCAATTTTTGTATCCCTTCCAAAAGATAAGATTTTTTGAGGTCCATAAAATTAGCATTTGTTTGATCAATACTTTAATCGTTGGAGCTGAATCTCTTTTCATCGAGCCATTTCATAGGAAAAGTCACTGGGTGCTAAATCCGGAGAATATGGCGGATGAGGTACCAAATCGTTACCCAATTCATGCAATTTTTCCATTGAGACTGCAGTGTGTGAGTGTGCAGCCGTGCATTATCTTGATGAAAAAGAACTTTGTTCTTGGCCATATAGGGTCGTTTTTTTAAATCCTCGTTAAATTGGTCCAATATTCGTCATTTATTGTTTTCCCCTTTTGTAGCTAATCGATGTGGATTATCCCGCGTGCATTCCAAAAAACTGTTCCCATCTTCTTATTGGCAGCAAAGTCACCTTGGCCTTCTTCGGAGCCGGTTCACCTAGAGAAACCCATTGTTTAGACTGCTGCTTGGTCTCGGGAGTGTTGCAATGGATCTATGTTACATATACAGTTACAAAACGCCGCAAAAACTCATTTGAATTGCGGTTAAACAACTCCATACAATCCTTTGAAGTTGTCACACGATTGCGTTTATGGTCAATTGAGAGCAAACGCGGCACCAATCTTGCAGACAGCTTTCTTTAACCCAACTGATCATGTAAAATCGAAATCACACTGCCATATGAAATGCGTATGGCATCAAGAATCTAACGCACTGTTACTCTTCGATCGTCCAACACCATATCATGGATTTTTTCGACGTTTTCGGGTGTATTGACCTCAGGGCCCTTCTAGAATGTTGAGCGTCATTTGTACCACAACAAAAGTCAGCAAAAAACTTTTTTACGATGGTGCAGAGTCCCCATAGTATTTATCAAGCTTTTCCTTGGTTTGATTGGCGGGGTTTCCCCAAAAAATAATTTTTAATTAGCTCTCGACATTCACTTTTTTCCATTTTTCACACAATCCAGGAGGTTGTATGTTCAAAACTAAATGACGGAATTCTCTCTAAAAATTTGACAGTAGTCTATAAACAGATGCTACTTGGTGTTGCATTTCATAAAACTACGAGGAAAGTTGGAAAACTGACTGCATTATTGATATGCCCTCGTATTATGGAAATGAGCGTTCGGTGAGAAACGTTTTTTGAGCGCTTAGATCTTTTTATGGTCGAAATAATCGGCCTACCGAACGCACTATTTGAACTACCATCGCCAACAAAAAAAACCCAATTTTCACTATTGGATAATACTCGGCACACGGCAATAGACCACATCTAGCAAGATGATTGAAAATTTAGCGGCAGTAGATGAGAATGTACCTAAAAAAACCCCAGCATGTCGTATAAAATCTGGGATCATTTTACGAAAGGATCTTGGTTTCAATAGCAAACAAAATACAGCTCGTTCAGGAATTGATGCCCAATGACATGTTCACACTACATCGAAAATTACTTTATTCGTTTTCTGCATTACTTACGCTAATTACCCTGTTTAGTTGAGTTAGATTTGACAGTTGCTTTTGCTTCGGTATTGCTGAAAAAATTGTGTTTATTTATATTAGATTTCCTCTATTTTTATTACATTTATAGAATATGACAACTTTCTTTATTATTTCCTTTTTAGTCTTCATTATGATTGTAATTATTTAATTGGAACTTAGTTCTTTTTGTCTTTGTCATTTATATCTACTTTTTTATTTTGACCAGCGCTTCGATATTTTTCGATAAAAGTTAGAGAAGACTTCTTTTGCTTCGGTATTGCTGAAAAAATTGTGTTTATTTATATTAGATTTCCTCTATTTTTATTACATTTATAGAATATGACAACTTTCTTTATTATTTCCTTTTTAGTCTTCATTATGATTGTAATTATTTAATTGGAACTTAGTTCTTTTTGTCTTTGTCATTTATATCTACTTTTTTATTTTGACCAGCGCTTCGATATTTTTCGATAAAAGTTAGAGAAGACAACGATTTGTTCGTAATTCAGAAGGTAATTCGAAATGGAAGCCAGCATTACGCGTGTCACAAACGTCATACCAGTCGAACACTCGAACGAGTCTTCCAAAATTGGGCCCCTAGAATGAACACGCCGAAGCGAAATTGCGGCCAACATTCGAAATAAATTGTATTCAAAAAATAAATGACATAAAATCTCCTTTCGAATGAACAATTAAGATTTCATACTTGTTTGAATTTTTATATTTTTTTTATTGTGGAAAAAATAACTCTCGTTTGATCAGCCTATTCTAATCTTTTGTTTTATAACTTCACTTAAAAGCTCATTTTGTCCATCTTCTTAAGTTAGTAGCTTTATCAAATTTAACTTGCTACAAAATAAAAAAAACAAACAATGTTTCATTGGATCTTAAAAATTATAATTGCAGAAAACGAAAAAATATATTTTAAGATTTATAAGTGATTAAAAGGAAAGCAAAAGTTCTTTGTATTTCATTTCCCTTATAAGTTTATCGTCTTTGGTTACGAAGTAATGAAAAAATTCGCAAATTTCCAAGAGAAGTTGTAAGGCGTTTATCGAAAATAATTTCGTATTAGGTGAAGTTGAACTTTTCACATTTACAAAGTTTTCGTTTGTAGAAAAAACTTTCCTTAAAAGAAGATGAAAAAATTCAAATGTTTACAAAACAAAGTTGTAATTTTTTTCGAAAAGCATTGAGAAAGACTTTTATTTACACGCAGGAGACTGCAGATTCGTTGAGCGACACTTCATTATCGTAAGACCCCAAGCAACGAATGTGCTGTAGCTATATTTAGCAGCTATACACTTTAGAGCAGGTAGTTTTGCATTTAACGAGAATTGCCGGCTGTAGAGTTTTCGACCAAACACCATAAAAATCCCGCGTGAGTATGACGCAGTGGATAAAAATTCAGACTTGCCAGACTGCCGCCCTCAGAACATCAACAGGGTGTCTTTTGAGGACCATCTACATGGGGAGACGAAGGTCCATACCGTGCGTAGACACAATTTCCTGTTGTCTAAGCAATACCTGCTTGGATATTTCCGCGGTAGTTATCCTATCCACCATCTTTAGAACAGGATGCCTCCGCCCAGGCAGATCAGGTACGTTCTTCATGATCTAGCGAGAGAGGTCCAGCGTTACAAGAGAGAGCCTTTAGATCGTCGAAACTGTAAGGCAGGTCTGAACAGCATTCACGCCGATGAAGTCGCAGCAGTAGTATCCAGCTACAGTGTGAATAAAGTGCTAGGAGAACATCTCCCGGAGATTTCTGGATGTTGCAGCCGCCACTATTCTTATTAGGTACGAATTGATGTAAACGTCTCGGACGTCTGTCCCGCCACGTGACGTGATGCACCTCTTCAATTGTCCGGCCAAGACGAATAGGATTTTAAAATAAAATATCAAAAAGAACAAAATCCGGCGCACTGTATATGCTCCAAAACACAATTCAAAACTCGTATTTAATGATTTTTTATTGTTTCCATTTCTATGACTTGAGCAGTTTTTTATACAGGTTCGAGACCTTTATGTTGTTTCTTTTTCAGAATCAACGTAATCCATTTTATATCGTCCATTTCATTTAATATCGTCCATTTCATTTAATATCGTTGAAATATCTGATCTGTTGGTTAAAATTTAAGGGTTGTCATTTTTTTCTGTGTAGGTTTATGCCCGCGATCCATGCCAGAGCTCGTCACTACCACTTCAACATAGAATTCTTGCTGTAATCAAATGACAGCTCTGGCTATACGTCCTCCGACTCCAAGTCGCGCCTCGTCAATGGTGTATCTCTTCTAGGGGCAACGTTTTTTTTTCCTCATGCTGTTGTCACTGCTGTTGATTTCTATTCCATGAAAAAGCTTTGATGGTGAACTGGATTTTGTTTGCCTAGGAATTCTATTAATTTCTGGAGCTGAATGATTGTTTGTGTACATAAGCATAGACGTTTTTTCCCCTTCAGCGTTCTTTAGAGGCGTTTGTGTTGATTGCAGTGTGGTTGACTGGTGGTGGCTTACACCGGTCATTGCTGCTAAGAAGGAGTTGAAAAACACATTCGGACAAATGACATACAATCAGTGCGTTATTTCTTTCAAATCTTCTAATTGCCATAGAAGACAATTCAATTATCCATCGCATTACAAGGCAGAGCAGATGGCAGCCTTGGCACGTCTGCCGGAGTTTGGTGAAAACTTTATCAAATCATTTCTTAGAACAGACTTGCTAAGCCATGTAATAAGTGGTCAACTTCTATGAAGATTGTGGGTTAGAAGTAGTAAACTTTAACCTGAGTTATGAAATACCATGGCATTGTTTGGCCAATGGCTATTTAGTTTTTTAATTAAATTAAAATTAATAAAACAGTTATTTGGATCAGAATGAGGTGTTATTTATGTTTCTCATTATTTTTTTATGAAAACAATAACAGCAAAGAAAATCAAACCCCTAAGCTAAAATTTAAACATATCTACAGCGTCTGTGTATCAGTCCCAGTCATTTGAATAAAGGATTACAAAATGAAAACCACCAAACAAAAGATTTAAGAGACAAACTTTGCCTTACATATCTACAAAACAAAATAAAATTCATCAGTCGAACAGGATATACAACGTTATACCCTATATTAAGGCATACGGTAGAATCATCGCTTTTGTACGCTCTTGACCGAAAACTTGATAAGGTCTATATGAAAACATTGACTGCTTTGGTCCTGTTTAACAAGTGTGGAAGAAATTGATCCAATATGGTCGACTTTGGGTACTAGTCATATGTAACTTTGACCTACAGAGCGAGTCGCAAATTGTTATACGGTTCAGCTCACATTATTGATCATTATTGTGATGCTTTACCCTAAATTTGGGCAAAATCGTTGAAAAAGCTGGTTTTTTGAGTGGCGAATCGGGTGACCCTTTAGTATAGGGGCTATAGGACACTAAACCCCAAATTTAAGTCAATTAACTGGCAGAAGGTTAAAAGTCAATGAATTTGAAAAGTCGCAAATGCAGCGCCCGTTACTTCACCAAAGCGGCATAATTGAAAATAGAAAAACAAGAAAACCGAGGAAAAAGAACACCAGGTGTTACACAAAGTTTTCTGTATATTCAAGCAAATTAACAAAATTAATAACAAAAAAGAACATGGAGTTAAGATAATACCTTTTGAAACAGAAACAACGCCTACAAAGAGTACCCGTGCAGTTTCCAAACAGTCTGTGGCCAACACAATTTTAACCAATCTTATGCCTCTGGCCCGCAAAAGTTTGACCCGTCGCAACGCCAGCAATGTCCAAGACCAAAATTCCGACATCATGCAGACGCGGACAAAGCGCATAGCTGAACACAGTCTCCAGAAAAATGATAAGATCAAACGTTCAGCTTTAGGAAACCTCACGAACAACGTGAATAACAACAACAATCAATTGACGAATATACATCAGGATGACGATGCTAAACAACATTTGGTCAAGAAGAAGGATTTGGCTCAGAGTTTGTTGTCCGGACAACAAGAGAACAATGCCTCTGCCGCAACTTTGCACATATTGAAGGAAACACAAAACTTGATATTACAACAGGCTCAGGGAGCTTTGCAAAAACCACAACCAATTAAAGTATTAACACGGGCCGCAAGCCGGACAACAAACAAAGATGCCGGTCCAAAAAAAAAACCTATATTTTAGAAATTGTGCGGCTTTAAAGTAATACAAAAAACGTCGTTTAGTTCCATCAGGCCGATCCTTATAAATCCTCCACCGTCCCAATGCATCGTTTCGACCTATGCGTCTATCCCTAATCTCAGCCAAAACTTTAAAATGGCTACATTAGGTTCAGAGCAAAATTTTCTTTAGTTTGAATACCTTTAAATCCATGATGACTATTGATCGCCCATTTTTGCCATGCGGGACGTTGTTAGGACACATGAGACAAAAAGAGCAGCAACTATTTGAGGTACGAGGACATGTTAATAATTCCGTGACTTTTCCAACTTCCCTCTTAGTTACATGAAATGCAACACCGCTCCCATCAAGTACCATCTGCTAATAGACTACTGTCAAATTTTGGGAGAGTTCCTTCATTTAGTTTGTGTTTAACAGCTGTACAAAACACTCAACCTCGTGGATTTTGTGGAAAAAAGTGAACTTCGAGTGCTCATTAAACATTATTTTTTGCGGAAAAAAAACCATCAATCTAAGCAAGAAAAGCTTGATTAATACTATGAGGACTCTGCACCATCGATTTCAATTGTAAACAGAGTATTTTACTGACATTCGTTGTGGTCGCACAGGTACAAATGACGCTGAACGTTCTGGACATCCAATTGAGGTCAATACATTTGCAAATATCGAAATAATCCACGATCAAAGAGTAAAAGTGCGTGAGATTGTTGATGCCATACGCATTTCATATGGCAGTGTGGCTTCGATTTTACATGATCAGCTGGGTTTTAGAAAGCTGATGTCGGCCGCGTTTGCTCTCAATTGACCAAAAATGTACTTTAATCGTGTGATTGTTTGGAGTTTTTAAACCGCAATTCGAATGAGTTTTTGCGGCGTTTTGTAACTGTGGATGAAACATGGATCCAATTCAACACTCCGGAGACCAAGCAGCAGCCTAAACAATGGTGTTTTCCGTGTTAACCGGCTCCGAAGAAGGCCAATATGACTTTGTCGGCCAATAAGGTGATGGCAACAGTTTTTTGGGATTCACGCGGCATAATTCACTTCGACTACCTTTAAAAGGGAAACACAGTAAAAGGCGAATATTATGCCAACTTAACATATGGCCAAGCACACGTGTGCAGTCTCAATATCAAAATTGCATGAATTAGGTTACGAAATGGTCCCTCAACCTCCATATTCTCCGGATTTAGCCAGCAGTCACTATGTCCTATTTAAAAACCTAAAGACATGGCTCGGTGGTAAGAGTTTGAGCGCCAACGATGAAGATCAAACACATGCCTATTTCATGGACCTCGAATAATCCTATTTATTGAAAGAGATACTAAAATTGGAGAAACGTTGGACTAATTGTTTTGAGCTAACAGGAGATTTTGTTGAAAAATATTACTTTTTTGTGTTTTATTCGAATTTTTATTGACATGCCCTCGTATTAAAAAATAAAAAGTGTGGCTTTTAAGAAAAAACAAAACAAAATATGTGACGCGCATAATATAAAGGGACCTAAGGGTAAAAACCAGTTTTGTTCAGGAGAGCCATTTTAAAGGTTTAAATACGTGTATCTTTGGTGCACCATTACTATCATAAAACGCGCATATATCTGGGAGGGAACACTTTTGGGGCATGGGATCGGTCTCATTCGATGCTGAGATGTTGTCCACATAAAAAAGAGTGAAAATTGATTTTTTTTTACCCTCAGGTCCCTTTCTGTATGCCCTGTCACATATATTCTTACGCTATAGCCAAGAATTTATCTTTATAATAAAGATAAGGGTTTGAAATTATGTTTTAAAAATGATTTTGGAAAGCGGACTCTTTGTATGTATGTACCTATATAGGGTGATCCATTAAGAGGTATTTTTTCAGAACAAAAAAAAGTAAAAATTCTAATCAAGTGTGGAATCTTTATTGGTAATTTGAAAGCACATTTTTTAGCATTTATTTTTTGAAAATAACTTCTTTCAAATGTTGGCAACTGTATTATGGAAAAGAGCGTTCGGTGATAAACAGGAAGATCCGCTGCTTTCGACCAAAATTTTGTTCAGTGATGGGGTCCATTTCTGGCTCAACGGCAAAGTTAATAAATAAAAAGTTAAAAAATTGGCGCATTTGGGCTGAAGAGCAACAAGAAGAGGTTCAAGAGCTGCTATTATACCCAGAGTAAACCACGGTTTGGTGCGGTTTATGGACTGGTGGAATTATCGGTGCATATTTTTATCAAAAATGATGATGGCCGGAACGTAACCGTGAATGGTGCTCGCTATCGCGCCATGATATCGATCTTTATGCTACCTGATATTGAAGCCCGTAATCTAGACGGCGCTTGGCTTCAACAGGACGGTGCCACTTGCCATACAGCTGCTCAAACAATGGATCTATTGAGAGGTCATTTCGAAAAGCAGCTAATTTCACGTTTTGGACAGGTGAGTTGGCCGCCTACATCGAGTGATATCACACCTTTAGACATTTTTCTTTGGGGTTATGTAAAGTCCAAAGTCTATGCTGACAAACCAGCTACGATTTAGGTTTTTGAAGCCAACATTACGCGTGTCATTAAAGCCATACTGTTCGAAATGCTCGAACGAGTCATCCAAAATTGGACCCTCAGAATGGAAAGCCTGAGGCGTAGTTGCGGCCAACATTTGAAGGAAATTATGTTCAAGAAATAATTGCCATAGAATGTCCTTATAAATTACTAATAAAGATTTCGCACTTGGTTTGAATTTTTATATTATTTTTTGTTCTGAAAAAATACCTCTAGATGGATCACCCTATATTATAATTATTTAAACATGAAATGCTATAATGACAATAAATTTAACTGACATGAAAATTCAAATAATAAAAACATTAGTTCCAATTAACCATCAGCTCGATACGCTACATCTCATTTGGCTAAGCTCAAGACTTTTTCAAAATGTTACACTTACGCAAATATTTTGGTGCCTCTTTGTGTTGGAGAAAAATTGATGTGCCTTACTTTAATAATTCAATCTTCAATCACAATTTACATTAAAAAATACAAATCCGATCGCTTTTTGCTGAGACATTAGCCTAACCAAGAATTTCGTTATTCTTTTGAGGCTTTCCAAACAAAAGACTTAAGACACAAACCTTAATTTAAAATTCTCACGTTTGGCACCCCGGCCACTGCAACGTTTTACCACCCCAGCTTGTTTTCCAAATCAATAACAAATGCATAGCTTGTTTATGTTTTCCATTTATCAGATTCATCAAATAAATTGAAGAAAATATTGTTTTATGCTCTCATGATGTCTCACAACGATAATTGGGTTGTCATATCCTTTTGCGACCGGTTGTGAATGGTTGCACAATGTTTGTTGAACGCATGTAAATCGATAATTCTATAGTTAGCCAATCATTTTAGATGCCACAGTCAAAATGCAACAAACTAGGCAAGCATAGTAGCATGTATTAAAACGGAAATTTGTATGCGCATTCATACAATACAATTTATGTTCAACGGAAATAATAAGTAGGTGTGCATTTTAACAGTTCGTCTATGATGATAGCTTCGGTCTTTAACGAAACTCATAGACACCAACGAACAAAGGAATGGGTTATTAAACTCGAATTTTGGAAAAAAGGCTTAAATCTTCAGAGGATGAGTCATAATCGTGCGTTATCCTTTATTTAAGTCGTGCCTAGCCTTAGACAGAATTAACCCTAAATAGAAATCACTGAAGGTTTAGAACAGACTCCCTCAATTCACATGTCTATCAAACATGTGACAGACAGCCGGCGAGAGATAAGGGTGCCGGAACGTATGCAATGGCATTTATGAAATGCTTTTAGCACACACACACTGTAGTAATTTATTCTTTAGCATCGCTTAAGATAAGTGTGCCCTGCCAACCTTGAAGCATGGGAACGAGTTTTTGGCAAGCAGGTAGAAATTCATAATGCACCCATCGGTTCGGATGGCAAAGGTGTTTTCCTTGTGATCAATCTTTTCTCAAATCATACCCAATACATATGAGTGAACCATGCATGTCCCTCCTCACCTTCACAAACATGTGATATCAATTATGGAAAATCCCTGATGTTCGCTTCCATGTGAACATCGAAAAGTGGCGAATAGTTTTTCATGGGAATCTGAGTTTTTCTGTTCAATTACAGGTGGTTCTAATATGAAATTTGATATTTTTAGTTTTTGAAGGAAATTATATTTCTTTTCATGCAATAGAAAATTGCAACAAAAATGATCTGGATTTGCTGGATTTTTCATATTGTTCTCATAACGATGTCTTTTTTTCAAGCGGGTGGTTTCCTTAAGTACCTTTTCCTGTTCCGTTTTATTTATCTTTAAGTGGAGAAAAATTTGTTCGCGAGTTTTGTGGTTGTAGCTAAGGAAGTTTCTCATGATAAAATTGTTTTTTTTTAATATCGTTGAATACATTGAAATAAAGTAAAGATGGCATCACATTTAGCATAAATTGGTTTAGAGAGAAAAAGCTTCGATTACAGTTCTCAAAGTTCATTATATCCTGAACCACACCTTGAAATAAGGTACTCTAAATTACAGTAGAATTCAGATATAGCGTCATGGTATATCAACGAAATTTGAAGCAATATTTGGTTTTGAAAAAAAAAAATGCCAAAAATGGCCCTGTAACAACAACTTCGGATATAATGACGATTTCGGTTAGAACGTCTATAAAATGCTCAATTTTGAAATAAATGTTTTCGTTTATAAGGACGGAATTAAAGAAAAACACAAATAAACTAAACGGTACCAACGAAATATAATTTATACATAATAGAACCAGGACTGTAAAGGATAATAATGAATTTACAATTAAAGGAAAATCGGCGATAATTTGAAGGTTTAAATCTGGGTCGTCGAATACCAGTTTAGCAAAGGAGTTCAACGTTTCGCATATAATATAGAAGAACATAGATAGTATTCGAAACATTTTGTAGAAATTCGTTAAAAATTAAAAGAGTACGACCCTCACAAAATTACGACATTGAGCAGGCACTTCAGAAGTGATTTAAAATACATAGAAATAAAAACACCACCATTACGAGATTAGCTTTGCAACAGAAGACAAGCGAGATTGCCAAAATGATGGGTAAAGAATTTTCTCTGAATGTTGGATTTTTCGTTTTCGAATGCATCACAACATTGTTTTTGGGAAAGTTTGAGTTGAGGCAAAAATGTCAACCTTAATCCATGCAGTGACTGCCTGATGTGACTGATGGATACCATGAAAATTAAAGTTTTAGTATGGATGAGGCCGGTTTGTTTTATAAAATGAGATCCGACAAAACTTATAAACTTAAAGAAGAGAAATTCACAGAAGGTAAAATGGCGAATGATAGGGTAACAATAGCAGTTGCAGCCAATATGGACGGATCCAATAAAAGAGAGCTGTTGTTCAAAGGAAAGTCAAGAGCACCACATATACATATAACAAAAAGGGGTGGATAAGTTTCGAATCGTTTAAAAAATATTTAAAATAGTGGGACCTAGAATTGAAAAGATCAAATAAAAAAATTATTATTGGTGAGTAACTGACCAGCACATCCAATTGTGAAAAATCTTTTACTTGCTAATTGCAATTTTTAAAAACAGGGAAGATAAGATTTATTTTTAGTAAGTAGCCAGAGCATTGGTTACACAACTATTTTGGATTCTTGCTTGTGCCGACTGTATAAGTACATTGGTTGTTAACTGTGAAAAAAGTTTTTAAAAATGAAATTTAAATCAATACTTAGGAAGGGATAACAAAATCAGTTTTATGATAGTCGCTTTTAATGGGTTTCAGTATCTTAGAATATACACTAGAACCGCAATGCATATTGAGGGAGCACATTGAGCTTTAGGTTTTCCTACTTTTAGATCAAAGCTGGTAAATAAATTTATTACATGTAAAAACATCTGTAAGTTCAGCCAGGCCGAACCGTATACGACCTCCACCGACCCTACGCAAAAAAAATTTGTACGTTTTGGAGGCCCTTACGGCCCATGCATTTGTCCATAATAAAGGGTGTTTTTTATTGGGGTATAGAACTTTAAGTTGGCATCACTTTTTTAACTGGCGGCCATTTTGTCAGCTGTCAAGTGATTAATATTTAGTTTGGTTTGCCATTTCATCATGCACAGGTTGACAAAAGAACAACGCTTGCAAAATGGGCCGAAAATGAGATTCATCTCGATGCTGATTTTCATCACAAAATTTTGTTCAGTGATGAGGCTCATTTTTGGTTGAATGGCTACGTCAACAAGCAAAATTGCCGCATTTGGAGTGAAGAGAATCCACATGAGACCCTTGAGACGCCAATACATCCACAAAAACTGACTGTTTGGTGTGCTCTATGGGCTGGTGGAGTCATTGGGCCATACTTCTTCCGAAATAATGCTGGAGAGTCAGTTACCGTTAATGGAGACCGGTATAGAGCCATGATAACCGACTATTTTGTTCCCGAATTGGATGGCATGAATGTGGATGAGTTGTGGTTCCAACAAGACGGCGCTACATGCCACACAGCGCACGTCACAATCGAATTATTGAAGGAAACATTCGATGAGCGCATAATTTCGCGGAATGGACCTGTCAATTGGCCACCAAGATCGTGTGATTTGACACCATTGGATTATTTTCTTTGGGGATATGTGAAGTCGCTCGTCTACGCCAACAAACCAGAAACGTTAGGGGACTTGGAAGCCAACATTCGTGGCGTTATTGCCAATATACGGCCCCATATGCTCGAAAAAGTGGTTGAAAATTGGACCTGTAGAATTGGCTTTATTCGAGCCAGCCGCGGCGGCCACATGCCCGAAATCATATTTAAACATTAATGGCATAAAAGTATCCTTCCAATAAAGCCAAATTGATGGACATTAAAACGATTTTCTTGTGTTTTATTTCAATTCGAAGTTCTATACCTCAATAAAAAACACCCTTTATTAGCCAAAACTTCAAATTTACTCTATACTTAGATTGGTAGCGTTAATTTGAGTGCCCATTTATCTTTTGACTATCAATCGCCTGTTTCAACAATGCGGGACGTCCAGCAATTATGACCATTTTTGATGTACGGGTTTTCCATTAAGGACAGACATAACAATTTTATATATAAGTATTATAAAATGTATGTCCCTAGTAGAGACATAAGTACTGTTACACACGTTTTATGCTGTAAAATAAAAAGCACTGAATGTTTTTGGACCAAATAGTTTTTAATATATTCATTGATGTAAAGAATATTGTATCCAAAAAGAATCTACTTTTTCGAAATGTCCGCCTTTTACACACGCCTTAAGTCGCACTGGCCAATCGTCAATAGCAGCACGAACCTCGTCCATTGGAGCATTGGCCACATCTCGAACCAAAGCAGTCTTAAGAGATCCAATGTTGGGGTATCTTCTGTGACAAACCTTGTCCTCTAAAACCGTCCACAATTTGTAATCCAATAGGTTCAAATCTAGACTGCCTGAGGGCCATTCTTCAGAGGAAATGAACGCTGGCAAAATGTTTCGAAGCCGGCCCTGAACGTTTTAGCCTTATGGGCCAGCGCAGATTCCTGCTGGAAAGTCCATGGCTGGTTTTGGAACTGGGAATTGTAAAGAGGCTTCACAACAGCTTCCAAAACGGTTTCTTGGTAAGCTTTGGCCGATGTTTTGACTCCTTGTTCGCAGGAATGCAGGTCAGTTACCCCATCGTAAGAGACACCCCACCAAACCATGACTGAAGGCATCACCCAACCCTTTTCCACCCTTGGGATCAGTTCAGATGCTTTCTTAGATGACAGCGCATACACTCTATCATTTTGCTTGTTAAATTTTTCGAACGGTAAACATTTTTTCATCGGTGAACAACATTTTTCTGTGCAAGTTATCAGCGTGCTCCACCAAAAGACGTTTGCATTTTTCAATCCTATTTTTTTTTAAAGCTGCAGTCAATAAATGCCCGGTACGTCGTTTGAAAGCCCCAAGGCCCAAGTCTTTTTAATGATTCAACTCATGGACTTTTGAGTGATATTCATCTCACAGGCCATGTTTTTCTGTTTTCGGAGCTGATTTCTGTGAATTCTTAATTTAGCGGTTTTGATGGCATGCGGTGTTCGAACAGAGCGTGGGCGGCCTGACCGGTGGCGGTCTTTTACATCTCCAGTCTCCACAAACAGTTTTATGCATCGGTAGACGAACATGCGGCTAATCCCTAGTGGCGTTTGGAAAATATCTTTTTTTTCATTTCACACTTAAAAAGCGCTATTACAGCGAGACGGCTCTCATTATCTGACCACTCCATTATGAAAGTTGAAACAATTTCAAAATCCCGTTACAGACTAACGCTACTGAGGTTAGCTTTCAAAACCCATATGACATTAACGGGGTATGTTCAGTTCTACTATTGAAATGGGTGTGTTCAATGTTGTAACAGTATTTATGTCCCTACTAAGTATAAACCTTGCTGACGTGGAACAACAAGGGCGTCAAATCGTTAGGGGGCAGCGTATGGCGACTATATGAAAACATTGACCAACTACACCAAGGTTGGTTAACAATTCTCATTACGGTCTAAAAACAATTTGAGCGGGAAAGAAAGAAAATGCGGCTTCTAGAGTGGCACATTTTTGTATTGAGAGGGTCCTTTGCATTGTGGCAATATGAAAATATAGACGTATACGGTCTGACTTTAATATCGCCGTTCATGTGTAGGGTTTTTTTAGACGCGTGGTTTTCAATCTGGATACGCTTTCTTTGGAGTTGGTCTTTTAGACAGCTGTCACTTATTTAATGCTCATTGTGGTTTGCCATTTAAAGTTTTAATATGAATGAGGACGGTTTGTTTTATGAAATGATGTCCGACCAAACTTATAAACTTAGAAAAGAGAAATTCAAAGGAGGTAAAACGTCGAAAGGTAGGGTAACAATAGCAGTTGCAGCTAATATGGACGGATGCAATAAAAGAGAGCTGTTGTTCAATGGAAAGTCAAGAGCACCACATATACATATAACAAAACATATGTTCGAAACTTTTAAAAAATATTTAAAATAGTTTGACCTAGAATTGAAAAGATCAAATAAAAATTAAATTATTGGTGAGTAGCTGACCAGCATATCCAATTGTAGAAAAGCTATTATTTGCTAATTGCAATTTTTCTGACTTTACTATCGCCGTTCATGTATAGGGTTTTTTTAGACGCGTGGTTTTCAATCTGGATCCGCTTTGTTTAGAGTTGGTCTTTTTGGCAGCTGTCACTTATTTAATGCTCATTGTGGTTTGCCATTTCATAATGAATAGGCTAACGTTTACAAAATGTGGTGAATGGGCCCAAAACGAGATGGCCACCGATCTTGATTTTTGCAAGAAAATTTTGTTCAGCGATGAAGCTCACATTTGGTTGAATGGGTACGTTAATAAGCAAAATTGTCGAATTTGGCGTAATGAAAATCCACAAGCTATGATTAATGACTTTTTCGTGCCTGAATTGAAGGATGTTGATTTGGACGACCTTTGGTTCCAACAAGACGGCGCTACATGCCATTCAGCCAAAGAAACAATCAATTTATTGACAAAAACTATTTGTGAGCGCATTAACTTGCATCTAGGGCCTGTGGCTTAAGCTGGTAAACTAATTTAAAACAAAAAAAATCCTTATGTTTGACCAGGCCGAACCGTATATGCCCTCCACCGAACCTACGCAACTGAAACGCAGAAAATATTGTTCCGTTCTGTCTGTCTCAGCACACTTCAGATTCACTCTACATGTAGATTGGCAGCAAAAAGGGACCATTTAGCTATATTGACTACCAATCGACCGTTTTGACTATGAGGGACAAATTTCATTTCAAAAAAGTGCTAAAAGTCCACTATGAAGCAAAAAATATGTACGATGCTACAACTAAAAACTTGAGCCAATTAAGAAAACTTTTTTTTCTGAAAATCAAGTCTTAGGATGTATTTTCAGCCAACAAAACGTATGCCGCAGAGAATAGCCCAACAATGTTGCTCTGGATAAACTATTATACAAAATTTGAGCGTGATGGGGTACAATTTACGGCTTGCAAAGCTATATAACTGTGGGAGGAGCCTTTGTGCGGGGGATATTCGTAAACAAACATGGGCACATAAGCTTTAATGTTACAGGAAATGCTAGTTGGTCGCTCGTAACGGTCCATGCGAAATTTGGTAGGAATCGGATTTAAAATGTCGCTTCTATAGATGCAGATTCTAAAATCTGGAAAGGTCTTTGTATGGGAGCTATACTAAAACATAGGCCTTTGGGGTTCAGTTTGTCACAGTTAGCTAACAATCCCCATAAAGTACCATTAAAAACTTGGGCGTGGTCAGGTATAGTTTCTGGCTTCTAGTGCTGCAGGACCTCAAAACAAAACCTTTGTGTGGGACCTGTTCCATAACTTGGATCGATATCTACAAATTTTACCAAAGATATGTGATGGTCACTCGAAATGCGCTGGTGGAAATTGGATAAAATATGTGGCTTTTAGAGCTGTAGGTTCTGAAGTCGTGAAACCCCTATGTATGGTATAAAAATATAATCTGATGTGGACAAATTTTAATGGTATTTGTCCTTGGCTAAAACCTGAAGAGTGTATGAAGTTTCATCGAAATCGGTTCAGAATTGCGACCTGTAATTTGCTTACAACGATATTTGGACAGATGCTCGGACGGACGGTGGGACGGACAGACGGAAATCGCTCAATGGAATCAGATAGTGATTCTGAGTCGGTCGATATCCTCAACATAGGGTCTATCTCTATTCCTTTAAGGTGCGGCAAACGTCAGCACTAGGTCATAATACCCTGTACCACAGTGTGGTGTAGGGTATACAAATATTTCTCAACCGAACATGGGAAGACATTCAGCACTGTCAACCCATTAAGATATCCAATTAATGCATAATTCTTTCATATGACTTCATTTCTATTTGCAGCAAATGCCGACAATGGTGCTGGTTCGTTAGTGCTCACGACACGAATGCCAGCAACTCTGGGCTGATGGCTAATGTAAGTTTTATTGAAATTTTTTTGTTATTGTAGTTGCATTTTTATGATTAAAGAACGAAATACCAAACCAAAACCAATTGCAAAGGCAAATCATAAAATTTAAGATTACGAAAATTTCAATTGGAATAAATGCAAAGATTTATTTGTGATATTTTGATTCTGTTTCGAATATGCAGGAATGGAGCTGCACTAAGTGGTTTTTGAGATTACAATGACAACATGAAATAAAATAGAAATTAACATAAACGTAGAGAAGCACAGATCATGAAGGGGATCGGACTAAAACAGAGGTGACTTTGTTCGATTTGTCTTTGGAGTCTTTCTCCTGGTTTGCCATTTTGTCTTGACAATAAATCTCCGTAGAAAGATCATCACAAGCATTTATGTTAATTTGTTAACAATAATTTGTATGTAAATACGAGGATCTTAACGGAAGTCGGTTATAAGTTAAATGTACAATTGAACCCAAAGATGGAACTCTTTCTCAAGGAAAATTTTGAATTTATTAATTTTTAGTTTATTATCACGACGGGCATATCAATAATTCCGTGACTTTTCCAACTTCGCTCGTAGTTATGTGAAATGCAACTCTGCTCCCATCAAGTACTATTTGTTAAGAGACTACTGTCAAATTTTGAGAGAGTTCCGTCATTGAGTTTGTGATTAACAGCTGTTCAAAACATACAACCTCGTGGATTTTGTTTAAAATGGAAAAAAGTGAATTTTGAGGGCTCATTAAACAATATTTTTTGGGGAAAAAACCCGCCAATCAAACCAAGGAAGAGCTTGATAAATTCTGTGGGGACGATTTCAATGGTAAAAAAGTGGTTGACTAACTTTCGTTGTGATCGCACAAGTACAAATGACGCTGAACGTTCTGGCCGGCCAATTAAGGTCACTACATCTGAAAAACTCGAAAATATCCACGATATGGTGTTGGCCGATCGAAGAGTAAAAGTGCGTGAGATTGTTGAGGCCATACACATTTCATATGGCAGTGAGGTTTCGTTTTTACATGATCGCTAGGGTTTAAAAAAGCTGTCTGCAACATTGGTGCCGCGCTTGCTCTCAATTGATCATAAACGAAATCGTGTGACAACTTCAAAGAATTGTTTGGAGTTGTTTAACCGCAACTCGAATGATTTTCTGCACCGTTTTGTAACTGTGGATGAAACATGGATCCATTGCAACAGTCCGGAGACCAAGCAGCTGTCAAATCAATAAGTTTCTCCCAGTGAAGCGGCTCCGAAGAAGGCCAAGGTAACTCTGTCGGCCAACAAGGTGATGGCAACAGTTTATTGGGATGTACGCGGAATAATTTACATCGATTACCTTCAAAAGGCAAAAAACAATAATATTCACCAACTTATTGGACCGATATAACGAAATTTAAAAAAATTATCCCATATGGCCAAGAAAAAAGTTATTTTTTATGAAGATTATGCACGGATGAACCGCAAGTGCAGTCTCAACGGCAAAATTGCATGAATTGGGTTACGAATGGGTACCTCATCTGCCATATTCTCCGGATTCAACCCCCAGTGGCTGTTTGCTATTTCCAAACATAAAGAAATGGCACGGGGAATAGATTTAGCTTCAACGATGAAATTATTAATCAAACAAATGCCTTTTTTATGGACATTAAAAAATCCTATTTTTTTGAAAAGTATACAAAAATTAGAGAAACGTATTGAGCTAAAATGGGATTATGTTGAAAAATATTTTTTTTGCAAAAAAAATAATGTGTTCTACGAGTGCTGCTATATATATTACTGGCCTCATAATGAAAATGCGAATATTTATCATAAAAATGATATTATTTTTTTCAAAGTATTCTCCAGCATGATTTATATACTTTTGCATGCGCCCAAACCAATTGTCGAAGCACTTTTTCCACTCCGATTGAGACACCTCCAAAACATGGTTTTTGAACGCTTCAACAGCATCTTCTGGCGACGAAAATCGTCGACCACTCATTTTGTTCTTGATGAGCGGAAATAAAAAGAAGTCATTGTGTGCCAAGTCAGGGCTGTACGGCGGATTCGACTTTTCGGCCGGTCAAAAAGGCGCTGGTTTGAGCCGATATGTGAGAGCTCGCATTGTCACGGTGCACAATGATTCGTCTTCTCTTGTTCGTTTTTCGAATTTCTCCGAAGACTTCAGGCAACCAAATTGTGGTGTGCAACTCAGAATTGACCGTCCTACGTTGCTCAAGCGGAACAGTCGCTACATGACCAGTTTTAGACGAAAAAACAGGCGACCATTTGCTTCGAAGTGCTTCTTCGTCGAACAACTTTCGTTGGATTTGGCTCGTCTTCGAAGACCCACCCGGGCTCATATGCAACGATCTATGATTCGTCACCTGTGACGATCTTATAAACGTCTTCTGATGCACCGCTATCGTATTTTTTCAAAATTTCTTTGCACCAATCGACACGAGCCTTTTTTTAACGATTGTCAAATTGTACGGCCAGGTGTTCATGCAAGATCGAATGTGTGCTGGTGAAAGAAATGCCCAAGGATGCCTCTAACTCACGGTATGTCACATGACGATCTTACATTATCAGTTCACGCACGGCATCAATGTTCTCTAGCACAACGGCCGTTTTTGGACGACCTTCACGACCTTCGTCTTTGAGCGAGCGTCGGCCACGATTGAATTCATTAAATCAGTTTTTCACAGTGCTATAGGATGGTGCTTCATCGCCATACAAAGACTTAAGTTCATCGATGCACTCTTGTCGTGATAATCCACGTCGAAAGTTGTGAAAATGATTGCACGAAAAAGTTCACGAGTTAATCCCATTTTTATGCCATATTGATTTGTTCAAGTCACTGTAAACAACACAAATGATGGTCGTACGTCAAAACGTTCTGAGTACGTTTATGCTAAAAAATACCCAACTTTCTAAAGGAAATGTCAGCTAGAATTCGAAAAGTCACGGAATTATTGATATGATTAATCTGACACACGAGTACCTTAGTGTTTACATGGAAAGAAACATTTACAGGGTGGGCGATTCAATATTTTAAATTTCAATCGGTTGTAAAAGAAAGTACTGATAATTAAGTTTATGGTTTTATTGGAAAGGTTAAACTTTGTCTTTTAATAATGGAACACAATATTATTCACATGGCTACTACAACTGGCTCGGCAGTTCGTCACCCGATCAACCCAATTTTCCAGTACATTTCTGGTTGTTTCGGGTCGAATCTCTTCAATGGCAACATCGATTTCAAGTTTCAGCGCTTCTATTGTCCTTGAAGGCTTTGCGTAACGTTAATCTTTAATGGCTACCCACAGAAAGTAATCCAAAGGGCTCAAATCACAGCTCCGAGGCGGCCAATTGACATTACAATTTCGATTTTCCAAAACAGTGCGTAACATATCGATGGTTGCATCAGCTGTGTGACATGTGGCCCTGACTTGTGAAAACCAAATGTCATCCATGTCATTCTCTTGAATTTTTAAAAACAAAAACTCGTTGAGCATGGCGCAGTAACGCTCGCCGTTGACGGTAACGACGGCTTCTTGCTCATTTTCGAAGAAAAATAGCCCAATGATGTCCCCAGCCCAAAATGCACACCGAACAGTGACTCGTTGTGGATGCATTGGGTTCTCAATGGTCACGTGTTGGTCCTCTGTACCCCATATGCGGCAATTTTGCTTATTGACATTTATTTAAATACCCGTGCAAGGTGTTTGTTTCAAGTGCAAGGTGTATTTGCATCCCGGTACTTGCTTTCTGGATTATCACAACGGTGTTGCACCAGATCAGAAGAAAATTGTTAAGGCTAAGTGATTTATTTCTTTTAAGTACCATGTTTTATTAATAAAATTACCCATTTGACCGGATCTGGAGGCCAGGTGTGTTGACGTATCGCTGCCTGATTTGTTTCATTACATAGTAGACAACTTAAGCTATTCGGCAAAATTAGAGAATATGAATTTGTACCATTTTTCTATGTTTGACAGATCCGGAGCATTTTCCGAAAAAAAATCTTCGATTTTTGCCTGAAAAAAAAAACAAAAGATAAAAACAATCCTGCTAAATGTTTTTATTTAGCCCAATCTTTCCTCTTTTCTATAAAAAAAAAATGTATCGCTCACCAGGCCCACGCTTAAATTATGTATGTATCAACACTTTCTTGAGTAAAGGCAGGAATGGGTTAATTGAAAACACGTTTTTTCGGTAAAATTCTTCATCTCCTGCCGATGCGAAAACGCATCGGATGGTGTTTCACTATTAAATGACAAAATTAAACCTTTCCAGCAAAAACCAGAAATTTAAAAAAAAATTATCTTAGATTTACCTGGATGACATTCCACAATTATTTAAAACATAAATTCAAATCCTCTTTAAACTCTTCATTTTAAGCCCGCAGATCATGTGTCGATCAGAAGAAGGCGATATCGCTGAGGCAGGCTCTTATATTCTTGGTTAAGTAAGGTAATGAAACGGCACGATTGTCGCAATGAATGCGACGCAAAATCCTTTATGGAAATCGCGCGTATAGATACTAGGTTTAGATAATTAGGACTCGAAATACACCCAGAGAAAAAATAATGTTACTACTCGTAGTATGATTGTGTTACGATTGATCATTGAAACGTAACAATAGTATTATTGCCGTATTTAAAAATCAAAATATGGTTGTAGTAACAATGGAAATGTGATTGGTGCGACAAGAGTATTGGTTTCTTGGATTTCATATCAACAGTAATATGATTAGGACCACCAAAAATTCAAATTTAGACAAATAACAATTATACAGTGCGATTGTTATTTGTCTAAATTTGAATATTTTAAAACAAAATTATTGTTGGGAATCTCATGCAATAAAAGTACTTACTCTTATTTTATGCAAATTATTTTCTTTTTAAACAAACTGAAATATTAACTGAAATATTTTCAATATAAGTATATGAAATGTTTACGTTTATAAAACGAATCGAAAAATCCTATTTTTTAAAGGTGTATTGAGCTAAAGGGGGATTATGTTGAAAAATATTTTTTTTTGCAACACAAACTGTGTTTTATTCGATTTGGATTTAGTTAACTGAAATATTTTCAATACACGAAACGCTAACGTTTTTTAAACTAATTTTTCATACTAATAAATAAATCTGTCCTATTATTTTGAATTTTATGTATTTTTATGGCAAATTATAAATACCAAGAAAATAATCCCTGATGAACAATTCGGATTTAGATTATTTCACAGCACAACACATCAAGTCAAGCGCATAACAAACAAACCATATTAACCATCAATTTCAGCAAGGCAATTCAACGGCTATGGTGTTATTAGATGTTGAGATAGCTTCCGATACAGTTTGGTAAGACGGTCTAATATATAAATTGCTGAAAATGAATTTTCCATATTATTTAATTAAAATAGTTCAATCGTTCTTATGTCAGCGTTCATTTTGTGTTGGAATTAATAATTCAATTTCTGATTGTCTTCCTGTTCCTGCCGTTGTGGGATCTGTTCTAGGTCCAGTCCTTTACTTATTATATATGTTTGATTTTCCTCAACTGAACCATTGCACATACGCATTCTTTGCAGATGATTCAGCAGTGCTGTGTTCTGGTTTGCTCGCCCATTCAAAACTGCATTCAAGCTTTTCTAGACAATTTAAATGGAAAATCAAAATTAACACCAAGAAATCACAAGCAATCTTTTCACAAGGAAAAGAAAAGCTTGTTATATTCCCGGTTCTAATCTTTGTATGTTTGGAAGAGAAATTGCCTGGCCTGACTCTGACAGATATCTAGGAGTATTTCTGAATAAACGTCTGACTTTTAACGATCATGTCAATCACATTGTAAAAAAAATTAATGTATCTGTTAAATTACTTTATCCTTTTATAATTAGGAAGTCTGAGCTAAATTTTTCCAACAAGATCGTCATACTAAAAACAGTTTTTCAAGCTTTTGCTCTATATGCTTGCCCTGTGTGGGGCAATTGCGCCAAAACTCATATCCGGAAAATTCAAATTTCCCAAAACAGAATATTAGAAATGATGTTGAATTTACCGTGGCACTTTAGCACAAAAAGGCTCGTGATTTAAGTTGTGCCGAATATATTCACAACCGAATTAAAAATATTACCCACAAATTTGAAAACGCTTGTAACTTCAGCGAAAACAATTATATCGTAAATCTATACAATTTCAACCAAATACTCACTAATGTAATTTATGTGAATCACAAATATTAAATATCTTGTTTTTAATATCCCATAAGGATATATTCTAATGAAGGCATTTAAATTCTTTCCTTCTCCTTACTTTTCACTTATTTCTTAATTTCAATAATGTATTATTATTATTATTATTATTATTATTATTATTATTATTATTATTATTATTATTATTATTATTATTATTATTATTATTATTATTATTATTATTATTATTATTATTATTATTATTATTATTATTATTATTATTATTATTATTATTATTATTATTATTATTATTATTATTATTATTATTATTATTATTATTATTATTATTATTATTATTATTATTATTATTATTATTATTATTATTATTATTATTATTATTATTATTATTATTATTATTATTATTATTATTATTATTATTATTATTATTATTATTATTATTATTATTATTATTATTATTATTATTATTATTATTATTATTATTATTATTATTATTATTGTTATTGTTATTGTTATTGTTATTGTTATTGTTATTGTTATTGTTATTGTTATTGTTATTGTTATTATTATTATTATTATTATTATTATTATTATTATTATTATTATTATTATTATTATTATTATTATTATTATTATTATTATTATTATTATTATTATTATTATTATTATTATTATTATTATTATTATTATTATTATTATTATTATTATTATTATTATTATTATTATTATAGTTGTTAGGTTTCTCATTTAAACCATCTCTAAAATATGTATAAAGTAGAACTGTAGTAAAAAATATATTACCTAAATAAACAAACATCAAACATCAAGTTTTTTAAAATAAATTTACTTGCTAAAATTAGTCCCAATAGAGGGCGGCTCGGAAATTTCTTAGCCTATCAATGAAAGAGAATAGTTAGTTTTTCAAAAATATTTTTATTTTTCAATATAATCTCCTGAAACTTCAATACACTTAGTCCAACGCTTATCTAGCAATTCTATCCCTTGATAAAAATAGTTTTCCTCAAGGTCTTCAAAATAGTGGTTTACAACTGTAATTGCATCTTCATTTGAGGTAAAACGCTTGCCAGCAAGGATTTTTTTATATTTGGGAACAGGTAAAAGCCACTGGGAGCTAAATCAGGAGAATAAGGTGGGTGGTCAAGCAACTCGTACTTTAATTCGTTGATTTTAGCCATTGTTAAAACACTCTTGTGCGCTGGTGCGTTGTCTTGATGAAAAATTATTTTTTTGTGTTGTAAGCCAGGACGTTTTTCTCGAATTTGTACATTTAATTGATCTAAAAGGTTGCAATAGTACTCTGAATTTATTGTTTTACCTTTTTGCAGATAGTCAATCCATAAAATATCTCTGAAGTCCCAAAAAACCGTTGTCATAACCTTACCAGCCGATAGAATTGTTTTTGCCTTCTTTGGGGCACTTCCTCCAGCTTCAGTCCATTGTTTAGATTGTGCTTTTGTCTCTGGAGTATAGTGTTGGATCTATGTCTGATCAACAGTTATGAAACGACGCTTAAAATCCATTTTATTTCGCTGAAAACGATCCAAACAAGCTTGAGAAATGTTCATTCTTATGCGTTTTTGGTCGACTGTTAACAAGTGCGGCACCCATCTTGCAGAAAGCTTTTTCATCTGTAGTTCTTCATGCAAAATTAAATGGACTCGATCATTTGAGATGCCCATGATATTAGCTATTTCACGCACTTTTATTCGTCGATCATTTAATACCATATCATGCACTTTGGCTACAATTTATGTTGTTGTTGCTGTTTTTGGACGTCCACTACGTGGTTCATCTTCAATGCTTGTACGACCACGTTTAAATTCAGCAACCCAATTTTTTACTGTTGCATATGAAGGAGCACTTTCACCTAACACATTCACCATATCATTATGAATTTCTTGTCCCGATAAACCTTTTTTATGTAAATATTTAATGACACCACGCATTTCTAATTTTTCCATTGTAAAAAAATCGCGGATGCGTCTTTTGTGAACACCTGTTTCTATATGAAGGAGTTGCCAGATCGAAACAAAATTTAACATGTGTTCATAGCAGAGATGGAAGTTTTTCTGTTTATACCGCGCTTTTTGTGCTAGGCTAAGAAGTTTCCGAACCGCCTCGTACACCCCAATCCTAAAAAGTAGTTTTGGGGATCATAGCATGGTGGAGTGGGATCATACTATGGCTGTAGGGATCATAACATAGTTGTTTGTGAATCATACTATGGTTGTTAGAGACATATTATGGTTGTACATACTTGGTTGCGAGGACAATTATATGGTTGTGACGATCATAGCATGGTTGAGTGTGATTCAAACTATTGTTGTGGCGATCATAGTATGGTTGTGTGTGAATTTTTCTATTCTTGTGAGGATCATAATATGGTTGAGGGAATCACAGTATGGTAGTCTGTAAATCATACTATTGTGGTGAGGATCATAACGTTCTTGTGCTACAACCATATATCCAACAATATTATTATGCTCTTCAAATATTGTTATCCCAACCATACTTTTTTTCTACGTGTATTAAAAAGTTTTTTTATCGTAAGAAATAAATTACAGGTGAGGGGTAAATGAGGCGCTCACTTAAATATCATACGGCTCTCGTACAGTTATTCAATATTTATTAACAATTAAATATATTCGCCCATTGTCCGCACAGTGTTTTGAGTGAAATGTTGATGGTTATGGCCCACCATAAAAGAAAAACAGAATATGGCAGACGCAATTCATTGTTGTGTTACAACTTTTACTTCGAGTGGCAGGCAGGAGTAGAAAAAGAACAAGCCGAGAGACAACCCGACACACGCAGGCCACAAATGCATGATTTAATGTTATGCCTTGAAGTTCTTACAACAATAACAGCCACCGATCAACAGCAACAATGCAGCAATAATCATAAGCATCAACCGCATCAGCATCATCGTCGTCGTCATCGTCATCATAATCCTCGACAGAATCACCAGCACACCACCACAATCAACTGCATCATAACCACCATCACCATCGTCGTCGTCGTCGTCGTTGTGATCCTTAAACAAATGACAGTTATTCAAATTTTATTTTCCAACTAAACGCAGCACCGCACCAGCGTCCGTAAGAAAGGAAGGCTTCTCTGTTCTCTCTCCCGTCCCGGCACATGATTTGGCTGGAACTCAGCATGACATTACGAAGATTGGCATACAGTGGACTCTGACTCTGGCTCCAAGTCAGACTTTGACTTTTCTTCGGTTGGTTCACGTCGCACACGGGCTGTCTGTTTATGTCTGTCTGTCTGCCTGCCTGCCTTTACGGAGATTTACGCAACATGTTACGTTTACGTTTCGAAATGCAGACGTGTAATGTTATTTGCCCATTTCGTTCTGTGCGTTTTGTTTCTCTTACAAAGTTCTTTGGTGTTGTTGCTGTTGTTGTATGCAGATACTAGATACTCTGCCTGCGACCAGGCGACATACAGGTGTACAGGTGTGTATGTGTGTAGCTGTCGCTGTTGCATGCCGCACTTGGTGCATTGCATGCTAATTGAAAAATATCATTTAGCAGCAAAGATGAGTGCAACGCATAGAAATGGTCGTGCGATTTTATGTTATGGATACTATACAAGAACAACACAAAGCCTAGAGCGTGGTGGGATAAACGGAATACACGGAGCGAAAAAATTCCATCATTGGCACTGAGATACAAATGCACGTCACTTCGTATACTGAGGCGTCCATTTCCAACTATTTTTATACCCACCACCAAAGAGTTGGTGGTATCCTAAATTTTGTATACTGTTTATAACACCACGAAATATTAATTATAGACCCTCTTAAGTACTTAGTAGGGACATAAATACTGTTACACACGTTTTATGCTATAAAATAAAAAGAACTGAATGTTTTTGGACCAAACTTTTTTTAATATATTTATTGATTTATATTGTATCGAAAAAGAATCTACTTCCGCCTTTTGCCTTTACACACGCCTTAAGTCGCACTGGACAATCGTCAATAGCTGCACGAACCTCGTCCATAGGAAAATTGGCCACAGATCGAACCAAAGCAGTCTTAAGAAATCCAATGTTGGGGTATCTTTTGTGACAAACCTTGTCCTCTAAAATCGTCCACAATTTGTAATCCAATGGGTTCAAATCTGTACTGCCTGAGGGCCATTCTTCAGAGGAAATGAACGCTGGCAAATTGTTTCGAAGCCAGGCCTGGGACGTTTTAACCTTATTGGCCGGCGCAGATTCCTGCTGGAAAGTCCATGGCTGGTGTTGGAACAGGAAATTGTTAAGAGGCTTTACAGAAGCTTCCAAAACGGTTTCTTGTTAAACTTTGGCCGAGGTTTTGACTCCTTGTTCGCAGAAATGCAGGTCAGTGACCCCATCGTAAGAGACACCCCCCAATGACTGAAGCTGGGTGATGACCCTTTTCCACCCTTGGGATCGGTTCAGTTGCTTCCTTAGATGACCGCGCATACACTCTATCATTTTGCTTCCTTAATTTTTCCTGAACAGTAGAAATTTTTTCATTGGTGAACAAAATTTTTCTGTGCAAGTTATCAGCGTGCTTTACTAAAAGACGTTTGGATTTTTAATCCTATTTTTTTTTAAAGCTGAAGTCAATAAATTTCCAGTACGTCGTTTGAACGCCCCAAGTCCCAAGTCATTTTTAATGATTCGACTCATGGACTTTTGCGTGATATTCATCTCACGGGCCAAGATTTTCTGTCTTCGAACGGATTTCTGAGAATTCTTGATTTAACTAACGGCTTTGATGACATGCGGTGTTCGAACAGAGCGTGGGCGGCCCGACCGGTGGCGGTATTTTACATCTCCAGTCTCCTCAAACAGTTTTATGCATCGGTAGACAAACATGCGTATAATCCCTAGTGGCCGGAGTGTTTTGAAAATATCGCTTTTTTCATAGCACACTTGAAAATCGCTTTTACAGCGATACCGTTCTCATTATCTGACCACTCCATGATGAAAGTTGAAACAATTTTAAAATCCCGTCACTGACTTACGCTATTGAGGTTAGCTTTCAAAACCCATATGACATTAACGGGGTATGTTCAGTTCTACTATTGAAATGGGTATGTTCAAAGTTGTGACAGTATTTATGTCCCTACTAAGTATATATAGGGTGGGTCATTTAAAATTTCAAATTTGAATTAGCTGTAAAAAAGGACTGATAATTTTTCCAAATATCTGGTTTTATTAGAAAGGCTGAACTTTGTCGTTTAATAATGAAACAACATCCGACGCGTTTTCTCTTCGCCCAATGGCCTGAAGATTCTTTGGCAAGAGATGAAAAAATTTACCGAAAATCGTGCTTTTTGCCTCATATGTGACAGCGCATAGAGAAAGGGACCTAAGGGTAAAAAAAATAAATTTTCATTTTTTTTTTTCTTTTTTTGATGTGGACAATATCTGAGCATCGAATGAGACTGATCCCATGCCCCAAAAGTGTTCCCTCCCAGAGATATGCGCGTTTTATGAAAGTGAAATCGACGATTCTAAGCGCAAATAGAAAGAGACCTAATCTTTAAAATGGCTCCCATGAACAAACCTGGTTTTTAACCTTAGGTCCCTTTCTATTTTGCGCGTCACATATGCATACAACGAGTCACAGTTTGGTGTGGGTTTTGGGCTGGCGGCATCATTGGTCCATTTTTCTTCGAAAATGAGGAAAGAGCCGCCGTTCCCGTCAACGGAGAGCATTACAAAGCCAGAGTCACCGAATTTTGGTTTCCAAAAATGCAAGTGACATTTGGTTTCAATAAGACGGGGCCACATGTCACACAGCCAACTTAATCATTTATATTGTACGCACTGTTTTTGAAAATCGAAAAATCAGCCGAAATTGTGATGTCAATTGGACGCCTCGGAGCTGTTATTTAAGCCCTTTGGATTATTTTCCCTAGGGAGCCTTTAAGAATAAATGTTACGCAAGGCATCCAGAGACAATTGAGGGGTTGAAACATGAAATCAAAGTTGCCATTTAAGAGATTCGACCCGAAACAATCGAAAAGGTACTGAACAATTGGGTAGATGGATGAGATACAGCCAAGTTACTTATAGTTGTGGTAGTCATATGTTCCCTTACTAAACGACAAAGTTCAAAAAATTATCTGTACTTTTTTGTTAACAGCCTATTTAAATTAAAAATTTTAAATCGCTATTTAAATTAAAAATTTTGTGACACACCATATTCTAGCGGAACCACAAGGCTTTTACATTAATTTATCGGCTCGAATGGCTTTCGGCTCGAAAAACAATGGGTGATCCAAGTAGAGATACTTTTTTCAATAGCCTTTTTTGACAGATTACGTGTGAGTCGTGTCATGCTGTCATGTTATTTTCGTTTAGTATTGTTTGGCATTTCATCATGGAAAAACTTACGCCTGAACAACGTTAACAAATCGTTCAACTTTATTGCGATAATTCACGTTCTGTGAGGAATGTGTTTTGTGCACTTCGTTCAACTTATGGCCGACATAATCGGCCTACTGAGCGCACTATTCGCAACACCATCACCCATCTTGAGACCCAGCATTCATTATTGGATAATATTTGACCGAATAGACCACGTCCAGCACGCAGTGAAGAAAATGTAGCGGCCGTAGCTGAGAGTGCACACCAAGACCGTGGAGAGTCGATTCGGCGCCGTTCGCAGCAACTCGGGCGAACGTTTGGAACGACTTGGCGCATTTTACGTCGAGATCTTAAATTGAAAGCGTACAAATACAGCTTGTGCAAGAACTAAAGCCGCCCGACGTTCCCAAGCGACATCGGTTCGCTCTATGGGCTCTTGAAAAGTTCCAAGAAGATCCGACGTTTTCGAGCCAAATTTTGTTCAGCGATGAGGCCCATTTCTGGCTCAAGGGGTATGTAAATAAGCAAAATTGCCGCATTTGGGACGAAGAGCAACCAGAAGAGGTTCAAGAGTTGCCACTTCATCCAGACAAAAACAACGGTTTGGTGTGGAATCATCGGTCCATATTTCTTCAAAAATGCGACCGTTATAGTGCCATGATAACCGACTATTTGATGCCTGAAATTGAAGCTCGTGATCTCGGCAACATTTGGTTTCAACAAGACGGCGCCACTTCCCACACATCGCACCAATCAATGAATTTATTTAGAGAACACTTCGGTGAGAAGATAATTTCACGTATTGGGCCGGTCGATTGGCCACCTAGATCGTGTGATATCACACCGTTAGACTTTTTCCTGCGGGGATATGTAAAGTCTAAAGTTTATGCGGACAAACCCGCGTCGATTCAGGCCTTGGGGCAAAACATCACGCGTGTCATTCGCCAGTTACCAGTCGAAGTGATCGAACGAATCATCGAAAATTGGACTCAACGGATGGACCATCTGAGATGTGGCCGCGGCCAACATTTGATAGACATAATTTTCGAAAAATAAATGCCAAAGAGTGTTCTTTTAAATGATAATAAACATTCCCCATTCAATTTGAATTTTCTGAGTTTTTTTTCTTTACAAAAGTAGGGAACCTCAAAATGGATCATGCGTTATAATCTGAAAAAAAAAATTAAAAAAAGTATTCAAACGAAAAAGTAATTAAATTTTTTGGTAACTCTTGGCGCGCCCTGTACATTGAACTTCATTTTACACAGCTTCCTCAGTACCACATCCCTTAATAAAGCCAAATTGAAAATCATAAAATAGCCTATCTTCTTAAAAATAGCGTAGCAGTTTATCTAATGGATCTTACTCAAAAATCCTATAAATATTAGAGAGTATAGACTTATCAGAAGGCGTGGCAGACATCTCCTTCGGTATCTTTACTATTCTGTGTTTTATGAGCTTGGCTGGATAATTAGAAGAATTAGTTATTTTACTTAAAACATCTTTAAAAAACATCTAACATGAGCCTTGAATCCGAACCTAATTTTTAATCCTGTCGTTTTCTGTCGGTGCATTTACAACGCATTATGCCACGCACGTTTCGCCGCTACAAACAACATTTTTTAGGCGCCTTTTGACGTCAGTTTATATTTGAAATCTTTTACGCTTCGCTATTTGTTGTCCGTTCTCAGCTATCTGCTGCTCCAAAGCTAAGGTGCACCCAATAACACCAACCAACCAACCGACCGACCGATCGGCTGTCCAACCAACACCTGAATGAATGAATGAATGAGTGACGTCTGCTGGTGTTGCTATCGCTGTTGTTGTCCGAGGTTTTAGATGTGCAACAAACTTTTTTGGTTTTTGTTACAGCACGAGTACAGAAACAAAAAAGAACTGTATTGCAGAACATGAACCGAACGATCCGAACCTGTACGCAAATCGATTTTAACATTCAAATCAATAACGCATAGCAATGCCGCAGAACGCGGCCAAGGAATGGGGCGGGCAGTGGAGAGCCAGTGCTCGAAAGAAAATCGTAAAATCAAAAGAAATCCTTATTAAATAACGGTCAATATTATAGTACCCATGGAACGAATAGGCTGGAGCAGCAGCAACAACCACAACAACTACCATGACCATAAAAGCAACAGCACCACAACAACAACATGATCGAGCAACAACGGCAACAAGCGGCGGACACGATTTGCAGCCACAACGGCCGCTCTAGGTTCTTAGAGGGAACAGTGCGTGTTTTAATCAGAATCATTCGAGAGCAGCAGCGTCTGTCTCGTTTTCCTTAGGTTCAAACGGTCGGTCGGTGGTGCGGTGCGTCGTTTTGCATCATATGGTGCTGGTGCCGGTGTTGGTGCTGGTAATGGCGATGTTGCTATCGCCTCATATCGTACGTATCGTGTTGTTGGTCTTGTACTATTATGGCTCTTTTCCTGCACCTGAATGGGGAAAAGTCCGCATCGTGATACAATAAAAATTACAAAATACAGCTAAAGTTCATGTTGTTCTTTCTTTTACGCTGCTTAGCCTGTATGAATGTGTTTTTCGTGTTTTCTTCTTAACATTTCATGTGATTAGTTTTTCTTTACATCGTCTTGTGGCGATAGAAACGACCCATCGATCGATCGCTGGCTCACTCTATTGGAAAATAATTTATGTACGATTGCATGCGAATGCGATTATTATTAAAATTGTGATTATTAATCTGAATGGGAATATTTAAGCAGATTTTCTTTCGCCTTCTTTGTGCGTTTCGATTTTCTTCATTTGCCGGCTTTTACAACGTCACTTTGACTTTTGATTACAAACAATTATTGTGCGTTATTTCCTATTTCTTTAGGTTTCGAGCAAAGTTTTTAATAAAATTACTATTGAATTAAATATTCAATTAGTTTGATTTTGCTTTATTTTTCCATGATTTGTCTATTTGAGAAACTATTGTGACTATTAAATGTTCGAAGAAAAACATTTACAGTGGCCGTGTTCCAATGGTAACTCTACTAGGAGGCCACTAACGCAATAACTACGCACTATTGTACACAAATATAAAAATGATTTTCCTTACAGAAACTATAAACATTTTGCGTTGCGTTTGTTTTAAATAACTAAAATTTTTTGGGAAGAAAGTTATTCAAGAGGTATAAAAAAATATAAAAATTCAATCAAGTGTGGAATCTTTATTGGTAATTTGAAAGGACATTTTATGGTATTTATTTTTTGAATATAATTTCTTTCAAATGTTGGCCGCAACTACGCGTCAAAGTTTGCATTCTGAGGGTCCAATTTTGGATGACTCGTTCGATCATTTCGAACGGTATGGCTTTAATTACACTCGTGATGATGGCAAGACCTGAATCGTAGCTGCTTTGTCTGCATAGACTTTGCACTTTACGTAACCCCAAAGAAAAATGTATAAAGGCGGCCCAACTTACCTGTCCAAAACGAAATGATCTCTCGATATATCCATTGTTTGAGCAACTGTATGGCAGGTGGCACCGTCCTGTTGCAACCAAGTGTCGTCAAGATTACGGTCTTCAATTTCAGGTAGCATTAAGATCGATATCATGACGCGATAGCGTAACGGTTACGTTCCATCCATCATCATTTTTCAAAAAAATATGCACCGATGATTCCACCAGCTTATAAACCGCACCAAACAGTGGTTTTCTCTGGGTATAATGACACCTCTTAAACCTTTACTTGTTGCTCTATAACCCAAATGCGGCAATTTTGTTTATTGACTTTGCCGTTGAGCCAGAAATGGGCCTCATCACTGAACAAAATTTTGGTCGAATACAGTGGATCTTCCCGTTTCTCACCGAACGCTCATTTCCATAATATAGTTGCCAACATTTGAAGGTAATTATTTTCAAAAAATAAATGCCATAAAATGTCCTTTTAAATTACCAACAAAGATTCCACACTTGATTTTAATTTTTATATTTTTTTTTGTTCTGAAAAAATACATCTAGATCAATCACCCTATATATAGCGAGTTAAAGCAAGCTATGTTAAAGGGTGGTTAAATTTTAAGGGCCGATGTTGAATGTGAGCCACAGCCAAATGTCAATTTTTTTGCATTTCATTTTCCAATTTTAGACTAACTCAATTTGAACCAAGGAAAGATACGCAAGCGAGCAACGCGATAAAGTTATTCAGGCTTCGGGCAACAGTGGATGAGCAATTTTCGAAGAAAATCATCTTCAGTGATGAGGCACATTTTCACCTCAGTGGATTCGTCAATAAGCAGAATTGCCGCATTTCGACGAATGATAATCCAAGAGTGATTGTCGAAAAAACAATGCACCCACAAAGAGTGACTGTTTGGTGTGGTTTATGGGCTGGTGGGCATCATCGGACCGTATTTTTTCCGAAATGAGGCCGGTCAGGCAGTAACTGTGAATGGTGTTCGCTATCTTGAAATAATAACGAACTTTTTATGGCCCGACAACAGGATGGTGCCACTTGCCACATAGCTAAAGAACAATGGCTCTTTTCTGCCACAAACTCAATGGCCGTGTTATCTCACGTCGTGGCGATGTTAATTGGCCGCCAAGATCATGTGATTTGACACCGTTGGAAAGGTGTACGTCGATAAGCCAGCAACAATTCACATTCAATTACGAGTATGCCTCAGCGTCATCGAAAATTTGGACCATCAGATGGAGGTGAGCCGCCGAGGTCGCGGCGGCCATTTGGCCGATATTTTGGTCCATACATACTTGAACCATACCAATATTATCATAATAAAAAAAAATGGCAATAATTTTCTAAACAATTTGTGTTTTACTCGTATTCAAAATCAACATCGCCTTTACAATTTTATATTTTAATAAATAATTTTATATTTTAATAAAATACAGAATATTTAAGATATAAAGTATAAGAATGATATCGTGCACAGCTTACTGAGTTGAGAGAAGTTTCTCCTTGTTCCATATTGGGATGTTTTAGAGATGAAGTAAGTAAGTAAGTTAGTTTCAGAAGGTCAAACTTTGATGACTTTGTGAAAAGTTCCAATATCTCAACCAACGTTTGAATAAGGTGGAGGTATTTTTTTTAAATAAAAAAATAAAAAAATTGATATCAAGTGTGAAATCTTTATTGTTTATTTGAAAGGACATTTTAAGCCATTTATTTGTATGTATGTATTTATTTTCTATCAATATTACAGAGTTTTGTATTATTTACAAGTTTTTGAGTTTTTATCTTATAGATATTTCAACAAATAATTACATTTAAAATGTTGACATATAAATAAATTTTAAATAAGAATAGGAAAAAGACAGTAAAAACCCTATAATTAATATCACAAAAATTATTAATAAGAAGTTTTGGAACCAACCGCTAAATCATTCTATAATTGTATATAGAATGAGTTAATTATTGATCATCAAACTTCTCAGATGTACGTAGTTAGACCTTCTGCATTTTTCGTTGAATGCCAGAGTCATGTCATTTATTAAGATCTGAATCGTTTTCTGTCTAGACCTTCTATGCAATTCTTCAGTGGAGAATCTTTTTGGCAAATTGTATATAATTTTCAAGTTTTTATTCTGTATAACTTGCAAAGGTTTCTTGTGTGTTTTAGCACAAGTTCTCCAGATCGGACACCCATACGTCAGAATTGGTCTGATGCACATTCTATATTAAAGCAGTTTATTCCTGAGATTAAGTTTAGACTTTCTGTTCAAAAGAGGGAAAAGTGCACGTCCGCACCTTACGGCATTTTGGCATACAGAATTTAAGTGTGCTCTAAACGTTAGTTTCTGATCCAGGATAATTCCCAGATATTTAATCTCCTTTGAAAACTCTATTTCCCTCCCTTGAACTCTCAGCCTCTGAGTAGGAATTCTTTTTGGAGATTTATTGTATGGAAAAACTATTGCCTGAGACTTATCCTCATTTATCTGTATTTTCCAATTTGTAAACTATTTGCTAGCTGAACAAAGTGTCTTTTGCATACGCTTGACTATTGCGTTAGAAACCTTACCACTGCATATAAATGCGCTGTCATCAGCGTAAAACGCTACGTCATTTCCCACTGGAAGTTTGAAGTCTGAAGTGTATAATTTCCTTCAAATTTTGGAACTATGCCTCAGGGTGTTTATTTTAAAGGTCTAACTTTGGATGACTAGTTCGACCAAAATGTTGTTCAGTGATGAGGCCCATTACTGGCTTAACGGAACGAAATTGCCACATAGCGGCTGAAGAGCAACCAGTAGAGGTTCAAGAGATGATATTATACCCAGAGAAAACCGCGGTCTGATCCGGCTTATGGGCTGGTAGAATCGGTAAAAAAATTTTTCAAAAATGATGATGGCCGGAACGTAACCGTGGATGGTGTTCGCTATCGCGCCATAATATCGGACTTTTTGTTACCTGAAATTTAATCCCGCAATCTTGACGACATTTAGTTTCAACAGGATGGTGCCACTTGCGATACAGTTGCTCAAACAATGGATCTATTGAGTGGTCATTTCATAGAGCAGATAATTTCACGTTTTACACACCAAGATCGTTTGATATCACACCTTTAGACTTTTTTCTTTGGGGCTAGGTAAAGTCCAAAGTCTATGCAGACGAACCAGCTACGATTAAGGTTTTGGAAGGCAACATTACGCGTGGCATTAACGCCATACCAGTCGAATTGCTCGAATGAGTGATCCTAAATTGGACCCTCAGAAGGGACACCCTGAGGCGGCCAACATTTAAAGAAAAATATTTTCAAAAAAAGGCATAAAATGTCCTTTCGAATGAACAATAACGATTCCACACTTGATTTGAATTTTTGTGATTTTTTTTTATTTTTAAAAAAATACCTCTAGATTGATTACCTGATATATCATAGTTGCACGGAAACCCCTATGCAAAACGTCGGCAGGATTACTACACCATCGACATATACTCGTATGTAGCTGCGAAAGACATGCTGTTTGATGTAAGATTCATTAGAATACATTTTTTAAATGACCCCAGAAAGACACCCCAATATGGCCCTCAAATGAACCCCGACTCCTCCTCCCACTCACACTTAAAATGTTAATTAAAATTTATTTCCATAACAACACCGCATCCACAAAAACCAGCAGCCAAAAGCCAGTCATTTTATCGTATGTCAACAAAACAAAAAAACGCTCACAAAAATCTCATTAAAAAGAAAATTCCCAAAGTTACGCGCAGCACCTAACTAATGGTGTTGGTGGCATGTTGTGCTTTGTGTTGTTGTCGAGGTGCATCATCACCAACGGGCAGGGCAGCAACAGAGGCAGCAGCATGTTTAACTTATGCTCGATGTTTAGACATATTTTGAAGGCTTAAGTGCCGGCCATTAGTCGTGGCTACACCCTCAACCCAAAGCAAATACGGCGGCTGGCCAACACGACGACGATGGCACAGATTGGCCAACGAAGCAGACGCTGACACTGCCGTTGAGTGTGCCACCACATGTGGTGTGTGTCTGAGAGTTTGCGCAAATAAGAAAGAAAGTCTGTCTGAAGGTGTGTCCAGAATTAAGTGAAAAAATACAATTCCGAAAAACACAAATAAAAAAAAATTATGGAAAAATAAATGAAAAACTGCACAAAATGTGCATACTCGTAAATAACACAGATACGAATACAACAACAAAAAAAAACCATACAAAGTGTCAGACATTAGGTCACATCTGAAGAACGCAGGAAATGCCCAGACCTAACGCTCACGTCGACCGTCATGATGGTTGGCAGACGCATTCCGCCTAAGACGAGAGGAAGTATGGCCATAGGCTGTGACGGATCGATGGATGGATCGTTCGCAGGATAGGATGGCCATCACAGGTATTGACACAATCTGTTTTAAACCAGCCAGCGACCAAATATTTATACATTTTATGGGCAGCCGTGATGGGCATGTCTAGGCTCAGACAGTCGTTTATTGATTTGTGTGACAATCTAGACGTTGTCGCCGCTCTGCTTCAAACGTTTCTCTTCCTCGCCCTCGCTCGAAGTGTTAGCACTTGCTGCAATGCAAGTTTTATTTTTGTGGCATATTTGCGAAACTCGCTGCATGCTGTTTGTGTGTTATCTTTGAAATCTAGGAGATATGATAAGGGAGGGAAATTCATTTACATTTTAATGGGAATTGGATTTACTCAGAAATCGAGCAGAGTTTGTTGGAAGTGCCTGAAGAATTTATTAGCAAGAGCTAAGGGCCAAAAAAAGTATGTTAAAGAATGTAAAACAAAATACAGAAACAAGGAGAGCTGCCCAAAACGCAACGCAGCAGCGCGTAGTAACTAGTAATTGAGGGGGATATTGAAAAGTTAGAAAGAAACATTTTAAAAAAGAAAATGGTTATCTAGGTCTCGAAAAATTGGATGGACAGGGTCTGCTTCTATGGAGCCACCCACATGGCTGAAATAAAAGTGTCCTAAAAATAATTGCAATGATTGTAGTCATATCAATATTTATTCCTTTTACTCATATAAGAAACAAAGGGCCGTAACAATTTATTTATCAATATTAATAATATATTGATATATCAATTAGTATTCTTTTAAATATGTGACGCGGAAAATAGAAAGGTTAAAACCAGTTTTATTCAGGAGAGCCATTTTAAAGATTACTCGTAGGTCCCTTTCTATTTGCGCTTTGAATTGTCGACTTCACTTTCATAAAACGCGCATATCTCAGGGAGGGAACACTTTTGGGGCATGGGATCGGTCTCATTCGATGCTCAGATGTTGTCCGCATCAGAAAAAAAAAGTGAAAAGTTGATGAAAAGTTTTGCTCAGGAGAGCCATTTTAAAGATTAGGTCCCTTTCTATTTGCGCTAAGAATCGTCGACTTCACTTTCATAAAACGCGCATATCTCTGGGAGGGAACTTTTTTGGGGCATGGGATCGGTCTCATTCGATGCTTAGATGTAGTCCACATCAAAAAAAGAAAAAAAAATGAAAATTGATTTTTTTTACCCTTAGGTCCCTTTCTCTATGCGCTGTCACATATACAAAAATTTGTAAATCCCTGTTAGGTACGTTCTTAGTAGGGACATAAATACTGTTACACACGTTTTATGCTGTAAAATAAAAAGCACTGAATGTTTTTGGACCAAATACTTTAAATATCCAAAAATAAGCTACTTATTCGAAATGTCCGCCTTTTGCCTTTACAAACGCCTTAAGTCGCACTGGCCAATCGTCAATAGCTGCTCGAACCTCGTCCATTGGAAAATTGGCCACAGCTCGAACCAAAGCAGTCTTAAGAGATCCAATGTTGGGGTATCTTTTGTGACAAACCTTGTCCTCTAAAACCGTCCACAATTTGTAATCCAATGGGTTCAAATCTGGACTGCCTGTGTAATCCAATGGGTTGGTTAAACAGACATAAGTGAATGATGACTTTAAAAATTAAATTGAGGATATGGAAATGGATATGGAGATGGACCATATTCCAACGAAAGAATGGATTTTTTGCGCGAGAAATTCAGAGGCCCAGGTATCTCACTTATAGTCGATGATAATGGCCACCACGATCATGAAATGAAGACCACGATACCGTTAGACTTCTTTCTTTGGGGATTTTCGAAAGAAATGAGCGTCCATAAGCCAAGAACAATTAAGGAGGACGAGATAATTCGAAACATTAACGACATTGAATTATGTCTTGGATTCGTTGAAAATATGAACCATTTATGCCACCGAAGCCGTGGCGACCATTTGTCAGATACTTTATTTGAAGCAAAATTGTCATAGATCCTTCTGTCATAATAAAAGATGCTAAGTTCATTTTCTAAAACCTCTTTGTTTTATTAACAATTAACATCGTTCGTTTTAGTTGGACACCTCTTTATAAAACACTGTGACACTTTTCTGGCCTGCTAAATTAATGATTTCTAAGCACCTCGGTCTTGAGAGTTCTTTCTCCAGTTCCCATTCCTAAGGATCTTCTCGACATCCTCCACCTGCTCTCATCCGGATTGTCGGTCTTCTTTGCCTGCGCTATTCGTGATGGTTTTAGTCTAAAGCCATTCTACCGAAGTCATTCTATTTTCTTATCAAAACTTTCATTATCAGTAAATCAGTAAAATCTCTATCTTCTTCTACAATTATGTTGTTAAGTTATTTTCCGTAGGGGTCACTAAAGAAAGAAAAATCGATATATTGAATTTTGGCTTGCCACTTGATCTTTTCGTTAAAGAACTTGTAAAAATTGTCGCTTTTGGGGTAACACGTTTTAAATTTTATATTTTTAGTAAAATTTAGTGTTTCCTAACACAAGTTTATCATTTTTTAACGTTATTTTATTTACTTAGTAGAGATATAAATACTGTTACAACATTGAACACACCCATTTTAATAGTAGAACTGAACATACCCCGTTTATGTCATATGGGTTTTGCATGATAACCGCAATAGCGTAAGTCAGTGACGGGATTTTAAAATTGCTTCAACATGGAGTGGTCAGATAATGAGAACCGTATCGCTGTAATAGCGCTTTTCAAGTGTGAAATGAAAAAAGCGATATTTTCAAAACACTCCGGTCACTAGGGATTAGCCGCATGTTCGTCTACCGATGCATAAAACTGTTTGAAGAGACTGGAGATGTAAAAGACCGCCACCGTTCGGGCCGCCCACGCTCTGTTCGAACACCGCATGTCATCAAAGCCGTTAAGTCAAGAATTCACAAAAATCCGCTCCGAAAACATGGTCCGTGAGATGAATATCACGCAAAAGTCCATGAGTCGAATCATTACAAAAGACTTGGGACTTGAGGCTTTCAAACCGGACATTTATGGACTGCAGCTTTAAAAAAATAGGATTGAAAAATGCAAACGTCTTTTGGTGAAACACGCTGATAACTTGCACAAAAAAGTTTTGTTCACCGATGAAAAAATGTTTACCGTTCAGGAATTATTTAACAAGAAAAATGATAGAGTGTATGCGCTGTCATCTAAGGAAGCATCTAAACTGATCTCAAGGGTGGACAAGGGTCATCACCCAGCTTCAGTCATGGTTTGGAGGGGTGTCTCTTACGATGGGGTCACTGACCTGAATTTCTGCGAACAAGGAGTCAAAACATCGCCCAAAGTTTACCAAGAAACCGTTTTGGAATCTGTTGTGGAGCATATTAACAATTCCCTGTTTCAAAACCAGCCATGGACTTTCCAGCAGAATTCTGCGCCGGCCCATAAGGCTAAAACGTCCCAGGCCTGGCTTCGAAACAATTTGCCAACGTTCATTTCCTCTGAAGAATGGCCCTCAGGCAGTCCAGATTTGAACCCATTGGATTACAAATTGTGGACGGTTTTAGAGGTTTGTCACAAAAGATACCCCAACATTGGATCTCTTAGGACTGCTTTGGTTCGGGCTGTGGCCAATTTTCCAATGGACGAGATTCGTGCAGCTATTGACGATTGGCCAGTGCGACTTAAGGCGTGTGTAAAGGCAAAAGACAGACATTTCGAATAAGTAGATTCTTTTTGGATACAATATACATCAATAAATATATTTAAAACTATTTAGTCCAAAAAGATTCAGTACTTTTTATTTTACAGCATAAAACGTGTGTAGCAGTATTTATGGTCCTACTCAGTAGTAACATTGAGCGGTTATAATGGCTCTTTAAAAGTTGCGAACATTTTGCGATTGAAATGGGCCGCGTTGCTCGTGGCGTCTTCGATGCAAAATTTAAAAAAAAAAAAAAAGTTGAGCAATTATTGTGTATTTTTGGTGGTATACGAGGGCATATCAATAATTCCGTGACTTTTAGAATAAAACACAATTTTTTTTGGAAAAAAATTATTTCGATTTGGATTATCCCGCGTGCATTCCAAAAAACTGTTGCTATCACCTTATTGGCCGACAAAGTCACCTTAGCCTTCTTCGAAGCCGGTTCACCCGGAGAAACCCACTGTTTAGACTGCTGTTTGGTCACCGGAGTGTTGTAACGGATCCATGTTTCATCCACAGTTACAAAACTCCGCAAAAAATCTTTCGAATTATGGTTTAACAACTCCAAACAATCCTTTGAAGTTGTCACACGATTACGTTTATGGTAAATTAAGAGCAAACGCGGCACCAATCTTGCAGACAGCTTTCTTAAACCCAACCGAGCATGTAAAATTGAAACCACACTGCCATATGAAATGCGTATGGCATCAACAATCTCACACACTCTCACTCTTCGATCGACCAATACCATATCGTGGTGTTTTTTCGACATTATCAATTGTATTGACCTCAACTGGCCGTACAGAACATTCAGCGTCATTTGTACTTGTGCGACAACAACGAAAGTCCGTAAACCACTATTTTACCATTGAAATCGATGGTGCAGTGTCCCCATAGCATTTTCCAAGCTTTTTCATGGTTTGATTGACATTTTTTCAGCAAAAAATAATGTTTATTGAACACTCAAATTAATTTTTTCCATTTTTAACAAAATCTACGAGGAAGTATTTTTTGAACAGCTGTTAAATACAAACTAAATGACGGAACTCTCTCAAAATTTGACAGTTATCTTTTAACTGATGGTACTTGATGGGAGCAGGGTTGCATTTCAGATAACTACGAGGTTAATTGGAAAAGTCACGGAGTTATTGATATATTCTCTTAGTAATCCATGTCTTTTGCAAAATTGTTTTTATCAGTTTGTCACAAAAATATCAAAGCACAGTGGACATTTTCTGTCATTTGCAAAATGTTAACATCTTACGAGCAGGTTATGACTTTTGCGTCACCTTGCAAAAAATTTAAGGCACTTGTTACGTCTTCCATTCTACTAAACATCTTTTAAATCAAGCTTCACACCAAAAATATTGCTATCACCATGACCGGACACCAACAGTGATCAAAATCAATGGCACAATTTTAGAAACGAGCTTACAACAGCAATGAAGCAGAAAATCTTTGAAGACAGGATGGAAAAAAATAATGGTAGTGTAAGTCGCATATATAAAAACCTAGACCATACCAAGGGTCTATCATATTGCGCTGACAACATAAGCCAAGATACAATTTCATGGATTTTTAAGCCAACAGTAGATCTATTAAATCTTAACGGCAACAGGTTTGGTTATGCCAACGAACAAAATAACTGCACACTATGTAACATGAATGCGAAAGAATCTAAAGAACACTTTCTTGGTTAATGTCCTGTTCTCAATGAATATAGAGTCGCGTGTTTTCGAAAACCCGCATTAACACCGGCAGAGATAATTGATATTCTAAATGGTGGTGATGAAAGAGATTGGAGCCAGTTAGTTAGATATTTGAAAAACGCTTTAAGTTATACAGCCTTTTTAATCAATGAATTATGAAAAATAATGCAATTTACTTTCTTTTATTGTAAAGTTATAAGTTTGACTGACGTTTCGCTATGAAACATAGCCATAATTACCTTTTCTTTATACTTTAATTTAAGAGATCGAATGTTAAAATTAAATTTGAAAACATAAAGGAAAGCATTCAATTCAAACATATCGATCGATTGATTCCCCGGCCAAGGGCTGTAATCCTGGCACTCCGTTGTCACTACAACAACAACAAACTCTGAAAATCCTCTTGAAAACCCAAGTGGAGACCATGGAATTACAAAATGAATACGCTTCCTTATAAAACTAAGGCTTGACATTTCAAACTAAATATGAAATCTTAATTTCCAAATCATAAAGTAACCCAATTACTTATAAGAAGTCTCCATCTCATGGTGAATTCATTCATTAGAAAGGCTTCGGCAATTCCTAGAGTCCATTTGGTAATGGGGTACCACATGTGTTCAATATCTCGAAACCTCTAAATACGTTATAAAAGTGTAATAAAAATAAAAATCATCCATAAATCAATTAGTGTGACCCAAAACAATAATAAAGCAATAGAGCCAATCAGCCCAAGAACATTAGCAACAATTTTAAAGTCCATCCCAAAGATACTCTCGACGTCGAAGTCGATGCGAATGCACATGGAAAAATGACCACTCACAAGGCATCACCTTCATCATGAACACACCATCCATACGTTGGAGTCATTATCTATAAATAGAACTCCATTAGAAATCAAAAAGGTGTAAATATTCTATTTGTCTGTATGTCCGTCCTTCTATTTGCAGCACAGCCCGTCTCTCCGTCTGTCTGTGAATTATGTTTCAGTGTGTGTGTGCGTGTGTACGTATTACAGTCTAGGAGATTATATTACTTTGAGTGTATAATAAAATATGAAAAGTTATCATCACCTTTCAATAAAGACGACGATTAGAATACAAACTTTTTAAAGAAGGAGATACTCGTACCGCCAGATCTTGCTCTGTGTGTGCAGCTGATGCGCCAAGTCCCAGCAACAAATCTAACAATTATAGGCAGCAACATGAGAAACAGACACCATCGCCATCCCACCATCGTCGTCGTCATCAACACCAACAGCAGCCCCCTCCCTCCCCCCCCCCCTTACTTCAGACACATTAGTTAGAAACACAATCAAACACTTGTTCGCTTGGTGAAGAAAATGAAATGTACGATAAAGAAATACAAGACCAAAAAGCAACTACGACCAACAAGCGCTGAGCGAACAAAAAAAAACTGCAAAGAAACATATCCCATGGTTTACACGATTGGCCAGGCAACAAAAAAAGGAGAAACACCAACAACACTCAACAACAATGAATTACAAATTTTAACGCGGCAAACATGAATTCTATCACCCATTGCAGTGCAATTGTTCCCCCGGGTTGGTCAGAGACGTCGTTCACAAATTAGACAATGGACGACACAATCCCACGACAGCCGGTTCAATGCACCGGATAGACCCGGAGCAGAAATTCTTCGGCCAAGGGCTGTCACCCCGGCACAATGTGTGCCGCTACAACAACAACAAATTAGACATATGTGACAGCGCCTAGAGAAAGGGACCTAAGGGCAAAAAAAATCATTTTCATTTTTTTTCTTTTTTTGATGTGGACAACATCTGAGCATCGAAAGAGACCGATCCCATGCCCCAAAAGTGTTCCCTTCCAGAGATATGCGCATTTTATGAAAGTGAAGTCGACGATTCTAAGCGGATATAGAAAGGGACCTAATCTTTAAAATGGCTCTCCTGAACAAAACTGGTTTTTAACCTTAGGTCCCTTTCTATTTTGTGCAATTTTGACAAAATTTCCAATAAAAAACATTTTGAAGAAATTCTCTTTTCACATACGAGGGTTGCTATTTAGACAGATGGTTGTATGCCACTAAGAACTGACCTCCTACGTTCCATTAAAGGCGCTGTGGCAACATGTCCGGTTATACCAAAAAAACGCAATAATTTCCTTCGATGTACTTCTTCCACGAACAACTTTTGTTGGATTTGGCTCGTCTTGAAAGAACCATGCGGTCGATTGCTGTTTTGTTTCGGGTTCATATGTATAGATCCATGGTTCGTCACCTGTGACAGTGTTATACACTGCCTTTGAGCTACCGAGGTTATACTTTTTCAACACCTCTTTACACCAATCCATACGAGCCCTTTTTTTGAGCATTTGTCAAATTCTGTGGGATCCAACGAGAACAAACTTTTTTTTTACGACCAAATGAATTATTGATGCTTGTCAAACCAATGGCCAAGGATGCCTCAATCTCACGGTATGTCACATGTCGGGCTTGCTAATCAGTTCACGCACAGCATCGATGGTTTCTGGCAAAGTGACCGAAGTTGGACGTCCTTCACGAAATTTATCCTGGAGCGAATGGCGTCCGAGACTGAATGAACTCTTGGTACCAGCGATTAACAGTGGTTTTTGATGGTGCTTCATCGCCAAAAGTCGAAACAAGTTGATTTTAACACTCTTGTCTCGATAACCCACGCCGAACATCGTAAAAACGCATCGCACGAAAATGTTCACGGGATAATTTCATATTTGGCTGAGATGAATTTTTCAAGACACTGTAAACAAAACAATTCCCCCTCAAATGACAAAACGTTCTAAGGGAATTTATGCTAACAAATGTCAAAGTTTCCAATGGACGTTCCAGTTTGCATCTGGCAACACTAGTATTGTCAGGACCCGAAATATAAATAGCAACCCTGGAATAATTTTTTTTGACAAAATTTCCTATAGACATAAAAAAATTTGACAAAATTTTCTATAGACATAAACAAATTTTGACAAAATTTTCTATAGACATATAAAATTATGACAAAATTTCCTATAGACATATAAATTTTTTCCAAATTTCTTATAGAGATATAAAATTTTGTCATAATTTCCTATAAACATATAAAATCTTGACAAAATTTCCTATATACATATAAAATTAAGACAAAATTTCCTATTGACATATAAAATTTTGACAAAATTTCCTATAGACATATAAAATGTTGACAAAATTTCCATAGACATATAACATTTTTGGAAAATTTCCTATTGACATGTATAATTTTGTCAAAATTTCCTATAGACATCTAAAATTTTGACAAAATTTCCTATAGACATCTAAAATTTTGACAAAATTTCCTATAGACATATAAAATTTTGACAAAATTTCCTATAGACATATAAAATTTTGACAAAATTTCCATAGACATATAACATTTTGGAAAATTTCCTATTAACATGTACAATTTTGTCAAAATTTCCTATAGACATCTAAAATTTTGACAAAATTTCCTATAGACATCTAAAATTTTGACAAAATTTCCTATAGACATATAAAATTTTGACAAAATTTCCTATAGACATCTAAAATTTTGACAAAATTTCCTATAGACATATAAAATTATGACAAAATTTCCAATAGACATATAAAATTTTGACAAAATTTCCATAGACATATAACATTTTTGGAAAATTTCCTATTGACATGTACAATTTTGTCAAAATTTCCTATAGACATCTAAAATTTTGACAAAATTTCCTATAGACATCTAAAATTTTGACAAAATTTCCTATAGACATATAAAATTTTGACAAAATTTCCTATAGACATATACAATTTTGACAAAATTTCCATAGACATATAACATTTTGGAAAATTTCCTATTAACATGTACAATTTTGTCAAAATTTCCTATAGACATCTAAAATTTTGACAAAATTTCCTATAGACATCTAAAATTTTGACAAAATTTCCTATAGACATATAAAATTTTGACAAAATTTCCTATAGACATCTAAAATTTTGACAAAATTTCCTATAGACATATAAAATTATGACAAAATTTCCAATAGACATATAAAATTTTGACAAAATTTCCATAGACATATAACATTTTGGAAAATTTCCTATTAACATGTACAATTTTGTCAAAATTTCCTATAGACATCTAAAATTTTGACAAAATTTCCTATAGACATCTAAAATTTTGACAAAATTTCCTATAGACATATAAAATTTTGACAAAATTTCCAATAGACATATAAAATTTTGACAAAATTTCCTATAGACATATAAAATTTTGACAAAATTTCCTATTGACATATAAAATTTTGACAAAATTTCCTATAGACAACTAAAATTTTGACAAAATTTCCTATAGAGATATAAAGTTTTGACAAAGTTTCCTATAGACATATAAAATTTTGACAAAATTTCCTATAGACATATAAAATTTTGACAAAGTTTCCTATAGACATATAAAATTTTGACAAAATTTCCTATAGAGATATAAAGTTTTGACAAAGTTTCCTATAGACATATAAAATTTTGACAAAATTTCCTATAGACATATAAAATTTTGACAAAGTTTCCTATAGACATATAAAATTTTGACAAAATATCCTATAGACATATAAAATTTTGACAAAATTTCCTATAGACATATAAACTTTTGACAAAATTTCCTATAGACATATAAAATTTTGACAAAATTTCCTATAGACATATAAAGTTTTGACAAAGTTTCCTATAGACTTATAAAATTTTGACAAAATTTCCTATAGACATATAAAATTTTGACAAAATTTCCTATAGACATATAAAATTTTGACAAAATTTCCTATAGAGATATAAAATTTTGACAAAATTTCCTATAGACATATAAAATTTTGACAAAATTTCCTATAGACATCTAAAATTTTGACAAAATTTCCTATAGACATATAAAATTTTGACAAAATTTCCTATAGACATATAAAATTTTGACAAAATTTCCTATAGAGATATAAAATTTTGACAAAATTTCCTATAGACATATAAACTTTTGACAAAATTTCCTATAGACATATAAAATTTTGACAAAGTTTCCTATAGACATATAAAATTTTGACAAAATATCCTATAGACATATAAAATTTTGACAAAATTTCCTATAGACATATAAACTTTTGACAAAATTTCCTATAGACATATAAAATTTTGACAAAATTTCCTATAGACATATAAAATTTTGACAAAATTTCCTATAGAGATATAAAATTTTGACAAAATTTCCTATAGACATCTAAAATTTTGACAAAATTTCCTATAGACATATAAAATTTTGACAAAATTTCCTATAGACATATAAAATTTTGACAAAATTTCCTATAGAGATATAAAATTTTGACAAAATTTCCTATAGAGATATAAAATTTTGACAAAATTTCCTATAGACATATAAAATTTTGACAAAGTTTCCTATAGACATATAAAATTTTGACAAAATATCCTATAGACATATAAAATTTTGACAAAATTTCCTATAGACATATAAACTTTTGACAAAATTTCCTATAGACATATAAAATTTTGACAAAATTTCCTATAGACATATAAAGTTTTGACAAAGTTTCCTATAGACTTATAAAATTTTGACAAAATTTCCTATAGACATATAAAATTTTGACAAAATTTCCTATAGACATATAAAATTTTGACAAAATTTCCTATAGAGATATAAAATTTTGACAAAATTTCCTATAGAGATATAAAATTTTGACAAAATTTCCTATAGACATCTAAAATTTTGACAAAATTTCCTATAGACATATAAAATTTTGACAAAATTTCCTATAGACATATAAAATTTTGACAAAATTTCCTATAGACATATAAAATTATGACAAAATTTCCAATAGACATATAAAATTTTGACAAAATTTCCATAGACATATAACATTTTGGAAAATTTCCTATTGACATGTACAATTTTGTCAAAATTTCCTATAGACATCTAAAATTTTGACAAAATTTCCTATAGACATCTAAAATTTTGACAAAATTTCCTATAGACATATAAAATTTTGACAAAATTTCCTATAGACATATAAAATTTTGATAAAATTTCCTATAGACATATAAAATTTTGACAAAATTTCCTATAGACATATAAAATTTTGACAAAATTTCCTATAGACAACTAAAATTTTGACAAAATTTCCTATAGAGATATAAAGTTTTGACAAAGTTTCCTATAGACATATAAAATTTTGACAAAATTTCCTATAGACATATAAAATTTTGACAAAGTTTCCTATAGACATATAAAATTTTGACAAAATTTCCTATAGAGATATAAAGTTTTGACAAAGTTTCCTATAGACATATAAAATTTTGACAAAATTTCCTATAGACATATAAAATTTTGACAAAGTTTCCTATAGACATATAAAATTTTGACAAAATTTCCTATAGACATATAAAATTTTGACAAAATTTCCTATAGACATATAAACTTTTGACAAAATTTCCTATAGACATATAAAATTTTGACCAAATTTCCTATAGACATATAAAATTTTGACAAAGTTTCCTATAGACTTATAAAATTTTGACAAAATTTCCTATAGACATATAAAATTTTGACAAAATTTCCTATAGACATATAAAATTTTGACAAAATTTCCTATAGAGATATAAAATTTTGACAAAATTTCCTATAGACATATAAAATTTTGACAAAATTTCCTATAGACATATAAAATTTTGACAAAGTTTCCTATAGACATATAAAATTTTGACAAAATTTCCTATAGACATATAAAATTTTGACAAAATTTCCTATAGACATATAAAATTTTGACAAAATTTCCTATAGAGATATAAAATTTTGACAAAATTTCCTATAGACAACTAAAATTTTGACAAAATTTCCTATAGAGATATAAAGTTTTGACAAAGTTTCCTATAGACATATAAAATTTTGACAAAATTTCCTATAGACATATAAAATTTTGACAAAATTTCCTATAGACATATAAAATTTTGACAAAATTTCCTATAGACAACTAAAATTTTGACAAAATTTCCTATAGAGATATAAAGTTTTGACAAAGTTTCCTATAGACATATAAAATTTTGACAAAATTTCCTATAGACATATAAAATTTTGACAAAGTTTCCTATAGACATATAAAATTTTGACAAAATTTTCTATAGACATAAAAAATGTTGACAAAATTTTCTATAGACAAAAAATTTTGACAAAATTTTCTATAGACATATAAAATTTTGACAAAATTTCCTATAGACATATAAAATTATGACAAAATTTCCTATAGACATATACAATTTTGTCAAAATTTCCTATAGACATATAAAATTTTGACAAAATTTCCTATAGACATATAAAATTTTGACAAAATTTCCTATAGACATGTAAAATTTTGACAAAATTTCCTATAGACATATACAATTTTGTCAAAATTTTGACAAAATTTCCTATAGACATACAAAATTTTGAAAAAATTTTCTTAAGACATAAACTTTTGACAAAGTTTTTTAAAGACATAAAATTTTCTAGACATAAAATTTTGACAAAATTTTCTAGACATAAAATTTTGACAAAATTTTCTATAGATATATAAAATTTCGATGCAATTTTCTATAGACACATAAAATTTTGAAACTGTAACGACAAGTTTCGACCGGTTGCTAGGGTAAAGCTCGCGGGTGTAGGGTTCATACAGAAATTTGTAGATTCTACAGACAGAGAGTAAGAGGAGAAACATACACACACGATGCTTTTATATTTTATTTATTATGTTTAAAATACTAAAATAAGGGTTTGTCTCTGGGGAGACCTGTCTGAATGTTTCGTTTGTCTTTCATCCAGCCCACTGTCTTCGGGAAGAACTAATAAAGTACTCCGAGGCTACTTCTCTGCTCGCGGCCTTCGGGGAGACCTGGGTTAGTACTTCGGGACTGCTTCTGCGCTCGCTGTTTACGGGGAGACCTGGATAAGTACTCCAAGGCTACCTCTAAGTAGACCTTGGTAAGTACTCCAAGGGCGTCTTCGAAAGTGTCTGGTGAATTCACGGGTGAGAACTGGCGATGAACTGGGTCTTACCACCTAATCCATAATTTGGGAATAGCTGGGAAACACGAGGCGTCTGGAGACTTGCGGAAGTACTCCAGGGGGATAAACAAGGCGAATCTACAGCGTTTGGAGACCTGCCTAAGTATTCAATGAGGCTCGCGGAAAAATAAAAGAAACACGTCAGGCGAATAAGGCCTGCGTAAGTACCTACGAGTACTCCAGGAGGCACACGGATAAACAAAAGAAACGCGTCAGGCGAACAAGCGGCTTCTGGAGACATGCGTAAGTACTCCAGGAAGCTCACGGATAACAAGGGAACGCGTAAGGCGAATATGCGGCGTCTGGAAAACTTCATAAGTACTACAGGAGGCTCACGGATAACAAATGAAACGCGTCTTGCAAATAAGCGGCGTTTAAAGACCTTCGTAAGTACTCCAGGCTCACGGAAAAACAAAATAAACGCTTCAGGCGAATATGCGGCGTCTGGAGACCTGTGTAAGTACCCCAGAAGATTCGTGGATAACAAGGGATCTCGTCAGGCGAATATGCGGAGGCTTACGAATAAACCAAAGAAGCGCGTCAGGCGAATATGCGACATCTGGAGGCCTGCGTTAGTACTCCAGAAGGCTCACGGTTAACAAAAGAACGTGTTAGGCGAATAAGCGGCGTCTGGAGACCTGCGTAAGTACTTTAGGAACACGTAAGGACACTGGGGATAGAAGCGATTTGGAGACCTTCGTAAGTTCTCCAGGGACACGACCTATCGTCAGGGCACTGCACTTTATATTTTTCCATTTCACCACTCTATAGCTCACCAAGTACTGACGTGCGCTGCTTTCACTCTTCTGTTCTTGAACGACATATAAAATTTTGCCAACATTTTCTAAAAGATATTAAGCTTCTCAGTTCTTTTTTATTTCGATAAATATCGCTTCTCTTCTAATGCCTTGGGTTGGTTCTGACGACGTCCCTGCGTTGCTATTCCATATCACATATCTTTCCACTCATAGCTTGGCTCTTCCATATTGACTGTGGCTAAGAATCTCTGCCGTTGCAGTTGTTGTTGGTTGATTTTTCTTAGCGTTTTTTCTGGCTTTCTGTTGTTTTTGTTCTCGTTGTTGTACGGTTTGTTATCGTAACCGTGCAGCGTTAAGTTACGTTACATTATTCAAGCTTTTGAACATGCGCAAACACATCATTCGTTTTCATGTTACCATCTTAAATGTAGACAACAGCCGCAGCAGCGGCAGCAACAATATATTTGTGTGTTGCTCAGGAAAATGGTATGGTCATGGAAAACCTTGGGGCTCCCTTGAAAAGAAAATCTTTTCTTTGTTTTTGGTTTTGGTTTTTTCATGTTTGGTATGCAACAATTGGCAAGAGTGTATGCATGTGCATGCATGAGAATATGCACAGTGAATTACACCGTTTCCCTTCATCATAATTTGTAAGCTTTAAATTTGCACTTTGCATTTGAATTTGGAAAGAATATTAAATAACTTTTTGCTGACGGAATTTCTTATAAAATATACAAACGAAAATTTGTTGTCAATTAAAAGATCTCCTTTACGAGGGCATATCAATAATTCCGTGACTTTTCGAATAAAACACAGTTTTTTTTGAAAAAAAAGATTTTATTTATCAACATAATCTCCTCAATACACTTAGTCCAATGTTTCTCCAGTTTTTGTAACCCTGCAAAAAATAGGATCTTTCGAGGTCCATAAATAGGAATTGGTTTGCTCAATAATTTCAATTGGAGTTGAAACTCTTTTCACCGAGCCATTCTTTTAGGTTTAGAAATAGGAAATAGTCACCGGGGGCTTAATCCGGAGAATATGGCGGATGAGTTACCAATCCGTAACCCAATTCATGCATTTTTGCCATTGAGACTGCACTCGTATGCACCCGAGCATTATCTTGAAAAATAACTTTTTTCTTAGCTATATTGGGTCGTTTTGTTTTTAAATCCTCGGTAAATCTGTCCAATAAGTTGGCATAATATATTCCGGTTATTGTTTTTCCCATACCGGTTATTGTTTTTGCATACCAAAAAACTGTGTCAACCACCTTATTCTCCGACAAAGTCACCTTGGCCTTCTTCACCGGAATAAACCCAACGTTTAGACTGCTGCTTGGTCTCGGAGTGTTGTAATGGATCCATGTTTCATCCACAGTTGCAAAACGCCGCAAAAACGCATTCGAATTGAGGTTAAACAACTCCAAAAAAACTGTGAATTTGTCACACGATTATGTCTTTGGTCAATTGAGAGCAAACGCGGCACGCGTCTGCCAGACAGCTTTCTTAAACCCAACTGATTATGTAAAATCGAGACCACACTGTCATATGAAATGCCTATGGCATCAACAATCTCACGCACTTTGAGCACTCGAAATTCACTTTTTTCCATTTTAACAAAATCCGCGAGGTTGTATGTTTTGAACAGCTGTTAAACACATACTAAATGACGGAACTCTCTCAAAATTTGACAGTAGTCTATTAACAGATGGTACTTGATAGGATTAGTGTTGCATTTCATATAACTACGAGGAAAGTTGGAAATATCACGAAATTATTAATATCCCCTCGTATGTTTCTCTCTCAAAATTGTTATTCTCCCTACAACCATAGTGTGATCCACTAAGCCATACTATGATACCCAAAATTATTTATTGGGATTGTGTTATGTTGTTAAACAACAATAGCAATTTGTATAAATTTTATTATTTAAAATAACATTACAGTCAGATTTGCGGCCAACTTTCTATTGAACATTTTTTTCAAAGATACCAAAATGGTATTCTTGTATAGTTGCTGCAACCATTTTTTTATTTATTAATTTGGCAATGATACTATTGTTGCCTTTCAACAATATTTATATTGCCGTAATCATGTTATTATTAAAATAGATTTGAAAAACAATGCTATGATTGCGAAGAACATGCTTTCATATTAGAAAATTGTATGGTTGACGTGACCATATATATTCTCTGCGTGTGCTTAGCCTGCAGGAAATGTCGTCAGTACTCATAATACTGTACAGATTCTCTACTGACTTTGTCCCCGGTACTACTGACCAATTATACCTCAGGCAAAGCTTTCTGCTAAAGACGTTTAACATGTGCTTGTTATTGAAAATCCACTAATGACATTGGATCCAGTGATTCACTACTTCTTCTTCATAATTGTTTTTTTTTTTATTGACCAACGCTCAGGTGTTTTCCCCTATACATGCAATTCATTGCATTGCATTTGTGAGTGGAAAGTAAAGGAGTTCAGGGAGAAAAAGGGAGAAATGTTATTGACATTTCCTGCATTTCTGGATGTCGTAATTAGTGGGAGATACATTCGCCGAAAGTCGATTCCACATACGGGCTGTACGAGAGAAACACGAATTTGATCTGTAGTGTATAGTGCGGTCAACTGGGCAATCGATAAAAAACGGGAGTGAATTCCTAGAAAGTCTTATATCCCTGGCGAACATCCTAACGTCAGGAATAAGACGACCAATGTCTGAAGAACACACACCATGAAAGGAACGATAGAACAGCGTCACACAATTGGACATAGAGTTGGATACCCTACTGTCACCTATCAACACCATCGCCTTCTTTTCAACACTATAAATTAGCTATAAGTATGATTTGGGATCACTTGCCAATATATGGGAGTGGTATTACATCTTTGGCCTGATATAGGTTGTATAGATATCGAAGAGATCAGAAGGAGTGAAGTATTTCTTGCACCGCTTTAGAAAGCCTATACACTTGAGTGCTTCTTTCGGCACTTCAATATGTGCCTCGCCCGACGAGCGTCACATTGTATTGTCATGCCCGGAACATCAAGAACATCCGATTGTTCGATATCCATACCATCGTTAGATAATGACGACACTCATGGGTCAATGAATCGCTTGGGCGACAACAAGCAGCACTGGGTCTTACACACATTAAAATCTACTCACTCGATCTACTCTATTCACTTCGGCAATGGCCAGTAAATCAGCGCCAAGTGTTTCATACATAATTCGCCTTTTGTCTTCAATATTTTGAAGTCTCGGCCTAAGGTCGAATGAATATGGTTGGTGTCATCCGCGAAAGAGAACTTTGGATTGGCGGTCTGTCCCAAAAGATCGTCAATGAAAATAAAAAGTAAAGAGGGAGATAGGACAGAGCCCTGTGGTACACCAGCGGTCAGACTATGTTTGTTGGATGAGAATCCATCTACAACAACTTGGCTTTGTCATTGAAGGGAGACAAGTGCCACTACTCAGATACCATATATATTCTTAGTAGGGACATAAATACTGTTACAGCATTGAACACACCCATTTCAATAGTAGAACTGAACATACCCCGTTAATGCCATATGGGTTTTGAAAGCTAACCTCGATAGCATTAGTCTGTAACGGGATTTTAAAATTGTTTCATCTTTCATCATGGAGTGGTCAGATAATGAGAACCGTATCGCTGTAATAGCGCTTTTCAAGTGTGAAATGACAAAAAAGCGATATTTTCAAAACGCTCCAGTCACTAGGGATTAGCTGCATGTTCATCTACCGATGCATAAAACTGTTTGAGGAGACTAGCTCTGTTCGAACACCGCATGTCATCAAAGCCGTAAAATCAAAAATTCACAGAAATCCGCTCCGAAAACAGAAAATCACGGCCCGTTAGATGAATATCACGCAAAAGTCCATGAGTCGAATCATTAAAAAAGACTTGGGGCTTGGGGCTTTCAAACAACGTACCGGACATTTATTGACTGCAGCTTTAAAAAAAATAGGATTAAAAAATGCAAACGTCTTTTGGTGAATCACGCTGATAACTTGCACAGAAAAATTTTGTTCACCGATGAAATAAATTTTACCTTTCAGGAAAAATTTAACAAGCTAAATGATAAAGTGTATGCGCTGTCATCTAAGGAATCATCTGAACTGATCCCAAGGGTGGAAAAGGGTCATCACCCAGCTTCAGTCATGGTTTGGTAGGGTGTCTTTTACGATGGGGTCAATGACCTGCATTTCTGCGAACAAAGAGTCAAAACATCGGCTAAAGATTACAAAGAAACCGTTTTGGAAGCTGTTATGAAGCCTCTTATGAATTCCCTGTTCCCAATGGACTTTCCAGCAGGTTTCTGCGCCGGCCCATAAGGCTAAAACCTCCCAGGCCTGGCTTCGAAACAATTTCCCAGCGTTCATTTCCTCTGAAGAATGGCCCTCAGGCAGTCCAGATTTGAACCCATTGGATTACAAATTGTGGACGGTTTTGAGAGGACAAGGTTTGTCACAAAAGATACCCCAACATTGGATCTCTTAAGACTGCTTTGGTTCGAGCTGTGGCCAATTTTCCAATGGACGAGGTTCGTGCAGCTATTGACGATTGGCCAGTGCGACTTAAGGCGTGTGTAAAGGCAAAGGGTGGACATTTCGAATAATTAGATTCTTTTTGAATACAATATACATCAATAAATATGTGATGCCCAAAATAGAAAGGCACCTAAGGTTAAAAACCAGTTTTGTTCAGGAGAGTCATTTTAAAGATTAGGTCCCTTTCTATTTGCGCTTAGAATCGTCGACTTCACTTTCAGAAAACGCGCATATCTCTGGGAGGGAACACTTTTGGGGAATGGGATCGGCCTCATTCGATGCTCAGATGTTGTCCACATCAAAAAAAGAAGAAAAACAAAATTTAGTTTTTTACCCTTAGGTCCCTTTCTCTACGCGCTGTCACATATATTAAAAAATATTTGGTCCAAAAACATTCCGTACTTTTTATTTTGCAGCATAAAACGTGTGTAACAGTATTTATGTCCCTACTAAGTATACGGTATATCACGGGAGTGATCAAAAAGTACAGGTAGCGAACGTGTCATTGTATCCACCTTAGAGTACCCATCACAGAAGCCATCCTATGCTTCCTATCACATCAGTTTTATTTAACGATTAGTCTGATTGTTTGAAAAATTTGAATTTGGCGACTTTGAAATTTCAAGTAATTGACATCATTATTTCCATTCCGAACTAGTCCTGTGACAGGTTATGTTTTCACCCATCCTCGATTCGGTACATTCAGGGTAATTGACTCTGCATTTCCGGTAGGGAAGTGATGACTTGAAGACACTTGACCCCAGGCTTCCTACAGTGTAGTGACCAACAACTGTGGGCCTTGTTCGTTCCATCCTTTGTGCATAACTTCATACTCTCAAGTACTTAACCTTATCGGATATATGTGACAGCGCATAGAGAAAGGGACCTAAGGGTAAACAAATCAATTTTCATATTTTTTCTTTTTTTGATATGGACAACATCTGAGCATCGAATGAGACCGATCCCATGCCCCAAAAGTGTTCCCTCCCAGAGATATGCGCGTTTTATGAAAGTGATGGTACACCAAAGATACACGTATTTAAATCTTTAAAATGGCTCTCCTGAACAAAACTGGTTTTTACCCTTAGGTCCCTTTCTATTTTGCGCGTCACATATACATATCTTTCCAAGGACGCGACCAATCCCGGTCTGCAAAACCGGTCTGTTAAAATAATCGGCGAATTTTAAACCGAGGCATATGGAAATAGTGTAGAAAATACATACCTGCTCTTTGAACAGAATTTACCAAAAATAAAGCGAAGAATAAGATTTGTTAGCTGTTCGTACGGGTACTAAGTCAAGTTAAGTTTATTGTAGCCATTACCCGTACCACGGACGACGGACTCTGCACGTTGCAGAGACTCGTACATGTGTCGGTACGAATGTAAGTCAATGCACTTTAAGCTAAACATTGGACTTAAACTTGGCTTAGTTGCTGGCAACTGCCAGGCACTAGCACTAGAATAGCTAGCCAGTACCAACAACAACAAACAATATACATGCTGCAAAAAGAGCATGGCTCACATTTATGGGCCCGTGGAGTAAGGGACGGGGTGTTCAGATACGGTGTGGTTTAGTTTAGTTTCGGTTGTGGTACCTTGACTTGATTTTAATTTCAATGTGTGCACTTGAATCCGAACGTAATGACTCTAGAACACGCTACTTGTTGCCTACCCACCGCCTATGACTCGGTAGTTAAAATGTTCTTCATTTATGCCGGCACAGCCGCTGGCGTGGCGCTGTTCAGTTCTTTTTCGTTTCGTTTAGAAATATTTCATAATATGTATGAGAGTCTAACTTACAACATACATGAGGCTCTGTATGTCTGTAATAAAATGGTGTTATTAATTCCCTAAACACTTTTTTAGTTATTTATTTGTGCATTTGCAAAACTATCTCACATTCTTTGCCACCGCTTTGGATTCTATGATTTCCAGCTGAACCTGCGCATAGACATTACGAGGGCAGTAAGACAGGACCTCACGAGATGTTGTGGCAGACATCATGTTTGGCCAATCAACCGTTTGGAAGAGAAGATTATTAGACCTTATTTAAAAATTCTTGGAAGTCTTGGATGCATGTTAAGGCATATCGGCGAAATGGAGAGGTCCGCAATAAGTCAGGGAAATAAGGTAGCACTCGTTTTGAGGAATAAGTACTTCAAATGTTGTTATTGTAACAACAATATATATGACCCGGGCTATGAAAAGGTGGCTTATGACTCAAAAAAAGTTTCCACTTTTGTTTTTGGTTACGATAGTTTTTGAGACGCTCTTTCACGTGGTGAAAACTAGAAAGCCCTAACATGCTTAGAAGTGTACTAAAAATGTAGAGAAAGATGAAAGAAAAACAGAATTTTATTGAAAATCCAGAATCAAGATAATAAATGAAATTGAAAAATTTCAAAACAGGATTTAACGCTGCCAACTTTTCATAGACCGGGTCACATATTTTGTTTTGAAGTCCTGTTTGTCTAAAGGGGATCTAAAGGTGAAGGAAACGAGCCATTTCAACGGGATGCGTCCACAGAGGCCTGTGGGTCTCTGAGTGGGCTTGGCAGTACGTCATGTGGTCCCCGATGGCAGGCGGGACAAACGTCAGCAACGTTACGAGGGTTGCTATTTATATTTCGGGTCCTGACAATACTAGTGTTCCTAGATGCAAACTGGGCGAATTGTTTTGTTTACAGTATGTTGAAAAATTCATCTCAGTAGAAAAATGGAATCAACCCGTGAATATTTTCCTGCGATGATTTTTTACGATTTTCGGCGTGGGTTATCGAGACAAGAGAGTTTAAATCAAGTTGTTTCGACTTTTGGCGATGAAGCATTATAAAAAACCACTGTTAATCGCTAGTACCAAGAGTTCAGTCTCGGACGCCGTTCGCTGCAGTACGAATTTTGTGAAGGACGTCCAACTTCGGCCACTTTGTCAGAAACCATCGATGCTGTGCGTGAACTGATTAAGCAAGACCGACATGTGACATACCGCGAGATTGAGGCATCCTTGATAAGATATTGCATGTTCATTTGGCCTTGAAAAAAATTTGTTCTCGTCGGACACCACATAATTTGACGAATGCTCAAAAAAATCTTGTATGGATCGGTGCAAAGAGATGTTGAAAAAGTATAACTGCGGTAGCTCAAAGGCAGTGTATAACATTGTCACAGGTGACGAAACATGGATCTATGCATATGAACCCGAAACAAAACATAAATCGACCTTATGGGTCTTTTAAGGCAAGCCAAATCCAACAAAAGTTGTTCGTGGAAGAAGTACATCGAAGCAAATGATTGAGTTTTTTTCGGTATAATGGGCAAAGTTGCCACAGTACCAGGAACGTAGGACCGTCAATTCTGAGTGACATACAACCATTTGTTTGCCAACAGTGTCCGAAGAAATAAGAAAAGAAAATAAGAGAAGACGGATCATTTTGCATCACAACAATGCGAGCTCTCACACATCAGCTGAAACGATGAGCTATTTGACCGCTCACGATGTCGAATTGATGAGCCATCCACCGTACAGCCCTGATTTTCCACCCAATAACTTCTTCTTATTCCCTAGCATCAAGAAAAAAATGCGTGGTCAACGTTTTTCATCGCCCGAAGCAGCTGTTGAAGCGTTCAAAAATCATGTTTTGGAGGTGTCTCAATGGGAGTGGAAAAAGTGCTTCGAAAATTGGTTTGTGTGCATCAAAAAGTGTATCGATCTTAAAGTAGAAGATTTTGAAAAACAATAAAACCATATCCAATGAATAATTATTGTGTTTTTATTGCCAAACCCGAAATATAAATAGCAACCCCCGTAAGTACATAAAATGTTGTTGCTGTTGTAACGACAATACGTTTAGTTTTAAAGTCCTGTTTGTCAATAGACGATCTGCTTTGATATCCAGTTGAAGGAAACAAGCCTATTGAACTGGATGCGTCCACAGAGACCTGGGGATCAGCTGAGTGGGCTTGGCCAGAAAATTGAAGAGGTGCAGTACGTCCCCCGATGGCAGGCAGGGCAGATGTCCGGAACGTTAGCACCAATTCGTGCCCAATATGAATTGAGGCGGCTGCATCATCCAGATCATAGCTGAGCCAGAAGCACGCGCTTCTGCCGGGGTAGCATCTTCTCCTCAGATGAACTCTCCAGGAGATGTGTCTCTAGCACTACATTCACACGGTAGCTGGATACTGCTGCTGCGACTTTATCGGCGTGAATGTTGTTCCGACCTGCCTGATAGTTTTGATAATCTAAAGGCGCTCTCGTGTACCGCTTCACCTCTCTCTTTAGATCAAGAAGATCATACCTGATCTGCCTAAGCGGAGGCATCCTGTCCAAGAGATTATGGTTAGGATGGCTACTGCGAAGATACACAAGCAGGTATTGCTAGAAATTGTTTCTGTACATGGTGAGGACCTTCGTGTCCTCTTGTAGGTAGTCCTAAGAAGACATAAGGAGACTGTTGATGATCTGTAGGCGGCCTTTTGGCAAGTCTGACTTCCACGGGTCCGTGAAAGTTACTGAGAATATATATATGACACACTTGTCAAATATATATTTTGTTTTGAAAAATTACAAGTTAGTTACAAGCGGGCTTTAACGTACACACAGAGAAAAAAATCAGTTGGAAGTCGGTTGGAATGCATAAATTACGATGCCAAAGAAGAATTTCGGTTGCAATCACCAAATGTTTTTTATCGTAATGTATATTCGGTTGGACCTATCAAAAGATGATTAATATCTTCATCGTAATGTACACACAACTAATTGATCGGTCATATGAATGAAACGCGGGAAATTTACCTAGTTGCGGCAACCAATAGTTTTGCACACAATTTGTTGTTGCAACTAATTCTAAGTGATGATAACTAAAATATAAATACAATCAGAACGTATTGTTTAATAGTACTTTTTTGAGTTTTAAATAAGCTTTCCACTTCTTCCTCGACATGACCTTCCTATGTTTTGAGTTTTTCTGGTGTGCCTGTGCTTTAGTTTCACTTACTGCAAATTACAGAGTACCAACTTACATTCGGTTGTACAGATGGAATACTCGAGGTGCATGCAACCTCAATCATTCGGTTGGCAACCAATCTGTTCTCCGTATGTAATTAAGCTGATCTAATTCCGACTCCTTTGGAAGTACTTCTATTTGTTGAGCTTTTTTCCCACCCTCGAACACTATCCTCGTTCTTTTCACTAGCATGTGTGGCAAGTGGCTTCCCGATCATATTCTCATGTTTATCCACAAGCATTCTTCATACATTTTTATTACTTGAAACATTCGTACTCGTAATTAAAATGTGACTTCTCGAGAGTTTTGCCACTTTTAGTCCGACGTTTGCCTTACATTGTTGTTTGCTCTGCGTTCTTTGCGCCATAAAGAAAAACAAAAGCATTTCGCAATCATACATTGTAAGCGATACGAGAGCAAAACAAATCGTAAACGCTTACGAAGAAACGTACACATGCAGCGTTGAATGAACGACTCGCTCAAGTGGCTGTTGTTGCTTTTCTGCCGATTTATTTTTAATTTTATTTTTTTAATAGTTATCATTAAAGATCATTTAAAATTCATTCATTTTATGTATTTTTAATGCTATTTAAATAATATGAATTTATTTAACAAAAACATTGCACTTTTTTTCTCTCTTATGAATGAACCGCAAATGCGGGTTATCAGTTTATATGGGGGACTCAGGCGACTCCGCTAACTCAGCTGACTTGTGTCTTGGCAGTATGAAACGTCGCGGTTGAGTGTTACCCTGAAGGCAGATGGATTTTTGGTTATTGCCTTTTTTGTTAAAAAAAACATGTTGAAGTTGTGAATACTGATTATCAGGTGATACTGTAAGGAAAAATTGTCAGTCAGAATGCCATTGACGGTTTTTGTTTGTTGTTTCTGCTCTTTTTGGCCAGCATATTAGTATCCAGACACTTTCAGGGTCAGGCCGGTATGATGCAGGCATGTGATACTCGTACGACTAAATGTTTTTACTACTAATGTACAGGTACACATGTATTTGTTAGACCTCGTTAATGTTAGACTAGCCAATTGGGAATACTAGAATTTTTTGAAGAAATAAAAATGTCTTCATGTGTTGCCATATCGGTTACTAAAGCTACTAAAAATATATCTGATACACTAATCAAATATATATTGTTTTGAAAAAATACAATTTGTACACAAAACGTGTTTGTATAAAAAGCGTTAAGCGGGCTTTAAAAAAAGAGAAAAAAATTCCTTTTGTATTTTTTGTAGTGTGAAGTTGGCTGCAGATTATTTTAGAACTTTTTCACACAAAAATCAGAACGAATAAAACCAAACATTGCCGTTACCAAATTGCATTGTGTAAACACAAGAGGCAAGATCAAAAGGGAATCGTAAAAAGTTGTCGCAAGGAAAGTTGCAGCAATGTTTGGCTATCAAACCGAAAAATTAAATAGTTAATTCATGTTTTAAAATGTTGGAACATACCCGTACAAGGTGCTTCAACTGTTACCTATTTAGACACCATATCTTTTTTGAGTAAAATTATTTTTTATTGATTCAAACTACAAAATGTGTGGTAATAATCAAAACTTCAGAAACCATTCACGATAACTCGATGTGGTTACCTTTGGCCTCGGCGATACAAGTATGTCCAAATTTCACCATGATCAGTTGGGTTTAGGAAAGCTGTCTGCACGTTTGCTCTCAATTGACCATAAACCTAATCGTGTGATAACTTCAATGGATTGTTTGGAGTTGTTTAACCACAATTCGAATGTGTTTTTGCAACTCTGGATGAAACATGCAACACTCCGAAGAAGGCCAATCTAAAACACTTCTATGGCAGGGCAACGAGTATTATTTCCTCATTGGGAAGTTGAAGTTAGTGCTCCTGAGATGTTCATGCAGCTAAGCTTTGGACTTTAGTGAGATTAGCTACATTTGGGATCAGCCAGTCAGATATTCTGATCTGGTATATTTTTTTTATGAGAAAAACGAATTGTTTTGTTTGATAACAAAAAACGAGTCGTTTCCTTTGTTCTAAAAAAAGAGTCGTTTTGTTTGGTGGAGAAATACTATTCGTTTTCTTTGTTCGAGAACTTTTTTTTGTTTTGTTCGATAAAACCAGTACGTTTATTTGTTTTCCAATTAAATAGAAAAAGTGACCTAAGGGAAAAAAAATAAATTTTCATTTTTTTTTTCTTTTTTTGATGTAGACAACATTTGAGCATCGAATAAGACCGATCCCATGCCCCAAAAGTGTTCCCTCCCTGAGATATGCGCGTTTTATGGAAGTGAAGTCGACGATTCTAAGCGCAAATAGAAAGGGACCTAATCTTTAAAATGACTCTCCCTAACAAAACTTTTCATCAACTTTCCACTTTTTTTTGATGTGGACAACATCTGAGCATCGAATGAGACCGATACCTCCCAGAGATATGCGCGTTTTTTGACAGTGAAGTCGACGATTCTAAGCGCAAATAGAAAGTGACCTTATCTTTAAAATGGCTCTCCTGAACAAAACTGGTGTTTAACCTTAGGTCCCTTTCTATTTTGCGCGTCACATATGTTCTCATGGATCATTAACCAAAAAGCCAACTGCATACTAATGTACAATATCGAGAGAGAGAGAGAGTATTTTAAGAAGCATAAACTCCAAACTGCGGATTGTCTCCTGGAATTCTATTTAAAAATTTCGCACGAAATAGCAAAATTATGAAAATCACATTCAATTCCCCGAACCGCACCGCTCCGAGAAGCTCTAGCCATCATTCATTCCAAAGAGCGGACAAAGAAAAAGGTAAAACGCCATACAGGCACACATACAAACACGCAAGCCTAGATACAAAAGCCAAATATGGAGATGAGGTTCAAATAACCCATTTTTAGGGTAACCAAAATCAAAAAAAAAGAAAAATCGCGAAGAAAAAGCGTATCTTAAGTTGTTCGGTTTAACAAGAGGGCCTGTGAAAGCAACGCCAGCAATTATCTTTCTTACGAGTATCGTTGCCATAACCATAGACAAAAATGCAGGGCAAAATACCACAACAACAACGAAGCCGAGCGACGACGAAATGCCACGCATTTGGAGATAGCCCAAAACATACGTAGATGCAGTCCCAGTCCAGCCAACGGAGCCACCATGGCCACCACCAACAATGCCAACAAAATAATAATAAATTATTGCATTTGCGCTTGCGCACCACAACAATTACCATTTTAATAGGGCCGGCGCGAGAGAGAAACAGCCGAACATGAGCCACATTAGACAATGGCATGGAAAAAGCAGGAGTCGTCGTCTGCTAACAACGGCCACAACAGTGGCTAGCAACTTAGACCGCCACCAAATTTGTTGTTGCACTTCTGACAACAACGACGTCTGTTGATGATCAGACTGTACAGCTCTTGAAACGGGGCAATGGCTGTTCGCGGTAGATTTGTCTTGGCTACTCAGTCTGTGGAGCACTGGGGCAGCGAGGCATCAAGTCACTGGTGGTTTTTCGTTCAAGTTGTTAGCCCGCCTCTCTCTCTGTACACACTCGCCTGTCCGTACGTTCGTCTGTCCGCCCGCTTTTCTGTCTGCGTTGGCCTGGCCTGGCTGCTACTCATTGTTTACTGATTTATCCATCCCGTAATGGCGAGGCGAGGAGGCCCGTTGGAAGGCATGGAAATCAAATTGCATTTTAAAAAGGTGTGCGTAGGCACTCACAGCACAACACCGTGCAACTAGGGTTTGCATTCTGGAATTATTACAATAAACAGGATGAGCCACAAAATCAAAAAAATTGAGAAAATCGCCTTTGTTTTTTGTTTGAATAAATGCAGAAGGGACAAGGGACATAGGGATTTGCTGAAATCATGATTAAAATAATTGTAATTAGTTTTTAAGGAAGACTACTACTATCACATACCAGTCACATACCAGTCCTAGAAAACTTCGGAGAACGCTATTTTCAAAAAAAGAAGTGTGGCTTATCGAGTTATAGCATATATTTTATTTATACTTTTTATTTTGAATGTCAAAAGTTTGGTTATTTTGATTAAAATAAATTGGCTCATTGAACAGGGATTAACCGGCTCAAGACCTCTTGCTTCTATATTTAAATAGAAGACAAGTTTTTAACAAAATGTCAAAGTGACATTGATTTTCGTGGCTGCCCTCTGGCTTATCATGTTTTGCACTTCATAATTTTTCTTTTTTTTTTAATTAAATGAAATATATATTAAAATGTTAATTACATTAAAACATTTCTAATAATTCTAAAGTCCTAATTCAGTCTCAGCGGAGACGTTGTAAAGGGTGGTTAAATTTTAAGGGGCGATGTTGATTTTGAATAAAACACAAATTACTGCAAGAAGTCACCTGGGCATGATAAAATTGACGCCAAAATAATAAAGTCCTTGCCAAAGAAAGGGCTTATTTTTCATACAGTTTTATTTAATACTGTTATGAGACTATCCCATTTTCCTTCCAAATGGAAACTTATTATGGTGTTAAAACCTAACAAACGTGAAAATTTACTTAATTCGTATAGACCAATTAGTTTATTGCCCATACTTTCAAAACTATTTGAAAGGCTTTTTCTACAACGAATGTTTCCTATTCTTGACGCTCTGAAAATATTGCCCGATCATCAGTTTGGATTTCGCCAAAGTCATGGGACTCCCGAACAATGCCACAGAGTCGTTAAGACAATACGAGATGCACTGGAAAACAAACAATATTGTTCGGCAGTATTTCTGGACATCAGGCAAGCCTTTGACAGAGTCTGGCATAGTGGCTTACTTTACAAGCTAAAGATTGTGTTACCTACCCCCTATTACCTTCTTTTAAAGTCGTATCTACATGATAGATGCTTTTACGTCAGCGTTAACGACGAGGACTCGGAAAAAGGTATGATGAAATCAGGTGTTCCTCAGGGTAGTGTAATGGGTCCTGTATTATACACAATTTTTACATCCGACATGCCTACAAATACTGACGTAATTATTGCAACATGTGCCGATGATACGGCAATTTTAGGAACGCACCTAATTCCAGCGGAGGCTTCTAATGCAGTTCAAGGGTAGCTTGGTTCGATTCAAAACTGGTTAAATAAATGGAACATTAAAGTCAACACAGACAAATCGACTCATGTCACATACACTTTAAGAAAGGAAAATTGTCCACCGTTAATGTTAAATGGATCTAACATTCCCATAGCTGAAAGCGTAAAATACCTTGGCCTTCACATTGATAGAAGATTGATATGGAAAGAGCATATCAAATTTAAACGACACCAACTAAATATAAAGACGAAGAGAATGCATTGGCTACTAGGATCTAAGTCACAATTAAGCCTTGAGAATAAAGTAATACTATACAAAACAATACTGAAACCAGTGTGGACCTACTGTTTAGAGTTGTGGGGAACTGCTAGTAATTCCAATCTAGAAATATTGCAGAGATACCAAAATAAAATACTTAGATTATTAGTTAACGCACCATGGTTTATAAGAAATGATAATATACATAAAGATCTCAATATGCCTACTATCAAAGATGAATTAAAAAAGCGTAGTGCTAACTATCTCGATAGATTAAGCAATCATTGTAATATATAAGCCATTAGTCTATTAGATGATAGCGATGAATTGAGAAGATTAAAAAGGTTACACATTTTAGATCTCCCTTTTTAACATATATGTACTTAAGATAACCATAGAATGAGTTATTATGTCATCAATATAAATATCAAACTAAATTTATTTACTTGTTAAGTTTATTGGAACTTAACTTTCTGTTACTCTTAAGTGTTATTGTATTAAATTTGCTTATTATTTCCTCTGTAAATAGATTGCAAATAAAGAAAATAAGAAAAAAAAAAATTATCATGAAAATATTGGTATGGTTCAATTATGTCTGGAACAAAATATCGGCCAAATTGCCGCAGCGACCTCGGCGGCACACCTCCATCCGATGGTCCAAATTTTTGAATGCGCTGAGGCATAATTGAGGTCCTATGCCGTTAATGTGCCGAATTATCTCATCCTTTAGCTCTTAAATTGTGGCTGGCTTATTAACGTACACCTTTTCTTTTAAATAACCCTAAGAAGGAAGTCCAGCGGTGTCAAATCACATGACCTTGGCGGCCAGTTAACATCGCCACAACGTTAGATAACACGGCCGTTGAATTTGTCGCGCAAAAGAGCCATTGTTTCGTTAGCTGTGCGGCAAGTGGCACCGTCCTGTTGAAACCACATATCATCCACATCCATGTCTTCCAATTCGGGCCATAAAAAGTTCCTTATCATCTCAGCATTCACAGTAACTGCCTGACCGACCTCATTTTGGAAAAAATACGGCCCGATGATGCCGCCAGCCCATAAACCGCACCAAATAGTCACTCTTTGTGGGTGCATTGTTTTTTCGAAAACCACTCTTGGATTATTATTCGCCCAAATGCGACAATTCTGCTTATTGACGAATCCACTGAGGTGAAAATGTGCCTGATCACTGAAGATGATTTTCTTCGAAAATTGATCATCCACTGTTGCCATTTCTTCAACAATGGTGTTGACGTTCTTGAGTCAATTGCACCTTGTAAGCGTAAAATACAAGTCTTCATGCATAATGTTACTCAACGACGAGCGTGAGAGGTGCAATTGCTGGGCACGACGACGAGTTGAGGTGGACGGCTCTTCAGCCACACTATCGCAAACAGCAGCAATATGTTCTGCAGTACGAGCTGTAAGAGTATGCACTAGTGTTTTCACATCTTCTACAGACCCGGTTTGCTCAAATTTTTGCACGATTTATCCGATTGTACGCACATTTGTACAATTATGCATTTGATATGAAAATAATCCTGAAGAACTTTAACGCGTTGCTTGCTTGTGTATCTTTCTTTCTGTGGTTTAAATTGAATTAGTCTGAAATTGAGCAATATCAAATGAAATGCAGACGTTTAGGTGTGGCTCACATTCGACATCGGCCCTTAAAATCTTAAACCACCTTTTTTTCATTAGCCAACACTCAGGGGTTTTCCCCTATACATACAATGCATTGCGTAGGGCGTTGCAAAGCAAGCGATCGAAGGAAAGAGGGAGTAATGTTTATTGAAATTCGCCTTGAATTTCTGGTGGGAAATACATTTGCCGGAAGTCGATTCCACATACGGACTGTACGAGCGAAAACGAATTTGATCTGTAGTGTATAGTGCGGTCAACTGGCCAATCGATAACAAACGGTTGTGAATTCCTAGAAAGTCGTGTATCCCTGCCGAACATCCTCGCGTCAGGAATAAGGCCACGAATGTCTAAAGAACACACACCATGGAAGTAGCTATAAAAAAGCGACACACAACCCACACTCCGACGATGCTCCAGGGAAACAATATAGTTGGATACCCTACTGTTTCCTATCAGCACCATCGCTCTCCTTTGAACACGGTCCAGAAGCTCCAAGGATGATTTTGGAGCACCTGCCCATACATGGGAGTTGTATTCCATCTTAGGCCTGATGTAGGTTGTATAGATATCGAAAAGATCAGAAGGAGTGAAATATTTCTTGCACCGCTTTAGGATGCCTATACACTTGAGTGCTTCTTTCGACACTTCGAATACATGTCTCGCCCAACGAGCGTCACATTGTATTTTCATGCCCAGAACATCGAGAGCTTCTGATTGTCCAATACCCGTACCATCGATAGAAATTGACGATATTGTTGGGTCAGCGAATCGCTTGTGAGACAACAAGCAGCACTGTGTCTTACGCGCATTAAAATCTACTCTATTCAGTCGACCCCAGTCGGAAATGACCAGTAAATCCCGGCCAAGTGTCTCTTCCATTATTCGCCTTTTGTCTTCAATATCTTGAAGACTCGGCCTACGGTCGAATGAATATGAATGATAGAGGTTACTATCATCTGCGAAAGAGTAGATTGGATTCACGGTCTGACCCAAAAGATTATCAATGAAAATGAGAAATAATGAGGGAGAAAGGACAGAGCCTTGTGGCACACCCGCGATCAGCCTAAGTTTATCGGATGAGAACCCATCTACAACAACTCGTATAGTGCGATCTCTAAGAAAGCGCGATATAAATCGAGCAAATGTATTACCGACACCAAAAGCGATCAGCTTTGATAAGAGTGTACCGTGCCAGACTCTATCAAATGCCTTGGATATATCCAGAGCCACGACCTTACTCTCACCAAACTGGTGGATAGGCCGACTCCAGCTTTCCGATAGGAAAGCCATCAGGTCACCCGTAGAGCGATTTCTACGGAAGCCGTACTGTCTGTCGCTAAGCAGGTCGTTGGACTCTGGATACCCTACAAGATGGTGGTTAACCATGCTCTCCATTACCTTATAGATTGGCCGATAATTCGCAGGATTATTGGCTTCACCCTTTTTAGGGATCAGCTGGACGTTCGCAACCTTCCAACACGCTGGGAAGACTCCTGCACGGTAAGCAAGGTTGAAAAGGTTGCTCAGTGGACGGGCTAGCGTCGAGGAGCACTTACATAGGACTAGTGCCGAGATACCATCCGGGCTCGGGGACTTACTAACATCGAGATTCGCAAGAACCCTTTTAACTCCACGAGTTCGAAAAAATATCTTAGGCATGGAACTAGATACGTTTTCGATCTCGGGGAGTGGTTGATTGCTTTCCGGCAAGGAAGAATTTCCTGCAAATATTTCAGCCAAAAGGTTGGCTTTATCAACCGGGTCAGTGAATGCCCCGAATGCTTGCGGCATATCGAACGATGTAACCAAGTTTTTATGTACTTATATATGCTGAATTCAATATTCTGTCTCTGATTTAAAAATAAATTAAGGATTAATTCAATTTTCTTCACACTAAGGAACATAGCTTTCTCTGTACAAACTGGCACTGTTCATATGGTTTTTCAAATAAGTTTTTGACTCTGGATTAGTTATAGATGTTATAGACCATCGAATATAGGCATCCGACACCGAAACCACGGCTAGCAGTTGTGCGATATTTTGTTTCACACATAATTGTCATAGATCCTGCTATCATAATAATATTAAGACCATTTATTATTTACAAATAACATCATGCGTTTTAGTAGGACCACCCTTTACATTACACCAATGTTTTCTACGTTCATTCTCAAAAAGAACAACGAAGGTCTCGAAGCAGATTAAAAACTGTTCAAATCATAATAATGATAAAAGACCGAATGAGTGTTGACAAAACAAAAACCATATCATGAAAAAATGTCACATTTTTCAAGAAAAATTTTCATGTTTTTTGTGAAAAATTCTCATGAAAAATACAATACTCGTATTATGAATATTTTATCAAAAATTTGAAACTACTCTGTAAAACGTATTCCTAAAACATATGAAAGAAATTTATAAAATGAAGAAAATCTTTTATTGAGTTTTTAAAAATCACGAATTTTTATCGTCAACCGGTTTCGTAATTTTTAGGATACTTTTCATATTTTGTATACGAGGGCGACCGCAAAAGTAACTGGCCTAACATAAAAAGAACCGTTTTTTGGAATTATTATTATTTATTTTTCAACATAATCTCCTTCCAACTCAATACACTTCATCAAACGTTTTTCAAGTTTTTTAATTCCATCCGAAAAATGAGATTTTTCAAGACCTTCAAAATATGCCTCAGTTTCAGCAATAACCTCGCTATTGGACGAATATTTTTTACCACCGAGAATTTTTTTTAAATTTGGAAACAAGAAATAATCAGAAGGAGCTGACTCTGGACTATATGGCGGATGCGGAGCAATTTCAAATCGTAATTCGGCCAGTTTTTGTTGAGTTAAAAATGCAGTGTGTGAAGGAGCATTTTCTTGACGAAAAATAACTTTTTGTTTCTAAATGCGGTCGTTTAATCTTGATTTCTTCACTCAACCGATCCAATAATGCGCAATAATATTCACTATTTATAGTTTTTCCTTTCCCCAGATAATCAATAAATAGTATACCCCTTCCATTCCAAAATACTGTGGCCATTACTTTTCCTGCTGACTTAACAGTTTTCGCCTTCTTGGGACCACTTTTACCAGCCTTCTATCCATTGCTTTGACTTTCTTTGCATTCTGGGATGTAGTGATGGATCCATGTTTCATCAACAGTTATGAATCGGCGCAAGAACTCTATTGGATTACGCTGATAAATCGCTAAAAGCTCTTCGGAATCGGTCCAACGGACGATTTTTTGGGGCAAAGTCAACAAACGCGGCACCCATCTTGCGGATAGCTTTTTCATGTGGAGTTCATCATGTAAAATACTCTAAACTTGTTTTTCGTGTATTTTAACAATATCAGCAAGTTCTCTGAGCTTTATTCGTCTATCTTTAGTCACTTCATTAAATATATTTCTAATGTTTTCAATACTCGTAGTAGTAGAAGTTTTCGGTCTTCCAGAGCGTTGTTCATCTTCCTTGAACGACCCATTTTAAATTGTTGAACCCAGGATTTCACGGTGGAGTATGATAGTGCATTATCACCATGAACAGAATCCAATTTATCTTTGATTAGTTGTGGCGTATAACCTTTCATATAAAATTGTTTAATTACCGCACGAAACTCTTTATTTTCCATTTTTCAAAAATTATAAAACTTGTTTACTTCAATCACCTGTAACAAAGAAAATAATCATTAAATATTTCGGAAATTTTGACAGATGGCTTATAAAAGATTGCTTTTAAAAAACAAAACAAAAAAAGTTGCTAGTAAAACAGAAAATGTGCCAGGCCAGTTAGTTTTGCGATCGCCCTCGTAAAAAGTTTCTTGATTGAAAAAAATAAAAAATTTCGCAATTAATATGAAATATTTATATTTTTTCAGATTAGACCTTGACCTCAGAACGCGGAGGAAGTCTGTAATATCGACTATTGAAATATTTACTAATACAGTCGGAAGCTGTCCCAAATACTCTGTGCCGAATGTGTCTCTACTGATTCTTTGCCAACAAGAAATTATTAAAGACCTTGAAGGTTAGGTAAGACTAGGTTAAGATACTCACTTCATTTAACTAAGCAAAAGGCGACAGTAGCAACAATGGATCTAGTGTTACGGTGATAATCATCCATTTAAATATATTTCAATTGTGATATGAAAATAACGCGTGATCCATTTCGAGGTTCCCTACTTCTTTAAAGAAAAAAACAACAGAAAATTCAAATTGAATGGGGAATGTTTATTATCATTTGAAAGAACATTCTTTGGCATTTATTTTTTGAAGATTATGTCTATTAAATGTCGGCCGCGGCTACGTCTCTGATGGTCCATCTGTTGGGTCCAATTTTCGATGATTCGTTCGAGCATTTCGACTGGTAACTGGCGAATGACAGGCGTGATGTTTTGCTCCAAGGCCTGGATCGAAGCGGGTTTGTCCGCATGTTATTTATTATTGTAAAGAACATTCTTTGGCATTTATTTTTTGAAGATTATGTCAATCAAATATTGGCCGCGGATACGTCTCAGATGGTCCATCCGTTGGGTCCAATTATAATGATTCGTTCGAGCATTTCGACTGGTAACTGGCGAATAACAGACGTGATGTTTTGCTCCAAGGCCTGGATCGAAGCGGGTTTGTCCGCATGTTTATTATTATTTAAAAGAAAATTCGTTGGCATTTATTTTTTGAAGATTATGTCTATCAAATAATGGCCGCGGCTACGTCTCAGATAGTCCATCCGTTGAGTCCAATTTTCGATGATTCGTTCGAGCATTTCGAATGGTAACTGGCGAATGACACGCGTGATCTTTTGCTCCAAGGCCTAGATCGAAGCGGGTTTATCCGCATAAACTTTAGACTTTACATATCCCCACAGGAAAAAGTTCTAACGATGTGATATCACACGATCTTGGTGGCCAATCGACCGGCCCAAAACGTGAAATTATCTGCTCACCGAAGTGTTCTCTCAATAATCCTTTGATTGATGCGATGTGTGGGAAGTGGCGCCGTCTTGTTGAAACCAAATGTAGCCAAGGTCACGAGCCATTGACGTTACGTTATCACCGGCATCATTTTTTGTAGAAATATGGACCGATGACAAACCACAACAAACCGTTGCTTTTTTCGGGATGAAGTAGCAGCTCTTGAACCTCTTCTGGTTGCTATTCTTTCCAAATGCGGCAATTTTGCTTGTTAACATACCTATTGAGCCAGAAATGGGCCTTATCGCTGAACAAAATTTGGCTCGAAAACGTCGGATCTTCTTGGAACTTTTCAAGAGCCCATAGAGCGAACCAATGTCGCTTGGGAACGTCGGGCGTCTTTAGTTCTTGCACAAGCTGTATTTGTACGCTTTCAATTTAAGATTTCGACGTAAAATGCGCCAAGTCGTTCCATACGTCAGTCCGAGTTGCTGCGAACGGCACCAAATCGACACTCCACGGTCTTGGTGTACACTCTCAGCTACGGCCGCTACATTTTCTTAACTGCGTGTTGGGCGTGGTCTATTCGGTCGAATATTATCCAATAATGAATGCTGGGTCTCAAGATGGGTGATGCTGTTGCGAATAGTACGTTCAGTAGGCCGATTATGTATACCATAAGTTGAACGAAGTGCACGAAACACAATCCTCACAGAACGTGAATTTTCGTAATAAAGTTGAACGATTTGTAAACGTTGTTCAGGCGTAACTCTTTCCATGATAAAATGCCAAACAATACTAAACAAAAACTACTACTGGGATCACCCATTATAAAAAATATTTATCTGTTTTCAATCCTCTACTAAATAGTAAATCAACATCTCTTGAATGTAAATAATTTCGCCCAGTCGGTACTATTTTTTCCAAACAAATGCTTTCCAATAAGTCTATAAATGAAGTTTCTTTAGAGAAGTTCTGTAAATGAATTAAGAAAAAAACATAGAACAGGGATTCGACGGCTTGAGACCTCTTGCATCTATATTTAAATAGAAGACAAGTTTTTAATAAAATGGCAAAGTGACATTGATCTTCGTGGATTCCCACTGCATTTATCGCGATTTCGGGTCCATAGCGACCTTCATCAGAAAGCTACGCAGCAATTGTTGAAAAGAAAACTGAAGTCTTTAAGACCAGCTTCACACCAAAGGAAAAGAATTGCTGTTGTAAATCTCACTCTTTATCTTTTTTATTATTTACCAAATGTACATTTATGAGTAGTAAATTACATTCTAAAAATTTCTCGTCCGTGATCCCTTGATTTGAGAACAATTTCCCCCGTATCCCAGGATATAATTGCAAATTGCAAACCCTACATACAACATATCCCACAGCTACAGCTAAACATGGAACGTGTGGTAAGTACGAGTACTTATGCTCTCAACAATCAGACAATGTTGGTGGGGCATGCAGCATGGCGCGTTGCATGCATGACATTAGTTTGCCACAGCCAACCACACAATAACCGCAACAGTAACAACTTCACCAGACTTTACAACAAAAACCTTAGGGTATGGAACAGCGGCAACACCAACAACAAGTACCGAAGTACTCGTACTGAACACAATTATTACCATTGCCCAAGTCCAAGTTTCGAGAGCAGCTTTTTTGACTTTGAACTGAAATGCAGAAAGCCTCCATGTGATTTACTAATAAAGGCTTTGGGTTCATTTTCTTTTGGCGGGAGGGGTGTTAGTGCCGCATAAGTTTCGATAATGCAGCATGTGTGTCTGCTGCCATAGCAATAGAAAAGAAGCTGGTTATGCAGAACACAGAAATGAAATGCTAACATAATCCATGGCTCCTCTCAAGTCTTAAAGGAGTCCAAGGAAAGAGGGTTGCCAGCCCATGAGATTTTTAATACTGACAGGTCGTCATTTCCACATTTCAATATCTTCTGTAGCGTCGTAAAAATAGCTGCCAGAAATTTTGCAGAAATATGTCACACAAGGACCAAGTCGACCTACACTGAGAAGAAAAATAACCGTATATAGCTGCCAGAAATTTTGCAGAAATATGTCACACAAGGACCAAGTCGACCTACACTGAGAAGAAAAATAACCTTATATAAGGTTAACTTAACCATAAATAAATATGATTTGGAGTCTACGTTATATAAGGTTAATTTAAACATTTTGTTTTTGACTGGTATTAATAATAATAATGGCTATTAACTATTGCATTTTTTTAACCATGAAAATTGTTAATTTTAGAATTATTATTGTTGTTTTAACAATGCATTGTTGAGTTTTTTAACCATTAAAATTGTTATTATTAAAATAAATATTTTTGTTTAACAATGCATTGTTTTTAAACTTGAAAATTTTTAATATGAAATTTCATAGTTAATTTATTGAAGCTACACATGTTTAATTTAACAATGAAATTGTTAATATTATTAAGTGTGAAGATTGTTATAGCAATCATTTTTAATGTTAAATTAACTAATTATTTGTTACCTCTTTTAACCAGAAATATAGTTACTGTTACAATTTTAATATTAATATAGCCTACTAATTATGTTTTTGTTTTGTTTATATTTATTCGGCCTTTTTTCATTATTATGACTTGAACATTTTTTATTCTGGTTCGAGACCGTTTTGTTGTTTCTTTTTCCGAATCAACTAAAAAATTGGTGAAATGTATTTGTTACAGTTGCCAGGCAGGCTGTACAGCTGTTTCTATACCCGCCAAGGTTTTACTTCAGCAGTCTTTGCCAACGATTACTTCATCCACAAATCAAATGACTTTGATATGATTAATGAGAATTACCCTTTGCGTATAGTCTTCGAACTGTGCGAAAAGCAATCTTCATAGTGCAATATTATTTACAAGAGCTAGATAAATTGTCTTATGATCTTTCTAATTACAAACGTTCAGAGCAGAGGAAGAAAGGAATAAGAGTGGGGGGAATAAGATAGTCGCAATCGTTGCGACTGCGTGTAACTTAATTCTGAACTTCGTCTAACACAAAGCAGATAAAAAACTTTAATAAAACGAAGCCGAATGATCTTGAAATTTTTGTTTATGTCGCACAATTTTCTGTGGTTTCAATCTGGCCACGCTTTTTTCGGAGTTGGTCTTTTTTAAAACTGTCACTTGAATTAAGTTCAGTTTAGTTTGCCATTTCATAACTAATATTCAGTCGACATAATCGCTCAGCAGAGTCGGTAATTCGAGCAACCATGGATCGGACCACGTTTACTCTAGTGGATAATGTACATCCTTAGAGACGAAGTACAATACGCACAGAAGGCGATATTGCTGCTATGGAGCAAAGTATCGACGAAGATCCAAATAAGTCAATACGCCATTTAAAATAACATTGTGTTCAGTGATGAAGTTCACTTTTGATTGAATGGGTACTTTAATAATCAAAATTGTCGCATTTGGAGTAATGAAAATTCACAAGCCATTGTTGAGACGCCGTTACGTCCTCAAAAAGTCACTGTTTGATGTGCTCTATGGGCAGAGGGAATCATTGATCCATATTTCTTCAAAAATGAAGTCGGCCATAATGTAACAGTCAATGGTGAACGCTAAAGAGCCATGATTAATGACTTTTTCGTGCCATAATTGGAGGCTCTGGATGTGACACCTTTGGTTCCAAGGAAACTTTTGGTGAGCGCATTATCTCGCGTCGTGGACCTGTGGCGTGGCCTCCGAGATCATGCGATTTAACAACGCTGGACTATTTTTGAAGGGCTATGTGCAGTCGCTTGTCTACACAGATAAGCCAGACACGATTGACGGCACGTTATTGCTGATAAACGGCCCCATTTTCGAGCAAATGGTTGGGCCTCTTGGCTGGAATTTATTCGAGCCAGTCGCGGCCACTTGCCCTAAATCATTTTTTAAACATAATGACAAACCCTAATCTTTAAAATAAAGCTAAATTCTTGGCCATAACATTAAATTATATGCATTTTACTTCTTCTCGAAAGCCACACGTCTATAAAAAAAAACCTTTACATACGCCAAATACAGGGTGGAGCGCGAAATTTTCCTTTTTTGCACTGCAGGCTGTGGCGGCACTGATAGCCGAAGGGAGTGGAGAGTGTGCGTGGCCTATAGTGACTGACGGGAGATTTGTATTCCTCTGCCTATTAGTTGCCATCATGCATTTGGACAAGTGAGAAAATGTCATTTTGTGTTGAAGCATATTTTTTCAAATGAGCACTAGATCATTGCAGTGCAGCGTGCTTTTCGTAAACGATTCGCTGTTCCCCCAACCGAAATCGGACGCTCATTGGACTTTGCCCCATGCGATTTTTTCCTTTGGCTTTACCTGAAGTCGAAGGTGTATATCAACCGTCCCTACACCTTAGACGACCAATTAACAATATTAAGGCTAAAATACCAGTCGTCATGCTTGTTAGAGTTCGTGAAAACGTCAGAAAACGTATGCAGCAATGGGTGGATAGCGAAGGTCGACATTTGCCAGATACACTACATAAAACCAGGTAGTTTAAAAATTCCCTTACTTTTCAATATAATTAAAATATAAAATACATTTTTCTAAGGTTTATAATTTTTTGATTTCATTCCCAAATAAGCAAATACCGCGATTCACCCTGTAGATACGACAAAAAGAAATTATATTTCCAGCCCATTAAAAATCATAAAGATCTGAGGCAGTTACTGCAAAGTTCCGTTTAGATGACTTTGCCGCGTTATTTTGTATAAAAATAAATATGTTTTTGTAAAAAAATAAATATGTTACAGTCATTACAGTTTTGATATTTTACACCTGAAAACCGGTATTTTTGCCGGCAAAATTCCACTGTACGGCGTTTTGTAGATCGCTATAGGCCGAACTTTAGAATTAAAAAAGATCAACAATGTTTCTTGGTCAGCTTCCCAAGTACTGTAGGCGAGTGATTTGAGGAATTTTTCCTACTTCCTTACTTATGCATAGGCTTGTCCAATGTGACAACAAGGATTTTGGGGTAGTTAGTAGCCGGGATGTTGACTCCATAGACTTTCAAAGTAAGTGAAAGCCGAACCTCAGCGGTCCATGCAGTCCGGCTGAAGTTTTGAAGGCTGATATTTAAGGTGCTGAATTAGGTAGGTAACAGCTAATTTTAGAGCATTTTTGTCGGTGTGCCTGCCGATTTTAAGCCACGACTGCAGACATCGACAGGACCTCAAAGAACATGTCCTACATAAACATGGCCATAGTGTGGAGGCAGTTTAAACAATGCCTCATCTTGACTTTGTTTAACAAAAACTCCCTTCTGGCTTCGATTGCATTTCCAAACAGGCATGAAAAGCATATAGGTCAAATTACTTATGGAAAGTAGATTGTAGTAGATCAAATAAGTCTCCAATTTATTTTATTAATGGAACATTACAATGGTGTAATGAACGAGGGCATATCGATAATTCCGTGACTTTTCAAACTTCCCTCGTAGTTATATGAAATGCAACACTGCTCCCTTCAAGTACCATTTGTCAAATTTTGAGAGAGTTCCGTCATTTCGTTTGTGTTTAACAGCTGTTCAAAACATGCATCCTCCTGGATTTTGTTAAAAATGAAAAAAAGTGAATTTCGAGTGCTCATTAAATATTTTTTTTTGCGGAAAACCCATCAATCAAACCAAGGAAATGCTTGATAACTACTATGGGGACTTTTCATAATCGATTTGAATGGTTAAAAAGTTGTTTACTAACGTAATCAATCCGTTCTTTCTCAAATTCCCCATAGTACTTTATGAGCAACCAGTAAAAACTTGGACCCTATAGAAAAAAAACTTTAAAATTGTTTTATATAGAAAAAACCTTGAACTTTGTAAGTAATTTCCAAAGCTCATTAAAGTCACATTCTCTTCGCATAAATGGATGTTGTCGACATTACATAGTAGGGACATAAATACTGTTACAACATTTAACACACCCACTTCAATAGTAGAACTGAACATACACCGTTAATCTCATATGGGTTTTGAAAGCTAACCTCAATAGCGTGAGCCTGTAACGGGATTTTAAAATTGTTTCAACTTTCATCATGAAGTGGTCAGATAATGAGAACCGTATTGCTCTAAAAGCGCTTTTCAAGTGTGAAATGAAAAAAAGCTATATTTTCAAAACGCTCCGCCCACTAGGGATTAACCGCATGTTAGTCTACCGATGCATAAAACTGGTTGAGGAGACTGGAGATGTAAAAGACCGCCACCGGTCGGGCCGCCCACGCTCTGCTCGAACACCGCATGTCATCAAAGCCGTTAAATCAATAATCCACAGAAATCCGCTCCGAAAACAGAAAATCATGGCCCGTGAGATGAATATCACGCAAAAGTCCATGAATCGAATCATTAAAAAGGACTTGGGGCTTTCAAGCGACGTACCGGACATTTATTGACTGCAGCTTTAAAAAAAATAGGATTGAAAAATGCTAACGTCTTTGGTGAAGCACTCTGATAACGTGCACAAAAAAAATTTGTTCACCGATGAAAAAATTTTTACCATTCAGAAAAAATTTAGCAAGCAAAATGATAGAGTGTATGCGCGGTCATCTAAGGAAGCATCTGAACTGATCCAAAGGGTGGAAAAGTGTTATCACCTAGCTTCAGTCATGGTTTGGTGGGGTGTCTCTTACGAGTCAAAACATCGTCCAAAGTTTACCAAGAAACCATTTTGGAAGCTGTTGTGAAGCCTCTTAACAATTCCCTGTTCCAAAACCAGCCATGGACTTTCCAGCAGGTTTTGCGCCGGCCCATAAGGCTAAAATGTCCCAGGCCCGGCTTCGAAACAATTTGCCAGCGTTTATTTCCTCTGAAGAATGGCCCTCAGGCAGTCCAGATTTGAACCCATTGGATTACAAATTGTGGACGGTTTTAGGGGACAAGGTTTGTCACAAAAGATACCCCAACATTGGATCTCTTAAGACTGCTTCGGTTCGAGCTGTGTCCAATTTTCCAATGGAATGGAGGTTCGTGCAGCTATTGACGATTGGCCAGTGCGACTTAAGGCGTGTGTAAAGGCAAAAGGCGGACATTTCGAATAAGTAGATTCTTTTTGGATACAATATACATGAATAAATATATTAAAAGATATTTGGTCCAAAAACATTCAGTACTTTTTATTTTACAGCATAAAACGTGTGTAACAGTATTTATGTCCCTACTAAGTAAACCGTGTCCCAAGAAGAGCGCAATTTTTAAATGACTGATGCAGCAATTGAATTGTTTCTCTGGCTGTATGACATGTGGCGCCGTCTTGTTGGAACCACATGCCCTCCACATTCATTTCTTCAATTCTAGGCAAGAAAAAACTGGTTATCATTTCACGATACCAAACACCATTGACTGTTTGCGCTTGACCTGCCTCATTTTCATAAAAAAAAGGTCCAATGATTCCTCCAGCCCAAAAACCACACCACACAGTGACACGTTGACACGCATTTGCTTCTCGTGAATCACTCGAGGATTTTCCGCACCGCAAATGCGACAATTCTGCCTATTGACGAAGCCATCAAGATGAAAATGGGCCTCGTCACTGAAGATGATTTTATCGGCAAAATCAGCATTTTCATGTTGTCTCTCCAATACCCAATTAACGAACTCCCTTCGCTGTCCATGGTCAGCTGGCTTCAGTTCCTGAGTCAATTGAATTTTGTATGCATGAAGATGCAAATCTTTCGTCAAAATTCGCTGCAAAGTGGATTTGGAGACACCAATTTGCTGAGCTCGGTGTCGAATTGAGGTGGATGGAGTTTGAGCGACATCATCACGTACAGCTGCGACATTTTCGGTCGATCGACCTGGTCGATGGCGCGTTGTTGTCTTTACATCACTAACAGACCCAGTTTCGGCAAATTTATCCATTAATCTCTTTACAGTTGACTCTTTTGGAGCATTATTGTGACCCCAAATTGATCGCAATTTGCGAACTGTAGCCGCAAAACTTTCACCATTTTGGTAAAACAATTTCACAATGAGAATGCGTTGTTCATTCGTGTAGCGCTCCATTTTTACTAACCTCGTACCTTCTACTAACAAACAATAACAATTGTTCAAATGTCAAACAATGGCACTTCGAATGTTGCCAGATTTTAAAATTGCGTTCTTCTTGGGACACCCTTATATATGACGCGCAAAATAGTAAGGGACCTAAGGGTAAAAACCTGTTGTGTTCAGGAGAGCCATTTTAAAGATTTAAATACGTGTATCTTTGGTGTGCCATCACTTTCATAAAACGCGCATATCTCTGGGAGGGAACACTTTTGGGGCATGGTCTCATTCGATGTTTAGATGTTGTCCACATCAAAAAAAAGTGAAAATTGATTTTTTTTACCCTAAGGTCACTTTCTCTATGCGCTGTCACATATAGAAATTTCAAAAGTTGCTCGTCGCGCCTATTATTGTTTATCTGCTCTGAGAATTGCCGCCAAACGTGCGCCTATACTCTCTCTTTGAACCGAAACTACGGACTTCAGTGAGTGATAGCGGCGGACAATCCAAATTATTGTTTCAGTGTCCCAGTTATCCATTTATGTTAAGTCTAAAAATCAATCTGCAAAATAAAAAAGTAGCCCAGATTCATTAAATAGAAAAAAAGCTAATAATTTTTTTTGGTAGCGGTTTTTATCAGCCACACCGTATTTTATGAGCGGCCACTAATAACTTGGACCCTATAGAAAAAACTTTGGAATTAGGCCATATAAAAACTGTGACCCCTGTTAACCCACGTTCCCCTCGCATAAATGGATGTAATCGACATTATTAAAAGGATAAAAAAAAGATAAAGCTTCCATAGCTTGGATATAAATTTCGTACGCGAAAATTCGACGACATTTCACTGCTTTGAAGTTTTTGTGGTATTAAAATCTGCTTATGAGACTTCGAAGTTTAAATTAAAGGGACCATCCTTAGCAGTAAAAATTACACTAGTTATTAGTTCTACTGTTACAAAACTTTCCGATAGTCTAAGTTGTATTAGCGAATTACCTATTTTCAAATTGGCAACTCTGTACACCAATCGCAAGTGCCTTGTTATTGGCTATAGCCTATGTTATCTTACATTTAGCATGCTAATGTTCCACCAGCCGCCTCAGGGCATCCGAAAATGCCAAATGCGAAATTGTGGTTCAAGTGCAGCTCATAGTAAATTTAGTTGGCAAACGTTTCCTTTCGTCTCTGCCGGTATCCTAAGACATACGCTTTAACTTGAGCTTGTAGCCGCCTCCCGGTTCCCCATATCCCCCATATGACAAAGGGGGTTGTACTGCTGGTTAAGTCGTATTGTTATTATCTCGTATTGCCTCGTCGGCTGCAGCTTTGTGTGCTACGTTTTCTGTCTGTTTTGCGCCTCGTTGAACTAATAGAAAATTAATGGCTGCTATTCATTTGTGGCAGCATAATTGTGCACCCACATTGTTTTCGTTGCATTAAGTGGTGGCATCTCTCACTGTTACCCGGTGCCAGTTGCCACCAGTTGCACACTTGCAAGATCTGCAACTGTTGTACGTTTTCGTAGCGTTTTTCGCCAGTAGCCTGCAGTGTCTGGCGTGTGCTTCGTTCGCATGTAGTCGCTGCAGCCGCCACCTTTCGTTCGTTTCGTTACTTCGTTTCAAGTGCAGATAAAGGCCGTCGCTTCCATGCGAATATGGGAGAGACGACGATGGAAGATCTTGCCGCTGCTAACCATCATCATCCTCCGCCTTGTCGTCATCGTGGTCGCACTCATAGGCGGTGTTGCATGGCATGGCATGGTGTTACTAACTACCGGACAACCTACATAAGCTTTCTAGTACACGGTTTGAGTTTTTTTGTATTTTTTTTTGGCTAAAATAGTCTACTAGTTAGTACGAATCATTCGGTGCCTTTGTCTTTGGTCTGCCTCCCATTGCTTGGGTGTGCCTTGGAGCCGCATCAGATGCCTCAGGTCGCCTCAAGTTTTGCTGTTTTCGGTGGCATTATGCATATAATTTTGCTTAAATTATGGCCTGAAATTTATTTTAAATTCATATTTTATGTTTTCTTCGTGTCTACATCTGTAATGTGCAGATATTTTTGCTTAATTTATGACCTGTTGCTTTGATTTCAAAGGAAATTATGAATGTTAAGGTATGGGTCCTAAACGCTTTAGGCTTAGGGTTTTTAGCAGGGTTGCAAACCGTTCCAAAAACGGGTTGGTTCGGTTCAATGGTTCGAACCACATGGATGAAACTTGAACCGGTTCGAGAACCGGTTCATAGGTAGCTCTGAACCACCGGTTCGGTTCGGTTCAAGTGGTTCATTTTTTTTACTTACTGTGTCTGCATGAAGGGAATAAGAGAATTTTTTTTGTAAAAATAAGATTTTTTTTTTTGAGATCGCATTGAAATATATTATATATGGTTATCAATTACATAGATAATATTAAAAAAAAACAGTTAAAACAAAAAAAATTATATTTCATAAAAAAATTGATTATAACTAGAAATTTGTGCTGGAATAAAGAAAATAAAAAGACACGGATCTACAAAAACAAAAGAGCACAAGTGCATATGCCCTAGGCGACCGTGTGGTCTTAATAATGTAAACTATTCGGAATTCAAATTTAATAAAAGTATGTCTTCCAATAAGTCTTCATCTAAATTTGCTCTTAAGTCCGATAAAATAAATTTTAAAGTTGAAAATGCTCTCTCGACGGACACTTGCGTTGCTGGAGCAGCTAGTACTATTTCAGCTATGCTTTTTAATTTATTTTCCGAATGGTTATGCCAATATTGCAAAAGATCTGTATGCTGAGAAGGCGTTTAACGTTGTCGAAACAATTAATTATGTCGACAATTGTTTTTTTATTTGGTAACGTTTCCTTTCTATCCAACAGCTCAAGTATTGATTCCAGTTCATCATCAGAGCTTATTTTAGATTGTGGAGAATCCGTCGTAGTTACCGTAATATGCATTTTAGATTAAAGTTCATAAACTTTTATCAAATGTTTCTTCGCTAAATGTTTTTGTGATTCAGAGAGTAAAATCTGATACCTTGGATCTAAATAAACGGCAGCTAAAACGCACGAATTGTTTAATAAAAATTCTCCTCGTTTTTTCAATGCTGTTCAAATTAAGCCATCCATTTTTTTTCTACTTTCATTTTGCAAGAATACCATGCAAAAAACATATCGCTCAAAACTACATTTTTTCTTTGCAGTTTAATTGATATGTCGTATGCCGGGTTAAGTATTTCGCATACATTTTCAATTTTATGCCAGTCATTTTCATTCATATATAGCTCCTTTATATCGGTAGAGCTTTCCAAGCAAAAGGTTTTTAACGCAAGTAAGCTCTTAAGCATATTGTAGGTTGACCCCCATCGTGTCGCACATTCAATAACTGGTTTGTTCAGACTTTTTGTTCGCAAACGATTTAGCAATGTTGGTGTTCTTAGTTTCTTTACTATCGTTTTAGCTTTACTGCGAACTTCAATTATTTCTTTTAGGAAATCCGATACGGCTAAATTAAGTGTATGTGCTGCACACCTGATAACATTAATTGCATCGTGAGGTAATAAGTCCTGCTCAAGCTCTTCATAGATGTCATTTGGAATATAATCGCAAACAAATTCTTCGTCGTTTGCGCCATCTTCGGCTTCATTATCTGTTGAACATCCTAAATTAAAAACAAAATTAGAAGTAATGAAATCTTTAGGATTTACTTTAATATATTTTTGTTACCTTGGGAATCCGTGAGAATAACTTCATTTTGACTTGCTTCGTCATCACTGTGCAACCACTGATTTGTATCAATGTTTTGTTCATCAATATTTAAGAATTTTCCGACGCTTATCATATTTGCAGCATTATCGACCGTTATGCTGTAAATTTGGTCCATATTTATTCCGAGGATTGGAGAACGCTTATGATAATGTTACATAAGTTTTAGGCCGTATGCTTGACGAATATTTCCTTCATGGCCAAAGTTTTAATTACGATGCGACCATTATCAATGTACTGCACGTTTATTCCAATTATAGATCTGTCCAGCCTACTAACACAATCGACTTTAATGGAAAGAAAGCTACGATTTAGAAAAAAAACATTAAAATGGGTACACTTTATTGAAAACTGTAGTTTACCGATGTTTAAATGTGGACGTCATAGCTGATCGTAGTGTCGCTGCTCTGTTAACAACTTCTTCCTTAAGGTTTGCCGGTTTATTGATATACCCACTGCTTTACACAGAGGATCAATAATTTTGCGAAAGCCGCTATCTTCTAACATTCTGAGCGGTCGGCCATTCTTTGTCACCAGTTCCACGCAACCGTTCAATAAATCTTCTTTCGAAACATTTACAGTCGCCGTTGACTTGCTTTTCACAATATATTTCACAATGCTGTTTTCGTTCGAGTCCTTCAGCTTCTTTTTTCCAGATATATCGGCAAAAATTTCTTCAGATATATCAGCGTGCTTTCTTTTAATGTGCCGGGTTAGATTTTATGTATGTTTTCCTTTCATTTCTATTTTGCAATGTTTACAGACACTTATTTTAGTCTTCGGGTCATAAAAGAAACACTTGTGCACTGGATTTTTACTCATTTTACTAGTTTTATGATTAATTGGTCAACAAAAGTCGCGAACGACACCAAGATAAAAAGAAAAACACAAATGACTTCTCCGAAATGTCATTAAAGTTTAACCATAAGGGTTGTATTTTTAAGGCATAATTTAATTTAGTACCTAAATAAGAGCGCAGGCGTCAGTCGTAATTTTTTTCACAATAAGTAAAAAAGTTTAAAATAAGGCAAGATGTTGCTGTTTAGGTGCAGTCCTAAAACAGTGTATGGATTCACACTATTGATTTTTGACATGAACTATAATTTTTTTTCACAAAAGGGTTTATAGCGAATTTTTATTATACAATGAACCGAACCGAACCATTTTTTTGCGGTTTTCGGTGCGGTTCTAACTAAATGAAAAAAAATCGGTTCGGTTCATGGTTCGGTTCAAAATCGAAAAAATCGCGGTGGTTCGGTTCAGAAACGGTTTGGTTCAGAACCGGTTTGCAACCCTGGTTTTTAGGGAAATTAGCAAAATACCGAGGGAATATTTTTGGCTGAAAAAAAGGGTATGCAATTAATGGAGCACAGCCTGCAAATGGAGCATAACTTGTGATATTTTCGAAATAATTCCAGCGCAAGTTTGTTGACGGGGGAGTTTAAATATTCGCAACAAGAGGGAGGTGCACAAGAGGGACAATTAAAACACCTACAAACACATGGTGTAATAGATATTTTTAATTTGATGCCAATAACAATGCAGAACAATAAATTGGCAACACAAAGTTTGATAATTAACTTTAGTGGTTTTAGGGCTGCTGATTACGAATTTGCCAGATTCACTCTAGTTTAGGAGATATCGCATAAACCTTTGTATATATTTTGTTTATATAAGGTCCCTTAACCTCTTTATTTGTGAACCGATTTAAAAAAGCCTTGCGCGAGGAGTTTAGAGCAGAAATTGATGAATTGTCGTTACAAAAAATTACTTTCAGCTGCCTTTTATGTATTTATTACTAGTAATGTAACAGGTATTTCAATAGGGACATAACAATTTCGTATTTTTATGTCAACGCACCCTCAAGCATTTTTAAATGATCTTTCAGTGTCAAAACGTTAGTCGAATTCAATATCGTTTAGAAATTATTAAAAATTACAGCGATGAAACTCATTTTTGGCTGAGTGGTTTTGTCAATAAACAAAATACGAGTGTGAGTTATTGGACAGCAAAAAACCCACATGCGCTTCAGGAGACGCAATTGCAAACGCAAACAACTACGAGGGCGGTTCGGAAACTTCTTAGCCTAGCACAAAAACTCGGTATAAACAGAAAAAAGTTAAGTGTTTTGGAAACTTCCATCTCTGCTATGAACACATGTTAAATTTTGTTTCGATCTGGCAACTCCTTCATATAGAAACAGGTGTTCACAAAAGACGCATCCGCGATTTTTTTACAATGGAAAAATTAGAAATGCGTGGTGTCATTAAATATTTACATAAAAAAGGTTTATCGGGACAAGAAATTCATAATGATATGGTGGATGTGTTAGGTGAAAGTGCTCCTTCATATGCAACAGTAAAAAATTGGGTTGCTGAATTTAAACGTGGTCGTACAAGCATTGAAGATGATCCACGTAGTGGACGTCCAAAAACAGCAACAACAACAGAAATTGTAGCCAAAGTGCATGATATGGTATTAAATGATCGACGAATAAAAGTGCGTGAAATAGCTAATATCATGGGCATCTCAAATGATCGAGTCCATTTAATTTTGCATGAAGAACTACAGATGAAAAAGCTTTCTGCAACATGGGTGCCGCACTTGTCAATAGTCGACCAAAAACGCATAAGAATGAACATTTCTCAAGCTTGTTTGGATCGTTTTCAGCGAAATAAAATGGCTTTTAAGCATCGTTTCATAACTGTTGATGAGACATGGATCCACCACTATACTCTAGAGACAAAAGAACAATCCAAACAATGGACTGAAGCTGGAAGAAGTGCCCCAATGAAGGCAGAAACAACTCAATCGGCTGGTAAGGTTATGGTAACGGTTTTTTGGGACTTCAAAGGTATTTTATTGATTGACTATCTGCAAAAGGGTAAAACAATAAAATCAGAGTACTATTGCAACCTTTTAGATCAATTAAATGTACAAATTCGAGAAAACCGTCCTGGCTTACAACACAAAAAAATAATTTTTCATCAAGACAACGCACCAGCGCACAAGAGTGTTTTAACAATGGCTAAAATCAACGAATTAAAGTACGAGTTGCTTGACCACCCACCTTATTCTCCTGATTTAGCTCCCAGTGACTTTTACCTGTTCCCAAATCTAAAAAAATTCCTTGCTGGTAAGCGTTTTACCTCGAATGAAGATGCAATTACAGTTGTAAACCACTATTTTGAAGACCTTGAGGAAAACTATTTTAATCAAGGGATAGAATTGCTAGATAAGCGTTGGACTAAGCGTATTGAAGTTTCAGGATATTATATTGAAAAATAACATTATTTTTGAAAAACTAACTATTCTCTTTCATTGATAGGCTAAGAACTTTCCGAACCGCCCTCGTACTGTGTGGTTGGGTTATCATGCCGGAGGTGTGTGTGATTGGGCCTATTTTTTCGTCGATGAAAATCGTGCCATGTTATAAAATAATTTTTGGATATAATTGGATGAGCTTGATATCGCCGATATGTGGTTTCAATAAGACGGCGTCACTAGCCAAACAGCACGCATTACAATCGAATTGCTGAAAGACAAATTTGGTAAACGTTTTATTTTGAAAAATGTTCCGGTCGATTGACCTCGTTCATGCGATTTAACGCCATTGGATTTCTTTTTGTGGGGTCACATCAAGTCCGTGATCTATGGCACCAATCAAACAACTTTAGACGAGCTCAGAGACAACATCCAACGTGAAATTGGTTGAAATGTGTGCAAGAGTGGTGGAAAAATGGGTCCAAAGAAGAGTGGTGGAATGGTGGTTATATGACCGAAATCGAATTCATTCTGAAATGTAACAATTGCATTACACCTGGAATAAATTTAAACTCTATATGTGACCCGGCCTATGAAAAGGTGGCTTATGACTCAAAAAAGAAATTGCGAGAAACACCTGCATTTCTTCAGTTTCTTAGTAGTTTGCTATTGCATTAGAAAAACTACTAAGTATAAAAAAATCAAGAAAACGTAAGGCCTCATCTCCAGAAAGAGATTCGAAAAAACGAGCAACTTCAAAGGTTTCAACAAGGATAGCAAAGTTTTTGCAGCCTTCAATCCTGTTTTCAAATTTTTCGATTTCATTTATTATCTTGATTCTGGATTTTCAATATAATTCTGATTTTCTCTCATTTGTGCTCTTTTTTCTCTACATTTGTAGTACACTTCTTAGCAAGTTAGTACTTTTTAGTTTTCACCACGTGAAAGAGCGTCTCAAAAATTATCGAAACCAAAAAAAAAAGTGGAAAATTTTTTTTTGAGTCATAAGCCACCTTTTCATAGGACGGGTCTCATATGTTAAATATTCTGTGTTTTATTAACATATTTAATTGTTATGTCCTTAAAGGAGAACACTGTAATTGTCTTCCGAAGCAAAAAATAAAATTAGTTTTGAGTTTGGCTTAATTAGGACAAATGTTACCTAATGCAGGGTGGGGTTAAAAACTTTAATTACTTTTTCGTTTATGAATTTTTTTTCAGATTATGTACTTAGTAGGGACATAAATACTGTTTCAGTTTTGAACACACCCATTTCAATAGTAGAACTGAACATACCCCGTTAATGTCATATGGGCTTTGTAAGCTAACCTCAATAGCGTTAGTCTGTAACGGGATTTTAAAATTGTTTCAACTTTCATCATGGAGTGGTCAGATAATGAGAACCGTATCGCTGTAATAGCACTTTCCAGTGTGAAATAAAAAAAACGATATTTTCAAAACGCTCCGGCCACTAGGGATTAGCCGCATGTTCGTCTACCGATGCATAGAACTGTTTAAGGACACTGGAGATGTAAAAGACCGCCACCGGTCGGGCCGCCCACGCTCTGTACGAACACCGCATGTCACCAAGAATTCAGAGAAATCCGCTCCGAAAACAGAAAATCATGGCCCGTGAGATGAATATCACGCAAAAGTCCATGAGTCGAAGCATTAGAAAATACTTGAGACTTGGGGCTTTCAAACGACGTACCGGACATTTATTGACTGCAGCTTTAAAAAATAGGATTGAAAAATGCAAACGTCTTTTGGTGAAGCACGCTGATGACTTGCACAGAATAATTTTGTTCACCGATGAAAAAATTTTTACCGTTCAGGAAAAATTTTACAAGCAAAATGATAGAGTGTATGCGCGGTCATCTAAGGAAGCATCTGAATTGATCCCATGGGTGGAAAAGGGTCTTCACCCAGCTTCAGTCATGGCTTGGTGGGGTGTCTCCTTCGATGGGGTTACTGAGCTGCATTTCTGCGAACAAGGAGTAAAAACATCGGCAAAAGTTTACCAAGAAACCGTTTTGGAATCTGTTGTGAAGCCTCTTAACATTTCCATGCTCAAAAACCTGCCATGGACTTTCCAGCAGGATTCTGCGCCGGCTCAAAGGGCTAAAACGTCCCAGGCCTGACTTCCAAACAATTTGCCAGCGTTCATTTCCTCTAAAGAATGGCGCTCAGGCAGTCCAGATTTGAACCCATTGGATTACAAATTGTGGATGGTTTTAGAGGACAAGGGGTGTCACAAACGATATCCCAACATTGGATCTCTTAAGACTGCTTTGGTTCGAGCTGTGGCCTATTTTCCAATGGACGAGGTTCGTGCAGCTATTGACGATTGGCCAGTGCGACTTAAGGCGTGCGTTAAGGCAAAAGGCGAACATTACGAATAATTTTCGAATGGACGAGGTTCGTGCAGCTATTGACGATTGGCCAGTGCGACTTAAGGCGTGCGTAAAGGCAAAAGGCGAACATTTCGAATAAGTAGATCCTTCTGTATACAGTATTGTACATCAATAAATATATTAAAAAATATTTGGTCCAAAAACATTCTGTACTTTTTATTTTACAGCATAAAACGTGTGTAACAGTATTTATGTCCCTACTAAGTAATACAAATAAAAATAATGTTACTTAAATGACCACCGTTTTCAGCTTCGCAATGATAGACTCGTTAAAGCATTTATCATAACATCTTTCAAAATGTGTGGCTCTAGAGTTCGAATTTCTACAACAATGTTAGCCTTGAGTTGAAGGATTGGCTCGGGCTTGTTCACATATACTCACTCCTTAAAAAAAACTCCAACAATAATTGTCGGTCTATAGCGCTGGCCAAATAATTTCCGAATTTCTGGAAATTATTCGCTTTTAAAAAATTTGACTTAAAAGTGCCATTGTGTCTCGGGCAGTGTGGGCAGTGGCTGCGTCCCGCTTAAACCACATCTCAGGTCTGTTTTCAAGAGCAGGAAGAAGTAAGACCCAATGATATTTGCAGATGTGATCCCACACTGTACACCTAATGGGGTACAATTGGCATTGATGAATGGCTCTCGGATTTTCATCACTAATGCGTTTGCATTAAAATAATTGATCGCTGATTTAAATAATAAATTTCTATTATTCTGGTTCTTTGTTCAGTTGTGAATCTCTCCATTATTTATTCTCCAAGTGTTTCTTATATAATCTGAAAAAAAATATATAAACCAAAAAGTTATTAAATTTGTAAATCCCATGGTAACTTTTGGCCCACCCTAGGGCTAGGGCACATATAGTTTACTTCTGATTCAGAAAATCGTTTCCATTTTTAGGCAAAAGGCTTAACCCGAAATGTCGGTTAATGCCGTTTTTTACTCTTATAAAACCATCATTCGGTTTTTTCAAAAAACTGGCTTGAATATTAAAATCAAAACTAAACAAACAAATATCTTTTTCACATATTCCACAAAAATCAACCTTTTTGAGTGAGAGTTAAACCTCCTTAAAAAAAACTTTTTTTTAACCACTGCACCGATTTAGCCTATTACTAACTTAAAATAGCCGGTCTCTGATGATTATTTATATGCATTTTGCAAACAGATTAATAACATACGAGAAAATTGTTAAATGTTATAAATATAAAAGTATCGGGAAGGCCACCATTAGATTTCCATATACTTTAATACTAGGCATGATTTCTTAATAATATAGACTTAACTAATGGATCGTGATCGATGCAAGTGTTATTTTTAATGGGCGCAATTAAAGCACAAAAATACCATTTGCCATAACTCATCATAAGAAATCAGAAATATAGATGTTTCTCTTAACTATCTCTGGTTTGATGATGACAGCAATACTCGTACTAGAATACCAACAGCTACAACGGACAACGAACAAGTCGTTATTGTCTGACACCTCTTCAACATGTTCAAGTTCGAGATGCTCTCATATAAGAAAAAAACGAGGGTCGCCTAAAAGTGTTTAAAAGACTATAGGGTAGCCTAAGATGTCGCTTCGAGTCAACTGAATAAAGTTAAAATACGAAGGTTTTCATGAACGTTTTGTTTCCTTAAACAAAAAAACAATTGGGCTTTAAACTTCAAGTTCTAGGATGTTTGTTTTTAATTACTGCACTAGACATCATACTACGAGTACATATTTTTCCTCTTAAGATATTCATATTAAGTGAAGCAGTCAGAAAGAACATTTTATGACCCTATTGCTATCAGTTTCTGCTGTCAGGTTCACTATTCTGTTGTTTTGTTGACAGTCTAGGGGCGTTATAGGGCAGCCAAACTACTTGGCGTAGAGGACTGAGTTTCTGAACTAGCCCACTCTAGAGATACTGGACAGGACAGACAGTGTGAAAAAATATGCAGAACCTGCTCGTAAAATAGGCAATATTCACATATGGCTTGAAAAAAGAAGCGGGCACAGCAGTGAGAGTCTGCATTTAAGAGGCAGGATATCAATTTCGGCTGCCGGCCAAATGCAACGGCTCTCATACGTAAGCTCTAGTGATCATACGGCATACGAGGAAGAAAAGAGCAAAAGTCGCCTTACGTCGATTGCAAAAGACCTTAACCAGTCATCAGGCACCGTCCAAGATAGTAGAAAGTAGCAGACGTGAGACAAGTATTAGGTAGCCACACACAAAAATAATTAGTTGGAAATCGGCTTTAAAAGCCAAATTTTATATCCGATTTCTATCAAATATCGCATGTAGCTTTACGAGCGACCAACGCCCAAGTCCTGTAACATTGCTCTATATCAGGCCATCTTTTTTCAAATAGACCCACACAAAGGTTAAAGACTATTTGAGGACGTGCATCTTAAGAAGCCGTCAATATTACCCCTTCACGCACAAATTGTGTTAGGAACACACGAAGAGAAAAAGCATGGTTACTACATGGTCACGGCAATAATAATATGTTCTCCGCAATAAAAGTATATTCGTCGCAACCATAGCATTGTTAACTGAATTTATTTTTGACCATAGTATAATTTCTGCAATATTAATATTGTTGAAATGTAATATGGTTATAGCAACAATATAAATATGTTTGCTACGAAAAAAGTATTGTGTTTTGCGTTTTATGTTAACAATAGTATGATAACGGCAATCATACTGTATTTTTCTTCATTGAAATATGCTTTAAAGAACAAATGCTACTGGCACGGATCTAATGCAATAATAGTAATTTTTTTATCGAAATTAAAATTTTTTAAACAAGCTGCTTTGGCTTTATTTAACTGAAATATTTTTAATAAAAACGCTTACGTTTATTTCAACTTATTTTTTCTACTGGGGGTCAAATCTATTGTCGGCAACTTAAACAAATTCTAATAAAATATATTGGGGATCATAGTATAACTGTGTGTGATCATACTATGGTTGTAGGGATCATAACATGGTTGCGTGTGAATTATACTATGGTTGTGAGGATCATACTATGGTTGTATATGAAACATACTATGGTTGTGAGGATCATACTATGGTTGTGGAGATCATAGTATGGTTGAGTGTGAATCATACTATTGTTGTGAGGATCATAGTATGGTTGTATTTGAATCATACTATTGTTGTGAGGATCATAATATTGTTGTACCACAACCATATACCCAACAATAGTATTATCCTCTTCGAATATTGTCACCTCAACCATACTTTTTTTCTGCGTGCAGTTTTACTCCATGGTCATACTTATATTTTAGTACACGCAGAGAAAAGATATGGTTACTATATGGTCACGGCAACAATAGTAACAATAGTATGTTCTCTTCTGTAAAAGTATGGTCGTCGCAACCATAGTATTGTTTTTTTGAATTTCATTTTGACAATAGTATGATTGCGGCAATATTAATAATGTTGAAATGTAAAAAAAGTATTGTTGCCAAATTTAAAAATGAAAATATGGTTGTAGCAGCAATATAAATATGGTTGGAGGGACAAAAGTATTGTTTTCGTGGGTTTTATGTTAACAATAACATGATTACGGCAATCATACCGTCAAAACCTTAATTTTTTTAATGTGACAATTTTACTTTCACGATTCTTACGTAATAATAGTAATAAAAATTAATTTTTTTCAAAAAAAAAAACAACGGATTAGTATAACTAAAATGTTTTTAATACTTATAAATGAATTTTTTTACTGACAAATAAAGCAGTCCTATTGTTACATAACTTACTTAATTAAATTCTTTATTGTTGAATGACAAAGTATTCCAGTCTTTACAAACAATTTTGGGGATCATAGTATGGTTGTGCGTTAGTCATACTATGGTTGTGAGGATCATACTATGGTTTTACGTTAAACAACCTATGGTTATGAGGATCATAATATGGTTGTGGGGATCATAGCATGGTTGAATGTGAATAATAATATGGTTGTGGGGATCATAGTATGGTTGTGTGTAAATGATTATATTGTTGTGAGGACCATAATATTGTTATGGGGATCATAGTATGGTTATTTGTTAACCATACTATAATTGTGATGTTCATAAAATTGTTGTGCCACAACCATATTACCAACAATAGTATGGTGCTCTTCGAATATTGTTACCCCAACCATACTTTTTTTCTGCGTGCATTATGAGCGACAGATAATTATTTTGATTTCGTACATAGGTTTTTCCGAATTCGACCAAATTTTCACAAAGCATTGCGAGTGACCCACATCCGTCTCTGGTGAAATTTGTTCATATCGGTCCAGGTTTTGCCCCACCCGATTTGAGGTCCTGGATCTCTAGAAGCCAAAAATTACACCAGATCACACTCGAATTTTGCAAGGTACGTTATGAGCGGTGAAACTTAACCAAATAGGTCCATATTTTCGTATAGCCCCTATACATAGGACCTTCTTGATTTCACAACCTTCAGCTCTAAAAGCCACATAGTTCATCTGATCTCGACCAAATTTTGCAGAAAGCCTTACTAGTAATCAACACCTATCTCTGGTAAAATTTTCAAATCGATCCATGTTTTTGAATTGCCCTCGCTCGAATGTCCCTCGCGATTGTTGTCCAGTAGCCTTAAAAGCAACAACTGTTACTCAATCACTCTCAAGTTCTGTATGGTATACGAGTATATTGGTATCTTTTTTTATATCAACTTTATTTGCAATCTATTTACATATAAACATTAAGCAAATTTTGTATTAACTAAACGAAATCACAGTACTCATAAGCTCCATTGATCTTATAAAGTACATATAACAATATTATATTTATATTACAATATTTACATGATTATTATTTTACAAAAGGAAGGTCAAGCACATGATGTCTTCTCAGTCTCCTAATTTCATTGCTATCATCAAGTAGAGTTATGGCCAGTATATTTGGATGATAACTTAGTCTCTGTAGGTAGTTAGTACTGAGCCTTGTAATTTCACTTTTGACATTAGGTACACCTAGATCTCTATGTATATTATTGTTATTGACGAACCATGGGGCATTACTGATATATCTAAGAGTCTTAGATTGATATCTCTGAATAATCTCAATATTAGAAGTGCTAGCTGTTCCCCACAACCTACGCAGATGATACATATTTAGCCACAAATACATCGCCTACTGAAGCATCTAATACAGTACAACGACAAATCGACCTCATTGAAGCTTGGTGTAAGAAGTGGAACATAAAATTAAACGCCGAAAAATCCGTTCATGTCACCTATACCTTAAGGAAAGAAGATTGTCCACCTGTGGCTTTCGATGGATTCACAATTCCACCAGCAAACTACGCTAAGTATCTTGGTCTTAATATCGACAGACGTCTAAATTGGAGACATCATATTAAGCAAAAACGGGAACAGTTAAAACTAAAAACAAGAAAAATGTATTGACTTCTTGGTCCCAAATCCCAACTTAGTTTGGAGAACAAAGTTTTAATTTACAAAACAATAGTAAAACCAGTGTGGACATATTGGTATCTAACATATTAAATCCGACCTTGCTCGAGCTCCAGACAGAAGTACTTAATAATCTGAATAACAGACTGGTGTGGGGTATCATATAGTCGGCCAAGCCGACTTTAGCCTTTTTTACTTGCTTTTAAAATAGTTTCTACAACCAATACTTATATATAAGTAGAGTAAAATATTGACGTCAGAATAAAGATCGTAGACCACGCTTTTTGTGAAATAGTGCAATAGCTTTTAAAATGTAAGAGATACAGTTCGACAATAAACTAAATCTAATAGAGAAATGGACCTAAGGGTAAAAAAAATCAATTTTCATTTGTTTTTTTTTGATGTGGACAACATCTGAGAATCGAATGAGACCGATCCCATGCCCCAAAAGTGTTCCCTCCTGGAGATATGCGCGTTTTATGAAAGTAAAGTCGACGATTCTAATCGCAAATAGAAAGGGACCTAATCTTTAAAATGGCTCTCCTGAACAAAACTTTTCATCCACTTTTTACTTTTTTTTGATGTGGACATCATCTGAGCATCGAATAAGACCGATCCCATGCCCCAAAAGTGTTTCTTCTCAGAGATATGCGCGTTTTATGAAAGTGAAGTCGACGATTCTAAGCGCAAATAGAAAGGGACCTAATCTTTAAATTAGCTCCCCTGAACAAAACTGGTTTTTAACCTTAGGTACCTTTCTATTTTGCGCGTCACATATATGTATAAAACCTAAAAACACTAAATATAAATTTAACTCGTTTTAAAGTTGAAAAAAAAGAACATTAGTCAACTTTTGATGTAATTTCTAAAATATCTCCGATAACTCGATTTTGAAAGTCAATATCTCGAAATAATCAAAATCTTAAAATAATCGTTGGCTACATCCGTTCTTTTTACAAAACATAAAAATGTTGCCTACAACAAAAGTAATAGACTTTTGACCGATGGAAATTGATTCTGGACCACGGTGCGACGTGTCTGTTGACCAGTGTAGTCTAACAAAGTTCTGACAGAAGATATTAACACGTATATTTGAAAAATAAATACATATTCTAGGATTCGGTATGTAGTCGCATCCATCACATACCGTTGCATGTCATTACCCATTCAAATGAAATTTCAGCGAATTGCAAGCTCATCTTGTGGAAGAATGCCTAGAGGGCGGCAGCAGTTATTGGCTTTTTGGTAAGGCCTTGAACATGGTACAATAGACAAGGTATAGTCCCTAGCCCAACAACAAATATATTTCTGGCCTTATAATAAAAATGCGAATATTTATCATCAAAAATGTTGTTATTGTTTTTCAAAGCATTTTCCAGCTTGAATTATACACTTTTGCATGCGCTCGAACCAATTGTCGAAGCACTTTTTCCACTTCGATTGAGACACCTTCAAAACATGGTTTTTGAACGCTTCAACAGCATCTTCTGGCGACGAAAATCGTTAACCACGCACTTTTTCTTGATGTGCGGGTATAAAAAGAACTCATTGGGTGTCAAGTCAGGTGGATGACCCATCAATTCGACGTTTTGGAAGGTCAAAAAGGCACTGGTTTGAGCCGATGTGTGAGAGCCCGCATTGTCATGGTGCACAATGACTTTTCTTCTATTGTTCGTTTTTCGAATTTCTCCGAAGACTTCAGGCAAACATATTGTGGTATACCACTCAGAACTGACCTTACGTTGCTCAAGCGGAACAGTCGCCACATGACCAGTTTTGACGAAGAAACAGGCGACCATTTGCTTCTTTCACGAACAACGGTCGATTTCTGATTTGTTTCGGGCTCATACGCACATGATTCGTCACCTGTGACGATCTTATAAACGTCTTTTGAAGCACCGCAATCGTATTTTTTCGAAATTTCTTCGCACCTATCGACACGAGCCTTTTTTGAGCTATAGTCAAATTGTGCGTGATCCAACGAGAACAAACCTTTCTAACGGCCAGGTGTGCATGCAATATCGAATGTAAACCAGTTTTTCACATTTCTATAGGATGGTGCTTCATCGCCATATAAAGATTTAAGTCGATCGATGCACTCTTGTCGTGATAATCCACGTCGAAAGTTGTGAAAAATGATCGCACGAAAATGTTCACGAGTTAATTCCATTTTTTTGCCAAATTGATTTTTTCAAGTCACAGCAAACAACACAAATGATACCTGGGAAATGATATTATTTTTCTTGTAGATCTTTCCCAAACACCTTCAAAATCTGGAGTTACGGGTAGAAAATCGGTTTTTCGGATCTTACGCACTTATATGCCAGTAACTTGGTTGAATATCAACCGATTTTAAGTATTTTGGCTGATTTGGAAAGAAGAAACTGCGGCCTTTCAATACACTTCTAAAATCACACTGAAAAAAATCTGTGTACTTTTCCTGTAAACTTATTTTTTTAAAAAAAAATTGTAAGTTTTTAACTGCGGATGCGTTTTTACACAGAATTTTTTACAAGGAAGCGAAAAAGTTTTGAACTGAAAAATAAAGAGAGTGTTCTTACGAATAAAATTCGGTGTCATTTTTAAAAATCCGTTTTAAGCTGATTGAGTGAGTGAGATTAAAAAAATACAATTATTGGCAATACGGTTGATATTCAACCAAGTTACTGGCATAAAAATGCGTAAGATCCGCATTTTCTTGGTAAAGCTCATTGAAATTTATTAAATATAGCTTAATTAGTTTTTAATATAATGGAATTTAGTTCCCCCCTGGTCTTTGATGCATGTGCGGCATCTTACCAAAAAGTTGTTCATTACTGCTTGGAGAGTTGAGACAGAAATAGCCGCTATTGCTTCTCGAATGACTTGCTTTAGTTCTTTCAAGTTTTTTGGTTTTGCTTTGTAGACTTCCCGTTTGCAATAACCGCACAAGAAAATGTCAGGTACAGTAAGGTCAGGCGACCTTGGGGGGCCAACGGAATGTGGAGTTTCTAGATATCAGCTTATTGGGAAATTTTCGTCGCAATTCTGTCAGGCCGGGCTATGTGAGGAGTTGCACCATCTTACTGAAACCACATAGAGCTAAAATAAATTCTCATTCCGCCTAATTCTGGATAGAAAACCTCTCTCAACATGCTCAAGCAACAGTCTCCAGCAACCGTACGATGTGCCCGTTTTTTTCGAAGAAGTATGGCCCGAAAATGCGTGATGAAACTGCATACCATACTGTCACACGGAGTGGATGCAATTCCGTCTTATGGAGTATATGTGGGTTAAAGGCACTCCATTTTCGAAAATTTTCTATGTTTATGTTGCCGTTTTAATCGAAATGGGCCTCTTCAGTCATGAAAAGACTGTTCAACATGTTACCGTCCTCTGCCACCATTTGAAGCTTCTTCTGGCAAAATTCCAAGCGAAGCTGAGTTTAGTTTGTTGACCATTTTAATTTTATGAGCAGAATTGCTGCAATGACTGTCTGCTTATACCCATTTGAGCAGATAAGCTTCTTGTCGAAACTCTTGGATTGTTTTGTATGGCCGAACTGAAGAGTTTCGATGGTAAGGTCTTTTGTAGACTGTCCCATGCTCGGCAAAATTGTTAACTCCAGATTTTGGAGGTGTTTGGGAAATTTCAAAACCGGTTTCTTGTTGGACTCAGCAATTTCTACAAGAAAAATAATATCACTTACCAGGTATTTTGACTTCAGTCTTTTTTGTTACACTTTGTTATCTTTTGAGTTAAATCCCTATGGATCCTATGGATCTTTCGGTGGAGCTGCCACATTTTTAGATCACCCTTGATTAACTTACCTCAAAATTCTTCCTCAAATAAAGAAATAAATTAATGTAAGTCACACAATAAATGCTTATCCCTCTGACCACAAAAATGTCTACCATAATTTATTTTCTAGTTGATAAAAATAACACGTGCACCCGACTACATTCTCTTGTTCAAAAACAACTTCATCTTTTGTCAATACCTTCCTTTGCGACCCTCGTAGATTTGGTACATTTATAGAGCTTCAACGCAAGATTCGCACATGTACCGGCAACCCCTGATAATTATTGCTAGCATATTATCGATGCTAATGTTAATCATGGCAGCAGCATTAGAAACTGTTGTTGCCTGCAGGAGCAGCAGCAACAGCTAAAGTTGAGACCGAATGCTATAGACCGCAAATGCAGAAGCATTTTCTGTTCTTTATAAAATTCTCGTAAATAAAAGTCATTCAACCTATTTGTGCGCTTCTTCATTGCCGTCGTCTGCATTGTGGTGAAGAGCAAAGGCAATGAAAAATGACAAGAGGTAGAAGTAGAGGCAAAAAATCTATCAGAATTGACAGATAAAGTAATAGATAATATAAACGGACTTTTTTTGACCAACTATTAAGTACATATACATTAAGGTGGGTCGTGAGAAAAATTTGTGAACGGTGATACAAAATTACAAAAATGGGTTTTAACAAAGCAGTTATGTTGGCCATCCTTAATCTCAAGTAAACAGACCTCCCAGTTTATCCTAGTAGTCACCTAGGTATCTACTTCTTAAAAGTACTAAACTACAAGGACTACGGTAGCTGGGACATGTTGCGCGAATAGAAGGAAAATCCCCGGCAAAGAGAATCGCCAGCAGGAAATTTGAAGATGCACATAAAAGGCCAAGATTGAAGCTCTGGTGGAAGATCAAGTCCTCCAACACATATTTTTGCTTGACTTACAGGAGGACAGGCTTTAAAACCGATGTGATTGGAATTCTAGTGTTAATGCGGCAAAACACCTGCTAAGGTTGTGAACAGCTGCAAAAGTAAATAAATATCGGCTTTATTCCGAGTAGGAGGTTAACCTTTGAGCCCTGTAAAAAGCATTCCAATAAAATTTCTTCGCCGTTTGGAGTAGAATTACTTGACATGGCTGCTGTGATTTTGGACCCAGAATGTTTAAAAAATAGCCTCATCGCATCAGTGTGCAAGACATAGCCGTATAATTTCTACAATAACCTCATGTATTCCACATACGACTGACTGCATTTATTCATGTTTGTCTGCGCATGAATGCTCATGTTCAAATTCATGTTTCCATAATGTACGTACAACAATAATCTGCAGCGAATTGTTGCACAGACACATAAGGAGTGCGTGTGTCTAGTTGCGATGTTTACTAAGTTTAAGTTTAAGAAAGGAAAACTAATTAAAACAGAAATGGTAAGAGACAATTGGCCAACATTCCTTTTTTGTTCTAAAATATCCAAAGCCGTCTTTAGTTATGGTTTAGTTTGCCAGCAAAGTGAAGGCCAACATCGCCATAGCGGGAGGGAAAATTCTCTAAAAAAAATGTATATAAAATTTTGGGTAAAATTTTCTATAGACATAAAATTTTAGGCAAAATTTTCTATAGACATAAAAAATTTTGGGCAAAATTTTCTATAGACATAAAAAATTTTGGGCAAAATTTTCTATAGACATAAAAAATTTTGGGCAAAATTTTCTATAGACATAAAAAATTTTGGGCAAAATTTTCTATAGACATAAAAAATTTTGGGCAAAATTTTCTATAGACATAAAAAATTTTGGGCAAAATTTTCTATAGACATAAAAAATTTTGGGCAAAATTTTCTATAGACATAAAAAATTTTGGGCAAAATTTTCTATAGACATAAAAAATTTTGGGCAAAATTTTCTATAGACATAAAAAATTTTGGGCAAAATTTTCTATAGACATAAAAAATTTTGGGCAAAATTTTCTATAGACATAAAAAATTTTGGGCAAAATTTTCTATAGACATAAAAAATTTTGGGCAAAATTTTCTATAGACATAAAAAATTTTGGGCAAAATTTTCTATAGACATAAAAAATTTTGGGCAAAATTTTCTATAGACATAAAAAATTTTGGGCAAAATTTTCTATAGACATAAAAAATTTTGGGCAAAATTTTCTATAGACATAAAAAATTTTGGGCAAAATTTTCTATAGACATAAAAAATTTTGGGCAAAATTTTCTATAGACATAAAAAATTTTGGGCAAAATTTTCTATAGACATAAAAAATTTTGGGCAAAATTTTCTATAGACATAAAAAATTTTGGGCAAAATTTTCTATAGACATAAAAAATTTTGGGCAAAATTTTCTATAGACATAAAAAATTTTGGGCAAAATTTTCTATAGACATAAAAAATTTTGGGCAAAATTTTCTATAGACATAAAAAATTTTGGGCAAAATTTTCTATAGACATAAAAAATTTTGGGCAAAATTTTCTATAGACATAAAAAATTTTGGGCAAAATTTTCTATAGACATAAAAAATTTTGGGCAAAATTTTCTATAGACATAAAAAATTTTGGGCAAAATTTTCTATAGACATAAAAAATTTTGGGCAAAATTTTCTATAGACATAAAAAATTTTGGGCAAAATTTTCTATAGACATAAAAAATTTTGGGCAAAATTTTCTATAGACATAAAAAATTTTGGGCAAAATTTTCTATAGACATAAAAAATTTTGGGCAAAATTTTCTATAGACATAAAAAATTTTGGGCAAAATTTTCTATAGACATAAAAAATTTTGGGCAAAATTTTCTATAGACATAAAAAATTTTGGGCAAAATTTTCTATAGACATAAAAAATTTTGGGCAAAATTTTCTATAGACATAAAAAATTTTGGGCAAAATTTTCTATAGACATAAAAAATTTTGGGCATAATTTTCTATAGACATAAAAAATTTTGGGCAAAATTTTCTATAGACATAAAAAATTTTGGGCAAAATTTTCTATAGACATAAAAAATTTTGGGCAAAATTTTCTATAGACATAAATAATTTTGGGCAAAATTTTCTATAGACATAAAAAATTTTGGGCAAAATTTTCTATAGACATAAAAAATTTTGGGCAAAATTTTCTATAGACATAAAAAATTTTGGGCAAAATTTTCTATAGACATAAAAAATTTTGGGCAAAATTTTCTATAGACATAAAAAATTTTGGGCAAAATTTTCTATAGACATAAAAAATTTTGGGCAAAATTTTCTATAGACATAAAAAATTTTGGGCAAAATTTTCTATAGACATAAAAAATTTTGGGCAAAATTTTCTATAGACATAAAAAATTTTGGGCAAAATTTTCTATAGACATAAAAAATTTTAGGCAAAATTTTCTATAGACATATGAAATTTTGTGCAAAATTTTCTATAGACATATGAAATTTTGTGCAAAATTTTCTATAGACATATGAAATTTTGTGCAAAATTTTCTATAGACATGAAATTTTGTGCAAAATTTTCTATAGACATATGAAATTTTGTGCAAAATTTTCTAAATGAAATTTTGTGCAAAATTGTCTATAGACATATGAAATTTTGTGCAAAATTTTCTTATTCAAATGACATAAAATTTTGTGCAAAGTTTTCTATAGACATATAAAATTTGCATCCCTCTTTTTATTTATCCTGTGCCCTGTGTCACCCTCCGCTAAAGTGAAAGGGTATTTGGATTAGTATCATCGTTTGCTATATTTTCTTTCATTGCTTTGTTTTGGTCTTCGGCAGTGTCTTCTTGTCACGAAATCATGTTTTATAACACTTGATTTGATCATCAGAATGTCCACACACTATTGCGCAATATCAGCGGCGTTGTCTGTCAGCCGGCCTGGACTAAATTGGTAATAAAATTCCAATTGTCTGTTGAAATCTTGGGATTATTTAACTGCTTCGACATGACCAGGGCCATCGGCCATGCAACGCACATGCTCGTGAGACCGGTATTTAGTTGAGCAAAAAGAACTCTTTTTGATCGCACATTAGACAAAACATCATTATGAGCATCAATCACGGCTGAGGGCCATAAAAGGAATGACATCGTCCAGAGATCATCAGAAAGACGGTCTCACGTTCAAGGTTCTTGCAATTTGCCGTTCTACCTCCTAGACGACTCGTCCCGAAAAAAGCCACACACACGCTGATGTCGGCGTGATGTGTTTTTGTTTCTTCTGCTGCCCCGCCATGGCAACTTTGGCGGATTTTGTGTAACAAGTGCAAAATGCAATTAGTTGCGCTTTATTTGCAACATTAAAACTTTCGTGGAGCAAGATTTCGTTCGTGCAACTTCAGATGTGTTTCGTTTGTTAAGTTCTAACCAACTTTGACGTATTTTCTGCTCATTATGATGAGGTAGGCCAAAGAGCCTAGAGAATCGTTTTCCTTTTCGCTTCGCTCCGTGGGCCAATTTCCTTTTGGTGAGCAAGATACAAGCTCGGCACGTTCGGTCGTTCCTGCTGCTCTCTATTTGGCGGTGATGAAAAGTAAAAAGGCATAAAGGCTCTAATTAAACTGTTTGTCCACCAGTGTCCGTCTGTGTCAGTGTCATGGTGAGTGTTTTATTGCCATCTGTCATGAGTTCTGGCTACTCCGTACAAATATAGTCGGGAAAAGACTGGTCAAACTTTAATATGGGCATTCAGACTGCCTTTAATTGGTCCAGTGACTAGTGGTTGCCGATGGTGTTTGGTTTCCTATAGTACAGGGTGGACCAAAATTAATCACCCGTTGCTATGCAAATGCCAAAGGACAGCAAAGGTCTAGTTTATGTTATTATTTCCGATAAGTAAATGGTCTCTAGCACCTCAAAGACGCTGAAGACAATTTTGGAGCATTCTCATTTTAAATCTAAATGAATTTGCCAGCAACCTTGAAGTAAGAATGACTAAAGTCGGGCGTTGTCAACGCTAATATATCCTACACCACTAGTGTTTAAAAGATTTTGCTGTTTTGTTTGGATTTAGAGCAAGATCGGACTTAAAATGTCACTTCTTAAGGGGGAGGGAGATATTTCGTGTAAACTACAGGCCAGTCAGAATTTCTCCAGGGCGACTTAGAATACACGAGGCTTCGTTTAACTTAAAATGGGGCTTCAAGGGTGGCAGGGCCATAAATCTGAAGGGGGCTTTGTGGAGAAACCAATGCAGCTCTATTTTACCAGGGTTCCTTAAAGGTCACCTATTACAAAGTATGCCAGATTTGAGATAGAGCAGTTAAAAAATGTGACTTGTATGGCGGCAATGTCTCAAATAAATATGGGCGCAGTATCAAAATGACAACCTTCGCAACCCGATTTATTAGATTTAAGCATGATCGAATGTAAAATGTCTTTACATATCCGCGGCACCCCACAATTGGGAGTATAGTTTGCCTAGAGTCTGTTACAAAATATATAGCGAAAAGTTTCACATTCATCATTTTGCATTGCTGCCACTTTACATAATTATTTGGAACGTTAAGAGCGGTAGAACCCCAAATCAGAATGGACCTTTGAAAAGACATGACATAATATGGGCCATCTTAACCATATTTAGTATTCGGCTTACAACACAGGATGCTAAATTCAGACAAGATCCGATTTAATGTGTAACGTTAAGAGCTTCGGGGACTCAAATCGGGAGGACCTTTGTATGAAGGCTATATGAAAATATCAAACGATTTTGGTCAAATTTAACCAGAGGAAACTTCCAGTCGCTCATCGGCTTCTTAAGCCGAAGGTTCTGATATCTGGCCGGACGTTGGGTAGGGGCTATATAAAAATATGGGACGATATGATCCACCCTAACCAGAACTAATTATTAGTCGTTGATAACGTAATATGTGAGAATAATAGATGTAAATTCGTGGTTACTAGATCTGGGGGACCTCTCTGTGGGACCTATTTAAAAACATAGACCGATATGGTTCAATTTCACCAGAGATCGTCTTAAACGATCTGTGCAAAATTTGGATATGACATGTGATGAAACATGTGGCTTTTAGAGCCACGGGTTCTGAAAGCCACATAATACCAGTTTTACCAGATTTAATAATTGGTCTCTCATTACGTAGTATGCGAAACTTGAACACGATCGCAATAATTTGTGTTGTCGAAAGAAGTAGGACCCCAAATCCAGAGCAACCTTTGTGTGGGAGCTATTCGAAAAAAATGGCACCAAAAAAAGAAGTAGATTGTCCGAAACGCTCTATGCGAAATTTTGTCGGAATCTTGTGTTCGAGGGCAGATCAATGATTCCGTGAGATTCCAACTTTCCTCGTAGTTATATGAAATGCATTACTGCTCCCATCAAGTACCATCTGTTAATAGACTACTGTCCAATTTTGAGAGAGTTCCGTCTTTGTTCGTGGATTTTGTTAATAATGGAAAAAAGTCAATTTCGAGTGCTCATTTAACATTATTTTTTGCGAAAAAAAAACCGTCAATCAAACCAAGGAAAAGCTTGATAAACCCTATTGAGACTCTGTACCATCGATTTAAATGGTAAAAAAAATGGTTTACTGACTTTCGTTGTGGTCGCACAAGTGCAAATGACGCTGAACGTTTTGGACGGCCAATTGAGGAAATCAGAAGAAATCCACGATAAAATTGCTTGAGATTGTTGATTCCAAACGCATTTCATATGGCAGTGTGGTTACGATTTTACATGATCAGTTGGATTTAAGAAAGCTGCGTTTTGCGATTTCCATTTCATCAAGATAATGCACGGGTGCACACGTATGCAGCCTCAATGGCAAAATTGCGTTGCTTATTTAGGGAATGAAATAAAAAAAAATTATGAACCTTAGAAAAAATCATTTAACATTTGAATTTTATTGAACCCTGAGAGAATTTTTCAATTACATGGTTTTAAATAGTGTCTCTGGCAAATGTCGATCTTCGCTATCCAGACACTGCTTTATACGTTTTCTGAAGTTTTCATGAACTCTCACAAGCATGTCGACTGGTCGACTGGAACATCGAATCGTAAACGAAAAGCACGCTGCACTGCTTGATCAAGTTCGCATTTAAAAAATACGATTCAACACAATATGATCTCTCCTCACGTGTCCAATGCATGATGGCAACTGAAAGGCAGACGAGTACAAATCTCCCGTCAGCCGCTATAAGCCACACACACTCTCCACTCTCTTCGACCAACAGAAGCGCCACAGCTTTCAGTGGAAAAAGCAAAATTTGCGCTCCACCCTGTATATACTCTTTGCCTTAGACCAACACAACAACTGTTCGTTGTTAGAATCGCCCTGTAGTGGTTGTAATCTCAACTGACGGACAAACCTGGAACTAAATATCACTTTGTGGTTTATATATTTGCTAACTTAAAAAATTGTCTAAGTTGAAGACAGTCTCTACACAATGTCCACTTATTGTGGATTCTGGTTTCTACACTCCAACTAAAATGGAGAAATAAAAACTTTAAGGGGAAACAAACACCATTTCCCATTCAATGGAACGAGTAGTACAGGCTAAGTTTTTTTTTCATTCATTATTTTGAAATAATAGCAGCAATAATAAAGGGTGGTGGGCCAATGTTGAATGTGAACCACACCTAAACGTTTTTTTTCTGCATTTCATTTGATGTTTCTCAATTTCAGACTAACTCATGTTGAACCATGGAAAGATACACAAGCGAGCAACGCGTTAAAGTTATTCAGGCTTCGGGCAACAGTGGATGATCAATTTTCGAAGAAAATCATCTTCAGTGATGAGGCACATTTTCACCTCAGTGGATTCGTTAATAAGCAGAATTGCCGCATTTGGGCGAATGATAATCCAAGAATGATTGTCTAAAAACAATGTACCCACAAAGAGTGACTGCTTGGTGCAGTTTATGGGCTGGCGGCATCATCGGGCCGTATTTTTTCCAAAATGAGGCCGGCCAGGCAGTTACTGTAAATGATGTTCGCTTTCGTGAGATGATAAGGAACTTTTTATGGCCCGAATTGGAAGATATGGATGTGGACGATATGTGGTTTCAACAGAACGGTGCCACTTGCCACACAGATAACGAATCAATGGCTCTTTTGCACGACAAATTTAATGGCCGTGTTATCTTACGTCGTGGCGATGTTTATTGGCCGCCAAGATCATGTGATTTGAGACCGTTGGAGTTATTTCTTTGGGGTTATAGGAAAGAAAAAGGTGTACGTCGATTAGCCAGCAACAATTCAAGAGCTAAAGGAAGAGATAATTCGGCACATTAACGGCATAGAACATTAATTATGCATCAGCGTCTTCGAAAATTTGGACCATCGGATCAATGAAGTTACCCAATTTACAATTGATTGCCGTTTAGGAACATGTCGGCCACATCAGGTGTGCCGCCGAGGTCGCGGCGGACATTTGGCCGATATTTTGTTCCATACATAATTAAACCATACCAATATTATCATAATAAAAAGAAATGACAATAATTTCCTAAATAGTTTGTGTTTTATTCAAAATCAACATCGATCCTTAAACTTTAACCACCCTTTAGTATGGAGACTTTTCATTCACTACTGGACAAATTTCACCAGCATATTCCTTGGCTTATTTCATGAAAACATGTCCATCTACGACCATGCCCGAAAATGCAAGGGGCGAAATGGCAGCGGTTTGAAAATTTTCCGATTGTTGGTCGGAGGGTACTAGGTTCAATTTGCTAAGTTCTACTGAAATATAAAGTGTTGTTCAACTGAAACGCACAATGTTAATTGTAAATAAAACAGAAAGTTTTCAGACGATTATATTAATATTTTTTATTAAGATAGAAGGATCTGTGAAAATTATGTGTGAAACGTAATATCGGCCAAGTGCTCGCCACGGCTACTGTGGCATGGTCCATATTTTTTAATGACTCTGAGACATAATGGAGGCTCAATGTCGTTAGTGTGCCGAATTATCTAAACCTGTAGGTCTTGAGTTGTTCTTGGCTCATTGCAGCACACTTTTTGTTTGAAATATCCCCAAAGAAAGAAGTCCAACGGTAATAAATCACAAGATCGTGGCTTGCAATAAACATCAGCGGATGGAATATAACACGGCCTTTGAAATTCTCGCGTAAAATACCCATTGTTTGGTAGCTGTGTGACAAGTGACACCATCCTGTTGGAACCACATATGGCCTAGGTCAATTTCCTCAATTTCTGGCCGCACGAAGCTCGTTAATATCTTGCGATAGTAAACACCATTCACGGTAACTAGTTGGTCGGCCTCATATTCGATTAAGTACGGACCGATGACGCCAACAGACAATAAACCGCACTTAACAGTCTCTGGTCAGCTCTTGAGTCAATTGAACCATGTAAGCGTGTAAATTTAAATCTTTATTCAAAATTCGCCTCAGTGATGTTCGTGAGATGTTCAATTTTTGGGCACGACTACTTGTCGAGGTTGACGGCTCTTTTGCCACACTATCACGAACAACATCAATGTTTTCCGTAGATCGAACAGAGCGAGCATGCACAGGTCTTTTCACATTTCCTACAGATGCGCTTTGCCGAAATTTGCGCACAATTCTCCCGTTTGTGGACACATTTGGTCGATTGTGCTGACCAAAAAATCACGAAGTGTACGAAATGCATTTTTAGTTGAACGCCCAATTGTGTATCTCTCCGTGGTTAAATTTGTCAAACACTGAAACAAAGAAATGCCAAATTAAGTGAAGCAAACAAATTTGACGTTAAGTAAGATGTGACTCACAATTAGCATCGCGCATTATGGTTGGACCACCCTTTGTAATAAAATAGTCATTCCAGATATTAGAACCTTAAGCTCTAGAAGCCATATGTGATGCGCAAAATAGAAAGGGACCTAAGGGCAAAAAACAGTTTTGTTCAGGAGAGCCATTTTAAAGATTTAAATACGTGTATCTTTGGTGTACCATCACTTTCATAAAACGCGCATATCTCTGGGAGGGAACACTTTTGGGGCATGGGATCGGTCTCATTCGATGCTCAGATGTTGTCCACATCACAAAAAAAAGTGAAAATTGATATTTTTTATCCTTAGGACCCTTTTTCTATGCGCTGTGACATATACAGTGAAATTCCTCATAACCGGACACTCACCGTCGCAGTGTTTTTATGCGGTTATGGGGGAATGCACAAAATATAATACAAACATATTTAAATTGTTTCCAAGTGACCAGAAGCTGTCGTTTATTTATTATTTTGTACGAATTTATGAATATTACATATAAAAATAAAGTACATACATTTTACAAGTCCTTACACGTTAATAGACTACTTTGGTTAAAAAAATATTGTACTGGTTGATTGCTTAAATATTGATTTCATGTAGTAAGTGTTATAAAAGTAATCTTCTATAAACATTTTTAAAATTTTGGATTTTTCCTTGGTCAAGTGGTTGGCTGACTGCCGTTGTGTTTGGGGGCAAAAAAACAATGCCTATATTATATAAGTTTACTTCCCTTAAATGAGAAGCTGCGTTATCCAAAAACAAGATAATTTTTCGATTCTGGGTTCTCATTTCCCTATTAAACTGCCGCAGTCATTCATCCACTACTGCTTGAGTCATCCATAAGCTATGAATCTTCTGTTTACCATTCTCTATACTTCACTTGCGATAAAATGGGATAGCTTTCGTCGCAACTGAACTGATTTAAACAAAGGAGAACCTTGAGAACTTTTAAAACAAGTTATGCAGTTACAACGTATCATTGCCGTTTTCTGTAAGACACCACCGGGGAAAGCCATCTGTTGATAATAACTTGAAAATATAAACCTTTATCTGTATCGAAAGTTTCATATTAAACTAAAGGTCAGGGTTAAGAGGGTTTTTTGGACATATCTTCTTGTTTTACGGCACAGGGATGGACTAAACACCGAGGTTAAGCTCTTGGTTTACAGACAGATCATCCGGCCCCTTATCTCCTACGCCTTTCCAGTCTGGCATGGGATATCATCTCACCAGATGGAGAGGATAAGGAGATGGGAGAGGAAGATCCTTTCGGCATGCCTAGGGCTAAGGCCGACAATAGGTGAGAATGGAATTCGGAAGCGACCATCCTGCCAAAGGATATATGACTCTATCGGTTTTGAAAGGATAGATGTATTCCTCGTTAGAGGGGCCTTAGATTTTCTGGACAGGGGTACTGATCTCGACAACGGACTGGTTAGGAGTAGTCTTCGGCAGGATATCAGCCTACGAAGAGTAATTACGGACAGACATATGTTACCAGTTTCTCTCTTGACTTTGGAAAGAGAGGGCTTTCTGTTTAGGGACGATAGACTACTGTTCTATCATAGGAGATACAGGACTATGGACATTGACGAGGTTATATACAACATCTCGCAATAATAAACCCACATGTAAACATTGTAAATAGTGTAAATATGTAATAGATGTAAGCAAAAGTGTAAGTGTTATTTTTAAGTTAAAACGTTAAGAATTCTCGTTTTGACATTCCTTTTTAGGGGAAAATTTAGAAAAATAGTTTAAGTATGTACTAAGGATAAGTTGCAGTCCCCTTCAACTTCAAAATTTGTATTATTTAGATAATTTTAGATAAGTATTTACATATACTCTAGAAATTAAGAATAAGTGTTAGTCGAAAGATTGTATTAGTTTAAGATTATGGAATTAATAAATTGAATTGAATTGAATCAACCTAAAGAAGCCAGCTACTCCGTACGTTATAGCAAGATATTAACAAGATGCGATAGAAATGAAAGTCGTAATTAAGGAAGCGCCGATGCGGCTTACCCAGCAGGTTTATCTGCCATCTGGCCTAACACCCCAGCCCATGTAATGACTCCTGTTGCCAAAACCAAGAAGTAATATGGCTTATTTTTTTATAAATTACCTGGCCTTTTGAGCTATATTAAATGAAATCTATATAGATTCCGTCCTATCTCATGAAGATATTAACATTTTGTCCACTCACTAAAATACTTCAGCGAAAAACATTCGCTTGAGTTATAAAAAACAAAAGACTTAAGACACAAACTCGTGGCTTTACATAAGAGCCACCTATCATGAATTGTGGACCACGTGTATTTAGTAAAGACAAGAACCTAACGAATAACGAATTATTTCGCACATAACGAAGGGGATAAAGTGGATAGAACGCATCGACGGATACAAAAAGTAGATATTATCCGATTCATAACAACTCGTAGACAGTCGATGTGTTGATTGTATGAGCTCTTAAACACAATGCCGGCTTATGACGAAAATAAATTCGATAATGACCTTGTTTTCCTGTAATGTACTCAATGAAAGTTTGCCAACCTACGATGGTCATATTTACACTTTAATCGACGTGCAGTTTGATAATTGTATTTTCTTTATGTTAACCTAATTAAGTGATAGAATTAAAAATAATAGTTTAACCCTTTCGGTATGTGAGACGAATAATGATAAATATTACAAAATATTATAATGGGTTAATCTAATAGAAACATGCATTTTAACTAATACAATAAATGGTTCATGCTTGTTCCTTGCTTGGGAAAATATTGGGGATGGGACATATACACTGCCGCTCATCTGAGTAGGTTTTTGAAACATTAAATGTTGGATTTTTCAATTTGTGTTATACATATGCACACTAAATTTTTTTTCTGCCCATTGCGAGATTATATATGTACACTAGGCATATAACTAATTTTTACGAAAAATTTGGCATACCACCACGTGGAGGCAAATATTGTACAAGTAATGTATATCACTTTTTTAGGTGATTTCGGTTCAAAAACGTTCCGCGCAAAAATGGATTTCTAAAAAAAGTCAGATTTTTTTTTAATATTTTTTAATTTTTTTTAATACTTTTTTTTTTAAATTTTTGTCAATTGTTATATGAAATAAGTTTTAAGTTTAAAGTATCTGATGATTTACACAATGGTAAAATGTCTTGCACAATTTTAATTGCACGCTCTGCGCAGATGTTACTTCGCTGAACTTCCTCAATAGCTGATGGTTTATTTACCCAATGTCTGAGAAAACATTCATTTGCTTTTGTGAAGCCGGCCAATGATTTCTGTAGTGTGGCGAAATTATTTTTGTTGAAACTTGAAAGTATGATCGGAAAACCAGATTTCGCTCCAAGCACCGCACACAAACTTACAAATAGGATATAATTGCAAACGATATTCAGGAATAAGTATAAAGGCTAAAAGTGCCAAAATAGCTCTAGAATTCCAACGGACATTACTGAGTGCTGGTATTGCTTTAAATTTTACGTAGGGAAAACGTTCATTTTTCTCGAAGTATTTAAAAGCTTCGACCAATTCATATAAGTATTGCATGTCATTTCGCCATTTAATGCTTTTAACCTTAATACACTCTTTATTTTGTTCATACTCTTTTTTTAGATCATCGTAATTTTCTATTAAATTTGGAATAAAATTGTATGAAATATTGGGCGATGATGTTTTTCCCTCTAAAAGCTCATCCATGACATGTTTTAACATCAAATCTAGCACATGATGTTGACAACCAATATACTGTGGAGCGGGCAATGAAAAGGATTTCAAAAAATTTTGTAGGCGAGTGACAACACCATGGTGTCTGCCAGTATTCACACTGGTTGTATCGCAAATTATCATTTTAATTGATTCCAACAAGTCGAAATCACATAATAATTCTTTTATTCAGTGAAATATCGTCGACGCTTTTCCGTCATTCAGAACTAGTACACCTAATTTTACTTCCCTAGAAGCATTTTTCAGTACTACGACCTGATATTCCTTCTTTCCAATTTTTTTCCCTTCAAAATGCAAGCACCAGTTTTCATTTTTAAGAGTGTTTTTCAACAGTTTTTTCTTTTGTTCGGCATTTTTGGTGTAAGCTTTGTAAATTCCAGGTTGGGATGGCGTCAATATCTCTACACCAGATTCAGACAACTCTTTACATATTTTTGCGGCCTTTCTAGTGGTAACGTTTGCATTCATAACTAAATTAACAGCTGGTTTCATAGGCTTCTTTTTTTGTAATAGGCTGGCAGGTGGTTTGTAGGTAATATCTTCATCTGATGACACCTGATCAACGTCCATTATGGTTGGAAGTTTGTAATCATCATCCAACGGCACATTATCGGTTTTAGATATTGAAATGGGGAAATGCTCCGATTCGTCTGATTGTTGCTCTTCGTTGTTTGAAGTTATATCAAAAATTTTATTAAAACTATATTTATTACGGCGTTTTAAAAAGTTTTGGTACGACTTTATTAATCTTTCCACATTTCTTTTAATAGACCTTAAGGAAAGTGTTTTAAAATTGAGTTTCTTCCACAAAACTGAAAGTTCACTAACGATAATTTGTGTTCTTCTTTTCTTACACTTTATTTCCTTTCCAAGGCTATTAAATCTTCCAATAACAAACTTTTCTTTGGGCTTTTTACATAGTTCGAACAATGGAATGTCCACATTTTTTATACATTGTGTATTGCTAGCTAAATTTTCTTTCCACGTATTACTAAACTTTTCAACATATTTAGCACTTGTCTTAAACATTTTTACACAAACAATATTTAATTATCCCGATAAAAACAGATTTGAAATATTTATTTCAATTTCTAAATTGAATGATAAAACAAATGACTCTACGATGTTCTAATTATTTGACTATGCGAGTACACTGTACAACAATTTTTTTGGTTTTTTCAGCAGTTCTGATAAAAAAGTAATTTCGTTTTGCGCGGAAACTTTTTTGCAATTTCGCAAAAAAAAAAAATAATGGGGGTTCATACTTTTTTATGCTCTATTCGACTATGGTATGCCGTTTTTCGTATTTGCAAAAATTGTAAAAAGTTATATGCCTAATGTACACTCAACTCAACGTTATTTTCTTGCATTGTTTTTAGCTTATTCTTGGCAGAATCAGCAATTTTTTGGCTCATCACAATAGGTTCGAAATCAAAACCTTTATTTTTTCTTATTGAGCGGTAGTCAAAGTAAAATAATTTGTTGAATTATAATTTTTTGAAGTATATGGCATAATTTAATTTAAAAATGGGTCGAGGTAAATCATTGACGGACGAAGAAAAGGGAAAAATTAAAGCCTTTAGTGAATGTGGCCTAAATCATAGATATTTTACAGCAAAAATTGGACGAGGCCAAAATGTTGTCAGCAATTATTAACGAAATGAATCAGAATACGGAAACAAATGAAAGGAGGAACATACAGAGCCACTACGGAGAGCCATCATCAGATCTGCTTCTAAGTCGCATTATTCTGCTTCAAAAATAAAGGAAAAAACTGATGTAAGTGCTAGTCTGGCTACAGTAAAACGTGTTATTCGCAGTGCCAGTCACTTAAAACGACTAAAACTAATGAAAAAGCCACCGCTTAACAGCACTCGCAAGGAAGCACGACTTCACTTTTGTCGTCAGCATATGACCTGGAATAAAGAATGGCAACGTGTAGTCTTTTCTGATGAAAAAAAAATATTTAATTAACATGGTCCGGATGGATATAACTACTACTTCCATGATTTGCGAAAGGCAGAACATCATTTGGCTCGTCATCATAGTTGTGAAGGTGGTGTAATAGTGTGGGGAGCCATTTCCTATTATGGATCTTGTGAGTTGCAGTTTCTGACTTCTAGAATGAATGCGAATAGCTACAAAGCCGTAACTGAAGAGGCTTATCCATACTTCTTTAACATTTTTGGACCCATAACGTGGACTTATTAGAGTGATAATGCTCCCATTCACACTGCTCGGGTCGTAAAACAGTGGATTAGGAGCCAAAATGTGCCATTATTGGAGTTGCCGCCATATTCTCCAGACCTGAATACTATTGAAAACATGTGGGAAATGCTGTCACGAAAAGTATACGAGTCCGGTAGACAATTTGAGAATAAGGAGTGCTTAATGCGTGGTATAAAAACAGCTTGGGCTGAAATTTCTCTTCAATATATCCAAAAATTATATGATGCAGTTTCAAATCGAATTTATGAATTAATTTGAAACAAGGGCGGAAGTACCCATTATTAATTGAGTTCAAAATATTCCTAATTATTATGTTTGTAAGTGAAAATATAAAAAAACATTTTATTTTTATGTTTTTAATAATTTTTTGCTCCTGAACCTATTCTGATGACCCCAAAAAAATACATCATTATTCAGCGAGTTACTAACTCTGTGTTTTTTTCGAGTAATTCTATAATTTAATATAAAATTTTTTCTTTATAAAATGATTCCCAATAGGCAAGACTATAAACAGCATAATTTTAAAAAAATTTTATTTCACTACTTCTTGAAATAATATCATTTGAACACAAAACGATTACTGAACCTATGCAGATGAGCGGGAGTGTATGTCCCATCAGTCCTGAACATAAATGAGGGCTGGGATATATAAGTCCCAACAGTCCCTAAGATGCAAGCATATGTATATAAAATATATCCTTTTATTTAAAATTTTATGTATTTATATTCTTTTTTAGGAATTCATTTTATGCATTTAAAAAAAAAAAAAAAAAAATTAAAGACAAAAATCGTAAAAATATTGATGGAATGGGGCGAAAAAATACTTGCACAAAGGCATTGGACATTCTTGACACAAAGTTTTTGACGTTGGGAAGTTTCTTAGATTGTCAAGTGAGTAGCAGATTGTCCAAAAATGCTCTTCCTTTTAAATTGGTAACGACCATGTTAAAGGCTTCTTCAGGCGACCACAGTTTGAAATCCTTTAGCAATAAGACCTTCTTCTAACTGAACTAAAAATTCAAGGAATGAGTCATTTTTACGACGCAATCTAATTTATACAATCCGCGAATTTACGGCTGTCGTCATCACCGACTGTAAAAAAAAAACTTTTTTCCACCGTTAAAAAGCTCGTAAAACCCCAAATGGGGTTTAAGGACTTTATATACATAAAGTGGGACACATATGTTCCAAAAGCTGCAAAATAGTTAAGATGGCTTAAAATTTTCTAAAACAGAATGTCGAAATGTTAAAAAAAATCTAAATCGTACACCAAATGGCTTTTATTCAAAATTGATAGAAATTTTAAAATATTCCTTAATCTACTGTGTAGGTTAGTAATGGGTTTTCTATTAAGGGCATAACAATTTTAGATATTAATAAAACACAGAATATTTAAGATACGAGTATTGAGTTAACATTTATTCCAGGTGTAGTGAAAATGTTACATTTTATGAAAGTAATTAGATTTCGGTCATATGATGACCACGAGCCCGTGTACAGCGATCTATTCTTTGGACCCAATTTTCCACCACTCTTGCACACACTTCGACCGGTACGTTGGCAATTTTGCGTAGGATGTTGTCTCGCAGCTAGTCTAAAGTTTTTGGCGCAGATGGCATAGACCAATGACTTTATGTGGCCTCATAAAAAGAAATCCAATGGCGTTAAATCGCATGAACGAGATGGTCATTCGTTCAGTAAATCGATTGTAACACGTGCGGTGTAGTTAGTGGCACCGTCTTGTTGAAAGCAAATACCGGTGATGTCAAGCCCATCCATTTCTGGCCAAAAATAGTTTTCTAACATGGCACGATAGCGCTCTCCATAAACGTTACCTGACGATTGTTTTCATCGACGAAAAATACAAAATACAGGATGAAATTGTGTCTCTTAAGGTTGATAGGGTGTATGCGTGTGTGTCGTACGGTCTCAACTGAGGCCTTACAGGTGTTGATGGGTGCACCACCCCTCGATCTCGAGGTAATACAACGTGCCGTTGCCTTTATGGCAAAAAGGGGTGTTGTATTGCCAAGGGATAGTTGGGTGGTGGACGGCATGGAGCGTATGAGTGCTGGTGAGATTAGGACTCACTTCGATGAATGTGTGATGGAGAGGCTGCAGTCTAGGTGGGACGGTAGTGTGAAAGGGCGTGTTACTTATAGGTTTGTCAGGGATGTTAGGTTTGTTAGTGGTCAGCCAGATTTTAGCTTTGGCCTTTTTCTCGGCTTTTTGCTGACTGGTCATGGGTCCCTCAATGCATTTTTGCACAAGAGGACCCTAAGCGATAGGGAGTCGTGTGATTGTGGTGCGGTTCTTGAGGATTGGTTGCATGTTCTCTGTGAATGTACTCTTTATGAAAGTGTTAGGGATTTAGGTCGGTTAGGAATTGAAATGACGGACGGACAGTGGGATGTTAGAGGGATGGTTGCTTCACAAGAGGTTTTGGCTAGAGCGAATGAGTTCGCAAAGAGGGTTTTCTCGATGCGGCGTGCTAGGGCGAGTTTGGCAGTATAGAGTAGAGGTTGATTGTTGGTTTTAGGATGTCGGTGGCTATGGGTGACCAGTCCCATGTTGTATGGAACAAAAACTGGGAGTAGCCTTTTGGTTACGAGGTCCGACCGGAGACTTAAATCTGGTACCACGGGTAGTCAGGAGCCCCCAGAACTTGTTCTGGCCTGACTATATGGTGCGGCCCCTCGGGGAGTATCGTGGTGGCTGTGGTTTATACCCAAATCGCGGGTGCTGTGACCCATAGAACAGTAGAGGTTTAGACAGTCCTCGACCCCTAACCAAGAGGGAAGCCATGACCCATAACTGTTATGCTTCGAATTGGTACCGGCGGTATCAATCCAATGGGGCGTTGACCGTCGCATTGTTACGGCCCCAGTGTGATGGCACACCGTGGTTCAGGCCATTTCGGCGATAATCACGTTAAATCCGACATCTTCTGTGTCTCTTAAGGGACTTGTTGATTTGTTGCTTTCCAATAACGCATATTCTGTTTATTGACAAAACCCGAAATGAGCTTCATCGCCGAAGATAATGAATATTGGAGTAAGCTCTCTTAAAGTTACGACCTCCGACTCAGAATTTCAGTAGTAATTTTTAATGATTTCCAAATGTGACCTTTAATATGACGAAATTGTTGACTTCGACTAAGGCTTTGACACTGAAAGATGATTAAAAATGTTTGAGGGTGCGTTAACATAAAGATACGAAACTGTTATATCCCTATTGGGCAACCCGTTATATAAAGAGTAACCAAATAACCAGTGTATTCAGAAAACCGGCATTTCGGTTTTTTTGTAAACTGTGTTTTATAAAAACCTTCAGTCGAGTTTTTTTAAAAGTAAAAAAAACGACACTAGCCAACATGTCTGGTTTTTGCCTAAGAATGGAAAATATTTTCCCAACTAGAAGTGTAGAAGTAATTGTCCCCATTTCTAGACTCTAATGCTGGGTACACACGAGGCAACCGTCGCGAGCAACATGTTGCAACACATTTTTAGTTTGTTCTCAAATCATACGAAACAACGATTGCTTCAACATGACAGTATTGCTGCAACGGTAGCCTCCTGTCTACCTAGCATAAGAATGCAATAAAAACAATTGCAAGAAAAGATGCTTAAATCAACTAAAGAGTGGTCCAACCCTAACGCACGGTGTTAACTTTGAATCACACATAAATGTCAAGCTTTTTGCCCAACTTAATTTGACATTTCTTTGTTTCAGATCAAATTCAATCGTGGAGAGGTTTATGCATAATTATACAGAGCGTTAAATTATTGAAGCCTGAACAGGGCTTAACCGGCTCAAGACCTCTTGTATCTAAAGGGTGTCCCAAGAAGAACGCAATTTTTAAATCTGGCAACATTCGAAGTGTCATTGTTTGACATTTGAACAATTGTTATTGTTTGTTAGTAGAAGGTACGAGGTTAGTAAAAATGGAGCGCTACACGAATGAACAACGCATTCTCATTGTGAAATTGTTTTACCAAAATGGTGAAAGTTTTGCGGCTACAGTTCGCAAATTGCGATCAATTTGGGGTCACAATAATGCTCCAAAAGAGTCAACTGTAAAGAGATTAATGGATAAATTTGCCGAAACTGGGTCTGTTAGTGATGTAAAGACAACAACGCGCCATCGACCAGGTCGATCGACCGAAAATGTCGCAGCTGTACGTGATGATGTCGCTCAAACTCCATCCACCTCAATTCGACACCGAGCTTAGCAAATTGGTGTCTCCAAATCCACTTTGCAGCGAATTTTGACGAAAGATTTGCATCTTCATGCATACAAAATTCAATTGACTCAGGAACTGAAGCCAGCTGACCATGGACAGCGAAGGGAGTTCGTTAATTGGGTATTGGAGAGACAACATGAAAATGCTGATTTTGCCGATAAAATCATCTTCAGTGACGAGGCCCATTTTCATCTTGATGGCTTCGTCAATAGGCAGAATTGTCGCATTTGGGGTGCGGAAAATCCTCGAGTGATTCACGAGAAGCAAATGCATCCTCAACGTGTCACTGTGTGGTGTGGTTTTTGGGCTGGAGGAATCATTGGACCTTTTTTTTATGAAAATGAGGCAGGTCAAGCGCAAACAGTCAAGGTGTTTGGTATCGTGAAATGATAACCAGTTTTTTCTTGCCTAGAATTGAAGAAATGAATGTGGAGGGCATGTGGTTCCAACAAGACGGCGCCACATGTCATACAGCCAGAGAAACAATTCAATTGCTGCATCAGTCATTTAAAAATTGCGCTCTTCTTGGGACACCCTTTATATTTACAAAAATGAGCGTTCAAATCAAAATACATTTCATACTCTACGTAATTTTTTTGGTGAACATAATTAACTAAATATGTCCACAACCGGGCGAATTGTGCGCAAATTTCAGCAATGTGGTCTGTAGGAAATGTAAAACCACCTGTGCCTGCTCTCCCAGTTCGTTCTGAGGAAAACATTGATTTTGTTCGCGATAGTGTGTCAAAAGAGCCGTCAACTTCGACTCGTCACCGTGCCCAAGAATTGATCATCTCACGAACATCATTGATGCGAATTTTGAATAAAGTTTTGAATTTACAAGAGCAAAAGCCTACTGACCATTTCAAGCGTCCTCAGCACGCCGAATGGTTGCTTGAACACACAGAAGCAAGTGGTGACTTTACAAAGAAGATCTTCCTCAGCGACGAGACCCACTTTTACCTCAGTGAATTCGTTAACAAGCAGAATTGTAGCATTTGGGAAAACGAGAATCCTCGAGTGAAAAGTCGATGCATCACAAAGAGTGAATGTTTGGTGCTGTTTATGGAGGTCAACCAATGGTGTTGGCTATCGCGAGATGATAGCGTACTTCTTATGGCCAGAAGTTGAGGATATGGACCTAGACCAACACAATGTACCACTATTTAGTAAAAAAGCCAAAGTCGGTCGTGAGCACTTTTTATACCATCTACTTCTGGAAGTGCAAAAGAGCCAAATGATCACAGCTTTTGGACCCATTTAACAGGCGTTTAATTTACGCAGATTTTAGAAATTAGGTCATATTTCAATTTGAATATTTAATTGTTTTGGTACCTATATGTCTATTTTAAATGGATCAGATTTCCGTCACACCCATTTAACCAAACTGCTAAAATAATTTAATTTTTGGCTTAATAAGAAAATTATAAAGTTCTTTTAATGAAGATTTTATGTAATATGTCGCTTTAAATGCGTTAAATATATGTGTGTGTTGGGGCTATATCTCGATTTTTTCCCCAATGGCAACCCTCACAGGGCACTGCTTAGTAGGCACCATGGTGGCGTGTATAGGCATCCCGTCTAAAAGTTGTCAGGACTCAGAAAAAGAGGAGTCAGTGAAGATATGCTACACACATGCACGGAACTTCAAGAATGAAGACTTGCCTTCCTTGGCAATAAATAATTTGATGACCAGGCCGAACTAGCGGATGCACCTATTAAATCTAAACATTGTTGATAGGTCGAGCTAGTTCGTAACTGCCAACCCAGCTGGAAAGGTTGTACGAATCGGATAGTTGCCTATATACTTTATTTTTTAAAATAGACTCCTTTTTTCTTACCTATAACTCTTCACCCTCCCTCTCTCTCTCTTTCGCTCTTTTCATCAGGGTTCCAAAATGGTCCTTTAGGACATACAAGTAAACTCGCCACCTAACCCACTTTCTTTCCTTTGTACAGAATACATACATATTTCTGCCAATTTTTTTGAAGATCAGATAACTATTGTGACCGGTAGTTTGAAAACAAGCTTTAAATAGGCAGCGGGCGGACAGACAGATATAACGTATGATCATATTACGCGTGAGTTGTGTTAAACTTTATTTTTTTCTTTTCAATATGGTTCGCCATTTCATCATGAAAAGACTTACGCCGCAAAATCCACGGTTTGGCGGGGAATCATCGGTCCTCGCTCGCTATCGCGCCATGATTACGGACTTTTTACTACCTAAAATTAAATCAGTAAGCTTGACGACATTTGGCTTCAACAGGACTGTGCCACTCAGCTGCTCAAACAATGGATCTATAGAGAGGTCATTTCGAAGAGCAGCCAATTTCACGTTTTGGACCGGTGAGTTGGCCGCCAAGATCGTGTAGTGGTATCACTTTTGTCTTTGGGGCTACGTAAAGTCCAAAGTCAATGCTGACAAACCAGCTACAATTCAGGTTTTGCCATACCGGTCGAAATGCTCGAACGAGTCATCCAAAATTGGACCCTCAGAATGGACACCCTGAGGCGTAGGTGTCCATTCTTTTATTCAAAAAATAAATGTCATAAGATGCCCCTCCGAATGAACAATCAGATTCCACACTTGATTTGAACTTTTTATTGTGAAAAGAATACCTCTAGAATGATTAGCCGTTAGTTAAATTGAATTAACTGGTGAGTGGATCGGTTCACTTAAAGGTGAGCAAGCTATGAATTTTTTTGCTGTATTTAACAATGGAACCGGTAAACCGACATGCCAGGTTCTATTTTTAAGAAACTGACTGTTTGAACATTGAAACCGGAATCTCTTTATGGCGCATTTTACGTCGAGATCTTAAATTGAGAGCGTACAAAATACAGCTTGTGCAAGAACTGAAGCCGCCCAAAGTTCCCAAGCGACATCGCTTCGCTCTATGGGCTCTTGAAAAGTTCCAAGAAGATCCGACGTTTTCGAGCCAAATTTTGTTCAACGATGAGTCCCATTTCTGGCTCAATCGGTATGTAAACAAGCAAAATTGCCGCATTTGGACCGAAGAGCAACCAGAAGAGGTTCATGAGCTGCCACTTCATCCCGAAAAAACAACGGTTGGGTGTGGTTAGTGGGCCGGTGGAATCATCGGTTCATATTTCTTCAAAAATGATGCCGATGAGAACGTAACGTCAATAGCTCGTGGTTTCAACAAGACGGCGCCACTTCCCACACATCGCATCAATCGATGGATTATTGAGAGAACATTTCGGTGGGAAGATATTTTCACGTTTTGGGCCGGTCGATTGGCCACCAAGATCGTGTGATATCACACCGTTAGACCTTTTCCTGTGGGGATATGTAAAGTCTAAAGTTTATGCGGGCAAACCCGCTTCGATTCAGGCCTTGGAGCGTGTCTTTCGCCAGTTACCAGTCGAAATGCTCGAATGAGTCAACGAAAATTGGACTCAACGGATGGACCATCTGAGACGTAGCCCCGGCCCACATTTGATAGACACAACCTTCAAAAAATAAATGCCAAAGAATGTTCTTTCAAAAGATAATAAACATTCCCCATTCAATTTAAATTTTTTGTGTTTTTTTTTTCAAAAAAGTAGGGAACCTCGAAATGGATCACGCGTTACATGTAGAAATCTGTGGTTCAGCTAGTTAGGCGTGATTGGGATACAAATAAAAAGAGCAAAAATAGTGTTTCGCAAAGATATCTCAATCAGCTGCCGCTAAGCGGTTCCTCATAACATCAGCAGAACTTATTTTCCTTATTTAAGTTATTCATTTTGAGTATTGAATCCAAAAAGTACCATAAATACGAAAAATGTCAATAAAGCGACGACAGCGCCATCTGTCGAGACTAAACTTAAGAGAAACCTTGAGGTGGCCTTCGGTTACATATAGCCAAAGTTTGGTGTTTATCTGCCCAGCGGTTTTCGAGTTAAAGGCGCTCGTACAGCGAACATTACATTTTTATATGTGACGCGCAAAATAGAAAGGGACCTAAGGTTAAAAACCAGTTTTGTTCAGGAGAGCCATTTTAAAGATTAGGCCCCTTTCTATTTGCGCTTAGAATCGTCGACTTCACTTTCATAAAACGCGCATATCTCTGGGAGGGAACACTTTTGGGGCATGGGATCGGTATCATTCGACGCTCAGATGTTGTCCACATCAAGAAAAGAAATTAAAATTGATTTTTTTACCTTTAGGTCCCTTTTTCTATGCGCTGTCACATATGTATATGAACTAGCTGACCTGGCAAACGTTGTTTAGCCTTCAAATTTTATTATCACTGAAAGTCTGCTTCCGTTGCAAACTCGTTGTGGATTGATATTTCGAAGAAGAATGACGGGTGCACTGATTCGGAATACAAATATTATTTGAAATAACTTTAACTGGAGCAGAAATAATAGAATGAAGTATTCTGTTTGTTTTGTTGAAATCTAGAAAAAAGAAAAGGACATTGAATATATTCAATTTAAAGCTGCACGATACAATATATTTTTTGTTCTTCTCCCGGAATTAAATATCAAAATCGTCCAATTTAAGTCATTAACATCAATATTTTTCGCTGCTAAAATGACGCGTGCGCTGCACCAATCGTAGCTACGATAATTTTGACCAATGTTCGGATAAACAGCAGTGATGAGTTCATCTTTCGTGGAAATAAATTCGCAAATGGTAGGTGGAATCGATATTAAACCACTGGAAGGAATTTGTCCATTTCCGATTCTCAGCAGTTCTTTTAAAAAAAAAAACTTCTGCGGTTCTATCCTGTTAAAGTAACACTCGCGTATTAATACTCACTGGAATGGTCACAATTAGGATGACTTCAGGCATGCATTTAATTAATCTGCCCCTGTTGATTTCGGAATCACGGAAAGTGTTTGTCGGAAGTCGCCCGACAACAGTACCATCACGCCACCAAAGCGATTATTGTTGTTGCGCAAATCTTTCAATGTTCGATCGCGTAACGGCTCTAGTGGTGGAAGCAACTCTGGTAATTTCACCTTGCCGCCCGCGGTTCTTTCTCAAATTTAACTGCATTGCAATTCTGACAAACGACAGCCATCTGACCGAATTGGAGTTATGCGTGCGCACTGTATTGAATGTTTGGCTCATATCGAACGGCAGCACGTTCAAAGGTCACCGGAATAATTTGTTGTTGTCTTTCAATAATCGCACGTTGTGATCTTTCTTCATCACTTTGCCGAGCACAATGAAAAAGGCGGTAGGTTTTCGCCGAAAAAAATTAATTTACTTCTTTGTGATCGAAATACCAACAATATCGCTCAGAAATTGATAATCTATGGATTTGCAATGATATCTTTCAAAACAAAATTATAAACTTTTTCAATCGAAAAATCAATATCCGATAAACATTAAACCAATTGAGTTGACGTTTAATAGAAAAATGAAAAATGAACTACAGTTCCATTAATTTATACTTCCTTCAGGTAGAAATAAATCGGTATATCAGGTTAAAATGGTTGAAACACTTAAAGAAATTTTTAAATGCACAGGTAATAAGTTCCGAATTAAAAAACAATGTAAAAATTTACGTGCGAAAATTTGATGTCCTCCGTCAAAATCCATCTAGGAATTGTTCTTCGTCACCGCCCGTATTACAAATGTAAATTTTATTTTCACTGAAAGTCTGGTTACGTTGGCAACTAGTGGTAGATTGTTATTTAGAAGAAGAATTATACTCGTAGATGTACTGAACCGACATATCGATTATTGTTCAAATACCGTTAACAGGGGCAGAAATAATGGATTTGTGATTTGTATGGGAGTTAACGCGCGCCTTTGTCCAATCCCGCCCACATTTCCAGCAGAACTTAGAATATGAACACCAAACCATCCATCATACCTAATTTTGTTCTAATACCGTTAACAGGAGCATAAATAATGGATTTTTAATTTGTGGGCCGATTTCATGCAAACTACACACAAACTATTTGCAGACCATCCACAACGTACCCTAAATTTTGTACCAATTGTCATCCTTCTAGCTCAAAAAAAACAGTTTTATTACGCCTCCTCCGCCCACATTCCAAAATTTCGACTTTTGTTTTTTCCTAAACTTTCGCGTAGCAATTATGAACAAAACCCCAGAAGGAAGTATCCAGTTGGCCCCAGTCGTTTTCAACTTTTAAGCGGTATAACAAACCACATTTCATTTTTATATACATACTAGCTGACCCGGCCAACGTTGTTTTGCCTTCAAATTTTATTTTCACTGAAAGTCTGGTTCAGTTGCAAAGTCGTGGTGGATTCATATTTTGATGAAGAAATGCAGTTGCACCGTGCAAATGACAGTTGCACGGGATACAAATTTTATTCAAATAACTTTTACTGGAGCCGAAATAATAGAATAAGGTATTCTGATCATTTTATTGAAATCTTAAAAAATAATAGAACAATAAATGTATTCAATGTAAGGCTGCACGATACACTTCATTTTTTGATTTCTGCATAAATAAATAGTGAGGACGGTTTCCCAACTCGAAAACATGCCCTGTGAAAAGCATGGCATTTCCAGATTTATGCCGCACACTTCCAGCGGCATAAACCTTGAAATGACTTGTTATGGTCATCGCAAATGCAAGTTTCAGTGGGAACTGAATTCGTTTGAACTGAAATGGCAAATCAGTTGAAGTCAAGGGAATTCGCGGAATTCTCCTTTGAACGGCCCTTTCACTATCACATTGTTCATTAGCTTTATCACAATCAGGCGAGTTTCATTACACAGTTTTGGTGCAGATTTCGTAGCATAATGAAGACAGATCCAACTTTAAGAAACAAATGATGAAGCCGCCAGGCTAAACTAAAGAGTTTACGAATTCCACTGAATATTTGACGACATCGTCTTCGTTTTCAATGTGATCGATCGATTTGTATGAAAGCTATTCTCCCGGAATTTGATTTCAAATCGTCCAATTTAAGTCATTGAAATCAGTATTTTTCGCTAATAAAATGAAGCGTGCGCTCAACCAATGGTAGTTACGATGCTCGGATAAACATTAGTGATGAGTTCATCTTTGGTTGAAATAAATTTGCAAATGGTAGGTGCAATCGATATTAAACCACTGGAATTATTTACTGGAATTTCTCCATTTACGATTCTCAGCAGTTCTTTTAAGAAAACTTCTGCGGTTCTCAATGGAATAGTTTTCACGTATCGCCACAAATAGGATGAGTTCAGGCATGCATTTAATTCATCTGATTTCGGAATCACGGGAAGTGTTTGTCGGAAGTCGCCTGCCAACAGTATCCTCACGCTACCAAAGCGATTATTATTGTTGCGCAAATCTTTCAATATTCGATCGAGTGCTTCTAATGATCGTTTGTTCGCCGTCGTGCACTCATCCCATATTATCAATTTACAATTTTTCAACCCTTTTGCAATGGCTGATTGCTTTAAAAAGTTGCCAACAGGATTTTCGTTGATGTGCTGGTTTAGATGAAGCTTTAGTGCTGCATGTGCGGTTTTTCCATCTTCCAACAGCGTTGCAGCAATTCCGGTAGATGCTAAAGCAATACCACTTTGAGCACGTATTGCTGCTAACATCAATGATAGCAGGAACGTTTTTACTGTTCCGCCGGGCGCATCAAGGAAAAATAGTCCAGCATTTCCATCATCGACAGCCTTTATCAGTGTATCATACGCACTCATTTGTTGTTTATTCAACAGTGGAATATTTGTTTGTATTTGTTGTTGCAAATTTATTGTGTCGTAGGAACGCTCGCGTTCCAATTCACGATTTCATCTATAGGGTGATCTTCCAGAACAAACAAAAATATAAAAGTTCAAATCAAGTGTAGAATCTTTATTGGTAATTTGAAAGGACATTTTATGGCATTTATTTTTTGAATATAATTTCCTTCACATGTTGGCCGCAACTACGCCTCAGGGTTTCCATTCTGATGGTTCAATTTATTGACACGCGTAATGTTCGCTTCCAAAACCGGAATCGTAGCTGGTTTGTCAGCATAGACTTTGGACTTTACGTAATCCCAAAGAAAAATGTCTAAAGGTGTGATATCACTCGATCAAGGCGGCCAACTCACCTGTCCAAAACATGAAATTAGCTGCTTTTCGAAATGACCTCCAAATAGATCCATTGTTAAGTTAACTGTATGGCAAGTGGCGCCGTCCTGTTGAAACCAAGTGTCGTCAAGATTAAGGGTTTCAATTTCAGATAGCAAAAAATCGGTTATTCATGGTTACGTTCCGGCCATCATCATTTTTGAAAAAATATGCACCGATAACTCCACTAGGTTATAAACCGCACCAACCCGTGGTTTTCTCTGGGTATAATGGCACCTCTTGAACCTCTTCTTGCTCTTCAGCCCAAATGCGACAATTTTGTTTATTGACTTCGCCGTTGAGCCAGAAATGGGCCTCATCATTGAACTAAATTTTGGACGAAAACAGAGGATCTTCCCGTTTCTCGACTAACGCTCATTTCCATAATTGCCAACATATGAAGGAAATTATTTTCAAAAAATAAATGCCATAAAATGTCCTTTTAAATTACCAATGAAGACTCTTGAATTTTTATATTTTTTTTGTTCTGAAAAAATTCCTCTAGATGGATCACCCTAATAAATATATAAATGAAATGTGTTTTGTTACTAAACCATCATACCAAATATTTTTCAAATGCCGGTTTCATGCAAACTACACATAAATCATCAACAGACCATCGTAACCTAAAATTTTGTACCGATTGTCAGCCTTCTAGCTCAAAAAACAGCTTTGTTACGCCTCCTCCGCCCACACTCCAAAATTTCGATTATGAACATACCCCCAGAAGGAAGTATCCTGTTTTCCCCAGTCGTTTTCAAGTTTTAAGCGGTGTAGCAAAGCACATTTCATTTTTATATACTTAATGAAAAAAGAAAATTGAAAAAAATCGAAAATAAACCTGTCGAAACACGCTGGGTGGTAAAAATCAGACATTTTCAAATTTTGACATTTTGAAGTTTTTTTTTTAATTTTTTTTTTTTTATTTTTTTTTAAAACCCGTGCTGAGAAAATACCTTTCCAACAAAGTACAAATCATCAAAATCGGTTTGGCCAATCTCGAGTTATGGGATTACATCGCTTCGGACACTTTCTTTTATATATATAGATGTGGCAGCGCATAGAGAAAGGGACCTAAGGGTAAAAAAATCAATTTTCATGTTTTTTTCTTTTTTTGACGTGGACAACATCTGAGCATCGAAAGAGACCGATCCCATGCCCCAAAAGTGTTCCCTCCCAGAGATATGCGCGTTTTATGAAAGTGAAGTCGACGATTCTAAGCGCAAATAGAAAGGGACCTAATCTTTAAAATGGCGCTCCTGAGCAAAACTGGTTTTTAACCTTAGGTCCCTTTCTATTTTGCGCGTCACATCTAACCATAACCAAATCTTAATTATCCAGATTTGGTTATGAATTTTTATTTTGAATAATAATTATCGTTCCATAATCCATCGTACCTTAATTATCTTCGTTTTTTTCAATTGCAATGCTTTGTTTGCTCGGCGAAAGATAAAGTAAACTCATTTTTAAAATTTAGATATATTTTTTCACAAATCAGCGAAGAATAAAAGAATAAAAAGGAATTATCTTTTCAGTATAAATAAAAAACTAAAATAATTGGGCGTCTCACTTGAATAATAATTGATTTTCCTTTCTGAAGTTCTTTTTTGTGAAGCACAAAGTGCCAATTTGACCAAACTAGCACGTGAACGTATGTCTAATATGAATTTAGTGATGGCAACTCTGCAATTTACCCAGTTATTCAATATTCTGCGAGCGCTGCGCTCTCTCTCCAACCATCTCTCTGAGTGATGAGAGAGAGAGGACCAACAAGCAAATTCCAATTGAATTGAATGAGAATAGTCGTTTTTCATTCATTCGAGTTGAAACCGTGTACGAGTACGCAACGTGTCTACGGAAAAGTTTAACGGAAAAGGAATATTCGGAAAAAAACTCGGTTGGTTCGTTCGTTTGTTTTGTATTAAAAAAACGGTCGGATCTATGGTTAGTGTGCGTATACAATTTTAGTGTTGTTTTTTCTCGGTGAAGTTAAACAAGTGGAAGAGGAAAATTAAAAAAATATATATTTATACATACGTACGTACATGTGTATAAAGTTAAAGAAGAAGAAGAAGAGAAGGTATACAACACAAAACAACAACAAAAAAAAAATAAATAAATACGAAAAAAAGAAAGAAAAGCGCATACACACACGGACGCATACAAGTGTGTGCGTGTGTGTGGAAGGTGTGTTTCTTCAAATATGAATGATAAAGGAAGGAAACGAATGAAAAAAATGTTGATGATGATTTTGGGGGGAATTAAAAGGAATATTTTCCAGTTTTATTAACAAAAATAAAACGAAATAGTTTAAAGAATATTAAGCAAAATGTATAATAAATGCAGAAATGGCAAAATCTTACAAGAAAATCAAAGAAGAAGTGAAAAATTTGCGGGGAATTTTTTTTTTGTTGGAGTCTGGCTTTTATAGCCGCCCTCAGTGTTGTTTGTGTGAATTTTTTGGAAACTTTTTGCCTTAGTAGGTGTGGATGTGTGTGTGAGTGCCTGTGTTTTTGCACTTTTTTTATTTCAATGTGTTGTTGTTATTGCACTAATGAAAGTCATTCGTCGGTGTGATTTGTTGTTGTGCCTGCTATTGCCCCCATCTTAGCCGTCTCATTACACCGTCATTCGTACATGCGTGCGCCGATTTAAATACAAAAAACCCAAACGTGTGTCGGTTTGTCTGTCTGTCTGCCTGCCCGTCCGGCTAGCTGGCTGACAGACTGTCGGCCTTTGCTAGTCTCTCCGTTCGCCGTCTGTTGTTTGTTGACGCGTCGCATACCTTTGCATTGCACTCTCTGTGTTGTTGTTTTCACGTTTCTCGGGTTCGTTGTTGGATATTTCGTACACAAACAACAACAACCCAATCGACGGCATAACGTAACGTTGATTTAATTTAAACAGACTCCAACTCTCTCACACACACACTCGCACACACCACCAAATCAAACAACTGAGAACGCGATGCTGTCTGTTGTGCTCTGCTGCAGTTGACGTCGGCGCCTTAAGATTTTATTTCATTGTTTTCTGCTCTTGCCGTTTGTTTGTTGTTGCTGTTGTTTTGAAAATGAAAAACGAAATGAAAAAATGGCCTTTGTCAAAGGGTTTTCCGGGAATTCAAAAGGAAAATTCAACAGAATGAAGGAACAAAAATGCGTTAACAACAAGTAAACCAACAACAAATCAAGGAAGGAAATTTGGACCTCAAAAATAATCCCAGACGAAACGATTTTCCTACCAACCAAAAAAAAACCAGCCTGTATAAATATAAAAAAATAATGTACACAAAATATTTTTAAACAAACCACCTAAACTCAAAATCCCAACGAAAATTTCACCGCTTAGACCCATCAAAAAAAAAGAAACACAAAAAAATTTAAGGTTGTGATTTCTTTTCATTAAAAATGTTAAACACGTTTCGTTCGTTTGGGAGAAACGAAGAAAACAACAAAACGAAATTTGAAAATATTTTAGTTAAAATGCTAAAAGTGTTTTTCCGTAGAAACAAAAACAACTAAAAAATCGTTTTATAAAAGTAAAAAATAACAAGATTTTTAATGGAAAACCCAACAAATATGTATATTTAAAATATCGAAAAAGAGTGAAACAATAAATCGCCAAAAAAAAAAATAAAATAAAATTTAATTCCACGAAACAAAAATATTTTAAAAATCGTATTTTTCAATATATTCGTTACGATTCGAAAATTTCAAACTCAACTTCTAATAAGAACAAGTTTCATTGAACAAAATTTCTAAAGCATCAAAAAAATATGCAGATTGAAAATTACCATAATTCTTCTATAAAACAAATGTGTATTATAATATTTCAAAAAATCTGCGCGATATCCGTAACAATGCGACAACTTTTTAATAGATATATACTTTATTTGGCTTATATGACCGCAAAAATGGACTTTAGACCCATAGGCGCGTTCCACAATTTCTTAAAATTAGTTTTCGTCTAAATGCGATCAGATACATTTAGAATTTTTATCTTTAATATAGCCACTAGCGCAGTCCACGCACACAGAGAAAAGGTGTTGGCACCACCGAGTGATTGGGGTTGCATGAACTAAAAGTAAATGTGGGTTAAATTTTAAGGGTCCATGTTGATTTTGAATAAAACTCAAATTATTTAGGAAATGATTGTCTTTTCTTTTATTATGATAATATTGTTATGTTTCAATTATATGTGGAACAAACTAGCGGCCAAATGGCCGTTGCGACCTCCATCCGATGGTCCAAATTTTCGATGAAGCTGACGCATAATTGAGGTTCTATGCCGTTAATGTGCCCAATTATCTCATCCTTTAGCTCTTGAATTGTTGCTGGCTTATCGACGTACACCTTTTCTTTTAAATTACCCCATAGAATTAAGTCCAACGGTGTCAAATCACATGATTGGCCGCCAACAATTAACATCGCCACGACGTGAAGTAATACGGCCATTGAATTTGTCGCGCAAAAGAGCCATTGTTTCGTTAGCTGTGTGGCAAGTGGCACCGTCCTGTTGAAACCACATATCGGCCACATCCATATCTTCCAATTCGGGCCATAAAAAGTTCCTTATCATCTCACGATAGCGAACACCATTCACAGTAACTGCCTGACCGGCCTCGTTTTGGAAAAAATACGGCTTGATGATGTCGCCAGCCCATAAACCGCACCATTGTTTTTTCGACAATCACTCTTGGATTTTCATTCGTCCAAATGCGGCAATTCTGCTTATTGGCGAATCCACTGAGGTGAAAATATGCCTCATCACTGAAGATGAGTTTCTTTGAAAATGTCTCATCCACTGTTGCCCGAAGCCTGAATAACTTTAACGAGTTGTTTGCTTGCGTATCTTTCCATGGTTCAAACTGAGAGTCTGAAATTGAAAAATATTAAATGAAATGCAGAAAAAACTTGGCGTTTAGGTGAGATTCACATTCAACAGCGGCCCTTAAAATATAACCACCCTTTATAAAGTTTCACCAGCACAACCGAATGTGGATTGCTGCCCTGAAATTGTTGGTAAATGGAACTGAAATAATTGGTACGAGTAGAAGTTACTATGTATCGGAACCTCTGCATTTTTTTTCTAGGCCTCAATATAAGAGGGCATATCTATAATTCCGTAACTTTTCCAATGAAACACATTTTTTTTGCACAAAAAAAAATTTTATTTTCAACATAATCTCCTCTTAGCACAATACACTTAGTCCAACGTTTCTCAAATTTTTGTATCCGTGCTAAAAAATAGGATTTTTCGAGGTCCATAAAATAGGCATTTGTTTGATTAATAATTTAATCGTTGGAATCTCTTTCATCGGAGAGCTAAATTTGGAGGATTTGGCGGATTTCGTAACCCAATTCATGCAATTTTCCCATTGAGACTGCACACGTGCATTATCTTGATAAAAAAGAACCTTTTTCTTGGTTATAAGGGGTCGTTTATTTTAAATCCTCTTTAAATCGGACCAATAAGTTGGCATACTATTCGCCGTTTATTGTTTTTCCTTTTTGAAGGTAATCGATGTGGATTATCCTGCGTGTATCCTAAAAACCTGTTGCCAATACGAGGGCGACCGCAAAAGTAACTGGTCTAACATAAAAAGAACCGTTTTTTTGGTATTATTATTATTTATTTTTCAACATAATCTCCTTCCAACTCAATACACTTCATCAAACGTTTTTCAAGTTTCTTAATTCCATCCGAAAAATAAGATTTTTCACGACATTCAAAATATGCCTCAGTTTCAGCAATAACCTCGCTATTGGACGAAAATTTGTTGCCACCGAAATTTTTTTTTAAATTTGGAAAAAAGAAATAATGCGAAGGAGCTAAATCTGGACTATATGGTGGATGCGGAGCAATTTCAAATCGTAATTCGGCCAGTTTTTGTTGAGTTAAAAATGCAGTGTGTGAAGGAGCATTATCTTGATGAAAAATAACTTTGCAGTTCAAGAGGAAAGTTGGAAAAGTCACAGTATTATTGATATGCCCTCGTATACAAGTCCTTGTTATTATAAGCTAAAACCACTAACAGATAAGTTGATCCAACATTAAATTTGTGGTTGTATAGTACACTTTTGACAATGGTCGCGTTTTATTGCCAACTCGCCTAGGAGGTCGCTTACGCGATAACTTTATACCATTGTACAAGAATATAAACATGATTGTGGTGACAGTAAACTATAGACAAGTGGCGTTAAATCCGCTTTGTTTTAAATAAATAACATTTTTGGGAAGAAAGTTGTTCAGAAGAACCTTCAGCGAGTTTAAGCGAGCTCGCTTAATTTATTTCTCGAGTCACTTTTTTCTCTGCAAATTACAAATTTTCAAATCAAACGGTTTGTGATGCATAAAGCCAATCAGTTCTTGTATACTCGTATATAGAAATTTCAAAAGATACTCGTAAAACTTTGAAGTTATCGCCTTACCAACCACTAACTCGTTTAATATGCGAGTACCAATAGAACACTCATAATATCGAGCCATAAGCGCTAACCTATCGTAAGTCAAATTTTTGGAAAAAAAATTTTATTGCTGAAAAATAATCGTTAGGACAAGCCTCATCGTTTTGTATTTTTAAAATGACAAAATTGTTAGTAAAACATCAAAAAAAGCTTTTGCATTTTATCGTAAATGATTGTTTAAATTTTATTGTGTAGCAATTTTATCGTAAGTCACACATCAAATTGCTGCAGCAATCGCAAATGTGTTCAGATTTTTTTTTTTGTTTTTTGATACAGTTATATGAGTAGGTAGAAATCTTAAATTTTTGCATTAAAACATTTGCATTTTTAATAAAGTTGTTTGAAATAAATAATAAAAACCGTCTCCTGTAAAATTTGCATTTTTTCACTTACGATAGGTTAGCGCTTATGGCTCGATATGACCAAACGAACAATGAGTCATAAACATTCACAAAGTATCTCTAACACAAAAGTTGTTCAGATTTATTTTTTAGTATAAGATGCCCTTATATTGGCCGAATTTAACTATATATAAGTATAGTTGCCTCATATTTATAATAATTTAAACGAACTGTTACAAAGAAAACTTTAATTTTTAATCTTTCGTAAATATTGCGAATTATGTATGTCCTTAGGATTCAATTATAAAATTGTATGCAACTATAATTTTATATTGAATATTTTTTATTATAGATCGTTTTACTTAAGATCATTGCTCTTTCTCTTTAAAAACAAGAGGCGTGTTTTAATTTACAAGCGAATAAATCTGACTACAACTCAGCTAAGGTGACAATTTAAAATCTATATCGAAAAAGAAAACTTTTTGGTTTACTGAAAATATGTTAAATATACCCGTCAAAAATCGCTGGTTTTAAAAAGTTTTTGATTTATGGAAAAAAAAAGTTTTTAAACAAAATGCATTAAGCGGGCTTCAACGAAATTAAGTTAACCCACTTAGAGTGATTATTGAAAAACGTGTTTCCTTTTAATTTAAAATTTTGAAAACAAACCCTTCTCGACTTGAATAAGAATGCATTTTTAGTACATTAAAAACTTTTATGTTTTTAAAAGGGTTAGAAATTATTTTATAAGCGGGTTTTAAAAGGATTATTTTTCGTGTCAAAAAAGCGGATAATAAATAAATTTAACAACAAAACATTAGAATTACAAAATTAGAATGTTTTCTTTTTTTGATTTAGTCAGAGTTTAATTTTATTTAAATTCCGTAAACATAGATTTATCTAAGCCTTTGTTTAGATGAGAATATCTGTAGTTTTTGACAGGTGTTCGTAATGATTTAATTTAATTATCTTCCTATTTTAATTGAAATAATCTTGAAACTGTCAAATATTAGCATAAACTAATATTATAAATTGTAAACATAGCTTAGCATGTGTTGTACTTTTTTTTTTTGTAGACAAGACAGTTTTTTAAGTTAGCTAATTTCCTTTTTTTGGAGTTCAAAATATTGTCGTCGGTTTAGGAATATTTTACCGTGATCTAAAAGTAAATCAGTTTAGGTTACCTTCAAATCTGTTAGAGCTTGGAAGCCATAATTTCACTATTTTTCATATAAATTAAATAAAAACAAAATATTTAACAAATAATTAAAACTAAAATCAACTTATTGCCGGAACCTTTTGTAGGAAACCTACAATAGTGCTAAACTGTACAAAAAATTAAAGAACATCAGTAAATAATAATTAGTGTACCAATTCTTCGAAATATATAAATAACATAAAATTACTCGAAGTTAAAAATTAATAGCATAAAATAAGTTGAAATTAAAAATTTGTTGCCGAAATCAAAGAAAATTAGAAAAGAAATCGACTAACCATTTGAAAAAAAACAAACACAAAAAATCCTCAAACAACCTGTCCCGAATTAAACAGATTTGCCAAAACCCAAAACGTTGACAGCATCGGAAGCCATAATCTACACATTTTTTTATAAAAAACAAATAAAAAAAAATATTTAACGAAAACAAGATCAACGTAACCTTTTGTAGGAAACCTACAATAATGCCAATCTGTACAAAAAATAAAAGAACATAAATCAATAATAATTAGTGTACCAATTCTCGGTATTATAAATAACATAAAACAAATTGATATTAAAAATTAATAATATATTTTAAAAACATAAACTTACTTGAAATTAAAAATATGTTCTCCAAAAAAACAAAGAAAACCAGAAAATCTTAAAATAACCTTAAAACTTTTATAAAAACCCTCAACCAACTTGTCCCGAATTCAACAGATTTGTCTAAACCAAAAAAGTTGTCAGCAAAAGGAAGCCATAATCTACAAAGTTTTTTTTATAAAACAAATAAAAACCAAATATTTAACAAATTAACAAAAATAAGATTAACTTATCGTACAAAAAAATAAAAGAACATGAATATATAATAATTAGTGTACCAATTCTCTGAATTATAAATAACATAAAATAACTTGAAATTCAAAATTTGTTCTCAAAACGAAGAAAACCAGAAAAACTAAAAATAACCTTAACACTTTCAAAAAACACAAACCCAAAAAAACCCTCAACCAACTTGTCCCAAATTCAACAGATTTGTCAAAACCAAAAAAAAGTCAATTTTGTTTTTCGGCTTATTTCGCCGTAACCACCACAACAAAATAAAACTCGTTTTTGTTATGATTTGTTTTTTTTTACCATATTTCTCTTTTTCACTCACTCGGTTTAACCAGTTTTTACTCTTCGCTGTATATTTTTGCCACATTTATTGCGGTGACTTCTTAACTCCCCAACAATGTAAAGAACAACAAATTTTAGAAAAACTCTAAAGTAAAGGTTTACGATTTCTTTGGAAAAGAATTTGTTACAAAGCTATTAACCTAACGAAAAAAAAAACAAACAACAACAAATGCATACAAGTGAAAGAAAGTCTTATAGTCTTGGGTTTTTAGAAAATTCCATAAAAATTTAATTTCATTAGTGTCTTGTCTGTCTTTTATTGTTGTTTTGTTTTTTTGATCTCGCGCATTTTTACTCTCAGTTTTTCTGTGTTTTGTTTTGCTCCGCCGCTGAAGAATAACAACAAAAAACAGATGTATGAGCTTGTGAAGTAGTACGGTTGTTTTGTTGGTCGGTACGAGTACTTGCTGGAGAGTTAAGTTAAGTGCGTGCAGGGTTGCCAACATTTTTTGTGTTCTAAATGATTTTAATTAGAATCTTAGGTTTCAAATAAATATCACAATTAATGGTGATTTCGTTTCTCAAAAATAATGTTACCTTCTGAGAGAAAAACATTTTAAAAAATGTTGCCCTTATCCAGTCAAAATGACACACCTTTACTGCCAACAATCGAACATATTTAAGTGCAACACTTAAAGTAGAAAACAATTACAAACTATTTGTAAACAAAGTTCCAACCTAAACAACTGCGACGTCGTTATTGCTCCTATTTGGAATGTACGCGTTTAATTTGGTGTGGGTGTGGAAAATACAACACTGTAGGCGGCAACTGTTGTGAGTGCAGATAACGAAACATTTTCGCACGCATTGCATTCCACACTTTGACAAACGAAATCGAAAAATATTCGTAGGGTTGCATTTTTTTCAACAAAAGAACATAAAAATGCGGTTTCTGGGCAACCTGCGGAAAAATGTAACCTATTTTTGTACAAACGAAAACACCATAAGTTTAGATTAACGACCAGGATGATCTTTAGATCATAATAATCTTAAAGCTGTGGCTGCAGTTTAAACCACTACATACTAAGTTTTTGTTATTGTTAGCCAAGTTATTTATATGTGACGCGCAAAATAGAAAGGGACCTAACGTTAAAAATCAGTTTTGTTCAGGAGAGCCATTTTAAAGATTAGGTCCCTTTCTATTTGCGCTTAGAATCGTCGACTTCACTTTCATAAAACGCGCATATCTCTGGGAGGGAACACTTTTGAGGGATCGGTCTCATTCGATGCTCAGATGTTGTCCACATCAAAAAAAAAATGAAAATTTATTTTTTTACCCTTAGGTCCCTTTCTCTATGCGCTGTCACATATAAAGAAACTTGTTTTATTGTAATTTAACCACAATTCTAAATATTAAAAGCCTTTAAGTACACCTTTAATTCGAAGCATACCAAAAATGCATAATTACCACCATGGGATGAATTCTAAAGTTTTTGGTATAGGTTCATCGTTTTAAGAGCGTCCAACTTATATTTCCCAGTTTTTCTTATAAAGCCGTTTATTTGACAACCCAAACTTACACGATTTGGAAATCTTATAAGTTTTTAAGCTTCGTAATGAAATGAAGATAAATACTGAATGCCCGAAACTAGCGTAAGGTGTTGGTAAATCAAGAAAAGAGACATTTTTGAGATACAAAGATCCGACGATTCTTAGAAATCATGGGGAGAAAATATTTCAAATATGGGATTATTTGGAAAAACGACAGTCATTCGGCCAGTTTGCTCACGATTAAGTCAAGGATATTTGGAATGGTTGCAGCCACATCAGTACGTTAAAAACAGTATTTTAATATTCTCCATCATAGGATTGAGGGTATATTAACTTTGTCATTCCGCTTGCAAAACATTGGTAGGAACCCCTAAATATCGGATGATCTATCTAGAGGAATTTTTTCAAAATAACAATAAAAAATACAAAAATTCAAATGAAGTGTGAAATCTTTATTGTTTACTCGAAAGGAAATTTTATGCCATTTTTAGTGAATATAATTTCCCTTAAATGTTGGCCGCAACTACTTCTCAGGGTTTCAATTCTGAGGGTCCAATTTTGGATGACTCGTTCGAGCATTTCGTAGCTGGTTTGTCAGCATAGGCTTTGAACTTTACGTAGACCTTAAAGAAAAAAGTCTAAAGGCGACCTAGGCGGCCAAAAAAAAGTTTTATATAAGGATATGCTATAAGAACAGGCCAGATTCTTATAGCATATCCTTTTATAAAACTTTTTTTTTTTTATTTACATTCATTTGAGGTATTTATAAACATTGTAGAATGACAAATATTTTTGTAGAACATTTTAATCATCTAACTCCCTATCTTAACGAATTTTTTGGCAATTTTTTTAACAAATTGTAAAAAAAACACCCCGAAAAAGGGGAATGGCGGGGAAGAAATGTCCTACAAAGATGTTGGGCATATAATTTTACTATATATGTCAGAACACACTAAAACCCAAAACTTAACACATGCTGCAATAAAGGTCAAAGCTGGGAAACTTTAGCCGCCTCTAAAAAAAATTACGATGTGATCTATTAAAACGCCGACACACGAATATTTTTTTTGCCTCCTCTTTTAGGATCCATTGTTGGAACCCCGTATTTGTTTTTTGTGTAGTACTGTATTATTAATATTCCAAGGAATAATACCTTTCAAAAGCATTTTCCCAAGTCAAAATATGTATACTCTGTCTGTATGTAAAACATTGTACTAGGAAAACATTTCACGCTCCCTCCTATACACTCCATTTACGAACAAGGCTTGGCAACCCTGAACTGAATTTAAACTCATTGAAGTGAAGAAATATAATGAAGTTTATAAGTTTAGACAACAAATAATAAAAAACGAGTTTTTTTCATTCCAAGACTTTATCAAGTCGGGACTCAAAGTAAAGCTTAAACAAAATCGATTTTGAAAACAACCTATTTTTGATAATTTTTTCTATTACAGTCCTGCGGCACACCAAAAAATATTCTAAAAAAAAACAAAATGCTGACATATCATTGAAATTTTGAATGATTTTTTATCTTAAAAATAAAAGAAAAACCAAAAAAAAACTCCAAAATCATGACCAATTTATTAAAAAATTAATAAATACAAAAATACTAGTTTGTAAACAACAATAAAAAAACGACAAGTCTACAAGTCTCTCTAGCGTTCTCTCCAAACGTCGCCCAACTCAAATTTTAATAAAACAGAAATAACAGAAACGCACAAATTTAGTTTTTTTCTACTCGCACTTGTCTCGCTCTCTCTTACACTTTGTGTGCTGTGCTGTCTGTCTGTCGTGCCAGTCTCTCATTCTCTATGTCTGTGTGCGAAAAGAAAACCCCCAATTTGAATAATTAAATTTTTACTGAATACAACGCCCGACCGAAGAACCCCCCGGTTTTTGGGAAAACAAGTGGTGAAGAATAACAGCAACGACGATTTATGTGTGGACGCGGGGAAAACGGCAAACATTTATTAACACAGCGAAAAAAATGTTAATAAATAAACATTTAAATGACTTGAAATCATTCAAAAGGTCTGCTTTTAAAACCAACGCCAGCAGCAGCGGCACCACCAACAACGCCACCACCACCGACTGTCCCACCTCCTCCACCAGCAGCAGCGGCTCTATGAACAAACACGCCAACAACATGGATACCACCGCCATCTCCGCCACCCCCTCCCGAGTAGTGTGGACACAGAAACAGCAGCGGCGCCAAAAGTCAACGTCATCGTTGTCACTGTCAACGTCACCGTCACCTCTATTACAAATACAACGAAATCTACTCATTGGATTTATTTTAACTATTTTATATGTACAGGTGAGTGATCAAGTGAATGGTGGACGTCGATGGGTCGGTCGGTCTGTGACTCTGTTCGGTCCGAATGCTTTGATGAATAAACAATCATTATTCCAACCTTACAGCCAGCCAGCCATCCGTCCACCCATACATACATACTTATTTACTTTTTATATATTTCTCCAGTCTTAAATTCTTTATGGTCTTTATTGTCATTCTTTTTCTGTGAAGCTGTTCTCTGTTTTATGCCACCAAACAATAAATATGGACAGTAACTGTTTTGAGGTAGTTGTCAGTCTGTTGTCTATTTTTGGTCAGCTGTTTTATGCTACGTTTTATCTTTTTTGTTCGTTCGTTCACTCTGGTTTCACATTTTTGGAATGGAATTTTTGAAAATTGGAATTGCAAACCGAATTTCGAAAATTAATAGTAGACGCCGTAATAGGCCCAGATTTAAGTTAGATTGTGCAAACATTAAGTCTTATTGAGAAACACTTTAACAAGCACTGAAAGAGAATTAATTAGTTATGACAATCGAATGTATTTTCGAATTATTTTTTAACACCATCGAGCATTAAAAGGTGCTGTAGAATATATTCTGATATATCCAAATAACAAACTGATAATTGTGACTGAATTTCTAAATATTTTACTTGTTATTAGCACTTATTGGATATACAGTTATGGACAAAAAAATAGCGTCGCTTGAAGTTATTTAGAAAGTTTCGAAAAAGTATTTTTTTTAACAATCAGATGTTTGCTATTCAATTTGATTTTATTGTTTATTTTGTATTTTCGTGCAGGGATGATAAATATACTTTGGTAAAAGTACAATGGTATCTCTCAACTCTTCTGATACCTATTTCTATTCTAGAGTGTTTTATTTTTCAATACCGTGATTTAAAAAACCAACTGTTTAAAGAAAAAAAAAAAACAGCAATAACCAACATTCCGGTTTTAGCCGGAGATTAGATTAGAAAATATTTGCCGAATCAAAAGTGATGTTTAATTAAGGTATATTTAGAATAGGTCGAAAATTGAATTGTTTTTAGTGCCAATGGGTCACCTTTTCGTCACCATAGCCAAACTGCAATAATAATTTTATTTTTGCAGTTTGGTTCGTGGTAAAATTTTATACTTCGTGGTAAAATTTTATACTTATTTTAAAGCCTCATGTCCATACGAGGGCGGCTCGGAAACTTCTTAGCCTAGCACAAAAAGCGCTGTATAAACAGAAAAAAGTTAAGTGTTTTGGAAACTTCCATATCTGCTATGAAAACATGTTAAATTTTGTTTCGATCTGGCAACTCCTTCATATAGAAACAGGTGTTCACAAAAGACGCATCCGCGATTTTTTTACAATGGAAAAATTAAAAATGCGTGGTGTCATTAAATATTTACATAAAAAAGGTTTATCGGGACAAGAAATTCATAATGATATGGTGAATGTGTTAGGTGAAAGTGCTCCTTCATAAGCAACAGTAAAAAATTGGGTTGCTGAATTTAAACGTGGTCGTACAGCAACAACAACAGAAATTGTCGCCAAAGTGCATGGTATGGTATTAAATGATCGACGAATAAAAGTGCATGAAATAGCTAATATCATGGGCATCTCAAATGATCGAGTCCATTTAATTTTGCATGAAGAACTACAGATGAAAAAGCTTTCTGCAAGATGGGTGCCGGACTTGTTAACAGTCGACCAAAAACGCATAAGAATGAACATTTCTCAAGCTTGTTTGGATCGTTTTCAGCGAAATAAAATGGATTTTAAGCGTCGTTTCCTAACTGTTGATGAGACATGGATCCACCACTATACTCCAGAGACAAAAGAACAATCCAAACAGTGGACTGAAGCTGGAGGAAGTGCCCCAAAGAAGGCAAAAACAAATCAATCGGCTGGTAGGTTATGGCAACGGTTTTTTGGGACTTCAAAGGTATTTTATTGATTGACTATCTGCAAAAGGGTAAAACAATAAATTCAGAGTACTATTGCAACCTTTTAGATCAATTAAATGTACAAATTCGAGAAAAACGTCCTGGCTTACAACACAAAAAAATAATTTTTCATCAAGACAACGCACCAGCGCACAAGAGTGTTTTAACAATGGCTAAAATCAACAAATTAAAGTACGAGTTGCTTGACCACCCACCTTATTCTCCTGATTTAGCTCCCAGTGACTTTAACCTGTTCCCAAATCCAAAAAAATTCCTTTCTGGCAAGCGTTTTACCTCAAATGAAGATGCAATTACAGTTGTAAACCACTATTTTGAAGACCTTGAGGAAAACTATTTTAATCAAGGTATAGAATTGCTAGATAAGCGTTAGACTAAGTGTATTGAAGTTTCAGGAGATTATATTGAAAAATAAAAATATTTTTGAAAAACTAACTATTCTCTTTCATTGATAGGCTAAGAACTTTCCGAATCGCCTCGTAGAAACATAGGTATTGTTATAGTTTGTCAATTTTTTTTGGTAGTTTCGACGAACAATTAAGCGACAAAGGCCAAAAAAACTGACAACCCTGGTACGATGTTGCGAGCGTTACCTTTTTTATGTTAATAAAAGCATATTCTCTGTTTGCAATCGTTTTCATTGAACTACGAGGGCTGCTGTATATTTTTCTAACCTAATGTTGAAAATGCGAATATTTATCATCAAAAATGGTTTTATTGTATTTCAAAGTATTCTCCATGATTTCTACAGTTTTGCATGTGCTCAAACCAATTGTCGAAGCACTTTTTCCACTCCGATTGAGACACCCCCAAAACATGGTTTTTGAACGCTTCAAAAGCAATTTTTGGCGACGAAAATCGTTGACCACGCATTTTTTTCTTGATGTGCGGGAATAACAAGAAGTCATCGGGTGCCAAGTCAGGTCTGTACGGCGTATGATCCATCAATTCGACGTTTTGGCCGCTCAAAAAGGCGCTGCTTTAAGCCGATGTATGACAGCTCGCATTGTCATGGTGCACAATGATTCGTCTTCTCTTGTTCGTTTTTCGAAGTTCTCCGAAGACTTCAGGCAAACAAATTGTGGAGTACCACTCAGAATTTACCGTCCTACGTTAATCAAGCGAAACAGTAGCCACATGATCAGTTTTGCCGAAGAAACAGGCGACCATTTGCTTTAAAGTGCTTCTTCCACAAACAACTTTCATTGGATTCGTATTGTCTTGGAAGACCTATACGGTCGATTGCTGTGTGGTTTCGGGCTCATACGCATAGATCCATGATTCGTCACCTGTGACGATCTTATAAACGACTTTTAAAGCACGGCCAGGTGTTCATGCAATATCGAATGTATGCTGGTGGAAGAAATGCCCAAGAATGCCTCTATCTCACGGTATATCACATGATGATCTTGCATTATCAGTCCACGAACGGCATCAATATTCTCTGGCATAACGGCCGTTTTTGGACGACATTTACGACATTCGTCTTTGAGCGAGCGTCGGCCACGATTAAATTCATTAAACCAGTTTTTCCTTTTCCTACCTATTCATGGCAATAAGATAGATTTTCCGTGAAATCAGCTGCTTGTCCTTTACAAGAGGAATCAGTCAATAGATCCATGATTCGTCACCTGTGACGATCTAATAAACGTCTTTTAAAGCACGGCCAGGTGTTCATGCAATATTAAATGTATGTTTGGGAAGAAATGCCCAAGGATGCCTCTATCTTACGGTATGTCACATGACGATCTTGCATTATCAGTTCACGCACGGAAGAATGTTCTCTGGCACAACGGCCGTTTTTGGACGACCTTCGTCTTTAAGCGACCGTCGACCACGATTGAATTCATTAAACCAGTTTTTCATCGCCATACAAAGATTTAAGTTAATCGATGCACTCTTGTCGTGAAACTCTACGTCGAAAGTTGTGAAAAATGATCGCACGAAAATGTTCACGAGTTAATTCCACATTTTTGCCAAATTGATTTTTTCAAGTCACTGTAAACAACACAAATGACGGTCGTACGTCAAAACGTTTTGAGTGTGTTTATGCTAAAAAATTTCAAACTTTCCAATGGAAATGTCAGATGGTGCCAGGCAACACTTTGTGTTGCCTAGGCCAGAAATATTTATAGCAACCCTTGTAGATATTGGCAATAGTATCACTGCGGCTATAGTCAATTTTTTTTTGGTAATTTTAACCAAAAATTTAGCGACAGAGGCCAAAAAAAAGTTGAAAACCCTGGAACGATGTTGCGAGCGTGAGGTTTATTTACTTTTCATATTTATAAAATCATATGTGACAGCGCATAGAGAAAGGGACCTAAGGGTAAAGAAAGTCAATTTTCATTTTTTTCTTTTTTTGATGTGGACAACATCTGAGCATCGAATGAAACCGATCCCATGCCCCAAAAGTGTTCCCTCCCAGAGATATGCGCGTTTTATGAAAGTGAAGTCGACGATTCTAAGCGCCAATAGAAAGGGACCCAATCTTTAAAATGGCTCTCCTGAACAAAACTTTTCATCAACTTTTCACTTTTTTTGATGTGGACAACATCTTAGCATCGAATGAGACCGATCCCATGACCCAAAAGTGTTCCCTCCCAGAGATATGCGCGTTTTATAAAAGTGAAGTCGACGATTCTAAGCGCAAATAGAAAGGGACCTTATCTTTAAAATGGCTCTCCTGAACAAAACTTTTCATCAACTTTTCAATTTGTTTTTTGATGTGGACAACATCTGAGCATCGAATGGGACCGATCCCATGCCCCAAAAGTGTTCCCTCCCAGAAATATGTGCGTTTTATGAAAGTGAAGTCGACGATTCTAGGCGCAAATAGAAAGGGACCTAATCTTTAAAATGGCTCTCCTGAACAAAACTGGTTTTTAACCTAAGGTCCCTTTCTATTTTGCGCGTCACATATTCTTCTGCTTGTAATCTTTTTAATTGAACTATGGAATTTGCATTTAATGACACTAAACAGAATTTAAGAAGATAAATCTCTCACAAAATAAAAAATAAGCATGTTTTACCTCTTCAAGTGGGATACAAGTCAAATTACCTGGATAAGTGGTCAATTCTATTAGTGGGAAACCTTTTTTAGTAGGAAAAAACAAGCGGTCCCTGGCGATGCCACTGCCAGGTGCGACTGCATCCTCTGAAAGGCCAATCACGTAGTCCGATTAACTGTCGCAAAAACAAGATCGAATATAGGTTCTGGTGTCCGATCAGTTTTTATTCTTTCGGCCCGGTACTTTCCATTTCTGATGTTTTTCATACTTTTCAAAAATAGTTTCTTTAAACACAAACTGAAAGTTAAAAATTATTGCTAATTTCATTCTTAAATTAAAAGTTTCCATTTTTTGTGTAGAACACTCGAACGAATTGATTCCATTTGCCATGCATACAGAAACAAAAATAGAAGAATTCACTTTTAAACAACCAACAGCCTCCACAAAAATACGATATGTATTTTCGAACAATGCAAACCAGCAATGAAATTTTTTTTCTCTCTATTGGAGGAAAAACTCATTGCTACGCACCAATTAAATAAATCTATATATTGTTGGAGTTTTCAGTTTTACTTTTATTATATGTACATATTATATTTAATAATACAAGAGGCAGAAAACAAACTCTTGAGTATATAAAAAAACAGAAAAAACTAAAAATTTATAACCAGAAGAATAGTTTAAAACCACAAAACAATAAAAATGTTGAAAAAACAAAATTCAAGCAGGAAAAAATAATGAGAAAAAAATTAATTGAACAAAAAAGAACAACAATAGTATTACATATTCATAGCACGTGTTGTTTATGGCAAACCGAAAATGGTAGAATAAAATACTTTTTTTTATGGACATACAATGATAATATGGCCATTTGTTGTATAGCAAATATTTTTTAAGCGCTTCGCTGCATATTTTAAATATTTAAATATTTTATCAAGTCATTGGCAATATTAAATTCAAATACACTTAATTTTTATAAAAAAAAATAAATAAAATCTTAAGTCATCTAGCCAGCTATTAGTACTTAGCAGGGACATAAATACTGTTACAACATTGAACACACCCATTTCAATAGTAGAACTGAACATACCCCATTAATGTCATATGGGTTTTGAAAGCTAACCTCAATAGCGTTAGTCTGCAACGGGATTTTAAAATTGTTTCAACTTTCAGATAATGAGAACCGTATCGCTGTAATAGCGCTTTTCAAGTTTGAAATGAAAAAAGCGATATTTTCAAAACGCTCCGGCCACTAGGGATTAGCCGCATGTTCGTCTACCGATGCATAAAACTATTTGAGGACACTGGAGATGTAAAAGACCGCCACCGTTCGGGCCGCCCACGCTCTGTTCGAACACCGCATGTCATCAAAGCCGTTTAATCAAGAATTCTCAGAAATCCGCTCCGAAAACAGAAAATCATGGCCCGTGAGATGAATATCACGCAAAAGTCCATGAGTCGAATCATTAACAAAGACTTGGGACTTGGGGCTTCCAAACGCCATACAGGACATTAATTGACTGCAGCTTTAAAAAAATAGGATTGAAAAATGCAAACGTCTTTTGGTGAAGCACCCTGATAACCTGCACAGAAAAATTTTGTTCACCGATGAAAAAAAATTTTCCGTTCAGGAAAAATTAAACAAGCAAAATGATAGAGTGTATGCGCTGTCATCTAAGGAAGCATCTGAACTGATCCCAAGGGTGGAAAAGGGTCATCACCCAGCTTCAGTGATGGTTTGGTGGGGTGTATCTTACGATGGGGTAACTGACCTGTATCTCTGCGAACTAGGAGCCAAAACATCGGCCAAAGTTTACCATGAAACTGTTTTGGAAGCTGTTGTGAAGCCTCTTAACAATTCCCTGTTCCAAAACCAGCCATGGACTTTCCAGCAGGATTCTGCGCCGGCCTATAAGTCTAAAACGTCCTAGGCCTGGCTTGAAACAATTTGCTAGCGTTCATTTCCTCTGAAGAATGGCCCTCAGGCAGTCCAGATTTGAACCCATTGGCTTACAAATTGTGGACGGATTTAGAGGACAAGGTCTGTCACAAAAGATTCCCCAACATTGTCCATAAGGCTAAAACGTCCCAGGCCTGGCTTGGAAACAATTAACCAGCGTTCATTTCCTCTGAAGAATGGCCCTCAGGCAGTCCAAATTTGAACCTATTGGCTTACAAATTGTGGACGGATTTAGAGGACAAGGTTGGTCACAAAAGATACCCCAACATTGGATCTCCTAAGACTGCTTTGGTTCGAGCTGTGGCCAATTTTCCAATGGACGAGGTTCGTGCAGCTATTGACGATTGGCCAGTGCGACTTAGGGCGTGTGTAAAGACAAAAGGCGGACATTTCGCATAAGTAGATTCTTTTTGAATACAATATTGATGTATATAAATATATTAAAATATATTTGGTACAAAAACATTCAGTACTTTTTATTTTACAGCATAAATCATGTGTAAGAGTATTTATGTCCCTACTAAGTATTTTTTTTTTCAATAACCAACAGAATATGGAAAAAATCAGCAATTTATTTCTATTTCACTAATGCCGGTCGTTGTCTTCGTCGTTTTTTGTTTCTCTTCTATTACATTGTTCGTTATAGCTTTAACATTTTGCCCTATAGTCTAATTACTTTGATAGGCTCTGCGTCCGCCCTTCCCTCACACAGTTTGCTCCACTCCGCACAAATATTTGATGATTCCCTCTATTTGCCGTCATTGCGACGTTTGATTACAAATGTTGAACATTTTTTTTCAGCTGAACATTTTGCCGTTGTTGTTGTTTTGGGTAGGAAAACAAGCATCATTCAATTCTTGTTGTTGTCGTTGTTATTTTTTGTCTGTCTTTTGTTTATTAACAATTGAATAGCATGCAAACAATTTATTTGCATTGAGAAAACTGTTACAATCGAACAAATTAAAAACTGCATAAAATTTGAGAGAAAATTGTCATACATTCGAGCGGGCGGGTGGGGGGGGGGGGGGTGATCGACTCATTGTCATGCATGTTTTTACGTATGTGTGTGTTTAAGCCGGGGTAGTCAAATATAGGGGCCCATGTGTTGGATAATAAAAAATTGCACTACGAATTGCACTACGTACTTAAATATATCAGGATATATTTAAGTCTGTGGAAGAGGGTATTACAAATTAACTTCATGACAAATCAGACCAACCCTTAATTATACTGATCGACAAAAAAACAACTTTTGATTCCATTTAAAAATGTATGTCCGTCCATTTTAAGTCTGCAAGTCGCAATTGTTGTCCGATTTTCATAAAATTTTGCAGAAGTAAGTTTTTTTTGGACCAATGACGGACGCTAGTGAAATTGAAGAAAATTGCTTCAGGTTTAAATATTGCTCCCACTCACAAGCGTTCATCCGGTTTTTATGTTTCTAGCACTCGAAGCTTCATCCTAATCCAATTTTGAAGAAATTTGGTACAACTAAGTAGCTTGAGGGACGGTTTCAAATTCAGCTGATCCTAGTGTCTACAACAGCCATCTCCTCTTAGTGGCGTTCAACCGTCAGTTGACTTTTGCACTCGATTCTGGATAATTGGGACCTGCATAAGTGCGAATTTTCTATAACTGGGGCAGTTTTGGCGGTCCCTAAACACTTCAAACAAAAAAAACTCTTTAAGTGGGACTTGATTTTAAAGAATTTACCTCTTTAAGTAGGAATTTTTACAAGTTTACCTCTATGAGTGGGATTTCCTTTTTTATGCAGTACTCGTACCTCAAAATGTACGATTTTTGCCTTTTTGTCTCTTTTCTCTCTTGCTTTTGCTTTTTACCAAAGGAGTTTTAGCGGAGTGCAACGCAGGTTTGTCGGGTTTGGCGATTTAGTAGAAGTAAGTTTTTTTTAGACCTGGAAAAGACGTTATTGAAGTTGTAAAAATTGGTACAGATTTAAATATAGTTCCCATATACTAAGTAGGGACATAAATACCGTTATATACGTTTTATGCTGTAAAATAAAAAGTACTGAATGTTTTTGGGCCAAATATTTTTTAATATATTTATTGATGTATATTTTATCCAAAAAGAATCTACTCTTTCGAAATGTCCGCCTTTTGCCTTTACATACTCCTCACTGAGTCGCACTGACCAATCATCAATAGCTGCTCGAACCTCGTCCATTGGAAAATTGGCCACAGCTCGAACCAAAGCAGTCTTAAGATAGCTTTTGTGACAAACCTTGTCCTCTTAAACCGTCCACAATTTGTAATCCAATGGGTTTAAATCTGGACTGCCTGAGGGCCATTCTTCAGAGGAAATGAACGCTGGCAAATTGTTTCGAAGCCAGGCCTAGGACGTTTTAGCCTTATGGGCCGGCGCAGAATTCTGCTGGAAAGTCCATGGCTGGTTTTGGAACAGGGAATTGGTGAGAGGCTTCACGACAGCTTCCAAAACGCTTTCTTGGAAATCTTTGGCCGATCTTTTGACTCCTTGTTCGCAGAAATGCAGGTCAGTGACCCCATCGTAAGAGACACCCCACCAAACCATGACTGAAGCTGGGTGATGACCCTTTTCCACCCTTGGGATCAGTTCAGATTCTTTCTAAGATGACCGCGCATACACTCTATCATTTTGCTTGTTAAATTTTTCCTGAACGGTTTTCAGCGTGCTTCACCAAAAGACGTTTGCATTTTTCAAACCTCTTTTTTTTAAAGCTGCAGTCAATAAATGTCCGGTACGTCGTTTGAAAGCCCCAAGTCTCAAGTCTTTTTTAATGATTCGACTCATGGACTTTTGCGTGATATTCATCTCACGGGCCATGATTTTCTGTTTTCGGAGCGGATTTCTATAAATTCCTGATAAAACGGCTTTGATGACATGCGGTGTTCGAACATCGGTAGACGAACATGCGGCTAATCCTTAGTGGCCGGAGCGTTTTAAAAATATCGCTTTTTTCATTTCACACTTGCGCTATTAGCGATAATGATGAAAGTTGAAACAATTTTAAATCCCGTTACAGATAAACGCTATTGAGGTTAGCTTTCAAAACACATATGACATAAACAGGGTATGTTCAGTTCTACTATTGGAATGGGTGTGTTCAATGTTGTAACAGTATTTATGTCCCTACTAAGTAGTTTCCATATATGTTCAACCGATTTTACCAAACACAATACAATATTCTAACAATATCTATGAGATATTAGTTTTTTAAACTCTTAGGGGGTCTTCAACATATTTTCAGTTGGCTTTTTGAACACACAGAAGTACGGTGAATAATACACCGTACTTTCAAGAAATGGTGATGACGATTGGATATACGAATATTTATCATCAAAAATGGTTTTATTGTTTTTCAAAGTATTCTCCAGCATGATTTATACACTTTGCTCAAACCAATTATCGAAACACTTTTTCCCCTCCGATTGAGACACCTCCAAAACAAGGTTTTTGAACGCTTCAACAGCATCAAACTGGCAACGAAAATCGTTGTCCATGCATTTTTTCTTGATGTGCGCCAATTAAAAGAAGTCATTGGGTGCCAAGTCAGGGCTGTACGGCGGATGACCTATCAATTCCACGTTTTGGCCGGTCAAAAAGGCGCTGGTTTGGGCCGATGTGTGAGAGCTCGCATTGTCATGGTACACAAAGATTCGTCTTCTCTTGTTCGTTTTTCGAATTTCTCCGAAGTCTTCAGGCAAACAAATTGTGATGTACCACTCAGAATTGACCTCCTACGTTGCTCAAGCGGAACGAACAGTCGACACATGACCAGTTTTACCGAAGAGTCAGGCAACCTTTTACTTCCAAGTGCTTCTTCCACGAACAACTTTCGTTGGATTTGGCTCGTCTTCGAAGACCCACACCATCGATTGCTGTTTTGTTTCGGGCTCATACGCATAGATCCATGATTCGTCACCTGTGACGATCTTATAAACGTCTTTTGAAGCACCGCGATCGCATTTTTTCAAAATTTTTTTGCACCAATCGACACGAACTTTTTTTTTTTGAGCGATTGCCGCATTGTGCGGGATCTAACGAGAAGAAGCCTTTTTTACAGCCAGGTGCGCATGCAATATCGAATGTATGCTGGTAGAAGAAATGCCCAAGGATGCCTCTATCTCACGGTATGTCACAAGATGATCTTACATTATCAGTTCCCGCACGGCATCAATGTTCTCTGGCACAACGGCCGTTTTTGGACGACCTTCATCACCTTCATCTTTGAGCGAGCGCCGGCCACGAGTGAATTCATTAAACCAGTTTTTCACAGTGCCTTATCGCCATACAAAGATTGAAGTTTATCGATGCACTCTTGTCGCGATAATCCACGTTGAAAGTTGTGAAAATTGATCACACAAAAGTGTTCACGAGTTAATTCCATTTTTTGGCCAAAGTGATTTTTCCAAACTTAAACACTTAAAACTTAAACACTCAACACTCAAACTTAAACACATATGATGGTCGTGCGTCAAAACGTTCTGAGCACGTTTATGCTAAAAAAAATGCCAAACTTTCCAATGGAAATGTCAGATGGCGCCAGGCAACACTTAGTGTTGCCTAGGCTAGAAATATATATAGCAATCCTCGCTAGACCTACGTTTTTAGTTGTAAATGAAGATTTTTGTTCATTCATCATTTATCGGAAACCATGTACGATTTTCTTAATGCAGTCGACACCGATAACAGCTGCCTTCGTTTTAGGTTACTAAACTAGCAATTGTATAAAAAATAATCAGTTGGCGAGTGACTTCGAGTGGGAGTTACCACACTTTTTCTACAAAATGTCTCACGTGACACACCCTGCTGTATAAAAACAAATGTTTTTGATTATGTATACTAAAAAATAACCAAACAAGAAGAGGTTTTACTGGCGAATTTGTATTTTATTACTTGTCTAAAGAATTTTGTAATTGTAGTATTTCCTGTTTATCAACTTGGACATGTGCAGCAACAATTTATTTGATATTCTTAAACCGACCGAAAGATGGCGTTTCTTTAAAGTTATTGGTGTCAAATGCGAGTATCTTGTAGGCTGTACAAGATAGCCAAACAACGTATACATAATTTTATATTTGTATAAATACAGGGTGATTTATTCACGACAGTACAAACTTCACTGTGAAAATCTGTCCATCTACGACCAGGCTCGAGAATGGAAGGGGCGAAATGGCAGCGCTTTGAAAATTTTCGAATTGGTGGTCAAAGGGTACAAGGGTAAAATTGTTCCGAAAGTTCCGAACCTAAGGTTGGACTTATGTTTTTTCTCTTTAAAGTTAGCCCTACCCGAAGCCCAGTGGCTCTAATTTTCCAAACTATTTGACTGATTCTTCAGCAAATAAATGTGTGCTGTTATTTCGCTTCCAAAAAAAATCCTACCGTTCCAATAACTTTGGAACGGTAGGATTTTCACCCTAGTACCATCCGACCACCAATTCGAAAAGTTTTAAACCACTGGCATTTCGCCCCTTGCATTTTCGGGCATGGTCGTAGATGGACATTAGACCGGACTTAAAATTTTTTTTTTTCAAAAAAGTGTACCGCCCCCTCAAATTGTTCCTTTTTACGCCAATAGTGAAATTCCAAAATCTTAGACTGATTGCTCTAGGTTAAGGCGTGGCACATGCCCACTAAAGTGGCTAACACTGGTTTATATGGACTTTTCAAGAGACAAGGCACGAAAATATAAGTAAAATGTTTCATATATGTTTGTAATATATTATTTTATTGAAATTAACTTACGTTTAATGATTACTATTCTTGATAAACATTTAAACATAATCGCAAAGGTCTGATTTATTAATGCTACCGTACGTTTTCTTATAATCAGTTACTGTTTGCAAGATATATTGTTTCTCTTCTTCGTTTTTTGTTAAAGCTGCATTATATTCTTCCATTAGTTTTACAAAACGCTCTGCAGTATCATTAACAACATGTAAGTTTTGTACAATATTCATTCCCTTTTGAAATTCGGATTCATTGTGCCACTTGGAAGGGTCAACTTTTAGAAAGTTAGTTTCAATATTAAATCTTTCGAAAAAGCTCAATGTTTTTTTATTAACAAAATCTGAAATATTTTTTTGGTTTAATTCATTCATGTTGGTTACTATTCTTTTATTCTCATTCTTTTGTTCTTCTTTGAGATTTTCAACCATTTTTCTCTTTTCTCCAACGTCTACAGCATTATCAAAAAATGAAAGACCTGCTGCTTCTGGTGTCAGGTACCACAAGTGATTCGAAAACTTGCGCGTTACTTCATTGCTTATTATTTCATTCAATTCATTGAATTTAATAATATTTTTAATAAAATTTAAATCATTTAAGGGTGCTTTCGCGGCAATTGGCGCTTCAATCCACGGTCTCAAATAAATTTTCAAAATGAACACACTTATATCTTGTATAGCATTTGCCTCATGTGATGACATTGAGAATTGGTGGCGGAAAAGAAAAATCTTCAGCGTATATATTGCTTTAGCCATCCATCGGGCATGATGCATCGCTCCAGGTGATTTAAACCTTACAGGCTCTGTGTTTCGACCAAGAAATATAAGACTCAATTCCAATAACTCCTTGTAGTCTGCCCTGGGATGTTGTATAGTGACATAGTTATGAGCAAATTGAGCTAATTGGTCTTGTTCAGTTTTGTTAAGCGCAAGATTTATTTTTTTATCCACCATTCCACTTGCAAATTTTTGTTGATTGATTTTGGGCCATTTTTTTTTAAAACGCTGGAAAATATCTAATGTTGGTCCACTCAATTTTAAATCATATTTCTCGAAAGCACTTTTCAGCAAGAGTTCATATATGTGATGGCGGCAAGGGAGATATAACAATTCTCTATTGAGGTGTTGTTCTAATAAAATACAAGTACCTTGTAATCTACCTGTATTTGTCGCTGTAGTATCAAAACATAAAGCTTGTACCTTGTTTGGAAAGAATGTTGTTTATATTTACTGTTATAAGAAATTGTTTTTTAAATACCTTTTCTGTTAGATTCCATTCATTTAATAGTTTGAGTATGGCGTCTGTCTGTTCTTTTCCAGTACCAGCTGACAGGGCAGGTACTCCTAGTAGATGTTCAATGCCATTTGTTGTTATCACAACTGGTAATCTGTCCACTTTTGCATTTCCTGTGATCGATGGTTAAATTTTTCCATCCCAATGTACCGTAATTTGATTTATATCTTTGTTTTTAAAATCCATCATCAGATTTGCAGCAGTTTCCGAACGAAATTGTTTACGGCAAAGCCGAATCGATGTCTTACTGATTACTAATGTACTGATATCATGTTCCAATGCTTCAGCCGCAGCTATCAGAATACGTACTGCGTCCCTGTCACTTACCTTGCACTTGTCTAAGGTCGCAACAAGCTTGGAAGTGATAAAATGTTTCGTTCCTCGTTTTCTGTTTTTTTGTTGAGAGTTACAGTTAGCAGTTTGATCAGTATTATCATCACTATCGTATTCATCAATTAGTTCTTCTCTATTGTCACTCAAATCATTCGCTGTCAGGAATACTTGGAATTGTTCTTCGCCCTGCTTTTCTTTTCGCATTACCTCTTTCTCAATACGAATATTTCTTCGCTTTTCTTTTTCAAATAATGAACGATCGCATCCCACCACGCCTACCTTCTTTACGTTGATTCTTCAAAAACTCTTTATCTTCTTCTATTTTAATTAAATCTAACGCATTTCCGTGCGCAATGTCAAATAAGTTTTCCATATTTTTAATAAACTCATCTTCTCGCCTTTTTTGAAGTGGTGTGCTGCGTTTGCACGTTTTTTGTAGATTTTTCCATTGGTGATATAAAGCTTCAACTTTTTGAACACTTCTATCAATTTGACGAACTGGAATACGGGCTTTATTCCAAAAAATTTCGGCCTCTTTGATAACCAGATACGCACTTGAACGAAGATCTAATTTCACTTTGCGCATGTTATAAAACAAAACTTTAAAAACTTGTCCATTGGAAGGCAGCTTAGATCCAACAATTTGGCTTTCGTCATATCCTAATAAATAAAATTTTTCACTAGCTCTTGTGTCCATTTTGCAAATACCATCAATATCAATTCTCTTTATAGCAATAATGTTTCTATGATTCAAACCCCAAAATAGCTACACTTCACTTTTTACACACTTTTAATTGCCACGTGGTTGACTTTACTCTGTTGTTGCCAACATGAAATAGAGCGAGATGACAACATCAGCTATTAATGACAAGCATGGGTTATGCGGTAGCATTAATAAATCAGACCTTTGCGATTAAGTTTAAATGTTTATCAAGAATAGTAATCATTAAACGTAAGTTAATTTCAATAAAATAATATATTACAAATATATATGAAACATTTTACTTATATTTTCGTGCCTTGTCTCTTGAAAAGTCCATATAAACCAGTGTTAGCCACTTTAGTGGGCATGTGCCACGCCTTAACCTAGAGCAATCAGTCTAAGATTTTGGAATTTCACTATTGGCGTAAAAAGGAACAATTTGAGGGGGCGGTACACTTTTTTTTGAAAAAAAAAAAATTTCCCATACAAAAAAAGTTCGGTCCATTGGACATATTTTCATGAAATGAGCCAAGGAATACGCTGCTGAAATGTGTGCAGTCGTGAATGAATCACCCTGTATATTACATTTTTTTTAATTTCTTTAAACTCGAACTACCCAGTGCCTCTAACGTGTGTTTCATCAATTGGACACACCGGTTCGGAATTCATTTACACTCAATGTGACATGGTTATTTACATTGAAATGTATACATCTGTGACATTTTAGTCAATTAACTCTTTTGCGACTGTGTCAGTATTCATTTGCCAGTTTCTGTTTTTTTCTCTTGCACAATTAGTTAAATTTTAGTTCGTTTTTGTTGTTGTCTTTCTTGTTTCAGTTTTTAATTATTACAAATACGAGCGAGCAATGCCAGCTTAAAAAAAACTCAATGAGTCATAAAAGTGCGATGGCGCTTTCGGATTAACTCCAATTATTTTACGCAAATTACGAAAATGATAACTTTTGTAGTTGGTTTTGCTTTAAAGCTTAGTTATTGTCTTGTTGGTAAAATTCAAAATAAAATGTTAACAATGAATCATGCGCTATGACATCTCGTCTGGGGATGACCGACATCAAGTCTGAGACGTAAATTTCATTTTTTATTCACAAGATTGAGAAGATTACAAGAAAAAAGATGACTGCTGCCTTTCCATCATCAAGGGGAGGATGATACAGCTTTCAGAATGTCTTAGCGGCATTTATGAATGTCGTCTTTGGAAGTTATTGTACCTTTAAAAAAGTAATAAAACAATTGCACAAATTTTCGTGAAAGCAAGAAATTTCGTCAAAAAAAAGATAAACACGTTTTTTTTTTATTTTAAAGAAAATTAAATGCAAATATTATCTTTTTATTATCTTCCATTAAGTATGGGTTTCAAATTACCCGAAGAGACGCAACATCATCATATGGCTCGGTTTGTACGCTCCTTTGTTTCATTTGTTTAGTAAGAAAAAAAACTCATTTAATTGCCACCGTTTTTACATGCCATTGCCATGCGTCTGGGCTTTTGCTCTGATCTGTCTGCTACGTGAAGATTTTATGCTGCTTCTATGGGAGTGGGGGTGAAGTCATTGTCAGTCGTCGATTTTGTTTGAACAATCGCTCGAAAACCTTCAGCTGAATTTGTCGATTTCAATAACAATCATTGTGTTTTTTTTTGTGCTGTGCCATTAAACCTCATTGTGGTTGTGGCTTGCTTGAAAGTGGTACAGGGTGAGGTGTTAATTTTTGTAATCATAACTATTGTGTAAACATTATCTCTTAAACATCAGACAAATCTATGTCGTTTTTGTTTGTAAAAAAATGTACTGCCTTTTAGGGATAGGACATTTTTATCCGCACCCTAAAAAATGTTAAATTTGAGTATATGTGACAACTCGGAGATTACCCAGTAAACCAAATTTGCCGACAATGTCTGATATCAGACAATTATGAACAATGTCTGAACTCTATCGAGAACTCTTACCGAAATCGTTACGAATTCTGTCCGATTTGTCTGAGGATTTTTTTTTCAGAGAAGTAGTTCAGAATTTTTGTCAACCCTCTCATATGTTTTTCGTTAAGAAATCGAAACATTTTGCCGATTGTCGTATAGAATTCTGACCGGGTAAGGTGCCACTTTAAAGCTACACTACTTGTAATTATAAACTACACCACACTGTTTGCAACAACTTCAAGAAATGGACTTAGAACCTATGTTAAGTATACCTATCGACTCAGCATCACCATGAGTCGATCATGATTTCATTGAGCGGTGTCCGTCCGCCCGTCTGTTCAGCTATTGTTGTTATCACAGTACAGGTCGCAATAATAAACCGATATCGATTTAACTTGGTACATTCTTCAAGTTTGGCACAAGGACAAAACCTAGGGAAGTTGGTTCAAATCGATCTATATGAGGGTTGCTATTTATATTTCGGGTCCGGCAATAAAAACACAACAACTTATCAATGGAAATGGTTTTAAAATTCTCCTTTAAGATCAATGCACTTTTGAATGCGCAAAAACCAATTTCCGAAGCACTTTTTGCACTCCGATTGAGACACCTCCCAAACATGATTTTTTAACGCCTCAACAGCTGCTTCGGGCGATGAAAAACGTCGACCACGCATTTTTATCTTGATGCTAGGGAATAAGAAGAACTCATTGGGTAACAAATCAGGGTTGTACGGTGGATGGCCCATCAATTCGACATCTTGGGTGGTCAAATAGTTCATCGTTTCGGCTGAAGTGTAAGAGCTCGCATTGTCGTGATGCAAAATGATACGTCTTCTCTTATTATCTTTCCTCATTTCTTCGAACACTGTTGGCAAACAAATGATGCAAACAGAATTGACCATCCTAAGTTCCACTAAAGGCACATGGCCGCTTATAACAAAAAAATCGCAATCATTTGCTTCGAAGTACATACTTCTTCCACGAACAACTTTTGTTAGATTTGGCTCGTCTTGAAAGACCCATACGGTCGATTGCTGTTTTGTTTCGGGTTCATATGCATAGATCCATGATTCGTCACCTGTGACAATGTTATACACTGCCTTTGAGCAACCGCAGTTATACTTTTGCAACATCTCTTTGCACCAATCCATACGATCCTCTTTTTGAGCATTCGTAAAATTATGTAGGATCCAACGAGAATTTTTTTTTTCACAGCCAAATGAACATGCAATATTTTATTGATGCTTTTCATACTAAAGCCCAAGGGTGCTTCAATATCACGGTATGACACATTTCGCTCGTGCTTAATCAGTTCACGCACAGCATTGATGGTTTCTGGCAAAGTGACCGAAGTTGGACGTCCTTTACGAAATTTATCCTGGAGCAAACGGCGTCCGAGACTGGATTCTTGATACCAACGATTAATAGCGGATTTTGATGGTGCTTCATCGCCAAAAGTCGAAACAAGTTGATTTAAACACTTTTGTCTCGATAACCCACGCCAAAAATCGTAAAAAATCCTCGCTCGAAACTGTTCACGGGGTAATTCCATTTTTTGACTAAGATGAATTCTTCAACACACTGTAAATAAAACAATTCGTCCTCAAATGACAAAAAGTTCTGAATGAAGTTATGTTAAAAAATATCAATGTTTCCAATGGAAGTTCCAGTTTGCATCTGGCAATACTAGTATTGTCAGGACCCGAAATATAAATAGCAACCTTCGTATCAATAATTCCGTGACTTTTCCAACTTCCCTCGTAGTTATATGAAATGCAACACTACTCCCATCAAGAACCATCTGTTAACAGACTACCGTCAAATTTTTTGAGAGTTCTGTCATTTAGTTTATGTTTGACAGCTGTTTTAAACTTACAAGCTCGTGGATATTGTTAAAAATGAAAAAAATGAATTTCGAGTGTTCATTAAAAACCAATTAAAAATTGAAAGAAATTAACCAATTAAAAGCTTGATAAATATGGGGGACTTTGCACCATCGATTTCAATGGTAAAAAAGTGGTTTACTGACTCTTGCTGTGGTCGCAGAAGTACAAATGACGCTGAACGTTCTGGACGGCCAATTGAGGTCAATTACCTGGAAAAAAATCCACGATCGAATAGTAAAAGTGCGTGAGATTGTTGATGCCATTCGCAAATCCTATGGCCGTGTGGTTTCGATTTAACATGATCAGTTGGGTTTAAGAATGCTGTCTGCAAGATGGCTGCCGCGTTGGCTCTCAATTGACCATAACTTAATCGTGTGAAAAATTCAAAGGATTGTTTAGAATTGTTTAACCGCAATTCGAATGAGTTTTTGCTGCGTTTTGCAACTCTGGATAATACATGGATCCTTACAACACTCCGGAGACCAAGCAGCAGTCTAAGCAATGGGTTTCTCCGGGGGAACCGGCTCCGAAGATGGTCAAGGTAACCCCATATGGCCAAAAAAAAGTTATTTTTATCAAGATAACGCACGGGTGCTCACGTGTGCAGTCTCAATGGCAAATTTACATAAATTGGCTTACGAATTGGTGCCTCATCCGCTATATTCTCCCCCAGAGACCACTTCCAAACCTAAAGAAATGGCTCGGTGTAAAAAGTGCAATTCGACCTATCTTTTGCACATTTTCTTCTTATTTTCTGGCCATTTTCGCCCCTTTTAGCGCGTTTTCATTTCCCTTTGTGGTTTTGTTTAACCTTCTTTTTGACACTGATATTTTCACCTTTTAGTCCAATTTATTCCCTAAGGTCCTTTTTGCCCTATGAGAGCTGAGGTCGTCGCGGTTTAATGCACCTCAATGCTATGGTGCTCCGTGATTAAAGCCATCGCGTCAACCGGAAACAAAATTACTTTTTAATGGTACGTGGAAGGAAGAAAGGGGAACTTCTACAAAATCTATGCTCTGTATTCACTGACTTAATCAGCAGCGTTGCCATTTTGGTGTTTTTAGCACCGTTTTTGGTACTTTATGGATAAACGTACCCGAACATTTTTGCAAAATACCCGTTTTTAAAAAGCGGTTATTTATGGTGCTTTTCACATAGCGCTTTTTTCATTCCTCATAATGTACAGTGCGAACAGAAACTTCATATACTTAGTTGTATTGGGAACAATTTTGGAAAAAGTACAATGAGTGAATTTAGCCTTCGAAGCAGACAACGCCGATCAAATAAAACTATATTTGGCATTTTTCTTTGATTAAGAGTTTTACATTATTATTCCTTCGCAAAGTTTGTATTTCATCGGAATGTTTTGATTGTTAAAAAGGTAATTTGGATGAAAGTATAAACGAGTTTTTTAACCTTGGATATAATTTCGAAACAAATTATTGGGCAAAAATAATTCAAATTAACTAAGAAGCTTGTAAATGAGTGAAGACTAAAGCTTCCAAAAAATGTTCATATATAAAATAATTTGTCTTTAATGAGTATAGCTAATATATTTAAAAATGACAGAAAAGGCGTTAAAGACCTCATAAAAATATAAATTTCCAAAATTAAACTTTTTCTAAAGAATTTAGAGCTGCATAAATGGAATAATATTGAGACAACAGATGAATTCTGGATAGAAGTCCACAATTTCTAAGATTCTCCGTAATTTGAAAGGACATTCTATGGCATTTATTTTTTGAATATAATTTCCTTCAAATGTTGGCCGCAACTACGCCTCAGGTTTTCCATTCTGGGGGTCCAATTTTGGATGACTCGCTCGAGCATTTCGACCGGTATGGCTTTAATGACACGCGTAATGTTGGCTTCCAAAACCTGAATCGTAGCTAGTTTGTCAGCATATACTTTGGACTGTACGTAACCCCAAAGAAAAATGTCTAAAGGTGTGATATCACTCGATCTAGGCGGCCAACTTAACTGTCCAAAACGTGAAATAAGCTTCTTTTCGAAATGACCTCTCAATAGATCCATTGTTTGAGCAGCCAAGTGTCGTCAAGATTACGGGCTTCAATTTCCGGTAGCATAAAAATCGATATCATAGCGCGATAACAAGGACCATTCACGGTTACGTTCCGGCCGTCATCATTTTTGTAAAAATATGCACCGATGATTCCACCAGCTTATAAACCGCACGAAGCCGTGGTTATCTCTGGTTATAATGGCACCTCTAGAGCCTCTCTTGTTGCTCTTCAGCAGAAATGCGGCTTTCTTGACATTGCCGTTGAGCCAGAAATCGGCATCACCACTGAAAAAATACCTCTAGGTGGCTCACCCTATATACTTAGTAGGGACATAAATACTGTTACACGCGTTTATTGCTGTAAAATAAAAAGTACTGAATGTTTTTGGACCAAATATATTTTAATATATTTATTGATGTATGTTGTGTCCCAAAAGGATCTACTTATTCGAAATGTCCGCTTTTGCCTTTACACAGGCCTTAAGTGGCACTGGCCAATCGTCAATAGCTGCACAAACCTCTTCCATTGAAAAATTGGCCACAGCTCGAACCAAAGCAGTCTTAAGAGATCCAATGTTGGGGTATCTTTAGTGAGAAACCTTGTCCTCTAAACCCGTCCACAATTTGTAATACAATGGGTTCAAAGCTGGACTGCCTGAGGGCCATTCTTCAGAGGAAATGAACGCTGGCAAATTGTTTCGAAGCCAGGCCTGGAACGTTTTAGCCTTATGGGCCGGCGCAGAATCCTGCTGGAAAGTCCATGGCTGGTTTTGGAACAGGGAGGCTTCACAACAGCTTCCAAAACGGTTTCTTGGTAAACTTTGGCCCATGTTTTGACTCCTTGTTCGCAGAAATGCAGGTCAGTGACCCCATCGTAAGAGACACCCCACCAAACCATGACTGAAGCTGGGTGATGACCCTTTTCCACCCTTGGGATCAGTTCAGATGCTTCCTTAGATGACCGCGCATACACTCTATCATTTGGCTTGTTAAACTTTTCCGGAATGGTAAAATTTTTTTCATCGATGGACAAAATGTTTCTGTGCAAGTTATCAGCGTGCTTCACCAAAAGACGTTTACATTTTTCAATCCTATTTTTTTTTAAAGCTGCAGTCAATAAATGTCCGGTACGTCGTTTGAAAGCCCCAAGTCCCAAGTCTTTTTTAATAATTCGACTCATGGACTTTTGCTTGATATTCATCTCACGGGCCATGATTTTCTGTTTTCGGAGCGAATCGCTGTGAATTCATGATTTAAAGGCTTTGATGACATACGGTGTTCGAACAGAGCGTGGGCGGCCCGACCGGTGGCGGTCTTTTACATCTCCAGTCACCTCAAACAGTTTTATGCATCGGTAGACGAATATGCGGCTAATCCCTAGTGCCCGGGGCGTTTTGAAAATATCGCTTTCTTTCATTTCACACTTGAAAAGCGCTATTACAGCGATAAGGTTTTCATTATCTGACCACTCCATGATGAAAGTTGAAACAATTTTAAAATCCCGTTACAGACTAACGCTATTGAGGTTACGAGTAGCTTTCAAAACCCATATGGCATTAACGGGGTATGTTCAGTTCTACTGATGGAATGGGCGTGTTCAATGTTGTAACAATATTTGTGACGCGCAAAATAGAAAGGGACCTAAGGTTAAAAACCAGTTTTGTTCAGGAGAGCCATTTTAAAGATTAGGTCCCTTTCTATTTGCGCTTAGAATTGTCGATTTCACTTTCATAAAACGCGCATATCTCTGGGAGGGAACACTTTTGGGGCATGGGATAGGTCTCATTCGATGCTCAGATGTTGTCCACATCAAAAATAAAAAAAGAAAAAAAATGAAAATTGATTTTTTTTTACCCTTAGGTCACTTTCTCTATGCGCTGTCACATTTATTTATGTGCAGATCTAAAAACGTAACGGCTATATGAAATGAATTGTTTTGTTTTTGTTCCATAATTTTTTTTATTTAAAAATCATTTTAAAACCAACGGTGCTTTTTTACCCTTTTTTTGTTAAAAATTTACCCGTTTTTACCCCTTATTTTGGCTGGACGGTGCTTTTTCTCTATTAAGAATGGGCATCGCTGTGAATCAGCCAGTTACGCTGGATTTTATACATTTATTTGTAGACTATAAAATGTATTTGAATTTTCTTATTAACCAAAAACATACTGGTCCACTGTTTACTGTGCCGCGATTACTCATGTCTGACTAAACAAATGTGTGAATATTTTGTTTTTGGAATCTGATCATAAAACACTAATAATCCATTAAATTTGCAACATAGTGTATAAAGCACTTTACATACACCTCTACGAAACTGGAAACACGAGTATAATCGAGTCCGCCTGCCGTTTACACAGTGAAAGTTATTAAATCCATTAATTTTATTTTCTCTACATGTCTCTGGGGGTCTCAATGATGGAATAACCTAAAACGCAATCAATCACTTTAAAATGTCATTATTATTACAACAACAGCAACAGCAACGATAGTCAATCCCAACAACTGTCAATAATGCAGTCAATTGATGGCTGCACTTCAGACTGACTACGCAGTCTGAGCGTTTGGGGTGACAACAACCAATCGACCCAACAGGCTCAATTACAACAATCAATTTCAATTATTTAATAGATGTTTTTTTAAACAAAATGAAATTATCTGAAAATTAAAAAAAAAAAAAAAAACGTAAAATGTTCATCGTAGTCAGAGCAGGGGTGACGTTGACAACGCTGATGCTGAAGGGATGACGTAGGCGAGTGATGCTTTCATAAAGTGCACTTTACGGTATAGCTCGATTGGAACTGAAAATCAATTTCCATTTAAATTCAATTTTACACTGGTCTGTCGTACATAATTTACGCTGTTTTGCTTTTAATTGATCTGTTCGAGAGGTGTTTGAGGAGTAATTAAAAGCTTTAATTGATACGAAAGGTATTTAGTTTGGAAAGCAGCAAAAAACATAAAATGTGAACGGCATAATTGAAAGGCGCTTTGGAAGGCATTAAATTGTAATTTGTCATACGAGTATATTAAACAAACTGCAACATAGACCCCATAAATATTTAATAATTTAATTATAGTCTAGACTGGGTATTCATTACACATTCAATCAAATCTATGATTTCCTTTAATTATTTTAATAAATATTAAGATGTCTTTTAGAGATTTACCTTCACCTAGTTTTGGCTTAAGTGTCTTTTAAATCCCACGGTGAGAAAGTTGCACCTTTAATTAAGACACAAGTATCCCCTGCTCACTTAAGCTTCTCATATCGAACATTTGAAGCTCAATCGCATTACAAAAATGTGTACATCCCATTCATAAGTCATCAATCATTACTCCGTAACCCGCTTTTTCTGTGAAACTCAAGTCGACTTTTTGTTTATTTTCAAAATCCATCTTATTGTGTTTTTTCCTTGTTGCCATTTTTTTTCTTCTTTCAATTTTTTATCTTTGTCTGCTTCATAATTGCTTTGCGTATTTTTGTTTGGGAGTATTTCAAGGTTTTTCTTTCAACAAAAAAATAACGAAATGTGGACAAAAGCTCTCCAATTAACAGAAACAAAAAAAATTATAAATGCAACAAAAAAAATTTTTTTGTTAAAAATCGTTGTTGAATACAAAGAAATTATTTAAAATCTAAAAGCAAAATTAAACAATTATTTGAATATATCATGAAACAAAATTGGCCAATTTATATTATATATTTTCCCCATTTTTGACCTTTTTATCCCAATTCAGTACGTTTTAATAACCTCTGCCAAGTACGAGGGTTGCTAAATACTTAGTAGGGACATAAAAACTGTTACACACGTTTTATGCTGTAAAATAAAAAGTACTGAATGTTTTTGGACCAAATAGTTTTTAATATATTTATTGATGTATATTGTATCCAAAAAGAATCTACTTATTTGAAATGTCCGACTTGTGCCTTGAGTCGCACTGGCCAATCGTCTATAGCTGCACGAACCTCGTTCATTGAAAAATTGGCCACAGCTCGAACCAAAGTAGTCTTAAGAGATCCAATGTTGGGGTATCTTTTGTGACAAACCTTGTCCTCTAAAATCGTCCACAATTTGTAATCCAATGGGTTCAAATCTGGTCTGCCTGAGGGCCATTCTTCAGAGGAAATAAACGCTGGCAAATTGTTTCGAAGCCAGGCCTGGGACGTTTAAGCCTTATGGGCCGGCGCAGAATCCTGCTGGAAAGTCCATGGCTGGTTTTGGAACAGGGAATTGTTAAGAGGCTTTACAACAGATTCCAAAACGGTTTCTTGGTGAACTTTGGCCGATGTTTTGACGCCTTGTTCGCAGAAATGCAGGAGTGACCCCCTCGTAAGACACACCCCACCAAACCATGACTGAAGCTGGGTGATGACCCATTTCCACCCTTGGGATCAGTTCAGATGCTTCCTTAGATGACCGCGCATACACTCTATCATTTTGCTTGTTAAATTTTTCCTAAACGGTAAAAATTTGTTCATCGGTGAACAAAATTTTTCTGTGCCAGTTATCAGCGTGCTTCCCCAAAAGACGTTTGCAATAAATGTCCGGTACGCCGTTTGAAAGCCCCAACTCCCAAGTTTTTTTTTAATGATTCGACTCATGGACTTTTGCGTGATATTCATCTCACGGGCCATGATTTTCTCTTTTTGGAGCGGATTTCTGTGAATTCTTGATTTAACGGCTTTGATGACAGGCGGTGTTCGAACAGAGCGTGGGCGGCCCGACCTGTGGCGGTCTTTTACATCTCCAGTCTCCTCAAACAGTTTTATGCATCGGTAGACAAACATGCGGCTAATCCCTAGTGGCCGGAGCGTTTTGAAAATATCGCTTTTTTTCATTTCACACTTGAAAAGCGCTATTACAGCGATACGGTTCTCATTATCTGACCACTCTATGATGAAAGTTGAAACAATTTTAAAATCCCGTTACAGGCTAACGCTATTGAGGTTAGCTTTCATAACCCATATGACATTAACGGGGTATGTTCAGTTCTACTATTGAAATGGGTGTGTTCAATGTTGTTACAGTCTTTATGTCCCTACTGAGTATATAAGTATTTCTGGCCTAAGCAACACTAAGTGTTTCCAGGCGCCATCTGACATTTCCATAGGAAAGTTTGACATTGACGTACTGAGAATGTTTTGACGTCCGTCCATCATTTGTGTTGTTTACTTAAAAAAATCAATTTGTCAAAAAAATGTAATTAACTCGTGAACATTTTCGTGCGATCATTTTTCACAACTTTCGACGTGGATTATCCCGACAAGAGTGAATCGATGAACTTAAATCTTTGTATGGCGATGAAGCACCATCCTAAAGCACTGTGAAAAACTGGTTTATTGAATTCAATCGTGGCTGACGCTCGCTCAAAAACGATGGTCGTACAAAACGGCCGTCGTGCCAGAGAGCATTGATGCCGTTCCTGAACTGAAAATGCAAGATCGTCATGTGACATCACAAGAGATAGAGGCATCCTTGGGCATTTCTTCCACCTGCATACATTCGATATTGCATGAACACCCGGCCGTAAAAAAAGGTTTGTTCTCTTTGGATCCCGCGCAATTTGACAATCGTTTAAAGAAAAAGGCTCGTGTCGCTTGGTGCAAAGAATTTTTTGAAAAATACGATCGCGGTGCTTCAAAAGACGTTTATAAGAACGTTACAGGCGACGAATCATGGATCTATGCGTATGAGCCCGAAACAACACAGCAATCGACCGTGTGGGTCTTCGAAGTCGAGCCAAATCCAACGAAAGTTGTTCGTAGAAAAAGCACTTCGAAGCAAATGGTCGCCTGTTTCTTCGGCAAAACTGGTAAAAACGTAGGAGGTCAATTCTGAGTGGTACACCATAATTTGTTAGCCGGAAGTCTTCGAAGAAATTCGAAAAATAAACAAGAGAAAACGAATCAATGTGCACCATGACAATGCGAGCTCTCACACATCGGCTAAAACCAGCGCCTTTTTGACCGGCCAAAACATCGATTGGATGGGTCATCCGCCGACTTGGCACCCAATGACTTCTTTTTATTCCCGCACATCAAGAAAAAATGTGTGGTCAACGATTTTTGTCGCCTGAAAATGCTGTTGAAGCGTTCAAAAACCATGTTTCGGAGCTGTCTCAATCGGAGTGGAAAAAGTGCTTCGCCAATTGGTTTCAGCGCATGCAAAAGTGTGTAAATCATGCTGGAGAATACTTTGAAAAACAATAAAACCATTTTTGATGATAAATATATTAAATACACTGATGATATATTCATTATAAGGCCAGAAATATATATAGCAGCCCACGTATAAGAAATTTGTTATTTACAACGCCTTGAAGTAATAATCGGATACTGCTTTCAGTCAATATATTATTGATCATGGTACAATTCTAAGAATATATAGTTATGCCCGCCAAATAACAGCCCGTTCGGCCTTGCCGAAATCAAAAACGTGTTTATTTGTTTTCTTTAGGTGTCATTTGCAATAAGTTTCACGACCTCATTATTCGTTTATTTGTTTTTTTTAAATGTCTATAATTCCAGCCAAAACTCAGTTAGATCCACCTTTTACCATTTACATTACTAGGAAATGATCTCCCATTACCATTTGCATTACCAGGAAATGAGCAATTATTACCGTTTGCATTACCAGGAAATGACCTATCATTACCATTTGCATTATTAGGCAATGCCCTCTCATTACCCACTGCATTATTTTCACACCAAGAATATGTACCTGCTGATAAGAGGTTAAATAAATACTTGTCAGCATGATAAGTAACGTGATAAAATAAAAAAAACAAAAATTCAAATCAAGTGTGGAATCTTTATTGTTCATTCGAAAGGACATTTTATGCCACATATTTTTTGAACATAATTTCCTTCAAATGTTGGCAACTGTATTATGGTTATGAGCGCTTGGTAAGAAACGGAAAGATCCGCTGTTTTCGACCAAAATTTTGTTCAGTGATGAGAGCCATATTGGGCGCAACGGCAACGTCAATAAACAAAATTGCCACATTTCATTGTTGGCATTCGACCACAACAAATGCTGCAAAAAGTGATCGAAAATTGGTCCCCTCGTCTGGAATTTATTCAAGCCAGCCTCGGCGGCCACTTGCCCGAAATCATTTTTAAAACATAATGGCAAACCCTTATCTTTATAATAAAGCTAAATTCTTGATCATAACATTATATTATATGCCTTTCATTGCTTCTTGAAACCCACAAGTCTAAAAAAACCACCCTTTAGTTAAAGTTCTATGAAACCGGCAATCAACTTACTTAATTCCTACAGCATCCCATTAAGAAACAAGCGGAAAACAGTTTAAGTTGGTCGTGGCCGACAATGAGATACCCTACATGATACTGCTAATTAGAGGATTAAGTATTTCTATCTGGAGCTTGAGCAAGGTCGTACTCAATACGTTAAAGGTAATTATTTGTCGCTCGCAACGAACCATACAAAATTTGAGTGTGATGGTGTAAAACATGTAACTTTTTAAGCTGCAGGGCCTTAAATTGGGAGGAATCTTAGTGTGGGGGCTATTCGTAATCATTTACCGATATGATCCAATGCTACACGACATGGGAGTAAGTCGCTCAAAACGCTATATGTGACAGCGCATAGAGAAAGGGACCTAAGGGTAAAAAAATCAATTTTATTTTTTTTTTCTTTTTTTTTGATGTGGCATCGAATGAGACCGATCCCATTTTCCCTCCCAGAGATATGCGCGTTTTATGAAAGTCCTATTTTTGCGCGTCACTTATGCTAAATTTGGTAGAAATCGAATGCAAAATATGGCTTTTAAAGTTGGAGATTCCACATTCTGGAAGGACCTTTGTGTGGGGCTATAGGAAAAAATGGGCTGAGTGGTCCAATTTCACCACATTCAATTAACGCACAATTTGGGCGTCATAGGATGGCATTTGTGGCTTTTAGAGGTATTTCATTTTAGAGGACTCAAAAAGGTCGTACGCCTGCTATTAAAATGAACCGGAAAGAGGAAAAAATTGAAAAGTAGGGTATAGAAGACTCATGTTGGGACAAACAACAATTTATAATAAACTAGAGAAGTAAGGAAGAAAAAATGATGCGTTTTGACACTGATAGACCCATAGTGGGATACTACAGGGTGGCCAATGAATATTCCTATATTAAGTATGGAACTCATTTTACTTTTATTGATGTTAAAGCTCTTGATAGAAAAACTCTCTCAACATGCTCGCTCAAGTAACGGTCAACATGCTCGCAACAGTAACGGTGTGACCGTTTTCTTTGAAGAAGTAGGGCCCTACAATGCAGCGTGATGAAACTACACACCACACTGTGACAAGAAGTTGATGCAATTCCGTCTCATTTAGTATCTGTGGGTTGGTTGCGCTTCATATTCGATAATTTTGTTTATTTATGTTGCCGTTTAAATTGAAATGGGCCTCTTTCAACATTTGAAGCATCTTGTGGCAAAATTCCAAGCGAATCGGGAAGTCTGATGCATTCAGTTTGTTGGCCATTTAAATTGTATATGGGAATAAGTCCAAATCCTTGTGCATAATTGACTGCAATGATTGTCCGCTTATACCCATTTGAGCGGATAAGCTTCTTGTCGAAACTCTTGGATTGTTTTGTATGGCAGCAGCTGCAGCAGCGATTGTTTCCTCCGTCCGAACTGAAGGGTTTCGATGGTAAGGTATTTTGTCTTCCGCCAAACGAACGCTTCTTTAAACCGAAACTACGGACTCCAGTGCGTAATAACGGCGGACAATCCAAATTCTTGTTTCAGTTATAAATAGAAAAAAAGTTATAAAATTTTCTTTTTTGGTTGAGGCTTTTCTCAGCCATCCTGTATTTGAAATTAGTACCACCGCAAATGTCGGAGACGGTGACAAAAATATACGACAGCAAAAGTAACTGGCCTAACATAAAAAGAACCTTTTTTTTGGAATTATTATTATTTATTTTCCAACATAATCTCCTTTCAACTCAATACACTTCATCAAACGTTTTTCAAGTTTTTTAATTCCATCCGAAAAATAAGATTTTTTAAGACCTTCAAAATATGCCTCAGTTTCAGCAATAACCTCGCTATTGGACGAACATATTTGCCACCGAGAATTTTTTTTTAAATTTGGAAAATAATCAGAATCAGAAGGAGCTAAATCTGGACTATATGGTGGATGCGGAGCAATTTCGATTCGTAATTCGGAGAGTTTTTGTTGAGTTAAAAATGCAGTGTGTGAAGGAGTATTATCTTGATGAAAAAGATCTTTTTTTTCTAAATGCGGTCGTTTTATCTTGATTTCTTCACTCAACCGATCCAATAATGCACAATAATATTCACTATTTATAGTTTTTCCTTTCTCAAGGTAATCAATAAATATTGTACCCCTTGCATCCCAAAATACTGTGGCCATTAGTTTTCCTGCTGACTTAACAGTTTTCGCCTTCTTGGGACCACTTTTACCAGCTTCTATCCATTTGACTGTTTGACTGTTCTTTGCATTCTGGGATGTAGTGATGGATCCATGTTTCATCAACAGTTATGAATCGGCGCAAGAACTCTATTGGATTACGCTGATAAATTGCTAAAAGCTTCTCGGAATTGGTCCAACGGACGATTTTTTGGGGCAAAGTCAACAAACGCGGCACCCATCTTGCGGATAGCTTTTTCATGTGGAGTTCATCATGTAAAATACTCCAAACTTGTTTTTCGTGTATTTTAACAATATCAGCAAGTTCTCTGAGCTTTATTCGTCTATCTTTAGTCACTTCATTAAATATTTTTCTAATGTTTTCAATAGTAGTAGCAGTTTTCGGTCTTACAGAGCGTTGTTCATCTTCCGTACTTGAACGACCCATTTTAAATTGTTGAACCCAGGATTTCACGGTGGAGTATGATGATGCATTATCACCATGAACAGAATCCAATTCATCTTTGATTAATTGTGGCGTATAACCTTTCATATAAAAGTGTTTAATTACCGCACGAAACTCTTTACTTACCATTTTTCAAAAATTATAAAACTTGTTTACTTCAATCACCTGTAACAAAGAAAATAATCATTAAATATTTCGGAAATTTTGACAGATGGCTTATAAAAGATTGCTTTTAAAAAACAAAACAAAAAAAATTGCTAGTAAAACAGAAAATGTGCCAGGCCAGTTAGTTTTGCGGTCGCCCTCGTATAAGCAGAAAAAACACTTTAAAAGGACTAACTGAATTCGGCCGAGCCGAAGTTTATATAACTTCTATCATGTATTGCGATCCAAAATGAAAATTTTTCCCTCAAACGATTGAAACCTGTAAAATACTCATATGATGCTAACCTCTTTTTTTGAAATGTATAAAAATTTTACTCTACCGTTGTATTTTAGGTATTTTATTTAGATACACCATTTATGACTCACAATCAGTTAAGCCAATTTGTATGTTGCCTTTTTTGTAAGCGTCGTCTCGAAACATTTTTGGCCTAAACCAAAACATTCGGTTCCCACTCAAAAGGTGTTTTTAAGTTCGATGACCCCCGGCTGGTTTATCGGTTTCATTGGCCTCTTCGCAGATACGAGTATAAGCATTTTCATGTCATGGATTTTATTTGATTTAACATCTCGTAACGCTAAGACAGAAAGTGATAAATGGCAAAGGAATGACACATCATGACAGTTTAGTCTTTGGTGTTGGCCGCTTTTAGCAGAGTGAAGGAAAGTATTTGATGTTTTTCCGCATTGTGTCAATGGATGTCATAAACTTACTCGACTGCAAAGACCATATAGAACGAGGGTAATTTTAAAAGTATTGTAAAGCGTGGCCCATCTAAAACGCACGATATTAATTGTAAATAAAACAAAAACTTTTCAGAGAGTTATTTAAATATTTTTTGTTATGATAGACGAATCTATGACAATTATATGTGAAATAAAATATTAGCCTAAGGTCAACATACCTCCATCCATGGTACAATAAAGATGGAAGAGTTATGCTAACAGCTGATTTTAATTTTTTTCTCGTAGTAATTTGAATCGTCAATTTTGAAATTTGACAATGACATTTGTTGAAGTTTGTAAAGGAAAAATTTAGTATCCAAAATTCACAATTATCATCAAACATTCAAAAATATATCATTTTTGGCAATCTCTTTTAATTGACTTTGACAATCTAGCGAACTATTTTTGTTGTTGTTTAGCTAGCGACTATACCTTTTTTATTGTACATGCCTCCATCCTTCAGTTGCATACCTCTATCCGATGGTCCATATTTTCAATGGTTCTGAGACATTAAGCAGGTTCAATGTCGTAAATGTGCCGAATTATCGTATCCTTCACCTCTTGTATTGTTCTTGGCATATTAACGTACACTTTTTTTAACTATCCCCAAAGAACGAAGTCCAACGGACTTAAATCACATGATTGTAAGGCCAATTAACATCGCCAGGTATTATAACATGGCTATTGAATTTCTCGCGCAAAAAAACTAGCTCCAATTGTTAGGTTAATAAATTATAAATTTATATTAGATCTTTGACAAAAATGTTTTTTTTGTATGATTGCGAAGACAAATGGAAGCAACCTAGCCTTGTCGCCAAATTTATTCTTCACAACATCGAGCCTTGCTTAGGTAGTATGACCTGTAGCACCGCTTTGTTGGGACCACAACTCGGGTTGTCGGGCTTAGACCGCAGCAAGCCGCTTAAAATTGCTCTTTAAGGAGGATCAGTGATGGTCTTGGAGCTTACTTTGTCATTTTGAACGAAATAAGTAATTATACTACCACCACGCCTAGTGTTCTTCATAGTCGATTTTTTGCTGCCTAAATGGAAAAGGTCATCATCGCCTTTGTGTCGGATTTTAATCGAAAAATCGAAAAATCGACTTTTGCATTTGATTTTTTGCTGCCAGCTTAAGAAATGTTGATACATTGCACTATTTTGTGTTACAAAGTTTTATAAGTTTGTTTTTTGATAAATGAAACAAACCAATGTACCGATGGACTCAGAATCAGGAGCTGATTCGATTTAAGTCAATTTTTTTTGGCCAAGAACAGACGTTATTGAGTTTCACGAAATTTGTTCAGATTTCGATATAACTCCTTCACATATATTTAACCGATTTGGTGTCTTTAGCTCCAGAAGACACATATTACATCCAATCCTGATGAAATTAGGCACAGTTCATTATGATCGATCGGTAACCAGCTCAGATATATATGGGTAATAACGTTCCACCTCTTCTTATAACCGAGTACAAAAGTCTATCCCGATATTAGGTACAACCGCTCTTGAAAATTCCCATTAGTTCTACTTTTGATCAAATTTCGTACAGTATATCGAGCCATAAGCGCTAACCTATCGTAAGTCAAATTTTTGGAAAAAAAATTTTATTGCTGAAAAATAATCGTTAGGACAAGCCTCATCGTTTTGTATTTTTAAAATGACAAAATTGTTAGTAAAACATCAAAAAAAAAGCTTTTGCATTTTATCGTAAATGATTGTTTAAATTTTATTGTGTACCAATTTTATCGTAAGTCACACATCAAATTGCTGCAGCAATCGCAAATGTGTTCAGATTTTTTTTTTTGTTTTTTGATACAGTTATATGAGTAGGTAGAAATCTTAAATTTTTGCATTAAAACATTTGCATTTTTAATAAAGTTGTTTGAAATAAATAATAAAAACCGTCTCCTGTAAAATTTGCATTTTTTCACTTACGATAGGTTAGCGCTTATGGCTCGATATTACGATGGACAAACATCTAATCTTGGCCCAATAGAGCCATTTTTTTATTTTGCCCCATACAAATGGTTTGCGGCCAAAAATCGTTCAACTTTATTACGAAAATTCACGTTCTGTGAGAAATGTGTTTCGTGCACTTCGTTCAACTTATGGTCAACATAATCGGGCTACTGAGCGCACTATTCGCAACACCATCACCCATCTTAAGACCCAGCATTCATTATTGGATAATATTTGACCGAATAGACCACGTCCAGCACGCAGTGAAGGCAATGTAGCTGAGAGTGTACACCAAGACGGTGGAGAGTCGATTCGACGCCGTTCGCAGCAACTCGGACTGACATATGGAACGACTTGGCGCATTTTACGTCGATATCTTAAATTGAAAGCGCACAAAATACAGCTTGTGCAAGTGCTGAAGCCGCCCGACTATCCCAAGCGACATCGCTTCGCTCTATGGGCTCTTGAAAAGTTCCAAGAAGATCCGACGTTTTCGAGCTAAATTTGGTTAAGCCCGTTTCTGGCTTAATGGGTATGTTAACAAGCAAAATTGCCTCATTTGGGAACGAAGAGCAACCAGAAGAGGTTCAAGAGCTGCCACTTTATCCAGAAAAAACAACGGTTTGATGTGGTTTGTAGGCCGGTGGAATCATCGGTCCATATTTCTTCAAAAATGATGCCGTTGAGAACGTAACCGTCAATGGCGACCGTTATCGTGCCATGATAACCGACTATTCGATGCCTGAAATTGAAGCTTGTGATCTCGGCGACATTTGGTTTCAACAAGACGGCGCCACTTCCCACACATCGCATCAATCACTGGTTTTATAGGGAGAACACTTCGGTGAGCATATAATTTCACGTTTTAGGTCGGTCGATTGGCCACCAAGATCGTGTGATAACACACCGTTAGAGTTTTTTCTGTGAGGATATGTAAAGTCTAAAGTTTATGCGGACAAACTTGCTTCGATTCAGACCTTGAGCAAAACATCACGCGTGTCATTCGCCAGTTACCAGTCGAAAATCGAACTCAACGGATGGACCATCTGAGACGTAGCCGCGGCCCACATTTGATAGACACAACCTACAAAAAAGAAATGCCAAATGATAATAAACATTCCCCATTCAATTTGAATTTTCTGTTTTTTTCTTTAAAAAAGTAGGGAACCTCGAAATGGATCACGCGTTACTAAAGTGGAGATGTGACTTTCTTTCTTAGGACGGCAGTATGGGTACCAAAGAAATAATGAAATTTCCTCACAAATTCGAATGTATCTTAATTTTAAAAATCTGAATAAATTATAAGCCCCTTGGACGGTCCAAAAAACTGTTTTCGGTTGGCCTTTCTACACATCCAAAAGTGCAGGCTATAATATAGTCGCCCTGATCAACTTTAGCTTTTTTTGTCGGTCCCTTTTTCTGTTTTTTTTTTTTTTAATTTAATAATGAAAATCTGGAATTTATAATAAGCAGGGGGTATATAGGGCGCTGAAAAATATGGCCTTTGGAACATGGACATGTCAGTACTCAGAAATAGTGAAATTTTATGAAGAATCTTAATAAAACATTAAGTTCACGATTTTGCTAAATAAAAGGGGGTCAAAAATTTTTGTTTTCTGAACTAACAAAAATTGTCGTCACAAATATGAAAATTATATTTTTTCTATGTTATCTTCAACCATAGCGCCTATGGATGTAGATCAAGTGTCCGATCTTCAACAGACTTTAGTTAAGGTCATGGCCCGTAGGTCAAAGATACCTAGGGTGTCGAAAATGAGGTTCCTTCGAGCACCAACATAAGGTTCAAAAACTGTGGAATTTCCAAACTGATCTCAATATGAACAGGATAACGGTTCATACGGCTCCAAAAATCTAGTTTCGAAAAGAAAGATCCAGCATTTACAACTGTTTCTCCCAGTCAATGCCATACTTCAACTTAAGCCATGGTAAAGAGTATACTAAAGCTTCGGCCTGGCCGAACTTACTTATTGTTTACTTGTTTTTTATTTTTACTGGCTGTTTTTCTAAGCGGAATGTAATTTTCAGGAAAATATGCATTAAACTTACTTTTTTCTACAAAAACTCACAAAATTTTAATTTTTTTTATTGAAAAAATGCAAAATTATACATTTTTGTGAAAAATATGCGAAAAATATGAATTTTCTAAACAAAAATGCACTTAGAAATCATCATCACATTATTTTATTGCAAAATTTCTAATATGAAAAGATATTAAGTTGAAGTTACTTTTAGACCATCGACAACAAATATGCATTTGCAAAAAATTCCGATCCCTACTCATAATAATGTCCGCATTTATTTGCAAGGCGAAAAACGCCGCCCTGAAAAATGTTCGGTGCTCGCAACAGGATTTGAACCTTGTGTTACTTTAGTGATAGTCGTACACGCTAGCCATCTTACCACCCCGGCCCACTACATTTCGCATAATTTATTGTAAATATATTAGCAAGTTCCATTTTTTCAGTGTGGCGCCAGTTTTTCAAACATTCGCTCCCTTTTTATTTTGCTGGAATTTGATAATTTCAAAAACATTTGGTATTTAGGCCACTTCAGTCTAGTGTTAATACATTTTTTAATACAGCAGCAAATGTCACATAGTTCCACGCATAAAATCCGAGGATATTAACTAAAAATTCCAGTGCATATATTTAAACACATACATACGAATATATTCACATAATTTAGAGAATTTATGAATATATTTTATCTCAAAATGTCTAAACTAATTGTCTGACATCAGGGCGGACGGATGACATTAAAACAAATGCCTTGTTTTCCATATAAACAGGCAATAAAACAGCGCTGCCCATAATCGTGGCACAATAATACAGGTAGTGGCATCAGCTTTAACACGTACAAAAATACAGGAACGACAGAAAAATTGTTTTTAAAGCCATGAATTTGTGTAAGGGGACTTCAGAGCTTCGCCTACAAACACAATGGAAAAAGTATAAACTCAGCTGATTGTCGACATCCCCAATTACAAGAGGTATCCCCAATTACACTAGGCTACTATATTTGAGTCAATTTTTATGATTCACTTTTAAACTTGCCACAAGGCACGGGAATTTTTGTTTTCATTATTGCCTTTTCTGACATTCTGTAATTTATTCGTTCTGATTTTTGTGTGAAAAAATTCTAAAGTAATCTACAGCCAACTTCACACCTCCAAAAACACAAAAGGAATTGACAGTACGGGAAAGTTTTTTTCTCTTTGTCCTCATTGACACGAGGCTACTGTACTTGCGTCAATGTTGATGATTCCTTTCTGAACTTGCCTCATGTGTCTCCGCAAGGCAATTTGGTTACAGCAATTTTTGTTTTCATTATTGCCTTTTCTGACACTCTGTAATCTATTCGGTCTGATTTTTGTGTGAAAAACTTCTAAAACAATCTGCAGCCAACTTCACACTACGAAGGAACACAAAAGGAATTGACAGTACGGGCAAGTTTTTTCTTTTTGTCCTCATTTACACGAGGCAACTTTACTTGCGTCAATTTTTATGAATCCCTTTTGAACTTGCCTCTTGTGCTTACAAAAGGCCATTCAGGTACGGCAATTTTTGTTATCATTATTGCCTTTTCTGACATTCTGTTATTTATTCGTTTTGATTTTTGTGTGAAAAAATTCTAAAATAATCTACAGCCAACTTCACACCTCCAAAAACACAAAAGGAATTGACAGTACGGGAAAGTTTTTTTTCTCTTTGTCCTCATTTACACAAGGCTACTGTACTTGCGTCAATGTTTATGATTCCGTTCTGAACTTGCCGCAAGGCAATTTGGTTACTGCAATTTTTGTTTTCATTATTTCCTTTTCTGACACTCTAATCTATTCAGTCTGATTTGTGTGTGAAAAACTTCTAAAACAATCTGCAGCCAACTTCACACTACGAAGGAACACAAAAGGAATTGACAGTACGGGCAAGTTTTTTCTTTTTGTCCTCATTTACACGAGGCAACTTTACTTGCGTCAATTTTTATGACTCCCTTTTAAACTTGCCTCTTGTGTTTACAAAAGGCAATTCAGGTACGGCAATTTTTGTTATCATTATTGCCTTTTCTGACATTCTGTAATTTATTCGTTGTGATTTTCTTGTAAAAAAAAATATAAAATTATCTGCAGCCAACTTCACACTACGAAAAACACAAAAAGGAATTGATAGTATGGGCAAGTTTTTTTTCCTTTCCATTCCCCTTACATTTCTCTCCTACAAAGTGAGAGTTACAGCAAGTAAAGTTGCCTCGTGTACATGGGAACTATGTCCTTATTTACACGAGGCAACTTTACTTGCGTCAATTTTTACGATTCCCTTTTGAACTTGCCTTTGTGTTTACACAAGGCAATTTGGTTACAGCAATTGTTGTTTTCATTCGTTTTGATTTTTGTGTGAAAAACTCTAAAACAATCTACAGTCAAGTTCACACTACGAAAAACACAAAAGGAATTGGCAGTACGGGCAAGTTTTTTCCCATTCCATCCCCTTTACATATCCTCCTGCAAGCTGAGAGTTGCGGCAAGTAAAGTTGCCTGTTGCAAATGGAAACTTCGTTCCTCTATGATTGTGTCATGCCCATAATAATGGGTAATGGTAAGATAAACGAGTTATAAAAAAGTTGTACTGTCAAATTCACTTGAAAGAAAATACCCAAATAAATTTTTGTGAATGTTTGATATACAGGGTGGAGCGCGAAAATTTGCTTATTTGCGAATGAAATAAAAAAATTATCAACCTTAGAAAAATTTATTTTATATTTTAAATATATTGAACAGTAAGGGAATTTTTAAATTACATGGTTTTAAATAGTGTATCTGGAAAATGTCGACCATCGCTATCCACACACTACTGCATACATTTTCTGCAGTTTTCATGAACTCCAACAAGCATGTTGACTGGAATTCTGCCAACTTCAGCCTCAATATTGTTTATTAAGTCTTCCGAGCTGTTGGGACGGTTGATATACACCTTCGACTTTAGGTAACTCCAAAGGAAAAAATCGCATGTGGCTAAGTCTGGTGAGCGTGCCGGCCAGTTCACATGCAGTGCAGGCCAGTTCATAGCAGTGTTGCCATCCTATTGGAACCATGTATCCTCTAATTGCATTTTCTCAAGAGCCTGTATCATTTTCTGGAAATGTCAAGAACAAGTGATTGCTTCCGAGCGGAGCGTTGCGGAGATTGCAGTACTGCTGCTCTAACTCCTTCGATGTTTTGTGGTGTTGTAATCCTTCTCTCAGGTCGCCTTCGTACACATGACACATTCCCTGCTGTTCTCAATGAAGTTACTAAATTTACAATTGATTGCCGTCCAGGAAAACGTACGCATGGGGGAACAGCGAATCGTAAACGTAAAGCACGCTGCACTGCAATGCGAGTGCGCATTTGAGAAATACGCTTCAACACAAAATGACCTCTCCTCATGTGTCCAATGCATGATGGCAACTGAAAGGCAGACGGATATAAATCTCCCATCAGCCACTATAAGCCACTCACACTCTCTTCAACCAATAGTGCCGCCGTAGCCTGCAGTGCAAAAAAGCAAATTATCGCGCTCCACCCTGTACAAATTTAGCTTTACAAACTGCAAAAATTGTCTTTGTCAAATTTCCAACTTGAAAGTTTAAATTTCTACGATGAAAAATTCTAAATCAGCTGGCTGCATAACGCTACCTTCTTTATTGTACCATGCGATGGGTTAGCCTTTCGATATTTTTTCGACTTATTTTTCTAATCTAACAAATATTTTGATTGAACATTTTTCACATTTTTAACAGCATTTTTCGGCAGCTACAATTTACAAATGAATAAAGTCATTTTCATAAACAAAAGAAAACAGAAACTATTACAGATGACAATTTTCCATTTAGATTTTGCGGTTCATAGCTTGCTTTCTGTCTGTCTGTCTGCCAGTCTGTCCAGCAACACAAAATAGATTAAATTTAATTTAGTTGATATGGATCTCCATCATCATCACCATCAACATCATGATTCGTTATATTATCATCATCACTATAATCATTATATCATAGCAACAAATTGCTTAAATCTATAGTATATTTTGTTTATATTAATTTTTTGCTCTTGCTGTTTTGGCTTTGACGTTTTTGTCTTCTTCTTTTATTTAATATATATTTTTTAGCCAAAAGTCACATTTCGTTTTCGGAATACAACAAAAACAAAGCATGAGTGGCTCTCGTCTCTGATGCGAATAAAATTCTTACATTTAGTCACGTTTTTTCGACGCTCAACAGAACAACCACACACAGCCATGTGGACATAATCCAAATACATACAGACATGGCTATACAGACATACAGCACACTTATTTGGCAGTTAGTACATATATATGGACTATAGTATATAAAAATCGGCATGTAGTATAATAGGAGACACACATATAAAATATATTTACATACCTCGACGAGACGAGTCTTGGGTAAACTACCGGCTTTGTAAATATTTTTTTCGTTTTTTGGAAATTTTTATATCAACAAATCCATTTTATTTGTTTAAGACAAATAGTAAAATGGATTGACTATATATCGTCATTCCGAAATTCGCATTAAAGTTATCAACAAGTATTCATATATTCCGTATGTTAGGACTCTGATTATGTCCGCCGTCTAGAGAATGAATAAATGTTTAATGATTGGGAAGACCACTAGAGTGAGACGCTACAACCCAAAAAAGTAAGGTTCCAGTCCTTGTAAGAACTTTAAACGTTTTCAAGTTGAGGGCTTTCCATCTCGTAAAACGGCGACTTTTTTAACGCCGCTTAAAAGACCTTTCTCATCTAAGACCATCTAGAAGGCTTTCTAGATGGTCTTAGATGGGTTCTAGATTTAGGGATTCCAGAAGGTCATCTTTGCAATAGAAAATGATTCAGCATTCTTATTCTCAAGTTGCTTTTTTAAACAGTTCTACTAGAATTCCTAGTAATTCTTTAGCCATTTATGGGATAGATTCAATAACACTGTTCTGCAAAAATTAATTAATTAATTTGAGTAATACTTTAGATAAAATCATCTGATCCTTATGTGTAGCTTTTGAGATATCGTGAAAATGATATTTTTTGACTTTTTTCATTAATTTGCCTTAAACTTCGCAATTCGTATCCGATCCTCTTAAAAATTAGAACATGAGAATTGCATCTTTTATGTAAATTATAATTTATAAAAAAAAAAAAAAAACTGTGGTTGTCAGCACAGACTTTGGACTTTACGTAACCCCAAAGGAAAATGTCTAAAGGTGTGATATCACTCGATCTAGGTGGCCAACTCACCTGTCCAAAACGTGAAATTAGCTGCTCTTCGAAATGGCATCTCAATAGATCCATTGTTAAGGCAGCTGTATGGCAAGTGACACCGTCCTGTTGAAACCAAGTGTCGTCCAGATTACGGGCTTCAATTTCAGGTAGCATAAAGATCGATATCATGGCGCGATAGCGAGCACCATTCGCGGTTACGTTCCGGCCATCATTATTTTTAAAAAAAATATGCACCGATCATTCCACCAGTTTATAAACCGCACCAAACCATGGTTTTCTCGGGGTATAATGGCACCTCTTGAACCTCTTCTTGTTGCTCTTCAGCCCAAATGCGGAAATTTTGTTTATTGACTTTGCCGTTGAGCCAGAAATGGACCTCATCACTGAACAAAATTTTGGTCTCAAACGGCGAATCTTCCCGTTTCTTACCGAACGCTTATTTCCATAATACAATTATTTTCAAAAAATAAATGCCATAAAATGTTCTTTCATATTAACAATAAAGATTCCACAATTGATTGATCGATGGATCTATATGTGACAGCGCATAGAGAAAGGGACCTAAGGGTAAAAAAATCATTTTTTTTTTCTTTTTTGATGTGGACAATATCTGACCATCGAATGAGACCGATCCCATGCCCAAAAGTGTTCAAGCTTTAAGATAGTCTGAAATGAACGGAGCTACAACAGCACTGCCAAGAACTGCAAGAAAATCATAGGAATAACAATAATACAAATTTGTTCTCATAAATATAATAAATATCTATAGAAATAGTGTCTGGCAGTCATCGTCGCTGTCGTCTTCAAAAGCAGGCAACCATAGCGAGAGCGTCAACAAAATCGTCATCATCGGGCAAACAGAGACGCAGCATCACCGCCATCCACCACCATCAGCATCATCATCCGTAGCGCCGCCAGCAATGCTCATCTTTATCTGCCTTTAGAGCGTCGTTTGTCTTTATTATAGAATATTCAAAAATTTATAATTTGTGTTGCTGTTGGATTTTATCTATCGAAGCAAAAAAACTACAAGAACAAAAACGAACAGAAACAAGTGAAATTTTGATTAGCTTCTGTTCAAAATTCAAAAACAAAAAAAATATTCGTAAATTGACACATTGACACGCGCAAAATGCCCGTCGCATATGCAATTTTTGCATTTGGCAACCTAAATTAGGCAAAAGTCTCTCCTTAAAATTAATAAATATATCTCTACTAATTATCAAGACTTTGAAATAAGAACATTTGGGATAATTAAATTAATCCCTAGATGTAAAGTATTTCGTATTATTTTATCAAAACGTTGAGTTATTATAAACAAAAACATCCCGTCATTTTCACAAAAGATCTTGAGAATATAATTTCAGTTTCATTAGATCTGGAGAATTTTTCATATTCACTAGGTTCTTATAGTTACATTAATCTCTTTATGATTTAGCCATTTGGGGTAGTTTTCTTACTTGACATCAATAATCAGAATACCATAAAATACTTTAAAAGGGCTAAAGTCGACCAGGCTCTGCTTTGGGATATCCTACACTGCTCTGCTTTGAGATAAGTTCCCTCCTGTGTCCACAATTTGATAAAAGGTCTGCATTAAATGACGCTTTTATATCGGACGGGTCGTATATCGTGAGGGCTAAAATATAGACGAACATGGCTCAATATATTATATTGTTTAATTTATTTTCATTAATTTTTCCCTCCTAATATTTATCCAAACATAACTTCCCCCTATCTTACCCCCACAGAGGGCTCCCCTACAAAAAATTATTTTTTTTTAAATTTTGCTCGCACCTTTTTAGTTACCCCAAAAGTGCCCCTAGAGGAGTTAAATGTAAGACCAACTCCCAATATTTCTGCAATTCCAACAGTTTCTCAGAACAAATCCACACTCTATCTTCAACCGTTAAGGGAGTCCCCATACAAATTTTTGTCATGAATACCCTCTACCGCAAACCCATATGAAAAGTCCAATGCAAAGTGCACTTAAAACGAGCAAACAAAAAAATCCCCTCCAAATAATTTAAATTTTCTGTTATTATTAATGATAATTTATTTTCGTTTTTATTAAAAGTAAAAATAAATGTATTTATAATTCGAAACTTTTTATAGTTCGAAAATATTAGTCAAATTAATTTAATGTTTTCATGTGATGGATATTTCTTCGGCGACGACCTCAAGTAACAATATTTTTCGTCATCATTAGGGCAAATTTATATTACTTGAGGTCGTCGCCGAAAAAAACTTTTTGTAGGGGAGCCCCCTTAGGATGGAAAAATTAATGGGGGTAGGTCATACATTTTACCCCTCTAGGTGCGACTCCTAGGCAGCTGTGGGGCTTTTTGTGAATATTTTCCCACGACCTTTCCCCTCGATGAGTTGTCAAATGCCCCAATCCCACCTCCCCCATTTTTTGGCCCATGCATTTTCTCCAAACCCCACAAAATAAGGGGGTGAGACGTATCAAAATCGAAAACTCGTGCACTATCCCACCCCTAAAGCTCACTGAGCAATACTTTCGCGTCAAAAATTTTTAAATTTAAATTTATTTATTTTTAACTCACTGGGGACTGAGGGTTTTCCGCGCCACTAAAGGTAAATTTTAAACTAATCTCCTTTCACATTTATGGTGTAGGGTATACAAAATATCACAACTTATTGCAAGTCTTGCAATGTTATCCCCTAAAATTCTCTAAATACTTTATAAACCCCAAATCATGATATGTTTCCTTACTTTAAAACTTTTAAATTCCGAAACTTGAGATAAATCGCAGTACTCTAAGTACTCATTTTTTCGAGCAGTTAACGTTCTGAGTTTAAATCTAAGATAAAAAGTGTCATTTAAATGTTTACGAATGAAGGTAGAATATTAACTTTTAATATTTTTCATACGTCTTACCGAATGTTTATTAAGAAAAACGTTCAACCAAACGAATGAGAACTATGAACACAGTAGTGACCAGATGTGCACAGTAGATATCGCTAAAGCACATAACACATAGCACAACATTAAAGCAATTTTATTAAGAATATTTAATTACACAGTGAACAGGGATTAACCGGCTCAAGACCTCTTGCTTCTATATTTAAATAGAAGACAACTATTTAACCAAATGGCAAAGTGACATTGATTTTCGTGGCTGCACACTACTTTTATCATGATTTCGGGTCCGTGACAACCCTCTTCCGAAAGCCTTGCTGCAATTGTTGAAACTCTATAAGGCCAGGCTCTCCCCAAACGAATGAGAACTACTGTTGTAAACCTTACTTTTCATGTTTTCTTCACACAATTGCCCACGAAAATACAACTCACTCTTGCCACCTCTAAATTAAAGAAATCTATTGATGGCTCTCGATGTGAAGTCTACATCGAGAGCCATCAATAGATTTCTTTAATTACATAAATTGTAAGTCACTTAATTAACTTCTCTATTCAAATGATTACGAATAAAAGTGGAATCTGAAGTTTTGATTTTATGCTGGCGTCCTACCAGATGCTTATTAAACAAAGCTTTCAACCAAACTGATGAGAATTATGAACACAGTAGTAGCCAGATATACACAATACATATCACTAAAGCACTAATCACATATTACAGCATTAAAGGATTTTTTTTAGGATATTCAATTACATAAATTGAATTTGGCTCAATTAACTTCGATATAAAATATACTGGGTGATTTATTCTCGACTGGACAAATTTCACCAGCGTATTCCTAGGCTCATTTGATGAAAATATGTCCATCTACGACCATGCATGACAATGCAATTGTGTTAATTAGCAAAAACAAATAAATGAGAGCTGTTTTTTCACTTAAAAAAAAATTGAATTTCAGTCAAATTGTCATAACTTTGGAACGGTAAGAGCTCTGGACTTCGTTGAGGTAATTTTGACAAGGTAAGAGGTAGGGCTGTCTTTTACGAGAAAAACCGACAACTGGTTTAGAAATTAGCAATTTTACCCTCCAACCACCAATCCGAAAATTTTCAAACCGCTGCCATTTCGCCCCTTGGCACGAAATTCGGGCATTGCTGTAGATGGGTATATTTTCATGAAATGAGCCAAGGAATACGGTAATGAAATTTGTCCAGTCGTGAATGAATCACTCTGTATTGGAAAAAGTCTATAAGAGAAGTAAATTCAAAAAAATATTTTTTATCGGTGATAATGGCCAGTTCCATAAAATCTTTGCTTTTGCTTGTAAAAGGTTGACAATTTTTAAACGCCGAAGTTTTTATTTGACCCTGAAATCTTTTCGTTTCAGTTTCTATCATTAAGCCACTTCCACTCCGGAAATGGTGTAGTGGCGTCCCATCACAATCGTTTGCCCACTGTTGACAGAATGCCTCCAACAGCCGCAAAAATTCTGCGTTGCTTTAATTTAAATGTCATCGCCCAAAACATATGAATGCGCGTATCAAAGTTTACTTAATTTACCACACATTTCATTTCATTTCTTTTAAACATCACAAATTAAACCCATCAACGAAACAAACAAAAAAAGTGACACGAGAAAATGGATACTGGTCTATATTTTGTCGGTGCTTTATTATTTTTATAAGCGATTTTTTTTTCGTCATTTAGCCGAGGGAGTAAATGACGGCTTTTTTGAAAAAAAAAATTGTTTGTCGGCCCCTGTAGTGGGTGCTACTGTTTTGAAATTTTTTCCGAATACAATGTATTTGGCGGATTTTGTTAATGGCACTTTTATTTTATTTTCATTTTTTTTTGTTTCGCATTTTTGGCGAGTTTTGGTTTTCATTAAAAAATAAAATCGATTTTGTCGCTGTCCGTTACATTTTTGAACGCATTCAATTCAATTGATTTTTTACGTCAGCACCAGCAGCAAACTCGATAATCATTGTATTTAAACGTTTCTTTTTTCTTTCTTCTTTCTTTTGGCTAGCTCTTCTTAGCATTCAATTTTGGGTGAAATTAATTGTTTTTTTTTGGTACGAGTATAAATGGTTTTATTTTTCGTTCACTTTCGCACTTACGAAGCGAGAAAAGCCACATAACGCCGACCAACGACAGTAACAGACAGTCGTCTGAGAGACGGCCAACAGATAAACGCAAATAATTCACTTTCTCTTTGGCATTGTAAAGTACACATGTTGGCTTTTATTTATTTTTTTCTGTTTAGATTCAAAGTGATTTTATTCAATTGCCATAATGAATATAACAAAATCTCATGTAGGTCAAAACTTATAGAAAGGGACTGTTTGTTTGCAACAAATATGATGCAGACAAAAAAATTGATATTTTGTAGTCGTAAAAGGAAAATGACTAATTTGTATTTGAAATTACGCTAAAAGGAAATCTTGCAATGATACCTTAAAGTTACATTAATAACCCAGCAAAGATTACTGCTACCATTTCAGAATTGCCGCAAAGGTAACTGGGCAACTAAATTTAAAAAAATAAACTGGGCAACAACAAAATTTAGTTTATTTTGGTCTGCTGATCACGAAGCTGGCCCCGGTTTGCTACATTCGCTCTAGTTTAGGAGATATTTACATACAACGCTATTTTTGGTTTGTTTGAATAGAACCGCTACCGGCAAACCGGTAGCCAAATGCGCGATAAGCCTCCCCACATCATCTTGGGTTGAATATCAAATCTTCTGCCGCAAATTAAGTGTAAACCAGTGTTATCAATCTAAAAAAAACACTGGAAATTTTAGAATAGGAATAACCCTCTTGGCAAGCTAATTAAGGCATACTAGCGTTTCAATCATTTTTTTATTCATTTCAAATGGAAAACCTTTCAAGAATTTTGTGTGAACATTTGAGATGAATTGGAGCAAAACTAACGACGATCAAGCAGTTTAAGAAACCGCGTTTTCCATATGACTCAGTGTTATTCAAAACACAAAATAGTTTTTCTCACAACTTACGTCTTCAACTTTTTTCATAATTTACTAATTAACGCTGAATAGATTTTTTCAAATTTGTAAATATTTTTTATTTTACCATGACAAATTTTTTTTCGCAAAAAGCGTTTTTACTTTGAAGTGTTGCAAAAATGTAAATATGGAAATTTAGAAAAAGAAACCTACCAGCGTTACCTGGGAAAAGCGATTATCTAACGAATCCACCACCAAGTTATAAGCGGCACCGCTACGCTTCCGAGTAACTGCTACCTACCAGCGTATTTGTATACCCCCACCAAAGGGTGGATGGTAATGAGTGATCAATCTAAAGGTATTTTTTAAAAAATTTATATTTAAATTTGTAAATAAAAAAATACAAAAATTCGACCGATATTAATGACACGCGTAAAGTTGGCTTCCATAATCTGAGTTTTTGTTTTCTGCTTAGTCTTTTGACTTTACGTAGCTCCAAAGAAAAAAGTCTAAAGATGTAATATCACACGATCTAGGCGACCAGCTCACCGGTCCAAAACGTGAAATTAGCTGCTCTTTGAAATGACCTCGCAATAGATCCATTGTATGAGCAGCTGTATGGCGGTGCCACTTGCCATACAGCTGCTCATAAAATTTATCGATTGCGAAGTCATTTCAAAGAGCTGCTATGTTTACGTTTTGAACCAAATGTCCTCAAGATTAAAGGCTTCAATTTAAGGTAGCAAAAAGTCCGATATCATGGCGCAATAGCGAGACCATTTACGGTTACATTCCGGCCATCATCATTTTTGAAAAAATATGAACCGATGATTCCACCAGCACATAAACCGCAACAATCTGTGGTTTTGCTGTGTAGGTTTGTCCATGATGAAATGGCAAACAATACTTAAAAGAAAAAATGATAAGTTAAACACAACTCAAGCGTAATCTGTGAAAAAAAACCCTATTGAAAAAAAATATTCTAGATTGATCACTAATAAACAACTATGATGATGATTTCACCAGGTTATAACCGTGGTTTTCTCGGTGTAAGTCTTTCGATGATGAAATGGCAAACCTGATGGAATTTGCAACACCACGAAATATTAATCGGAGATCCCATATTAACAAATTAATCAAATTATGTTCCAAAAATTTAGCATGACGATGGTTTATGACTAAGAGCTATTTTTTTTTTAAGACCAATACTCAGGCGGTGTCCCCTATATACGAGTATGCAGTGTATTGCATCGGTCAAGGGAAGATAGGTTAGGGTATTGAAGGAAAGAGGGAGTAATGTTTATGGACAATTAATTTTAACCTGTTCATATCGTACGTGGCAGGAAACACCCCTGCGGGAAGTTTGTTCCACATACGGACAACGCGGCTGAAGAACGAATTCTCCCTGTAATGCGTCGTGCGATCAGTAGGCCAATCAATAACAAATGGATTCAAACTTCTAGACAAGCGGGTGTTACGGGCGAACACTCTGACCTCCGGGATGAGATCACCTATCTCAGAAGTGCACATCCCGTTAAAGTACCTGTAAAAGAGTGATACGCAACCAACACTCCGCCGATGCTCGAGTGCAGCATGGCCACCCTGCTATCTCCAACAAGCCTCAGCGACCTCCCTTGCACCCGGTCGAGAAACTCCAAAGAAGACCTTGAAGCACCCGCCCAGATGTGGGAGTTATACTCCATTGTATGTGATGTAGATGTTGAGTAGGTCGGAGGAAGTGAAGTATTTCTTGCACCGCTTTAAAAACCCAGGCACTTGAATGCTTCTTTCGACACTTCAAAAATGTGTTTGTTCCAGCGAAAATCACTCTGAATTTTCATGCCCAGAATATCAAGAGCATCCGACTCCTTGACAACAGTCCCATTCATCAGTATTGTTAAGCCCAGATGTTAAGCCCGTCGATCGTTTATGGCTCAACAGGCAGCATTGGGCTTTGCTAGCACTGAACTCGACTCTATCTGAGACCCTGACAAGATCTCCGTTGAGTGTGTAAATCATATTTTGCCTCATCGTCTCTGTATCTGTGAGTTGATTGTAAATAGGCAAAATCTGGCGGTCTAAAAGTTTCCTCTTGAGGGACACTTTTTGAGTATTTCCTTAACTAATCGTAATTTTTTGTGGACAAACAATGGTTAAAAAGGGCGCTATTAGTTGGAAAGTCTAGAAGATCCAAAAAGAGCATATATGCTGTACATTTTAGCTCATGTGGCCTAAAAAACGTCCCGCATGGTCAAAACGGGCGATCAATGGTTAATACGGACATAAGGGTACTTCAATTAATGCACATTTTGCTACGAATTCAAATACAGAGTTATCTTGAAGTTTGGATGAGATTAGGAATGAAACCATGGGCCCAAGGGGCCATAAAAACAGACCATTTTTTGCTCTAGAGTTGTTTTCACTTCTTTCATATTATGTTGCTTTTCAGTTGTATGGGGGGGACGGTGGAGGGTACATAAGGTTCGGGCCGGCCGAACTTAATGATGCTATTACTCCTTTCATATTTTTTTGCTTTTTAATTGCATAGGGAGGTGGAGCGTATATATGGTTTGTCCCGGCCGAACTAAATTACGTTTTGTTTTGTTTCATATTTATTTATACACATTACACTTCACGGCTTTAAACAAATTTTAATAAACATTCACTACGTTTCTCCCATTTTAAATGTTTCTATTTTTTTGCTTAAACTAATCATGATATTTCATTTATAATTTCAGGTAAGCCGCTTAGAACTATGCTAAAGAAATTTTTAACTTTAATAAGGGTGAGTTAAATTACATTTATGGTAATCAAATTTTATTTCTAATCTGAATTATAAGTAATTCTCAGAAGTTACAATCTCACTTTTCAAAAGTCAATTCTTGTTTTTAAAACAAAAAAAAAAATATTCAAAATCTATGGCTCAGTTAAAAAATGATAACGACAGATATAGGACAAGCTTTTGTATATTACCGGTGGAAAAGCAATGCTACTAATAAATCCTTCTATTCTTCAAAGTAATTTTTTATTTTGTGTTTCTACCACCCCGAATGTAGTTTTTTCAATCAAAAAAAAATATTAAAAACGAGTGAGGAAAGTCCTCTATGAAACAAGGCCGACTTATTGATACCACAACCGAACGCTTTATAATCCATTTTTGAACCATGTAAAATATATGATAAAATGTTCTGGTCTTTGATCAGTTTAACCAGAAAATGGAGGCATCTTTGTATGGAGTTTAAATCGAAGCATGGACCTATTTACTTATAGTCGATTTCAAGTAATGTTTTTTTCTGCATGGAAAACAACGCTACTAATCTAATTGCTTTGACATCTGGTGAAATTTGACGCTGCTAGTTCGTTAAGACCCCAAATCGGGAGACATTTTTGTATGCGGCCCGTACGAGTATCAGAATATTAATGGACATTATTTTTTCCAAATAAATAGTTTTTAAAATAATTTAAAAGTGAAAAATCTATTTTTTTTATGTTTTAAGAATAGTTTTATTGATTTAAAAGAACTATTTTTCTGTGCTTAAATAATTACTCTGTTCTGCAGCAAAATCGAGATTTAAATAAATCGAAATTAACTTTTTCTGACTATTTTTATTAATTTGACTAAAACTACAGCAATTATTATCCGATTCACTGCAAAATAAGCAATATTAATTGGTAAGAAATACATCTTTCATGTAAATGTTAATTTTAAAATATGGGTTTTTACAAAAACTGCTATAAGACAGGTAATTTTCGTCGGATTATCAAAAATCTACCACGTTGGAATCGTTAGAGTGCGTGCTTTACGAGGGTTGCTATATATATTTCTGACATTTCCATTGGAACGTTTGACATTTTTAATTATTCATAAACGTACATAATTTGTGTTGTTTACAGTGACAGTTTACAGTGAACTCGTGATAATTTTTCACAACTTTCGACGAGGATTATCACGACAAGAGTGCATCGATTAAGTTAAATCTTTGTATGGCGATAAAGCACCATTCTATACGAGTAGCACTTCGAAAAGCTGGTTTAATGAATTTAATCGTGGCCGACACTCGCTCAAAGACGAAGGTCGTCCAAAAACGGCCGTTGTGCCAGAGAACATTGATGCCGTGCGTGAACTGATAATGCAAGATCGTCATGTGACATACCGTGAGATTTCTTCCACCTGCATACATTCGATATTGCATGAACACCTGGCCGTAAAAAAGATTTGTTCTCGTTGGATCCCTCACAATTTGACAATTGCTCAAAAACAATGGCTCGTGTCGATTGGTGCAAAGAAATTTTAAAAAATACGATCGCGCTGCTTCAAAAGACGTTTATAAGATCGTCACAGGTGACGAATCATAGATCTATGCTTATAAGCCCGAAACAAAACAGCAGTCGACCGTGTGGGTCTTTCGAAGACGGTCATGTGGCGACTGTTCCGCTTGAGCTACGTAGGAGGTCAATTCTGAGTGGTAGACCACAATTTGTTTGCCTGAAGTCTTCAAAGAATTCGAAAAACGAACAAGAGAAGACGAATCATGGTGCACCATGACGAGGCGAGCTCTCACACATTGGCTTAAATCAGCACCTTTTTGACCGTCCAAAACGAATTGATGGGTTATCGGCCATACAGCCCTGACTTGGCCTGCAATGACTGCTTTTTATTTCCGGACATGAAGAAAAAAATGCGTGATCAACGATTTTCGTCGCCAGAAGATGCTGTTGAAGCGTTCAAAAACCATGTTTTGGAGGTGGCTCAATCGGAGTGGAAAAAGTAATTCGACAATTGGTAAGAGCGCTTGTATATAAATCACGCTGGAGAATACTTTGAAAAACGCAAATTCGCATTTGCATTATTAGGCCAGAAATATATATAGCAGCCCTCCTATAATTTTGTGCAAAAACTAGTGGGAGAGCTCTAGCATTGGGGTACAATTCAAAAAGGCAGTTCAAAATACTATTTTTCAACATAAATAACAAAATATTGATTTCTTATGGCTGTCACTTCCATAATTTTTATTTCGTTTTAATAAATTATAATTCTAATGAAAGATGTATTTCTTACCAATTTATATTAATCATTTGTAAGTGAATCTGATTAGAATTGCTGAAGTTTTAGGCTGATTAATGGAAAAAGTCAGAAAATTTTCTTGATTCAGATTTAGGATATAATTTTACTTAAGAATCGAAAGGATATGTCCAAAGGAGGGCTCAAAAAATAATTTTTGCAGACCAGTGTTTCTCAAAATTTTCAAAAATTCAGAAAAAACTGATTTTTATCGGTAAGTGAAGTATTATAATAAAGATACTTCATTAAAATATTTCTTAGCTCAAGCATTAGCTTCCTCTACTTTATTATTTAGAGTAATTTTATATAAAGAGTGTCCTAAGAAGAGCGCAATTTTTAAATTTTAAATAAAACACAGATATTTAAGAAAAAATCGTGAAACTTTATTATATCGTAAAGTAGACAGAATGAGGTTATGTATGGAACAATATATCGTGCAGATGGCCGCCGCGGCTTTGCTGGCATGCACGCGATCTTTTAATGAAATTTTCAATGACCGTTTTGCATGAATGCAGCGGTATTTCATTAATGCAGCGTCCAATTTCGTCTTTTAAGGCTTGAGTCGTCGTCGGCTTATTCGCGTAAACCATCGACTTCAAAAAACCCCAAAGAAAAAAATCTAATGGTGTTAAATCGCACGATCTAGACGGCCAATTCTGATCTCCAAAACGCGAAATAACACGACCGGGAAATGACTGATGCAGCAATTGAATTGTTTCTCTGGCTGTATGACATGTGGCGCCGTCTTGTTGGAACCACATGCCCTCCACATTCATTTCTTCAATTCTAGGCAAGAAAAAACTGGTTATCATTTCACGATACCAAACACCATTGACTGTTTGCGCTTGACCTGCCTCATTTTCATAAAAAAAAGGTCCAATGATTCCTCCAGCCCAAAAACCACACCACACAGTGACACGTTGACACGCATTTGCTTCTCGTGAATCACTCGAGGATTTTCCGCACCGCAAATGCGACAATTCTGCCTATTGACGAAGCCATCAAGATGAAAATGGGCCTCGTCACTGAAGATGATTTTATCGGCAAAATCAGCATTTTCATGTTGTCTCTCCAATACCCAATTAACGAACTCTCTTTCGTGTAGCGCTCCATTTTTACTAACCTCGTACCATCTACTAACAAACAATAACAACTGTTCAAATGTCAAACAATGACACTTCGAATGTTGCCAGATTTAAAAATTGCGTTCTTCTTGGGACACCCTTTATATTAAATTTAAGAAAATTAAATTCTATAAATTTTATAGAAATAAGAATTTTTTCTTCAAATGACCACTATTTTGAAAATATAATAATATAATAAAAATTTTAATAAAGTATTTTTTTGTGAAAAAAAAATAATTTATTTGTTTCGGAAAAATGTTTCCCTACCGAAAAATAAATATTTCTTTAATTAAACTTTTTGTGTTATAATTTGTTAACTTTGTCAGGCAATCCTGGTTTGAAATAAAAAAAACCGAAAATAATACGTTTGTTGCTCTTACGCAGTATTTCACAAATGTCATTTCATCAAAACCTTTTTAATTATAAACAATTTGTTTAGTATTTTTCCTTTCAGTGTATGCCATTGCACAAAATTGTATCCAAATAGTAACACCCGTTTGTGTGGTATACAATAATTACCAGCCATTTCGCCAAAGTAAAAATATAAACGGAAGTATAGACAGACAGACAAAATGGTAACCTAATAATAATTTCAATAAAACTCAATAAAACGCAACACAAAATAAACCGCTTAAAAGTCGACACACAACAAATATTCATTCACACACGTTTTGAAAGAGCAAAAATCTTGTCGTTTTTTATGCTCTCCCCAAAGATTCGAGTATTTTGCGTAATTCCAGCCAAAAAGCACAAAACAAATTGAAAACGACAACACCAGCCACTAACTTTACACAGATTTGTTAATATAGAATGAAAAATTGTAATATTGAAAAAAGACCCAAAATATATTTACAAAAAAGACAAAAAACAAAACTGGTTTTTGTCGTTTAAGCTGAAGAAAGAAAAAACCCAACTGTTTGCTGCCTCCGAGTGTTGGTTGCTGTCGTTTTTTATCTGTTTTGTATTTTTGCCATTTATTTATTTATTGGCTGCTTTTTGTGCGAGTATTACATTTTTTTTGCTTAAATACATATATTGGTATATCTATATATATATATGTATGTATATATATATCGGTGGTTTGATTTATGTCTCCTCTGCTGTAGTGTGGTGGTTTTAGGTTTCTGTTGCCGCTGCTGCTGCTACTGCTTGTGTGAACTACAACTTTGTTGATGGCGTTTCAGTCTTTTTAGTTTATAATTCATATATACACTGTGAAACATTTGAATATGGTAAACAAATTTTTAAACAAGAGAAAATATTCTACTAACCGGAATTGATTTTTTTCGCAATAAAATTAAAACTTACCAAAAAGTTATAAAAGTTATAAAAAAGTCAAATTTTCCCGAAATTGTCGGAAAACATCTTCAAATCATCAACATATTCAAAGTCATGTACATAATTCTTATGCTCACCGGATGCCGCTGCTTATGGATGGGTCCGACCGAAGACTGTGTTAAAGAGATATTTCAGGGATTATTTTTTTTACTAGTAAACTTACCGCTAAGAAACTGCAGATTAAAAAAATTGCAGATGTTTTCATCCGGGTTAAAACCAGCTGTGGTTGTGTGAATTTCGAAACTTTTCCTTCAATAAAAATGTCTATAAACATAACGATAATTTTTTTTTTTTTAACGAACTTATAAAATTTAGTTTTGACGAACATTTTTGTTGTTGTAGCTGCACATAGTGCCGAGGTGCCAGTCCTCGGCCAAAAAATTTCTCCTATGGGTCGATCCGGTGCATAGAATTGGCTGTCGCGGGATTGAAGAACATTTTTGTTAACTCAGATTGCCGATAATGTTAAGGATAAAAAAAAGAATTTCGGAAATTTCCTGTAAAAAATAAATTTTGAATAAATTTTTCAAACATAAAAATTCGACGAAATTCAGTTAAAAAACCGACTATCGATTCGATTTTTCCTCTTACATAGATCATTGCCGATATTTAAAGCATTGAATTTTCACAAAATTTTCTCAGAACACAAAATTCGGACGAAATTTAATGCACACAAGAAATGTTGATAACTTTAACAAAGAATTTAACAAAATGGCAAAGTGATATTGATTTTCGTGGCTGCACACTACTTTTATCATGATTTCGGGTCCGTGACAACCCTCTTCAATTGTTGAAAGTAATTGCAGTTGTTGTAAGTAAAACCGAACTCTATAAGGCCAGGCTCTCCACAAACGAATGAGAACTACTGTTGTAAACCTTACTTTTCAAGTTTTCTTTACACAATTGCCCACGAAAATACAACTCACTCTTGCGTGGAGTCTCTTTAGAGCTGGCAAGAGTGAGTTGTATTTTCGTGGGCAATTGTGTTAAGAAAACTTGAAAAGTAAGGTTTACAACAGTAGTTCTCATTCGTTTGTGAAGAGCCTGGCCTGGCCGATAAGCCACACCATTTCAAAAAGTGTTTTTTTCAGTTAATTCCATTAATTTACACCATTTTAACGTCGTCAAATATTTTAGTTATTTTCCGTTTACAAAACGATGGATTCTGATGAAGATGGCAGTGGAAGTGATTATTTTGTTGAAGATACTGATGACAGCGTGAAGACAAATACATTTTTGCCGACAGATGATGAAGTAATTTCGGAAACCAGCGAAGAATGATTTATTTTCCTGATGTGGCTTATCATGTTATTGCAAAACAAATCGAGTATTTCTGTTTTTGTGGCTCATAATGTTCTGTTATTCAGGAAAATTGTGTGCAAATCGAAGACGGATCACGTGAGAATAATACCACATTTCGCTCGCTAAAATGAAGAAAATTATGATTGTAATGAAAACAAAAGAAAGCGCAACTCTGGTCATGAGTATTGATTTCTAAAAACTATGAAACTGTTGAAGCACGCAAACTGGACCACCTTGTAGTTGCGAATACAATTGTAGACAGAGGCTTAATAACACCGACCCTCCAACATTTGGAAGTTTCTTTCATCGTCCACCGTCAAATGGGTTACACTTTAGTCACTTCCAGACGTTAAATGGAAGAAGAACAAAACAGTTTACATTACAGTCGTCTTTAAATCATCCAGACGTCAATTGGAAGATAGTTTGTTGTTTACAACACCAGCCAAAAATCACATGTGCCGTAATAGATAGATTATGCACTGCCAAAGTCGCAGCGACCGCGAAATAAAATTAGAATCAAAAGTAACTTCCAAGAAGGCACTAGGAAGTGACCCTTTGTAGTTACGCAGAAGTTACTTCTGGAAGTTAACTCCGGTGGGTACAACCTCTCGATACGGAAGACACTTCGGCGAAAAGAAAATGGTATCGCAGACGATGAGTTTTAACGTCCTAGCGTCACATCCGCGATAGAAAATATTGGCAGGGGAAGAATTCATATTTAACACAGCGTAAAATTCGTACTGCCATAAATTCCACCGATATATCATTCTTTCCACAACTAAATTAGAACTTATAGTAAACAATTTAATATTTACTTCATTTAATTTTTTAAAAAATAAAAAAATTTGAACTACAAAACATGATAAACCATTTTATTTTAATTAAAATAACAAAATTTTGATATTCAAAATAAAAAAAAATTAAATAAAATTTACTTAATAACTCGATAAGCCAAACTTTTTATTTGAAATTAGCGGTTCCCGATGTTTTTTAGCTACTAATCTATGTGATAGTATTCTTCCTAAAACACTAATTAGAAGTATTTAAATCATTATTTCCTCAAATTACTATTTTCTGCATTTATTACAAACTTTAAAGGCGATTTTCTCAGTATTTTGATTTTTTGGCTTATCGTGTTTTGCAACAAGCCCCTCAATTGATTTCGAAAATATTTGCCATAACAACACATAGAAAGTGAATATCGACGACCTTTTCTGACAACATAGAATGTCGAAAACATTTCGTTTAAAAAAATGTCTAACATAGATTTTATGCATATGTGACGCGCAAAATAGAAAGGGACCTAAGGTTAAAAACCAGTTTTGTTCAGGAGAGCCATTTTAAAGATTAGGTCCCTTTCTAGTTGCGCTTAGAATCGTCGACTTCACTTTCATTAAACGCGCATATCTCTGGGAGGGAACACTTTTGGGGCATGGGATCGATCTCATTCGATGTTCAGATGTTGTCCACATCAAAAAAAAGAAAAAAAAAATGAAAATTGATTTTTTACCCTTAGTTCCCTTTCTCTATGCGCTGTCACATATGCATTTGATTTCTTCGTGAAAACCACACGTCTGAAAAAAACACCCTTTATATATATTATATTCCGACATTTTCTATACAAACACTAATTTGGGAAAATTCGAAGATTTTGCCTGTGAAAATGGAATTATGAAGTAAATTGTATAACATAGAATTTTGATCAACTTATTTTTTTCCAATATAGGGTTTTGGCCATTTTTTCTATAGACATTGATTTTTGACACAAGTTCCATAAACGTAGATTTTTGAGGAAATTTTCTAAAAACAGATTTTTTTTACTACAGTTTATTTTTGTATAAAATATCTAGATTTGAAGAAAACATAGACTTAATTAAAAAATAAGTAAATATTAAATAGAAAATTAAGGAATTTTCAAGTTAACATAGAATTTAAAAAAAAATACAATAACATAGAATTTTGACATCATTTTTTTATACGATTGAATTTCTACCGGAAATGAATTTTCTTAGTATATTCCACAAACATAGAATTTGGACAACGATTTTATTAAACAAAAATTAAGGAATTTTCAAGTTAACATAGAATTTAAAAAAAAATACAATAACATAGAATTATGACATCATTTTTTTATGCGGTTGAATTTCTATCGGAAATAAATTTTCTTGGAATATTTTACAAACATAGAATTTGGACAACGATTTTATTAGACATATATTGGGTGATCCATCTAGACGTATTTTTACAGAACAAAAAAAAATATAAAAATTCAAATCATATGTAGAATCTTTATTAATAATTTAAAAGGACATTTTATGGCATTTATTTTTTGAATATAATTTCCTTCAAATGTTGGTCGCAACTACGCCTCACGGTTTCCATTCTGAGGGTCCAATTTTGGATGACTCGTTCAAGCATTTTGACCGGTATGGCTTTAATGACAAGCGTAGTGCTGGCTTCCAAAACTTGAATCGAAGTTGGTTTGTCAGCATAGACTTTGGTCTTTACGTAACCCCAAAGATAAATGTCTTAAGATGTGATTTCACTCAATCTAGGCGGCCAATTTACCTGTCCAAAATGTAAAATTAGCTGCTTTTCGAAATGACCTCTCAATAGATCCATTGTTTAAGCAGCTGTATGACAAGTGACACCGTCCTGTTGACACCAAGTGTCGTCAAGATTACGGGCTTCAGTTTTAGGTAGCATAAAGATCGATATCATGGCGCGAAAGCGAAATAGGCACCAATGATTCCACCAGCTTATAAACCGCACCAAACCGTGGTTTTCTCTGGGTATAATGGCACCTCTTGAACCTCTTATTGTTGCTCTTCAGCCCCAATGCAGCAATTTTGTTTATTGACTTTGCCGTTTAGCCAGAAATGGGCCTCATCACTGAAAAACATTTTGGTCGAAAACAGCGGATCTTCTCGTTTTTACTGAACTCTCATTTCCATAATAAAGTTGCCAACATTTGAAGGAAATTATTTTCAAAAAAATCAATGCCGTAAAATGTTCTTTCAAATTACCAATAAAGATTCCACACTTGATTTGAATTTTTATATATTTTTTTTGTTCCGGAAAAATAGCTCTCGATTGATCACCCTTACTTAAAAAAAAAAGTTTTAACATAGAATCTGACAAAAAAATTTTATACGAGTACTTGTAGATTTTTGATTAAATTTCCTTGAAACATTCTACAAACATAGAATTTAGACAAAAATGTCATTAAATTTTTTGAAGAAAATTTTATAACATAGAATTTGGACAAAATTATTTTATACTTGTAGAGTTTCGATGAAATTTCTACCGACAGTGAATTTCCGCGAACATAGAATTTTGACAAAAATTTAAACAGAATTTCTACCAAAATTTCTACTAAGCGTAGAATGTCGATTTGTTTCTAAAAAAATATAGAATTTAGATGACCTCTTTCAAAAGTTTAGAATTTAAATGATTTTTTTAATAAATAAAAAATTAAGATAATTATTTTCAAATAAACATGGAATTTTAACAACATTTTTCTTTAACATAGATTTATAACGAAAGAAGATAGAATTTTAAAAACATTTTCTGTAAATGACATGAACAGTTTTCTATGTAAGAATTTTAATGACATTTTCTAAACACAGAATTGTTTTACAAACATAGCGTTTTAGATAAATATTTAAAAACACCGATTTTTATACAAACTTTTAAGTTTGATTTTTTTTCTTTCGCAGCTAAGCAATGAAGTAGTACAAAACGTCATTTCCTTATTCAAGAGCTTTGCATTGTACAAATGTACTAAATACTAAACCTTCTACACTACACCCGACTTGATTTGAATTTCATGTTTGGTTTTCGGTTTTTTGTTTTGTGCGATACGTATCTGTTGGATAAACAATCTGTACTATGAGGTTTGAGTGTGTGCGCGTGTAGTACTACGAGTATCTGTGCAGTGCAGTAGCTCCCCGCGTGGTTCGCGTAGACTCTCCCCATTCAGCCCAGCCCGCCAGTCGACCAGCCAGCCAGCATTCAACAGTTAAGTGCTTTAAAAATGAGTACATTTAAATATAAACAACAGTTTAGTTTATTTCTACGTTTTTGTTTGTCTTTTTTCGCTCTTTCTCTCTCTCTCTCTCTCTCTCTCTCTCTCTCTCTCTCTCTCTCTCTATAAACTTGTACTGAAATTGCAGACAAACTTGTTTACCTTCAGCATTAATGCCTTTTTTTCAGATAACTTAAAATGCAGGCACACATTTTTTTAAAATTTATGTAGAGACATGCATAATGACATCTACCCATACATTGTTGGCTTAGTTATAGCGGCCAGTTATTATTAGCAAAGTATAGCAGAAAAGCTTAAAGAATGTCTGAACTCCCCACTCGAAAAGATTTATTATTGCAATTAAACGTTGATTCGGAAGAACAAAAGCTAAAAAAAAATGAAACAAGGAAAACCGAGTTCTGAGAAGGAAAGCAAAACTAAGAAAAAAACACACATGCTGAACAGGTTTAAGGCCACTTAAAGAGTTTTGATTTTAGAAATCGAACTTGAATCGAAAATTTAAAACCTTTCTAATCCGTCTTCTAATCGATATTCGCTGTTTTATCTTGGTGGAACGAAAACATGTGACAAATTCTAAAGTAGATTGGAATGCTAAGCTAGTCTTAGTTTCTAGTCTGATTAGGCAGCGAATGGAAATCGTACAACTCTGATTATACAAATCGTATTTTCTGATATGGGGGGGGGGGGGGGAATTGGAACCAAATTTAAAATAAAAATAAATTTCGCTATCTTTTTTAAAATTTCGTAAAAATTTCTATAAAAAAAATATATAAAATAGTTTGTAAACAAAGAATTTTGACAAAAATTTTTTTCAACATAGAATTTGGAGATTTAATCTAAATTTCTTTTCATAGAAACTATAATACTGCCATATTTAGTCATAGAGTGCCGAAGATTTAAACGAAATTTTCTATAAATATGAATTTCAACTAAATTGATTTTGTATATTTCGATAATCGACGACATTTTCTAAACAAACAATTTTGTATATTTAATCATAGAGCGCCGAAGATTTAAAAGAAATTTGCTATAAATATGAATTTTAACTAAATTCATAATGTATATTTCGATAAAGTGAAATTAATTAATGAAATTAATTAGAATTTTCTAAAAAAAAAAATTCGACGACATTTTCTAAACAAACAACTTCGTATATTTAAACAAAATTTTGCATTAACCTAAAATTCGACATTTTTCTATATCTAAAAATTCTACAAAAACTTTTAAACCACGAATTTTGACTTATTCTAATTCTCTGAAACATAATTCTGAACATAGAATTTTGATTAAATTATCTTAAACCAAAAATATTTATAATCATAAAATATGGACGATATTTTTTAAAACAATAAAATTTTATAATTATAAATACAATTGTTATGTCCTTAATGGAAAACTCTGTATAAATATTGTACACAAGGATTTTAAAACTAAAATTCCTCCACAATTTTTTAAACCACGAAATTTGACTAAATTTTCTATGAAATTCTGGAGATTTTCAGAACATAGAATTTTGATAAAATTTTCTGTAAACTCGAAATATTTCTAATCCTAATGCAGGGAAGAAAATTTTAGAATTTCAATAAAAATTACTATAATCATTAAATTTTGATGAAATTTTTCAAAATCTTAAAATTTCGATTGTTTTCTATAAGTAAAGATTTATAGTGCAATTTTCTATAAATCTTGAATATTGATGAACTTTTCTATCAACATTGACTTTTGACAAAATGCTGTATGAATACAGTATTTTAATGAAATTTGCCATAAAATATAAATTTGACCTTTTATTTCGAAAATTGTTTATAACAAAATTTTGACGAGGTTATTTTCAAACATAGGATTTCGAAAATTAAACACTCTGTTATGGTCTGTTATAACCGCATGGCATTTTAAGACTTTTGTAGAAGCTTCCTTTGTAGGATTGCAATAGCATCGCCTGAACTATCTAGAGGGCAGGATTTTCGATACCTTAATGACCTAGTAGATGCTTCTTTTAAAACCCTCGTCAACTTCGTAGAAAAATCATTCTGGTTCAATTATTGATTTCGATTCGAGTATGCAACCGAACTTTCCTTTAATATATTTATTGATGTTATTGTATCTAAAAAGAATCTACCTATTCGAAATGTCCGTCCTTTGCCTTTACACACGCCTTAAGTCGCACTGGATCGTCAAAAGCTGCACGAATCTCGTCCATTGGAAAATTGGCCACAGCTCGAACCAAAACAGTCTTAAGAGATCCAATGTTGTGGTATCTTTTGTGACAAACCTTGTCCTCTAAATCCGTCCACAATTTGTAATCCAATGGGTTCAAATCTGGACTGCCTGAGGGCCATTTTTTAGAGGAAATGAACGCTGGCAAATTGTTTCGAAGCCAGGCCTGGGACGTTTTAGCCTTATGGGCCGGCGCAGAATCCAGGGAATTGTTAAGAGGCTTCACAACAGCTTCCAAAACGGTTTCTTGGTAAACTTTGGCCGATGTTTTGACTCCTTGTTCGCAGAAATACAGTTCAGTGACCACATCCCCATCGTAAGAGACACCCCACCAAACCATGACTGAAGCTGGGTGATGACCCTTTTCCACCCTTGGGATCAGTTCAGATGCTTCCTTAGATGACCGCGCATACACTCTATCATTTTGCTTGTTACATTTTTCCTGAACGGTAGAAATTTTTTCATCGGTGAACAACATTTTTCTGTGCAAGTTACATTGTGGAACATTTTTGGGGTTATTGTCTGGGGGGTGAGAAATTCCAAGTCAGGGTGATGGTACTGGGTCAGTATATTAAAACCCTCAAAGGGTTTTGCGTTCATATGTGCCAGTTCTTTATGACTTTTTACATTTTTTCCTTATCTTGATGTTTTTTCGCTTAGTTGTAAAATGTTGGCAAAAACGTAGTTTGACATAACTCGAGAACGACTAGTTCGATTTTGCTGAAATAAAGTGAGAAATATTAATAATTACATTTTCTTTAATCCATTAATATACTGTTTCTCTTCCAAATCAACATTTTTGCAATTAGAAATAAATTTATGAAGAAAATTTTGCCAAAAAAATTTTTTTTTTTAAAACATATAAATCCCAAACGGAAAAACGTGTCGAGTCTTATAACTTTCACGTAAAGTCACATAACCTTTAAACAAAATGCGACATAGATCATAGAAATCGATTAACGCGTTCTGCTTTTATTCAAAATTAAGTAACTTCACTTAATTGTAATTGTAACTGGCAGATACGAACGCAAAACCCTTTGAGGGTTTTAATATACTAACCTAGTACTATCACCCTGACTTGGAATTTCTCACCCCCCAGACAATAACCCCAAAAATGTTCCACAGTGTTATCTGACCACTTCATGATGAAAGTTAAAACAATTTTAAAATCCCCTTACAGACTAACGCTATTGAGGTTAGCTTTCAAAACCCATATGTCATTAACGGGGTTTGTTTTGTTCTACTATTGAAATGGATGTGCTCAATGTTGTAACAGTATTTATGTTTCTACTAAGTACTTATATTTAGAAAAACTGGGCTAGAATTCTGTGTTATAAATTATTTTTTCCTAAATTCGATATTTACACTAAAATTGTTCAAAATTTCTTGTTTATACGGAATGTTGTCGACATTCGTTTACAGAAATTGTCGTCGATATTCTCTTTCCATATTCTATGTTTGGTTATGGCAAATAATGACGAAATCAATTATAATTTAGGGAAATTTCCTCCAAGAATATGTTGCCGAAACTCTACATGCATAAATTCTATGTTCTATGCTCTATATTTTCAGAAATTGTCGTCGATTTTCGCTTTCAATATTCTATGTTTGGTTATGGTACTTACAGAAGAAAGTGTAAGGGAGCAGTTTTAATAAATACAGTATTTTATAATATGTTTTTATTTTCAAACTTAAAAATGTTATTCATTTAGCTTATTGTAAAATGTATGTAATCGGGGTATACATCAAAAACAAACCCCTAACAAAACTAAAATTGTTTAGCAAATACTGTATTCGGTATAATTGATAGATCCAATAAATTTCTTTTTTGAAATATGAAGTTAACACATTGAGCTAGTGGGGGCGAAATTACAAGCCAAAAGAGGGAGTATATAAATTAATTAAAAAAATAAAATTTATTTTTTTTCATTTTTAAAAATAGATCATTATTTTTACAAGTTTGTTTTAAATCCCTAAGTGAGTACCTTTCACATTCATCAGTCTTTTAACTTTGTCCGAAGTTATGACAATTTGAAAACATAGAACTTATAGACTTTAGAGGCGTGTTGTGCAAAAACGGCGCATCGGCCAAACATGTTCATTCTCACAGCGTCATGTGCTGACATAAATTTAGCAATCACGCAAAAAATCTAGGAAAAATATATTTCTTGTTCTATCTGTATTGCATAGAATTCCTCATATATATCAGGAAATCAATCTAGAGATATTTTTTTTAAATTAAAAAAAATACAAAAATTAAAATCAAGTATGGAATCTTTATAGTTCATTCGAAAGGACATTTTATGCATTCTTTTTAAATATAATTTATATAATTTAAATATAATATATTGGCGCAACTAAGCCTCAGGGTGTCAATTCTTAGGGCCTAATTTTAAATGGCTCGTGAAAACCGTGGTTTTCGCGCATGATGAAATGGCAAACAATACTGAAAAGAAAAACAAGTAAAAAATGTTGAGTTTGGCTGTACCAGTAGGACTTTTCCGATCTCAACAGAATTTGGCGCAGAGATGTGTTCTATATAAAAATCTTTATGTAGAAAATTTCATTATTTATCAAGGCCCATGAGACCGTTTGTGTGGGAGGTACCAGTAGGGCCTTTCCGATCTTAGCCAAATTTAGCGCAAAAGTCTGTTCTATATATTAATCTTTATGCCGAAAATTTCGTCTCGATAGGTCAAGTGTCTGGTGATTTATTGTCATATTATTTTTCAAGGCCCATGTGACCGTTAGTGTGGGAGGTACCAGTAGGATTTTTCCGATCTCAACCGAATTCAGCGTATAAGTGTGTTGTATATAGAAATCTTGATGCGTAAAATTTCATTTCGATAGGTCAAGTTTGTGGTGAGTTATAGTCATATTATTTCTCAAGGCTCATAAGGCCGTTTGTAAGGGAGGTACATGAAATCGTGGCCCAATCTAAACCATTTTTACATAGATTATTGCGCCTATATAGAGATTATTATTAAATTTCAGTGATTTTGCTCAAGAAACTGGACGGATATTTCCAAATAATAAACTAATTTTTATGAGGTAGTGTCGGTTAAGGGTCTCCAACACCAACTTCCAGTAGAGCTATATAGCCCATTTTCAATACCAACCATGCTAGGTTAACTACACATGTTTGTGCCAAATTTCAGCTCCCTAGCTGTTTTCATGCATCTTGTTTTCAACAGACGGACTGCAGGACAGCCAGACAACATGGCTAGATCGTCTTAGAATTTGTATATATTTTGTTGGGTCTCCGATGATTATTTCAAGGTGTTACAGACATAATGACAAAACTAATATACCTTCCATTGTATGGTGAAGGGTATAAAAAATAAAGTTTAACAGAACTCACGCGTAATCTGTGAAAAAAACACTTTTAAAAAACCTCTAGATTGATCACCCTCCACTTTTAATAAAACAAACGGTGACATTTCCATTTAAGATTTTTCATTAACTTAACCTTACAACCACAAGCCTATAGTGATGTTTTAGGACTCACTGTTTAGGGATCTTGAGGGTTATCCCAAGTCATTGCACGCAGCCTGTCCTTATTTAGAAAAATCCCTGTAAATATCCCTCACGTCACGTTCACCCTGTACGAGGCTTTAAAATCTTTCGTGTTTACACTTACAGTTTCTTATATGATTTTTATAAAATCATTTGCATACAGGAGAAAAGTTCCCACAACGTATTTCGATACCAGTAACCCTGATCTCTAGCACTAAACACTTTCTAATCGAAATTTGAAATGCTTCTGCTTGTAGAAAACACAAAAACTGAAGTGAGCCCGAAATTCATGGGAACTTTAAAACACTTCACAAATCATGATGTTACCCATCTCAAATCGCTGACATTAAATGAAGTCATAATTTAGGAAATTAACACCAACCAACCCAAGTCAATTGAACCAGCTCCATAATCCCGACACACCATCGTGAAGCGTGGAGGAGCACCATTTGCACCCAATAGCAAAGGAAATGCACTTGATATTCAAATAAGACAAAATAATAAAATTACAGCAGCCAACGAACAAGTGTAGCCGACTTGAGCGTGAAGTGTGCAGCGGAACATAAGAAATTCAATGGATTTTTGCCTTGAGCTCAAAAAAAAAACTAAAAAAGAAAAACACTCGAATAAAAATAAACACAAAAGTTCAGCGGCGGAAGAAGAAATAAACAGAAACCAGAAATGGCAACAGCAACAGCAACAGCGACTAATGTGTACAGAAAGAAATTGAAGTTGAAGATGAAAAATGTAGAAAATAAGTGCTTACAACAATATGTTGCCTATATGAAGGGTATTAGGGTGGCCCGGGTTAAAGAAAAAACTATACGCAGGTGGATACCTTAACATCCTAGAGAGCTGTGCATGTTATACTTTCAATATTCTTCAAGCGAAACCTACAGACTTGCAGGTTTTTCCAAAATATTTTGATTTGATTTTGAACGAATAAAATATAGACGTCCGTAGTGTGAGAAGAGGCAACCAAGAATCTAAGATTCAATACCCAGATAGGTATTGAACCTCGGTTTCTTGATAAAATATTATTAAGATCCACCAGGCTTTACTTATTGTTCTTTTCGATCGTGACATTTTGTATGGATTTTTAACGAATAAAATAAAATATATATAATGTGGAAAGAACAACCACCAAACCAAGGTTTAAAACCCAAGAAACCAAGGTTTAATACCCAGATAGGTATTAAACCTCGGTTTCTTGGTTGATTTTTCTCATATTATGGATGTTTAGACAGGGTGGAGCGCGGTTATTTGCTTTTTTACACTGCAGGCTGTGGCGGCACTGTTGGTCGAAGAGAGTGGAGAGTGTGCATGGCTTATAGTGGCTGACGGGAGATTTGTACTCGTCTGCCTTTCAGTTGCCATCATGCATTGGACACATGAGGAGAGGTAATTTTGTGTCGAAGCTTATTATTCAAATGCGTACTCGACTATTGCAGGGCAGCGTGCTTTTCGTTTACGATTCGCAGTTCCCCCAAGCGGACGTGTTCCTGGACAGCAATCAATTGTAAATTAAGTACTGGAGTGAAACAAACCCCAGAGAACTTCACCAGAGAACTCTGCATTCGGACCGCGTCAGTGTGTGGTGCGCCATATCAAGAGTAGGCATCATTGGCCCTTACTTTTTCCAGGGTAGCCGTCTTGACGTAACTGTGAACTCTTACGGTACTTGAATATGATACAGGATTTTTATTAGCCGGCTCTTGAGGCAATGTAATTAGAGGATACATGGTTCCAACAAGATGATGGTGCCACTTTACACACAGCGAGGGCTACCATGAATAGTTTGAGGCAAATGTTTTCTGGGCGGCTTATCTCTTTGAGGGGTGATAAGAATTGGCCGGTACGCTCACCAGACTTAGCCCCATGCGATTTTTTCCTTTGGGGTTACCTGAAGTCGAAGGAGTATATCAACCGACCCAAAACCTTGGAAGACATAATTAACACTATTGAGGCTGAATACTTTGGCAGAATACCAGTCGACATGCTTGAGTTCATGAAAACCTCAGAAAACGTATGCAGCAATGTTTGGCCAGCGAAGATCGACATGTATATCAACCGTCCCAATACCTTGGAAGACCTAATTCAAAATATTGAGACTGAAATTGACTGAATACCAGTCGACAAGAGTTCATGAAAACTTCAGAAAACGTATGAAGCAGTGTTTGGATAGCGAAGGTCGACATTTGCCAGATACACTATTTTAAACCATATTATTTAAAAATTCCCTTACTGTTTAATATAATGAAAAAATAAAATAAATTTTTCTAAGGTTCATAATGTTTTTATTTCATTCCCAAATAAGCAAATATTCGCGCTCCACCCTGTAGTTTATTCGCTCAAAATCAAAATTCCACAATCGAAAAATATTATTAGTACTGTCTGGTGGCAGTATTTTTGAACCCATTTTTAAATCAAAACATTGAAGTCTGCTTTAGCTGACAGTGCGAACATATCAAGGACACCCTAATACACATAGACAGACTTGAAAAACGAAACTGAGGAATCCCAATAGACCCAAAGACAAACGATGGATGATTGCGATGAACGAGGCAAACGGTGCAACATGCCCACACAAACACAGATGTACGAGTACGAGTACTTGCAGCCAAGCATTGAAGACCTGCATCATCTTGTGGTGGGTAATGGGCGACGCTGTGGGCCGCTGCTTCTGCGGCGGTGGCATTGTAATACCGCACCACAAAATTAAATTTAAGTGCATTAACTAAGAGAATATTGCATAAGGAAGAGGGCAACGATGTTGTGGTGTTTGCTGAAGGGGAAGGTGTTGGCGATGAGGTGGATGCTTATGCTTAAGTTGAAGAAATTGAAAATACTTAAAGAGTCTGAGCAGCAGGAGAAAATTCTTTCTATTTGATATTCTTTTATTTTCCCCATTCTCAAGAAAAAGTCAAGGGTTAATAACCTGTAATCAAAACAAACAAACACCAATAGCAATATCAACTATTTTTAATGAAATGTGCAATAATGAACGCACCCATACCCGCCATAAACCATAGGAGCAGCATGCCACTGAGGCAGCAGCATCATTCTTCAACTTCAGACAAAAATGCTGAATGAATGTAAATAAATAGTGTTAATAAATTCCAATTAAAATGCTGTTTAAGATCATTAAAGTAGTCGCCACACAACGTCGAATGAAATGAAATATCTCAAAGAACAAACGAATTATGGGCCTAAAGCAAAAAATATACAAATACGCTGTGAATTATTTAAAGGAACTCCGTGTGGAGTGATTTGGTGCGGATTTCACAAATTGGGAGGTTATGTTTGGCGTGTTGGTTTTTGATATACGCTCTTGTTTCATTAATGATTCGTTTCAGTTCCCTAAATTGAAAACATTGTGAACAATTCTACGAAAGTCGATGACCATTTTAGGTTTGCTACAGCCATGCCAGAATAATGACTCTTAAGGCCTTAGCAGCTTCGTTATAAACTCTCAATTCGAGGACCCTGGTAGGGAGTTGCAAAATGTCGCTAGGTTCTATTCAATGCGGAAAGCCGGAAAATGCCGCTCTCATAACAGACACAGGCTGTCTCCTCATGACACAGCAGGATCATCTACTTAAGGATGGTGAGATAATCTCGGTAAGGGAACGCAACAGAATATTGTCCAAGATGTCTCTGCTGGGATGTTGTCCAAGAGGTTTTTGCTGAAATGTAATCCGAATTTCCACCTTACGCAGTTGCAACCTTCACACGCAACTAAAAAGATAAAAAATATTCGAAGATCATCATATTATTGTTGGGTATATGGTTGTAGAACAACAATATTATGATCCCCACAACAATACTATTATCCCCACAACCATAATATTGTTGTACCACAACTATAAACGCAACAATAGTATGATGCTCATCGAATATTGCCACTTCAACCATACTTTCGCCACTTCAACCATACTCTTCGTGCACCTAGATATGTCGGGAGAGATATTTTAGAATCGAAACGGGGACATTTTAGAATCGGAACGGGAGATACAGCGGTATAATAGAGAAACGGTGGATCAGAGTGCTCAAAAGTTAGCCAGGACACGGCGCATACGACCAAAAACTCGCACTTGGTGAATAGTGTTTTCGAAGACCACCCCCCAAAAGTTTCTGATATGGAGAATAGTCTTTCCAAAAAGACCCGCGTCGTGCTGGCACAGCACCTTAATTAAGACGAGCATACAGAACATATGCCTGATATGTGGCCAAGGTCCACATTCAAATGCTCAGCAAAGCTTACTTCTTCACTTCACCCATGCCACTATGAACGCACCCTGCTCAGGTGGCTCTGTTCCTGCACATGGATCGAAATGGCGCAGCAGCACGAATTCCGAGGAAAACTAAGGAAGATAAACATTCAAGCTGCCACATCAACAAACCCGAGTGTTTTACTCTGTTGGGTTCGCGGAATAGTATTGTTAAAGTTACAGAAAACCTTAAAAATCTTAGTTCATCGAAGGAGCGAGCAGATGCTGACAAGTGAAAACATTGATTTTTACCAAGATTAAACTAGCATAGTCCAAGGCCGACAAATGTAAGGGCTCTTACCCTAAACTACTTAGTATGGACATAAATACTGTTACACACGTTTTATGCTGTAAAATAAAAAGTACTTATATTTATTTATGTATTATTGTATCCAAAAAGAATCTACTTATTCGAATTATCCGCCTTTTGCCTTTACACACTCCTTAAGTCGCAATGGCCGATCGTCAATAGCTGCACGAACCTCGTCCATTGGAAAATTGGCCACAACTCGAACCAAAGCAGTCTTAAGAGATCCAATGTTGGGGTACCTTTTGTGACAAACCTTGTCCTCTAAAACCGTCCACAATTTGTAATCCAATGGGTTCATATCTGGACTGCCTGAGGGCCATTCTTTAAAGGAAATGAACGCTGGCAAATTCTTTCGAAACCAGGCCTGGGAAGTTTTAGCCTTATGGGCCGGCGCAGAATCCTGCTGGAAAGTCCATGGCTGGTTTTGGAACAGGGAATTGTTAAGAGGCTTCACAACTGCTTCTTTTAAAACTTTGTCCGATGTTTTGACTCCTGGTTCGCAGAAATGTAGGTCAGTGAACCCATCGTAAGAGACACCAGACCAAACCATGACTGAAGCTGGGTGATGACCCTTTTCCACCCTTGGGATCAGTTCAGATGCTTTCTAAGATGACCGCGCATACACTCTATCATTTTGCTTGTTAAATTTTTCCTGAACGGTATAAAATTTTTCATCGGTGAACAAAAGTTTTCTGTGCAAGTTTTCAGCGTGCTTCACCAAAAGACGTTTGCATTTTTAATCCTATTTTTTTGAAAGTAGCAGTCAATAAATGTCCGGTACGTCGTTTGAAAGCCCCAAGTCCCAAGTCTTTTTTAATGATTCGACTCATGGACTTTTGTGTGATATTTATCTCACGGGCCATGATTTTCTGTTTTCGGAGCGGATTTCTGTGAATTCTTGATTTGATTTGGCTTTGATGACATGCGGTGTTCGTACAGAGCATGAGCGGCCCGACCGGTGGCGGTCTTTTACATCTCCAGTCTCCTCAAAAAGTTTTATGCTTCGGAAGACGATCATGCGGCTAATCCCTAGTGGCCGGAGCGTTTTGAAAATATCGTTTCTTTCATTTCATACTTGAAAAGCGCTATTGCAGCGATACGGTTCTCATTATCTGATCACTCCATGATGAAAGTAGAAACAATTTTAAAATCCCGTTGCAGACTAACGCTATTGAGGTTAGCTTTCGAAACCCATTTGACATTAACGGAGTATGTTCAGTTCTACTATTGAAATGGGTGTGTTCGATGTTGTAACAGTATTTATGTGCCTACTGAGTAGACAGGAATAGATGAAAAATAGCAAGAGTGATGTTAAAATATTCTTAGGTATAGTGACGGGAGATTTTGATGTTTGCGAGATGACTATGAAATAACAGGTAAAATAGTCGAATATTGTCGGCTGTGATAGGATGAGGAGAAGATTGAGGCAGTGGATCGCCAGTAAAGTTGTATTTTCATGGAAAAGTACTTTCCCGAAGATCTGAACCAGTTGTTTCTGCAAGATGGGCCAAGAGCAGCTATCCACAAATCTTATAGCGTTATTCATCATAGATGATACAATCAACAATGAAACCTACATGGCTCAACAAGTAAGCATGACTCAGGTACAAGTCCTTCTAACCTAACCTAACCTTACATAATCTAACCTAACCTTACCTAATCTAACCTAACCTAACCTAACCTAACCTAACCTAACCTAACCTAACCTAACCTAACCTAACCTAACCTAACCTAACCTAACCTAACCTAACCTAACCTAACCTAACCTAACCTAACCTAACCTAACCTAACCTAACCTAACCTAACCTAACCTAACCTAACCTAACCTAACCTAACCTAACCTAACCTAACCTAACCTAACCTAACCTAACCTAACCTAACCTAACCTAACCTAACCTAACCTAACCTAACCTAACCTAACCTAACCTAACCTAACCTAACCTAACCTAACCTAACCTGACCTAGCCTTGCCTAACCTAACCTAACCTAACCTAACCTAACCTAACCTAACCTAACCTAACCTAACCTAACCTAACCTAACCTAACCTAACCTAACCTAACCTAACCTAACCTAACCTAACCTAACCTAACCTAACATAACATAACCTAAACTAACCTAACCTAACCTAACCTAACCTAACCTAGCCTAGCCTAGCCTAGCCTAGCCTACCCTAACCTAACCTAACCTAACCTAACCTAACCTAACCTAACCTAACCTAACCTAACCTAACCTAACCTAACCTAACCTAACCTAACCTAACCTAACCTAACCTAACCTAACCTAACCTAACCTAACCTAACCTAACCTTACCTAACCTTACCTAACCTTACCTAACCTTACCTAACCTTACCTAACCTTACCTAACCTAACCTTCTCCATAGAGAAACGTGAGAAATAAAATAATACTTATCATGCTTATGGTACCCATGAGCCGTCGTGGTCTGAGGGTAGAGAGCACACCTAGCATGTCAGTTAACTCAGGTTCAAGGGTTCGGTTAAGAAAATCACACAAGTTTTCAGCGGCGGGTTTCACTTCTTAAGTACCGGTGATTTTACGAGTTAGAGATTTATCTTTAAGCCATGTAAAAACATCTCCATAAAATACAATTACCGTTCGAAGCCGGCGTAAAGGTGTCGGTACCGGTCATAGAGTTTAAGAATTATATCGTGCACAGCTAACTGACAGAAGTTTCCCCTTGTTTCTTAATGCGATATTGTAGAATGAAGTAGTAATTATGAATATAACAGCAGATGTTTGGACCAAGAGACCAAACCTTAAACTACGAGTAATCGGCTAATTATTTAATATACATCCATATTTAGATTCCAAGTAAAATTTGTTTTAATTTGCTCGCTGGGATCACATTAGCCGTTTTTTGGTCGTATAGATGGAGCCTTCTAAATCTTAAAAACAGATTTTTTTTGATTTGCAGCAATTTTGCAGTAGCCACCAAAACGGTTTCGTACATTAGGTCAACACGTTTTCTAAACAACCACTGGAAAAATCTCTTTATAGGCTATATTTTTGGAGCGGTTTCGCTAATTCTAACTGTGCCGTGTGGGCTCCCGTTGCGTAATTGTAAGTGCGCTTTACTATCACACCATATCGAATTCAGAAAAAAAACATCTAAAAACAATTTTAGTACTTAAGGGCGATTTAACTTAAATTAAAAAAAATGTTCATTTATATATCTCAAAAATATTCCGAGCCATTTTTCTAAAACACTTGTGATGGCTTCTAGCTTTACTCCTTCATTAATGGATTGTTAGCACTAATCAAAGATCATCATGGTGAAGAAGCCAAATAAGCCCGAAAATATGCTAAGTTCATATCGACCGATAAGCTTGCTCCCAATTTTCTCAAAAATTTTTGAAAGGCTTTTCCAGAAAAGACTTCTTCCGCTATTGGACGCAATGAACATCATACCAGACTATCAGTTTGGTTTCAGGCCTAATCACGGTACACCTGAGCAATGCCACAGGATCATAAAGGTTATCAGAGACTCTCTAGAGAAGAAACTGTACTGCTCATCAATCTTTTTGGATATCAAGCAAGCGTTTGACCGAGTATGGCACAGTGGATTACTTTTTAAACTTCAAAAAATGCTACCAACTCCATATTATTTATTGTTTAAATCGTATTTAAGCCTGCGAAGTTTTTATGTGTATGTTAATGGAGAAGAGTCTGAAGTTGGAAATATTAAATCTGGGATACCACAAGGAAAAATATTCCGAGCCATTTTTCTAAAACACTTGTGATGGCTTCTAGCTTTACTCCTTCATTAATGGATTGTTAGCACTAATCAAAGATCATCATGGTGAAGAAGCCAAATAAGCCCGAAAGTATGCTAAGTTCATATCGACCGATAAGCTTGCTCCCAATTTTCTCAAAAATTTTTGAAAGGCTTTTCCAGAAAAGACTTCTTCCGCTATTGGACGCAATGAACATCATACCAGACTATCAGTTTGGTTTCAGGCCTAATCACGGTACACCTGAGCAATGCCACAGGATCATAAAGGTTATCAGAGACTCTCTAGAGAAGAAACTGTACTGCTCATCAATCTTTTTGGATATCAAGCAAGCGTTTGACCGAGTATGGCACAGTGGATTACTTTTTAAACTTCAAAAAATGCTACCAACTCCATATTATTTATTGTTTAAATCGTATTTAAGCCTGCGAAGTTTTTATGTGTATGTTAATGGAGAAGAGCCTGAAGTTGGAAATATTAAATCTGGGATACCACAAGGAAGCGTTATGGGTCCGTTGCTTTATACGATATACACTTCTGACATGCCTGTTAACACGGATATCACGATCGCTACATACGCTGATGACACCGCTATTCTGGCTACAGGTTCGTTTCCTGTGGAAGCATCATCTAAAGTACAAAGAAAGCTTGACGATCTTCAATTGTGGTTTGATACTTGGAACATTAAAGTCAACGCTGACAAATCCAGCAATGTAACTTTTACATTGCGAAAAGAAGACAGCCCTCCACTCACTTTAAATGGCGTTGTGATTCCAAAATATAATCACGTTAAATATCTTGGACTTCGAATAGATCAGCGGCTTAACTGGAGAGAACATATAAAAATGAAAAGGAAGGAAGTTGAGATAAAAACCAAAAAAAATGTACTGGTTAATTGGCCCTAAATCACAATTAAGCTTAGAAAATAAAGTCATCCTTTATAAATCTATTTTGAAACCTGTGTGGACTTATGGAATCGAACTATGGGGAACATCCAGCAATTCCAACTTGGAAATTTTACAAAGGTATCAGTCCAAGACTCTCCGACTAATTTCTAATGCACCATGGTTTGTGAATAACCGCTGTATTCACAACGATCTTGGTTTTAATTTTTTAAAGGACGAAATAGATAGGTTTAGCGCCAACTACTTAGACAGACTAAGTAATCACTCTAATGTTCTGGCTATATCCCTTTTAGATGATAGTGACGAGATTAAAAGACTAAAAAGAAATCATATACTAGATCTCCCTTTTTTAAAATAAATGCATAATTGCAATAATATAAGTTAACAATGCAAAATATATTAATGCTGAGGCCACTGGGTTTTAGCTATACTGTCATTTATTTATTTATTACTAAATTTGCTTATTATTTTTGTATATAAAATAGATTGCAAATAAATATATTGTTGAAAAAAAAATACATTTTATGGAAATTTAACGTGACTATATGTGACAGCGCATAGAGAAAGGGACCTAAGGGCAAAAAAATCAATTTTAATTTTTTTTTCTTTTTTGATGTGGACAACATCTGAGCATCGGATGAGACCGATCCCATGCCCCAAAAGTGTTCCCTCCCAGATATATGCGCGTTATATGAAAGTGAAGTCGACGATTCTAGGCGCAAATAGAAAGGGGCCTAATCTTTAAAATGGCTCTCCTGAACAAAACTGTTTTTTAACCTTAGGTCCCTTTCTATTTTGCGCGTCACATATGTGAAATATGACATCAGACAAATGACCACCATTTTGCTCGATACAGGCATTGGCTCGTTTTAGCGCCAAGCTGCTTCACAGCTTCCACGTTCTCTTCAGTACGAATATTTCGATGAGCACCTCTCCCTGGACGGTCGGCAACTGAACCCAGTTCCTCAAAACGGTGAACTAAACTTGCAATCATGGAAGATGTGGGCGCTGATCTTACGTTAAAAAAACGGTGATAATTTCGCTGCGTCTGAACAATTGATCGCTGAGAAGAATAATAAAAATCGATAATTTTAATGCGTTGTTGTGGACTGAACGTATTCATTTTAAATTCCCAAGAGTTCAGTTATAAGCTGCAAAAAGAAAATATAAATGATGTTAAAAAATAAAAAAAAAGTTATTTGTGTTTCACATCAGTTGGTCTTATTTGGGCCACCCGTTATATGATTTATTAAACCTACACTTTTTTTATAATAAATTTACCAATTTATTTGCTTCAACTAATCAAGATATTTTCTTTATAATTTTAGGTAAGCCCCTCGAAAGTATGCTACAGAAATTTTCAATTTAAACAAGGGTGAGTTTAATTACATTTATGGTAATTGCCTTTAGACTGATGAAAAGGAAAGAAATTCTTTGATATTCTTTGATTTTATCAAATGGTAATGTTTATATTTCATTTCTATTCTGAGTTATAATTAATACTCAAAAATCTTTGCGTACTTGTTTGTAAAAAAATGCTCTTCTTGGAATGAAACACACGTCTTGGTTTTTAAACAAATACAAATATTCAAAATGTGTTTAACTTAAAATTGAAATTGATAGACATGCAGCTTTTGTAAATCACGGGGGGAAGCAAAACTGACAACAAATCTTTCATTACTTTGGTGTTCTACACACTCAGAATGTTTTTTTTAGAGTTATGTTAGTTTTTCTATCAACTAAACAAATACGGAGAATGAAGCAAAACAACTGCGAGTATTTTCCAAATAATAGGCAGTAATGAAAGTATTCATTTTGTAGACATCATAAACAATACGAGAAAATAAGTAATTAAAAACATTTCTTTTGGGGAAAATAAAAACATCAACTCTCACATCTGACATAAAAAAGTCCATCCTCCCTCTTCCCCGAAACTCCTTTAACAATGTGTAATTTATTACTATGAGATTCCCGATAAATTCTAAAATAATATATCGCACTTGTTAAACAAAAGGGTTTAAAGTCAAAATATTTATATTTTTGTTGCCTGTAAGAAAACGGCATGGCTTACCCGGTTTTTTGCTTTCAGTTTTTTTTTCGAGTTTTTGATTTTTCTGGTGCCACGCCTCCTTGACAACACTTTCATATTGGATCCATGATGGAGTTTAATAGGCTTTGGCACGGCCGCACATAACATAGTGTAACAGAAAAGAATGAAGTCAAAATACCTGGGAAGTGATATTATTTTTCTTGTAGGTCTTGCTGAGTAAAAAACCGGTTTTTCGGATATTACGCACTTATATGCCAGTAACTTGGTTGAATATAAACCAATTTTTTCGGCTGATTTGGAAAGCAGAAAATGCGGCCTTTCGAATGGTGTATACGCTGTTAAAATCACATTGAAAAAAATCTGTGTATTTTTCCTGTAAACTAATTTTTTTTTTAAATTTTTTGTAATTTTTTTAACTTTGGATGCGTTTTTACGCAGAATTTTTTTTTAAAGCAACCCAACAATTTTTTTGCACTGAATAATAAAGAGAGTGTTCTTCCCAGAAAACCTGGGCCATTTCAGTGATGAACAAGGCGAACACTTTCATCAAGAAATAATTACAATGAAAAAACGTTTTGAAGGAAAAGATAACATAAAAATGATTTCCGATTATTGCTGGTCACTTAAATAGGATACTCATGATGTTCAATTAAAAAGAAAACGGTCAAACAAACATTACTAAGAAGTATTGCTAATAATTGTTTTTTTTTTTCAAAATATGTTGTTTTAATAAAATTTGAATAACTCAATCAGTTTCTAACGGATTTTTAAAAATGACACCGAATTGTATTCGTAGGAACACTCTCTTCAAAAATTGTTCTGTTCCGTTTAAAAAATTCTGTTTTTCCTTTTAAAAACTCACATTGAATCACAAAATTTTTTCTATTCTTAGGCAAAAGCCTATAACCGGAATTTTTCAAAAAATAAAACCTGACAGTTGGTTTTTTTTGCCGGTTTTTTTAAAAACCCCTTTTTTGGACACTATAGATTTTTGCTATTTATGCATTCTAAGATTCTAAAAATGGGATCAATAACCTCACTTCTGAATCGAAAAATATTTTCCATTAATAGACAAGGGGCTTAAACCGGAATGACGGTTTTTTACTACTCATATACTCGTACCTAAAATGCGACAGCCGGTTTTTTGTAAAAAAAAACGGCTTAAAAAAACGAAATGCCGTTTTTCTGAATACCCCGGTTTTTACAGTTCTCTATCTCCTAATAAAAAAGGACCCATTTCTTTATTTCAACCATTTCAACTACCTCAGCAACCAGTTTTTCTAGCTCTACTAAAATTTCAAAGTTTTTGAGTTAATACCCTTTTGTGGAACAACTGCAATCTGATAGTTTTAGTTCATTGTCATGTTGCCTACCCATAACCCAACTCCTCATCTGGCGGAATGCAGATTGTTGAAGCCTCATTTCCAAAAAGCCAATTCATTTTGCCATCATTTCGCCTTGTTTTTTGTAAAACAAAAAAATATACAACGAAACAACAACAGCAGACTAGCAATTTGATGTTCTTTCAATATTTTTTGTTTGAAACTAAAACACATACACAGCATCATAACGTAACTCTCGAAAAACTTAATGAACATGGTTCAGGCCGGTATTTATTTGAACAATAGTCGTATACACATTTACGTACAAAATTTCGACGAGCACCATTGTTGGATGGACCAAACAACGAGACATGATGAGGACGGATGGATGGATGAATTCGAATCCATTGAGCAACGAATGTCACTGTGGCATATTGTGCTGAAAACAAAACGAAACGAAATATTTTTAGTTGTTTTGCACTCACAGTCGCACAGAGCATTAGAAACTAACGGAGGGAGGCATGCCAGTCGGCAGTAATTTATGAATGAATGAACGAACGCTGCATGGGTGGGTACGCGGGCATAAAGAATGAAAACTACGGAAACAACTACTATGGAATGCACACAAATGTGAGATTGTGGGATATTCCACATGAAGACGAGATCAAATATATGCTTGTCGAATCCACTTGCATATATTGCGAACCAATTTGTCTCGGATTAAATAAAATGCGGGTCATACTTACAAACGATTAACCGGAAGATCCCACTAAGACAAGAGTGGGGGTGCTTCTTTCAAATCACAAATCTTAACAATTTAGATTTATACTCACTGAGCGGGGATCTGCTGTAGAAGGCCAGCTTTAAACTTCTCTTGTAAACCAAATTCCGGTGGTTGTTTTGTAAGCTAATAATCCATTTTTCTCAAAACTTAGATTTGCACAACACAGTTGAAAATTATGGAAAAAAAATTACCGTGTAAGTCTTCCCAAGACGAAGTGATCACTTTATCAAAAAAAAAAAAAATAATATGACAGCGTTTAAAATCCCGAAATATTTCCCTATAATCCTTCATTTATTTCAAGACCGCCATAATCGAAACAATGTCGTTTCAACTAAAATGTAAGGTCGAATTTAACATACCCTCCACCATCGATCCTTTATTGTAATGGGAGAAATTGCATTATTTATATTCATGATCCTTACAATCCGAGCTTCAATCTTGCCAAATCATTCAAATACATCTCTATTTGTATTAGTAATAACATTTGCTTTAAAACAATGAACTGGGGTCAACCGGCTCGAGACTTCTTGCATCTACATTTTTAAAGAAGACACGTTTTTTACAAAGTGGCTGCACACTGCTTTTATCCTGATTTCAGGTCCGTGACGACCATCATCAGAAAGCTTCGCAACAAAGGAAAATGTAACTATTTAAGACCAGGTTCTCACCATAGGTATACCAGTAAGAACTACTGTTGTATATCTGACTTTCAAATTTTCATCAAGTTATTGCTCACGAAAATGCAATTCACCTTTCCCTGTAGATTTTATCTATAGATTTTATCTATAGATTTTCGTTTAAAACGTGTGTCTAGCTAAACAAATTTGCTTTAATTTAAGCAATCGGAATTACTTTTGAATGATTGTTTTGGCCATAAAGACCGGTAGTTGACTCTGATCGCCCGATGAGGTCGAACTCTATTCTAAGATAAATTATAAGAATTAGAGTATCCAAAAACCGAAAACCGACATTCCGGTTATTATGTCCAAACCTAAGAGTCGGTTTCTTAAAACTAGCTTGGGCCCACCATGTCGGTTTACCCGAATGTTTCCGGTTTTTTGGTTGATGTATGTTTTTAGTAGGGACATAAATACTGTTACACACATTTTATGCTGTAAAATAAAAAGTTCTGAATGTTTTTGGACCAAATATTTTTTAAGATATTTATTGATGTATATTGTATCCACAAAGAAGCTACTTATTCGAAATGTCCGCCTTTTGCCTTTACACGCACCTTAAGTCGCACTGGCCAGTCGTCAATAGCTGCACGAACCTCGTCTTAAGAGATTCAATGTTGGGGTATCTTTTGTGACAAACCTTGTCCTCTTAAACCGTCCACAATTTGTAATCCATTGGAAAATCTGGACTGCCTGCGGGCCACTTTTCAGAGGAAAGGAACGCTGGCAAATTGTTTCGAAATCAGGCCTGGGACGTTTAAGCATTATGGGCCGGCGCAGAATCCTGCTGGAAAGTCCATGGCTGGTTTTGGAACAGGGAATTGATAAGAGGCGTCACAACAGCTTCCAAAACGGTTTCTTGATAAAATTTGCCCGATGATGACCCCATCGTAAGAGACACCCCACCAAACCATGACTGAAGCTGGGTGATGACCCTTTTCCACCCTTGGGATCAGTTCAGATGCTTCCTTAGATGACTGCGCATACACTCTATCATTTTGGTTGTTAAATTTTTCCTGAACGGTAAAACATTTTTCATCGGTGAACAAAATATTTCTCTGCATGACGTTTGCATTTTTCATTCCTATTTTTTTTTTAAAGCTGCAGTCAATAAATGTCCGGTATGTCGTTAGAAAGCCCCAAGTCCCAAGTCATTTTTAATGAGTCGAGTCGTGGACTTTTGCGTGATATTCATCTGACGGGCCATGATTTTCTGTTTACGGAGCGGATTTCGGTTAATTCTTGATTCAACGGCTTTGATGACATGCGGTGTTCGAACGGAGCTTGGGCGGCCCGACCGTTGGCGGTCTTTTAAATCTTTCCTCAAACAGTTTTATGCATCGGTAGACGAACATGCGGCTAATCCCTAGTGGCCGGAGCGTTTTGAAAATATCTTTTCTATCGATCCGAAGGAGAAATTTTTCGGCCAAGGTCTGCCACCCCGGCACTATGTGCTGCTACTACAACACCAACCAAAAAAAATCAAGACCCACCTTTTAGTGTACCGATGGACTTCGTCCCTCCAACCGCCTACTGTTTATCTTAAGTAATTTTTGAAACTACAAGTTGCAATTACTGTCCGATCTTCAAATTTAGAAGTAAGTTATCTGAACAAAGTCTGTTGAATTTTGTAAAAGCCGGTTACAATTTATATATAGCTCCTACACATATCTTCCACATAGTATTTCCAATATTAATAAACTTTGGCACAGTCCATTACGATTAATCAGTAATTAGCTCAGGTAAATTGGGCCATACTGGTCCACGTTTTTTATATATATCCCAGTATAAGTATAACATATAGCATACAACCGCTCCTGAACATCCAAATTAATTCCGATTTCAATCAAATTTGGTATGGAATATGTCGATTTACAAAAAAAAAAACAGTCTTGGTCTTATTTTTGGCATAGTCCCCGTACAAATTGTGCTGGAGCCCCAAAAATGGATTCCCACAAACATGGACATATGGCTTAACTAAAAAATAAATATGTAAAAATAATAGTATTTTTGCAGGTTGGCTAAATTTTGATAACGGATCGTATGTCAGAAAATCTGACATATTTTAACATGGACATATGGATATCAAAGACAATGCAATACAGCTGGCTAAATTTTGAGCCAGTTCAAGGGCACAATTGCTTCATTTCTAATTCGGATAATATTTTCTATTCTAAGCAAAAGCCTATAACCGGAATGTCGGTAAATGTCGGGTTTTAACGTAAAAAATACCCAACAGTCATTTTATCAAATGACGTTTTTGAACAACCCGAAATTCCGGTTTTCTAAAAACCCGAGTTTGTTGGACACTAAGAAGAATAAAGTCATATTTATATTCGAAACGAAATTTCCTCTATTTCCTTGTCTGAAGCTTAACGACCTTTTTTACAATATATTTTTGCCAAACTAATGATAAAGGTTGCATGTTGCATGTGAAAAAGAATTTTATGAGTAGTGAGTTAAATGATATTTGAATTTTAGTCCTGAAACAAATAATGTAATTATGATTTGAAACTTTAATAAAAGACTTTAAACTCCACACACAAAGAACAAATTCGTTGCCACATCCGATTTTTTTGCCAACCAAATGATTTAGGTGGCAAGCACCTCGAGTACTCAATCAGTGCAATCGAGTTTTAGTTGGAGCTCTGTAATTTTCAGTAATTGCGACTTAAGTTTAGGCATAACTTACAAAGATACAAAAACTGTTAACAGACCAAAAGTACTCTTAAACATAGGAGGGTCATACCGAGGAAAAAAAACATGATGATGACAGATTTGTTAGTGAAATCAGTAGATTAATCGTTTGGCTTAAGGTCAGCAATAATCGAAATCTTTTAATTCATAAAGCTTATTTCAATAAAAATTCTATTTAACAACCCATATTGGTTATGATGAAATTTTAGTTATCACCACTAATAATTGGTTGCAACAACAAATTGTTTTAGAAACTATTGCTTGCCACAACTACCAGTTGTGGCAACTAAATACCTTTTCCGCGTTTTAATTACATGGCCGATAAATTAGTTATGTGTACAATACGATGATCATATTTATCATCTTGCGGTATGTCGAACCGAATAGCCTATTTCAATAAAAATTCTATTTAACAACCCATATTGGTTATGATGAAATGTTAGTTATCACCACTAATAATTGGTTGCAATAACAAATTGTTTTAGAAACTATTGCTTGCCACAACTACTAGTTGTGGCAATTAAATACCTTTTCCGCGTCTTAATCACATGGCCGATAAATTAGTTATGCGTACAATACGATGATCGTATTTATCATCTTGCGGTATGTCGAACTGAATAGCCTATTTCAATAAAAGTACTATAAAACAACCCGTTATGGTTATGATGAAATTTAAGTTATCACGACTAATAATTGGTTGTAACAACAAATTGTTTTAGAAACTATTGGTTGCCACAACCATCAGTTTTGGCAACTAAATACCTTTTCCGCGTTTTAATCACATGGTCGATAAATTAAATATGTGTACAATACGATGATCAAATTTATCATCTTGTATGGCGAACCGAATATCCATTACGATTATAAACAGAAAGTGTGTTTCTCAAGCGAATTTTTGTAGCCCTGAGCGATTTACAACTGTTTTTCTCTGTGTGTGTGGATTGTTTTCGCTCAAATAATGCTATTTTTGCTTGGTTTCTCCATAATTAGTATCTTCGATCAATCAGTACTACCTTAAAGGGATGTAAGTCCAAATCCTACCACAAAGTAAGACGAGTTGTTTCTCTGGCTTTAGCCAATTCAGCTGGTCTTTGCGAAGACGACATATCTTCCATTCTGGCTACTACGTAGGCTTTAAACCAATCTATGCCTGGTTGGTGGATTAATGTCCTAATTTGCGAACCCTGGCTAAGACTTGTTCATGGCTCAAGTAATTGTCTAAGAACTTGGCGACAAGTGTCTTCTCTACGAAATAAAAGTGGCGTATTTATGTTAATAGTTTTCACTCGTTCGGAAGGCGTTAGCTTAAAATTTGTTTTTTTATGTCTAAGAAATTGTCATACAAAGGTTACTTTATCCACTGTCAAAGTCTTCCATCGTTAACTTCTTTCGTTTAACTTTAACCTAACTTTAAAAAAATTTTAATAACTTTTAAATCGTCATCTTCTTTTGTTTCACTTTAAAACACATAACCCTCTCCGCGCTAAAAAGTACTACAACTTTCAAAGCAAACAGTTTTTTTGTGTCTACGGAACATTCACATTTTCTAAATTTATACCCTTACAAGTGTGCTATGGAATACCCCATAATAGCAAATTATTTGTATGTGAATGAATTCATTTTTCTTTGCACATTTAAACAAATGACAAAGTGTTTCTCTTCGACAATAGAGCAAAATAATAATAAAAACTACAACTAAGACTGCGACTTTTCATACTCTATTCATATGAAGTTGTCTGAATTTGTTGCCAGAAAAGTTTCCTCGACAAAGGACATTCAAGTCTTTTGAGAGTCATAGTCAAGCATCCCATAAATTTGCTTAATATTCTTTTAAAGACTTAGTTTTTCGTTAAAGAGACAATTCTTTTTTCCCCAAAATATCGTGTACTTTGTTTGTGCAGTTAAATGTTGCCCATTTAATGACATAATTTATCAATTAATTGCTGTTGACCACATTGCGACCGTTGGACCCACCACCGCTACCAGCAGCCCCTTTCGAGCGGTGGTCGGTCGTCAACAACGCCACCATCTATTAGATGTGGTTTTGGTTCGCATTCGGTGGGTTTTGGATTTATCAATGACATGTTGTTTTGTTGATGGCGCTGCGACAATCAACCCCTTTGAGTTTCTGTGTGACTGCTGCTGCTTCTGCTGTTGTCATGGACCGTTTGCTGTTCATTCGCTTAAATAATTATAAGTATTTGCTAAAATACACTAAAGTGGGTAAACCCCCCCAGTTTTGTGTTTATTCCAATTTTCCATAATCAATTCAACCTCCTATGGCTAAATATAATTAGGCTTTTCTAACCCATTGTGTCGGTCGGTCGTACGATGGTGATGGACAGATGTGCTGCCATTGTCGTACCCCACCCGATGTGGGGTATGTCGTTTGTGGTGAGATTTAATTTCATTAAAAATGTGATACGATTAAAAGAAGAATCAAAACTGTGATAAGGTTTTCAGGTTAAAACGCGCATGGCCTAGAAGAGAGAGAGAGAGAGAAAGGTGGATTTTCTACTTAAGACAACACTTGTATCAGATTAATATCCGATCTTTTGAAATCGATGTTAATAAAAACAAGTAAAAAATGGCTGTGCCGAACTTTGGATACCCTCCACCAGATCCTAAATAAAACCAAATTTGGTGCAGAAGTGTGTTCTATATAGAAATCTTAGCCAAATTTAGCACAAAAGTCTGTTCTATATATTAATCTCTATGCCGAAAATTTCGTCTCCATAAGTCAAGTGTGTGGTGAGTTGTTGTCATATTATTTTTCAAGGCCCATGAGACCGTTAGTGTGGGAGGTACCAGTAGGACTTTTCCGATCTCAACCGAATTTAGCGTAGAAGTGTGTTGTATATACAAATCTTGATGTGTAAAATTTCATTTCGATAGGTCAAGTTTGTGGTGAGTTATAGTCATATTAATTCTCAAGGCCCATAAAGCCGTTTGTATGGGAGGTACAAGAAATAGTAGACCAATCTAAACCATTTTTAAAATTAATGATTGCGCCTATTAGAGATTATTATTTGCAAAATTTCAGTAATTTTGCTCAAGAAACTGGACGGATATTTCCAAATAAAAAACTAATTTTTATGAGGTAGTGTGGGTTGAGGGTCTCCAACACCAACTTCCCGTAGAGCTATATAGCCCATTTTCAATACCAACCATGCTAGGTTAACACATGTTACATGTTACAAACATTACACATGTTTGTGCCGAGTTTCAGCTCCCTAGCTGTTTTCATGCAGGCTCTATCTTGTTTTCAACGGACGGACATCCGGACAACATGGCTAGATCATCTTAGAATTTTACGAGGATCAGGAATATATATACTTTGTTGGGTCTCCGATCATTATTTCAAGGTGTTACAGACAGAATGACAAAACTAATATACCCTCCATTGTATGGTGGAGGGTATAAAAATTGTTATGAACGGACGGCTTCGCTAGCAATGCTTTAAGCGGTTAATACAATTTTGGAGGACGATTTGATTGAAATGATTTCCAGGAGAACGGCTAAAGGGATTGGCTTCTTACAGGACTAAGTGCAGTTCCAGAGATATTAATCGAGGATGTGACAAATCGCATGATTGCGATGACCAATTGATGAACTCTCGCCGTGCCAAGACCCAGTCGCCAAATTCTTCCTTCTTAACTTAGAGGGTTGCGGCGATTTATTTGGATGTACGAGGGCTGCTATATATATTTCTGGCCTAATAATAAAAATGCGATTATTTATCATCAAAAATGGTTTTATTGTTTTTCAAAAGAATTCTCCAGCATGATTTATACACTTTTGCAAGCGCTGAAACCAATTGTCGAAGCACTTTTTCCACTCCGATTGAGACACCTCCAAAATCTGGTTTTTGAACGCTTCAACAGCATCTTCTGGCGACGAAAATCGTGGACCACGCATTTTTTTCTTGATGTGCGGTAATAAAAAAAAGTCATTAGGTGCCAAGTCGGGCTGTACGGCGGATGACCCATCAATTCGACGTTTTGGCCAGCCAAAAAAGCGCTGGTTTGAGCCGATATGTGAGAGCGCGCATTGTCATGGTGCACAATGATTCGTCTTCTCTTGTTCGTTTTTCGAATTTCTCCGAAGACTTCAGACAAACAAATTATGGTGTACCACTCAGAATTGACCGCCCTACGTTGCTCAAGCGAAACAGTCGCCACATCACACAGTTTTGCCGAAGAAACAGGCGACCATTTGCTTCGAAGTGCTTCTTCCACGAACAACTTTCGTTGGATTTGGCTCGTCTTCGAAGACCCACACGTTCGATTGCTGTTTTGTTTCGGGCTCATGCGCATAGATCAATGATTCGTCACCTGTGACGATCTTATTAACGTCTTCTGAAGCACCGCGGTCGTATTTTTTCAAAATTTCTTTGCACCAATCGACACTAGCCTTGTTTGAGCGATTGTCAAATTGTGCGGGATCCAACGACAACAAATCTTCTTTAGGGCCAGGTGTTCATGCCATATCGAATGTATGCTGGTGGAAGAAATGTCCAAGGATGCCTCTATCTTACAGTATGTCATATGACGATCATGCATTATCAGTTTACGCACGGCAGCAATGTTCTCTGGAACAGCGGCCGTTATTGGACGATCTTAACGACCTTCGCCTTTGAGCGAGCGTCGGCCACGATTGAATTCATTAAATCAGTTTTTCACAGTGCTACTCGTATAGGATGGTGTTTCATCGCCATTCAAAGATTTAAGTTCATCGATGCACTCTTTTCGTGATAATCCACGTCGAATGTTGTGAAAAATGATCGCACGAAAATGTTCACGAGTTAATTCCATTTTTTTGCCAAATTGATTTTTTCAAGTTACTGTAAACAACACAAATGATGGCCGTACGTCAAAACCTTCTGAGTACGCTTATGCTAAAAAATGTCAAACTTTCCAATGGAAGTATCAGACGGCGCCAGGCAACACTTGTGTTGCCTAGGCCAGAAATATATGTGTGACGCGCAAAATAGAAAGGGACCTAAGGGTAAAAACCAGTTTTGTTCAGGAGAGCCTCTTTAAAGATTTAAATACGTGTATCTTTGGTGTACCATCACTTTCATAAAACGCGCATATCTCTGGGAGGGAACACTTTTGGGGCATGGGATCGGTCTCATTCGATGCTCAGACGTTGTCCACATCAAAAAACAAAAAAAGTGAAAATTGATTTTTTTTACCCTTAGGTCCCTTTCTCTATGGGCTGTCACATATGTAGGATTGGCAACAATAAAATTTTTCAAAAAAAAACATATTAATTTTTTTAAAAATTACAATTATTCGGTATGTTTGCCGTAATCATATTATTAAAATAACACCCTAAAAATTTATACTTTTGTCGCACTAACCATATTTATATTGTTGCTACAACCATTTTTTATTTTTAAATGTGGCAAAAATACTATTGTTGCATTTCAACAGTATTAATATTACCGCAATCATTCTTTTGTCAAAATGAAATTCAAAATACAATACTATGGTTGCGACGAACATACTTTTGTTGCAGATAACATATTATTATGATGTTGCCGTGACCACATAGCAATCATTTTTTTTTCTCTGCGTGTACCTAGATCATTTTGAATAGTTTAGCTTGACAAAATTTAAATTCGTCTTTAACCCTTGTTCTTACAAATAATTAAGTCGTTTTCAATATAAAATCCTAATAACATTTCGAAAAACGCTACAAATGCAATAATCCTGACATGAAATTGTTTTTTTACGTTAAGACACAGGGAAGCACCCTTTTCAAAATTGCAATCCCATACGAGCCAGAGAAAGAAATCTTTATATGCCATCTATGCAAATTAGAAAATCGTTAAATTAGTTTGTTGTTTAACTTTCTGATTAAAAGTCGGAAGGGGGCGACAAACGTAAAGTTCAAAAAAGCAACAATAATATTGTTAGTGAGAGTGTCAATTACACCAGAAGACCAAAAGGATTATCATGTGGCAACATCACGCACCCAGTGGCAGAGAAACGGGAAACCAAAACAATGTGTCCCTTGTGGTGTGGACGCCAGCAAACACACCCCTTTATAAGGGAAACTACCAACGCACGAACTACCGGAATGGAAAACCACCCGAGCTAATTAAAAAAGTTACATATTCACTTTAACTGCTGGCTTTAGATGAAACTTTCCCAAAAAAAAAACGAACTGGAAAATCCCTGCAATCGGAAAATGAAAAAAAACTGTTTTTTTCGTTCGTTTTGCTGCAGTAAAAACCAAAGACCAACCGTCCGCACCATACAGAGAGTTTTCCTTTTACATAAATTATTAGCAGCGTGTTGAAAACGAACGGTGGTGCACGGTGCGGGCTCGGTGTACAGTCGAGGTGGTGGGTTTAGGTACACGTACCGACCTACTCGTCCAACGTGTGTCGTCTTCTCCTCCGTATGTCTGCAATCTGTTGTTGGGGTAACTTGATGCCGCCGTCAACGAAGAAAACCCAACAACACGTGACTCATGTGTTGTTTCTATTGCTGTTGTTGTTGTTTCGTCGCTATTGCCACTAATACGCTTGTCGGTCACTGGGTGTTAATGGCAACGCTCGCTCGGTGAATGTTTAGCGTCGACGGCGGTATGCGTTACATCGTCAACATGTTTGGGTGAAAGTATTTCACTTTTCATTGGTACAGCAGCAGCCGAGGCAAATCCAATTCAATCATTCATCCATAAGAGATTTTTCTTTTTTTCTATGAATAGATTTTCGTTTCTTTTCCGTTGTTTTGGTAAATTATCTTTATAATTCTGAATTATAGTTTCATGGCCGAACAAGTCATTTTGTCACGCCTTGTCAGTTGCCATGAAAAAGAAACGTTTACTTTTTAAATTGATTGGTTTATTAATAAAAACATGAAAAAAACAAGTTCATAATTTCGTTGCATTCCCCCTATAAAATGAAGAAAAACTGTTGAAAATTGTAAAATGTTATGGTAATTTTTTTGAACTTTTCGTTTTCGAGGGGGAGAACTAAGCGAAACCTTGCTTCGGAAATACATTTGACATGATTCAAGGAAAGTGGAGATAATAATAATTAGCAATCAGCGGAAACATATTCAATATGCCCGCAACCATGAGATTGTCTTTTTAATTTAAGTTATTTCAATACTTTTCATTTGAGTAGAATGTAAGTAAAGCAGTTTGTATCTTTAAAAAAAATGGGTTTTTTTTAGACGTGTGGTTTTCCATCTGGCCACACTTTTGGTTGGTCTTTTTGACAGCTGTCACTTGAGTAATGCTCAATTTGGTTTGCACTTCATATTGAATAGACTTACTCCGAAACAACGTTTGCAAATCGTGCTGAAAGGGCCCAAAACAAGACGAACACCGATCCTGATTTTTACAAAAAAAAATTGTTCAGCGATGAACCTCGGTTTTGGTTGAATACGTACCCAGTAACCAAAATGTTCGCATTTGAAGTAATGAAAATCCACAAGCCATTATTGAGACGCAGTCACTGTTTGGTGTGCTCTATGGGCAAAGGGGATATTTCTTTAAAAGTGGAGCCATATTTCTTCAAAAATGAAGCCGGCCATGATGTTACAGTCAATGGGGAACGCTATAGAGCCACGACTAAAGACTTTTTCGTGCCTGAATTGGAGGAAGTTAATGTGGACGGCCTTTGGTTCAAACAATACTGGGCAACATGCCATACAGCCAACGAAACAGCCAATTTATTGAAGGAAACATTTGGTGAGCGCATTATCTCGCATCGAGGGCCTGCAGTGTGGCCTCCAAAATCGTGCGATTTAAAACCGCTGCACTATTTTTTGTGGGGTTATGCGAAGTCGGTTGTCTACGCAAATAAGCCTGACACGATTGACGCCCTGGAAGAATATATTCGGCGCTTTATAGCTGACATGCAACAAATGGTAGAGTTACACGTCCTGGTAAACTTTTCGATGTTCAGCATTTAAGATACTTCTATACTAAACTATAGTTTACTGAGAGCAGGGGTGCCTACGGCCGATTGATTTTTGTAAAGCACCCAGCATAGAGTCATGTACATATAATCCCGTCCCACCATTTGTAGAGTCCCGATTAACAACGGTAGCTCTACCATTTCTCATCCAATTTCAACAAACAATGGCTTGTTTTGCTCCATAAAGTCCAAACTTTCTGTTCAATATATTTATATACGTGTATTTTTATATTATTGTTTATATATTTTTTTCAATCTAAAATCGCGATTTTTGCACAAAAAATTTGAAATTCCTCTTACTATTACTCAAAACTATTGAAAAAGTTTTAATAAAAGCTAAATAAATAAAACCTTATCTTCTTTAATGTGAGACTACTCCTGACCAAATCGTTAATAGCGTTTGGGAGTTATAGTCCAAAAAGCTGAGACATCTCATAAAAAATCGAAAAAAGATTCCGAAAATTCTATCTTGAAAACTAATCGGAGCAAAATTTTTTTAAAATTCATTTTCGTTTTTATGAAGTCAAAATCTATAGGAAAAAAATATTAAGAACTCTGGACCCAAAATGGCTGTAAACTAGTGATATCGGTAACAACTAGAGTTTTTCACGGGATTTCCCGGGACGGGAATTCCCGGGAATTCCCGTAAATTTTCAATCCCGAAATCCCGGGAAATAGAGCGGGAATTCCCGGGATTTTTTTTAACATGAAATGGCAACTCTTTTATGGTTATAAAAACAGCTGTTGATATGTTGGCGTCTATTCTATTGTTTGCTTTGAGGTTTTGTTAAAAAAAATTGGTTGCTCAAGGTAAATATGTAATTAAATTGAATTTTGATAGCTTTTAACATTTCTTTTTGTATATTGTTAGATGGAAAACTCTTTTGCATGGGAATATTTTATAAAGAAATCAACAGATACTGCTGCATGTAAATTTTGTGCAAAAATAATTTCATGCAAAGGCAAAAGCACAAGTGGTCTTATACGTCATTTAAAAGGAATACATAACAAACAATTGGAAAAAGTGTTACCACGGGAAGAACCTTCAGAAAAGGTCAGAAAAACACAGAGCACATTACATCAATATACAAGTAATAAAAAGGACGACATGGGTTTAATAGTTTCGAAACTAGCTGCAATTGACGGGTTTTCTATACGATCAATAACCAGAAGTTCTTTTATTAGAGAGTCAATGCTTCAAAGAGGTTTTAGTCTGCCAAAAACGGAACGGGATGTACAAAATCTGATTATTGAGCAATTTTTAAAAGTTAAAAGTGATATAAAACACGACATAGAAGCTAAATTAAATGATAAATGTAGATTTTCGTTGGTAATGGATGAATGGACGAGTATAAAAAACCGAAGATACTTAAATATATGTTTATATGAAAGTGAAAAAACTTTTCACAACTTAGGAATGGTTTATATACCCGGAAAGAGCGGAGCTTTTGAAATTCGAAACCTAATGGAAACGAGATTATCGGATTATAACATCAATTTCAAAAAACATATAGTAGCCACCATAACTGATGGCCCAAATGTTATGAAAAAATTTGTAAAAGAAAGCCCTGTCGAAGGCATATTTTGCCTCAGTCATGGTTTGCATTTAGCTGTTGTTGATGTGTTTTATAAAAAAACATTAGAACCATCAATTGTTGATTCGGAGTCTAGCGATGAGGATAATTTTAACGGTGATTTTGAAGATGATTTAGATAACGAACTTTTTGAAATTGTCACCAACTATAAACAGGTATTAGAACAAACACGTAAAATAATTAAATTATTTAAAAAAAGTCCTACAAAAAACTGTGTCTTACAAAAATATGTAGTAGCAGAACATTCAAAAGAAATTTGTCTTGAATTGGATGTTGTTACGAGATGGAACTCAATGGTTCCGATGATGGAGAAGTTTTTGTTGTTAAAGAACTCAATTAAGAAAAGCCTAATTGATTTAGACATGGGTGACCTATGGGTTGAAGATAATATCAGTATATTAAAGAACTTATTAAAAATTCTAAACCCAATAAAACTAGCTGTAGAGGCACTTTGTCATCGTAATATTAATTTACTAACAGCTGATGTTATAGTAAATACATTATGTAAACAAGTTGCATCGCTTCGTACTACTGTTGGACAAACAATGTTTGAATCCCTCAAAATTAGAATAGAAGAAAGAAGACATTCCAAATTGTATACCCTCATTAAGTTTTTGAAAAATCCCGATATCTTTAATGATGAAAATAACGACGACAGCTTTTTCCAAAATGCTTCAAAAAACTCTGTTTTTATATACGCAGAGCATCTTTACAGCCGTCTTTTTGGTGGAGAAATTGAGTTAGAAGAAATTGAAAGCAGCGATGATAGTGATACTGTAGAAGAAATGACATTTGCGGAAAAATTAAATGCTGCAATATGTAATGTTAATGAAAAAACTAAAGAAAATTCAAAGCCATTGAAATGTTCCATAAAAAAGGACTTAAAATTTTTTGAAGGATCTGGTAAAAAAACAGAAAACATTCAAAAATTCTTTGATGCTCTACTAATAATACGGCCCACCTCTGTTGAAAGTGAACGAGTGTTTTCTCTGACAGGAATTTTAGTTACTAAACTTCGAAATAGACTTTCGGATGAATCTATAAATGCTATTTCTGTTTTGAAAACGCATTTTAAAAACAAAGACTAATTACTTTTTTATATTTATTTAAATCTCTATACATTTATTTATTTTATGTATAAGAAAAAGGACTGAATTATTTTATTTTGTTTATTTTTTAAAGCTTTTTGTTTACGTTATGTAATGTTTATTATATAGTTTGTATGTATGTTAAAGAACTGAACTGATTTATTTTTTTGTTAACATACTTTTTAATATCTTGAATGTGATTTTTTAATAAAATAGAATTACTAAAAAAATAACCGTTTCCTCTTATATTTTTTTGCGGGAATTCCCGGGATCCCGGGAAATTGAAAAATGAATCCCGCTTTCCCGGGAAATGAAAAAGTCCGGGAAAAGAAAAACTCTAGTAACATCATCGCCCTGATGATAAATTATGTTTTCTATTCACACATTTTACAGATTTCCGAAACCTCACCTTGCCATCTCTCACAGACGAGTGAGTGTAATTTAGTTTTTATTTTTGATTTTTACTAGCGTCTGCAAATGTCATTTGCAATCTTTGATTCATGGCATAAATGTCAAAATTAATCTATGGCCTCTGCAGGCAGAAACTACGCACAAACACTCATTTAATCATCGAAATGTTTTCGGTACATAACGAAATTGAAATAAAATTCAGATCAAAAGCAGCAGGAATTCTAAGGGTCGGCGCTCGACAGGAGGGAGGGAGGGTTGCTGATATTTATTTCTGTACGCAGTAATAAAAAATTTACTTTGAACTCTCATTTCGAATAAATACAATCGAAGGAGAGCAACAACAAAACATAAACTACGATGGCAAAGGATGACGACTGCCACCACCACCAATACAGTACGTATGTCTGTCTGTCTGTCCGCCCGTACTTGTTAATTACAAAGCAGATACAGGCACATGGAGGCAGCCGTATGGAAGGTGGAATTTTGTATCCTAAAATCCTTTTTGCTGAAATTGCAATGATTGTGTTTCGGCGAAGTTTTGTCAAGTGTTAAATTTTTGCAAAGATTAGTACATTTAAAGGACCTTGCAGACACACACGCTCTTCTCGGTTTACATTGCCATTTGATGGTCAATGGTCACATTTCGTTGGTCCTTCAGAAGGATTTTTTTTCTGAAAAATTAAGGTATAAGGGGTCAACCTTCGTAAGAGGGCGAGGGTGAGCTCTGACCATATGTTAAACGATACTTTGTCCCCCTTTAAGGTTTTGCTTTCGTGTCGAACTCATTCAGTGCCTTTGTTTCATTCACAGAAGTATGAAAAAAGTGAAAAAATATACGATACATTCATTCATAAATATGCCATGTATCTTTCAGTTTAATTACTTCTCACATACGAATCGATTTCAGTTTAATTTTATGCTCCATGGAAGTCCATTAAATTTAATACGGGTATTATTACTCAAGAAACTCAAAGAAACCCGCGTGGGTGAGATTGGGGTTGGCAACAGACGCCAATGCCATTATAAGGGTGCCGCCAGCCAGTTAGCACAGGCGGAGGACTTGGACTTTTGAGAAATTGTAATTTAGTCCACATGCTGGACGACGCACGTAAAGTCGTAATCATTGGCAAGACGCGTTTCGCATTTGTACAGCAAGAGAGAGAGAGAGAGACGGGCAGGGCTCGACTGGCCGAATGGCAATAAATCTTTGTTGTCGATTTCCCTTTATTGAATTAGCTCAAACTTGTATTTGCTTATAATTAAAATTTATGTGTAAGTGTTTAATTTTAAATGGCCGTCTTTTGATAGCTTTCATTATTTCAAACATAATTGTTAAGGAGGAGGTTTAAGGTTTGTTTTCGTGGCCAGCCGTGATGTACTCGTCTATCAGATTAAAAAGCCCGGTTCAAAATCCGGTTCTATCGGTGGCGCCTTAAATCTGTATGCCGGCAATATTTCTAGTATATAAGCCAGAACCTTAATGTCATTAGCCACATGTTTTCGACTATATTCTGTAGGTCCCAGACAGTCAATAGAAATTATCTCGTACAAACTTTTCTGGCATAAGAGAAGTTTTCCGCCTGAAGGATAGACAAATGTCCTTTGCCTCTTAACCTACGAAGTTAATAAGGTACATCACCTCATCTATGATTACTTGACTTTGTTTTGCCAGTCTGAACGGTTTTTGGATAGTTTTTTTGTATAATGGGTAGTCTAGGTTGCTATTTATATTTCGGGTGCGACAATATAAACACAATAATTTATCATTAAAAATGTTTTTATTGTTTTTCAAAATATTCTCCTTTATGATCAATTCACTTTTGCATGCGTACAACCCAATTTTCGAAGCATTTTTTCAACACCGATTGAGACACCTCTACAACATGATTTTTGAACGGGCGATGAAAAACGCTGCCCAAGCATTTTTTTCTTGATGCTAGGAAATACGAAGAAGTCATTGCTGTACGGTGGATAGGCTGTACGGTGGATGGCCCATTAATTCGACATCTTGTGTGGTCAAAGCTACATGAGCTACATCGTTTCAGCTGATGTGTGAGAGCTCGACTTGTCGTGATGCAAAATGATCTGTCGTCTCTTATTATCTTTTCCATTTCTTCGAACACTGTTGGCAAACAGATGCTTGTATACCACTTAGAATTGACCGTCCTACTTTCCACTGAAGGCACTGTGGCAACATGATCGGTTATACCGAAACAACGCATTTGCTTCGATAAAAATTTTCCGCGAACAACTTTTGTTGGATTTGGCTCGTCTTGAAGGACCCATACGGTCGATTGCTGTTTTGTTTCGGGTTCATACGCATATATCCATGATTCGTCACCTGTGGCGATCTTACAAACGTCTTTTGAAGCACCTTAATCGTATTTTTTTAAAATTTCTTTGCACCAATCGACACATGCCTTTTATTGAGCGATTGTCAAATTGTGCGGGATCCAACGAGAACGAACCTTTTTTACGGCCAGGTGTTCATGCAATATCGAATGTATGCTGGTGAAAGAAGTGACAAAGGATGCCTCTATCAGTTCAGTTCACGCACGGCATCAATGTTCTCTGGCGCAACGGCCGTTTTTAGACGACCTTCGTCTTTGAGCGAGCGTCGGTCACGATTGAATTCATTTTACCAGTTTTTCACAGTGCTATAGGATGGTGCTTCATAGCCATACAAAGATTTAAGTTCATTGATGCACTCTTGTGATAATCCGCGTCGAAAGTTGTGAAAAATTATTGCACGAAAATGTTCACGAGTTAATTAAATTTTTTGCCAAATTGATTTTTTGAAGTCACTGTAAACAACACAAATGATTGTCGTACGTGAAAACGTCCTGACTACGTTTATGCTAAAAAATGTCAAACTTTCCAATGGAAATGTCAGATGGCGCCAGGCGAAAAGTTTTCACTTAGTGTTGCCTAGGCCAGAAATATACAGAGCAACCCTTGTATGAATAGATCCATGATTCGTCAACTGTGATAATATTATACACTGGCTTTGAGCTACCGCAGTGATACTTTTCAACATCTCTTTGCACCAATCCATGCGAACCTTTTTTTTAATTTTCGTCAATTATTTTGGATCCAACGAGAACTAATTATTTTCACGGCCAAAAATTAACATGCAATATTTTATTGATGTTTGTCATACTAATGCCCAAGAATGCCTCAATCTCACGGTATGTCACATGTCGGTCTTCCTTTATCAGTTTAGTCACAGCATCGATGGTTTCTGGCAAAGTGACCGAAGTTGAACGTCCTTAACGAAATTCATTCTGGAGCGAACGGCGTCCGAGACTGAACTCTTGGTACTAGCGATTAACAGTGGTTATTGATGGTGCTTCATCGCCAAAAGTCGAAATAAGTTGATTTAAACACTCGTACCTCCATAACCCACGCCGAAAATCGTAAAAAATCATCGCACGAAAATGTCAATTCCATAATTCCATTTTTTGACTGTGATGAATTTGTCAACGTACTGTAAACAAAACAATTCGCCCTCAAATAGGAAAACGTTCTGAGTGAAATTATGCTAAAAATGTCAAAGTTTCCAATGGAAGTTTGCCAGTTTGCATCTGGGAAAACTAGTATTGCCAGGACCCGAAATGTAAATAGCAACCCTCGTATCTAGTGGTTTCTTTCTGAATGAAATGACTCGCTTAAGGCTTGAACGTTTACTTACTTAAATGGCTATTCTCACCAGCGACACAGAAGTTGATGCTTTATTGTATTTTTTTCGGTATATTTTTAGCTTGAGAAAGACCGTGATAGAACCGCGACTCATTTTGCACAATTTCGAAAAGTTTTCGTTTTCATATTTCAATAATGATGGCTCTCGATCGAATTAAAGCTACAGTCGCAGATGGATGGATAAGATCGTCACAGGTGACGAATCATGGATCGTATGCGTATGAGCCCTAAACAAAACAGCGTGTGGGTCTTCGAAGACTAGCCAAATCCAACAAAAGTTGTTCGTGGAAGAAGCACTTCGAAGCAAATGGTCGGCTGTTTCTTCGGCAAAACTGGTTATGTGGCGAGTGTTCCATTTGAGCAACGTAGGACGGTAAATTCTGTGTGGTTCGACAGAATTTGGTAGCCTGAAGTCTTCAGAGAAATTCAAAAAACGAACAAGAGAAGACGAATCATTATGTACCATGACAATGCGAGCACTCACACATAGTCTAAAACCAGCGCCTTTTTGACCGGCCAAAACGTCGAATTGATGAGTCATCCGCCGTACAGCCCTGACTTGGCACCCGATGACTTCTTTTTATTCCCGCACATCAAGAAATAATGTGAAAATACGAGTTTCATCTCCAGAAGATGCTGTTGAAGCGTTCAAAAACCATGTTTTGGAGGTGTCTCAATCGGAGTGGAAAAAGTGCTTCGACAATTGGTTTGAGCGTATGCAAGAGTGTGAAAATCATGCTGGAGATTACTTAAAAAACAATAATTTTTGATGATAAATATTCGCATTGTCATTATTAGGCCAGAAATATATATTGCAGCCCTCGTAGACATTGGTTCAAAATCACCAACTTCAAATGCGTGTAAGAAAAATCTCGCTCTGATTTAAAAAAAAACGCTTGAATGTAACTTTATTATAACATAAGGGTTTGCCTGTATGTTTTAAAAATGATTTCGGGCGGCTTGGTTGAATAAATTCCAGCTGAATAACGCGCCGAATATTATCTTCCGAGGTGTCAATCGTGTCGGGCTTCTCTGCGTACAGAAGCCCCTTAAAAAACAAATCTAGCGGTGTTAAATCGCAGGATCTTGGAGGGCACACCACAGGCCCGCAACGCGAGATAATGCTCTCACCAAAAGTTTCCTTCAATAAATTGATTGTTTCGTTGCCCGTGTGGTATGTAGCGCCGTCTTGTTGGAACCAAAGGTCGTCCACATCAACATCCTCCAATTCTGGTACGAAAAAATTATTAATCTGGACTCTAAAACGTTCCCAATTGACTGTAACATTATGGCCGGCTTGAATTTTGAAGCCGAAATATTTTTCGCGGTTAGCTCCCGATGTAGTCGGTCTCGCCCGACAAAGAATGTTCCTTTCTCGTTTCTGCTCGTTTTTATATTTAGTTTATATCTTTAAGTAAACAAAACTAAGATGCATCAATTAAGTCCTTTTATTATTAGAGTCCTTTTATTATTAGATTCCTTTTATTATTATATTATTGGTTGTCATTACCAATAGTTGGCATCAACGACTAAATATATAAAACTATTAGTTGCAACACTATGAGGTGTGGTAAACAATTATTTGGTCACAACTTCGTTTGTTTAGTTGAATTCAGTTGTCTGCACCTCTGTGTTTTCACAGCCACCATCATTTGGCATGTGTAACCAAATTTTGATCTGTATTTTTAACAAAGATTCTCCCAATTGAATCTTCGTAGTTCAGACCGATTTTTCATCTGCTTATTCTTTGTGTGTGTACACAGAGATCAGATTCGTTGTCACAACCGTTTTTTTATAAGAAGGTTATGTCGATGAAAAATAGGAAATGGTAATGGAAGACTTTTACTGGCAAAGATTTGTTTAAACGATTGGCTAATAGTCGGAAATACTCGAATTATTATCAAATTTCCATTAAACAAGATTTCGTCAATAATTGGTTACAACAAGAAACTTTCAGCAAAATAATTAGTTGCCGCTACCATCACTTGGCAACTGAATACCTTAACTGGTATGATCAATTAGTTGTTTGTACATTATGATGATCATATACATCATCTTGTGGTATTTCGAACCGAATATCCATTACGATTTTAAACATTTGGTGATTGCAACGGAATTTTCGTAGTTCCAACTATTTTTTTCCCTGTGTCTGGATTCAGCAAAATAAAAGCAGCTAATTTTTTTCACTTTCTGACATACAGCCATATGACATCCGAAGGACACTGCTTCCCCACCCTCTTCTTCACTTCAGCTATACCATCTTTTATCGACTAATGGCATTGTCATAAAAATAAACATCAAAAGTAAACGAATTATTTCGTTTATTGATAAAAGTATTTATTTATTAAAAGGATACTTATTTATTTACTCGGCAGGAAGAGAAAAAACCCTCCCTCCTTACAACTGCCTGAAGTTATTTTTGTTTTCCCCCCAAAAATATTGTCAAAATAAATATTTACTCAGTATAAGCGGCGTTGTACTCGTATTTACCCACGTCTTAAGAAGAGCACAGTGGCGGCGCACTTAAATGCAGTGCAGGAAGATTTAAGGATTTGATAAAGAGAGAGAGTGGCGACGCATCGTGTTTGAGCGTCTCGGTATGGAAGGATGGATGGAGTGATAGCTGTAGGTGATATCCTTGATATCCTGTGGTGTAAGCAATTATTTTTGGAAGATACAAATGCAGTTTGCACTTGGGCCAAAGGCATGGAACACACATGGATGTATGCCAGAACATTAACAATTTGCCGGCAAGGACATTTAGAGGGCAACGTGTGGTGTACAAGTGGGGAAAAGTTTCTCGTCTCATTCATTGTAAGGGGGTTGTAAAGAAAGTACGCACGTACGTGTGGCTTACCTCGCCGAGTATGTGAGTGTCAGGACAAGTGATATGTCTTCATTCTAACTGTCACTTAGAGGATGTCAATGTCATTGTCAAGTGTCAAATAAAATGTCTCAGTAGAATTTAAGTCCGAACTGATGTGTTATTTATTATTAAAGAATTTCTCGAGACGTAAATGTGTCATTCATAAACGCAAGATTTCATGGTTGACAAAAAAACGAACGAATTTCCTTTTTTGAGGTCATTTAGTTTATGGTTCATATTCATGCAATTTCCGCGATTGCCATCAATTTCCAGCGGCATGACAACTAAAAAAAAAGCGTACGAAGACTCCCCCTACTGCTCCTTGGCTATGTGCCGCTCAGATTTAGCGGTGGCAACAAACAAGGATTCCTCAAGGGTAGTTTTTGTTTGCCAGGCGAAAACAATCCAATACTGTTCATCCTCTACATTCAACATTCACTCGCTACCGATACGCTAAAAATTGCATTGTGTATGAAAACGCGAAGGCAGCGTCCTCGTGGATTGGTTTTAATCGAATATCGTTCAATTGAGTTTATGTCTCTTTCGTGTTTTCGTTCTTTTTTGTTGATGTTGGCTGTTATCTCTGCAAATGCAGTTTTCTGCTCGTTTCCAAAGCAAAATTTATTATCACTTTGCTGCTGTGACTACTGGCGCTGCTGCTTTTGGGCTCTGGTGGAAATTTTTATCATCTGTTTTTTTTTTTGTTTTTCCAGCATCCTTTTCTTCTGGCTGCATTGTTTTCCAGCTTCACTGCTGCCGCGGCTGGCTGTGTTTTAATGTTTTTCAAATGAATTTTTCCTGAAGGGTGGTTTAACGATCCGAAAAAAGGGGATTTGTTGTCGCTATCATCGCTGGGGTGTCAAAAGAAACAAATTGGTATTGCATTATTTTTGGAAAAACACGAATCGATAAAATATTGACAACTAGTGGAAGCAGAAATGATATATGGCGGGGGTTAGGCGGAGGTATATAAAAAGCGTTAGGGGAAAGTGTATTACGTAGTTGTAAATATTGGTAAAAATCGTCTATTGCGTTGTATGATGCCACTTAGAATTTACTAGGATAGAATGAAAATCGACTTTTCAGCATATTTACTAAAAATTCTAAATTAGTTGTTCTTCTATTTTTAAGGTGAATTTTCCTTTCAGTTTGGTATCTTATGTTTGATTTTTGTCCTGACTTAAAATGGATTTCATCAACTCAGACATATTTTTTTATTGTTTTTTTGTTTTTTTTTAAAAGTTAGACTACACATCTTATGATAAGAAGTGTGCGTAACTATCACACACCAAGACGAGGGTTCAAACGCGAGTTTCACATTTTTCTGCTGGGTCACCGGGTCATATCACAGAGGCTTTAGGTTTAAAAGGTCAAGAAGAAAGCTGTCTAAGCTTCAAACAATCTGTTGGACGGTAGGTACTCGTAATCAGGCCTCTCTAATTATAAATACCATTTCCACGCCTTGTTTTCCTTGATCTTTCTACCAGTACCTCAGTACTCTGTTTGCTCATCCAGCTCATCCAATTCTTGTCAAAAATAATTTTCTTACCTTACACGATAGCGCTCTCTATCGACGTTAACTTGACGATTGTTTTCATCGATGAAAAAATACGGCCCAATGCAATTGTGGCATTTAAAGCACATTTGAATTTGTTGGACGCAAAACACAATGGAAACACCATTACAAATTTTCGATAAATCGTTAACGCGCGACGTGGACGCGACCGTAGTGGAAACAGCCTATTATGTGGCTCACGTAGAAAACATGTTTGGTTGGGATAACAATATTCGAAGAGCTTTAGACTATTGTGGGGCATATGGTTGTGACACGACAATATTATGATCCTCACAACAATAGTAGGATTCAAACTCAACCATATTATGATCCTCACAGCCATACTATGATCTTCACAACAATAATATGATTCATAACCATACTATAATCCGCAAAACCATAGTATGGTTCACACTTAACCACACTATGATCTCCACATCCATACTATGATCCTCACAAGTCATAGTATGTTGCACACACAACCATAGTATGATACACACGCAGCCATGTTATGATACCTGCAACCAAAGTATGATTAGATACATTTATACTATAATCCCCAAATTAATTAATTGAAATTGGGCTAAGTTGTCATCAATAGATTTGAGTTATGAAAATTATTTAAAAAACATGAAATTTAAATTTTGAAGTGATTTATTTAACAGAAGAAAAAATAAGTTTAAAAAAACGTAAGCGTTTTCATTAAAAAATATTTTAGTTAAACAAAGCCAAAGCAGCTTGTTTGAAATTAGAAAATTTTATTTAACAATAACATTGTTAAAAAAAGCATATTTAAACATAGGAAAAAATACAATACGTACAGAATGATTGCCATAATCATATTATTGTTAACACAAAAACCCAAAAAAATAATACTTGTGTTGCACCAACCATATTTATATTGTTGCTACAACCATATTTTTATTTTTAAACTTGGTAATAATAATATTGTAACATTTCAACAATATTAGTATTGCGGCAATCATAATATTGTCAAAATTAAACTCAGATAACAATATTATGGTTGCGAAAAACAAACTTTTATTGCGGAGAACATATTATTATTGCCGTGGCCATATAGCAACCATATTTTTTCCTTCTACGAGTAGAGCTAAAGACATACAAGTCGGATGAACCTTTGTGTGGAAACCGATTATCTTCAATTGCAATAACGTTCGTCCTTGGTCCAAACCAATGTTCTTTTTACCAAATTCATAACGATGCAATATGTGGTTCCTAGTACTAAATACATAAAATCCCGTATGTGTGAGCTATATTTCTTCAATTTTTAAAACGTCCCTCCATGATCCCATTAACTTACTTCGGCTTAAATTCATGAAGATTAGACCACAATTGTAACATGTTGTTTAACAAAACAAGCTTTAGACGAACGAACGGAGAGATAGACAGACATCTTTAAATGGAATCAGCTGGTGATTATACGTCGATCGGTATACTTAAAGATGGGTCTAGTTCAATTATTTTTGGTATACTACTAACTAAAGTTACAAACATGTGCCATTAAACTAATAATATCCCTACAGGAAATTGGACCCGTACAAAACCAGTCATGTCACATGTCCCTTATGGATAGGGGCCGGTCCCGCTATCGGTCCAACTATACGAAAAGAACCGATAACTTTTACAAGTCATTCAAGGGAGTCAATTAAACCTGCTCAGATACTATGTGACTTATCACGGAACCGATCGGAAAGTACCGTACGTATAATAACAGTACATATTATGTAAAAACCTCTTAGTTGTACTCATCACAGAACCCTTGGCGCTGTTCTCTGAGTCGACTTTATAACAAGTTCAATTAAACTGCGCACTTTAATTAAGCTGTAAATTTTCATGCAAACTGAGTAGAATTCTAAGCAAAACCTTCTTTGAGCGAATTCTGTTACAAAGACTACTAAAATCCGTGGGCTTGTAAAATCCTAGGATTTTCTGAGAATATCCGAATGTTCAAAGTTATACTGCGAATCTGACTACTTTAAATATTTCAAATGATTGACCCCATTCTAAGCGTACCCAACCAGTTGTGTAATATTTCACCGTCCTCGGTTCAGTACATTCACGTCATTCGACTCTGCATGTTTTGTAGGGGTAATACCCTGTTCCACACACGCAGAAAAAAAGTATGGTTGGGCTAACAATATTCGAGGAGCCTCATACTTTTGTTGGTTATATGGTTGTGGCACAACAATATTATGATCATCACAACTATAGTATGGTTCACACACAACCATACTATGATCCCCATAACAATATTATGGTCCTCACAACAATAGAATTATTCACATACAAACATACTATGATCCCCACAACCATATTATTATTATAAACACTCAACCATACTATGATCCCCACAACCATACGATAATCCTCACAACCAAAGAATGTTTTACATACAACCATGATGTGCATGATCCTCACAACCATAGTATGACTTACACACAACCATGCTATGATCCCCAATTTTTTTTGTAAAGATTGGGCTAAGTTGTTTTTTAATAATAGAGATTTTTATTAAATAAGTTATGTAAAAGTACATGAAACTCTTTATAACGGAAGAGATTTACTTAACAGTAGAAACAATTCATTTATTAAAAATATTTCAGTTATACTAATCCGTAGTTTGTTTTGAAAAAATTTTAATTCATATATAGAAACTACTTTTATTGCGTAAGATTCGTAAAAATAACATTGTCAAATTAAAAATAAATTACGATTTTGCCTGTATGATTGCCGTAGTCATGTTATTGTTAACATAAAACCCATGAAACAATACTTTTGTCCCACCAACCATATTTATATTGTTGCTACAACCATATTTTCATTTTTTAATTTGGCAACAATGCTTTTGTTACATTTTAACAATATTAATATTGACGCAATCATAATATTGTCAAAATTAAATTTAAAAAAATAATACTAAGGTTGCGACAACCATACTTTTATTGCAGAAAACATACTATTGTTGCCGTGACCATATAGTAACCATATTTTTTCTCTGCTTACAGAGTGGTGCAGGATATAAAAACGTGTTGTGTAGCTTATTTTTTATGACAATGGAGAGAAAACTCTGTACTTATCCCAAAGTTGCATCTATTTGCCAGCATGGACCTGTTATATTTGATGTTGGCATCAGTTGGTATTAATGACGTTTCAGAGGTAGATGACCTTGACCACCACCGTGATATTTCGTAGGTTCGCCTTTCATTTGGCGTTCACCTTTTCCTATTTCAACTAAAGATCCATCTTTGACGGCACTTTTCAATTCTCAAAAAAAAATTTGTAGGAAAAATGGAATATAACCTCATTATTATATTATTAAAAGTGAAATACGTACATTTAATATTTATTAGAATAGCCTCTACTTTTGATGACCGCATGACATCTTCGAGGCATGGAGTCAATAAGGTCCTGACATCGTTTTAAGGACATTTTCTACCAGCCATCTTGCTGCACTGTGGTCCAAAGATCTTCCGCATTTGATGGTCTCATGTCTGCAACATATTTCTTTACATCCCCCCATAGATGCTAAAGGTCAGGAGACTGAGCAGGCCAAAACATAACCTCAATTCCATTGATCCGAAACCACTCCTTTTCCAATTTATTGGTTTGTTTCGGGTCATTATCTTTTTGGAACACCCATTTAAATGGCATATTCCAATCAGCATATGGTAGCATGACCTCATTTATTATTTCAACATACACTCGCTTATCCATGATGCATTTTATAAGGTGATTTGGAACAACGCCATAATATGAAAAGCTTCCCCATATCATAACTTTTGCACCACCGTGCTTAACGGTTTTTATTGTATATTCTGCCTTATATTCGGTGTTAGGCGGACGTCGGACATACTGTCTAGAGCCAGTTCCACCAAATAAAACGATTTTACTCTCATCTGTCCACAGTACGTTTCTCCATTTTTTACTCGGCCAGTTAATATGCTCTTTGGCGAACTTTAATCGTGCAGCCTCCTGTTTCTTTGAGAGCAATGGTACCTTCCTTGGACTTCTTGCAAACAAATTGTTCTCCAACAAAATTCTACGGATAGTAACGGTACTTACGTCAAGGTTAAGCTCCCTTTGGATTCTTTTTGATGACGCTGAAGGATCCCCTTTACTATACCGCACAATGCGGCGGTCATCCACATTCGATGTTTTTCGTTTTCGACCACGCATTTCGACCTTGTTTTTATATTTTAACGCATTTGCGATCATTTGATCAGAGCAGCCTAAGATTGCTTTCATTTCTCTGTATGTTTTACCTTGTTTTCTAAGGTTTTGGATCAGGGTCCGAGTTTCCTCTGAGCAGTGTTTTCCACGACCCACTATTGAGCAAAAACACAATTTTTTTGGAAAAATTCAATGAAAATGTCTTAAAATCACTTCTTTATACTTACTTTTTATTTTATTTAAGGAATTTAAATCAAGAGATCATGCATTGTTCGGAAATCAAATTCACTCCTATTTTTTTGATCACTTCAAATCAAGGGATAATACAGAAATGAACGACTAACACTATGCACATAATAATTAGAATGAGCTTTTCTTTTGTGTTGTTCTTCTTACATCCCGTAGTAAGTCCCGTTACAAAATCGCGTGGTTTGGTGGTACAACAACAGCAAATTTTTCTTTTAAACATATTGGGTAATAGCACTTCTATTATTTTGAACACAGCTGTATATATGTAACGTAATCATTAAGTTAAAGTCGACACTAAAACTGCATCGGTAATAAACTTCCCACCAGCTGGTTGGCATCGAATTGTAGACAAGTTTCCCATAAGTTCCTTTAAGGGACACACACTGGCGCATAGTGGAAGTTCTGTTCGACCGACCAAAATGGTTTTTTGGATATTTCGTTCACAGCGAATTGTAATTTCAATAACCAGAATGTCAACTATAAAATTTCATTAAATCTTATTTAACGAGAACTGTCGGCTATGGAGTATTCCACCGATCAATGCCAACACAATACAAATTCATTGCACTGATTTCCGATTTTGGAAAGGTTCGCTCGTATAAGGCATTATCATTTAAAAGCACACATACCGCCGATCTTTCCTAGTATAATTTTTTTTGATACATGGTATTATAAGTGTTTTTTTAACTCTACATTTAAATAAATTTCTCCAGTTTAAAAATTCACGTATTCTCCATCAACAATGATTTATTCTTAAATTAACATTTTTTTGCTGTGCATCCCACACAAAATTAAAACAACAAATTCCTAAAAGTTCATTACACTTTCGGAAACTGCCTCAAACCGACACACACACACCATTTTTGGCAATTATTTCCGAAACAAGAAAGTAGAACAGCGACTACTGACAAAATGGGGAAAAATATTATCGCATAATTCACAGCGACAAACGTGATGCGATGTAGCCGCTCCGTCTACTGTGAACATTATTAAATATCGTGTTCCAAGTACGGCCATTAACACGTTCCAAAAACATTAATTTTTATGGATTTTCTCACCGCCAAACAGATACGGAGCCGATCGAGCCACCGTCCAGCCAACAAACAAATAATTATAATTTTCATTTTACTTTAATTTAATATCACAACGACAGAGGCTGCATCACATTGTTGTATGCAGCGCCACCCCCTTTCGAAAAGGGAACAATGGCAGAGTTATATGCGACACCGACAGCTAGAAGACCAACACAGCAACAAAAAAAACTACCCCCTCCTTGAGCATGGTTGTGGGTTTAGTTATACCGCCACAGCAGCAACTCGCTGAGAACAAACTGGGCAAAAAAACCCAACAACAGCAATCGGTTTGTAGATCTTTATTACTGACATTGTAAATTTAATACCAGAACTACAAAAGCAATAACGACTACGCGCAAAATACAAAAAAAAACAACAAAAATATGAAAATAGTATTACAGCTCGCACAGTGGGTAAAAATGAATAAAAGCGGATATTAAAAATTAAATTTAAATGTTCAGAGGCTGAATAGGAAGCACTAGGCTTTTATTTCTTATCATTCTGTCTAAGCTCGGAAGTGTGGAATCTTTATTGTTCATTTAAAGGACATTTTATGCCATTTATTTTTTTAATGTAATTTTCTTTAAATGTTGGCCATAACTACGCCTCAGGGTGTCAATTTTGAAGGTTTGAACCTTGGAAGAAAATTTTGTTCAGTGATGAGGCCAATCTTAGGCTCAACGGCAATGTCAATATAAAAATTGTCGCATTTGAGCTGAAGAACAAATCAAATCTGTGGATCGGAAAGTCCTCAGAGAGTTACAGTTTGCTGCGGTTTTAGATCGGTAACATCACTGATGAATTTTTCTTTAAAAAATTGGTTAAAGGCGGGCGAAACGAGAGAATTTGACGAATATCTGTGAGCTCCTGGGATATACTTTATACATATATGTATGTTCTCTATGATATATTAATGTTAATTTTGAAGGTTTTGCCTTAATGAACATATAATATCTTAGTGGAGACTGACACTGCTTCGTCGACTAAGTACGAGCATAAGCTTCGTGGATGCTTATGGACGCTAGCGTTGTCTTTTAAGGTATTTTTCTGATTCCAATTGAATTATTATTAGCTTGATGTAGCTTGTTCGTTGTACAACAATGATTTATATGCCACGGATAGAATTCTTGGTCGATGTCCATAACAAATCTACATAAACAGCATGTGAGGGGGATTTTTATTGTATTAAGTTTGTTTGGTGTAAAACTCTTCTGCCAATAATTCTCGTTACGAGAAATAAATGCTGTGACACACGTTTTATGCTGTAAAATAAAAAGTACTTAATGTTGTTGGACCAAATATTTTTTAATATATTTACTGATGTATATTGTATTCAAAAAGAATCTACTTATTTGAAATGTCCGCCTTTTGCCTTTACACACGCCTTAAGTCGCACTGGCCAATCGTCAATAGCTGCATGAACCTCGTCCATTGGAAAATTGGCCACAGCTCGAATCAAAGCAGTCTTAAGAGATCCAATGTTGAGGTATCTTTTGTGACAAACCTTGTCCTCTAAAACCGTCCACAATTTGTAATCCAATGGGTTCAAATCTGGACTGCCTGAGGGCCATTCTTCAGAGGAAATAAACGCTGGCAAATTGTTTCGAAGCCACGTTTTAGCCTTATGGGCCTGCGCAGAATCCTACTGGAAAGTCCATCGCTGATTTAGGAACAGGGAATTGTTAATAGGTTTCGCAACAGCTTCCAAAACGGTTTCTTGGTAAACTTTGGCCGATGTTTTGACTCCTTTATCGCAGAAATACAGGTCGGTGACCCCATCGTAAGAGACACCCACCAAACCATGACTGAAGCTGAGTGATGACCCTTTTCCACCCTTGGGATCAGTTCAGATGCTTCCTCAGATGACCGAGCATACACTCTTATCATTTTGCTTGTTTAATTTTTTCCTGAACGGTACAAATTTGTTCATCGGAGAAAAAATTTTTATTGTGAAAGTTATTTTTATTAAAAGCTGCAGTTAGTAAATGTCCGGTACATCGTTTAAAAGCCCCAAGTCGCAAGTCCTTTTTAATGATTCGACTCATGGACTTTTGCGTGATATTCATCTCACGGGCCATGATTTTCTGTTTTCGGAGCGGATTTCTGTGAATTCTTGATTTAACGGCTTTGATGACATGCGGTGTTCGAACAGAGCGTGGGCGGCCCGACTGGTGGCGGTCTTTTACATCTCCAGTCTCCTCAAACAGTTTTATGCATCGGTAGACGAACATGCGGCTAATCCCTAGTGGCCGGAGCGTTTTGAAGATATAGTTTTTTTTCATTTCACACTTGAAAATCGCTATTACGGTTCTCATTATCTGACCACTCCATGATGAAAGTTGAAACAATTTTAAAATCCCGTTACAGACTAACGCTATTGAGGTTAGCTTTTAAAACATATATGACATTAACGGGGTATGTTCAGTTCTACTATTGAAATAGGTGTGTTCAATGTTGTAACAGTATTTATGTCCCTGCTAAGTAGTGTATAGCCTTATGATTATACCTTATGATTATACCTAATTACCCCGTTTTTTTCCATTTTTACGGGAAATTTATGTAAATGTGACAGGCGTCAAAAATTTTTTCAATAGGAAATTGGGCTGGCCCTCAGGTCAATATTTAATTTTATGTAAAAGTGTGATTTATTCTAGATAAATACTTATACTAATAATTACGAGTATATTTTTTTAATTGTCTTTACTATACTTGTAATTAAATCTTATTGGAAAATAAATACCCGCTATGATAATATCACATTCCTTGCTTGGGGTCTGATAATGCCGAACTATCGTTCACCGAAACTACGCTGTCATCTTCGCCTGCTGAAATTATTTTCGACTGTATACACCCTAAACCACTCTGGGGAACAGGCATATTGTATGTAAGTTCGATGGCAAATGTTTGTAACTACCAAAATATTTGATTTAGACCTACTTTTAGGTATACATACCGATTGGCATAAATTCACCTTCTGATTTCATTTACAAATGTCAGTCTGTCTCTACGTCCGCCCTTCCATCTTAAGCTATGAATCAAAGTACAGGTCGCTGTTGTTTAATCTTCATGAAATTTGACACAAGTAATTTTCTTATTCAAGGACGGACGTTATTGAAATTAAGAAAAATCGGTTAAAATTTAGATATAGCTCCCACATGTTCATCCGGAACATTGCCTCACATCTGACTATTTTCATTAAATTGATGTGCAATGATATATAATTGATGTATATTTTCATTAGGTAAAATTTTTATTAAATTGATGTACAGTTGATTAAACTAATTCATTAAAATAATGTACATTTTCATCGAACTGATGTAAATTGTTGATCAAAGTTATGTAAATTGTTGGTCAAATTGATGTACATTTTTTGGACGAACATTTTTGGATGGACGAACATTGTTGAGGACGCTCTTAGTACCTCAAAAAACAGCATAGTTGCTGTACGATTTGGCTTATGTGGCCCAAAAAAAGTCCCGCATTGTTAAAACCAGCGATGTATTGTCAAAACGTGCGATTAATAGTGAAAATGGGCATATAATTTTAATGTTTTGGCTGAGACTAAGGATAAACGCATAGACAGAAACAACCCAAGAACACTTTTTTGCGTATTCGTTTCGGAGGGACAGTGGAGGGTATATAAAGTTTCTCCTGGCCAAGCGTTAAAAACGTTTTTACTTGTTAAATCTACTGGTAAACTTCAAGGATCTTTTCGTGAAAACCTATTGCCACCACACATTAATGCCTAACCACCGAATTGATAGTTTTGCAACCTTAGACGTACAAAACTTTTGTGAACCAGCAATAATGAAAGCACTTTTCTCCCGTTTCGAGCCACTGTGACTCGCTTGAGTGAACACGAAACGATAAATAACATTTGATTCCCAACTGAAGGCCAAATCATGTTAAACTACATAAAATAGCGAGAAATGAAAACGTAAAACACCAACAACAACAACAATAACGCCAACAACTACATTCCAAGTACTTTGGAACTGAAAAAATTTAGATGAAAACCACGCATTTACCCCTGAACTGCAATTACATCAGCAATGACAAGAGCGGCTACAAAACAAAAATTATGGCAAAAAAAACCATTCCAGCAAAGGCGGATCTACAAGAAGCATAATAACACCAAAACTGTAACACTCCGTAGAGGGCAGGGGGTGGGTGGACGACAGCGGCAGCCAACACGCGCGCGCTGCAAATGAAAGTAACAGCGGACAGAAACAATAAAAAAAAACAACACTGAGGGTTCATTTAATAAAAACGCCTCAAGAATGGACGGGAGGGACCATGCGACCGTCCGACCAGCCGTCGCAGCACTCATACCGTCCGCCAACTAGTTCGACCCACAGCAGCTTAACTGCAATTCCAATTGAGTTTTCGTATATTACACGTCCGTCTGTCCAAATGTACGATACGTTCAGTCGATGACGGTGACTCTTTAAGTTGAACCCCCCGGTTTGTTGTTCCACCACTTCCTTTAACTATTGACGACAACATCTACCCATCCTGATGTTGTTGCTGTTGTAGTTGTTATCGTAGTCGCTTGATGTTTTGTTTGAATTCAAATTTAATTCTCAAATGGGACTTTATGCATTTCGTTGCTGGAATGAGATGTTCTAAATACATATTTACCTTCAAGCACTAATAATACGCTCGACTACTACGCCATACTGTGCTACGATTTTCAGGGTAGGTTTTTCCATTTTTCGCTCCCCCTAAGGCTTGAAAATTTGCCCAACAGGTATTAGCATACAATGCAAGTCATTACAAACAAAACAAAAATTGGTGCGGTCATATTGTGGGAGAGATGGGAACAGATGCTTCTCGTAAACAATGCCATAGCCTAGAGATCGGCATACCTTGGGGCATTTCTAGCAATCTTTTGAAGTTTGATTGACGTTCGGTAGTTTTACATTAGACAAAGCATAAAATCGTCTTGGCAATGTTTTGAAAATGCAAAGAAAATTGTTCATTCTCACAACTGGAAAATGTAGACCTATAATCTTCTCCTGATGAATGTATTTGCGTCAAACATAATTTGTTTGCATCAAATATATTTCTTAAATTAAGTGATGAAAAACGTTAATACGACGTGGCTTTTTAGTTTGCCAAAAATTAAAATAAACTTGTACATCAAAGAAAAGCTTAAAACGCCAATTTCTTTTTCAATTGCCTCAAATAGGTTTTTCATTTTCCTCGAACAGTTTTTCATTCGCCTGAGCTAGTCTTTTCGTTTGCCTTAAATAAAAATTTATGTGCCCCGGAGTTCCTTTAGCTTAGAATACATTTTTTATTTGGCACCTGGGGTTCTCCGGTTGGCCAGCCATTATTTTTTTTGTTATTCAAAATCCGGTTTTTCTTTTATAGTACACAGGGGTTACGATAGCCGTCAAAAAATATTTTTTGCGGCAATCGATTTGTGCTATTTTCAAGCGCAAAAATAGGTACTGGAAATGATAAAGGAATAAAATTAAATTAAATAACAATGAAATGGGAATTAAATTATCTCTGGCTTAATTCTTAAGATGCATTTTAATTTCAAATGCTTGCCACCAGCTCGACCTAAGTGGGGCTTGGCATAGCGTCAGAGAAAAAAATTTATAGATTGCAAGTAAAGGGTGTTTTATATTGGGGTATAGAACTTTAAGTTGGCATCACTTTTTTAACTGGCGGCCATTTTGTCAGCTGTCAAGTGATTAATATTTAGTTTGGTTTGCCATTTCATCATGAACCGGTTGACAAAAGAACAACGCTTGCAAAATGGGCCGAAAATGAGATTAATCTCGATGCTGATTTTCATCACAAAATTTTGTTCAGTGATGAGGCTCATTTTTGGTTGAATGGCTACGTCAACAAGCAAAATTGCCGCATTTGGAGTGAAGAGAATCCACATGAGACCCTTGAGACGCCATTACATCCACAAAAACTGACTGTTTGGTGTGCTCATTGGGCTGGTGGAGTCATTGGGCCATACTTCTTCCGAAATAATGCTGGAGAGTCAGTTACCGTTAATGGAGACCGGTATAGAGCCATGATAAGCGACTATTTTGTTCCCGAATTGGATGGCATGAATGTGGATGAGTTGTGGTTCCAACAAGACGGCGCTACATGACACACAGCGCACGTCACAATCGAATTATTGAAGGAAACATTCGATGAGCGCATAATTTCGCGGAATGGACCTGTCAATTGGCCACCAAGATCGTGTGATTTGACACCATTGGATTATTTTCTTTGGGGATATGTGAAGTCGCTCGTCTACGCCAACAAACCAGAAACGTTAGGGGACTTGGAAGCCAACATTCGTGGCGTTATTGCCAACATACGGCCCCATATGCTCGAAAAAGTGGTTGAAAATTGGACCTGTAGAATTGGCTTTATTCGAGCCAGCCGCGGCGGCCACATGCCCGAAATCATATTTAAACATAAATTGCATAAAATTATCCTTCCAATAATGCCAAATTGATGGACATTAAAACGATTTTCTTGTGTTTTATTTCAATTCGAAGTTCTATACCTCAATAAAAAACACCCTTTACATTCAAAACTCGAAAAAACAGAAATCAGTCCGAAGTTTGTTTATTGTGTTGATTTTGTTCAGTAGAAAAATCTACTGGCAGCAGTTCTCGTTTAATACGTGGCTGTCTGCTCTTAAGTGCACATGCGCTTAATGTGTTTTCACACTTGATGCTTGATCCGACCCGACCCGAGTTTATTGAAACTAGGGAGTTAACCCTGCTTGCAACAAAAAGTCTTTCCAAAAGTTTTTTTTACAAAGTTTTAAGTTTCTTTTAAATGAATGTTAATGAATAGATAAGCATGACAAACGATATAATCCAATAAAATCTGGAATAGTTTTGGGATCATAATATGTTTGTCTACATAATAAAGGGTGTCTGAATAAGAGTGCACTTTTGCAATTTAGTATAATTTTTTTTTGTGTGCTAGTGGCAACTCTATAATTTCAAATATGTTTATGCCGATTGTTAAAAATTGAGCTCTTTGCAGAATAACAGCGTTATAATTGTGAAAACTTGTTACAAAAATTTGAAAGTTATGCTGAGACCGCTCCTAAACTTCAAAGAAATTTCGGTCGAGACATTCGAAAAGCGGTACAAAAATTATAATTGATTGACGAGAGAGTTGCCAAAAACCCTAAAACATCAATTCGGCATCGTTCTCAAGAACTTTAAACTTTGCGAAGTACTACACAGCGAATTTTGACAAAAGACCTCCACCTTCTTGCATACAAAATTTAGCTAACTCAGGAGCTGAAACCAGCAGATAATGGAAAGCGCCGGCAATTCGCCTAATAGGAAATGGAGTAAAGTGAACTCAATGCCAATTTTGTACCAAAAAATCTATCAGAGCATTTTCATCATCTTGGCTTTGTGAATTCCCGAATTTGGGACTCAGAAAATTCACATGCGATCCAAGAGTAACAAATGCACGCACAACGAGCAACTGCGGATTTTGGTCAAGCCGTGTTATGATAACTAAAAAAAATATTTTACCGGTTTTAGTTTTTTTATATTCTTTTTAATGTTTTAATGCTTTAAAATTATTGCCCAACAAATTAATAAAAATTGATTTGTTTTTTTCTTAAATCTTTTTTTTTAATTTCCAGTAAAATATTTCTGAATTCGTAAGAGAATGTAACGGGTGGCCCAAATGAGACCTAGTGATGTTAAACACGTATAACTCTTGTAATATCGGTTTTTTTAATGATTTATTTTTATATATCAAATACATTTTATGTTTAAAATTATTACCCAACAAATTAATAAAAATTAATTTGTTTTTTTCTTAAATAATTTTTTTTTAATTTTCTGTAAAATATTTATCTCAATTCGTAAGAGAATGTAACGGGTGGCCCAAATGAGACCTAGTGATGTTAAACACGTATAACTCTTGTAATAACGGTTTTTTAAATGATTTATTTTTATATAATAAATACATTTTATGGAAATTTTTGCGTGACTATGTGAAATATGACATCAGACAAATGACCACCATTTTGCTCGATACAGACATTGGCTCTTTTTAGCGCATTTTGCATTACACGGCGTAATGTTTCTGGTTGCAGAAGCCGTAGTTCGTCTCAAATATTCTGCTTGAGCTGTCCAAGTGTCTGTGGTGTGTTAACATACACTTTGTCTTTAAAATATCTCCATAAAAAAATCGGGCGCAAGGAGGCCAAGGGAAATCTGCATTTTTTGAAATTATGCGTTCACCAAAAATTGCACGCAGCATGTGCATAGTTTGCCTAGCAGTATGCGCAGTGGCTCCATCTTGTTGCACAATTTGAACTTTGTATGGATACATCTTAAGATCCAACTTTAAGATTCTCTGTAATGTTGTTCTGGGTATACCCAATTGGTCGGTACGGCGACGAGTTGTGACAGATGGATCATTTACAACACTGCTGCACAGCTTCCACGTTCTCTTCGGTACGAATATTTCGATGAGCACCTCTTCCTGGACGGTCGGCAACTGAACCCAGTTCCTCAAAACGGCGAACTAAACTTCTAATCATGGAAGATGTGGGCGCTGATCTTACGTTGAAAAAACGGCTATAATTTCGCTGCGTCAGAACAATTGATCGTTGAGAAGAATAATAAAAATCAATAATTTTAATGCGTTGTTGTGGACTGTACGTATTCATTTTAAATTTCCAAGAGTTCAGTTATAATCTGCAAAAATAAAAAATAAATTATGTTAAAAAAGTAAAAAGTTATTTGTGTTTCACATCAGCTGGTCTTATTTGGGCCACCCTGTATATCTAAAAGAATAATCATTTCTAAACTATGGTAATTTTCTAACGTTATTCGTGACTTCACATGCCACAGGGAAGAAATAAGTGGATTGAAAGACGCTGCCAACATGTTATAGACGTCAACGTTTTACCTCAACCTTAATTATTTAAACATGTTCTGCAATCTATATTTTTTTAAATAATTTGTTAAAAGTGAAAGTCGTTCAAAAAAAATACATTTTTTTTGGAACTGCCTTGCAAAAATGCTTTATATGCGAAGGTGTACTGCGATTTTTTTAGATACGGTCTTATGCACATATTGGAATTTAAATAAAAAAAACAATGTACAAGGTATCCAAAAAACCCGATTTTACTACGTACCCCAATATGGATTTATTTTAAATATGTGACGCGCAAAATAGAAAGGGACCTAAGGTTAAAAACCAGTTTTGTTCAGGAGAGCCATTTTAAAGATTAGGTCCCTTTCTATTTGCACTTAGAATCGTCGAGTTCACTTTCATAAAATGCGCATATCTCTGGGGGGGAACACTTTTGGGGCATGGGATCGGTTTCATTCGATGCTCAGATGTTGTTCACATCAAAAAAAGGAAAAAAATGAAAATTGATTTTTTTTTACCCTTAGGTCCCTTTCTCTATGCGCTGTCACATATATGTATGATATAAACGTCGGGCTCATGGATCCAATGGACACAAAAAATACTACTTTAATAACGAACTTATGATGAATTAGAAAAAGGTTCGGCCTGGCCGAACCAAACTACCTTTTTGATTGTTACTGTTGAATGCCCTAAAGTGAATATGACATAATTTTCTGAAATTTCAATAAATTACTAACAATTTTTTGCGCTAACTGTACCAATTTCTTCGTTACACAATTTTTTAATATTTTTATTAAATGTGCAAATTTGTTTAACCGAAATAGTAAATTTTTCCGTGTTCCCTTTTAGCTCTAAAATTTATTATAGAATTTTTTAATTTTCGATTTTGGAAAGTGACTGCTTGAAAAGTAAGGACGCATTAAACGTCTTTAAATAGACACGTTAAATGAGACCCGGAGCTCAAAACTCAGTGATTTTTATTGTCGGGTCGTTTCTTACAAAATGGAAAATTTTAACATGCGTTCATAAAATGTCAGTAGGAAAAAAATAGAAAAAAATATAATTTTCGCCAATTTTTCTAGACGAATTCAAAGAGACCACAAGGTACATAATGGTTGTTCGCGTATGTTGGTCTTACAGCAAAACTGTCAGACATCAATTTTATTTCACAGACGAAAAAAGAAATTATACTATGTGATCCATCTAGAGGTATTTTTTCAGAACAAAAAAAATATAAAAATTTAAGTGTGGAATCTTTATTGGTATAAGTAATTTGAAAGTACATTTTGTGGCACTTAGTTTTTGAAAATAATTTCCTTAAAATGTTGGCAACTGTATTATGGAAATGAGCGTTCGTTCGGTGAGAACCGGGAAGATCCGCTGGTTTCCGCCAAAATTTTGTTCAGTGATGAGGCCCATTTCTGGCTCAACGGCAAAGTCAATAACTAAATTGCCGCATTTAGGCTGAAGAGCAACAAGAAGAGGTTCAAGAGGTGCCATTATACCTAGAAAAAAAACTCGGTTTGGTGCGGTTTATAAGCTGGTGGAATCATTGGTGTATATATTTTCAAAAATAATGATGGCCGGAACGTAAGCGTGAATGGTGCTCGCTATCGCGCCATGATATCGATCTTTATGCTACCTGAAATTGAAGCCCGTAATCTTGACGACACTTGGTTTCAACAGGACGGTGCCACTTGCCATACAGCTGCTCAAACAATGGATCTATTGAGAGGTCATATCGAAAAGCAGCTAATTTCACGTTTTGGACAGGTGAGTTGGCCGCCTAGATCGAGTGATATCATACACGCAGAGAAAAAATATAGTTACTATATGGTCACGGCAACAATAGTATGTTCTCTGCAATAAAAGTATGGTTGTCGCAACCTTAGTATTGTTTTTGAATGTAATTTTGACAATAGTATTGCGGCAATATTAATATTGTTAAAATGTAACAAAAGCATTGTTGCCAAATTAAAAAATGAAAATATGGTTGTAGCAACAATATAAATATGGTTGGTGGGACAAAAGTATTGTTTCATGGTTTTTATGTTAACAATAACATGATTACGGCAATCATACAAGCAAAATCGTAATTTATTTTTAATTTGACAATGTTATTTTTACGAATCTTACGCAATAATAGTAGTTTCTATATATAAATTAAATTTTTTCAAAACAAACTACGGATTAGTATAACTGAAATATTTTTAATAAATGAATTGTTTCTACTGTTAAATATATAACTCCCTTTATAAAGAGTTTTATGTATTTTTACATAACTTATTTAATAAAAATCTCTATTGTTGAATACGAGTAACAACTTAACACAATCTTTACAAAAAAATGTGGGGATCATAGCATGGTTGTGTGTGAATAATAATATGGTTGTGGGGATCATAGTATGGTTGTGTGTGAATAATTCTATTATTGTGAGGACAATAATATTGTTATGAGGATCATAGTATGGTTGTGTGTGAACCACACTATTGCTGTGATGATCATAATATTGTTTTGCCACAACCATATAACCAACAATAGTATGATGCTCTTCGAATATTGTTACCGCAACCATACTTTTTTTCTGCGTGCACCTTTAGACATTTTTCTTTGAGGTAACGTATAGTTCCAAGTCTATGCTGACAAACTAGCTACGATTCAGGTTTTGAAAGCCAGCATTACGCGTGTAATTAAAGCCATACCGGTCGAAATGCTCGAACGAGTCATCCAAAATTGGACCCTCAGAACGTACACTCTTCTGAGGCGTAGTAGCGGCCAACATTTGAAGGAAATTATATTCAATAAATAAATGCCATAAAATATCCTTTCAAATTACCAATAAAGATTCCACACTTGATTTAAATTTTTATATATTAACCCTAAATAAAGAAAAAATTTTCACTGACTTTCGCATCATTCAATTTTTGCCGAAAAACTTTATTTTCACTTTGTGTTTGTTATTTACGCCTCTTTGTCAGCGTCATAATAGTGCAACGCACACAAAATTTCCATAATTTGGACTTTGCCATAAACAACCAACCCCAACAAGCCGGTCATCCCCGACTCGCCCCGGCCAACGCCCCACACTAGCCTCGCATAAAAGCCAACATGGAAGCGTGGAGGAATGATGGTTAAAATGTAAATACTTTTTTTACCGACTAGACAGTGTCTGTCTGGCTGGCTGCATGCTTTGAACTGTTTGATAAAGTTGCATGCCACATAGTCTGTGGCAAGTTTAAGGACACCAGCCCACAAAGAGAAGTTCTTGTACCAAAAAAAAACACGGAAGAACTACAAACAGACAACAAATAATGCTTCGAAAGAGGAGACTTTGAAAATATGTATATACGATATATACACATATATAAGTGTGTTGGTGTGTGTGTGCGATGATGATGATGACGCTGGTGATGCTATGCCACATTTCCGCTTCAAAGCTTGCATAAGGAGAATATTTTATAGTTTCCAATGAATAGTGGCAGCAAATGGGAAAATTGTGGCACTTGAATTCAATAAATACCAGCATGCGTACATACGAGTGTACTTGTGTGCTTGTGTGTGTATGGAGTGTGAATACTAAATGCGTATGTATATGTGATGATATAAACGACCATTCATTCATTGATCTTCAGTGAAGGACTTCTCCACCATTCTCAAGTGTACGAAAACGAGACATTGAAGGCAGACAAAGGGGCCTGGTAGACTGGTCTGGCAGGCTGGACAATATATACACGTTCTACTATATGTACATACATAAATACATATATACATACATACATATAACGATGTGAAATCGTTCTTCCTGCTTATTTTTTTTCGTTCGTTCTTGTGTAGACATACGAGTACTCGTATTTGCCTCACTTCAGCAAGCCATGAAAAATACCATCATTTTGCGAGATGATGCCCGGATTGCCAATGCAATTGATTTTGTCGTTGTTGTAACTTTCGTACACTACAACAAATCGCAATGAGCCTTGAATGATGCAAAAAAATAAAAGGTAGTTACAGGTTTGCAGTCGGACACACCACTTAGCCCGGCGTTCAGGCTGAACAAAGAGTTGAACAAAAACGCCACTAGAGTTTGGCAAGGAACCTAATTTAGCGGAAACCAGTTTTAGAGTACAAAAGTGGCTTGATATCAGAAAGTCCCGCTGAGTTTATTTAATTATTCTTAACACATTCAAGGTCGCCGCATAAGAGATATGGACGGTTACGCTAGCTCTAGTGTCATAAATCATGAGTGAAGACAACTTTTCCACAATACCAGGATTTTTTAAAAAAAAACTGGTCTTGCTTTAAAACGGATTTTAAGTACATCAAATTTTTATCAACGCCGAGAAACTCAAATTTAATTTATTTGTAAAATGAATCTAGGATATGAGTACGAGGGCTGCTATATACATTTCTGGCATAATAATGAAATTGCGACTATTTATCATCAAAAATGGTTTTATTCTTTTCAAATTACTCTCCAGCAAGCGTTTAAAAACCATGTTTTGGAGGTGTCTCAATCGGAGTGAAAAAAGTGTTCGACAATTAGTTTGACCACATGCAAAAGTGTATAAATCAACTTTTGCATGCGCTCAAACCAATTGTCGAATCACTTTTTCCACTCCGATTGAGACACCTCCAAAGCATGGCTTTGAAACGCTTCAACAGCATCTTCTGGCGATGAAAATCGTTGACCGCGCATTTTTTTCTTGATGTGCGGGAATAAAAAGAAGTCATAGGGTGCCAAGTCAGGGCTGTGCGGTAGATGAACCATCAACTCGACGTTTTGGCCGGTCAAAAACGCGCTGGTTTGAGCCGATGTGTGGGAGCTCGCATTGCCATGGTGCTCAATGATTCGTCTTCTCTTGTTCGTTTTTCGAATTTCTCCGAAGACTTCAGGCAAACAAATTGTGGTGTACCACTCAAAATTGACCTCTTACGTTGATCAAGCGGAACAGTCGCCACATGGCCAGTTTTGCCGAAGAAACAGGCGACCTTTTGCTTCGAAGTGCTTCATCTACGAACAACTTTTGTTGGCTTTGGCTCGTCTTCGAAGACCCACACGGTCGATTGCTGTTTTGTTTCGGGCTGATACGCTTAGATCCATGATTCGTCAACTGTGACGATCTTATAAAAGTCTTTTGAAGCACCGCAATCGTATTTTTTTAAAATTTCTTTGCTCCAATCGACACGAGCCTTTTTTTGAGCGATTGTCAAATTGTGCGGGAGCCAACGAGAACAAACCTTTTTTACGGCCAGGTGTTCATGCAATATCGAATGTATGCTAATGGAAGAAATGCCCAAGGATGCCTTTATCTCACGGTATGTCACATGACGATCTTGCATTATCAGTTCACGTACGGCATCAATGTTCTCTGGCACAACGGCAGTTATTGGACGACCTTCGAATACATTAAACCAGTTTTTCACAGTGCTATAGGATGGTGCTTCATCGCCATACAAAGATTTAAGTTCATCGATGCACTCTTGTCGTGATAATCCACGTCGAAAGTTGTGAAAAAATATCGCACGAAAATGTTCACGAGTTAATTCCTAGTTTTTCCAAAATAATTCTTTTCTAACTATTCACTATAAACAGCACAAATGATGGTTGTACGTCAAAACATTCTGAGTACGTTTAGGCTAAAAGATGTCGAACGTTCCAATGGAAATAGCAAATGGCGCCAGCCAAGACTTAGTGTTGCCTAGGCCATAAATATATATAGCAACTCTCGTAACAAAGTTGCAAATCTTTGTTCGTTATATTTCTCTTAATCAAGGATATATCCTTAATACGAGTACTTAAATATTTCAAAAACTGAATACTTTTTTCCACCTTGACCACCAGGACATATGTATAATGGACATGTAAAAGCTTACAGTTGATGAAACCGTAGTATTTATGTTCCAGAACTGTAAAATGTTCTTACATTTGTATGCGTCTTCATGTTAAAAGAAGCCTAATCGATAACAGCTTAGTTTCTAGGAAAAACTTGGATCAAAAACTTGTAGAGGCTATGGCGGTTAAAATGTTCGCTAGTGTTAATCCAAGTGTCAGTCTTTGCAAAAAAGCTTACGTGGACCTTTTTGTCGAAATTTCACAAAAACGACTGGTGAAATCACTTTAAGAGTCCTTAACAACTCCTATGTTGGTCAATAGCAATATCAGTCAGGTCAGCTAAATCCCTAGTAGGAAGATAAATTTGAACACTGGCAGTTAGCCAGATCAGATTGTGTGCAGATCTCCCTCTTCATCCACACACCTATTACAGCAGTCCCTGCTTAGGTCTCATTAAGAGCCTTAGAACCAGGCAGAGTCCTTTCATGACGATACGGTTAATGAGAAATAGCGTCAACAGTGATCCTATGTACCCAAAAGGACTACATCTGCTCGATGAAAGTCCACCTCTGATTGCAAAAGAAGCTAGGTCGAGCTCAAATTCTTCTATTGCTGTACAAACAATAGCATTTGTTCAATCATTGTAATTTCTGCCCAAAAGTGCAAGTGTCCTTGAATGAAATTCCTCCCCCTCTAACAAAATTAGATTAACAGAACTCAACTATTGACTTTGCGTCTCTATTTGCCCAAATAATTTATTTGTTATTTGTGTTTATCACACTTTCAGTCCGTAAATAATTTTTATTTACTCACACCGAACGAGTGCTGTTTACTTTGGATTCAGACGTGGATTTGGAGGCGCGTGCCCCTCTTTCTGTAAATGCTGTTCCCAATTCGTTTGAAATATTATTAATTAATCCTTTGGTATACAGACGTCTTTCGTCTTTTTTTTGTTTTATTCTGTTCCATTTTGTTTATTTGATTTCATTGCGCCTCTTTGTCTCACCCTTCCTCGGCCTTTGGCTTGCCACCTCTTGGATGTGGATGTTGTCTGATGTGTTTCACTCATGTTTGTTTTAAAATTCCGTTTAGGTTAAACGGCTAAAGTTTTTTAATACAGTTTTGATTATTGGCGTTGTTGTTTTTACTGTAGTTTGGTTCTAAAAACACATGTGCTTTATAGCTGCAGCGGGTCATATGAATGGAAACACCCGAAACTTTTAATGAATGTTTTCATGTTACCCCTCCATCTAGCCACACCACTGTTTTAATAGCCTACCTCAAAACATATGGTTGCTACGATTGATATTGAGATAGTGGCTGTTGTTTGTTTTTTATCCAAAAATAAATTTGTTTATATTTATAAAATGAGAAAATGTTAAATATTTACTTAATTTCTCTCTTTGTCTCTTTCTTTTCGTTACAGGTAAGAATTTTGTTATGAAGAAACAATGAATGGCAAGAGGTAATTGAACTTTGGACTATGGTTTTATTCAAAACATTTCAGCAGTCAAGGTGTGTCTCAAAGAAGGACTTTCTTGTTTTACAAGCATTAACTGAATCGTTAATAATTATCCCTGTAGAAGAGGGAGTTTTCCCATAAGACACTGTAAAAGTTGAAATGTATGGACAGAGAACAGAATCGTTCCAACAACCGAATGATTAAGGTTGCATGCACCTCGTATATTCTATCAATACAAGCAAATTTTAGTTGATGCTCGGCAATTGTTAGTGATGGAAGCTGAAGTATCTGAGGAGCAAAGTACAGGGTGTCCGTCGGGAAGGTATACTACTTTGTATTATTTCATTGTAATCCTGGCTGTATGCGATGTGGCACCGTCTTGTTAATATCACATGTTAATCAAGCCCAACGTATACAGTTCTGGCGTTAAACATTTTTCAATCATGTCACGATATCGCTTTCCATTGACAGTTACCGTTACGCCGTTTTCATTTTCATAGAAGTAAGAACCAATGATTCCTTCCGACCAAACTGCACACTAGACTGTCACTTTTAATGGATGCGAAGGTAACTAATGAATAATTTCAAGGTTTTTCATTGCCCAGAACCGACTATTCTGTTTATTCATATATCCATTGATATGAAAATGTGCCTCGTCACTCATTATGATTTTTTCATAAAAGCCGGTGTTGTCAAGGGCGAGCTAATACATCCTATTAGCCTATGTACGGCGGCGTAAATGGTCTTGTGGAAGAAGCTCTTGTGTCAACTGAATCTTAAATGGAAACAAACGCAAATCCTTGTGCAAAATTGTGGCCAAAGTTGTTCTTTAAAGACTAAGCTCCTGAGCACGGCGTCGAATTGAGGTTGATGGATTGTTTTGAACACTTTCTTGAGCGGCAGTAATGTTTTTGGCAGATCTTGCATTACGTTGTGGTCCATGCTTAAGCCTATCAGCTACAGACCCTCTGTCTTCTAAATCATTTACTACACGATAAATAGTGCGTTATGATGGCACTTTGTTTCTCCCAAAAATTTCACGTCACTTTCTCATCGTCACAGTAATCGATGATTGATTTTGATAAAATGTTTTAACGATTAAAACACGTTGGTTTATCGAATATTTTTTCGTAATAAATGTGCAACGTCTCTACTTCACGACTGCCAAATATGAACTGCCAAGACTAATGTTTACCAAAATGCCGGCAAAACAAAGTAGTATACCTTCCCTGCGGACACCCTGTATCAGCAACTCCAGAAAAGAATACTAAAAAATCCACATTCGCATTTTTATTGGATACAGAAACTGTGTGCTGTTTTTCGAGGTTAAAGTTATCTTTTTTACTTTATCCTTGACAAACAGCTAGAAGATTTTTATTGAAACAAGTGAAGTGAAAATTAAGTTTGGAAGCTTATATAACCTCCATCATGCATTACGGTGTAATGTGAAAAGATTGTCAAGGGAGCGTGGCTTCCTAAGGTGGGAGGTGCCACGCCCTCTTGTGGTTATTTTTCATTATACATAAGTATTCTATAATAATAGCCTAATTATTGATTTTTTCTATTAAAATATTAGTACGATCAGTAAAAACGTGATTTGATTTTTTTAAAGCGATCGTGCCACAGCATACTTCGTCTTCTGGATGTGTTTCGATCCATGCCAACATCATACGTTCAGAATATCAAAGTCATATCTCTTATATATGATCCATCTAGAGATATTTTTTCAGAACAACAAAAAAATGCTTAGCTCGTTTGTTTTATTTTGGTCTGTTGCTTTTACACTTTGAACAGGGACCTCTTGCATCTATATTTAATTAGAAGACAAGTTTTTAACAAAATGGCAAAGTGACATTGATTTTCGTGGCTGCACACTGCTTTTATCTTTATTTCGGGTCCGTCACAACCCTCTTCAGACAGCTGTGCTGGAATGGTTGAAAGTAAAACCGAACTCTATAAGGCCAGGCTCTCCCCAAACGAATGAGAACTACTGTTGTAAACCTTACTTTTAAATTTTTTTCACACAATTGCCCACGAAAATACAACTCACTCGTGCCACTTCTACTGAGACTCCAACTTTTTGCAATAACTCCAAAATAAGACAAGGACTTTTTATGCAAAAAATCGACATTTTTAAAATTTTTAAATTTATAACTTTATACTCGAAAGATAAAGAAATTTTTATTTTTGTATATGTGACAGCGCACAGAGAAAATGGTAAAAAATCAATTTTAATTTTTTTCTTCTTTTTTTTTTGATGTGGACAACATCTGAGCATCGAATAAGACCGATCCCATGCCTCAAAAGTGTTCCCTTCCAGAGATATGCGCGTTTTATGAAAGTGAAGTCGACGATTCTAAGCGCAAATAGAAAGGGACCTAATCTTTTAAATGGCTCTCCTGAACAAAACATTTCATCAACTTCTCACTTTTTTTTGATGTGGACAACATCTGAGCCTCGAATGAGACCGAACCCATGCCCCAAAAGTGTTCCCTCCCAGAGATATGCTCGTTTTATGAAAGTGAAGTCGTCGATTGTAAGCGCAAATAGAAAGGGACCTTATCTTTAAAATGGCTCTCCTGAACAAAACATTTCATCAACTTCTCACTTTTTTTTTGATGTGGACAACATCTGAGCCTCGAATGAGACCGACCCATGCCCCAAAAGTGTTCCCTCCCAGAGATATGCTCGTTTTATGAAAGTGAAGTCGTCGATTGTAAGCGCAAATAGAAAGGGACCTAATCTTTTAAATGGCTCTCCTGAACAAAACATTTCATCAACTTCTCACTTTTTTTTTGATGTGGACAACATCTGAGCCTCGAATGAGACCGAACCCATGCCCCAAAAGTGTTCCCTCCCAGAGATATGCTCGTTTTATAAAAGTAAAGTCGTCGATTGTAAGCGCAAATAGAAAGGGACCTAACCTTTAAAATGGCTCTCCTGAACAAAACTGGGTTTTAACCTTAGGTCCCTTTCTATTTTGTGCGTCACATATATAAGTGGCAATTTTTGTTCTTTTTGTGACAAAATTAAAATGAAAAACGTTAAAGTGAATCTGTTTGGTAAAGACGCCTTTGCCTTACCGCGAAAATCGAAGCAAGCAAATCGTCATTTATTTACATAATTTTTTTTTTATTTGGATACTAATTAATTGTCTACTTCCTTAAAAATATAAGGAAAAAAAATCGAGATTAATTGGTTGGTATTTGGCTCATTTATTTCCAAAATTAACTCCATGGTAGGGCAAACACAAATTTAAGAAATATACAAGATAATGCATAGGTGTAACACACTTTTTTTGTAGGTCTCAACGGATTCTGCAGGGAAAAAAATCGTTCAAATCGGTTCACTAATACAAAAGTTACATGCGTGTAAAAAATTGTTTAAACTCGAGGCGCTCAACTTGGGTGCCCTGTAGCTCCGCCCCTGCATACCGTCGGTAGCACAAACTCAAATCTTAAGCTTGAAAACTGCTCTTTTATAAGTGTGTAAAATTTCATAAAAATCCGACAAATTATTTCCATTTTTTTAATCTCGTCCCACTGTGCGGCGGCTCCCTGCTTATTTTCGAAGAAAAATGGCCGATTGATGCTACCAGCCCAAAATCCACACGAAACACTGACTCGTTGTGGATGCATTGGCTTCTTAATAGTCACGTGTGGGTTCTCTGAACCCCATATGCGGCAAAAATGCTTATTGACATAGCTACGGATATGAAAATGAATTTTATCTGAAAACAGGATTTTGCGGTAAAATTCTTCATCTCCTGCCCATTGGCTGCAGATTGTTAATTGACAAAGTTCAAACTATCTATTAAAACTAGAAATTTAAAAAAATTATCAATACTTTTTTTTAAAGACGATTCATGTTTAAAATGTTAAATCGCCCACCCTAAATTATGCAAGCTTTCCCTTTAAATGAAAAACTTTTAGTTGGAGCCACGGAAAATATACCAAAAATATTGTGTTGTTCGTAACTAAGGACAATTTTGTCCTAAGCCTCACTTGTTTTCGACAAAATATATGCCATGGTTGGACTAACGAAAAGTCCGTAATGCCACTCCTGCAAATAAAACCAACAGAAGGGAAGGAACAGATTATAAAAGAAAATCAACAAAGTCGTCTTCTCGTTAAGTGAAAATTTCAAGAACAACATTTGAACCCAAAGGAATCTTCAAGGATACGCGTTGCATGGCAAATTTCCATTTGTCGACTTAAGAGTGAGTTGTAATAAAGATAATGTAAATGGAACAAATTATTTAACAGCGGCAAACTCATGCATCCGATATGTAAATGTTAGGGTGTACCCAAACTTTTTTCTGAAAATGTTCATAATAAGAAGAGAAACAAAATTTCTGGACCAAAATTTCTGGACCTTCTTAAGGACCTAGAGGCATTTTGAGTCATTCTCAGTTGAATTTCAAAATTTCTATTTTTTTGGCTTCACAAAAACTATCCTTCGCCAATGCCTTAAGACTTTCAGCTGTGGATAGTTCTCCTCGTTAGGACTTTGGCACACTATCTGAGGTTGGTAATTTGTTTTTTTTTTCGATCAAAGGGCGACCAAAGTTAATATGCCAATATGGGTACTCAAATCAAAGCCCATTTAGAAACAAATCTAAATAAAGTGTAATTTTGAAGTTTGTATGAGATTAGCCGAAATGGCCGAAAAACACTAACCATTTTTTGCGCTTTTATATTGTAGGGATGGTGAAGGTTAAAAATCGTTCGGCCGAACTTAACGACGTTGACGGCGTTGTTTTAAATTCATATTATTTTAAATACTTTATCATAGGGTGGAGAGTAAATTCAATTTGTCATTCCCTTTGCAACACCTCGAAACAGTGACCGACGACCCCATAAAGTCTATATATTCTGAGTCGTCGTAACATTCTACGAGGGCTGCTATATTTATATATTTCTGGCCTAATAATGAAAAAGCGAATATTTATCATCAAAAATGGTTTTATTGTTTTTCAAAGTATTCTCCAGCATGAATTATACACTTTTGCATGCGCTTAAACCAATTGTCGAAGCACTTTTTCCTCTCCAATTGAGACACCTCCGAAACATAGTTTTTGAACGCTTCAACAGCATTTTCTGGCGACGAAAATCGTTGACCACGCATTTTTTTTGATGTGCGGGAATAAAAAGAAATCATTGGGTGCCAAGTCAGGGCTGTACGGCGGATTATCCATCAATTCGACGTTTTGGCCGGTCAAAAAGGCGCTGGTTTTGAACCGATGTGTGAGAGCTTGCCTTTTTTGTTTCGGGCTCATACGCGTAGATCCATGATTCTTCACCTGTGACGATCTTATAAACGTCTTTTGAACCACCGCAATCGTATTTTACAAAAATTCTTTGCACCAATCGACACGAGCCTTTTTTTGAGCGATTATCAAATTGTGCGGGATCCAGTGAGAACAAACCGTTTTTACGGGCAGATGTTCATGCAATATCGAACGTATGCTGGTGGAAGAAATGCCTAAGGATGCCTCTATCTCACGGTATTTCACATGACGATCTTATCTTCTCAGTACCCGCACGGCATTAATGTTCTCAGACACAACGGCCGTTTTTAGACGACCTTCTCGACCTTCGTCTTGTAGCGAGGTCGGCCACGATTGAATTCATTAAACCAGTTTTTTTTTACAGTGCTATAGGATGGCGCTTCATCGCCATACAAAGATTTAAGTTCACCGATGCACTGTTGTCGTGAACTCCACGTCGAAAGTTGTGAAAAATAATCACAGGAAAATGTTCACTAGCTAATTCCATTTTTTGCCAAATTGATTTTTTCAATCACTCTAAACAACACAAATGTTAAAACGTTCATGCTAAAACATGTGAAACTTTCCAATGGAAATGGCGCTAGGCAGCACTTAGTGTTGCCTAGTCCAGAAATATATATAGCAAACCTCGTTTTTTTTACAGTGCTATAGGATGGCGCTTCATCGCCATACAAAGATTTAAGTTCACCGATGCACTCTTGTCGTGAACTCCACGTCGAAAGTTGTGAAAAATAATCACAGGAAAATGTTCACTAGCTAATTCCATTTTTTGCCAAATTGATTTTTTCAATCACTCTAAACAACACAAATGTTAAAACGTTCATGCTAAAAAATGTGAAACTTTCCAATGGAAATGGCGCTAGGCAGCACTTAGTGTTGCCTAGTCCAGAAATATATATAGCAAACCTCGTATGATGATATAGTCCATCTGCCTGTCTAATAAAAGCAAACAGCAGGTCGCATTATTAAATCTAGGTGGGAGAACTTTTGCAGAAGCACGTGTTGAAGGACCGAAACGGTTGGTATTGAAAATGGGCCAGGTCGGTCAAGAGGCAGACATTTTCCCCTCACAAGGGCTGGGTTAATGTTTTGAAAAATCAACAATCATATACTAAAAATGTAATATCGCATGAACTATTTGAATTATGAGGCTTATCTTTGGAACTTATGATATTGTCATGGATAGAAACATAACATAAGAAAAAGTAGGCGTTCCCAAGCCCCCTTAAAAAAATCCAAAAAGTTAAACTAATGAACTGATTAACAAATTTTAACAGAATGAAATCAAAGACTAAGAAATTATTTTTGACTATGTTATGATCAAATTGGATCAAAGGGCGTTGCATAGCCCAGACAACCCTGAACATAAAATGACTATATCTTTTGAACTTTTACGAGATATGAAGATTATATTTGGTTTGATATTGGAATGAAACAAAACATATCCTGGAGGAAAAGTACACGGTTCAACGCCCCTTTAGAAAATCGCCTTTATGGCTTAATTAGTTGACCGATCGTTTTAAAATTTAATAGAATGAAATCAATGATAAGCATGTTTTTATAGATTAAATTGTGTTAATTTTGGACAAGGAGGTGTGGCCCCTCCCATACAATTCTGAACTTTGAAAGGCTGTATCTCATAAACTAATACCGATATGACGGTAGGGAGTTGGCATGAAAATGAACACGCTACGCTTCCATGAAAAAATTTTCATATCGGACCGTAATCTATAATGGAGGCTATACAATCTTCGGCACAGCCGAACTTAATTTGTCCACTTGTTTATGTTGCGCCCTTAATTAATTTCCCTGCAATGCATGCTATAATAAACGACTTCAGGGGCGATACTTCTTGGGCTTTCCATAAACTGGTAAAATGTGATTTGTTTTATTCAATATTTCGTCTCTCTTTAAGAGAAATCTTCAGGAGTTAAATTTTTTACATATAAAACAAAAACTAAATAACTACAGTTCAATTTCAACCATTCGACAGCATAATTAAGCGGAATAGTTAGTTTTTTTTGGTTAAAACAATTCAATTCCTAAGGATGTCTCTTAAAGAGAGACTGAGTATTGAATAAAATAAAGACTATAAATACAAAACCACGAACTCGAGCTTCAATTATATATTCTATTATATCATCTTATAGATGAGGAGGTACTTTTCAAAACATGATTATTCCACTTTTGAAAAAATTTTTTTTTTTTTTTTGTTTCAAAATGTCAATAATTACACCAGGAAAATAATTGAAAAATGCATGATTTCATCAAAAGTATATTATTCCACTTCAGAATGACATTATCCATTTCAAATATACATTTTTGGAACAAAATATAATTAATCCAGAAGAAAAAAAAAAAAAAATTTAATTTCTTTAGATTAAAATGAACCTAATGTTGTTTTATTTCAACTTAATATATCTGATACCTAATTAGTTTCAGCAAAACAAGATTAATCCACAGTGGTTTGAATCAAAACATGATTATTCCAACCAGCCGCATCAAAACAAGATTATTCCATTTTAAATCATGCATTTATTCCAAATATAGAAGTGCCAACTTTTTAAATCCTACACAAAACAATGACTAATCTTTACGCCTTTAATAATGCACCAAAATTTCGGGTTAAATATATAGGGGCATACCCAAGAAACTATTTTCTCAATTTGTGCAAAAACACAAAAAGTGGAATAATCATGTTTTGAAAAGTACATCCTCAGATATAAAAGGTCGAATATTCTTTATTTTTCTACACATTTTATTTCTATTAGAAATAATAACAAAATTTCTAGGTAAGGTTTTCAATTGTCAGATCCACCGCTATGGTACACCCTAATATCCATACCGTCTAGAGGACAATGATGATGTGTTATTGTGTGTGTTTTGTCATGTTGCCACCGAAGGGTGTTGCTGACAATGGCATAGAACGCCGCTTTCTCAGTGTTGGCTGACACTTCAAATGCAACACACTCCATGCGTTCGTGCGTCTATTGCCGCCGTCGCTCTCAGCTAAGGCATGTTGAACAAACAGACAACGGCAGTCGTCCTTTTGGCAAATCCATCATCATTTTCCATGTTGTTAATAGCAGCAGCAGCAGCAACAACCACGAACGCCAAATATGCAAAAATCCAGGCAAATAAAAAATGTGCTACGAAGGAAACCGGAAAAACAATACCGAAATGTCATTATTTGCTGCAAGTGCAGCCGACGCATGTCTACTCATATGTGAGTGTGTCCGTCCGCCAGTTCACCCGGCCGACTGTCTGTGCAACCTGCTCATGTTGCATGAGGATTCGCAATTCTCATGTTACCTCGCTCGTCGAACACTTTGTAATTCAGTCTCAGTGAGTGAATCCATTATTTTATGGCGGCGTATGCAACGAGTGATGAGCAAATGGCAAAACTGTAGTCAGTGCTTTATTTTAATCTAAATGGTTCACAGCAAAAAAAAGATATGAAACGAAACAATCGTTGTTGAAATGTTAATGCAGTGAGTGCACCGAGTGCCGGGAGCATTGTTATCCTGCAATGCATGGAGTGCAAAGTAATGCAACCTTAACCCTTTGATCAAATTCAGTAGAGGAATGCAGACACAAACGCTATTTTGTTGTTTTGTGAGAAAATCTTTTAAACACCTATGTGAGGAAATATTTAAATTTAAGAAAAAAATATCGAGGATACCGGACTAGATAAGGTTGAGATGACGAGTTTACTTAGGGTCGACAAAATTCGGTCCTTTATGCTTTTCTTAAGAACACGGAGTATTAGAGAGGAGGGGAGCGAAAGATTTTAAAAAAAGTTAATAATGAATAAAATGGAGAGCTCTGGTATATCGTTCTTAATTGTTCTTATTGACTTAACTAAATCAGGAAGATTTTTTAATGATTTGAACGAGGGGTTCAAGAGGAGCATCTGCTCTGTAGTAAAGAGTATTGAAAAAGCTGCACGTAGGCGAGAAAATACTCTTGTATTTCTTTGTAGAAACATAGCTTCTCCAGAAGTCTAAGTTTGACTAAAATGCCATTTTTTTGGTAACAATATAACAGAATATTTGTAATTATTGTAAATTACGAGGGCGGTTCGGAAAGTTCTTAGCCTATCAATGAAAGAGAATAGTTAGTTTTTCAAAAATATTTTTATTTTTCAATATAATCTCCTGAAACTTCAATACACTTAGTCCAACGCTTATCTAGCAATTCTATCCCTTGATTAAAATAGTTTCCCTCAAGGTCTTCAATATAGTGGTTTACAACTGTAATTGCATCTTTATTTCCTTGCCAGCAAGGAATTTTTTTAGATTTGGGAACAGTTAAAAGTCACTGGGAGCTAAATCAGGAAGATAAGGTGGGTGGTCAAGCAACTCGTACTTTAATTCGTTCATTTTAGCCATTGTTAAAACACTCTTGTGCGCTGGTGCGTTGTCTTGATGAAAAATTATTTTTTTGTGTTGTAAGCCAGGACTTTTTTTTCTCGAATTTGTACATTTAATTGATCTAAAAGGTTGCAATAGTACTCTGAATTTATTGTTTTACCCTTTTGCAGATAGTCAATCAATAAAATACCTTTATAGTCCCAAAAAACCGTTGCCATAACCTTACCAACCGATTGAATTGTTTTTGCCTTCTTTGGGGCACATCCTCCAGCTTCAGTCCATTGTTTGGATTGTTCTTTTGTCTCTGGAGTATAGTGGTGGATCCATGCCTCGTCAACAGTTATGAAACGACGCTTAAAATCCATTTTATTTCGCTGAAAACGATCCAAACAAGCTTGAGAAATATTCATTCTTATGCGTTTTCGGTCAACTGTTAACAAGTGCGGCACCCATCTTGCAGAAAGCTTTTTCTTCTGTAGTTCTTCATGCAAAATTAAATAGACTCGATCATTTGAGATGCCCATGATATTAGCTATTTCACGCACTTTTATTCGTCGATCATTTAATACCAAATCATGCACTTTGGCTACAATTTCTGTTGTTGTTGCTGTTTTTGGACGTCCACTACGTGGTTCATCTTCAATGCTTGTACGACCACATTTAAATTCAGCAACCCAATTTTTTACTGTTGCATATGAAGGAGCACTTTCACCTAACACATTCACCATATCATTATGAATTTCTTGTCCCGATAAACCTTTTTTATGTAAATATTTAATGACACCACGCATTTCTAATTTTTCCATTGTTAAAAAAATTGAAGATGCGTCTTTTGTGAACACCTGTTTCTATATGAAGGAGTTGGTAGATCGAAACAAAATTTACCGCCCTTTTTGTGCTAGGCTAAGAAGTTTCCGAACCGCCCTCGTACACAAAGAAGAGGTTTGTGGCCACAATGGAATTTTTTTGGCTACCAAATGATTGAGGTTACATTCACCTCGAGTATTCCATCAGTACAACTAAATGGTAGTTAGTGCTCTGCGGTTTTTAGGTATTGGAACTGTTGAAGAGGACTTTTGGATTTAAAAATCCACATGCCATACTTGTTCAACGAAAAAAAATAAAAAAAAAAATTGTTTGCTTACACACTTAATGTTCTCGTAATGTGAGGAAAAAGTTAAAAAGATGTTGGTTGGGTGACTGGCAAAAATTGTGGTTAATTGATTGGCTTATAGTCATGAATACTCGTAATCAAATCATTTTATTTTTAAAAAATTCCATTAAACAACCCATTTTTTTCGTTATGCTGAAGCTTTAATTATTATCACTAATAATTAGTTAAAACAAAAAAAAAATAGCTGCAAAACTATTGGTTGCCACAACCACCACTTGTGGCAACAAAATACATTTTTCGACTTTCATTGGTATGACTGAGCAATAAGTTGTGAGCCCGTTGATCATATTTATCATCTTGTGGTATTTCGAACCGAATATCCATTACGATTATAAACACTTCGTGATTGCAATCGAAATTTCTCTTTTGCAACCGAATCATTGTAGCTCCAACTGATTTCAAACAAATTTTTTTTGGTGTGTATATATGACAGCTCATAGAGAAAGGGACCTAAGGGCAAAAAAATCAATTTTCACTTCTTTTTTTTGATGTGGACAACATCTAAGCATCGAATGAGACCGATCCCATGACCCAAAAGTGTTCCCTCCCAGATCTTTGCAATTTTACCAATCTGAACATTGTCATAAAACGAGGCAAGGAATATGCTGTTGAAATTTGTCCAGTCGTGAATGAATCACTCAGTATTGTGCAATGTGGGTCAAGAAGCAGAATAAGTCCACACTTCAGCATGATTAGGTGGTACTGGAGTGTAAGACTTTAGTAGCCGCCCGGCTGCTAAAGTAGTTTTTGAAATAAGTGGGAGAGATGTCCAGTTCCAAAATATGATTTACAGCTATGTCAATAGCGTTAATCTCTGCCTGGAAGAACTTACATTCGTCTGGAAGCCTCGTGAAACTGAAGATTGAAGGACTTGGAATACAATTCCGATCCAAAGCCATACTTGGAAGTGTAATACAGTCAGCTGATTTATAATTATTTCTTGTCGAAATTTAAAGTTTTAAAATTTTAAATTTGACAAAGTCAACTCTTGAAGTTTGTAAAGCTAAATTTCTATATCAAACATTCAGAATAATCGTCAAATATTCACAAAAAAAATATTTTCGGTATTTTCTTTCAAGTGACTTTGACAGAACAGCGACCTGTTTATTTGTTGTTGTGCTAGGGACTTTATCTCGTTTATTGCACCATGTCCGGGACTGCATGAAGCTATCAGATCGATTCAAAGGGACAAATTTCTTTACTAAGTATATCTCAAACCGAATGTGAAAAAAGTTTTTACAAACTAAAAATAACTAGCTAGTTTTAAAAAAAATTTTGGGTAAAAGTTCAGGAACTCATCTAAGAGAAATTTTTCCAAACAAAAAATATCTGAAAGTAGTTTTTCCAAAAAAAAAAATCTCAGAGGCTAAATAATATTTTCTTTAAAAAATATAAATCCGATAGAAACTGAGCAGCGCTGCCAGATTTTTTATTCCAATCCGTGAAATTGTTTTGTCATCACCAAACTAAATGGTAAGTAATCTCAAAATCACCCAAAAAAATAATCTTTTTAAAGGGTTGTAAAAGTAATACTAATTGCCAAATATGTGGCCAACCACCAAATATAGAGCCTTACAGTCTTAGCCACTATATCGAACGAAAGAATATGCGAACGAAAGCCAATTACTCACTTTCGTATCAAGCGGTACTCACTATCTTTTGACTTATCGTTTGCCCAGCCTTACGTGTTGCGATTGAATGAAATTGTTGCCAGAACAAAAGTTTTGAACTTATTTTAAAGTTGCGATGTACTTTTACTCAGCTAACAGCAAAAAAATGTCAATTTAACAAGTCGCCTATACACGAGTATTCTGTTTTTTAAGTTTATGTGGGATAAAAAAATAAATAAAAAGATAGTTGAAAGACTTTTAAACCTATTTGTTTAAGCAAACAATTTGCGAATTTATGAGGCAAAACAATTAATTGATTATTTAATTATAAGTCAGAGTTTTAACGTTATTTTGAGGAACCCCTCATCCTGTGTGTATATGAACTCGATACAAAAGAGGCAATGAAATATCTTGAAACTCAAATGTATTGACTGAAAAAAAAATTAATGTAAACAAACAATATTTTGGGGACGTTTTTTTCAAAATATAAATAATGAAATAAAAGTAAATAATGTGCAGAAACAAAATGCATTAAATCATTTCATTAAATTTCGGCTTGTGTATTTGCCTTTTTGTGCTTCTGTTACCAAACGAAAGACAAAACACAAGTGAGTGATTTTGAAACACAAGTGAGCTGATTGAAATCAGCTGAAATCGTTGGCATCGTGGCCAATGTTTTTAGAGTTGCCATACAAATAGAAAATAAAAATAGTTTCTTTGATTAACGTATTCATTGCCGCTTTATGCTCTAACCGGGGACAATTTAAGTTAAAATGAGATTCTACAAACATGTGACAAAGGACGAAAACCCCGCTTCGACATTTTGAAACTATTCTTAAAAATGGAACATAGATTGACATTTAAAAAAGAAATAATAAAAACAAAACAGAAAATGCATGTCAATGTAGCTGGATATTCCTAATAATTTACAACATCAGCATTTATTTAATGCCAATTTAAAAATATGTTACACAATCAATAATAGTGTCACAAATAATTGTTTAAAATTCAAAAATATATTAGAAATTAGCCCTTAAAATCCACTTAAATTAAACTACAAATCTCCACAAAATGCTACTTTCTCCCAAACCTTAGAAACTTTTTTCTCTACAAAAAATAACTCTGATTGGATTTACAAAAATAAAAATCAGTGCAAAATATCGGGTGATCAATCTAGAGGAATTTTTTCAATAGGGGTTTCACCACAGATACCGCGTGAGTTGTGTTTACGTTTTTTCAGTATTGTTTGCCATTTCATCATGGATAGACTTACACCGCAACAACGTCTCCAAGTTGCGCAACTGTATTATGGAAATAAGCACTGGGTGAGAAACTGTTTCCGACCAAAATTTTGTTCAGTGACGAGGACCATTTCTGACTCAACAGCAAAGTCAATAACCAAAATTGTCTCATTTGGGCTGAATACCAACCAGAAGCGTTCAAGAGGTGCCATTATACGCAGAAAAAACCACGGTTTGGTTCGGTTTATGGGCTGGTGGAATCATCGGTCAATATATTTTTTCAAAAATGATGATATGGCCGTAACCATGAATGTTGCTCGCTATAGCGCCATGTTATCGGACTTTTTGCTACCTAAAACTAAAGCCCGCAATCTTGACGACATGTGGTTTCTACAGGACGGTGCCACTTGCAATACAGCTGTTCAAACAATGGATCTATTGGGAGGTCATTTCGAATGGCAACTAATTTGGACCGGTGAGTTGGCCGCCTAGATCGTGTGTTATAACAACTTTAGACTTGACAAACCAGCTACGATTCAGGTTTTGGAAGCCAACGTTACGCGTGTCATAAACGCCATACCGGTCGAAATGCTCGAACAAGTCATCCACAATTGGACCCTCAAAAAGGACACCCTAAGCTGCGGCCAACATTTGAAGGATGTTATATTCAAAAAATAAATGGCATAAAATGTCCTTTCGAATGAACAATAAAGATTGCACATTTGATTTGAATATTTGTATTGTTTTAGTTTTGAAATAATATACCTCTAGATTGATCACCTGATAAATTAGACTAAAATATCTGAAATATAGTAGAATATATAAACACGAGGGCTGCTATGTATATTTCTGGCCTAACAATGAAAATGCGAGTATTTTTCATTAAAAATCTTTTTATTGTTTTTCAAAGTATTCTCCAGCATGATTTATACACTTTTGCATGCGCTCAAACCAATTGTCGAAGCACTTTTTCCAATCCGATTGAGACACCTCCAAAACATGGTTTTTGAAAGCTTCAATAGCATCTTCTGGCGATGAAAACCGTTGACCACGCATTTTTTTCTTGATGTGCGGGGATAAAAAGAAGTCATTGGGTGCCAAGTCAGGGCTGTGCGGCGGATGACCCATCAATTCGACGTTTTTGCCTGTCAAAAAGGCGCTGGTTTGAGCCGATGTGTGAGAGCTCGCATTGTCATGGTGCACAATGATTCGTCTTCTCTTATTCGTTTTTCGAATTTCTCCGAAGACTTCAGCCAAACAAATTGTGGTGTACCACTCAGGATTGACCGTCCTGCGTTGCTAAAGCGGAACAGTCGCCACATGACCAGTTTTGGCGAAGAATCAGACGATCATTTCTTCGAAGTACTTCTGCCACGAACAACTTTTGTTGGATTTGGCTCGTCTTCGAAGACCCACACGGTCGATTGCTGTTTTGTTTCGGGCTCTTTTGTTTCGGGCTCTTACGCATAGATCCATGATTCGTCACCTGTGACGATCTTATAAAAGTCTTTTGAAGTATCAGGATCGTGTTTTTTAAAATTTCTTTGCACCAATCGACACGAGTCATTTTTGAGCGATTGTCAAATTGTGCGGGATCCAACGTGAACAAACCTTTTTTACGGCAAGTGTTCCTGCAATATCGAATGTATGCTGGTGGAAGAAATGCATAAGAAATGCCTCTATCTCACAGTATGTCACATGACGATTCTAAATTTTCAGTTCACGCACGGCATCAATGTTCTCTGGCACAACGGCCGTTTTTGGACGACCTTTACGACCTTCGTCTGTGAGCGAGCGTCGGCCACGATTGAATTCATTCAGCCAGTTTTTCACAGTGCTATAGGATGGTGCTTCATCGCCATACAAAGATTTCATCAATGCACGGGATTATCCACGTCGAAAGTTGTGAAAAATTATCGCACGAAAATGTTCACGAGTTAATTCTATTTTTTTGCCAAATTGATTTTTTCTAGTCCCTGTAAACAACACAAATGATGGTCGTACGTCAAAACGTTCTGAGTGCTTTTATACAAAAAAATGTCAAACTTTCCAGTGGAAGTGTGCGAAGGCGCCAGGCAACACTTAGTACTACCTAGGCCAGAAATGTCACAGCGCATAGAGAAAGGGACCTAAGGGTAAAAAAAATTAATTTTCACTTTTTTTTTATGTGGACAACATCTGAGCATCGAATGAGACTGATCCCATGCCCCAAAAGTGTTCCCTCCCAGAGATATGCGCGTTTTATGAAAGTGATGGTACACCAAAGATACAGGTATTTAAATCTTTAAAATGGCTCTCCTGGTTTTTACCCTTAGGTCCCTTTCTATTTTGCGCGTCACATATAGCAACCCTCGTAACCTAGAATAACCGAAATCGATTAGAGAGACATATATCAACTCTATAAATAAATCATGCCACATCTGACTAAGGTATATTTTGTTTTCTTTACGGAAAAAAATTAAATTTTCTAAAAATATTTGTCTGTTTTTCCCCCTCCAAGCCAGGGTTTATTGCACGAACTGCCAACAAATTTTGACACATGTCTACCAGATTTGTGAGAAATGAAAAAAAAACATTTTACAACAGAACAAATCCTCCTCACGAATTCCACGTACGCATAACCAGAAAAATTTTAAAAACAAATTTTATGGGAAGATTTATTGTACTCGTATGTCCGTCCTCATCCTTGCGATTTTGGCGAACAAAACATAAAAATTGTTTCGCATGGTTCACATTGAAATGGTGCCAATAAGACATGGTTTTGCATGCTAATACACCGTGTATGGAACGATTAATTATAGCGATAGACACCAGTCACCACATGACATGCATGCAACGACACAACAGCAACAAGACCAGCACATACTGCTCGTATTTCAAGTGCAAAAAGTTAAATATTTTCAAGGCTTTGGGGCAAAGACAGGCGACCTGCCGGCCGACCGTCCGAAAGGGCCCCTTCGGCCAGCAAGCAACCCTTTTGCTCTTGGTCTGTCATCGAACAAATGCACGAAATAAAGTTAATTTGATACGGTGGACAGACGGCAGGCAGGCAGACAAATGCATTAAGGACGAGACCTGGTGCGGTAAGGTGAGGAGCACAGGATGGCCGAGCTTGTGCCGCAGAGTTTCAAGCATTAATTTGCATGTCCTACGGATACAAAAAAGCCAAATTCAAGGGGTTTGCCTGGTGCATACGTCTACGTAGACTCCGTGTTCTTTAAGTTTAATTGTGGTGGTTGAGCGTTGGTGTCTCTGCCACCAGCAAACCCTTCCAAAGACGGACTAAATAGGACTCGAGGCACTCTCGTGTGGATGTTTGAGTGAGTATTGATTAAAAACACTTGACATTTCAACACCTTTTTGTTTATTTAATTGGCACATGTAACGGCGAATGGATGGACGGACGGACGGACGGACGCCAGTGAATGATTGAGTTTTATTTTTCAGCCAAATATTTATTCATGACAAAAACTACAACAAAAAACGACGTAAAAGGTATTAAATGATGTTTAATCACATACCCTCGTTCATCGATAGCCATTGATTAAAATCATATCGTTTGAAGCAGGCCGCGGGACTGACGGGGGGATATGCATTTCAATTTAAACAGTATTTCAATGACTCAATAACAATGACGGTATAATAGCGACTGTGAGGAGTAGGACAGGGGAATGCAACAGCAAATGTCAGTTGAGTGCACGTAGCAAAAATGACAGAAACATGCATGAAGCAAATTAAAACAATTGCTGTCATTCTGCAAGTAAAATTAAACGATAACTTAAATATCCTCACTTTATCCAGCGAAAAAATCAATTACACTGGGCAACAAAATTTGAAGAAAAAAAATCTGCGGCAGTAGGTTTGATAGTCAACTTTAGTTGATTTGACCTCCGATTTGCCAGATTCGCTCTAGGATATTTACATAAACCGTTTTTTTTTTTGGAAAAAAGGGCCACTAACTGCATTATTTGTGAACCGATTTTCAAAAACTTTAGCGCGTTTAGAGGAGAAATTAATCTTTTGCACGATATGCAGCTCTTTTATTTCGGATAAGAATTGTTGAATATACGAATTGCTGGTTACATTTTAAGGGCCGATGTTGATTTCTCGCTAAAAAGAGCCATTGTTTCGTTAGCTGTGTGGCAAGTGGCACCGTCCTGTTGAAGCCACATATCATCTACGAGGGCGGTTCGGAAACTTCTTAGCCTAGCACCAAAAAGCGCGGTATAAACAGTTAAGCGTTTTGGAAACTTCCATCTCTGCTATGAACACATGTTAAATTTTGTTTCGATCTGGCAACTCCTTCATATAGAAACAGGTGTTCACAAAAGACGCATCCGCGATTTTTTTACAATGGAAAAATAAGAAATGCGTGGTGTCATTAAATATTTACATAAAAAAGGTTTATCGGGACAAGAAATTCATAATGATATGTTGAATGTGTTAGGTGAAAGTGCTCCTTTATATGCAACAGTAAAATATTGGGTTGCTGAATTTAAACGTGGTCGTACAAGCATTGAAGATGAACCACGTAGTGGACGTCCAAAAACAGCAACAACCACAGAAATTGTAGCCAAAGTGCATGATATGGTATTAAATGATCGACGAATAAAAGTGCGTGAAATAGCTAATATCATGGGCATCTCAAATGATCGAGTCCATTCAATTTTGCATGAAGAACTACAGATGAAAAAGCTTTCTGCAAGATGGGTGCCGCACTTGTTAACAGTCGACCAAAAACGCAGAAGACTGAACATTTCTCAAGCTTGTTTGGATCGTTTTCAGCGAAATAAAATGGATTTTAAGCGTCGTTTCATAACTGTTGATGGATCCACCACTATACTCCAGAGACAAAAGAACAATCCAAACAATGGACCGAAGCTGGAGGAAGTGCCCCAAAGAAGGCAAAAACCATTCAGTCGGCTGGTAAGGTTATGGCAACGGTTTTTTGGGACTTCAAAGGTATTTTTTTGATCGACTATCTGCAAAAGGGTAAAACAATAAATTCAGAGTACTATTGCAACCTTTTAGATCAATTAAATGTACAAATTCGAGAAAAACGTCCTGGCTTATAACACAAAAAAATAAAAATAATAAAAATAATAATAAATAAAAATAATAAACGCACCAGCGCACAAGAGTCTTTTAACAATGGCTAAAATCAACGAATTAAAGTACGAGTTGCTTGACCACCCACCTTATTCTCCTGATTTAGCTCCCAGTGACTTTTACCTGTTCCCAAATCTAAAAAAAATCCTTGCTGGCAAGCGTTTTACCTCAAATGAAGATGCAATTACAGTTGTAAACCACTATTTTGAAGACCTTGAGGAAAACTATTTTAATCAAGGGATAGAATTGCTAGATAAGCGTTGGACTAAGTGTATTGAAGTTTCAGGAGATTATATTGAAAAATAAATATATTTTTGAAAAACTAACTATTCTCTTTCATTGATAGGCTAAGAACTTTCCGAACCGCCCTCGTACATCCATATCTTCCAATTCGGGCCATAAAAAGCGATAGCGAACACCATTCACAGTAACTGCTCGACCGGCCTCATTTTGGAAAAAATACGGCCCGATGATGCCGCCAGCTTATAAACCGCACCAAACAGTCACTCTTTGTGGGTGCATTGTTTTTTCGACAATCCTTCTTGGATTATCATTCGCCCAAATGTGGCAATTCTGCTTATTGACGAATCCACTGAGGTGAAAATGTGCCTCATCACTCAAGATGATTTTCTTCGAAAATTGATTTTCATTTTCATCATAAGCCTGAATAACTTTAACCCGTTGCTCGCTTGTGTATCTTTGTATGGTTCAAATTGAGTTAGTCTGAGATTGAGAAATGTCAAATGAAATGCAGAAAAAAACTTGACGTTTAGGTGTGGTTCACATTCAACATCAGCCCTTAAAATTTAACCACCCTTTATATGCAAAATTATACAGAAATTTTGAATTTTCGTTAGAAAAATTTATTCACACTTTGAGCTGCCTAAATTTTGTGGATTTTTAACCATTGTCGTATTTTCAGAATAACTCCATTAAAACTTATTAAACTCCTCTTCCAACCAGCTAATAAACTTTTAATCCAAATTAATTTGACTGAATTATTCAAGATTTAGTCAGAAAATTTTGATTATTCCAGATTTTAAAAAATAATGTCTTATTTGGATAAAAGAAAAAACATTTATTGTGGTGTAGTACCCATATGTACTTACTTGAATGGGCTGGATTTTCGGACCTAGACTCTTGCCCATTAGGGTCCAAATTAAGTAAAATATTTTTGTTTCTGCCTTCGTGCAAAAATTTTATTGTTATTTGCTTTCCATATGCACATTAGGAGCTTTTTTTGAGCCAATTATATCTGGACTATATCTAAACATGTGAACAAACTAAGTTTGGCCGTGCTAAAGCTTTTATATCCTCCATCATGGATTAAGGTCCAATAAGAAAATCTTGTCAAGGGGGCGTGGAGAGCTTGTTTCTTCCAAATCCTCTACACAATTTGTATACAATGAAGTGTATAATAATATTCCAATTATTGATTTCTAATCATTGATTTCATTACTTTGGCCATAAATGCGATTTTTAATAGGGGCGTGGCAATGCTATCTTTTTGTACAGAATGTGATTCAATTCGTGTTAATATCATATGGTTCAAATATCTCGAACCATTTAAACTACTAACTAATTTAAAATTTGCCAAGCTGCGCGCTATACCTTACTCAGCTTACAGCAAAAAGGGTCAAGCTATCAAGACGTTTATCTACTTATATTCTTTTATTTGGGTTTATATGGTATAAATGAATAAATGAAAAGATAGTTGAAAGACTTTTTGTGCTATTTGTGAATGCAAAAAATTAGCAAATATGTGATGCAAAACATTTAATTGATTATTTAATTTTAATATGGTTCAAATATCATCGTCATATTTTCAATAGTTCATTGGATATTGTCTTTTAAAGTTAAGGCGTTGCCACACCCCTTGCCTTATTTTACCATAACGTAGTGTATAAGTTAAATAACTTCCTAGTCATTGGTTTAAGGGAGTTTAAATTGTATAACGTTCGGTCCATAGCTTTGGCCATTAATGCGATTTTTAAAGAAGACATAGCACCGCCCACTTTTCATCAATGAAGCCAACATTATATGCTCCAAATATCGCCATCATATCTCTTATAGTTCATGATATATTGTGTTTTTAAGTTCTTGTGAGGGGAAAAACTTTACCTCTTGACCGATTAGGCCCAATTTCAAAGCCAACCAGACCGGCCATTATCATATGATTCGGCAAAATTTAGCCACCCAGATTCAATAGTGCGACATTTATCGAAACACATCGTGGTAGAAAAGAGGGCGGGTCCACGCCTTCTTTAAAAAACGCATTTATGTCCAAACTAATGGACCGATCGTTTTAAAATTTTAACAGAATGAAATCAATGACAAGTCAATTATTATAGACTACACTATAAACAAATTGGGCAAGGGGCGTGGCACCACTTCTTGACCAATCAGGCCCAATTTTAAAACTAACCAGACCGGCACTCATTACATGATTTTGCAAAATTTAGCCACCTAGATTCAATAGAGCGACATGGATCGAAACACATCCTCGTAGAAAAGAGGGCGTGGTCACGCCATCTTTAAAAACGTATTTATGTCCAAACTAATGGACTGATCGTTCCTAAATGTTAACGTAATGAAATCAATGACAAGGCAATTATAGATCGTTAATCCAGGATGTAGAGTACGAGTATATAAGCTGGTATGTTTTTTGTATTAGACAACCGATCCAATTGTACCAACTCTCCCAAAGATAAAGTATGATTTTTAAAATCCATCCTTAATGAAATATAATGTTTACACAACGATTTCAAATTATTTACAATTTTATCGCTTTCTTCTTTGTCAACGCACCCTAGCAAGGAGAAAGTCGCAGACATAAATTTCACTTGAACGCATTTTTAACGATTCAATGGCAACCGCCATAGGTGCCTCCAAATGTAGGGACACCAAAAAAAATAAGAAGACCACAACGCCGTTAAGCAACACCTACAATGTCTTTTGCAACAAACCGAATATTTCCGGCCATAAATTTCCATTCATTTGCTCTCCGTTGACAACAACAATTGTCGGGGCATACTTACAGCGGTGTGTGGGGAGCTTCAATGCTTGAAAGCTGCGTCATCAGCGTCATTTTCGCGTGTAACAGCCATCGACGTCGACAGACTGCGACTACACGCGTTACAATGTCATTTCATTTTTCGATTTTTGCATACAAGTGGTGAAGTACTAAAAAGCCGGATATGTGACAGACAGACAATATTGGGCTGCCTACAGACTCCAACGCCGCCGCCAGGGAGTCTAACGTAGTGTGTTGGTGTATATCAGCTCTGCTCTGCCGGCGTCAGCTCTGCATGCATTAAAAACAACCACAAGCCCGTAAAATTGCCAACACACGCCACCCAAGCCCCTCCGCTCTGGTCCATGTCAAAATAATTTGCATTTTCGTAGATGAATTTTCATTCATCATTTGATTGTTTGCTCTGGCCGTTTGTTGACTTTTGAAATGCATTTTTGCGCTGGCTTCGCTCGTTCGCCTGCATTATTATGCCAAAGTCAACAATTGAAAGCGTTGGACGAACGAGTGTTCGCCATGAATAAATCAATGCGACATTTTGTTGCCATGTTGTGGGCAAGTTCTGTGGGCACCTCTGCCATATAATGATCTGGGGCCAGGTATAAGTGCAATATAGTGTAGAGCTAGCAGAGAGTGTGTTTATGAGTTACGAGGGCATATCAATAATTCCGTGACTTTTCCAACTTCCCTTGTAGTTCTATGAAATGCAACACTGCTCCATCAAGTACCATCTGTTGATAGACTACTGTCAAATTTTAAGAGAGTTCCGTCATTTAGTTTGTGTTTAACAGCTGTTCAAAAAATACAACCGCGCGGGTTTAATTAAAAATGGAAAAAATATGTTTCGATGCTCGTTTATTTTTTGCAGAAAAAATAGCCTATCAAACAAAGGAAAAGCTTGACAAATACTATTGGAACTCTGCACCATCGATTTTAATGGCAAAAATGTGGTTTACTGACTTTAGTTGTCAGTCAATTGAGGTTAAACACCCGAAAATGTCGGAAAAATCCAAGATGTGACAGCGCATAGGGAAAGGGACCTAAGGGTAAAAAAAATCAATTTTCATTTTTTCTTTTTTGATCGGAGCATCCCTCCCAGAGATATGCGCGTTTTATGAAAGTGAAGTCGACGATTCTGAGCGCAAATAGAAACGGACCTTATCTTTTAAATGGCTCTCCTGAACAAAACTGGTTTTTAACCTTAGGTCCCTTTCTATTTTGCGCGTCACAGATATGGTTTTGGCAGATCGAGGAGTAAAAGTGCAATGTGGCTTCGATTTTACATGATCAGATCAGATTGGTGCCGCGTTTGCTCTCAATTGACCATAAACGTAATCGGTGACAACTTTCAAGGATTGTTTGGAGTTGTTTAACAGCAGTTAAAATGAGTTTTTGCGGGATTTTGTAATTATGTATGAATCATGGATCCATTACAAACAACACTCCGGGGACCAAGCAGCAGTCTAAACAATGGGTTTCTCCGGATAAACCGGCTCCGAACAAAGCCATGGTAACTTTGTCGACCAATAAGGATATGGCAACAGTTTTTTGGGATGCACGCGGGATAATCCACATCGCTTACTATCAAAAGGGAAAAACAATAGACGGCGAATATTATGCCTACTTTTTGACCGATTTAAGGGGGATTAAAAAAAAACGACCCCATAAGGCCAAGAAAAAAGTTCTTAATGCACGGGTGCACATATGTGCAGCCTTAATGGCAAATTTGCATGAATTGAGTTTCGAATTGGTACCTCATCCGTTATTTTCTCCAGATTTAGCTCCTAGTGACTATTTCCTATTTCCAAACCTAAAGAATTGACTCGGTGGAAAGAGATTCAGCTCCAACGATGAAATTGTTGATCAAACAAATGCCTACTTCATGGACCTCGAAAAATCCTATTTTTTGATAGGGATAAAAAAATTGGAGAAATGTTGGACTGAGTGTATTGAGCTAAAAAGGAGAATTGGCTCGGTGGAAAGAGATTCAGCTCAAACGATGAAATTATTAATCAAAAAAATACCTACTTTATGAACCTCGAATAATCCTATTTTTTGGAAGGAATAAAAAAATTGGAGAAATGCTGGACTGAGTGTATTGAGCTAAAAAGGGGGTGGGGGATTGAGTTGATAAATATTTTTTTTTTTTTGCAAAAAGAAAACGTGTTTTATTCGAAAAGTCACGGAATTATTGATATGCCCTCGTATTTCGGTGGAACATGAAAGGTCCTCCTTTTTAGCGTTGAAGGAGCGATATTGTTTCATTTGTTCTCAAAACATTAAAAAAAAAACAAAGCGGGGTAGTGGCAACCAATAGTTGTTGGTATAACCGACTTATTGGCTGTAAAAATCGTAATCTTAATGTAGTTATCATTAAACCTTAATACCATTGAATGTTGGTGATTTCAACAGAAAATGTATTTATCCAACGAAATTTTTGCAGTTCGGATGAGTTCGATTTCCAGCTGATTTTTTCTCTGTGTGTACAGACTTTTGTTGCTTGAAATTTAAACAGGCCGCGATATAATGGCTTTGTTGAGCTACCATCGTTTCATATTTAGAACTGTCAACAGGTCTCCTAAACACCAAACTTCTGGAGTTTTTAGTCGACTCAAGGCTTGTAATTCCACAATTCTAGCGTAATTCACACAATAACGGTGAGAATGCTGTGAAGAGTGGTCGAAAGTTGGTCCTTCCGAACAGGCCAACCATTGCGTAGTCACAGCCAACTTTTAAATGAAGTTATCCTTAACTACCTGAATCTCAAACGAAAGCCAGTCACTCACTTTCGTATCAAAACGGAGCCTACTATATTTGAATTATCGTTCGCACAGCCTTACGTATTGCGAGTGAATGAAATTGTTGCCAGAACAAAAATTTTGAACTAATTTTAAATTTGCCAAGCTGCGCGCTATACTTTTACTCAGCTTACAACAAAAAGTGTCAAGTAATCAATACGTTTATCTGTTCTTTTATTTTGCTTCATATGGGATAAATTTATAAATTGAAAGATAAAAAAAAAAGTGAATAAATAATAAAAATCAAAAGATAGTTGATAGACTTTTTGACCTATTTGTGAATGCATAAAATTTGGCGAATATGTGATGCAAAACATTTAATTGATTAATAATTATAAGTCAGGGTGTATTAAGGTAATTTTGATCATGTGCGTATTAGAACTCAAGACAAAAGAGGCAATGAAATATCTTGAAACCCAAATGTATTGACTAAAGCAACTGAAAAAAAATAAATGCAAAGAAACAATATTTTGGGGATGATTTTTTTCAAATTAAAAACAATTAATTAAAAATAAAAAATGTAAAGAAGCGAAATGCATAGATTTAAAAAACAACACTTCTATTGCATTTATTTTATTAAATTTTGGCTCGTATTCAAGGGTTGCTATATATATATTTCTGGCCTAGCAACACTAAGTGTTGCCTGGCGCCATCTGACATTTCCATTGGAAAGTTTGACATTTTTTAGCATAAACGTACTCAGAACGTTTTGACGTACGACCATCATTTGTGTGGCTTACAGTGACTTGAACAAATTAATTTGGCAAAAAAATGGAATTAACTCGGGAACATTTTCATGCGATCATTTTTCACAACTTTCGACGTGGTTATCACAACAAGAATGCATTGATGAACTTAAATCTTTGTATGGCGATGGAGCACCATCCTATAGCACTGTGAAAAACTAGTTTAATGAATTCAATCGTTGCCGACGCTCGCTTAAAGACTAAGGTCGTAAAGGTTTTCCAAAAACGGCCGTTGTGCCAGAGAACATTGATGCCATGCGTGAACTGATAATGAAAGATCGTCATGTGACATACCGTGAGATAGCGGCATCCTTGGGCATTTCTTCCACCCGGCATACATTCGATATTGCATGAACAACTGGCCGTAAAAAAGGTTCAAATCGCTCAAAAAAAGCTCGTGTCGATTGGTGCAAAGAAATTTGAAAAAATATGATCGCGGTGCTGCAAAAGACATTTTTAAGATCGTCACAGGTGACGAATCATGGATCTATGCGTATGAGCCCGCAACAAAACAGCAATCGACCGTGTGGGTCTTCAAAGACGAGCCAAATCCAATGAAAGTTTTTCGTGGAAGAAGCACTTCGAAGCAAATGGTCGCCTGTATCTTCGGCAAAACTGGTCAAGTGGCTTGAGCAACGTAGGAGGTCAATTCTGAGTGGTACACCACAATTTATTTGCCTGAAGTGTTCGGAGAAATTCGAAAAACGCACAAGAAAAGACGAATCATTGTGCACCATGACAATGCGAGCTCTCACACATCGGCTCAAACCAGCGCCTTTTGGACCGGCCAAAACGTCGAATTGATGGGTCATCCGCCGTACAGCACTGACTTGACACCCAATGACTTCTTTTTATTCGCGCACATCAAGAAAAAAATGCGTGGTCAAGGATTTTCGTCGCCAGAAGATGCTGTTGAAGCGTTCAAAAACCATGTTTCGGAGGTGTCTCAATCGGAGTGGAAAAGGTGCTTCGACAATTGGTTTGAGCGCCTGCAAAAGTGTATAAATCATGCTGGAGAATACTTTGAAAAACAAGAAAACCATTTTTGATGATAAATGTGTGGATTAAAATGAAAATACCAGAGGTTTGGTTTTGCTTCTTCTCACTTTAATGGTCAAACAGGTTCTGCCTTACAAAAGAGAATTAAAAGCTAAAGCATAGAAATGGAATGTACATGAAATGGTACCGTAAGCGGTAAACTAATGATATTGTTTTTAAAGTAATTGGATATCTAATACGGGTTGATTACTTAAGTACACGGGGAGAAACAAAGCAATTTTACGACTTAAAATGAAATACTGCTGTTCTGACCGAACAATAAATATTCGCATTCATTATTTGGCCAGAAATATATATAGCAGCCCTCGTAGCTCCCACACATATGCTCATTCAATTATATATGTTTAGCTTTAGAACCGCACATTAACTCAATCTTTGTGAAATTCATCACAAATAAATTCCCTGCACCAAGGATGGACGCTGTTGAAATTGGAGAAAATCGGTTCAGATTAAGATTTAGCTCTCACATACAGGTTCAACCGATTTTATCAAACAGGTTCAACCGAATTATCTTAAAAATTCAAATATGACATTAGTTTTAAAATCTAGCATAATTGAAAGGGACCTAAGGGTAAAAACCATCTTTGTTCAGAAGAGCCATTTTAAAGATTAGGTCCTTTTCTATTTGCGCTTAGAATCGTCGACTTCACTTTCATAAAACGCTCATATCTCTGGGAGGGAACACTTTTGGGGCATCGGATCGGACTCATTCGATGCTCTGATGTTGTCCACATCAAAAAAAGAAAAAAAAATGAAAATTGATTTTTTTACCCTTGGGTCCCTGTCTCTATGCGCTGTCACATATAGAGACCGTCCATAGAGATCCAAAATTTGTTTTTCGATTGGCTTTTCTAAACATCCAGAAGTGCAGGGTATAATAAAGTCAGACACGCCCGATCTTAGCTTTGTTTGCTAGTTTTGTTATCGATATTGGTTTAGGGACAATTTTATAATATGCTTAGGAAATTTAAAAAAAATCCTTTGATATGAAAAATGTTTTTGCTACACTTTGCCAACTTGTTTGTTTCTAACCAAACATTTTTTCAGATAATTTATTGATATATAATTCTATTTTTAGTTTAAGGTTGATATCTTATCACCTTGCAAAATTACTAGCTAATTAATTAAATTTACCCAATCCTACAATACTAATATATGCAGGGTGAGTCAAAAGTTACCATGGGATTTAAAAATCTAATAACTTTAATAATTTTGGCCCATCCTGTGTTTGAGTCAATAAATAATTATTTCCCTTGCCTTTCATTAAAATCACCTTTTTTCGTCTTTTCTTTACTTTCAGGTAAGCTTTGAATGAAAATATTCCACTGGCAGCTTTTTAAACTTTCAAAATGTGTAAGTCTTTTAAATGGGATCTAATTAAGATGGGCACCGTTTATTTAATTTAAAAACTTTAATTATGTTAAAATTTGCTTAACAAGTAGAAATGCAAATCCAAAATAAACAGCAGACAACAAAATTTGCTAGTAAAAAGTTTGCCATCAAAATTATTTACGAATGAAAACGTAGATTAAGAAAGCTCAGCCAAAGCGTTAACATGGCTATGGCAAAATTTGTCATCGTCCTGACAATACCGCCCCCTTTGTGCCAAACAAATGCACTGTCATGATAAAAATCTTTTTTCTCTTGTTGAAATGTCAGTCACTGCAAAAGTAAATACAATGACAGCACTCTAGGTACAGCTACATTATTAATGATGGGCAAACACTTTGCGAGTATGACTTCCAAATACAAAAAGAAAAAATATTGTGATACTCTAATTCCAGAAAGTTTGTAATGCCACGAATTATTTAATGACATGACAAATGACGAAAAGGTCGTTATTTCGTTCGGTGGATACAAGTAAGATGACGATAACAGCAAATACAACCACATTACATGTGCTACATAATCCAGAGGTCACATGGTGCAGAAGGCTTTTGGCCTATGTGCCGAATTAGTCCTTGATCTTGTCTGTGATGGAGTGTCAGTTATTTTTACATACTCGTATGTGACAGCGCTTAGAGAAAGGGACCTATGGGAAAAAATCAATTTTCATTTTTTTTTCTTTTTTTGATGTGGCAACAACAAGTGTTCCCTCCCAGAGATATGCGCGTTTTATGAAAGTGAAGTCGACGATTCTAAGCGAAAATAGAAAGGGACCTAATCTTTAAAATGGCTCTCCTGAATAAAACTTTTCATCAACTTTTCACTTTTTTTTTGATGTGGACAACATCTGAGCATCGAATGAGACCGATCCCATGCCCCAAAAGTGTTCCCTCCCAGAGATATGCGCTTTTTATGAAAGTGAAGTCGACGATTCTAAGCGCAAATAGAAAGGGACCTAGTCTTTAAAATGGCTCTCCCGAACAAAACTGGTTTTTAACCTTAGGTCCCTTTCTGTTTTGCGCGTCACATATATACTTTATGTTTTGAACTAATATCTTCATGCAATCTTCGTGAGTTTGAAAATTAATCCTCTGATGTCTGTCAGTATGTTGACGTTTAATGATTCTGCAAATATGTTAGACCTCTTCGCTAGTATGCCTATTTTTTCCTTACATAATCCTTACCTATTTGCCATTTCCTTCTTGCTATCCAACCCCCCAAAAGAAACGACCATCTCCTCAGTCCACTACGAGTAATTAAGATATTTTACATGACTGTCATTTGATGATGATGATGTCGATGATGACACTGCAGCAATCGCCGTACGAGGAAGCAGCAACTAAACGAGCCAAGATTAGGAAAATCACTGTCTAGGCAACCGATTAAATGGCATTTTCATTATAATGGCATAACCATAGTGACGATTACAGCTCAGACGCTTACAATGGCAGTGGGGAATGAGAATGGAAATGAAACCGACGAGACGGTAGTGAAAATCTTCCAGAGACTATTGTTGCATGCCGCACTTAACGGGACAATGAATGCAACACATCATTGCTTACCCTTCAAGGTAGGTTGGTAGGTAGTATACTCAATTTGTCGTTTCGTTTGCAACATATCGAAATAGTTATCGAAGAAACTCTTAAGAATGGATATTTTTCAGACGATCTACAGATGTCCGTCCATACGTCAAAGAGGGATTTTTCAAAATTTAAACCCTACGGGTTAAAAGTTGTGGCATCAAAATTCGTTTAAGAGGTTTGGTTCCTCGGGCAAAGTTTCTTATTTTGATCCCTAGAATACGATTTTCCATGTCACTTGAGCGATTTTTAAATCGACACCGCACATTAGCGTTAAAAAAATTAACTAGGGCCTTAAGGTCATAAGCTATAGAGGGAAATCTATCGAGGGCAGAAAAGGTTACCCTTTAAAGAACTAAAGCTACCTCGAAAAAAGTTACAGTTTTCGAAAAGGTTTTATTTTTAGTATTTTAACAAATCATGATTTCTTGTAGACAGGCCATATAGAGACTCTTAAATAAGGCGTACTTAGTTCTTCAGAAAAAGGGCATAGTTGTTGGAGGTTTCGGTTCAGGTGGCCCCAAAAAACGGCATAGGAAAAAAGTATTGGGTGATCCAAGTAGATATACTTTTTTCAATAGCCAGATCACGTGTGAGTCGTGTCATGTTATTTTTGTTTTGTATTGTTTGGCATTTTATCATGGAAAGGCTTACGCCTGAACAACGTTTACAAATCGTTCAACTTTATTACGAAATTCACGTTCTGTGAAGAATGTGTTTCGTGCCTTTTCGAGCCAAATTTTGTTCAGCGATGAGGCCCATTTTTGGCTCAGTGGGTATGTAAACAAGCAAAATTGGCGCATTTGGGACGAAGAGCAACCAGAAGAGGTTCAAGAGCTGCCACTTCATCCCGAAAAAACAACGGTTTGGTGTGGTTTGTAGGCCGGTGGAATCAGCGGTCCATATTTCTTCAAAAATGATGCCGGTGAGACATAACCGTCAATGGCGACCGTTATCAGTCCATGATTTGATGTCTGAAATTGAAGCTCGTGATCTCGTGATTTGGTTTCAACAAAGCGGCGCCACTTCTCATACATCGCATTAATCAATGGATTTATTGAGAGAACACTTCGGTGAGCAGATAATTTCACGTTTTGGGCCGGTCGATTGACCACCAAGATCGTGTGATATCACACTGTTAGACTTTTTCCTATGGGGATATGTAAAGTCTAAAGTTTATGCGGACAAGCCCGCTTCGATTCAGGCCTTGGAGCAAAACATCACGTGTGTCATTCGCCAGTTACCAGTCGAAATGCTCGAACGAGTCATCGAAAATTGAACTCAACGGATGATAGACATAACCTTCAAAAAATAAATTCCAAAGAATGTTCTTTAAAAACGAACATTAAACATTCCCCAGTCAATTTGAATTATATGTTTTTTTTTCTTTAAAAAAGTAGGGAACCTCGAAATGGAACACGCGTTACATTCATTTTGATATATTCCTGCTACCTTGTATCGCAATGGAGCCTTTGAATGGAAATATTTGGTATAAATGGTGGGATAGTTGAAAATTATCTTCTAAAAAGCAAAAGAAGGGTTGTCCATAGTAATTCACAATCACTAATTGCATAAATATCAGGTGGAAAAAATGGGATTTTCCAAAAAGAAAGAAATCATTATGTCATAAAATGTTTAATAATGAATATATAACAATGGAATTTTGCCTTTACTTAGGTATTGACAGTAGAAACACGAAATAAATAAAAAAAAATTATATCTAAAAGACAGTTCCACAATTCCCAAAAAATATTTAAACAAATCCCAAAAATGGGATTTTTCAGTTTATGTGCTGTATTTGCCACATTACTCGTATTGGCGAAAATGTAAATTCCTTTGCAGTTTGATTTACAACACTTATGTCCATATGTGACAGCGCATAGAGAAAGCGAACTAAGGGTAAAAAAATCAATTTTCAATTTTTCATTTGATGTGGACAACATCCCATGCCCCAAAAGTGTTCTCTCCCAGAGATATGCGCGTTTTATGAAAGTGAAGTACACCAAAGATACACGTATTTAAATCTTTAAATGAACAAACCTGGTTTTTACCCTTAGGTCCCTTTCTATTTTGCGCGTCACATATAGGAATGCTATAAATTTATTGGTCCCAGCTTTGCGATTGGAGAAATTAGGGCTTACTTTTAGATTTTGCTTAAAAAATGCGTTATTTCAGATGACAATAGCAACAACAACAAAAACAATTTTGAACTTTTATTTTTTTTAATTATCTTCTCCAAGAACTTTCCTTTAAGATGAAGGTATATAATTTATACGTTTTCCTTACAATTTTTTGCAATAACTCCAAAATAAAACAAGTTATTTTTTTTCGCAAAATATGGCAGAAAATCGACATTTTTCAATTTTTTAACTTTGAAAGCTTATAAACTTTTACTCGAAAGGCATATCAGCAATTTTTATTTTCTCTATATAGCAATTTTTGTTGTTTTTAAAAGACAATTAAAATTAAATGAATCGGTTGGTATTTGCCTTAGTTGTTACCAAAATACTATACCAAGGTAGGAAAAAAATGTTTTTTTTTTAATTTTGAAACACTTAAATCGCAGAAACTACACAAGATAATTCATTAGTGTAACACACTTGTAGGTCTCGACTAGCTATTCTATATGATTACAACAACATTCAAATCGGTTCACAACTACAAAAGTTACTTGCGTTTTAAAATTGTATTAACTCGAGGAGGCCAACTTGTGGTTCCTGTAGCTCCGCCCCTGCATATCGTGAGGGGCCCAAACTAAAAACATAAGTTCGAAAATACCTCTTCTATAAATCATATAAATATTCATCAAAATCGGACTGTTAGTTTAGAAACGGTTGAATTATTTCCAATATTTTAATCTCATCCCACTATAAATTTCATTATAAATCCAATTAAAGATTTAGCTAAGATTAAGGCCAAGACTCATGAACCCAAGGGGCCCAAAAAATGTACCTTATGGCCAAAACCAAGGATCACTAGAAAAATGGGCGTATGTTGTACTCAAATGAAAGCATATTTCACCACAAATTTATATATGGATGTTTGAAAAAGATTTGTTTGCGATTGATGCTGCTCGACTAAGGGACCCTTTGGGCCCGAAAAAAAGGCCCATATGACAAAAATGAGTGTTTAAAACTATATAATGACATCTGGGTACTTAAATTAAAAAAAAATACTACAAGTCTTAATAAAGATTTTTTTAAATGATTTGGCTGACATTGAAGCTAAGTACGAGTATCAGGGTTCATGTGGGCCTAAAACGGCTTGTATTGTCAAAATGATTGCCCCTGGCAAATATGAGCATGTAGTTCTTAAATTATAGAAAATTTTTCTACAAATACAAATAGAGATTTAATCTAGGGTATGGCAAAGATTAAGGCCAGGACTCATGAAACCTAGGGGTCCAAAAAATGTCCCGTTTGGCCAAATTATAGAAAATTTCACCATAAATCCAAAAAATATTAATTTGAAAGATTTTGCTGAGATTGAGGCCAAGAATTATGAACCCTAGGGGACCAACACACGTCCCTTTTGGCCAAAACCAAAGATCATCAGTAAGAATGGGCGTATGTTGTACTCAAATGAAAGCATATTCCACCTCAAATTGAAATATGGATGTTTGAAGAAAATTTGGTTGCGGTTGATGCTATAACAAGGGAGCCTTTGGGCCCGAAAAACGGACCATATCATCAACACGAGCTTTTAAATTTATATATTGGTACATGGGTACCAATATATAAATACTACAAGTCTTAATAATTTTTTAAATGATTTGGCTGCCATTGAGGCTAAGGATCAGGGATCATGGGGTCCAAAAACGGCCTTTATTGTCAAAATGGTCGACCCTTGCAAAGATGGGCGTGAGGGTTCTCAAAATATAGAAAATTTCACTACAAATACAAATAAAGATTAATTTTAAGGTATGGCAAAGATTAAGGCCAACCTCATGAAACCTAGGGTTCCAAAAAACGACCCTTATGGCCAAAACCAAAGAACAAATTGAAAATGGGCGTATGTTGTACTTATACTTAAATGGAAGCATATTTCACCACAAATTTAAATATGGATGTTTGAAAAAGATTTGGTTGCGATTGATGCTAGGCTTGGGGACCCTTTGGGTCCGAAAAAAGTCCCGCATGACCAACACGAGAGTTTAAAATTATATAATGACATATTTGAGTACCCAAATTAAAGAAAATTTCAATACAAATCCTAATAAGGATATTATTCAATGATTTGGTTTACATTGAGGCTAAGTTTCAGGGATCCTGGGGGCCCAGAAAATGGCCTGTATTGTTAAAATGATTGACCAATGGCAAAAATTGGTATGTAGATTCTTAAATTATAGAAAAATTCACTACAAATCCTAATAAGGATTTTATTGAATGATTTGGCTTACATTGAGGCTAAAACTTAGGGATCCTAGGGGCTCAAAAAGTAGCGATCAAAATTTAGCTACAAATCCAAAAATGGATTTAATTTAAAGATTTGCCTGAGATTGAGGCATGGAGCCCCCCATATGATTAAAGCTAGCGATCAATACTACACATGAGCTTGTGGGTACTTAAATTTCACTACGAACTCAAATATGAACAAAATTTAAAGATATGTCTGATGTTGAGGCTAAAACTTAGGAATCCCAGGGGTCCATAAAGTAGACCGTACGGTTAAAACGAGTTATCAAATTAGAGAAACTTTTGCTATAAATCCAAAAATGGATTTAATTGGAAGATTTGTCTGAGATTGAGGCTAGAGCTCATGGAGCCCCAAAAGAGAACCTTATGACCGTTAATTAAAATGATAATATGTGAACTAAAAAAAAAAATACAAATCTCACTACGACTTTTGTTATGGAGTTATTTTAGAGATTTGACTAAGATTGAGGCTAAGTCGTAGGGACTCTTGGGGCCCAAAAAAACAAGCAATTTATATTAAATATTGATTTGTGGATTCCCAATTTTATGGGAAATTCACAAGGACTTAAAATACGGATTTATTTTGAAGATTTGGCTGCGATTCAGGTTGCGACTCGTAAACCCTTGAGACCTAAAAAATTGCCCCTATGGCTCAAAGGAGCAATCAATCTTAAAGATCGGTATATGGCCACCCAATTTTAAGAAAATTACCCAAGAACTCCAAACACGGATTTATTTTGAAGATTTGCCGGTGATTTGGATCGGACTCAAGGGATCCAAAAACTGTTAATGTCAATAGCGAATCAGAGTCGTCAACCTGGCCGGAACCAAAATACGATTTTACCAGTTGTATACTGACAATGCAACAGACTTGTTACTGGTTTGTTGCACTGTTGGAACAAAAAACAAAACCGAATGAAAGTGCCAGACAAAGTTCTTGTTGCCAGAAGTTTCGCTCAAAAATCCTGGAGTAATTGGCTTTTACAAAGTTTCCCCTCCCCCGTATGTCCCCTAAGCTTGCTAGTGTTGTTGTCTTCAAGTTTGGCCAAGAGGTTGTCAGCACAATAGTTTTTCGAAGAGGTTTATTAAGCATTAATATTTAAGCAACTAACTTCAGACTGACAGAGAGACAGCCAGACACACAGACTAACCACCTGACCAGAAGACCGACTGCCCAATAGATACTGGCTGTTTGAAGTGAAGTCTAGAAATTAATTCCAATGAATTTTTTATGTCTCATTAAATTTCTTATTTGGGCTTTAAATCATCTCCACCACATTTTTAGAGGCTGTTAACAACATCTGTGCGTGCGAGAGTGATTTGGCATTCCTACACTCAATATGATGACAACGCTTGATAAGAACACTGAACAAGGGGTGGCTGAATCCCCCTCCCAAAAAAAAAATAGAAACTCCCTGCAATGACAACGAGAAAAACCACCACCCCTTTTCGTCTTACTTTGAAAATCTCCTCGTTCGTTTCATCTTAAATAAGAAAAACTTTAATAATCCCCCTTGGATCTTTATTTGTTATGTACAGAATTCATCAAATCCAGACACCATCGCTCGTACTCCCCTCCCGACCCAATCTACACATGAAGACAATGATGATAATAAAAATAGAGCGTCTGCATACTAAGGCAGGGGAGAGGGCAACGGGAAACGTCTTTGAGCCATAACGCCAAACATAAACATCATTAGTAACGAGCGATACTCTGCAGCCGCTCCTTCTTCATCCTCTTCAGCATTCTCATCATCGGCATCGCCATGGCAGTCTTCATTGCATTGAATCATATTTTCCTTCTGTTCAAATAAATAAAGCAGATACCCGGTGCTGGTTTGTTTTCTTCCCCAAAACAAAATAAAACGAAAAATCTAAACGGCGACCATTTTCTTCCCTGGCACACACACACACACACACTCCGTCACTCACACGTTTCTATTGAATTTATGGGCTTTAAGAAAATTTCCTTTATTTCCGCTGTGAAAAGTGGGGGAAATTGCTGCTGGCTTAGACGTTATGGCCAGCGTTTATGTTTCACCCCTTAAACTTTAAGAAACACATTTAGGTGGATGTGTTTTGAAGTGTTTTGCACGTTCGTTCAGGTGCCTTTAAGTTGTCGAAACAAATTGAATTAATCTTCAGAAACTTCAAACGGGGAACGGAGCATCTATAAGGAGGTGTCAAGCTTTTATGGAGCATAAAATATTTCTAGAAGAAATTCGATGGAAATAAAAGAGTTTCCCAAGTGAACAAGTAAGTTTAGGAGCATCAAGATTTTTCAACGAGTTGACCTATACACTACCTTTAATACGAACTTATCGCAATTGTTTAACAAAAATGTATTAACTCAAAATTTTTTAATTTTCGGTAGAGGCTAAAAATTTTTGCCTTACGTCTTTGAAGTACTCGACAAAAGTGTCATGTTGTTTTTTTGATAATGAATGAATTTTACAGTAGGTAGACATGATCACCGTATGTCGTTTTGTTACAAAAAGGGAAATCCTGAAAATTTTGAGTTTACACCGTTTTGTTGAACAAGTGAATTATAAAGCAGCAAACCAGTAGAGTCAAATAGAAGTACAGCTAAATTAATTGATATGAACTGATTAAATTGATAACTTTTTTGGATCGGCTAATTCATTAGTTGATAACACTTATGAACATTAAATTTGCGGCAGAAGGTTAGATTGTCAACTTTAGGTGATTTGGGGATGCTGATCACGAATCTGGTTTGCTAAATTCGCTCTAGTTTAGGAGATATTCACATAAACAGTATTTTTTTGATATAAACGACCCCCAACTTCTTTATTTGTAAACTGATTCTCAAAAACTTGAGGCTGGTGTTTAGATCTACGATATGCAGCGCTTGTATTTCGGATAAGATTTGTTAAGACATAGGCAAAATTCTACAGAAATTTCGAATTTTCGTTAAAGTATAAAAGGAAACTATGTTAAAAAAATTTTTTTTTTTCAAAAAAAATACCTGTTTTATTCCCTGTTTAAGGATGCCTCCACCCAGACAGATCGGGTAGAATCATCATGATCTAGATAGAGTAGCGCTACAAAGTCATCGAAACTATCAGTCAGGTCTGAACGACATTCACGCTGATGAAGTAGCAACAGCAGTATTCAGCTATAGCGTAAATGCTGTGCTAGGGGAACATCCCCTGGAGATTTCACCAGACGCTATCTCGGCAGATGTGCGTGCTTCTGGCTTAGCTGAAATCTGAAAGGTTTAGCCGCCTCAATTCGTATTGGTCGCGAACGGATGCTAACGTTCCGGACGTTTGTCCCGCCTGCCATCAGGTAACACATGACATGCTGCGCCTATTCCATTGTTCGGCCAAACCCACTCAGCTTACCCATAGGTCTCTTTGAAGGCATCCAGGTTAAATGGCGCTTTTCCTTCACGTGGATATAGAAGCAGATCCCCTATAGACAAACAGGATCTCAAAACAACATATATTTTGGTTACAACAACACTGATTTGTTTTGTAACGTTGATTTGCCCTGAAAATCGTTGGTCCATGCTTTGACATACGAGGGTTGCTATTTATATATCTGGCCCGGCAATAAAATTACAATAATTTATCATTGGAAATGGTGTTATTGTTTTTCAAAATATTTTCTTCTTTAAGATCAATACACTTTTGCAAGCGCACAAACCAATTTTCGAAGCGCTTTTTTCACTTCGATTAAGACAGCTCCAAAACATAATTTTCGAACGCTTCAACAGCTGCTTCGGGCAATGAAAAACGTTGAACATGCGTTTTTTTTTCTTAATGCTTGGGAATAAGTAGCAGTCATTGGGTACCAGATCAGGGCTGTACGGTGGATGGCCCATCAATTCGACATCTTGAGTGGTCAAATAGCTCATCGTTTCAGCTGATGTGTGAGAGCTCGCATTGTCGTGATGCAAAATGATCCGTCTTCTCTTATTATCTTTCCTCATTTCTTTAAGCAGTGTTGGAAAACAGATGGTTGTATACCACTCAGAATTGATCGTCCTACGTTCCACTAAAGGCACTGTGGCAACATGGCCGGTTATAGCGAAAACGCAATCATTTGTTTCGATGTAATTCTTCTACGAACAACTTTTGTTGGATATGGGTTGTCTTTTAAGACCCATACGATCGATTGCTGTTTTGTTTGGGGTTCATATACATAGCTCCATGATTCGTCACCTGTGACAATGTTATACACTGCCTTTGAGCCATCGCAGTTATACTTTTTAAACATCTCTTTGCACCAATCCATACGAGCCTTTTTTTGAGCATGTGTCAAATTATGTGGGATTCAACGAGAACAATTTTTTTTCACGGCCAAATGAACTTACAATATCTTATTGATGTTCGTCATACTAATGCCCAAGGATGCCTCAATCTCGCGGTATGTCACATGTCGGTCTTGCTTTATCAGTTCACGCACAGCATCGAAGGTTTCTGGAAAAGTGACCAAAGTAGAACGTCCTTCACGAAATTCATCCTGGAGCGAACGGCGTCCGAGACTAAACTCTTGGTACCAGCGATTAACAGTGGTTTTTGATGGTGCTTCATCGCCAAAAGTCGAAACAAGTTGATTTTAACACTCTTGTCTCGATAACCCACGCCGAAAATCGTAAAAAATCATCGCACGAAAATGTTCACGGAATAATTTCATTTTTTGACTGAGATGAATTTTTCAACACACTGTTAACAAAACAATTCGCCCTCAACTAAAAAAACGATCTGAGTGAAGTTATGCTTAAAAATGTCAAAGTTTCCAATGGGAGTTCCAGTTTGCATCTGGGAACACTAGTATTGTCTGGACCCGAAATATAAATATAAACCCTCGTAAGCTCCATACAAAATGAACCTCCGTTTTGTGGTGCAACCAACCTAAGACCAGAGAGTTTTTATCAGATTCCAATAATATTTGATGTGTGACATTTTACCGCATATAGGGCAAAAGTAGAGTTTAAAGCGTATGTTTTGGGTTTTTGTAGTCGGTATCGTCCTACTGCGAGAAGGCAGATCATTTCACTAACTGTTGAACTTTATTCATGGTACTCCGAATTGAGTCTAAATCTTGAAAACACTTTTCGTTTTTACTAACCCTAAAGTGGTAATATAAGTAAATTAATTTTTATGTCCTCCACCATACAATGGAGGGTATATTAGTTTTGTCATTCTGTCTGTAACACCTTGAAATAATCATCGGAGACCCAACAAAGTATATATATTCTTGATCCTCGTAAAATTCTAAGACGATCTAGCCATGTTGTCCGGCTATCCATATGTCCGTTTGTTGAAAACAAGATTGAGCCTGCATTAAAACAGCTAAACATGTGTAGTTAACCTAGCATGGTATTGAAAATGGGCTATATAGCTCTACCGGAAGTTGGTGTTGAAGACCCTCAACCGACACTACCTCATAAAAAATAGTTTTTTATTTGGAAATATCCGTCCAGTTTTTTGAGCAAAATCAATGAAATTTTGCAAAAAATTATCTCTATATAGGCGCAATCATCTATGTAAAAATGTTTTAGATTGGGCCACCATTTATTTTACCTCCCATACAAACGGCCTTATGGGCCTTGAGAAATAATATGACTATAACTCACCACAAACTTGACCTATCGAATGAAACACATCAAGATTTCTATATACAACACACTTCTACGCTGAATTCGGCTGAGATCGGAAAAGTCCTACTGGTACCTCCCACACTAACGGTCTCATGGGCCTTGAAAAATAATATGACAATAACTCAGCAAACACTGACCTATCGAGATGAAATTTTAGAGCACACCTTTTTATATAGAACACACCTCTGCGCCAAATTTGGTTTTATTTGGGAATCTGGTTGAGGGTATCCAAAGTTCGGCACAGCCAAACTTAACATTTTTTACTTGTTTTTTATATTTTAGTACTTTTAAATGATACTTTTTTATAGTTTATAATTTGTTAAAATATTGTGTGATTAGTTACGTTTTCTAGGTACTCTTCTTGCATAAAGTATTCTGCCTCTTTTCATACTAAACCATTACAAATACTTTTCACATAATCCCTGTAACTATAAATTGCTGTTGACATGCCACCTTTTAATGGCATAATATCCTTTTCCCCTCATTTGTGCAACATCCAAAAAGAAATAACCCTATTTATGATATCCCTTCTCAACGAAAGAGAAATCATTGTGCAGAATTTCTTTCTAAATCGCAAACATTTCATGGGGTAAAGAAGCAAAAACTATAATTAATCATTTGCAGTGCGGAAAACGCCTTTGCCATTTCAAATCAAAACCGAAAAATGAGATGTATGGCTGGCAAACGGACGGACGGACATACCCTTCAATCCCAACCCCAAATACGGCAAATGTTGCACTCCGCAGCATTCATTTCCAGCGCTGTTCTTGAAAGCGCCGTTAAGCCCAATATCCTCTAGGGAGGAGTCGACGCTGAAAGAATCGAAAATAAATTCGAACGCCAGCACTGCTGGCGATGTTATTTCCCCCCTGTCCCGTGTTCAGAGTGTGGTAAGCGATCATAAACTGGGCAAAAATTGCCACTTCCTGTGTTTGGGTGTCTGGGTATTTTTAGCCCCTCAAAGGAATGATTTACTACTTATATTTGTTATCTCATGGTGGAATGGCTTCTTTTTACGTCGAAGTGCGTCGGTTTTTGTCTTTATTGCTGTATTTTGTGAAATCCGGCAATTACGCGAAATATTTTTGTTTGTTTTTTTTTTCTTCTTGCCTGCTGCCGACTGAATGCAAAACGTTTAGTTTTGGATTCAACCCTTTTGAACGCCTTGCCTCCGCACGCATTTCCATCTCTATTTGTGCCTTTCAATTTAGTTTTGTGGCAAATCCTCAGTTTTTTTTTGATTTCCCCTGATTCTTTCTATATAAACAATCGTCCCGTTTGTTGATGGTTGATGGTTGTTGTTGTTTTTGTTTGCTTTCGAATGCACTTCAATTCTTTAATGGCATTTAATTAGTTGCTTTTTGAAGTGTGCACCTCACGTGTTTCGATTGGAAAAGGGCGTACGGCGGAGCGTGTGTGCCACATAAATGTCATATGGTTTCTGCACTCTGACTGGGATGAGTTTGTTAATTGATAAAAATTGGTTGCTGGGCATATTCAATGCCCGCAAAGAGGATATTTCAAAAGAACGATGAAATTTCAGAACGATTTTAGGTGTGTTCCTGAGAGTGAAAGTAAATGAAGTAAATTCCATTCAATTTCATTTTTCTTTTTGGGATAATGAAACAAAAATGTTTTCCACCTAAGAACTAAATGAAAAGGGCAATAAATAGGCCCGTTCATAGTTTGCAATTCTTAATTCAAAAATTGTCACCTACTGTTCACGTTTTCTTGCGGGGCGGGTAGGAGGAGTGCCAACTACAGTAAATTTCGAATACCATATGTTTCTTTCTTATATAGGGTGATGCATCTAGATGTATTTTATCAGAAAAAAAATATAAAAATTCAAATCAAGTGTGGAATCTTTATTGGTAATTTAAAGGGACATTTTATGGCATTTACTTTTTGAAAATATTTACGATATGTGATGCGCAAAATAGAAAGGGACCTAAGGGTAAAAACCAGTTTTGTTCAGGAGAGCCATTTTAAAGATTTATATACTTGTATCTTTGGTGTACTTCACTTTCATAAAACGCGCATAACTCTGGAAGGAAACACTTTTGGGGCATGGGATCGGTCTCCTTCGATGCTCAGATGTTGTCCACATCAAAAAAAAGTGAAAATTGATTTTTTTTACCCTTAGATCCCTTTCTCTATGCGCTGTCACATATATCCCATTCTTATATAGGGTGATCCATCAAGAGGTTTTTTATCAGAACAAAAAAAATATAAAAGTTCAAATCAAGTGTGGAATATTTATTGGTAATTTTATGGCATTTATTTTTTTAAAATATTTACGATATAGGAAATTTGTTGCTATAAAGAGTAATATATGAAGACATTCGCACATAACAACGAAATCCATAGGATTTCATATCATTAGATTTCGGCTGTCAATGCATAAACAAATTGATATTTTCTCTCGAAATCCGAAATGTTTGGGTTTTTGGTTTAATATAGAAAGGGCGTATGTCAGTTCCTTTGAATAAAATTATAACTTACAAAAAGGTATTATTTTAATCTTTCAGAAATAATAAATAATAATTAGATTTCAGAAAAGAATTTGTTGGGAGATTTTACTAATTATGGAACTATAGTTTTTTCTGTCTATAGTTTATCCGATTTTGACAAGTTTTTATCTCCTTCTGTAAGATAACGAGAAATCAAGCTTTTCCTCTCGTTGAACTTTTTCCTTGGCGAATATTTAAACGTCAGTATTCTCAGAACAATTGAAGAGCTAAAGGATGAAATAATTCGGCATAATAATGACATTAAACCTCCGTTATGTCTCAGAGTTATTGACAATATGTATCATCGGATAGAGGTATGGAACCGAAGCCGTGCCGAGAATGTGGCCGATATTTTGGTTCACACATAATTGTCATAAATCCTTCTAATATTAAGTAATTCTCTGAAACTTTTTGTTTTATTTACAATTAACATCGTGCGTTTTAGTTGGACCACCCTTTATAAGAACTAAATTAAAAGAAACTAAAACTATCCGCTTTGTATGTCCATCACAACTCTGTGGCACACGTTATTATAAGCTAGTTTCATGACAAATGATTATAACTACCAGCAATATTTGAGTTAGACCCACCATTAAGTATACCGATCGATGTTTAATCATGAGCTGATTCCACTTAACGATGTCTATCTGCCTTTCCGTTCGTCCATCCATCTAAAGTATGTAATCAAACTACTGGTTGCAATTGATGTTCGATCTTCATAAAATTGGTTGGGAGTAAGTTTTTTGGGCCAAGGACGGATGCTTTTGAAATTGAAGAAAACAGGTTCCGATTAAGATAAAGCTCCAACATGTGTGTTTTCCTTGTTTGGAGAAACAACTAATATGCTAAAGTATATCAATGGTTGGGAATGAACCTTGTTGTCCAACTGTCCTCACTTAGAGGAACAATTTTTTAATGGCGAATAAAATTCGTACATACGAGGGCATATCAATAATTTCGTGATTTTTCCAACTTTCCTCTTAGTTTTATGAAATGCAATACTACTCCCATCAAGTACTATCTGTTATTAGACTACTGCCAAATTTTGAAAGAGTTCCGTCATTTAGTTTGTGTTAAACAGCTGTTCGAAACATACATCCTCGTGGATTTTGTTAAAAATGGAAAAAAGTGAATTTCGAGTGCTCATTCAGGACTATTTTTTGCGGAAAAAACGTCAATCAAACCAAAGAAAAGCTTGATAAATACTATGGGGACTCTGAGTCATCGATTTCAATGGTTAAAAAAGAGTTTTACTGACTTTTGTTGTGGTCGCACAAGTACAAATGACGCTAAACGTTGTGGACGGCCGATTGAGGTCAATACACCCGAAAATGTCGAAAAAATCCCCGATATGGTGTTGGTCGATCGAGCAGTAAAAGTGCGTAAGATTGTTGATGCCATACGCATTTCATATGGCAGTGTGGTTTCGATTTTACATGATCAGTTTGGTTTTAGAAAGCTGTCTTCAAGATGGCTGCCACGTTTGCTCTCAATTGACCATAAAGATAATCGTGTGACAACTTTAAAAGATTGTTTGGAGTGATTTTTCTCGGAATTCGACTGAGTTTTTGCTGCGTTTTGCAACTGTGGATGAACCATGGATCCCTTAAAACACTCTGGAGACCAAGCAGCAGTCTAAATAATGTTTTTCTTCGGGTGAACCGGCTCGAAGAAGGCCATGGTGACTTTGTCAGCCAATAAGGTGATGGCAACAGTTTTTTTCGGATGCACATGAGATAATCCTTTAAAAGGGAAAAACAATAAACCGCAAATATTATGTCAACTTATTAGACCGATTAAACGAGGATTTAAAATAAACGACCCCATAAGACCAAAAAGTTATTTTTCATCAAAAACAAGCCCGGGTGCACACGTGTGCAGTCTCAATGGCAAAATTGCATGAATTGGATTACGAATTGGTACCTCATCCGCCATATTTTCAGGAATTAGCACCCAGTGACTATTTCCTATTTCCAAACCTAAAGAAATGGTTTGGTGAAAAGAGATTCAGCTCCAACGATGAAATTATAGATCAAACAAATGCCTATTTTATGGACCTCGAAAAATCCTATTTTTTGGAAGGGATACAAAAATTAGAGAATCGTTGGACTATTGAGCAAAAAGGAGATTATATTGAAAAATATAATTTTTTTGGCAAAAAAAACTGTGTTTTATTCGAAAAGTCACGGTATTATTGATAAGCCCTCGGTATCAACGGGTATGGATGAACCTTGCAGTTCAATTGTTCTCACTTAGGCCAGTAAAATTCGTACATGCATACTTTTTCGTTTTTCAAGAATATATTTCTTATACAGTAGGGAAATGTGAACTAACCTATAGTTTGCATATTAAGGGGTGTTTTTTATTGGGGTATAGAACTTTAAGTTGGCATCACTTTTTTAACTGGCGGCCATTTTGTCAGCTGTCAAGTGATTAATATTTAGTTTGGTTTGCCATTTCATCATGAACAGGTTGACAAAAGAACAACGCTTGCAAATCGTGCAAATTTATTTTGAAAGTAATGGTTCAGTTCGCGAAGTTCACCGCAAGCTCCGTCCATTTTATGGTCGACATAATCGTCCATCAGAGCAATTAATTCGGTTAACCATGGATCGGTTAACATGGACCATTGGATTATTTTCTTTGGGGATATGTGAAGTCGCTCGTCTACGCCAACAAACCAGAAACACGTTAGGGGACTTGGAAGCCAACATTCGTGGCGTTATTGCCAACATACGGCCCCATATGCTCGAAAAAGTGGTTGAAAATTGGACCTGTAGAATTGGCTTTATTCGAGCCAGCCGCGCCGGCCACATGCCCGAAATCATATTTAAACATTAATGGCATAAAATTATCCTTCCAATAAAGCCAAATTGATGGACATTAAAACGATTTTCTTGTGTTTTATTTCAATTCGAAGTTCTATACCTCAATAAAAACACCCTTTACTTGCAATGACTTTATAGTTCTATCTTTTAGTTAGAAGGGCAGTCAGGTCCCTATAAGAACAACAAGAGTTCGAGCTATTCGAAAATAAATCCTATTAGAGAATTAAATGAAATGAATAAAAATATTTTCCAAAATTAAAAATGGTTTAAAAATTAATCTTTCACTTTGTCAGAACTACACAACCTAAGTCCGATTATTTTTACAATTCCATTAAGTTCCAATACTTTTAATAATTTTAGCTGGGATGTAATTTAAGTTCCTCTTTTAGTTCCGATGGCCTTGTGGTCCCAGTACAAACAATGATCTCGATAATGATGAGATTAGTGAACGTTTTGTAAACAGTATAAAATACAGTTCTTTTCAAATCATGTGGCAATTTGATGTCGACATAGTCCAATAAAAACATAAAAATACTAACCCGCATTCAGGGTTCAACCACCAGCAACCATTTGCCCCAATTACTGCCAATGTTTCATTGGAGCGCAAATCATGGTGGAGAGTCCACTTGTTTTTGTTTTAGCTTCAATTAATATTTAATCAACCAAAAAACCAAACCAAAAAAAAGATAAATTTTAAGTTAAAACTCAAACTATCTTTGAATTCACATAATTATCCGAAATTTTATCTTTTTTCTGCTAATTAAGCTTTCTAAAGTTATCACTCGAAAGTTTTTTTTGGCCATTTTTCAAAACTTCTACACTACTTTTTTCTTCTTCTTCTTTGTTGTGCAAAACTTTTGTCAAATATTAAATTGTTTGCCAGAATTCAAACAACAATTAGCGACAACTTCCCGGCGACAAGGATGATGATAGTGACGATGATGCCAACAAAGCGACATTCACCGCCAGAGCAACAACGGCTCGTCGCATCGCTGGCATCATTTACAGTTACACCAAAAACGACCACCAACAACTGCAAATTTATGAAAGAGCCAAACAAAAGCAATTTCAAGAACAGCCCCCCGCAACACACAGTCTCCACCACAGAGTGAAAGCAGAGAGCAAGAGCAGTGGAAAAAAGCGCAATAGAAGCGCAGAAGAAAAAAAAACATTACAACATTTTACCAGACATAATCAGGAAAATTCGTGTTATGCTACTAATGTTCTGGAACACCACCACAATGCCACCAGGCAGCAGCAGCAGCAGAGCAAACGAGAAGTCACAGTCAGCCCAAGATGCGATGGTGGAGCACAGGCGGCGGCGAAAGAAGTAAGCAAAACAAGCAAACAACGTTCATTGACAGCAGGCGGCCAATGTCTGTCGGTTCGGCTGCCAGGCCAGCCACCCAGTCATCCATCTGTCTGTCTGGCCTGTCCTAGCCGTCCGTTCCTTCGTCTGTCTGTCTGTCGGTCTATGGAACCACGGCCATAACTCTTTTACATTTACGAGACTTGCGAGTGTTCGCTGAACAGATTCTTCTTGCAAAACTGTTCTTTCTTTACTTCATTTGGCGTTTTTTCCATGCTGTTGCATTCTTTTAATGGGCATTTGTGTTGTAGGAAATAAAAAGAGTTGTTCTGCTGTTGGTTTTTTTTTTATTAATTTTGTTCTTGGCCAAAATGTCTGCATAGTTAACATAGTTTACAGCGTAACACGAGTACAGCTATTGTTTACTTGCTGTTGTTGTTGTTGTCATTTTTTTGGCCGTCTGCTTATCTGCCTACAGTCCCCTTAAAAGTTGCCTTATCCATCCGGTATTTTTCTTTACAACTTCTGTTTGATGGGCTTTAACCCGGTTTTTTTGCTGTTGTTGGTTTGTTTAGTGTTCCCAAGTCACCGGGGACTCGAGGGAGGAAAGATAAGCACAAAAAAAAGACTCAGCAGACCGCCACAGTAAAATGCTGTCAGCCGCCAAATTAACACCCGCGCCATATTGTTTTGACACTATTTCCGGATTGTTTTATAACTGAACCTTACTTAGTACAGTGGTTGCCATTACGTACTTATTTCCCTTAACATCCTGTTAAAGATCAAATGGGGACTTTTTTGCACATCAGTTGCAGCTATTGAAAGGAAAAAGAGTTCATTGCGATGATGAAACTGTTTCGTAAATGTAATTAATACTCATGTTTTTATAAGGACTGTCTTTTATTTGACGAATGTGTCAGCTAGATTCTTTACTTAACCAATCGAATCGAGTTGACCAAGAACTGTCAGTAATAAAAGTGGGATTTGCCAAACCCAAGGACTGGGCCATTCTTAGAAAAAAACAAAGGATTGTTACGCTGAAATTGTACTTACTTATACATCATTCAACGGGTTTCTTTCTTTGTGAATAAAAAATTCGGATTCTGCTTAAGGATTATATAGGGTGATCCATCTAGAGTATACTGCGAGGTTTTTTTTCCACCTAGACAACATGAAATAAACCATTCACTTTATTTGGTTGGATTGAAGGATCTTTCCTCTGGGCGTTTACACTTCCAATAGTTCATACCCATAATAAAGTCTTCTCACTCTGGTTTGCAGAAAACCCCGGAAGTCCGGAATTCAAGCAATATTGGTTGATTTATAAAGCAGCAATGTCTTTAATCGGTAGGCTCCTCTTTAGCAGAGCCGATATAGTGTGATTTTACCAGGCAGTATGCTTAATTTGATGTGAGTTCTGGCTTGTTGGGCGGCAGGACCACTTATCGTAAGGGGCTCTTGCATAGGGAATTAAGGAAAAAATTCGCCTGATATGTTCAGTTTTACCTAATTTGGTTATTAATTGTTTGTTACATTTCATGCGAAATTTAGAATAGGGCCTCAAGTCGGAAAGCTATTCGAAGTTTCATAAATAGTTCCCTTAACATCCCATCGAATAAGAAGCCTGTGCAATATAGAATTCTTTTACTCACTGACCGAGACCGCACGCAGAAAAAAGCAACAATAATATGTTCTCTGCACACGCAGAAAAAAGTATGGTTGGGGTGACAATATTCGAAGAGGATCATACTATTGTTGGGTATATGGTTGTGACACAACAATATTATGATCCTCACAACAATAGTATGATTCACACATAACCATACTATAATCCCCACAACCATAGTATGATTCACACTCAAGCATACTATGATCCTCACAACAATAGTATGATTCACACTCAACCATACTATTATCTCCACAACCATATTAAGATCCTCACAACCATAGTATGTTCCTTATACAACCATAGTATGATCCTCACAACCATAGTATGATTCACACGCAACCATACAATGATCTCCACAACAATAGTATGATTCACACTCAACCATACTATGATCCCCAAGATTATTTATTAGGATTGGTTATTGTTGTTATTCAAAATTAGAGATTATTGTTAAGTATGTTATTTTAAATTGCATTACTACGAGTATTAGTTCATAGCCAGATTTGAGGCCATGTTTTTATTAAACATTTCATTCATTCAATATATATTCCAACGGTCAAAAATACTTTAAGTTGCCAGCAGGGGTGAATGCTACTTCACCATCCGTAGACACCAAGTAACGAATGTGATTAAACCATGATCAATGGCTATATACTTAAGTGCAGGCAGATTTTAAATAAACGAGAAGCAGTCGGTATTAGAGTATTTCACCGAACAAAGTAAACACAATAAAAATCCATCGAACTACCTTACGATTGTTGTTTTTTTTTAATGGACAGCAACCATTCACTGTATCGTGTGTGTGTGTTTTTTTTTTGTATATCATAAAAAACATACGCACACACATACATGTATGCTCTATAAAACCTGTTTTGTTATGTTCATAGTCGCAACCATACTGTATGATTGCCGTAATCAACTTATTGTTAACGTTCATTTTAAACAACAAAACTTTTGTTGTACCAACCATGTTTATATGGTTGCTACAACCATATTTTCATTTATAAATTTGGCAATAATACTCTTGTTACATTTCAACAATAGCAATATTGTCGCAATCATACTATTGTCAAAATGAAATTCAAAAAACAATACTATGGTTGCGACAAACATGCTTTTATTGTAGAGAACATATTATTGTTGCGGTGACCATAGTGTAACCATATCTTTCCTCTGCGTGCAACTAAAGTATGTTCTCGCAACCACAGTATGTTTTTTTTTTGAATTTTATTTTGACAATAGTATAATTGCGGCAATAATAATATTATTAAAATGTAACAATGATTTTATTGCCAAGTTTAAAAATAATAATATGGTTCATGCTAACAATAATATGGTTATGACAATCATACCTTATTATTGTAACTTCTATTAATTTGTATATGGTTTTTGGGAAAATGTTATTGTTACAAATCTTACTTTTTATAAAAAAAAAAATAATTTTAAAGCGTACTGCTTTGAATTTATAGAAGTGAAATATTGTTATTATATGAAACGGCTACGGTTTTTCTAACACTCCTATTATTTAACATAACACCGTATCTCATCCTAATAAATTATTTTGGTATTCATTATATGTTTTAGTGGAATCACACTATATACGAGGGCGGTTCGGAAAGTTCTTAGCTTATCAATGAAAGAGAAAAGTTAGTTTTTCAAAAATATTTTTATTTTTCAATATAATCTCCTGAAACTTCAATACACTTAGTCCAACGCTTATCTAGCAATTCTATCCCATGATTAAAATAGTTTTCCTCAAGGTCTTCAAAATAGTGGTTTACAACTGTAATTGCATCTTCATTTGAGGTAAAACGCTTGCCAGCAAGGAATTTTTTAGATTTGGGAACAGGTAAAAGTTACTGGGAGCTAAATCAGGAGAATAAGGTGGGTGGTCAAGCAACTCGTACTTTAATTCGTTGATTTTAACCATTGTTAAAACACTCTTGTGCGCTGGTGCGTTGTCTTGATGAAAAATTATTTTTTTGTGTTGTAAGCCAGGACGTTTTTCTCGAATTTGTACATTTACTTGATCTAAAAGGTTGCAATAGTACTCTGAATTTATTGTTTTACCCTTTTGCAGATAGTCAATCAATAAAATACCTTTGAAGTCCCAAAAAACCGTTGCCATAACCTTACCAACCGATTGAATTGTTTTTGCCTTCTTTGGGGCACTTCCTCCAGCTTCAGTCCATTGTTTGGATTGTTCTTTTGTCTCTAGAGTATAGTGTGGTGGATCCATGTCTCATCAACAGTTATGAAACGACGCTTAAAATCCATTTTATTTCGCTGAAAACGATCCAAACAAGCTTGAGAAATGTTCATTCTTATGCGTTTTTGGTCGACTGTTAACAAGTCCGGCACCCATCTTGCAGAAAGCTTTTTCATCTGCAGTTCTTCATGCAAAATTAAATGGACTCGATCATTTGAGATGCCCATGATATTAGCTATTTCACGCACTTTTATTCGTCGATCATTTTATACCATATCATGCACTTTGGCTACAATTTCTGTTGTTGTTGCTGTTTTTGGACGTCCACTACGTGGTTAATCTTCAATGCTTGTACGACCACGTTTAAATTCAGCAACCCAATTTTTTACTGTTGCATATGAAGGAGCACTTTCACCCAACACATTCACTATATCGTTATGAATTTCTTGTCCCGATAAACCTTTTTTATGTAAATATTTAATGACACCACGCATTTCTAATTTTTCCATTGTAAAAAAATCGCGGTTGCGTCTTTTGTGAACACCTGATTCTATATGAAGGAGTTGTCATATCGAAACAAAATTTAACATGTGTTCATAGCAGAGATGGAAGTTTCCAAAACACTTAACTTTTTTCTGTTTATACCGCGCTTTTTGTGCTAGGCTAAGAAGTTTCCGAACCGCCCTCGTAAGTAGTTGTAGGGTTGAGTTTGAATCATATAGTTGTGGGGATTATACTATGGTTGTAGGGTTTATATCATGTTTGAGTATAAATCATACTATGGTTGTAAGGATCAATTTTGTACACATTTTATGAGTGTGAATCATAATATGGTTCCGGAGATCACAGTATGGTTGAGTGTGAATAATAATATGGTTCTGGGGATTTACACTCAAATCTAACCGCCTTAAAATGGAATAACTTTTAAACGACAGGACTAATATTTTATTCATTTTGAAGATAAATGGAACACAGTCTTAACTAGTGCTTGGCTAAAAACTGATTCTGCCGGTTTAGAAAAAAAGGTATAAACAAAATCCTACTTTTCTTCGGAACAAAATTTGGTAATAAAATGTAAACTACATTTTTAAGAAAATGAATTTTTTAGTCAGCCTTTAGAGTAAATATGATTCTATGTCTAGGTGTTTATTATAGCCAATACAACAAACCGCCCTCAGTCGTCCTAAGATGTTCAAATGTGTTGGCAAAGATATATTCCGAACATTCTAAAATATTTGTTAAAAAAATATTTGTTAATTTATATTTTTCTTACATTCCAATTTTACTCTGTTTGCAAGCACTGTGGCGCAAGCGTAGCGTAGTTCTTGCACCGACTGTTGTTGGCATGCCTTCTATGCTACAAAATTTATTAAGTTGCAATTAGTGATAATGACAGCCATAATGAAAACCAACCATTTCACTATCACCATCCAGCAACTACTCCTACGCCCTACGCCCTCCACCGACCGACTCCCGCGCTCATTATCCTGGCCCATCATTATCATCAACAGTTATTTGCTCGCTCAGAGTCATAGTCCTTTTTTTGTGTTGCTCCATACAGCTTGCCTCAGGTGTCTGGCGTTGGCGCGCGCTGTTCGGTTTGGTGTCTGCCATTAAAGTTGCACTCATGCTCGTGTTGTCCTTTGTTGCTCTTCCACTTTTCAACATCGGCTCCGTCAGCCCCCACAGCTCTGCTCCAGCCCTTTAACGGAGTGCGCCTGTTTATATTTATAGCGGTGTGCGTGTGTATATGTGTGATCCCTATTACATGACTTCACTTGTAATACGTTACTGGCACGCCCGGTAGACAGTGGGAGTTGGGGAGGTTTAATTGCTAGGGAAATTTTCCATAAATCCTGTTTCACTTTGTCAGGCTCCATTGTTTGTTAGGTGCCATATTGTTGCAATACCCGGTGAGCAATTATGGAATTGTTAACTTTTTTCTGCTGTCTTGTTGCTGGATATTTTTTTTGGTTGCTGCATAATTATGTTTGTTTTTTCTTGTTGTGCTTCAGAGTTTTATGAAAAATTTACTTCTGTACAATTACTCAATGTCCGTTAATGGATTTTATCACTTGAAAGGATCTGCTAATTGCAAAGTGGCTAACGTTTTTACATGACTAGCATAACATACGCTCATGTATATGCAAAGGAGATTTAGGGATTCAAGCAGTATCAAATTTACTAAATCGTCCATTTTGTTCTCGATTTTGTACTGAATAAAGCTCTGTAGAAACTGGGAATACTCTGTTGTAAATAAAACCTCTCTCACTTAAAGACCACTAAAACCTTTGGGGCCAGATTTTACTACAAAGGATGTATCGATAATTTTTGTAAGGCATCCTTAGTAAGACCCCTAAAGGTCTGTGTCTTCTTCGTATAGACCCGTAGTTTTAAAAAGGTCTAAAAAAAGAAGTCTCAAGCGGACATATCGGAGATTCCCCAAAGGAAACATTAGGCAAGCCGGAAACTTTTTCTTCAATATAACCATTGCCACTTGATCTACTTTTGTAGTTACTCCATCTCGCTGAAATCACATGTTCTACAATCCCTATTTATCAAGTCGTACGGTTAGTCATATACACATACTTTTCATCAATGATAAAAGAGTAATCCATTTAAAATTCAGAAAATTTCATTTGAAATTTAGAAAATTACTCAGTCCAACTCTACCAAAGGCAACAGTAATAATCATTTACTTTATATTGATCCAATTTCCCTTGCAATTATTATCTTTTCAAAAATGTGTTTAAATTTCCTTATTTCATTAGAAAAAGCTCAATTTTTTGCGTTCGTTTGCAAATGTTTAACTTTTAAATGGTTTATTTTTGTTTTAAAGATTTGAAAAAAATTATTCCATATCCCGGTAAATAAAAATTGTGAGATATTGCATACGCCGATTGGGGCCATTCGAAAATATTCGCCGACATAATCGGATTTCACCAGAGTCTCTCGACACATTTTGTGACAAATTTGAGCAAAATTGGATTAAGGATCCTGCGAAAATTTGAATTTTACCATTTTATCGACGACTGCTCTCCTACACTTATTTTGAAGTGACGCTACGTTAACTTTCACACACGCATCCCTCTTCGGAAGGGTTAACTTATATGATCCAAAAAAAAATTCTTATGTTATGTTCGGCGAGACCGCAAAAAAACCAAGTGGTACGTTTTTTGGGCCATTTCGGCCCATGCGTCCGACCCTTATCTTATCCAAAACAAATCTTTATTAGAGTTCGTAGCAAAATTAGCTTTAATTTGAGTACACATATGTCCATATCGAGTATTTATCGCCCGTTTTTACGATTTGGGCCGTTTTTTGGGCCACGTTAGCCACAATATCCAGCAACTATGGGCTATTCAAGATACTATGTGCCTCGTAACTAACAGCAACCATTTCAACCTTTATGATTTGTGAAGCAAATCCTTAAACAAAATTTAGTGTGAAACTCTTTTCCTCCTGGGCCGATTTCGTCCTTCATCGTGCAAAATTTCAGGATCCTAGGTTACTACTTTTGACCGCTTAGGTCCTTTCAACAGACACACGGAATTAGAATTTTACAACGATCAATAATAAGTATAAATAAAGCTCCTTGCAACAAATTAGGGGCAATAATATGAAAACCATGACTCATCTAAAGGAAATAATTACACTGGTCAGCGCTAAATTTGCTGCAGAAGGTCAACTTTATAGTCTTGCTGATCACGAATCTTTGCCAGATTCTCCAATTTAGGAGATATTCACATAAACCTTTTTTATTTTCTTTTTTTTTTGAATAAAGGACCATTAACTGCTTTATTGGCAAATCTTGAGCGAGAAGAGAAATTGACCTTTTCAGCGAAAAGCAGCAAAATTTTACAGAAATTCCGAATTTTCGCTACAACAAATTGCTGAAATTGCTGCCTATATTTCTTGGATTCTTTACCACTGTTGTATTTTGATAATAACTTCATTATTTAAATCAGTATCCAACAAGCTAATAAACTTTACAGTCAGATTTAATTTGACTGAGAACTTGGAACAACTTTCCCCTTTGTGCGATGATGATACTCGCATGAGAACTCATTAACATGTGTGAATTTTCAAAAACATTAAAGTTCCGAAGGGGAAAGTTTATTCCTATTTCTGACTAAATAATTAGAAAAAGATTAACAGCCGTATTCATAAAAATTTAAAATAGCTTTACAAACGATTGTTAAACTTAATGTACTTAGTAGGGACATAAATACTGTTACAACATTGAACACACCCATTAGTAGAACTGAACATACCCCGTTAATGTCATATGGGGGTTGAAAGCTAACCTCAATAGCGTTAGTCTGTAACGGGATTTTAAAATTGTTTCAACTTTCATCATGGAGTGGTCAGATAATGAGAACCGTATCGCTGTAATAGCGCTTTTCAAGTGTGAAATGAAAAAAGCGATATTTTCAAAACGCTCCGGCCACTAGGGATCAGCCGCATGTTTGTCTACCGAAGCATAAAACTGTTTGAGGACACTGGAAATGTAAAAGACCGCCACCAGTCGGGCCGCCCACGCTCTGTCCGAACACCGCATGCACGCAGAGAAAAAATATGGTTACTATATGGTCGCGACAACAATAGTATGATCTCTGCAATAAAAGTATGATCGTCGCAACCATAGTATTGTTTTTTTAATTTTATTTTGACAATAGTATGATTGCCGCAATATTAATATTGTTGAAATATAACAATAGTATTGTTGCCAAATTGTAAAATAAAAATATGGTTGTAGCAACAATATAAATATGGTTGGTGCGACAAAAGTATTGTTTTTTTGGGTTTTATGTTAACAATAATATGATTACGGAAATCATACCAGCAAAATCGTATTTTTTTAATTTGACAATGTTATTGTGACGAGTCTTGCGTAATAATAGCATATTTTATATGTAAGTTATTTTCTTCAAAAAAAACTAATTTGCTTTAGTAAGAGTATAACTGATAAATTTTTAATAAGTAAATTTTTTCTATTGTTACAAGAGTCACTCCGATTATTAAGAGTTTAATGTATTTTTACATAATTTACTTAATAAAAAATCTCTATTGTTGAATTTTGGGGATCATGATTGTGTGTGAGTCATACTATGGTTGTGAGGATCATGCTATGGTTGTATGGAAAACAAACTATAATTATGAGAATCAAAATATGGTAGTGGGGATCATAGTATAGTTGAGTGTGAATAATAACATGGTTGTTGGGACCCTAGTATGGTTGTGTATGAATAATTCTATTGTTAAGAGGACCATAATATTATTGTGGGGATCATAGTATGGTTGTGAGTGAACCATACTATTGTTGTGCTGATCACAATATTGTTGTGCCACAACCATATACCCAACAATAGTATGATCCTCTTCGAATATTGTCACCCCAACCATACTTTTTTTCTGCGTGTGTCATCAAAGCCGTTAAATCCAGAACTCATAGAAATCCCCTCCGAAAACAGAAAATCATGGCCTGTGAGATGAATATCAAGCAAAAGTCCATGAGTCGAATCATTAAAAAGGACTTGGGGCTTTCAAACGAAGTACCGGGCATTTATTGACTGCAGCTTTAAAAAAATAGGATTGAAAATGCAAACGTCTTTTGGTGAAGCACGCTGATAACTTGCACAGAAAAATTTTGTTCACCGATGAAAAAAATTTTACCGTTCAGAAAAAATTTAACAAGCTAAATGATAGAGTGTATGTGGCGCCATATAAAGAAGCATCTGAACTGATCCCAACTGAAAAGGGTCATCACCCAGCCATGGTTTGGTGGGATGTCTCTTACGATGGGGTCACTGACCTGCATTTCTGCGAACAAGGAGTCAAAACATCGGCCAAAGTTTTCCAAGAAACCGTTTTGAAAGCTGCTGTGAAGCCTCTTAACAATTCCCTGTTCCAAAACCAGCCATGGAGTTTCCAGCAGGATTCTGCGCCGGCCCATAAGGCTAAAACGTCCCAGGCCTGGCTTCGAATCAATTTGCCAGCGTTCATTTCCTCTGAAGGATGGCCCTCAGGCAGTCCAGATTTGAACCCATTGGATTACAAATTGTGGACGGTTTTAGAGGACAAGGTTGGTCACAAATGATATCCCAACGTTGGATCTCTTAAGACTGCTTTGGTTCGAGCTGTGGCCAATTTTCCAATGAACGAGGTTCGAGCAGCTATTGACGAGTGGTCAGTGCCACTAAAGGCGTGTGTATAGGTAAAAGGCGAACATTTCGAATAAGTAGATTCTGTTTGGATACAATATACATCAATAAATATATTAAAAAATATTTGGTACAAAAACATTCAGTACTTTTTGTTTTACAGCATAAAACGTGTGTAACAGTATTTATGTCCCTGCTAAGTATTTTTTTTATTTCTTTCGAAAATATGATTTTTTTCCATTCCACAGCTGGAGGCGGTACTTTTTTGGCAAACTCTGTTCTTTTCTTAAGGTAAAGGTCAGACAATAGTGGCCTTTTAAGGGAGACTCTGCCGTAGAGTCCCCGCTTCCTGCAATCTTTGCTTAAATGCGTCTACGAATGATTGAGCTTAATATTTTCTAAGGCTTAATTTTTTTTTATACTTTTGGACATTTAGTTTCCTTCTGGGTGTGTTCTAACTCGGCTTCATTTTCACAGCACATTTTCTGTGTAGAAGGCTTCTTAAAATGCTGTACTTATATAGCGCTGTACACCATCGTTTTAGAAACGTTTAATTTTGCTGCTATTTGTCGACAAGTACTTCCATTATTATGCATTTGTACTATAATCTTCCGAGTACTGGCGTCATAAGGTTGGTTTTTACCCATGGCCTAACCTTTTTTTTTTTAATAACCAATGCTCAGGGGATGTCCCCTATTTATGCAGTAAAGGATCGGAGGGGACAAAGAGGGAGTAATGATTATTGCCTTGAACTACTGGATGTCGCAAATAGTGGGAAATGCATTTGCCAGAAGTCGATTCCACATACGGACAGTACGAGCGAAAAACGAATTTGATCTGTAGTGTACGGGCGGTTCGGAAACTTCTTAGCCTAGCACAAAAAGCGCGGTATAAACAGAAAAAAGTTAAGTGTTTCCTTCATATAGAAACAGGTGTTCAAAAAAGACGCATCCGCGATTTTTTTACAATGGAAAAATTAGAAATGCGTGTTGTCATTAAATATTTACATAAAAAAGGTTTATCGGGACAAGAAATTCATAATGATATGGTGAATGTGTTAGGTGAAAGTGCTTCTTCATATGCAACAGTAAAAAATTGGGTTGCTGAATTTAAACATGGTCGTACAAGCATTGAAGATGAACCACGTAGTGGACTTCAAAAAACAGCAACAACAACAGAAATTGTAGCCAAAGTGCATGATATGGTATTAAATGATCGACGAATAAAAGTGCGTGAAATAGCTAATATCATGGGCATCTCAAATGATCGAGTCCATTTAATTTTGCATGAAGAACTACTGATGAAAAAGCTTTCTGCAAGATGGGTGCCGCACTTGTTAACAGTCGACCAAAAAACGCATAAGAATGAACATTTCTCAAGCTTGTTTGGATCGTTTTCAGCGAAATAAAATGATTTTTAAGCGTCGTTTCATAACTGTTGATGAGACATGGATCCACCACTATACTCCAGAGACAAAAGAATAATCCAAACAATGGACTGAAGCTGGAGGAAGAGCCCCAAAGAAGGCAAAAACAATTCAATCGGCTGGTAAGGTTATGGCAACGGTTTTTTGGGACTTCAAAGGTATTTTATTGATTGACTATCTGCAAAAGGGTAAAACAATAAATTCAGAGTACTATTGCAACCATTTAGATCAATTAAATGTACAAATTCGAGAAAAACGTCCTGGCTTACAACACAAAAAAATAATTTTTCATCAAGACAACGCACCAGCGCACAAGAGTGTTTTAACAATGGCTAAAATCAACGAATTAAAGTTCGAGTTGCTTGACCACCCACCTTATTCTCCTGATTTAGCTCCCAGTGACTTTTACCTGTTCCCAAATCTAAAAAAAAATCCTTGCTGGCAAGCGTTTTACCTCAAATGAAGATGCAATTACAGGTGTAAACCACTATTTTAAAGACTTTGAGGAAAACTATTTTAATCAAGGGATAGAATTGCTAGATAAGCGTTGGACTAAGTGTATTGAAGTTTCAGGAGATTATATTGAAAAATAAAAATATTTTTGAAAAACTAACTATTCTCTTTCATTGATAGGCTAAGAACTTTCCGAAGCGCCCTCTATAGTGCGGTCAACTGGTCAATCGATAACAAACATTAACAGAAAAACAATTTTTGCATTTCAGTCCAATAGTCATAGTCATAGGACCTGTGGGCTTCGTTTAGGTAATTTTGGGAAGGTAAGAGGTAGGGCTATCTTTTAAGAGAAAAAAAACAGAAGAGAAAAATCCGACTACTAGGTCAGAACTTAGCATTTTTACTCTAGTACCCCCCGACCACCAATCCAATCCGAAAATTTTCATTTTCGGATTTTCATTTACATTTTCGGGCGTGGTCGTAGATGGACAAATTTTCAAAAATTTAGCCAAGGAATACGCGGGTGAAATTTGCCTAGTCGTGAATGAATCACCCTGTATATTTAATAAAATGTGTAATATTGTCCCTAATTAGTTGCTTGGAGCTGTACATATACGGTCCGTGGTCCCTTTTTGGTGAGGGATGACAAATTTTTTATGCCAACCACCCTACGGTGGAGGGTATGAAAATGCAGATTTTAAGATATTTTACGAGTATAGAATAATAAGAACCCTTGTTTTTATACCCGCACCACATAGTGGTATGGGGTATAATGGCTTAGTGCTTGCGTTTGTAACACATCGAAGGAATCGAGTTAGAATACCGGGACCAGAGAGAAAGTTGCTCAGAATTACATTTTGAGTCGATCTAGCCATGTCTGTCTGGCTGGCTGGGCGGCTGGCTGGCTGGCTGGCCGGCTGGCTGGCTGGTCGGCTGGCTGGATGTAAAGATGTCCATCTATTCTTGTAATCAAAGTACAGGTCGCATTTATGCACCGATCTTGATGAATCTTGGCATGTGGTAATATATTGGGACAAGGACGGACGCTATTGAATTTGGTCTGATAGACCCCCATACAAAGGAACTCCCGGATTTGGTCCAAATCCAGTTGATGTCGCGTGTATTGGTCAACAAATTAAAAAAATATGCCATTCGATGTAGAACTGACCACAAAATGTAAAAAAAATAGTTGGACCCGCCTCTCGGACCTACGGGGCCTTCAGAACCCAAAAAATGGACCCATGATTTTAAATATAAGTGTGACCCCTTAAATGAAAGGAAATTATCTTACAATTTTAAATACAAAAAAAAATTCGACCTGTTTGGGCCCCAGGGTCCATTAGGAGGGTCCAAAAGTTTCGGTTTACCCGGATTTTAGTGTGACCCCTCAAATGACAGGGAATTGCCTCAGGACTTTAAATATGTCAAGCCAAATGATTTATCTCGTCCGTGGGAAGGCACAGGGTCCGAAAACAAGGTATGAAAATGTGGACCAACTATAATTGTTATACCCTCACCACATAGTGGTATGGGGTATAAAGGCTTAGTGCTTGCGTGATAGATACAGATATAAATAGCGACGAGTGCTTTCGATTAACAGGAGACTTAATCACATTTATAGTGGTGCGGGTATCATAGAGTCGCCCACGCCCGACTATAGCACTTACTTACTTGTTTTTTGTCACATTTTGTATATCAGCCTTTAATTGAATTTTTTCGATATACCAATTTTTAATATGTACTTGGTCCAAAAAATAAAAAGTCGAGCAATAGCCTTATGTAACCCTTCCTACAATCCAATCATTCCTGTAGAAATCTTAGTCTCAGAATATTTTATTGGTCTGGTTTTTATATTACTCATACATCCATACAACGCATATATCGGATATAATTTGAAAAACTCCAAATGTTAACTAGAGGCCAAATAACTTTGCTAAGACTCTTTTAGTACTCTAAACGTTGAAAGGCAAGATCATGTTTTTGTTTTAGATGAGCGAGTGGATCAAGCGGTGGAGCATTTTTACAGAGGGTAAAGAAAACTGCAAAAAAATAATATTTTGGGTACGGTATGATTTTCCATAAAAGATTATCATTGCGAGTTCTCCCAAAATATTTGTCAATTTTGTCGGTCAGTTTTCGATGTTAAGCATTGATAATGTCTCCCCAAATAGGACGGCGATTGTGTATTCCATCTGTTGGTGATGTTTGAATCTGTGTACACAATTCAGGCCGGATTCCAAAATAAGGTCAATACCCATACACACACACACACTCTAAAAGGGCATTAAGAACACATTACAAAAAGAAAATGCAAGGAATAATCGTACTTACCAATTCCAAAGGAAAGTGACAACAGAAAAGGGGTAAGCAAAAACTAGGATATGTTGCCGCCAAGGAAAATGAATACAAAGCCGGACGGAAAAAAGGGATCATTATGGCAAATGAAAACAGGTTGCCAACGTTAATACCGAACCTAACACACACATAAAAAACCTAGCCATGCCCCATACACTCACACACACATACGCAAAGGAACAAAACATTGAAATCAAAGAGAAATTGGAATTTCTTATCCGAATTGTTTATACAGCTAAAAACAACAACAATGACAATAGAATGTGGCGCAAACATTAGCGAGGGGGGTGGTTATAAATGGTAGAGCCGGCATGAGCGGGGACAACCGACATTTAGGGGGAAAAGCCCATGCTCTGCTGCGTATGGAGGACTTCATTGAAAATGTGTGGGTGCCAGGGAAGAAAAACCTAGGAGTTGTAACTTTTCCTCATGAAAATTCATGAAGCAACGCCGAACAAAGCAACAGCACAGATGCGGAAAACGAAAGGAAAACTTGAGAGCGCAATAGGGTGTGGGGACCGGTGTGTTTTTATTTTGAAAATATTTTCTTACACGCAAATAGGAATAGGAAAACGGAAAAAGAAAATCGAAAACAAAAGCGTTAGCACATTTTCCCCTCTTTATGCGCAAACACAAGGAATTTCCACACTCATACAGATGGCGTTAAGTCATATGCGGGGGTGGTATGTTAGTGGAAGAAATACCAACCGTTTTAACTATGGGGACTGTATGTTTTTTACCACATGAGCCAAAACAACCAGCAATAATATGTAACTATACCCATTTTATGACTTGAGAGATCTGGTTCGAGACCTTTATGTTGTTTCTTTTTCAGAATCAACGTAAAAAGAAGAAATTGGTGAAATGTATTTGTTATGGTTTCCAGGCAGACTGTACAGCTATTTCTAATATACCCATTTTAATTTTTAAACACTGGTCGAAATCATTTTTTGAGACAAGCTTGAAACATAAAGATATAGCTTTGTTAGGGTCCAAACTTTATGTTATATTGGCACATAAAGGGTGTTGTTTTAGACGTCTGGTTTTAAATCTGGCCACACTTTTTCGGAGTTGGTCTTTTTGACAGCTGTCACTTGATTTATGCTTAGTGTGGTTTGCCATTTCATAATGAATAGACTTACTCCGCAACAACGTTTGCAAATCGTGGCGAATGGGTCCAAAACGAGATTTTTACTGATTTTTACAAGAAAATTTTGTTGAACGATGAAGCTCACTTTTGGTTGCATGGGTACGCTAAAAACCAAATTTGTCGCATTTAGACTAATAAAATTCCACAAGCCATTGTTAAGAAGCCTTCACATCTCTAAAAAGTCACTGTTTGGCTTGATCTACGGGCAGAGGGAATCATTGGTCCATATTTCTGAAAAAATAAAAACGGCCATTATGCAACACTCAATGGGGAACGTTATAGAGCCATGATTAATAACTTTTTTGTGCCTGAATTGGAGGATATTATATTATATTGTGTACGACTTTTGGTACCAGCAAGACGGCTTTACCTGACATACAGCCAACGAAACAATCAATTTCTTGAAGGAAACTTTTGGTGAACGCATTATCTCGCATCGTAGGCGTGTAGCGTGGCCTCAAAGATCGAGCGACTTAACACCGCTGGACTATTTTTGGTGGGATCATCTGAAGTCACTTGTCTACGCAGATAAGCTCGACACGATTGAAGCCTTGGAAGATAATATTCGGCGCGTTATTGCTGACATACGGCCCCAAATGCTGCAAAAAGTGGTCGGAAATTAGGCCTGTTGGCTGGAATTTTGAAAGCTAGCCGCGGCGGCCCGTCTCTTGAAATCATCTTTAAAACATAATGGCCATAACATTAAACTACTTTATATATGGTTTGTCTTGGCCGAACTTGATGACGTTTTTACTTGTTTAAAGTTTTGTTGCTCTTTAGTTCGATAGCGACGGAGGAGAATATATAAGGCTCTGCCTGGCCGAACTTAATGACATTTTTACTTGTTTCATATTTCTTCATTGAAATTCTTTAGATTTTTGGTGTGTTTTTCCGATATTAAATTTTTCTATTTGTTTGATTAAACTAATCGTGATATTTCTTTTACAATTTCAGGTAAGCTAAAGCCTCAAAGTATACTAAGGATAATTTACACTTTAATAAGGGTGAGTTAAATTACATTTATGGTAATTGCATTCAGTCCGATAAAAAAATGCATTTCTTTGTTAATTCTAAAAGAAAATTTTGTCTAAGAAAATTAAATTATCGAATTTTAATCTATTATGAACTTTAATTAATTCTGAGAAGTTACAGTCCCACTTTAATCAATCAATTCTTGATTTTTAAAACAAAAAATATAAAAAAAATATTCAAAATATCGAGCCCTAACTGGGGAGATTTGTTGGTTTTGTTGTCTAATTCATCTGAAACAATCCGATACAATTGAATTTGCTATACTTAGTAGGGACATAAATACTGTTACAACATTGAACACACCCATTTCAATAGTAGAACTGAACATACCTCGTTAATGTCATGTGGGGTTTGAAAGCTAACCTCAATAGTTTTAGTCTGTAACGGGATTTTAAAATTGTTTCAACTTTCATCATGGAGTGGTCAGGTAATGAAAACCGTATCGCTGTAATAGCGCTTTTCAAGTGTGAAATGAAAAAAAAAACATATTTTCAAAACGCTCCGGCCAGTAGGGATTAGCCGCATGTTCGTCTACCGATGCATAAAACTGTTTAAGGAGACTGGAGATGTAAAAGACCGCCACCGGTCGCCACCCTGTCATCAAAGCCGTTAAATCAAGAATTCACAGAAATCCGCTCCAAAAACAGAAAATCGTGGCCCGTGAGATGACTATCACGCAAAAGTCCATAAGTCGAATCATTAAAAAACACTTGGGACTTGGGGCTTTCAAACGACATACTGGACATTTATTGACTGCAGCTTTAAAAAAAAGGAATAAAAAATGCAAACGTCTTTTGGTGAAGCAGGCTGATTACTTGCACAGAAAAAAAAAACGATAAAAAAAATTTTACCGTTCAGGAAAAATTTAACAAGCAAAATGATAGAGTGTATGCGCGGTCATCTAAGGAAGCATCTGAACTGATCCCAAGGGTGGAAAAGGTCATCACCCAGCTTCAGTCATGGTATGGTGGGGTGCCTCTTACGATGGGGTCACTAACCTGCATTTCTGCGAACAAGGAGTCAAAACATCTGCCAAAGTTTACCAAGAAACCGTTTTGGAAGCTGCTGTGAAGCCTCTTAACAAGTCCCTGTTCAAAAACCAGCCATGGACTTTCCAGCAAGATTCTGCGCCGGCCCATAAGGCTAAAACGTCCCAGGCCTGGCTTCGAAACAAATTGCCAGCGTTCATTTCCACTGAGAATGGCCCTCTGGCAGTCCAGATTTGAACCCATTGGATTACAAATTGTGGACAGTTGTAGAGGACAAGGTTTGTCACAAAAGATACGCCAACATTGGATCTCTTAAGAATGCTTTGGTTCTAGCTGTGGCCAATTTTCCAATGAACGAGGTTCGAGCAGCTATTGACGAGTGGTCAGTGCGACTAAAGGCGTGTGTAAAGGCAAAAGGCGGACATTTCGAATAAGTAGATTCTTTTTGGATACAATATACATCAATAAATATAATAAAAAATATTTGGTCCAAAAACATTCAGTACTTTTTATTTTACAGCATAAACGTGTGTAACAGTATTTATGTCCCTACTAAGTATATACGTTTTATTTCTTCTTGAAAACCACACGTCTGAAATAACACCCTTTATAGCTAGTAGAACAATTTTAAGACCGACCGGACCATGAATACTATCTCCTCCAATAAAGCCTGTTGATGCAGGTTATTTTTAAACTGAAAAGTTTGCTAATATGACATATGCGATGGCATATCCATAATTCCATGAATTTTCGAAAAAAAATACAGTTTTTTGCAAAAAAAAATATTTTGCAACGTCATTTGTACTTGGCTTACGAGCCAAAAGGAGATTAGTCCAACGTTTCTCCAATTTTTATATTCCTTTCAAAAAAAAAGGATTTTCGGAGGTCCGTACACGCAGAAAAAAAGTATGGTTGGGGTAACAATATTCGAAGAGCACCATACTATTGTTTGTTATATGGTTGTGGCACAACAATATTATGATCATCACAACAATAGTATGGTTCACACACAACAATAATATGATCCCCATAATAATATTATGGTCCTCACAACAATAGAATCATTCACACACAACCATACTATGATCCCCACAACCATATTATTATTTACATTCAACCATACTATGATCTCCACAACCATATTATGATCCTCATAACCATAGTTTGTTTAACGTACAACCATAGTATGATCCGCACAAATGACTTACGCACAACCATACTATGATCCTCACAACCATAGTATGACTTACGCACAACCATACTATGATCCCCAAAAGTGTTTGTAAAGACTTTAATACGTTGTTATTCAACAATAAAGAATTTTATTAAGTAAGTTATGTAACAATTGGAGTGATTTTTTAACAGTAAAAAAAAATCATTTATAAAAAAAATTTTAGTTATACTAATCCGTAGTTTTTAATATAATTTTTATTACTATTATTGCGTAAGAATAGTAAAAATAACATTGTCAAATAAAAAAAATAAGGTTTTGCCGGTATGATTGCGGTAATTATGTTATTGTTAACATAAAACCCATGAAAACAATACTTTTGTCCCACCAACCATATTTATATTGTTGCTACAACCATATTTTTATTTTTAAATTTAGCAACAATACTTTTGTTACATTTCAACAATACCAATATTGCCGCAATTATACTATTGTCAAAATTAAACTCAAAAAACGTTACTATGGTTGCGACGACCATACTTTTACTGCAGAGAACATACTATTGTTGCCGTGACCATATAGTAACCATATATTTTCTCTGCGTGTATAATTGGCAGCTGAATCTCTTTCCACCGAGCTATTTCGTTAGGTTTGGGAATAGTTAATATTCAGCTGAGGGCTAAATCCGCAGAATATATCGGATGAGGTACCAATTAGTAACCCACTTCAAGCAATTTTCGCATTGAGACTGCACACGTGTGCACCCGTGCATTATCCTGATGAAAAAGAACTTTTTTCTTGGCCATGGTGGGGTCGTTTTTCTTAAATCCTCGTTAAATCGGTCCAATAAGTTGGCATAATATTCGCCGTTTATTGTTTTTTTCCTTTAGAAGGTAATCGGTGTGGATTATACAGTGTGCATCCCGAAAAACTGTTGCCACCACCTTATTTACTGATAAAGTTTCCTTGGCCCTCTTCGGAACCGGTTCACCCGGAGAAACCCATTGTTTAGACTGCTGCTTGGTCTCCGGAGTGTTTTAAGGGATCCATGTTTCAATCAACAGTTACAAAACAACGCAAAAACTCATTCGAATTACTGTTACGAGGGCTGATGTATATATTTCTGGCCTGATAATGAAAATGCGAATATTTATCATCAAAAATAGTTTTATTGTTTTTCAAAGTATTCTCCAGCATGATTTATATACTTTTAAAAGCGCTTAAGTCGAAGTACTTTTTCCACTTCGATTGAGACAACTCCAAAACATGGTTTTTGAACGCTTCAACAGCATCTTTTGGCGACGAAAATCGTTGCCCACGCATTTTTTTTCTTGATGTGCGGGAATAAAACGAAGTCATTAGGCTGTACGGCAGATGACCCAATAATTCAAAGTTTTGGCTGGTCAAAAAGGCGCTGGTTTGAGCGCATGTGTGAGAGCTCGCATTGTCATGTTGCACAATGATTCATCTTCTCTTGTTCGTTTTTCGAATTTCCATGAAGACTTTAGGCAAACAAATTGTGGTGTACTACTCAAAATTGACCATCCTACGTTGCTCAAGCGGAACAGTCGCCACGTGACCAGTTTTGCCGAGGACACAGGCGACCATTTGCTTCGAAGTGCTTCTTTCACGAACAACTTTCGTTGGATTTGGCTTGTCTTCGAAGACCCACACGGTCGATTGCTGTTTTCATACGCATAGATTCATGATTCGTCACCTGTGACGATCTTATAGACGTCTTTTGAAGAATCGCGATCGTATTTTTTTTATAATTTCTTTGCACCAATCGACAAGAGCCTTTTTTTGAGCGATTATCAAATTGTGCGGCATCCAACGAGAACAAACCTTTTTTTCGGCCAGGTGTTCATGCAATATCGAATGTATGCTGGTGGAAGAAATGCCCAAGGATGCCTCTATCTCACGGTATGTCACATCTTGCATTTCTGATCACGCACGGCATCAATGTTCTCGGGCACAATGGCCGTTTTTGGACGACCTTCGTCTTTGAGCGAGCGTCGGCCACGATTGAATTCATTAAACCAGTTTTTCACAGTGCTATAGGTTGGTGCTTCATCGCCATACAAAGATTTATCACGATGCACTCTTATATTCACGATGCACTCTTATATTCACGATGCACTCTTGTTGTGATAATCCACGTCGAAAGTTGTTAAAAATGATCGCACAAAAATGTTCACAAGTTAATTCCATTTTTTTTTCCAAATTGATTTTTTCAAGTCACTGTAAACAGCACAAATAATGGTCGTACTTCAAAACGTTCTTAATACGTTTATGCTAAAAAATGTCAAACTTTCCAATGGAAATGTCAGATGGCGCCAGGCAACACTTAGTGTTGCCTAGACCAAAAACATATATAGCAACCCTCGTACGAGCAATGTTCATTTTCTGAGAGCTATGACGAGTTGATGTTGATGGAAGCTCTTGGATATTCTCAGCCACAGCAGCAGAGTTTTCGATTGAACGCACTAAAGGAGAACGTACTCGAATTGTTTTGTCCACCAACGATCCATTTTCATAAAGTCGCTTCAGAAATTGTCACACAAATTGAACTGAAGGCAGATCTCTTCTCGAAAATTTTCCATGTTACTTTCTTACACTTTGCGTTAAAGTCTCACTACTTTGGAAATAAGTTTTTAATATTTCCTAATTTTGTTCGAACGTCCCATTTTGCAAATGTCAAACATAAACCTGAAAATAAAAATTAAAAAGGAATGTTATTTACCTTTCAAAGTCAAAGTAATCGGTAGTTAAAATTTTAAATGGCCCACCCTTTACTTTATAGGGTCTCCGATTAATATTTCGTGGTTTTGCAAACGGAATGACAAATTTATCCAACCTTCGACATACTCCTTTGCATTCGTGCTACTCGTATATGAAAACGGTGACCGGAATATTAAGAAGTTACTCTTACAAAGGAGTTTTAAATTAGAGCATGATTGGATATTGAATGTGGCTCTTAGAGCTGCAAGAAGGACTTAAAATTGTGAGGGTTCTTTGCACAGGGGATATAGGAAAAAGGGTGCCGACATAGTTTAATTAAACGTCAGCTTTCAAGCAAATTTATCTAGTGCCCTAAAATTTCGCACGATGATCACTTTTAAACTGTTTGTGATTAAAAACCAGCGACATAGGGCATAGGGCGAAAAACTTTCCTTTAAGAAACTAAAGGTAGCTCAGAAAAAACAATTTTTTGAGCTTTTGTTCAACAGTGGAGGTCAAAAGCATTAACGGCTATTTTGGATGCAATTTTGGTTTATTGTTCTAAGGTTAAAAACCAGTATTGTTCAGGAGAGCCATTTTAAAGATTAGGTCCCTTTCTATTTGCGCTTAGAATCGTCGACTTCACTTTCATAAAACGCGCATATCTCTGGGGGAAACACTTTTGGGGCATGGGATCGGTCTCATTCGATGCTCAGATGTTGTCCACATCAAAAAAAAAAAAAAGGTGAAAAGTTGATGAAAAGATTTGTTTAGGAGAGCCATTTTAAAGATTAGGTCCCTTTCTATTTGCGCTTAGAATTCATAAAACGCGCATATCTCTGGGAGGGAAGACTTTTGGGCATGGGATCGGTCTCATTCGATGCTCAGATGTTGTCCAAATCAAAAAAAAAAGTGAAAAGTGGATAAAAAGATTTGTTCAGGAGAGCCATTTTAAAGATTAGGTCCCTTTCTATTTGCGCTTAGAAACGTCGACTTCACTTTCATAAAACGCGCATATCTCTGGGAGGGAACACTTTTGGGGCATGGGATCGGTCTCATTCGATGCTCAGATGTTCTCCACATCAAAAAAAAAGAAAAAAAATGAAAATTGATTTTTCACCCTTTCTCTATGCGCTGTCACATATATTGCCGTTGCATTTAATTGTTTACTCAGCTGCAATCTTCCAACCTTTTAAATATTTCCAAAATGTATGCCCTGCCCTCGTACCAGCCAACCCAATGTTATAATGAAAATTCATAACATGTACACAGAGAGGAAAATCAGAAGGAGCAGACTAAGCCAGCAGGAAAGATATTTGCGAGTGTAGCATATGCATGCAAACATATACAGACATGTGTACTCGTATGTATGTGTTTGTTTGGAAATTGAGTCCCCGAATAGCAACAGTACCTCCAAGGAAAATCAACAATGGTCGAGGACTTTCGAGACGGCCCCTGGCTGTTGGGGCCTTTGGGGGATGGCAGTTTTTGGTCAACTTCAAAAAAAAGAAAATAAAATCAATAAATTTTGAGGTACACACTCAGCTAAAAGTGCTTTCTTCCCTCTTTAACTGTAGTTAAACTGCAGCCGGTGTATTGGTTTGTGTACCTACGCTTATGTATATGTGAGCGGATACAAATGAATGAATCTCAAGTCCTTCTTGTGTGGCTGTGTAGGTATAACAAAAGTACTAAATGTGTGTATCTGTCGATGTGTTTGTGTGAGTATTTTTGAAGTTTGAAGGGTATTGTCAGGTCGTGTATGTATCCATTGCCCATCGCGTATGTATGCGTAAGTGGAAGTGAAATTTTACTTTACTTTGCTATGATATTCGGCGAAAATGAGTATGTATTCGTTTAATAAATAAAGTTTAAGGTTTTTCTTTATCGTTTTCTCTTTTGCTTCCGCCAACCGGTGCCGAAGTTATCAAAAGTTTTGTTTTGTTTTCTTCAACTCAATACGGTGACATATCATTGTGATTTTTAAAGTTTCACTTTTTTCACCTTCTACCCTCTTAATGCTATGCTTTTTTTGATTCCTGAATTCATCGGAAACTAGCATAGAAATCATTCCATTCCACTGCCATCACTATCTCTGCATTTCACTTTGCTTACACGCTAAACTTTTTTTTGTTCCTTTTGGATAGGGCATAAGGACCAGCAGGATATGTTGCTTGCTAATGCTTTATTTTCCTGCTGCTGCTATTCCTGGTTATTTTGTTTTATTTTTACATGTGTGCCTTTGATTTTCGCTTGACGCCAAGTCGTGCATGGTTAATTTAATTTACTTCAATCTCTCATGTTTAATACTTTCCTGTGTCATCAACTAATCCTCATCATCGTCGCCCTCTGGATCATCTAGAGGGCGATGGTGATAAGGACCACGACGTGTGTCGTGTTCTATTGATATAAGTCTGTCCAAACGAAGGTGTTGCGATACACCTGATTTGATGCTGTTGCTAATAAATCGTATCCAATGTATCAACACCGCCGTCCTTATCTATCTAAAAGGACTTAATATATGCAAATGTTTTTAAATTGGCTCTTGAACAGATTGTTTGGGGCGTAGTGGTAGGATAAATGGACGACGACATTGACGTTTTATGCTAATGCATAAAATATGTATTAGCTTGGATTAACAGAAGGATGCGGTAGTGCGGCTATTGTAGTATCACTTTGCATAGGGAAAATAACTTTGAGGATTCTAGCTACGACGGTGGTCCCCTAAATTTAAAGGTACGAAATAAGTTTCCAAATTCTCTGGGTATGGATTCTCTAAGTTTTGAATTTTTAAAATATTTTTACAAAATAGTTGTTGCGACTGAGAAAGATAAGACAAGTAATTGGAATTTAACAACAACGTTTTATGATATACTTAGTCTATTTTGATGCTACAGGGTATTCTATTAAAAACATAACAATGTTATATTTTAACAGAACACAGAATATTTAATATACAGAGTTCAAATTTATTACAGATGTAGTGCAAATGTTACATTTTAAGAATGAAATTCGATTTCGTTCATATGACCACCACGAGCCCGTGTACAGCGATCCATTCTTTGGACCCAATTTTTCGCCCACTCTTGCATGTTGTCTCTGAGCTCGTCAAAAGTAATTGGCTTGTTGACATAGATCAATGACTTGATAAGGCTTCATAAAAAGAAATCCAATGGCCTTAAATCGCATGAACGAGGTGGCCTTTCGACCGGACCATTTCTCGAGCCATTCGACCGGACCATTTCACCTAATTTGCCTTTCAGTAATTCGACCGTAATGCGTATCGGCGATGTCAAGCTCATCCAATTCTGGCCAAAAATAATTTTCTAACATGACACGACAGCGCTCTTCTTTGACGGAAACATGGTGATTGTTTTCATCGGAGAAATACTGTCCAATCCCATCTTCGGCATGAAAACCGCACCACACAGTAATTTTTTGTGGATGCAATTGTGTCTCTTTAAGCACATGTACGTTTGTTGCTGTCCATTACCGCATATTTTGTTTGTTGACAAAACCAAAAAATTCTGCATTTTCGTGAAACATTGCCAGAGTCCATTCGGAGAAGTTTTGGCGTTACAAATGATCAAGTTGCTTTAGTTCTTGAGTCAGTTTGATCTTATAAGGATAAAGTCCAAAATCTTTTCGCAAAATAGGCCACAGTGTGGTTTGAGAGATGCCCAATTCCTGAGAACGACGTGAAATCAACTGATTTGGCTTATTTTGAACGGATACACTTATGGCTGCGATATTTTCGTCACTTCGAGCGGTACGGGGTTTTTTGGCGCTGGAACATCCAAAAGTGAAAATTTGGGTATAAATTTATCCGCTTTAGCACGCACAGCCTGTGGGTTGGGACGCTTATCACGGCCGAAAATTGGAGAAGCGCTCTTACAGTTGCGACCACCGTCTCAAAATTTTGGTACTATTTTTTGCTCGTACGTGAACTTTACCATTATGAAAATGTAGACTTCGACTAATGTTTTGATACTGAAAGCTCATTAAAAATATTTGAGGGTGCGTTGACATAAAATACGAAATTTGTACGCCCCTATTGGAAAACCCTTATTAATATCATAATTTGCCGCAGGCAGTGCTGCGAACGGTCGGCTTAAATTTTTAAATGACACGGTTCAATACGTGCTATACCAAAAAAAAAAACATCGCGATAATCAGACTCAGGATCATCCTAAATGATTGGCTTATTTGTGTACACCAAAGACGTGACAAAATACTCCAGGTCTGTCATGAAGCATGTCGTTCGCAGTGAAATGACCCTGTGTTTAAAATTTACCTCTACAACTTTCAGCATTATGGCGTATGTATGACAGATGGCGCCATCTAGTTAGAACTACAGTGCGAATATATAGAGATTGCTAGGAGTAAGTTTTGAAAGGAGTCCTAAATCGCTCTATATCGAAAACCTTTAATGGCAACGGTAGCCCGTTGTGCTTAGAACACAATCTTAAATTTTATTGACTCGAACAATGGCAAATTTTGCTACCAACCTCGAAGCCGCGCAACAAGACATCTATTCTGGTTATTTATTATTTTTAGTTATTTTGTTTTTAGCCACTGTTCGCTGCAGCTGAGCTCTTAATGGTCCTTGTCCTTAAGGATGATTTGTCAATAAAAATCCGTATGTCCGACCAACCATTAGAGAACTAGCGGCGCGACCCAACGGCTTCATTTTTTTAATTTTAGACAGATGAAGTATCAAATGCATCGCAGGCTGACTTTTTGGCAATTCCCGAATTTGCAAATCGGCTTTGAATCGATTTTACTTGGTTTTCTTTGTTGCTGCTTCTTAAGATAGGCATTGTGTTCCTGACCTTGAACCTACGACTGCCTAGCTATATTTTTTGTACTTTTCACAAAACGCTGTATGGCAATTGACTTTATTTCCAAAAGAGTGTACTCAGGTTCAGACTGCACTGGTCGACCAATATCCCACCTGCCGACTGAAACGTCATTACAACAAAATAAATTTTGCATATTATCTAGTAAGCCGAAATTTAGAAAAAAAAATTTAATAACTTCTACACGACTGGCTGGCGCACAAAATGCTGCACGATGAAATGGCAACCTTACTGAATATTTTAATAGTGGAATGCCGTTGATATCTTTGACAGCTTCTAAAGTACAAAAATTGGAAAAAAAAAATATCACAACTGTCTGGTCAACCATTATGTCTACAACTCGTATATTTACAACCATTCAATCGATGCAATTTATATAAGTACCCCAAGTACAATTAAAGATTTCCTGTCAATGCCACGATATCTCGCATCATTATTTGTAAAGAAAACCTAAATGAGCTCTTAATACATTTTCCGCTAAGGCCGGTCGTCCGCTTATGACCCACTACTCCAGAACGCGGCTGACACACGTACTCGTCGTCAACATACGCTCATTTTCTAATAAAATGCATAAATTATGCCACTTTTAAATAAATTGAAACTTTTATTCGCTGCATGCGACACACGAGTTCAAGTATTCCATTCCGTGTATCAGAGAACACCACACAATCATGCCACTTTAATGTAACGCATTCGCTCCACCAAGCCACGACGCAACGCATTCGCTCACTGTCATGTCAGTCATTGTTGGCAAATTATGTGGAAGTTGCTGTTGATTAATTTACATATTGCAAAACTTGAAAAAGTGCAGCAACTGCTGCAACAACAAATGCTAATATTCATAGACTGCTGCAACATCATCAAAGCATACGGCGAAGAAGATAAAAACCCAGCTGATGCTTTAAAATGCCACAACTTTAACACTACGTGTGGGTACTGTATGACAAAACGACGCCTCATAGCTGTGGAAGCGGGCGTGAAAATGTAAAGTAAGCCTTGTGGAAATTGAACCCCAAGCGTCAGACCAGACGCAGCTATTTCTAAGGTAGCCCCTGTTGCTGCTGTGGCATAAAATAAAATGGATGTAAAAAATCTCATAAGTGGCAACAGATTGAGAAAGCACAACAGATGATCTTAAAGAAAAAGTGAGAATGTACGAGGTCATTGTGATAGATATGGCTGGGTTTATAACCTCTAGTGGAAAGCTTAACGAAGGAGAATCCATTAAATGAAAGATTGTGCTCAACATAGTTACCTGCTTTCCCAGGACGAGGGATTCACTTTGTCATATCAATTATTATTCTGAAAGTACGAGTACTCTTGGTTTCCAAATTTTGTATTCATGAGTGACCAAAGTTGCTGAGAGTTGTCAACATAAATTTGATTCAGAATTTCAAAAACCATTGCAGGATAATTTGGAAATTCTTCAAAATAGTGGTTTACAACTGTAATTGCATCTTCATTTGAGGTAAAACGCTTGCCAGCAAGGATTTTTTTTAGATTTGGGAACAGGTAAAAGTCACTGGGAGCTAAATCAGGAGAATAAGGTGGGTGGTCAAGCAACTCGTACTTTAATTCCTTGATTTTAGCCATTGTTAAAACACTCTTGTGCGCTAGTGCGTTGTCTTGATGAAAAATTATTTTTTTGTGTTGTAAGCCAGGACGTTTTTTCGAATTTGTACATTTAATTGATCTAAAAGGTTGCAATAGTACTCTGAATTTACTGTTTTACCCTTTTGCAGATAGTCAATCAATAAAATACCTTTGAAGTCCCAAAAAACCGTTGCCATAACCTTACCAGCCGATTGAATTGTTTTTGCCTTCTTTGGGGCACTTTCTCCAGTTTCAGTCCACTGTTTGGATTGTTCTTTTGTCTCTGGAGTATAGTGGTGGATCCATGTCTCAACAACAGTTAGGAAACGACGCTTAAAATCCATTTTATTTCGCTGAAAACGATCCAAACAAGCTTGAGAAATGTTCATTCTTATGCGTTTTTGGTCGACTGTTAACAAGTCCGGCACCCATCTTGCAGAAAGCTTTTTCATCTGTAGTTCTTCATGCAAAATTAAATGGACTCGATCATTTGAGATGCCCATGATATTAGCTATTTCACGCACTTTTATTCGTCGATCATTTAATACCATATCATGCATTTTGGCTATAATTTCTGTTGTTGTTGCGGTTTTTGGACGTCCACTACGTGGTTCATCTTCAATGCTTGTACGACCACGTTTAAATTCAGCAACCCAATTTTTTACTGTTGCATATGAAGGAGCACTTTCACCTAACACACTCACCATATCATTATGAATTTCTTGTCCCGATAAACCTTTTTTTATGTAAATATTTAATGACACCACGCATTTCTAATTTTTCCATTGTAAAAAAATCGCGGATGCGTCTTTTGTGAACACCTGTTTCTATATGAAGGAGTTGCCAGATCGAAACAAAATTTAACATGTGTTCATAGCAGAGATGGAAGTTTCCAAAACACTTAATTTTTTTCTGTTTAAATGCGCTTTTTGTGCTAGGCTAAGAAGTTTCCGAACCGCCCTCGTACACTCATCGTACCGATATCGGACGCTTAGAAAGGAGGATGGGCAGCTATTAAGACAGATACCCCTACAATTCGAATTCCAATTCTGTGACGAAAATGAGGTTAGATCGAAAATTCGGTCAATGAGTCAAACGGCAAACTAGGGACCTAAACAATAGTACGTACTCCTCTTAATACAGAAATCGGTATATTGTCGTTAGAAATGTAAGGGGATGAGTGCAAATATTGGTTTAAGCTTTTTGAAAGCAATTGTAATGAGTATGTGTGACGCGCAAAATAGAAAGGGACCTAAGGGTAAAAACCAGTTTTGTTCAGGAGAGCCATTTTAAAGATTTAAATACGTGTATCTTTGGTGTACCATCACTTTCATAAAACGCGCATATCTCTGGGAGGGAACACTTTTGGGGCATGGGATCGGTTTCATTCGATGCTCAGATGTTGTCCACATCAAAAAAAGTGAAAATTGATTTTTTTTTACCCTTAGGTCCCTTTTTCTATGCGCCGTCACATATGGAGAAACACTTTTCTGTTGATGCCACAAGATTCTATTGAAGAAGTCAACCAAGTTTCTATCAGTAAGGATTTGCATGGTCACGAGCTGCTAATGTCATCAGTGGGGGTAGAAAGCGTTTGAATCCACGTCAAACGTAAGTTAAATCCTTAAAATGTGTTTCAAAATAACGGTTTATGTGAATATCTCCTTAACTGGAGCGAAGCTGGCAAATCGAAGGCCAGATTCGTGATCAGTAGCCCAAACCAACTTAGTTGGTTATCCAACCTTCTGTGGCAGATTTTTTTTTTTTAATTTTTGTTGTATAGAGTTATTGGCGATAATAGCTAAAATTTCATCATATCCAAAAAATGGGTTGTTTAATGTATGTATGTAATGTATTTTTTTGGTTTGAAAAGGCGGCATTAAATTAAAAAATTCGGTTATCATTGAATTTAAGCTAATCGGTACAAATCTTCATCCAATCTTTCGGTACAAGTCATTCATCAACTTTTCTACTTTTTCCTCGCCATGTGTCTCCCTATGTTTTCAAGTACTCAAGTGTGAAAGCAAAGTTAAAAAAGTGCGGCATGTGGATTTTAAGGTTCATACATTCTTTTGTGGTGGTTCGGATTCTTCGTATGTTCAACCGATACTTCAGTTCCATTTACTGAAAATTACAGAGTACCAACTAACATTCGATTTTACTGAAGTAATACTCAAGTTACATGCAACCTCAATCATTCGGTTGCCATGCTTATTTTTAAGAGACAGATGAGCAATCCCTACATGTTCGTTTGGGAAGAAAGTGATATGACTTACCTGGAAATTGCGTGCCCTGTTCCATATACAGGGTATCCGTTGGAAACAAACTACTTTGTTTGTTTATAATTTTTGATTAAATAAAGGGGATGGATCTTATATTGATAAACGTTTTATTTAATGTCGGCAATTATGTATGGAATACAATCACGCAGAAAAAAAGTATGGTTGGGGTGACAATATTCGAAGAGGATCATACTATTGTTGGGTATATGGTTGTGACACAACAATATTATGATCCTCACAACAATAGCATGATCCACACACAACCATACTATGATTCCCACAACCATAGTATGATTCACACTCAACCATACTATGATCCCCAAAATTATTTATTAGGATTAATTATTGTTGTTATTCAAAAATAGATATTTTTATTAAGTATGTTATTTTTAATTGCATTACTATTAGTTCATGGCCAGATTTGAGGCCATGTTTTTATTAAACATTTCATTTATTCAATATATTCCAACGGTCAAAAATACTCTTAGTTGCCAGCAGGGGTGAATGCTAATTCACCATCCGTAGCCACCAAGTAACGAATTTGATTAAACGATGATCAATGGCTATATTCTTAAGTGCAGGCAGATTTTAAATAAACGAGAACCAGTCGGTATTAGAGTATTTCACCGAACAAAGTAAACACAATAAAAATCCCTCGAACTACCTTCCGATTGTGTTGTTTTTTAATGGACAACAACCATTCACTGTATGGTGTGTATGTGTTTTTGTTTGTATATCAAAAAAACATACGCACACACATTCATGTTTGTTCTATAAAACCTGTTTTGTTATGTCCATAGCCGCAACCATACTGTATGATCGATGTAATCAAATTTATTGTTAACGTAAATTTTAATTAACAATACTTTTGTTGCACCAACCATGTTTATATGGTTGCTACAACCATATTTTTATCTCTAAATTTGGCAATAATACTATTGTTACATTTCAACAATAGCAATATTGTCGCAATCATACTATTGTCAAAATTAAATTCAAAAAACAATACTATGGTTGCGGCGAACATGCTTGTATTTTAGAGAACATATTATTGTTGCGGTGACCATAGTGTAACCATATCTTTTCTCTGCGTGATATCAGATAAATGTCCGCCTCTGTTACCTCACAAGTGAGAGCCCTTTTGAGCACATTTTTCATTAGATTCTCACACATTTCACGGGGTATTTCATTAATTTCATCATTTTGCTAGAGTTGCTTTAGCGTTTTTAGTTTGTTTGCATAAACCCTGCTTTTCAGATATCCCCACAAAAACAAGTCCGGAGCAGTCAAATCAGGCGACCGTGGAGGCCAATGAACATCACCATTATTGAAATAACTTGTTGCGGAAAAAGATCTCGTAGTAATTCCATTGTAATCCTGGCTGTATGCGATGTGGCACCGTTTTGTGGATACCACATGTTAATCAAGCCCAAAGCTTGCAGTTCCAGCGTTAACAAGTTTTCAATCATATCACGATATCGCTCCCCATAGACAGTTACCGTTACGCCGTTCTCATTATCATAGAAGTTAGGTCGTATGATTCCTACTAACCAAATTGCACACCAGACTGTCACTTTTAATGGATGCAAAGGTGACTGATGAATAATTTGAAGGTTTTCCATTGCCCAGAACCGACTATTCTGTTTATTCACATATCCATTCAAAATGTGAAAATGTGTCTCGTCACTCATTATGATTTTTTCATGAAAGTCGGGGTTGTCATGGGCGAGCTGTAACATCCTATTGGCAAATTTACGGCGGCGTAAATGGTCTTGTGGAAGAAGCTCTTTTGTCCACTCAATCTTAAATGAAAACAAATGCAAATCCCTGGGCAAAATTGTGATCAAAGTAGTTCTTTGAAGACCAAGCTCCTGAGCACGACATCGAATTGAGGTTGATAGATTGTTTTGAACACTTTCTTGACCCGCAGTAATGTTTTCAGCCAATCTTGCAGTTCGTTGTGGTCCATGCTTGGGCTGAACAGCTACAGACCCTCTTTTTCGAAATCATTCACTACACGATAAATAGTGCGTTTTGCTGGCGCGTTGTTTCTCGCAAAAATTTCACGCAACTTTCTCATCATCACAGTAATCGATGATTGATGTATTAGCGATTAAAACACGTTGGTTAATCGAATATTTTTCCATAATAAATTTGCCACGTATCAACTTCACGACTGCCAAATTTGAGCTGTCAAGACTAATGTTTTCCAAAATGGCGGCAAAACATAGTGGTATACCTTCCCGGCGGACACCCTGTATATAAAGTTGAAAAACAGAGGTATGGCCTACTTAATCCTTAACTAGACCTGATATTACTTTTTGTCATTTGTGATGTTTGTATCTGCATCATTAGAATTAATTTCAATCTTGGATATTAGATCAGGAAAAAAATGGGTGACTTAGAAGAAAAATCGGCTTCGCTGTAATAAATCGCCCATCATGCGCACTAGATTTTATTTAGTTAGTCGCAACAAATTTAGTTAGTTCAAAATGTTGGTGTTGTTTAAAATGTTTGACTTCCTACAACAACTAGAAGGAAGAAGTAGAAATAAAAACCGTTGAAAACTGTCATCTTTTTACCACCCAAAGAGCAGAAACTGTTATTATTTGCTGTCTTAGTTGAAACATCAGCTATGTTGTTGGGAAAGTCTTCTCTAAAAGTTCGCAATTTTCAATAATACCATTCTGGCTCTTTCATTATCGAGTCCACCTTAACAACTACCACAGGGCGAATGTTAGCAAATGTATTTTATTTCATCAAAATCTCTCAAACAATTTCCCATTAAATGAAGTACATTTTTAGCACTCAACATTCCAAAGTACTTGTATTCTAATGCAGCCACCCACCCAACCCCATGGAGCGAACTCTTACGGAAATAATAATAAAACTGAATTGAATTAATTCCGAGAAAGTTATTGTTCTTCTTCGTTGTGGCAACAAACATTCTGCCATTGCTGGCTTGCTACTCGTTTTATTATAGTTCAGGAAATATTTTCCCTAGTTTTTGTTCGCCCTCAAGTGCGGAGAAAATGGTGAAAATGAAAATAAACTTTGCTTATTTTCACATAATTGTATACACTTTTGTGAGAGTGTGTATTTATTTGTGTGCATATTCTTGACGGAATAATGTCATCCTTAACGAACATTACACTCTTAGACGGTCGACGTGACCGTAGCTGCTGCTGCTGTCGCCGTAGTTCGCAATTTATAACTATTTGGAACTACCGGTTTCGCATTCAAATACAGGTCATTCTCACAACTGCCATGCAGCAGCAGCAACATTTCAGTTTTTACAATAAATGCTATTACGGTCGACATTGACGTTGCCGCTGACGCTGACGTTTGACAGCGTACAACAAACGTAACGACCACGTACAGTTTGCTGTAGCACGTTTTTTTCTTTTCTTTTTATGTGGAAAAAATTGAGCATTGCTGCCTGCGAGTGTTGCTCCTAATGAAGTCATTCATTGTTGTCAATGTTGCGAGCCGAACACCGAAGACGCAGCCAGGCGAAAATGTAAAGAAAACTTAACATTTCCTACTTGACGCACACACACACTCACACTCTTCGGGGACAAATGAAATGCAAAAAGTGTGTTTGTGATTTCAAAACTATGAAAAGAAACATTGGCATAAGAACCTATCACGAAGTTTGGGTGAGCATTAAAATTAACCAGTGGTGCTTGCGAATTTCTTTATACACGTAGTGTGACCTAAAGACGATCTTTTCCGACGATGAGTATAATTGAATAGATTCTAATAGAGAAAACGTAAGTCAGGTAATTTGAATATCAAGACACTATTACTAAATTGTTTAACTTATTAGTTAATAAATTAATTAATATTGCTATTATTGAACTATTAAATTGATGAATTGCCAATCTAATTACTGAGCCAATTTAATTATTAAATAATCAATGTCGTTATTATTTTTATTATTATTATTATTATTATTATTATTATTATTATTATTTTTATTATTATTATTATTATTATTATTATTATTATTATTATTATTATTATTATTATTATTATTATTATTATTATTATTATTATTATTATTATTATTATTATTATTATTATTATTATTATTATTATTATTATTATTATTATTATTATTATTATTATTATAATTATTATTATTATTATTATTATTATTATTATTATTATTATTATTATTATTATTATTATTATTATTATTATTATTATTATTATTATTATTATTATTATTATTATTATTATTATTATTATTATTATTATTATTATTATTATTATTATTATTATTATTATTATTATTATTATTATTATTATTATTATTATTATTATTATTATTATTATTATTTTTATTATTATTATTTAATCAATGAATGAATTAGTGGCTTATTAATGGACTAGTAAATTTACAAATAGGTTGAGCCATCTAGAGGTATTTTTTCAAAACAAAAAAAATATAAAAATTCAAATTAAGTGTGGAATCTCTATTTGTAATTTGAAAAGAAATTTTAGGGCATTTATTTTTTTAAAATAATTTCCTTCAAATGTTGGCAACTGTATTATGGAAAAGAGCTTTTGGTGACAAACGGGAAGATCCTCTGTTTTCGACCAAAATTTTGTTCAGTGATGAGGCCTATTTCTGGCTCAACGGCAAAGTCAATAAACAAAATTGCCGCATTTGGGCTAAAGAGCAACAAGAAGAGGTTCAAGAGGTGCCATTATATCTCGAGAAAACCACTGTTTGGTGCGGTTTATAAGCTGGTGGAATCATCGGTCATATTTTTTCAAAAATGATGATCCGGAGCATAACTGTGAATGGTGCTCGCTATCGCGCCATGATATCGATCTTTATGCTACCTGAAATTGAAGCCCGTAATCTTGACGACACTTGGTTTCAACGGGACGGTGCCACTTGCCATACAGCAGCTGCTCAAACAATGGATCTATTGAGAGTTCATTTCGAAAAGCAGCTAATTTCATGTTTTGGACAGGTGTGTTGGCCGCCTAGATCGAGTGATATCACAACTTTAGACATTTTTCTTTGGGGTTACGTAAAGTCCAAAGTCTATGCTGACAAACTAGCTACGATTCAGGCTTTGGAAGCCACCATAACGCGTGTCGTTAAAGCCATACCGGTCGAAATGCTCAAACGAGTCATCCAAAATTGCACCCTCAGAATGGAAACCCTGAGGCGTAGTTGCGGCCAACATTTAAAGGAAATTATATTCAAAAAAAAGATGCCATAAAATGTCCTTTCAAATTACCATTAAAGATTCCACACTTGATTTGAATTTTTATATTTTTTTTGGTTCTAAAACAAAACCTCTGGATGGATCACGCTATAAGTATATAACTGCACCAATAATTGAATTATTCAATACATCTAAAAAATAGATTAAACAAATAAATGAATCAATGAAAGAGTAAGTTAATTCATTTAATTAGTATTGAAAAGATCTATTTAATTCATTGAACTGGGATTAATTAACCGACTCGAAACACATTGACTCGAGTGACCTTGATTTTCATAGCTATACACTTGTTTTGGCGCAACTTCTGGTCCGTGACGACCTTCATCAGAAAGCTACGCAGCAATTGTTCAAAGAAAAACTGAACCTGGTCATAGTTTTGGTTTGAGAATTTCTGTTGTTAATCTCACTTTTCAAGTTTTCTTCAAACAATTGTCCATTAACGGTTGCGAAAGTGGAATTTCGGTTGCATCAAATACTGTTACACACGTTTTATGCTGTAAAATAAAAATTACTGAATGTGGTTGGACCAAATATTTTTTAATATATTTATTGGTGTATATTGTATCCAGAAAGGATCTACTTATTCGAAATGTCCGCCTTTTGCCTTTAAACACGCCTTAAGTCGCACTGGCCAATCGTCAATAGCTGCACGAACCTCGTGCATTGGAAAATTGACCACAGCTCGAACCAAAGCAGTCTTAAGAGATCCAATGTTGGGGTATCTTTTGTGACAAACCTTGTCCTCTAAAATCGTCCACAATTTGTAATCCAATGGGTTCCAATCTGGACTTCTTGAGGGCCATTCTTCAGAGGAAATGAACGCTGGCAAATTGTTTCGAAGCCAGGCCTGCAACGTTTTAGCCTTATGGGCCGGCGCAGAATCCTGTCCATGGCTGGTTTTGGAACAGGGAATTGTTAACAGGCTTCACAACAGCGTCCAAAACGAGTTCTTGGAAAACTTCCAAAACGAGTTCTTGGAAAACTTTGACCGATGTTTTGACTTCTTGTTAGGCAGAAATGCAGGTCAGTGACCCCATCGTAAGAGACACCCCACCAAACCATGACTGAAGCTGGGTGATGACCCTTTTCCGCCCTTGGGATCAGTTCAGATGCTTCCTTAGATGACCGCGCATGCACTCTATCATTTTGTTTGTTAAATTTTTCCTGAACGGTAAAAATTGTTTATCGGTGAACAAAATTTTTCTGTGCAAGTTATCAGCGTGCTTTACCAAAAGACGTTTGCATTTCTTTATCCTATTTTTTTTAAGCTGCAGTCAATAAATGTCTGTTTGAAAGCCCCAAATCCAAAGTCTTTTTTAATGATTCGACTCATGAACATTTGCGTGATATTCAACTCACGGGTCATGATTTTCTGTTTTCGGAGCGGATTTCTGTGAATTCTTGATTTAACGGCTTTTACATCTCTTACATATCCAGTCTCCTTAAACAGTTTTATGCATCGGTAGACGAACATGTGGCTAATCCCTAGTGGCCGGAGCGTTTTGAAAATATCGTTTTTTATTTCACACTTGAAAAGCGCTTTTAAAGCGATACGGTTCTCATTATCTGACCACTCCATGATAAAAGTTGAAACAATTTTAAAATCCCGTTACAGTCTAACGCTATTGAGCTTAGCTTTTAAAACCCATATGACATTAACGGGGTATGTTCAGTTCTACTATTGAAATGGGTGTGTTCAATGTTGTAACAGTATTTATTTTCCTACTAAGTATATATTACATATAGTATATATTACGTATAGTATATATTATATATCTGAAGCTAACACTTCAAAGATTAATTTGAGACATTTTATGTTACATTTACCCTAAGGTAGTTGGAAACACTTAGGTTTAAACTTTAACTTAATTAGCTGTTTCAAAAACATATCATAATCAGCTTTATCTTCAAACTACTTTTGACACGTTAAAACTAAATTTTTATTTCATGACCAACTATACCAGTTAGATGCAGAAAATAGTTCCACTTAAAAATTAATTAAATAAGAAAGCAATAAAAGCTCGTAATTCAAATAACAGAAATCATATTTTAAAATCGTTGAATATTATTTCTTTTCATATTACCGAAAACATACCATTCAACTATCAGTTGGTTCAGTTAACAATTGTTCGTGGCAATGGCGACCAAATTTAAAGAGTACTTTTAACCAACAATCTATAGTAACAACCAATACATGCACAAATTCAGTTTCCAAAATCAGCGAAGGCTTCATTGATCATGTAGGCTGGTGGTTATCTTCTGTTCAACATTCTTCGAACAGCCGTCATATAAACCTTTTTTATACTGATATCAATACCATGCCTTTATGTTTGTTTTCTTGACGGACTATTGATATTTCATTTTTTTTACCGAATTTAGCTCTTGACCAATTACGAATTTAAATATTCCTTTATTCATTTCCGGTTGCCCTCGAGGCCCTTATACCACATATCTTCATTTTTCATCCCCTTGGCATGTTAAAGGGATTAACATGTTCATTGACAATAAAATAGCAATAATCTATAGTAAATTTGAGATTTGATTCTATACGACATATTGTTTGTCGGACTCGTTAAGAAGCAAAGGAAAATAGTCGCAAGGATGCTATTCCTCCCTTCTATACTCAAGAACAACAGCAACCCTTTTCTAAGAGCGTTTCGACAAATGAAGAAAAGGTTTACGACGTATCATTCGCATCGTATTCATCCCACTCACATTAAAATCGCAGGAAGCTACCAAAAAGGATGGTCCATACAAAAAGGACTTCTTTTTTTAGTAATGACCACCCCCACACTCCTTTAGTCCTTACAAGAGCCATTTTAGGATGTTAAAAAAAAGAAATCATTGATTCGTTTTTTACGCTTTCTTCCTTTTATTTCTTTTTTGTATTGAAGCATTGTTAAAGTCAGTTTGAATGGCTTTCAAATTGTTATTAAATATCCTTAAATACAACATGAACAATACTCGTATAATAAAAGATGTTCTTCTGTTTATTTTTTGCGGAAAAGAGCAATATAAAGAAACTTTAAACATCAACTAAAGTCATGATCAGCATATAAATTGTTACAATAGTTAACGAGTGGTGTTGTGTTCAAAAACATACAGACCGACAGACAAAAGTTGTATTACAGCTAAAGCTGAATTTGTAATAGAACAAATACGATGGTGGTATGTTAAGTCAAGTCGAAAGCGAAATTTTAAAAAAATATAATGTTTTGCTAGCTCGCTTTTCCCATTCATTTGATTTTCATTAAATTGATGTACAATTTTATGACTTGAACAGTTTTTATTCTAGTTCGAGACCTATTTGTTGTTTCTTTTTCAGAATTAACGTAAACCAAAATTGGTGAAATATAATGGGTTGGTTGCCTGGCAGACCGTACAGCGGTGTTTCTAAACCTACCAAGGGTTTTCTTCAGCAGTCTTTGGCAACGATTACTTCGCAGCTAATCAATTGACTTATGCGGGAGACTCATACCTGTTCATTTATTATACTACCGCCGATTGTCTTTTGTTTGTATATTTCTATGTTCTTTAATACGTTTAACTGCAATACACAGTTTTTTTTAATGAAAATCTACAAGAAATAGCATTATTTGTATGAGAGCGCCATCTAGCGTGAGTTTTAGGTAAAAAATAAATATCAAAAATTAATTTCACGACCCCAAAAACAGAAACAGTTCCCACAACTTTCCAGAATAATAAAAATAAATAAGCATTATTTTTTCAAATTTTCGATATAATTTTTTTTAGACAGCGTTCCAAAATCATCAACTTTAAATGCGTTTAAAAAAAATCTCGCACTGAACTAAAAAACCCCTTGAAGGTTTTGTTATGGATAATGTCAACTTTCATTTGCAATTGGTTTTATCCCATATGAATTTTGGTTGTTGCACTGTGTAATCGACCTAATTAGTTAGGGCTATTGATTCTTTGGGCTAGTGAGGAAATTCCACTGTGTCTGAGTATACTTATACATATACGTATACTCAAAAGGACCTATTTATCGGCGCCCTATGGACCTTAGACCCACAGGGTCTGGAGGATTTTCGAAACCCTTAGGCCTTAAAATATCTACAATATTACCGACAAGTTGCACTGTCTGCCAGGCAGAGATCTACGCCAGATTCTGGAGAGAAATCGATCACCCTTTAAAATCCTAATCTATGTGGACGGCATGACAGCTTTTAAGGCCTTGATTTCAAGAAAAAACAAGATATGTCGCGTCTCTAACTGTCTAATTTCCTTTTAAATCCAAGCACACGAAATCGCACTAACAAGCTTGCCGGGCCGAAACAACATTCCTGGCAACGATCAAAAAGGCGAATGTGCCAGGTCAAGTGCCGAAGCCTCAGACGTGTTTATGCCATTTGTTAAGCTATTTAACTAAAAAGATAACCTAACAAACACGAAGTTAGGGGGGGTCAAGATGGGAGTCAATACACGGTTGCAGGATCACTGGAACCTTATGGTCAAGCTTGAGCCAAAAGTATACAAATCAGCTTCTGGCTTTTGGAAAAAGATCAGGCACTCCTTCAGGAATCCTAACAGGGCATTGCGTATCGGCATTGGTATTTGGTAATCGTCTGAAAGCCGATCACTGATGTTTATATCGATTTTTTTAACGATTAATCGGAGTTAAAAAACGACTTCGATTTCGAATATTGACTATGTTATACAGTGTGGAGCGCGGAAATTTGCTTTTTTGTACTGCATGCTGTGGCAGCACTGTTGGTCGAACAGAGTGAAGAGTGTGTGTGGCTTGTAGTGGCTACCAGGAGATTTGTATTCGTCTGCCTTTTAGGTACCATAATGCATTGGACACGTGAGAAGAGGCCATTTTGTGTTGAAGCGTATTTTTCAAATGCGCACTCGATCACTTGCCCTCGGGAAACCTTTTCAAATTAAATTTATTTAAAGCCATCGATTAAACTTTTTTAGCGGCAGATTTTTCCACCTCGATAATGCCTTCGCCTAAGTAAGTATAGGATTTAATTCTAAGCCAAGCGTGCATCGGGTACCGATCCACGCCAGTGTTTTGCTCATAATTATGGCGATTCCAAGAATGTAATTACTGTCTACACGCAGAGAAAATATATGGTTACTACATGGTCACCGCAACAATAATATGTTCTCTACAATAAAAGCATGTTCGTCGCAACCATAGTATTGTTCTTTGAATTTCATTTTAACAACAGTATGATTGCGGCAATATTGTTGAAATGTAACAATAGTATTATTGCCAAATATAGAAATAAAAATATGGTTGTAGCAACCATATAAACAAGTTTGGTGCAACAAAATCATTGTTGTTTAAAAGTTACTTTAACAATTATATGATTACGGCAATCATACCGTATGGTTGCAAATATAAACATAACAAAACAGGTTTTATAGACCATACATGTAGTAGTGTTCGTATGTTTTTTGATATAAAATCTGCCTGCACTTAATTATATAGCCTTTGATCATGGTTTAATCACATTCGTTACTTGGTGTCTACGGATGGTGGAGTAACATTCACCCCTGCTGGCAACTAAAGGTATTTTCGACTGCCGTTGGAATATATATTTTAGTTTCTTGAATAAAATGTTCAATAAAAACATGGCCTCTAATCTGGCTATGTACTAATAATAATGCAATTAAAAATAAATAACTTACTAAAAATCTATTTTTGAATAACAACATTACCCAATCCTAATAAATGATTTTGGGGATCATAGTATGATTGAGTGTGAATCATACAATGGTTGTGGGGATCATAGTATGGGTGCGTGTGAATCATACTATGGTTGTAAAGATCATACTACGGTTGTAAAGATGGTTGTATGAGAAACATAATATGGTTGTGAGGATCACAGTATGGTTGTGAAGATCATAGTATGGTTGAGTGTGAATAATACTATGGTTGTGGGGATCATAGTATGGTTATGTGTCAATCATACTATTATTGTGAGGATCATAATAGTGTTGTGCCACAACCATATGCCCAACAATAGTATGATCCTCTTCGAATATTGTCACCCCAACCATACTTTTTTTCTGTGTGTAGGATTTGTAAGACTGATGCTTAAATTTGGTGACATATTCAAAAACGATGACTATGAATATTTAAAAAAGTTAAAAATAAAAAAAGTCTCTTAAAAAAATTTAAAATAAAAGTTTTTAAAAAAAACATCTGTTTTTGCTTATGACCTCAAGCCTAACAATAACTGAAAAATAAAAAAATGTTTTTAAAACTAAAATTTTTTTAAAATAATAATTTTTAAAATTTAAAAAAAAAAATGTCTGGCAACCGTAGCAAATACATTTCAGCAATTTCTTCGTTTTACGTTGATTCTGAAAAAGAAACAACATTAAGGTCTCGAACCAGAATAAAAAACTGCTCAAGTCATAATGTTGTAAATATTTAAAAAAAAAGTTGCCTAGAACTTTGACAATTAAGGCGGTCCAAACAAAAAAAAAATTACAACAATTTTAAATAAAATCGGTGACTATGGACAACAAAAAGTAATTACATTTTCTAAATTTTTTTTTTTTAAAAAAGTTAACTACATAATATAGTTCGTAGTGTTCGCTTTCGTATGACCCTATCCTTGTACAAATTGGTCAAACAGTTCCAAATCAGCACGATTTTTAGTAAAACCCATAAATGCATTTTTTGGTCATTTTTGATTTGTCAAATCCCCAAAAAAAATATAATAAATAAAAAAAATGATAGCAACCATTTAAATGATTATACAGAAGAGTTCTGAAAACGTTTTGAACAAAAAAAATTGTTGGTACGTTTTAAATATTCTGGCCCAACATGGAGATGTAAAACTTGAAAAACATGCTGCAGCGAGTCGTTTCCGACACTGTTCTACATTTTCTTTTGTTTAGAATTTCCTTATATTTAAAGAATCATTAAGGCTTAAAGTAGGTCAAAATCACCGTGAAAAAGAACAATAGGTCCAAGGTTGACCAATTCGAAGTTTTAACCTTCTCAGCATTTTCCATTTCCTTCACAACTCGCCTCGTATTCAGGATGTAATTGTGCAGTGTAACCGGCAAATATCAGCAGCAAAAACCTTCTCAGGCTGGGGGAAGTAGAAGATGATGATGGCGAAGAAGAAGAAGAAAGTAAATGTGCAACAATTGCAGCTATTTTTTTCTATTCCAGCGCATAAACAACAACAACATTAACAAGCACCGAGCGACTGAACACAGAAACAATGTTTCTCATCCTTTTGTTGCGCTGCCATTGTTTTCTGTGTGAGTGTGTTTAAGTGTGTGTGTGTGTGTGTGCGGCTATATCCTGTGTACTGTTCTCTAAGCATTATGGGTGCAAGGACCTGCCGAGTACAAATTGTAGCTCGAGGTTATCAAATAATCATAAAAAGCGGAAAATTATAAAATAATGCCGCTTCTTTGCGCTAAAGCGCCAAATAGTTTTAATCGCACAGACGATTAATGCTCAGCGATAAATTGTGCTCGTATTTGGCGTATCTGCGATACGGTAATTGTTGCCGTCTATTTAATTTTAATATTGATGACGTTGCGATTTTGGCCCAGCAAATTTATCGTGGCAATAGTTCCGTTTACAAAGGCAGCTTTAGCGCTTAACGGTCGGTATTAACGTTTTAATCTGTGCCAGAAAAAAACACACACAAACTAGACTTTGAGAACAAAAGGTTGTCAGCGTTGTTGGATGTAGAAAAAGAAAAACTCAATTGACACTTTTTTTAATTAGAAATGTTGAGGACTATGTGCAATAGGTGCTTAGCCACATTAACAATGGTTTAGAGATCTAACTGTTATAGACTGGAAAACCTCAGAGGTCTAACTGTTATATAGACGGGAAGACTTTAGAGGTCTTACTGTTATATAGACGGAAAGACCTCAAAGGTCTAACTGTTAAATAGTGAGGAAGACCTTTAGAGGTCTAACTGTTATATAGACAGGAAGACCTCAGAGTTCTAACTGTTATTTACACAGGAAGACCTCAGAGGTCTAACTGTTATATAGACGGGAAGACTTTAGAGGTCTTACTGTTATGTAGACAGGAAGACCTCAAAGGTCTAACTGTTAAATAGTGAGGAAGACTTTTAGAGGTCTAACTGTTATATAGACAGGAAGACTTCTGAGGTCTAACTGCTTTAAAGACAAGAAGACCTTAGAGGTCTAATTGTTATATAGACAGGAAGACCTCAGAGTTCTAACTGTTATATACACAGGAAGACCTCAGAGGTCTAACTGTTATATAGACAGGAAGACCTCAGAGTTCTAACTGTTATATACACAGGAAGACCTCATATAGACTGGGATATCTTATAGGCTGTTTCCACTACGGTCGCGTCCACGTCCGCATCCAAAAATCAATGAACGCGCGTTAAGGCCCATACAAAAAACATAGGCAGTTAGGTATGGGAAAAAGTCGCGTTCATATTGGACGCGTTTATCGATAAGTCGCGTTTACATTAAAATCGATTATTTTTGCAATCGAAACCCACCCATACCTATCAATGGCAAATTGCACATACCTATGAAAACAGCTGTCAATCAGTATAAATAAAAAAATCCAAAATGCAAAAAACAGGAGGTAAGTTAATATTTTTGCTTTTGTTTAAATAATATTAATTTTTCCAATTATTTTAGAATTTAAAAAGACGGAATGGACAGCAGTAACAACACTACATCTGTTGGACCTCTGGGAGGAAAACATTGATGGCCTGAGGGGTGCTCGGAAAAACACCCACATACACAAAGAGATGGGCGAGAAGTTGGGAGTGACTGGCGCCGAAGTAAAAAATAAACTGGCAATTTAACGAAAAAATACAGGTAATTTTTTAAATATAAATTATATACCAATATTTGTTTGGAATTAAATCGATTGTGTTTATTGCAGAAAGGAGCAGGTGCTAGTTGGGCCACAAAAATATTAAAATTTTTCGCACCCCTAAAAAAAAACAAATAAACACAAACAGCTGTTTGAACGCAAACGTGGACGCAAAACACAATGGAAACACCATTACAAATTTATCGATAAATCATGGACGCGGACGTGGACGCGACCGTAGTGGAAACAGCCTATTAAAGGTCGACTTTTTTATAGACAGAAAAACCTTAAAGGCCGACGGTTATGGACTGGAACGTGATTTTTTTAACGGTTAAAGTAGGTCAGTCGTCTCCAAGCTCCTCTCCAGGACTAACAAACCTTAAGCAATGACAACACCTGAATTTTCTTATCTGCAAATTAGCTCTTTATAAAACGTATCTCTTTTTAGGAAAGTGGGTATATTCACTTTTTATTCCGTAAGTACAGGTCGAAGCCTCCATAAAGTAAATATATTCTGATTCTTTGTAAAATTCTAAGATGATCTAGCCATATCCGCCTGTCTGTAGGAAGCAAACTACAGGTCGCACTATTCAAGTTAGGTGGCTGAATTTTTGCAGAAACATGTGCTGATGGACTGCAACTGATAGTATTGAAAATGGGCCGGATCGGTTGAGAGGTAAAAAATTCCCCCGTCACTAGGACTGGGTCAACGTTTGGAAAAATCCACAACCCTGAACTAAAAAACTCAAAATTTATGAACTTTTAGAGATGATTTATGAACTGATGTTGGAATGGATCGAAACACATCTTGAAGAAAAAATGGGCGGTGCTACGCCCCGTTTAAAAAATCGCAATTAAGGACAAAGTGATGGACCGTTCATTATTAAAATTTAGCAAAATAATGTCAATGACTAGGAATTAAATTTGAACTGTGTTAAGGTAAAATTGGACAAGGGGGGCGTGACACCGCCCACAAACCCTGGATTTAAAAAAATCTAATGAGCTATTAGAGCTATGACGATGATACTTAGAACATCTGATGTTGACATGGATCGAAAAACATCCTGGAGAAAATGTAGGCCAGGCCACTCCCCCTTGAAACAATCCCCATTACGACTGAAGTGATTGACTGATCGTTATAAAATATTAAAAGAATGAAATCAGTGACTAGAAAATTATTATAAACTATGATATGGTGCAATTGAACAAGGGGTGTGGCAACGCCCACACAACCCTGAACTTAAAAAACAACATCTCACGAACTATTAGAACTATGCCGATGATATTGAGAACATATGATGTCGGCATGGATCAAAACATATTCTGAAGCATAAGTGGGCTTTGTCACGCCCCATTATAAAATAACATTTATGGCCAAAGTAATGGACCATCGTTACAAAAATTTTAATATTATGAAATCAGTGATTAGCAGATTATGATACCCTTATTGTGTATAAAATTAGCGAAAAAAGGTACATGGACCCGTCCATGCAGCCCCGAACATTGAAAGGATATATCTTGTGAACTAATACCCATATTATGAAGATAGAAGTTGATGTATATGCTCTGATAGAGAAGCGGCCGGTGCTTGTCCCCATGATAACATTTTTATTTTGGATCGTAATCCATGATAAAGGGAATATAAGCTTCGGCACGGCCGAACTTAGTTTGTTCACTTGTTACAACCTACTTATGGTATCATGGCTTACATTTTAAAATAAATATATATGCATATGTGACGCGCAATATAGAAAGGGACCTAAGGTTAAAAACCAGTTTTGTTCAGGAGAGCCATTTTAAAGATTAGGTCCCTTTCTATTTGCGCTTAGAATCGTCGACTTCACTTTCATAAAACGCGCATATCTCTGGGAGGGAACACTTTTGGGGCATGGGATCGGCCTCATTCGATGCTTAGATGTTGTCCACATCAAAAAAAAAATTAAAATTGATTTTTTACCCTTAGGTCCCTTTCTCTATGCGCTGTCACATATATATTTATTTCGCTTTTCTCTTCTCATTTCGGATTATCGTTGGCATCTTGCCTTACAGCGATAAAAGGTTTACTTTTGGGCCGACTAAAACATAGAACTTAATGATGAACTTAATAAATGTTATGATTTCAGCGGTTTTATATTCGGATTGTCTAGAAGTTAAGAATCAAGCCATCGGCTTAAGATGATCTCTCTATGTGTAGCATTATGGTTCTGGCTTCGGTAAAACGAAGGTGGCACAAGTTCAGCTACTGCATTCGGTAGCAAGCAGTAGGCGTCTGCTAATAAATTCGGTGGGACGTAAGGTTCGTTTTGGTTTGGAACTCGGTGGTAGGCACGGCTGTTATTGTGTAGCGGCACACAGTGCCGTGTGATAGCCCTTGGCCAAAGAATTACTCCTTCGAATCGATCCGGTGCATAGAAGCGGCTATCGTGGAATCGGTATATTGGTACCGGATCCCTGGTGTGCACGGTTATTCCCACTGCTATATTCGAGGAATACGAACTCGTCCTGGTACGAAAGTTGTCGGTGAATAGGGTCGCTGTTGTTATTGTAGTCGCTAACTGCGTGGTTATGCCTGTCTGTTGTTGGCATCCGCTGGTGGCTCGGCAGAGCTGATCTCGAGGTTAATAAGGGTGTTGACTTGGATCTGGTGTGCCTACAAGAACCTGGGAACCAGCTGAGTGCATCTTAACAGGTGTAGTATAACGTGTGGCGGACATGTTTTCGGCACATTTTCGTCAATTCGGGACCTGTACAAATTCAGGAGACTTAACTAGCCGGACCCCAACAGAGTTAATACCACTCTGATTTGTTAGGGTAGTCTCCACTGCTCATAGACTACGTCTGCAGGATTGACTCGAATCACGGCATTCGCTCTGAAGTTGGTTTCTCAGGTTTCTGCGATTGCTTCTGAGTGAATGCCTGATAGACCATTTAGAAATACCCGCTTGAAACGTTGGACCTAAAATTCTTCAGATCATGGCATGTCGGGGTAGGAGATGCCTAAAACTCCAACAGGTAATTTTTTTACAATTTGAAGTTTTGTCGACGAACGAACAAGATTTTTGTCTCCTTGTGAAGGTAATCCTCTGAGGACGTCAGAAAACTTCATGTTGCTGTTCTCGGGCGGTGTTCTGGCAAGTCTAAAAGGTCCTTTACTGAATCTCTTTCCTACTCAATGTTGACCCTCCTTTCTTTTTATATGACTTCTACGAGACTTTTTGTCAGTTCCCGCTGTGCTGCCAGCGAGCGATTTGAGGACCTAAATTCTTCTTAGTCTATTTTAGATAGCATTGACATGCCTTAAACGGCTTAAAAATACTGTCGAAAGTGAAAAATGCTGTCGAAGTTTTCATAATTGGTGGCCGTGATTAGTGGTTTATCGGCTCTAACTATCAAGGGCAGCCATACGGATATATTAAGCTTCCAAGCTGTGAAGTAACTGACAGGCATGGCTATTCCCACTGCTGTATGCCAGTAAGCCCCGACTCGCCATGTTACAGGATTCGTCGGTCGATAGGGGTAATTACTGGTACAGGATAAACCCGTACCCAGGTTTTGTCCTGTTTTGGATTTGCACAAACGCAGGTTTATTTCTGCTACTGCTTTTGGTGGACAGATTTTCAGGTGACTTTGGAGGGTTAGTTTTCAATCAAAGCTTTATTGGATTATAGAGCTATGTTCGTCGGAATAATTTTGTTGAATTTAGGGAAATAATTCGGTGTATTATGTTTCAATAGTTTATTAGGCATGCTGAATCTGTTAAAGTCGTAGGGTTTATTTAGCGGGATAAGGTGTTTCGTATTTGGCGGGTGGATTCTGTTCGGTGGGTTAATACTAATTAATACGCACAAAATATGGGACTTGTATTTTATCGCGTTACAAATGTCATCTGTGAAAAAGTATCTCTCTGAAAGGTTTACAAATTAGTATTGGGACTTTTTGGGCATAAAAGTAGCTTTAAGTTTGCCACAAACAAAAAACTACCAGCATTTTAAATTTTTAATATATTTTAAATAAACTCTTTTTAAACTTTTCTTTTTATTAACATTCCCTTCTTGTTTCTCTTATCCTTTTCAGGTAAGCCATAAACGCTCAATGCGAAGAACCCTTTCAACCGTCTACAAATGAAGATTAAAACAATGAGATATATGCAAATGTCCTCCCCATAAATGAAATCCGCTCCAAAACTCGAAAATACGTAAGTCAAGTGCAGATTTTCCAACATGAGCACCCGCTCTTCTTCTTTACAAAAAAATATAAACAAAAAACAAGGATGAAAATATTTTTGTATAGTTTTTAATCTACATTTTATTCCACTGCAGATTCTGAATCATTCATCCGATTCCGAACAACGTTTGTTTGTGCCAGCATTTTCAATGTCAGAAACATTTTGGGTTACAAAAGATATTAAGGCTGGATATTTCAGTCTGTCTGGGATGTTATCCATGTTTTCCTCCCACCCTGCAGTCGTTCTTTTTAGGAGTATCTTTTATTCATATTCAATCGTAAATACCTCCTGGTGTTGCAGTCGCAATGGTTGGTGTAGATTCGGTATGAATTTTTTGGCCAACAGAACTATGTCGGGACGGAAATGTGTGAATAAACGAGAGCTGTATAATAATGCGAGTGAAGAAATCGGCGCAGATCGTTTCCAAAAAATTGCACAGAGCGTTTCTAAGTGATAGGACTATAAGGTCGACACTTTAGAACATTTGCCAAGTAAACTTTTATAGTCCGCAAGATTTCAAAGGTTATCTTCTTATATCTGGGATTCTGTAAAGGTCGCCTGTTATACGGAGAAAATATCTAAGTTTTAGCTACTTGTAGATCCCTTTCGGGAGCTTGCTTGATGATACAGCATCATTTCATCAAGAAGGGAATAAATGGCTCCAGTGACAATATACCTAGTAGGGACATAAATACTGTTACACACGTTTTATGCTGTAAAATAAAAAGTACTGAATGTTTTTGGACCAAATATTGTTTAATATATTTATTGATGTATATTGTATCCAACAATAATATACTTATTCGAAATGTCCGCCTTTTGCCTTTACACACGCCTTAAGTCGCACTGGCCAATCGTCAATAGCTGCACGAAACTCGTCCATTGGAAAATTGGCCTCAGCTCGGCCATTGGCCAAAGCAGTATTAAGAGATCCAATGCTGGGGTATCTTTTGTGACAAACCTTGTTCTCTAACACCGTCCATAATTTGTAATCCAATGGGTTCAAATCTGGACTGCCTGAGGGCCATTCTTCAGAGGAAATGAACGCTGGCAAATTGTTTTGAAGCCAGGCCTGGGACGTTTTAGCCTTATGGGCCGGCGCAGAATCCAGCTGGAAAGTCCATGGCTGGTTTTGGAACAGGGAATTGTTAAGAGACTTCACAACAGCTCCCAAAACGGTTTCTTGGTAAACTTTGGCCGATGTTTTGACTCCCTGTTCGCAGAAATGCAGGTCAGAGACTCCATCGTAAGAGACACCCCACCAAACCATGACTGAAGCTGGGTGATAACCCTTTCCACCCTTAAGATCACTTCAGATGCTTCCTTAGAAGACCGCACATGTACTCTATCATTTTGCTTGCTAAATTTTTTTCTGAACAGTAAAATTTTTTTCATCGGTGAACAAAATTTTTCTGTGCAAGTTATCAGCCTGCTTCACCAAAAGTCGTTTGCATTTTTCAATCCTATTGTTTTTTTAAAGCTGCAGTCAATAAGTGTCCGGTACGTCGTTTGTAAGTCCCAAGTCTGTTTTAATGATTCAACTCATGGACTTTTGCGTGATATTCATCTTACGGGCCATGATTTTCTGTTTTCGGAACGGATTTCTGTGAATTCTTGATTTAAAGGCTTTGATGGCATGCGGTGTTCGAACAGAGCGTGGGCGGCCCGACCGGTGGCGGTCTTTTACATCTCCAGTCTCCTCAAACAGTTGTATGCATCGGCAGACGAACATGCGGCTAATCTCGTGTGGCCGGAGCGTTTTGAAAATATCGCTTTTTTTCATTTCACACTTGAAAAGCGCTATTACAGCGATACGGTTCCCATGATATGACACTAACGGGGTATGTTCAGTTTTACTATTGAAATGGGTGTGTTCAATGTTGTTACAGTATTTATGTCCCTACTAGGTACACTAGGGAGGGTCGATAGCTTTTGGATCGAATCGAAACAGTCGTTTTTTTTTCTCAGGCGCTCATATGATATCTGTTATTGTATGTGGCAATGTATATTTTGCATGTATTATATGTCACCTTGAAAAGGTAATAAAAAAATAATTAAAAAAAAAATTTAAAAACCCTTAAAAATAAAAATTTAGAAAAAGTCAGCAAATTTAAATATGGGCGCCTCGAAGATGATTTTTTTTTGAAATATCGTAGTCGAACTTTTTTCCTTATGCCAAAAGGTATCATAAAATCGATGGCACAATATCGACAAATTTTTGTCCTTATAAATCGGCCTTCCCTAATATACACAAAGCTAAAATTATTGGAAAAGAAAACTTTTAGTTGCAATCACTAAATGTTTATGATATTATATCGGTTAGACATCCCATTAGAAGACTCCTGTTCGTGTGTTTTACTAACCACGGTTCATAATCGACACGATTGCAGTTGCCTGTACTGCGATATTTTATTAGTACAACCGTTTGTAAGTTGGTACACAGCAACTTTCAGTGCATTAAACGGTTTCAGTAAGAAAATGTGTTATTTTTTATGTAAGCCTAATGCGTAATCAAAGATATCAATGCTACAAATAGAGATGAGATTTGTGGCCACAACCGAATTTCTTTGCTCATGGAATTATTAAGGGGCACAATCGAAATTTTATGATTACAACCAAATGTAATTTTCAGTACTTGGAACTGGTAATAAAAGTATAAGTAGAAGTGACTTTCGACTTCGTAGCTCATAAAGCGTTCTCCGATTACATGGAACTGAATGACACATACGTTTGAGGGAAGTGTGCAAGACTATCGTGCCAGTTAACCCAGGGTCAACTCTGGGTAAGAACCGCTAACAATGTTTCAGCGTTGGGGTTTTACCTCATCAATGCCGGCAATTTTACGTGTAAGAGATTTTTCTCTAAGCCATGTAAAATCTTCTCTGTTAAATGTACTACAACATACGAGGCCTGCTATGTATATTTCTGGCCTAAGCAACAAAAAGTGTTGCCTGGCGCCATCTGACCTTTCCATTGGAAAGTTTGACATTTTTTAGCATAAACGTACTCAAAACGTTTTGACGTACGACCATCATTTGTGTTGTTTACAGTGACTTGAAAAAATCAATTTGGCAAAAAAAATCGAATTAACTTGTGAACATTTTCGTGCGATCATTTTTCACAACTCTCGACGTGGATTATTACGACAAGAGTGCATCGATGAACTTAAATCTTTGTATGGCGATGAAGCACCATCCTATAGCACTGTGAAAAACTGGTTTAATGAATTCAATCGTGGCCGACGCTCGCTCAAAGACAAAGGTCGTGCGTAAACTGATAATGCAAGATCGTCATGTGACATACCGTAAGATAGAGACATCCTTGGGCATTTCTTCCACCAGCATACATTCGATATTGCATGAAGATCTGGCCGTAAAAAAGGTTGGTTCTCGTTGGATCCCGCACATTTTGAAATCGATCAAAAAAAAGGCTTGTGTCGATTGGTGCAAAGAAATTTTGAAAAAATTCGATCGCGGTGCTTCAAAAGACGTTTATAAGATGGTCACAGGTGACGAATCATGGATCTATAAGTATGAGCCCGAACAAAAACAGCAATCGACTGTGTGGGTCTTCGAAGACGAGCCAAATCCAATGAAAGTTGTTCGTGGAAGAAGCACTTCGAAGCAAATGGTCGCCTGTTTCTTCGGCAAAACTGGTCATGTGGCGACTGTTCCGCTTGAGCAACGCAGGAAGGTCAATTCTGATTGCTACACCACAATTTGTTTACCTGAAGTCTTCGGAGAAATTCGAAAAACGAACAAGAGAAGACGAATCATTGAGCACCATGGCAATGTGAGCTCTCACACATCGGCTCAAACCAGCGCCTTTTTGTCCGGTCTAAACGTCGAATTGATGGGTCATCCGCCGTACAGCCCTGACTTGGCACCCAATGACTTCATTTTATTCCCGCACATCACGAAAAAAATGCGTGGTCAATGATTTTAGTCGCCAGAAGATGCTGTTGAATCGTTCAAAAACCATGTTTTGTAAGTGTCTCAATCGGAGTGGAAAAAGTAATTCGACAATTGGTTTGAGCGCATGCAAAGTGTATAAATCATGCTGAAGAATACTTTGAAAAACAATAAAACCATTTTTGATGATAAATATTCGCATTTTCATTATTAGGCCAGAAATATACATAGCAGCCCTCGTATAGTTATTTTTGTTTATTTTTTGCCAGACTTTACATACAAACCTCGCTGGATAAGTAGTTCAACTTCTGGGTCTGCACGCACCCTTGTGCGAGAGCACATAAAAGCAACATTGCTACATTTCCGGCACCTTAGTCTGTTTCCGCTTCGTTTCTGAGGAAATGTTCCTACAGGAAGTTGAGACTAGCGTACTAGTATGACTGCAAGTATGCCATAATAATTTATGGCGGTTGGATACAGTTGTTGTCTGTTTTCTGTTTCTTCTCCTTATTATTATTCGCTCTTTATTTGGCAACATTCTTGTACAGCATAAATCAAAAAGAAGAGTTTTAGTGTGTTTTTTTCCGTATCCTAAGGGGTAATTTTTCCCCACACCTACCCTCTTGAATCGCTGAACGCCATCTATTGAAGACGTTATAAAGAAATCTTGATATCTTTTCAATATGAAGTTAATTGAAAATTGCTGTTATTTCTTTGGGATAGATATTCTTTTGTCTTTTCTTTTGCTGAGTTTTTTTGTTCTTACTTTGCCATCCTTTTGAGATCTTTGGCCAGGGAAATATACTGACCAACTTGCTTGTTGGTTTTAGCTTATCCATAGAATTTTTCTAGGGCTGTTGTTTGTTGTGTTGTTGCTGCGTCGTCCTGGCATCCTTTTCTCTCTCTCTCTCTCTCTCTCTCTCTCTCTCTCTCTCTCTCTCTCTCTCTCTCTCTCTCTCTGTTTTCCATAATCGACCGTTTGTGGTTGGCGTGATGTGCGCGCTATTTTGCCATTCATTCAAAGTCTGCTTTTTCAAAAGATTCAATTTAGATTTCCCTCCTTTATGCCACAACAGTATCAAATTGGTTTCTGCCACGCGCACACACACACACTCTAGCTTTTAGATCCTGCTCAAAAGCAAACTATAACGCTTTCGCAAAATTGAGCACAAGCAAACTTCTGAAAACTATGCAAACACAACTGAAAGAGTTTGTTCCGATTCTGGTACGCCTCGATTCTCCTTTATATTTTTTATTTTTCAAAATTGTATGCCATGGCGCCTGCCTCAAAAGACGCAATTGCCCTGCTACTGCCTACGCTCTGCCGCTATTTAGGTAGGTAGGTAGGTAATCGTACAGAGTGCATACTGTTAAATTGAAAACACATTCCACTTTTTTTTTGCCTGGCTTTTTGTGTGACACAACTTTTCTTTTTGAAAATGCAGAAACTTTAGCGAAATAATAACAGGAAGTTCCATTAAAATTTCATTTTTCTTTCATATCCATCCCCAATTCAGTCAAAAGGGATGGGGGTGAATTTATTGACATGTTCCATAAAAGATGGTTTAGCTAGCAAATTGTTCTACACTCAAGTGCGGAAGATTGGTTTTCTTTGAAAGATGTTGGCACAGCGTTAAAGAAACTGTCCTCAATTCATAGATTGGGTCAGTTGATATAGAAAAACCCACCACATTGGGGGCAAACAGAAACTTTGGGGGTAAACATAATTATCCGCAGAAAATAAGCAATCCTACATTTGTTGGTAGCAACAAAAGAAATTTTATGAAAATAGTTGTTAAAACCACTAACATTTAAATTGCAAAAATCGTTCAGATCTGACACATTATTAAGTCCTGTAAAAATATCACGATTCAAGCCGCAGGATCACTCAGTCGATTTAGTAAGAAAGGTCCATATGTTTTCTTTGAATCGGAAATTACTTTGGTATTAGGAGCATTTAGTTGGTATTAGGAGCATATTATAGGGACTCGTAAGGTTTCGCAATGTATCTGAAGCTTCTTCCAAATGTACAGGCTTAGTTGCGCTATTATTTGTGTATATACAGGATGAACAGGTAACAGCGATAAGAAACAAATTTAAACTAAATCAAACATTAACAAGTAAAAAAGTCGTTAAGTTAGGCCAGGCCGAACTTTTACTCCCTCCACCATACCTACGTTGCTAAAGCGCAAACAAATTGTCCGCCTTTTCGGCCAATGCGCCCATCCTTAATTTCAGCCAAAACTTACCAAATCATAACTTTTTGTGAACTGACATGGTTAAATGGGTAGTGGTCTTTAAGACACACTTATATTCTAACATATCTGCTGGAAGTTGGAAGAAAAAGTCCCGCTTGGTCAAAACCAGCGATCAATATTCAAAATGGACATATGGGAACTGAAATATATTCAAACTTTGCTACGAATCTTTGATAAGAGATGGACGTCTGGGCCGAAGGGGCCAATTTTTTGCACTTTGGTAGCGAAGGGACATTAAAGGGTATATAAGGTTCGGTCTTTAGGAACTTAACGACACTTTTATTTGTTTATTCTTAAAAATGCATGTACCAAATTTTTACACTTTTACATGAATTGGAAAAAGTTTATGCGAAAATGTCGATTTTGATTATATGGGCAGTGGGCGGTAGGCGTCGCCTATTTTGATGAAAGCCTACACGCAGAGAAAAAATATGGTTACTATATGGTCACGGCAATAATAATTAGATCTTCGAATTTTAAGTATGTTCGTCGCAACCATAGTATTGTTTTTTGAATTTATTTTTAACAATAGTATGATTGCCGCAATATTAATATTGTTGAAATGTAACAATAGTATTATTGCCAAATTTAAAAATCAAAATATGGTTATAACAACAATATAAATATGGTTGGTGCGACAAAAGTATTGTGTTTTGGGTTTTATGTTAACAATAATATGATTACGGCAATCATACTGAATGATTGTAATTTTTCTTCATTTTAATATGCTTTTTAGAACAAATGTTATTGGTACGGTTCTAATCCAATAATAGTACTTTTTTTATCGAAATTAAAATTTTTCAATCAAACTGCTTTGGCTTTGTTTAACTGGAATATTTTTAATAAAAACGCTTACGTTTTTTTAAACTGATTTTTTCTTCTGTTAAATTTATCACTCCTATTATTTTGAATTTAATGTAGTTTTAAATAATTTTCATTATTCAAATCTGTTGTTGACAACTTAACCCAATTCTAATTAAAAATGTTGGAGATCATAGTATAATTGCGTTATCATACTATGGTTGTGAGGATCATACTATGGTTGTATTTAAAACATACTATGGTTGTGAGGATTATAATATAGTTGTGGAGATCATAGTATGGTTGTGTGTGAGTCATACTATGGTTGTGAGGATCATAATATGGTTATGAGGATCATAATATGGTTGTGAGGATCATAGTATGGTTGTGTGTGAATAATTCTATTGTTGTGATGATTATAATATTGTTGCGCCACAACCGTATACCCAACAATACTTATATGCTCTTCGAATATTGTTATCCCTACCATACCTTTTTTCTACGCGTATATTTCCCTTAATATTTTAAACATATTTTCCTTAGTTTAGTTAATATTAGGCTCTGCGGCAATTTTAAAATAATCTATGACCAATTCTTATATTTTTGGCACAAAAATGTTCGATGTCATCCCACAGTGCCTCGCTTCGACGCTTCATAGCCATAAAGAACAAACCGTTCGTGTCCGTCTGTTTAAAGCTCTATACAGTCCAAACGATAAGAATTAGTGTTTTTTTATGTCACCACATATATTGCCTTTTGTCAGCAATCTGGTGGTGTTAAAAATGGACCAAATCCGCCAAAAGGGAAAAAGGTTCCCCTTTGAAGGACTTAAAAAAAATCTTGCTCAAATTTTTAATTTTTTACAAATTATTTTTTTTCACTATATAATTAACTTTTAAATCGGCATTTTGGAAGTGGTAGGCATAGATTATTTCACCTTTCTAAAAATGAGCGTGGTAGTATGGACCTGAGCCCTTGGCCCAAAACCGCCTCTAAATGCTTGGTGATATCTAAGTATACATAATCGGTGAAATATTCTCTCAAATCCAAATCTGTACCTATGTTTAATAGTTGGGCAAATTTGGGGTGCGGACCATAAAGGCCCGAGGGCCTAAAAAATTACCCTTTGGGGACTATGGGCATATGGGTATTTAATAACAATAAAATTTCGTCACGAAACTGAATATAAGACTAAGTTTACGATTCGAAGAATTTTGAGGCCAGGCCCATTGGGGTTAGGCCCATAGGTAGCTGAAATATATGTTCTCTCTGTGCTGGTCTTATGTGTACTCAGAAACAGTGGAATTTTCTAACGAAACTGAATATGACATACATTTTACCATTTGGCTGAACTGGAGCACTTGACCAATGGGCGGGCATAGTCTACGGGCCCAAAACCGTCTCCCAATGCTCAGGAGCATATGTGTATTTAGAAGTACTAACATTTTTTAAAAAAATCGAAACAAGTGCCTTCTTTTAAGATCTGTGCGAATTTGGAACTCGGATCGACCCAGATGGGCCTTAAGGGTCCCAAAAATTGTCCGCTTTGAATTGTCCTCTTGGCACTAGCATGTTGTCACCGATCCAAATATTATAGTATTTTAACAATTCGACTAATTTTAAGTCTTAGAGCTATGGGGAGTGGTTCCTAGGCTGTCGTCCATTGGATATTTCGAACTTTAACTCAGAAACAGTGAAATTTTATGAAGAACAATATGACAATTATTGTATGATTTGGCTGAATCGGAGGAATTGGACTATGGGCGTGTGGTCCTTGTCCCTGGGGCCCAGGGGACACATATGGTTATGCATAAATTGTAAAATTTTATCACAAACATAAACATGTACCTTGGTTTAAGATATGGGCCAATTGTACACTCGAGCATACCCATAGATGTCCTAAAATCGTCCTCCCTCAACTATGGGCATATGGTTCTTAATAATCTACGATTCATCTGGCCCATATTTCAAAGGCCCCGTCGAACATGACACATATTTGGAATCCGTGGAAGTTCCTTACTAATCTCAATTTGATTTGACTTTTAAGCTGTTTTGGATTGAAATTGGCAAAATCGGCCTGGTGGGAAAAATATTTTATTTTAGGGGACTACAGGTGCCTCAGAAACAAGAGTAATTTTTGAATATTTGCTCAACGGTAGAGGGAAAAAATTTGTCCTGGTCGCAAACAGCCCTCCTTAATGATGAGACGCATACATATCGGCTGAAACGTTTAAAAGGTTAATTAATGTCCTGTTGCCGAGCCGATTTTCGCATGGTAAGCAATAAATTTTTACGGATCTTTTTGTATACTTCAAGCATATTTTTGGCATCGAATTGTAGACAGTTAAATGAAAGTTATACTGTAGGTCTGCTGTCATGCCTGCTGATCCTAAGGCCTCTACATATCCTGAACTGATGTGTGATTGTTTGAAGTTTAGAGGGTTAGGATTAACGACGATTAAGGCATTTGTAAAAACAATCTGTTATTTATCTATAAGAATAATAATTTATAGGACTTCTCTTGTCTCTGATCACTCTTGTCTATATTCAGATTATTTCAGCTACACTATAAATCTCATGTTATGCTTGGTGTAGCCTCCAAATTAAGGTGAATCGTTACATTATCGGAAAAGTGCTTATAGTAGCTGATCTTAGTAATGGAAGAACTTTCGTCACCTGGTCTTAAACCATTTGCATTCTGCTATGTATACAACCTTAAGATAAATGTTCTTTTTACTTTATTAAATACAAAATTATATTTATGTTCTTTTTACTTTATTAAATACAAAATTATATTTTAATAAATTCTAAATTCTCTGTTTAAAAATACAAAAATTTAAATAAGAAGGCCCGATGGAAGTACAGGCAATTTCCCCGTCCCCCTCTAATCGTAAAATTACCTAAACTTCCTGGTTATTTTTCTAATTTGCATAATGACAGCAATAAATAACCCACATTTAATTATAATTAAAATTGTTTAAATAATCAGATTTTCACATTATCCTTAATGTCGCGTATCATCGTCTCTAGGGCAGTGGAAACCGGGTGAACCCTCAAAGTATGCGTTTAATGTGAACTCCAACATCTGTCAGAGACAAGATGAGAGGGCGCCTGCCGCAACCTATGGTTAATGGCCAAAAACAATGTACAACAAAAGCACCAAACAAAATCTGGGTCTAACACAGCAATAAGAAAAAAATCCAAATAGACTAAAGCATGTCATTCAGGCATCCTATTCTCCTTAAAGGAAAAACAACAAAAACAAAACGATAGAATACTACAAAAACAGCAAAACTGTTGCGCATTTGAAAAACAACAACAACGGCAGATACTTTTGTTAGAAATATTTGTTTTTTATTCGGATAATATTACATTGTTTCAAAACAATATAAGTGAAACAAATCTGTTGCCCTCTTGGAACACTTTAAAAAAAGAAGTGACAACAGCAGCACGGGCAACATCTGCATCAACGTCAAGAACATAACAAGAAATTTTTGTACAATTTTTTTTACAAGGATGTCACGGGTTGAAACGTCAGTTACAACAAGATGCTGCTGTGTACCTTCTTTTCTCGTCCCCTTCTCCGCACTTGGCATTTTCAAATTTAGATTTTAAGTTCATGCAACTCAAATGCCCAGAACTGGAAACATTTGATTTTTCTGTCGGCTTTGGCCGGCGGTGAGGCAGAAAACCTTTCAGAGACATTGACTTCATTTCGTTCGATGTTCTCCATTGCCCGTTTCATCATTTGGTGTTCCATTTTTTTTTACATTGCGTTTTGTTTCGTTATTCATTTACGCTTTCAGCAAATTGAGCTGTTAAACTATTTTACATATTTATACGCCTCATGATCAGATGTTGGTTGGTGCGTTTGGTAATAAGTTTTTCTCGTTTTGTATTCCGACATTGTCCACTGGATTGAGAAAAATGAGGATCTTCTGCAGCAACGACACGATTTGGAATGAAATGTTTCATGGGCGGCCCAACTACCATGCTCCACATACTCGTATCAAAACGAGTACTCCACACAGAAGTACAAGGTATCCTAGTGCATTACGAGAGGTTTTGCAATATCTCTGAGTTTCTTAAGGACTGAAGGCAACATCGACCCACATGGACTCTTAAAAAAAATGTTGCCAAAAAATACTCAGATCCGACTTTCCCTACTGTTGATCAAAGAGGTGAACTTTTTATTGCAAAAAATCTGCTTTTTGTTTTTAATTTTAAAAGTATCATTAAAAATAGAAATTAGTATCGAAGTCTTAAACCCTAAAGTGAAATTTCCTTTTCTAAAAGATCGAATAAAATATCAGTCAAATGGCGCCCTTGGCTTCCATGGTGACAGGTCATCACTCTTTTCATGAAATTGACTTCTTCTATGACTTCTTCACAGAGATGTGGCTGTATCTCACTAATTTAGCATCTAAATCACTACGAGGATTACTCAACATTACTACAACATCAAAGTTAATAAATATAAATCCGTCCACATCGCTTTTACTTTAAGAAGATGGGGCTGTCCTGCAGTCAATATGAATGGTGATATATTCCACAAGAATGATAGTACTTGGGCATTATTATTGATAAACGATTGCCATGGACGACGCACATTAAAGCTAAAATATGGCAACTAAACATTTCGACTATGAAGATGTATTGGCTGCTGGGACACAGATCAGAGATTAGCCTTGAAAACAAAATTCTACTGTACGATATGGTCCTAAAACCATTCTGGACATACGGAATTCAGCTATGGAGAACTGCCAGCACTTCTAATATTGAAATTCTCCAAAGGTACCAACCTGAAACGCTCCGTATGATCACCTATGCTCCTTAGCTCGGATTGATAAAGACTTAAAAATAAAAATGGTTCAAAAAGAAATTAACGATATCAGCTCAAGCTATCTCCAATGGCCTCACACACTTTATAGAAATTTTGCTTATAGAAAATGTACATAATATACATACGAGGGCATATCAATAATCCCGTGACTTTTCCAACTTCCCTCGTAGTTATATTAAATGCAACACCATCTGTTAATACACTACTGTCAAATTTTGAGAGAGTTCCGTCATTCAGTTTGTGCCTAACAGCTGTTCAAAGCGTACAACCTCGTGGATTTTGTTAAAAATGGAATCAACGCGAATTTCGAGTGCTTCTTCAGCATAACTTTTTGCGGTAAAAAACCGTCAATCAAACCAAGGAAAAGATAGATAAATACTATGAGAACTCTGCACCATCGATTTCAATGGTAATGGTACTGACTCGATCTGGTCGCACAAGTACAAATGACGATGAACGTTCTGGACGGCCAATTGGGGTCAATACACCCCAAAAATGTCGAGAAAAAAATCCAACACCAGGCCGATCGCAGAGTAAGTAAGTGCGTTCGATTGTTGATGTCATTTGCATTTCATATGCCAGTGAAGTTTCTATTTTACATGAGAAGTTGGATTTAATAAAGCTGTCTGCAAGATGCGTGCCGCGTTTGCTCTCAATTGACCATAAACGTAATCGTGTGACAACTTTAAATGATTGTTTGGAGTTGTTTTACCGCAATTCGAATGCGGCGTTTTGTAACTGCGGATGAAATATGGATCCATTACAACATTACGAAGACTAAACAATTCTCCGGGTGAACCGGATCCGAAGATGGCCAAGGTGACTTTGTCGTCCAATAAAGTGATGGGAATAGTTTTTTGAGATGCACATCGATTACTTTCAAATGGGTAAAACAATAAACCGTAAATGTATAGAAACTGTTAATATACATAGAAGAGGTGAGGCTGGTAAAGCTTTAAAATTAGAAAATTTTAATATTTCGTTAGCGCAATATGAGCCTTAAACATCTATATACATATTATATTTCGGTCACGGTTGACCTTTCGGTGGAATAACCCATATATTCCCCATACAAATGACATATTGGTAACAAATGACAATAATATTTTCTCACAAAGCCAGTTAAATTGTTTTTGCAATTTAACTAGATTTACGGTGAAGTACCGAAAATCCCTTGGACCGAAAAGCCGGCTAAATTTAACATAAGCATAAAGGTAACAAACAAAAATAATTACCTTAATTTTAAAATCGTTTTGCTCATAAAATATAAAGCCCAGTTCCAAAAACTTGCTTGCAGTTAGCTTTTTAGCGTACCCAGTAGATTTGTGTATGAAACAGTTGTAAACTTCCGACTTTAGCTGTCTATTACTAGTTTTTACCAATTAGGAAATTTGATTCATTTTGTTATAATTTCTACCCGTTTGGTACACGCAGAGAAAAATATTGTTACTATATGGTCACGACAACAATACTCTGTATTTTGCAATAAAATTATTTTCTTCGCAACTATAGTTCTATTTTTTTTTTGAATTTCATTTTGACAATAGTATGAACGCGACAATATTAATTTTGTTGAAATGTAAAAATAGTTTTATTACCAAATAAAATACACGCAGAGAAAATATATGGTTACACTATGGTTACCGCAACAATAATATGTTCTCTACAATAAAAGCATTGTTGTTGTATTGTTTTTTGAATTTCATTTTGGCAATAGTATGATTGGGACAATATTGCTATTGTTGAAATGTAACAATAGTATTGTTGCCAAATTTATAAATGGAAATATGGTTGTAGTAACCATATAAACATGGTTGGTGCAACAAAAGTATTGTTGTTTAAAATTTACGTTAACAATAATTTGATTACGACAATCATACAGTATGGTTGCGACTATGAACATAACAAAAAGGTTTTTATAGAGCATGCATGTATGTCTGTATGTGCGTTTGTTTTTTCGATACACAAAAAAAACACATACCCACGATACAGTGAATGGTTGCTGCCCATTAAAAAAAACAACAACAACAATCGGAAGGTACTTCGAGGGATTTTTATTGTGTTTACTTTGTTCGGTGAAATACTCTACTACCGACTAGTTCTCGTTTATTTAAAATCTGCCTGCACTTAAGTATATACCCATTGATTATGGTTTTATCACATTCGTTACTTGGTGTCTACAGATGGTGAAGTCGCATTCACCCCTGCTGGCAACTAAAAGTATTTTTGACCGTTGGAATATATTTTTTTGTTTGTTGAATGAAATGTTTAATAAAAACATGGCATCAAATCTGGCTATGAACTAATAGTAATGTAATTTAAAAAAACATACTTAATAAAAATCTCTATTTTTGAATAACAACAATAACCACTATGGTTGTGTGGAACATAGTATGGTTGCGTGTGAATCATACTATAGTTGTAAGGATCATACTATGGTTGTATGAGAAAAATACTATGGTTGTGAGTATCATAATATGGTTGTGAAGATAATAGTATGGTTGAGTGTGAATCATACTATTGTTGTGAGGATCATAGTATGGTTGTGAAGATAATAGTATGGTTGAGTGTGAATCATACTATTGTTGTAAGGATCATAGTATGGTTGTGTGGATCATAGTATGGTTATGTGTGAATCATACTATTGTTGTGAGGATCATAACATTGTTGTGTCACAACCATATACCCAACAATAGTATGATCCTCTTCGAATATTGTCACCCCAACCATACTTTTTTTCTGCGTGTAAGTTTTAGCAACTAGATAAATATGGTTGGCGAGACAAAAGTATTATTTTTTACCATTATATGATTACGGCAATCATACTGTGTGATTTTAATTTTTCTTAATTTGACTATGGTTGTTAGAACAAATTTATTGTTACGAATCTCATGCAATAAAATTGTTAAAAAAAACTGATTTGGATTTGGTTCATTAAAATATTTCAATAAATGAAACGCTTGTGTTCGCTTACATTCAAAACGATTTTTCTTGTGTTAATTAAATCAATCCTATAATTTTGAACTTAATATTTATAAATTATTGTTTTTTGAGTTTTATGTTAACAATAATATAATAATGGCAATCATACTGTGTGATTTGAATTTTTCTTATTGACTATGGTTGTTAGAACAATTTTAATTGTTACGAATCTTATGGAATACAATTTTTCAAACAAACTCCTTGGATTTGGTTTATTAATATATTTTAATAAACGAAACGTGTTTTTAAACGGATTTAACTATTTCCTCTTTCGAAAGAATTTAGCTTATGCTAATTAAGCCAATCCTATAATTTTGAAATTAATATATTTTTAATTAATTTACTTAATAAAAATCTTTCTTGTTGACAATATAACCGAATACTAATAAATAACTTTGGAGATCATAGTATGTTATCATACTTAGTTGTAGGGATTATAACATGGATACATGTGAATCATACTATGGTCGTGAGGGTCATACTAAGGATGAGTGTGAATCATACTATGGTTGTGGGATCATACTATAATGTGTGAATTAAACAATGGTTGTGGGGATCATAGTAGGGTTGTGTGTGAATCCTACTACTCTTGTGCGGATCTAAATGCGGTTCTGGGGATTACAGTATTGTTGTATGTGAATCATACTATTGTTTTTAGGATTATAATATTATTGTGCCAAAACCATATACCCAAACAATAGTATAATGCTCTTCGAATATTGTTATCCCAACCAAACTTTTTTCTTCGTGTAGACGTTACACTAAACAATATAAAATGGCAAACCTTCCTGAATGTTTTAGCACCTAGAAAGCTTTGGTAACTTTAATAGCTTTTGAAATATAACAAATGGAAAAACTATCATTACTAAGAGGTGACTAATATGAAGGTATTTTTTTCAAAATTAAAAAAATAAAATTAAAAAAATTCTGATCAAGTGCGAAATCTTTCTTGTTCATTCGAAAGGACATTTTATGTCATTTATTTTTGGAATATAATTTCCTTTAAATATTGCCGCAACTACGCCTCGGCAATATTTTCTGAGGGTCTAATTTTGGTTGACTTGTTTGAGCATTTCTACCTGTTAAGCGAAATGCTTGAAAATCGAGGTTTTTGCGATGTAAGTCTTTTCATGATGAAGTGGCTAACAATACTGAAAAAAAATAAAGTTTTACACATCTCACGCGAAATCTGTAAGGAAACCCTATTAAAAAAATGGCTCTAGATTGATCACCCGCTACAAATTTGAAAAATTACGGACCGATGATTCCTCCGGCCCATAAACCGCACCCAATCGTGGTTTTTGCTGTGAAAAGAATAAAAATAAAGTTTAACACAACTCATGCGTTATCTGTGAAAAAAACCCCTATTAAAAAATATACCCCTAGATTATTCACCCATTATCTGGTCCACTTTAACGAATTCCCAGGTTGAAAAGACAATTCTGGAAATAAATCTTCTGGAAAATAAATCTCCTAAACCGGCAACGCTATTTCCATGTTTGATTTATAATGTGTAATTTCCCTAGAATAGAAACATCTATAGGCATATAGCAAACCTACGATTCGTCTAGACCGGATATGTTACGCTGAGCAGATGTAACACTTTGTTTGCAACATCGTTTTGTCGTAACACTGCGTACAACATGACGTATGAGTGATAAGATACTCATACAACGTACAACAATTCAAGTATGAGTATTTTTGCATAAAATACACATTTTTATGTAAATCACAACATAACAAATGTACTGCTTTGGGGGGGGGGGGGTTTATTCTAGTTGTTCGGTCTGTCGTGCCTGCGGATAGAAGAAAGGGTTGCAGTGGTAGCAGGGTTGTGTGTTTTTTTGCAGGAAATGCATATTCCATTTTTTTCAACAAAAATATATGTTTGTTATAAATAACAACAAAATACTTTACTCGTGAATTACTCCGTCCAGACACACGCACCGACATGAGCACTTAACTCGCACTTGAATGGGGGGGGGAATAAAAAACTCCAAATGCAGCATAACAGCAACAACATATCGTTGGCCATTTGTGGCATACTCGTATAGCAGTGACAACAGCAACGCCATAGGGGCAGGGAGGGCGGGTGACGGCAACATGCCCAGCAACAACAACACTGGCATGCATGCAGTCATCATCAGTTATGGCAACATCAAGCGACAACAACAGCAATAGCACAGCCACAAAGCAGCAACACAAAAAAGTGCAAGTGAAATTGTTGCAACATTTTACAAGTTTTTCTTTTTCTGTTGCCACACTTGCTGGCACAGAGCGAGTAACATAAAACGCTGCTGGTTACCATTTGAAAATGGCAACAACAACAACAAAAAGTGCTGCAACAACAACCACCATAAACAACTGAAATGAAAAGTTGCCATAAATAAAAACCGAAACCAACGAACAAGAAAAAGCCAAACAGAACGAAAAACGCCATCATCAACAACAGCAAAAACATGAGTGAAATGTTTTACAACTGCTTTAAAAACACACACACATACACACAGCTTTAAATGGCTACATGCAGCAAGCGGCAACATGTACAAATCGCATATCCTGGCCTCCTTACATAGCCCCACCCCACACCAGCAAGCCGCCTTATCACCTGGCCTCACCTTAGCCACACATAGTGTCTTCTCAAAACGACCCACTCCACTATCTCAGCTCAGCTCATGTCATTCATCAGTAGCATAAGCTGTGTTGGAGGGGTGTTGAGCCAATGCAAAATAAAAAAGAAACCTGCAAAATGACCCAAATTGTTGTAGTTTTTTTTTCATTCGTTCAACTGTCCCCCAACGACTCGTTTCTTTTGCAATTTCACTTTCATTTTGTGCTTTACAAAGCAACGGGGGAAGGAAATATGACAAACTACTTTTTGTTGCTGCTGTCGTTGTTGCTGTTCAACGAGGCATTTATCTTCTAAATGGAAAAGTTTGACACCAAAAGATAGCCTGATAACTCGCCGTACATCCACGTTTTGTTTGCTTTGGAGAATAACAAAAAAAAACGTTTCGATTTGTTCTTTTGTTGAAGCTGAGATTGAAAATTTTTTGCAGTTTTTGGGCTTCCTTAAATTTGGGAAGTTCCAAGAATTTTGAGACAGGCAGCAACTTCTGGGAATTTTGTGGCAATATGAAGAAGCAAAAAGCTAATTTGCCGGAAAATAAAATGAAATCCAAACTCCGAATCTTAGAAACCAACCATTAATGAGTACGTCCAAAAATGGAATCAGTATGTTCCAGTTTAACTTGATTCAACGGCTTAATGATTACACTGTGCGACAGCCACAATCGGTTTGGGATGAAACCACCGGGGAAAGTTATATCGGTCAAAAAAAGGTCATACGTGTCCCAGCGTTTCGTTGGGTCTCATCTAGGAATCGAGATATATCGATTTGAAGTTAGTAAGTATCGTATAGGGGAATTTGTCACGTTTTTGGCTCTTTTGTTTGACATAACTTGAGAACCACTCGTCCGATTTAGCTGAAATAAATTTTAAAAAACCAAGAATTACAATTCCCTTAATCTGTTCATATATTATTTTCCTTTACAAGTAATAGTTTCCAAGTTAAAAATAAGCGCATGAAAAAAAAAATTTAATTTTTAGGCAAAAATAATTTTTTTTTTCATACATTTATTTATAATTGCGAAACTGTTGCTTAAGTAGGAAAACGGTTTAAGAACAGATTAGAGGAATTGTAATTCTAAATCGGACGAGTGGTTCTCGAGTTATGTCAAACAAAAAAACCTAAAACGTGACAAATTCCCCTATACGATACTTACTAACTTCAAAACGATATATCTCGATTCCTAGATGAGACCCAGCGAAACGCTGGAACACGTATGACTTTTTTTTACCAATATAACTTTCCCCGGTGGTTTCATTCCAAACCGATCACTGACCCTTACCATTTGTCGCAGAGTGTTATAATTACATTCCTTAAAGATCTGGTGTGGGTCATAATGTAATAATTAACGTCCCACTGCTTAGCTTGGAATTTATTAATTCAAGGGTTCAAGTACCATCTTAAATTTTAGTTTATCTTTGAACCATGGCACCCGGTTGACTTGCAACTCCATGTCAAGTCAATTCTTTAACAGCGACTATCCGGCTGTGAACTGTGAAAGTTATGGGGTGCCATTTACCTAGTGTTTGGGAGCACAGTGGGATAATTCGTAGAATTTTCAAACATTGTCGTTGCTGTCTAACAGACATTCTATTTCGATTTATTCAATCTGTACGATACGTTAAAAGATAAAGAAGTCATCTAGGCGGGAATCGCATGACGCCGACCGCAAGTTACATGTCCACGATGTAAATATCGGGTCGCATCGGTGTCAATGATGTCGAATACACACGCAAAAAAAAGTATGGTTGGCGTGACAATATTTGATTCACACTCAACCATACCATTATCTCCACAACCATAGTATGATCCTCACAGCCATAGTATGATCCTCACAACCATAGCATGATACACTCGCAACCATACTATGATCCCCACAACCAGAGTATGATTCACACTCAACCGTACTATGATCTCCACAACAATAGTATGATCCTCACAACCATAGTATTTTTCTTATACAACCATAGTATGATTCACACGCAACCATGCTATTATCCGTACAACCATAGTATGATTCAATCAACCATACTATGATCCCCAAAATTATTTATTAGGATTGGGTGTTGTTATTCAAAAATAGAGATTTTTATCAAGCAATTTATTTTAAATTGCATTACGAGGGCGGTTCGGAAACTTCTTAGCCTAGCGCATAAAGCGCGGTATAAACAGAAAAAAGTTAAGTGTTTTGGAAACTTCCATCTCTGCTATGAACACATGTTAAATTTTGTTTCGATCTGGCAACTCCTTCATATAGAAACAGGTGTTCACAAAAGACGCATCCGGGATTTTTTACAATGGAAAATTAGAAATGCATGGTGTCATTAAATATTTACATAAAAAAGGTTTATCGGGACAAGAAATTCATAGCGTTTTAAGCGTCGTTTCATAACTGTTGATGAGACATGGATCCACCACTATACTCCAGAGACAAAAGAACAATCCAAACAATGGACTGAAGCTGGAGGAAGTGCCCCAAAGAAGGCAAAAACAATTCAATCGGCTGGTAAGGTTATGGCAACGGTTTTTTGGGACTTCAAAGGTATTTTATTGATTGACTATCTGCAAAAGGGTAAAACCATAAATTCAGAGTACTATTGCAACCTTTTAGATCAATTAAATGTACAAATTCGAGAAAAACGTCCTGGCTTATAACACAAAAAAATAATATTTCATCAAGACAACGCACCAGCGTACAAGAGTGTTTTAACAATGGCTAAAATCAACGAATTAAAGTACGAGTTGCTTGACCATCCACCTTCTTCTCCTGATTTAGCTCCCAGTGACTTTTACCTGTTCCCAAATCTAAAAAAAATCCTTGCTGTCAAGCGTTTTACCTCAAATGAAGATGCAATTACAGTTGTAAACCACTATTTTGAAGACCTTGAGGAAAACTATTTTAATCAAGGGACAGAATTGCTAGATAAGCGTTGGACTAAGTGTATTGAAGTTTCAGGAGATTATATTGAAAAATAAAAATATTTTTGAAAAACTAACTATTCTCTTTCATTGATAGGCTAAGAACTTTCCGAACCGCCCTCGTACAATTAGTTCATAGCCATATTAGAGGCCATGTTTTTATTGAACACTTCTTAAAAAAAAATACTTTTAGTTGCCAACAGGGGTGAATGCTACTTCACCATCCGTAGACACCAAGTAACAAATGTGATTAATCCACGATCATTTGCTTTATACTTAAGTGCAGGCAGATTTTAAATAAACGAGAACCGAGAACCAGTCGGTAGTCGAATATTTCACCGAACAAAGTAAACACCACAAAAATCCCTCGAATTACCTTCCAACTGTTGTTGTTTTTTATAATGGAAAACAACCATGCACTGTAACGTGTGTGTGTGTGTTTTTGTATATCAAAAAAATCATAATCACACACATACACATACACATCTATCAAACCTGTTTTGTTTTGTTCATAGTCGCAACCATACTGTATGATTGCCGTAATCATGTTATTGTTAAAATTTAAATTTTAAACAGCAATACTTTTGTTGCATCAACCCTGGTTGCTAAAACCATATCTTCATTTCTAAATTTGGCAATAATACTATTGTTACATTTCAACAATATTAATATTGCCGCAATCATACTGTTGTCAAAATGAAATTCAAAAAACAATACTATGGTTACGACGAACATGTTTTTATTGTAGAGAACATATTAGTGTTGCCGTGACCATGTAGTAACCATATCTTTTCTCTGCGTGCAGCCCACCCGGTTGACATGCAACTTCATGCCAAGCCAACACCTTTACAGCGACGACTATAAGCCTGAGGACCCTACAGTAAGTCCTTTAAGTTATAGGGTGCCATTTACCCAGATTTAAGCGCACAGTGTGATAGTTCGTAAATTTTTTAGATTATGCCGTTTCTACCTAACAGATATTTTAATTTGATCTGCACGATACATAAAATGTTATAGAAGTCGTCTTGGCGTTAATTAAATGATGCCGACCACAATTTACATAGCCACGATGTAACTTTCGGCTTGCATCGGTGATGATGTCGACTACAGCCCTCTCGCAGATGAACAAAATCAATAAAAAAAAAAGTTGAAGTTGTTTGATCATCCTTTATATACCTTTACCTTTATATCAATTTTAAATTTTCCTTCGATCCGTCCTCTATTGCTTAAAGAGTACCGATTTGGTAGGAATTTCGTAAAGGATCGACTGTGTCGAAGCATGTGGCATGACCTCTTTTTTCTTATGCGGATTCGGCAGTTAGTCTTATATTCGGTATTCTTATCCCTAATTTCAAGCTGAATCGTATGAATACGAGTATTATTAAAATTCTTATGCAAAAACCAAAAGTGGGCGTAGTGGTAAATTTGCACTGGGGGTACCGGAATGGGGCGTTTCATTTACCATTTTTGTACGCGTTTGTAAAGCTGCTATAAAAATATAATGGAGTTCACAATTTAAGCGAATTTCAAGCACTGAGTGACAAGTTATTTGGGTTCTAATCTGCAATGAAACAGTATCATTTGTGTGGGAGGTATTAGAAGAGGCGTGTCAAGGAATCCAATTAATTGTCACCAAGTAAAATGTATAACCCTGCTCTTAAGTACTGATTTTGTGTATATAATATGAGAAGCAAAAATGATAGTTCTAGAATAAAAAAGTAATCAAAATGGTGCATTTGTGTGTGGGGTACCAGAATAGGGCGTGTCAATCCATATTTTAATATGCATAAAGCCTTTATTACAATATTACAGTGTCTACAGTTTAAGTGAAATTTACTTAATGGTTGACAAGTTATGTGGGTTCTAATCTGCACTAAACAATAGACTTTTGTGTATGAGGTACCAGAAAGGGCGTGGCTAGGAATCAATTTATTTGTCTGTAAGTTAAGCTTATAACCCTGTTCTTAAGTATGGATTTTGGATTAGAGCATATCACACTTTCTTCTGGGCTTTACAAACATTAAAGCTATGGACAATCTCATAATAGCTCTGTACCACAGTGTGCTGAGGTTATAAAAAGGCTAAAGTCGGACGAGGCCTACAATACCCTACACCACTTTTGTATACGGATAATTCCGCGCCTCTGCGAGAAGCTTGAGCATGGTCAGTTTCACCACACACAGAGAAAAAAATATTTCGAAATCGGTTAAAACTACAAAAACTCCGTTGCAAAGAAAAATTTCCGTTGCAATTGCCAAATGTTTATAATAAAAGATATTCAGTTCGATATATCACAAGATAATAAATAAAAATACGAGGGCTGCTATATATATTTCTGGCCTAATACTGAAAATGCGAATATTTATCATCGAAAATTGTTTATTGTTTATCAAAGTATTCCTCAGCATGATTTATACACTTTTGCATGCGCTCAAACCAATTGTCGAAGTACTTTTTCCAATCCGATTGAGCATCTTCTAGCAACGAAAATCGTTGACCACTCATTTTTTTCTTGATGTGCGGGAATAAAAAGAAGTCATTGGTGCCAAGTTAGGGCTGTACGGCGGATGACAAAATAATTCGATGTTTTGGCTGGTCAAAAAGGCGCTGGTTTCGGCTGATGTGTGAGAGCTCGCATTGTCATGGTGCACAATGATTCGTCTTCTCTTGTTCGTTTCCTGAATTTATCCCAAGACTTCAGGCAAACAAATTGTGGTGTACCACTCAGAATTGACCGTCCTACGTTGCTCAAGCGGATCAGTTGCTACATGACCAGTTTTGCCGAAGAAACAGGCGACCATTTGCTTCGAAGTGCTTCTTCCACGAACAACTTTCATTGGATTTGGCTCGTCTTCGAAGACCCACACGGTCAATTGCTGTTTTGTTTTGGGCTCATATGCCTAGATCCATGATTCGTCACCTGTGACGATCTTATAAAAGTCTTTTGAAGTACCGCTCACTTGTGTTGTTTACAGTGACCTGAAATCAATTTGGCAAAAAAATAGAATTAACTCGTGAACATTTTCGTACGATCATTTTTCACAACTTTCGACGTGGATTATAACAACAAGAGTGCACCGGTGAACTTAAATCTTTGTATGGCGATGAAGCACGATCCTATAACACTGTGAAAAACTGGTTTATTCAATTCAGTCGTGGCCGACGTCGACGCGTCGTCCAAAAACGGCCATAGTGCCAGAGAACATTGATGCCGTGCGTGAACTGATAATGCAAGATCGTCATGTGATATACCGTGCGATAGAGGCATCCTTGGGCATTTCTTCCACCAGCATACATTCGATATTGCATGAACACCTGGCCGTAAAAAAGGTTTGTTCTCGTTGGATCCCGCTCAATTTGACAATCGCTCAAAAAAGGCTCGTGTCGATTGGTGCAAAGAAATTTTGAAAAAATACGATCGCGGTGCTTCAAAAGACGTTTATAAGATCGTCACAGGTGGCGAATCATAAATCTATGCATATGAGCCCGAAACAAAACAGCAATCGACCGTGTAGGTCTTCGAAGACGAGCCAAATCCAACGAAAGTTGTTCGTGAAAGAAGCACTTCGAAGCAAATGGTCGCCTGTTTCTTCGCAAAACTGGTCTTGTGGCGACTGTTCCGCTTGAGCAACGTGGGTACACCATAATTCTGATAGTACGCCACAATTTATTTGCCTGAAGTCTTCGGAGAAATTCGAAAAACGAACAAGATAAGACGAATCATTGTGTACCGTGACAATGTGAGCTCTCACACATCGCCCCAAACCAGCGCCTTTTTGACCGGCCAAAACGTCGAATTGATGGGTTATCCGCCGTACAGCCCTGACTTGGCACCCAATGACTTGTTTTATTCCCGCACTTCAAGAAAAAAATGTGTGGTCAACGATTTTCGTCGCCAGAAGATGCTGTTGAAACGTTCAAAACCATGTTTTGGAGGTGTCTCAATCGGAGTGGAAAAAGTGCTTCGACAATTAGTTTGAACACATGCAAAAGTGTAGAAATCATGCTGGAGAATACTTTGAAATACAATAAAACCATTTTTGATGATAAATATTCGCAGCAGCCCTCGTATCCCATGTTTATTATATCGATTAATTCAGAAAAACTATTAATTTTCCCGAGCAAATTCCGTCTGTCGCTCCAACTCTGCCGAAATGGCCCAATGTGCATACATGTTTTCATATATCCAACATTTAAAACGTCCGTTTAGATTTGATTCCCTGCCACTATGGAAATGCCAAGCAACTAACTCTAGACATGAGAATCAAATCTTTGTTGAATTCCGTATAGGAGCGATTTGTTCGTCATATACCTCTGTGGCGTAGGTTATCATATAGTTGGTCCTATCCGATTACAGACCTTTTCTTTTTCTGTATAACCAACTCATCATTACGCAACATTGCAAAAATCTCATTAAAAATAATATTACATTTTTACAAGGCATATTTCAGTTATGATCCTTCATCTCGTTAAAGGAAAATACACACACACACACACACAAAACAATAAAACTGAACTATGTATGATGCAACAGAATAGTGAACTGATTGTTCCACCGGAAATAGTAATAAAACAAAACTGTTTCCGCATACGCACTTTTATGCGTCGTTTCCTACGCCTGGCTACAATGTGTGCGTGCGTGCATGCATGTGTGCGTGTGTGTATGTGGTTGTGCCGTTTTACCAGCAGATTGGAGAAAAGGTGCAATTACCAGAGGCTATGGGTCTGTGGGCTTCTTCAAAAGATTACACGCTAACAATATTTGTATATATATATACGTCATTCGGAACAATCAGCATTATTCCACACACATACGGGTATTATACGAGTCCCTACAATGCTAAACAGACGGAGCATAAAAGTCTTTCTAGAGTACATGTACGAGTAGTGTTGATGGAGGGGGAAATTTTGAAGGCCTTTTGAAAGACAGGCCTTAGGCAGGGGGTTTCTGGGAACTACCACATTTTGCGGTTGGGTAGGGCGTTTCTTCAACTTGGTACAGGGTGGAGCGCGGAATGTTGCTTATTTGGGAATGAAATAAAATAAATTAAAAACCTTTGAGAAATGTATTTTATATTTTAACTATATTAAACGGTAAGGGATTTTTTAAATTACATGGTTTTAAATAGTGTATCTGGCAAATGTCGACCTTCGCTAACCACACACTGCTACATACGTTTTCTGAAGTTTGCATGAACTCATACGTTTTCTGAAGTTTACATGAACTCTAACAAGCATGTCGACTGGTATTCTGCCACTTTCAGCCTCAATCTGTTAATTTGGTCTTCGAAGGTGTTGAAACGGTTTAAATACACCTTCGTCTTCAGGTAACTCCAAAGGAAAAAATCCCATGAGGCTAAGTCTGGTGAGCGTGCCGGCCAGTTCACATCACCCCTCAAGGAGATAAGCCGTCCAGTAAACAGTTGCCTTAAACAATTCATGATAACCCTCGCTGTGTATGCAGTGGCACCATCCTGTGGGAACCATGTATCCTCTAATTGTATTGTCTTAAGATCCGGCTGAAAATAAGGCTGGAAATGCCATGAGCAAGTCATTGCTTTCGAGCAGAGCGTTTCCGAGATTACAGTACTGCAGCTCTAACTCTCTCGATGTTTTGTGGTGTTGTAATCCTTCTCTCAGGTCCCCTTCGTACATATGTCCTCAATGAAGTTTATCAATTTTCAATTGATTGCCGTCCAGGAACACGTCCGCGTGGGGGAACAGCGAATCGTAAACGAAAAGCACGCTTCACTGCAATGATCGAGTGCGCATTTGAAAAATACGCTTCATCTTTTCTCGTGTCCAATGCATTATGACAACTTAAAGGCAGACGAATACAGCCCCGCACATTCTCCACTTTCTTCGACCAACAGTGCCACCACAGCCTGCAGTGGACAAAAAAAACAATATACCGCGCTTCACCCTGTACAATTTGCGGTTGTTAATCTTTTTTTGGTGAAGCCTAAAGGAAATTTAGAAGTTTGTTGATGTAGCGGCAACTGCGTGTCGGGATGACATCCATACAGAAGTTCGCGATAGTGAACACCGCTCACGGTAACTTGGTGCTTGGGCGGCTTCATTTTCGAAGAAGTACTGCCTGATGATGCCGCCAGCCCATAAACCACACCAAGCACTCGTTCTTTGTGGATGCATCGGCTTTACAACAATCACTTGTAGCTTTTCATTTGCCCAAATGCGGCAATTCTGCTTGTTAACGAATCCACTGAGGCGAATTTGTGCCTCGTCGCTGAAGATACTTTTCATTGCAGTCACGAAATGGATTTTATTTTAAGTGATGACATCCCTTGCTCTTCGGGTCAATCCCATCCATAGAACCAGCTGTTGAAGGGAGGTCTTTGTTATGGCCGATTCTAGATAAAGATCGTTCTTTATCTCAGTAGTGGTAGCAGAATATTAAATACACTCTTAAAATATTATAATTTGTATATTCCAAGAATTTATGTGAGACGTTTCGTGGAAAATCTACAAAATTTCGAGGTTAGCATAACTCAGAATATGTGACAGCGCATAGGGAAAGGGACCTAAGGGTAAAAAAACAAATTTTCTTTTTTTTTCTTTTTTTGATGTGGACAACATCTGAGCATCGAATGAGACCGATCCCATGCCCCAAAAGTGCTCCCTCTTAGAGATATGCGCATTTTATGCGCAAATAGAAAGGGACCCAATCTTAAAAATGGCTCTCCTGCACAAAACTGGTTTTTAACCTTAGGTCCCTTTCTATTTTGCGCGTCACATATGCTATTCACGTAGTTTCCGTTTAGATGGTCCAATACCTACTATTTCTCTGCAGTAGACTTAATGGGGTCAAAACTTTTATTTGCGATCTACTCCTGGTTCCCATAGGGGGTAGAAATGTATTATATTTTTTGTTTATACTTTAAATTAAAGTTTATTTAAGTAGATTTATACTCTACTAGTCAATGTAACTGCCGGTATTAAGCACCGTTCCACTTTTTTATTAGTAAATAATAATTACGGTAATTTCTCTTATTTAAATTAGTAATATTTTCTTCACATTTATGCTATTAAAACAATATTTTATAATTTTAATTTTTCGTCTATTATTGTACCTACGTACTTTACTGTGTTATTGATTTTAAAAGACTCAAATAAATTAAACTTAACTTAACAATATTCCAGTAGACCTTTCCATTCCTGCTTGCAAACAGATCTATTACAACTAACATTATAAAACAAAGACTAATAGCAAGCCCTATCATAAACTTGAGGCAGGAATGTTCCCTATTTCTTAGAGACTTGCCTTAAGGCCTTTCTGTTACGGTGAAGCTACAGAGTTCATTGTTTGAGAAACACCAATAAAGATACGTGGTTTGCACAGGGCATTACCACAGCAGACACAAACAGTGTCTAGCAAACGTCTGATTTGTTTCTCTAATTATAACTGTTAAACTGAAGGGGGCACTTATTTTGACAGTTTTTTTTCAGTTGCCAACTCCGCCCCCTTCATATGTTCATATGTGTAAGAGCGTGTCTGCACGCATTTGAAAAGCAACATCAAAGACTTGTGTCATGAGCAGTTCAGCTCCATGCCAGCCAGCGTCTACATAGGAAGTTAAAGAGGAAAAAGTGTAGAAAAGTTTTTGTTTGAAATATGAAAACTGCCATGCAGCAAATATGTGTGTTTGTGAGAGATTCCGACAATGCTACACAAACATTTGCAACAAACACACGTTGGACAAACAGCCAGCAAGACTGTAGAGGAGAAAATCAAGACTGGTAAAGGATATCAAATTGGAATGACAAATAATCGTATATCGAGCCCTTACCGCGAAAAAGATGTAAGCGCCATTTCGCTTTTTATTGAAATCAATAGAAAACTATACAACGCCTAAAATCTCAAATATTTAATATTATATATTTATATTTACAAAGATACTGCGAAAATTATGGTATCGGAGTCCTACAGAAGAATAAGACAAACCAGTAAAAAATGTTAAGTTTGGCTGTGCCGAGCTTTGGATACCCTCCACCAGATTCCCAAATAAAAAACATTTTTTTTTAATTTTTGTAATTTATTTAGTTTAATTTACTTAAAGCAATGTCATAGTATTTCTCAAGCCCCATAAGGCCGTTTGTATGGGAGGTATCAGAAGGGACTACTCAATCTCAACTCAAATTGGTCCAGAAGTGCTCTATATAGAAATGTTTATGTGTAAAATTTCATTTCGATAGGTCAAGTTAGTGATGAGTTTTCGTCATATTATTTCTCAAGGCCCTTTAGACCGTTTGTATGGCTACCCAATGAGGCTACCCAATATCAACTCAATTTGGTGCAGAAGTGTGTTCTATATATAAATCTTTATGTGGAAAATTTCATATCGATAGTTCAACTTTGTGGTGAGTTATTGTCATATTATTTCTCACGGCCCATACGACCGTTTGTATGGGAGGTACCAGAAGGAACTACCGGAAGTGTGTTCTATACAGAAATCTTTATGTGCAAAATTTCATTTCGATAGGTCAAGCTTGTGGTGAGTTATCGTCATATTATTTCTCACAGCCCATGAGACCGTTTGTGTGGGAGGTACCAGTAGGACTTTTCCGATATCAACAGAATTTGGCCCAGAGGTGTATTCTATATAAAAATCTTTATGTAGAAAATTTCATCTCGATAGGTCAAGTTTGTAGTGAGTTATTGTCATATTATTTTTCAAGGCCCATTAGACCGTTAGTGTGGGAGGTACCAGTAGGACTTGTCCGACCTCAACCGAATTCAGCGTAGACGTGTGTTATATATGGGTGAATAATCTGAAATGACTCCTTTTCTTTGCGAAAAAGGGGACAGTCCACCGACCACTCCGACGAAAATAATTCGCAAACTAAAATAGAAGTAGAGTTTCTTCGAGAACCTTCGAAGAGAACAATACTTCAGCGCGATGGAAACACTACAAATTGAACGTAACGGCCGTTACCTTTTTTTTAAGCAGAAAACCACACCAGGCACGGGACTGAGAGAAAATGTTCCGGACAAAAGTCAATGATTTTTATAATTTCTTAAAATTAATTTAATTAAATCAAAAAAAGAGTATATGTGACTTGAAGTGATAGTGCATAAATTCATTTGAATGCAATTACAGATTTTTAATATTTACATACATAATAAGTACGGTTTATTTTGCTGCGTCGGTTTTGGACACGCCACGGGACTGAGACAACATGTACTGTTTTCTTTTTTTCGATATTAACAAATTAAAAATTTTAAAAACTAATACGTGGGTTATTTTAACAAATATAATAAGCTGCTTAGAACATATTTATAAAAAAAATTAGTTAATACAACACAATTTTAAACAGCCGGACACAGAAAGGAGTCATTTAAGATTATTCACCCATATAGAAATCTTGATGTTTCATTTCGATAGGTCAAGTTTGTAATGAGTTATAGTCATATTATTTCTCAAGGCCCATTAGGCCGTTTGTATGGGAGGTACAAGAAATGGTGGCCCAATCTAAACCCTTTTTACATATATGATTGCGCCCATATAGAGATTATTATTTGCAAAATTTCAGTGATTTTGCTCAAGAAACTGGACGGATATTTCCAAATAAAAAACTAATTTTTATGAGGTAGTGTCGGTTGAGGGTCTCCAACACCAACTTCCCGTAGAGCTATATAGCCCATTTTCACTACCAACCATGCTAGGTTAACTACACATGTTTGTGCCAAATTTCAGCTCCCTATCTGTTTTCATGCAGCCTCTATCTTATTTTCAACAGACGGACAGCCGGACAACATGGCTAGATCGTCTTTTACGAGGATCAAGAATATATATACTTTGTTGGGTTTCCGATGATTATTTTAAGGAGTTACAGACAGAATAACAAAACTAATATACCCTCCATTGCATGGTGGATGGAACAGAAAACAGAAGAAAAAACTCCTCTTCAGTAGATTTTTATTGGTGCTAACGCCTTTTTTCTCGGCTAGGACTCGATACGAGGGTTGCTTTTTATATTTCGGGTCCGGCAATAAAAACACAATAATTTATCATTGAATATAGTTTTTATTGTTATTCAAAATATTCTCCTTAAAGATCAATACACTTTTGCATGCGCACAAACCAATTTTCGAAGCACTATTTCCACTCCGATTGAAACACCTCCAAAACATGATTTTTGAACGCTTCAACAGCTGTTTCGGGCGATTAAGAACGTTGACCACGCATTTTTTTCTTGATGCTAGGGCGTAAGAAGAAGTCATTGGGTGCCGAATCAGGACTGTTCGGTGGATGGCCCATCAATTCAACATCTTGAGTGGTCAAATAGCTCATCGTTTCAGCTGATGTGTGAGAGCTCGCATTGTCGGGATGCAAAATGATCCATCTTCTCTTATTATCTTTCCTTATTACTTCGAACACTGTTGGCAAACAGATGATTGTATACCACTCAGAATTGACCGTCCTACGTTCCACTAAAGGCACTGTGGCAACATGGCCGGTTATACCGAACAAAAACGCAATCATTTGCTTCGATGTACTTCTTCCACGAACAACTTTTGTTGGATTTGGCTCGCCTTGAAAGACTTATACGGTCGATTGCTGTTTTGTTTCGGGTTCGTATGCATAGATCCATGATTCATCACCTGTGACAATGTTACACAATGCCACTGACTTTGAGCTACCGCAGTTGTACTTTTTCAACGTCTTTTTGCACCAATCCATACGAGCCTTTTTTTTGAGCATTCGTCAAATTATGTGGGATCCAACGAGAACAAATTTTTTTCACGGCCAAAGGAATATGCAATATCTTATTGATGCTTGTCATACTAATGCCCAAGGATGCCTCAATCACACGGTATGGCACATGTCGGTCTTGCTTAATCAGTTCAGGAACAGCATCGATGGTTTCTGACAAAATGACCGAAGTTGGACGCCCTTCACAAAATTCATCCTGGAGCGAACGGCGTTCGAGACTGATCTCGTGGTACCAGCGCTTAACAGTGGTTTTTGATGGTGCTTCATCGCCAAAAGTCGAAACAAGTTGATTTAAACACTCTGGTCTCGATAACCCAAAAAATCATCGCACGAAAATGTTCACGGGATAATTCTATTTTTTGACTGAGATGGATTTTTCAACACACTGTAAACAAAACAATTCGCCCTCATCGCAGTTAAGTTCATCATTTTTGAAAAAATATAGACCACCAGCCGATAAACCGCACCAAACCGTCGTTTTCTCTGGGTATAATGGCAACTCATGAACCTCTTCTGGTTGCTCTTCAGCCCAAATGCGGCATTTTTATTTTTTGTCGTTGCCGTTGAGCCAGAAACTCAAGCCAGAAATGGGCCTCATCACTGAACAAAATTTTGGTCAAAATCAAAGGATCTTTTCATTTTCATATTATGAAATATTCTGAATAAAAGGTAAAGAATTTTTAACTTCAGTTAATGTCGTTAAAAATTTCAGTTGGAATACTTCAGATTAAAGGAAGGAATTTTTGAAATTAATTGCTTATTTTAAATTTCAATTGGTGCATTAAAATTCCAATTGGATTAAGCATTAGTTCCTTTGAAGAAGCTGTATAAGTAGACTAAAAAACTCACAAAGGCCTCTTGTACAGGTTTTTACTCGTTACAGTTCGTATTGCTAAACAATTTTCCTCATCTGAAATGATGAGTTTTGACTTTGAATTGATATGATTTAAATTGCAGTTTGTGTTTTTTTTAATTGTAAATGTAATATTCAGAATTTATATTAATGTGTTTTAATATTCAATTGATATTTTCTTGATAAAATTTGAATATTTTCTCAATTTTGTATGGGATGATCTAAATTACAAATGGATGCTTTTGAATTCGACATAAAATATTTTGAAGAGAAAGTATAGAATTTTTTAATTTCAGTTAATGTCGTCAAAAATTCCGACGGAATATTGATATTTTCTGAATTGAAAGTGTTTAAAAACCCCTAAAATACCTCATGTATGTGGATAAATAAAGGGTGGTTTAATTTTAAGGGCCGATGTTGAATGTGAATCACACCTAAACGTCAAGTTTTTTTCTGCATTTCATTTAATTATAGAAAAAAAACTCAATTTGAAGCATGGAAAGATACACAAACGAGCAACACGTTAAAGTTATTCAGGCTTCAGGCAACAGTGGATGATCAATTTTCAGAAGAAAATCATCTTCAGTGATGAGGCACGTTTTCGCCTCAGTGGATTCGTTAATAAGCAGAATAACCGCATTTGGGCGAAAGATAATCCAAGAGTGATTGTCGAAAAAAACAATGCACCCACAACGAGTGACTGTTTGGTGCGGTTTATGGGCTGACGGCATCATCGGGCCTTTTTTTTTGCAAAATGAGGCCGGTCAGGCAGTTAATGTGAATGGTGTTCGCTATCGTGAGATGATAACGAACTTTTTATGGCCCGAATTGGAAGATATGGATGTGTACGATATATGGTTTGAACAGGACGGTGCCACTTGCCACACAGCTAACGAAATAATGACTCTTTTGCGCAACATATTCAATGGCCGTGTTGTCTCACGTCGTGGCGATGTTAATTGGCCGCCAAGATCATGTGATTTGACACTGTTGGACTTATTTCTTTGGGGTTATTTGAAAGAAAAGGTGTACATCGATAAGTTGGCAACAATTCAAGAACTAAATGATGACATAATTCGGCATAGAACCTCAATTATGCCTCAGCGTCATCCAAAGTTTTGACCATCGGATGAAGGTGTGCCGCCGAGGTCGCGACAGCCATTTGGCCGATATTTTGTTCCGTACATAATTGAATCATACCAATAGTATCATAATAAATAGAAATGACAATAGTTTCCTAAATAAATTATGTTTTATTCAGAATCAAAAAATTTTAACCACCCTTTATGCTACAGAAGTTTGTATTTTAAAAAAATTGTCCTCATCCTCAAAAGTTGTAATAATACAATCATTTTTAAAATAAAAAGGAATTGTAATAATACAATTAAATTTGTTAATAACTTTTTGTTTCCTTTCTTTTATCTTTTCAGGTAAGCCTTCATCTCTTTGGCAAAAATACGTCACGAAACTGTTAATAAAGCATTGCAAATCAATCGATTCGGGAATACGTGAGTTGAATAAAAATAAAAAATCAGAATAAATATTAAATCTATCAGGAACTTAAACTACGAGTATATCCAATTCCAAATAGATTGTGCCTGCTTATTATCAGAATGTCTTTGCTATTTATAAGGCACAGCTTGTTTTTGGGTTGCCCAAAGAGATATTCGGCATTGACAAATAAATAAAAAGTATACCCCTCACACAATTACTTTAATATTCCATCAGTCTGTCTGTTTCATTTTTTTAATCGTCACTACTGTATTTCAAAAATCCAATCCAAATTTTTGTAGGACTGATAAGGGAATTCGTGCCAGATGATAGGTGGTGATAGAAATGACTTTTGAAAAATGTCTGATGCCAACACCAAAGATTCTCTCACTCCATTTAATCCACACCCTATACTTTTTCCATAACTGCCTGCCCGTTAAAATACAAACTTACACACATATTTTTTTGTTGCACTCATAATTTTTTCGCATTTTTCTGCCATTTTCACATGTTTTATGTGCTGTTTATGCTGCCGCTCTACATGATACCGATGTCATTTTAACGTCATTATAACATTTGACAACTGTCCAGATAAAAATGCTGAATTAACGCAAAAAGCGTCTGCAAAAGTTGTTGCAAACAAACGTTGGTGGTGGCGGTACGAGCAGCAACAGCAACACTGTTTGGGGAAGTATAACCAAACTACTACTTTTTGTTGCTGTTGTTGTTGTTATGGTAGTGGTTGTTGTTTGTCATATGCAACAGTCTAACGAATGTCTGGCTGAAGTTTTATTTTTGCTTTTTATGAGGAAAAGTTATAAATGTGACATGTTAGTCGGAACACAAAGCGAGTTTCACCAGACACAGGAAGGATGGTCGTGCGGGCATCTGGGCGTATGAGTTATTTAATTTATTGCAAAATGTTACTCATACGCTCGGTGTATGTGGAGAGTGTAGGAATCTATTGTTTTTATCGTTTCCAATTTTTTGACTAATTACATTAGAACATGGGCTAGAATTTGTCTTTGACGAGACTTGTTTGTATAGGGCAAATGGAGAGACAGGGGTGGAAGTGGTGCTCCTCACATTCATTGGAAATGCTGCACTTACTGTTGAGTAAATTCCATCGGTAACTGTTTTCTAATTTCAAGGTTTTAATGAAAGTTTTTGCGTTTGTTCCATTTGGAATTTGCTCCGCTAGTCTATTTATTTCATCATACTATTGTTGGTTATATGGTTGTGGCACAACAATATTATGATCATCACAACAATAGTATGGTTTACACACAACCATACTAAGATCCCCATAACAATATTATGGTCCTCACAACAATAAAATTATTCACACACAACCAAACTATGACCCCACAACCATATTATTATTCACATTCAACCAAACTATGATCCCCACAACCATATTATAATCATCATAGTATGTTTAACGTACAACCATTGTATGATCCTCACAACCATAGTATGACTTACACACAATCATACTATGAACCCCAAAATTTTTTGTAAAGATTGGGTCAATAGAGAATTTTATTACGTAAGTTATGTAATAATAGGAGTGATTTATTAAACAGTAAAAAAAGTTTAATAATTCGTAGTTTGTTTCGAATAATTTATATATTTTTACTATTATTGCGTAATATTCGTAAAAATAATATTGTCAAATAAAAAAATACAGTTTTGCCGGTATGATTGCCGTAATCATGTTATTGTTAACATAAACCCCTTGAAAACAATACTTTTGTTCCACCAACCAGATTTATATTGTTGCTACAACCATATTTTCATTTTTAAATTTGGCAACAATACTATTGTTACATTTCAACAATATTAATATCGCCGCAATCATACTATTGTCAAAATGAAATTCAAACAACAACACTATGGTTGCGACGACCATACATTTATTGAAGAGAACTATTGTTGACGTGACCATATAGTAGCCATATCTTTTCTCTGCGTGTGTATGTTTATAGCCCGTCAAAGCATATCCCTCCCGCTCTAGAAATCACATACTAAGTCCGACTATGATAAAACTCCAGAAAGATGCTAAGCGTCTTTCAAAAAATAGAGTGGTGTAAGGCACCTGATAGTAGGCCCCGCCGACTTAACCTTAGTTTTACTTGCTTTTTAATGGCTTCGATATGCGAAAAAAAGGATTGACACGCCCCATTTTAGTGCCTCCTATACAAATGTACCATTCCGCCCGCGGAATGAGCGATTCTGCTAAAAGTTAGTTATTGGAAACATGACTTTAAAGTACACTAGGTGGCGAAAAGTTAGACCCTTAACCACGCCCCCTATTGTAGCACCACGCAAATGACACTATTCGAGCTCAAATTGGACCTCACGTTAGTTTTTTTTCCTAATACTTCCTACTCTTCAGCAGGAACGTTAGATAATTAAACTTAACGATGGAAATTGAACTTCTAGAAAATGAATCTTCAAATAGTCATAACTTTGGAAAGGTAGGACTTCTAAGCTTCGTTTATAATTTTGGAAAGGTAAGAGGTAGAGCTATGTTTTAAAAAAAATCCGACCATTGGTTCAAAATTTTGCTCTAGTACCCTACGACCACCAATCTGAAAATTATCTAACCGCTGCCATTTCGCCCCCTTGCAATTTCGTGAAAATATGTCCATCCATATCCATCATATATTAATGGACATATTTTTATGAAATGAGCCAAGGAATACACAGGTTAAGTTTGTCCTGTCGTGAATGAATCACCCTGTATATTAAGCGAACCATCGACTGAAACTTGCTAACTTCTTATACCCTTTATCGAAGGGTGGATGGTACTCGTATATTAAATTCGAAGGGGGATCGAAGGGTAGATGGTATACTCAATTTTACCTTTCGTACGCAACACCTCGAAATGTCAATCGAAGACGCTATATAGAATATGTATTATTGATCTTCGTAAAATTGTAAGACGATCTAGCGATGTCCGTCCCTCCGTAAGTCTGCTGAAAGCACAATAGCAATCAAGCGACTTAACCTAGGATTCTGATATTAAGCGTAATGATAGCTAATGGCCATAAGCTGTTTGGGATACTAAATGGGCCTACTGAAATTGGAAATCGGAACTGGGGAATAGGTTTTCTTTAAAGGCACTTCTAATACCCTGAAAAAAAAGTTAGTTGGGAGGCACTTAAAACCTCAAAAAATGTTTCAGGACGTTTTTACTGGTCAAAACTGGCGAGCAATTGTCAATATTGACGTATCGGTACTCAAATTAAACCATAGTTGGACGAATCTCAGTCAGATTTTCAAAAGGCCATACTGTTTCCACCTATTCACTGTGTGTCCAGGCTTACTTGTATTACATGATTTGAACAAGACTTTCGACCCTAGAGGCTAAAGCACTCCATAAAATAACTTCTTTACCCAGTTCATTTTTGCATACATATCCTTAAATCCAATAAGGTCCTTTTTTCTGTGTAGTCATAGTAAGTTGTCTGGATCTAAATAACTATACATTTATTTAGATTGAGGGTAGGACGCAAATGGACCCAAACAAAAAGGGCCATTTTTTTGTTCTCGTTTGAAGCGCTGGAGGCTAGGCCGAACCTACTATATCTATATTAAATTCTTCTTTTTTATTTTATTTTTATTTCGAAGTCTGTCGGCCGAAATATATTCTTCTATATTCTATAAGAGGGCGGTTCGGAAAGTTCTTAGCCTATCAATGAAAGAGAATAGTTAGTTTTTAAAAAATATTTTTATTTTTCGATAGAATCTCCTGAAACTTCAATGCACTTAGTCCAACGCTTATCTATCAATGCTATCCCCTGATTAAAATAGTTTTCCTCAAGGTCTTCAAAATAGTGGTTTACAACTGTAATTGCATATTCATTTGAGGTAAAACGCTTGCCAGCAAGGAATTTTTTTAGATTTGGGAACAGGTAAAAGTCACTGGGAGCTAAATCAGGAGAATAAGGTGGGTGGTCAAGCAACTCGTACTTTAATTCGTTGATTTTAGCCATTGTTAAAACACTCTTGTGCTCTGGTGCGTTGTCTTGATGAAAAATTATTTTTTTGTGTTGTAAGCCAGGACGTTTTTCTCGAATTTGTTCATTTAATTGATCTTAAAGGTTGCAATAGTACTCTGAATTTAATGTGCCCCAAAGAAGGCAAAAACAATTAAATCGGCTGGTAAGGTTATGGCAACGGTTTTTTGGGACTTCAAAGGTATTTTATTGATTGACTATCTACAAAAGGGTCAATCAATAAAATACCTTTGAAGTCCCAAAAAACCGTTGCCATAACCTTACCAGCCGATTTAATTGTTTTTGCCTTCTTTGGGGCACTTCCTCCAGCTTCAGTCCATTGTTTGGATTGTTCTTTTGTCTCTGGAGTATAGTGGTGGATCCATGTCTCATCAACAGTTATGAAACGACGCTTAAAATCCATTTTATTTCGCTGAAAACGATCCAAACAAGCTTGAGAAATATTCATTCTTATGCGTTTTTGGTCGACTGTTACCAAGTGCGGCACCCATCTTGCAGAAAGCTTTTTCATCTGTAGTTCTTCATGCAAAATTAAATGGACTCGATCATTTGAAATGCCCATGATATAAGCTATTGCACGCAGTTTTATTCGTCGATCATTTAATACCATATCATGCACTTTGGCTACAATTTCTGTTGTTGTTGCTGTTTTTGGACGTCCACTACGTGGTTCATCTTCAATGCTTGTACGACCACGTTTAAATTCAGCAACTCAATTTTTTACTGTTGCATATGAAGGAGCACTTTCACCTAACACATTCACCATATCATTATGAATTTCTTGTCCCGATAAACCTTTTTTATGTAAATATTTAATGACACCACGCATTTCTAATTTTTCGATTGTAAAAAAATCGCGGATGCGTCTTTTGTGAACACCTGTTTCTATATGAAAGAGAGGAAAGACTCTTTGACTTGCACGCAATATTAATTGATAATGAGAGTTTTTGGCTGGGCCATTAGACATTAAATTACCCATTAGGGTTAGCCACTTGACTTTTGTTGGGAACGTTGCATGTGGCATTTAATCCATTTAAACTCCAATGAGTTGTGCATATCATTCTTGTGCTGTTGTTTCTAATCTTTCGACTAATTATCGTCAAAGATAATTGCTGAATGGCTCCATTTCGTATTTCGGTTCTGTCCTTCATGGCTGTTTTTGTTTTCTACCACTTTTCTTGCACATGTTAAGTAAATATTTACATGTAATTTTGTGGAGCTTAACACATTTATCAAACATCTCAGTTACAGTTGCTGTTTTTCTTTTTGCTTCTTTTCTCTTTAGTTTCTTCTTTCCTAGCTTCTCGTTGATTTTCTATGCTGATTTCTTCATTGTTTTTGGTTTCGTTGTTTTCTTACAAACATTAGTCAAACCGTTGAACTATATATAGTCTTCGCCCTCTGTGCTGTTTTATTGCATTTACCTCTCTTGCAGTCTCCTCGTAGTTTTCCTCATATTCCAATAGACTGGTTGGTTGGTTGGTTGGGCGGTCTACGGGCTGTTAGCCATTACCGCAGACCACTGCATCTGCTCTGGACACACTGGTGTCATTTGTGACTTTACTTGCATTTCGGCCGCGCGCTTAGATGTCCACTTTGTTAATCCTCTTATCTTCAGTCCGTTGCAAATTATTGCAGTTTAGTTCTATAGGGCTGAGCGTAGAAGAGCTCAGACAGTAAAACGAATTCAACTGGAATTAATTAAAAACTTTAAAAGTATTTAATACTAATGCAGCTGCAGCAACGCCAGCAAAATTAATAGATCTTTTGTTTTTTTTGCGAAACGTTTTCTTGCCCCTACTTTAATGTGTACGAGTAGAAGTGCAGTATAATTAAAAAGCAGGAGACCAACAAATGGTCTGAAGAAGATTAAAACGTCAGTTGGTACAACACTTTTAAAGGATAATATTTAATTTCTAAATGTCTTTGTTGAAAATTAAGTTTCCTTCAGCACAATTTTATGAAACACTCTTCATAATATTGGAATCACTTAATAAGAGAACTTCTTAACAAATATTGAATATTTGCACAGTTTAAATTTATGATACTCTACTGGGTAGGACGCGCCATCAACAGCACCAAATCGCGGTGCGGTATAGGATTAAATGTGTACGTCATCCTTAGTAAAGAACAATCAAATTTTGAAGAATTAGAAGCCTTGGCACGTCCCTTTAAGTGACTTCAACACAAATTGGCATCGTAGCTTCATTGTAATTTTTTAGAGCAATATCGTGAAGATGCTTTAAGGTCAAAATAAAATCGCAACAAATAGCCAAGGCACGAGTGTCATTTTGAATCTTTAGAGTCAACATCGGCAGAGCTGGTCCTAACTAAGCGATGAATCATGACAACTAACTGAAGTTTTAAACAAGAACTCATAACATTCATATCTTAATACCTGCCATCAAACTCATTTAAGATCCAGCCTTACCTTTCCTTCTGTTATATCCCAAAAAAGTTTACCTTAAAATTACATAAATTCTTTTTTTACACTCAACGATTGAAACGCATTATTCTCATTCTTACTAAGCTTTTTGCAAATATCATTCCATCTACTTGTTGTCCACCTCCATGCCTTTCAACTTGTACTTGTGTGCCCCCCACCGCAACCTTAATTCAAGTGTCCTTACTGCAAATTGTTGCCTAACAATGCCACATATTTTACATATTTGTGTCTTCTCGGCACAAGGACAAACTTGTAAATTCAGTCGTTCTAATTTAGTTAGAGTTTAGTTTTTTCACTCAAAAAAAACTAGCTATTGTATGTACTTGGTTATGTAAATGGATTTAAAATAACTATTTTAGGAAAGACCATAAAATATAATTAGAAATTGTTATTTATTGCATGGTTTTTGTTTTTTTTTTGTGGCCACTTGAATGCGAAAGCAAACTGAAAATTAATTGTAATGAAATGCCATTTCCCAGAAAGACGTTTCACATAAAATTTGAAAGAAATTTCTTGTGCAATTTGTTGCTAGTTATGTGAGTTATTGCTTGTGCCATAAATGTATTGGTTACCACCACCAATTACATAAACTATGTATTTTGTTAACAACTATTCTCTAGTGATTTGAAAATTTATTTGAAGATATACGCGTATTAAATAATTTTCCTGTTTTCCCATTGTATGTTTTATTGCTTTTGCTGGTGGTTATAAGCAGGCATTATTTAAACACTTCCACGTAATCGGCCGTTTTCTCACCCCCTCTTTCTCTCTCTCGTTAAGCATTAAAGCGTAATAATTTGTTGTAAGGAAATTGTAATTTGTGTTGTTGAGTTTCTCATAAAATTGTGTTAATTTTACACTTGGCTGCCAAGCACCTCCACCAAAATCTTTTGTTTTTTTCTAATTTTTTAACAAGGTAATTTTTATGTTTTTACACAATAATTTTGCTGTATTTTTTGTTCATTTAACAATATTAAAATTTAGGTAGTGCCGTTGTTGTTCAAATATTGTGCAAGAAATAATTTAAGCCCGTAGATAAGCGCCCATCTTACCACAAAAGCCGCATAAACTACTTAAGAATTAAATAAAAATCGGCAAAAGGCCAACACTCACTCCACTCGCACATCCACACAAGTGTTGTAAGGCCCAAAATGTGTGCTGTGGCGTTGTTGAATGAGGGCTTGTTACAATAAGCGGCACAGTGGGGCAAACTGTTAAATATAGTTTGCATCCCTAATTTTTGTACAATTGTATTTTTCATATGACAAATAAAATCATATAACAATTGGTAGCAATCATTTTTTTTTATTTATTTGTCATTCCCCTTGCAAAACCTGGAAATATTTGTCGTCTTAAAAAACAAAACAAAAACAGATAATAATAAAACCTTCGTTAGTACATGATGTTATATAAAATAATTGGTAAGGCCGATGCGCCGTTTCCGAATAATTTTGAGAGAAAATAAATAGAAATGGAAGGGGCAATATATAACAAAAAAAAATTGATGAATATTTTTATAAAAAAAAAAAAAATAAAAATATTTTTTATAAAAAAAATAAAAATATATTTTTATAAAAAAAAAATATATTTTTATAAACAATAATACATTTTTATCAAAAAAAATATTTTCATAAAAAAAATAAAAATATATATTTTTAAAAAAAAATAAAAATATATATTTTTAAAAAAAAATAAAAATATATATTTGTAAAAAGATAAAAATATAGTATGTTTCACATACAACCATAGTATGATCCTCACAACCATAGTATGATTTACGCGCAACCATGTTATGATCCCTACAACCATAGTATGATCACACACAATTATACTATGATCTCCAATATAATTTATTAGAATTTGTTTAAGTTGTCGACAATAGATTTGAATTATTCAAAAAAACATTAAATTTAAAATAATAGGAGTAATTTATTTCACAGTAGAAAAAATAAGTTTAAATAAAGTAAGCGTTTTTATTAAAAAAAATTGCAGCTAAACAAAGCCAAAGCAGCTTGTTAAAAAAATTTTAATTTCGATAAAAAGTACTATTATTGCATTAGATCCGTACCAATAACATTTGTTCTTAAAAGCTTATTGAAATGAAGAAAAATTACAATCATACAGTATGATTGCCGTAATCATATTATTGTACCATATTTTCTTTTTTAAATATAATAACAATACTATTGTTATATTTCTATAATATTAATGTTGCAACAATTATACTATTGTCAAAACTAAATTCAGTTAACAATGCTATGGTTGCGATGGACATACTTTTATTGCGGAGAACATACTTTTATTGCCGTGACCATGTAGTAATCATGGTTTTTCCCTGCGTGTAGCTTATATAATGTACTGTGAAAATATTTCCTGGCCCATCGTAATATAGCGTGAAATTGATCGTGATGTTATATAGGCGAAAAACCTTAAAAATACTATACGAGGGCGGTGGCGGAGGGCGGAAACTTCTCAGCCTAGCACAAAAAGCGCGGTATAAACAGAAAAAAAATTAGTGTTTTGGAAACTTTCATCTCTGCTATGAACACATGTTAAATTTTGTTTTGATCTGGCAACTCCTTCATATAGAAACAGGTGTTCACAAAAGACGCATCCGCGATTTTTTTACAATGGAAAAATTAGAAATGCGTGGTGTCATTAAATTTTTACATAAAAAAGGTTTATCGGGACAAGAAATTCATAATGATATGGTGAATGTGTTAGGTGAAAGTGCTCCTTCATATGCAACAGTAAAAAATTAGGTTGCTGAATTTAAACGTGGTCGTACAAGCATTGAAGATGAACCACGTAGTGGACGTCCAAAAACAGCAAAAACAACAGAAATTGTAGCCAAAGTGCATGATATGGTATTAAATGATCGGCGAATAAAAGTGCGTGAATTAGCTAATATCATGGGCATCTCAAATGATCGAGTCCATTTAATTTTGCATGAAGAACTACATATGAAAAAGCTTTCTGCAAGATGGGTGCCGGACTTGTTAACAGTCGACCAAAAACGCATAAGAATGAACATTTCTCAAGCTTGTTTGGATCGTTTTCAGCGAAATAAAATGGATTTTAAGCGTCGTTCATAACTGTTGGTGAGACATGGATCCACCACTATACTCCAGAGACAAAAGAACAATCCAAACAATGGACTGAAGCTGGAGGAAGTGTCCCAAAGAAGGCAAAAACAATTCAATCGGCTGGTAAGGTTATGGCAACGGTTTTTTGGCACTTCAAAGGTATTTTATTGATTGACTATCTGCAAAAGTGTAAAACAATAAATTCAGAGTACTATTGCAACCTTTTAGATCAATTAAATGTACAAATTCGAGAAAAACGTCCTGGCTTACAAAACAAAAAAATAATTTTTCATCAAGACAACGCACCAGCGCACAAGAGTGTTTTAACAATGGCTAAAATCAACGAATTAAAGTACGAGTTGTTTGACCACCCTCCTTATTCTCCTGATTTAGCTACCAGTGGCTTTTACCTGTTCCCAAATCTAAAAAATCCTTGCTGGCAAGCGTTTTACCTCAAATGAAGATGCAATTACAGTTGTAAACCACTATTTTGAAGACCTTGATGAAAACTATTTTAATCAAGGAATACAATTGCTAGATAAGCGTTGGTCTAAGTGTATTGAAGTTTCAGGAGATTATATTGAAAAATAAAAATATTTTTGAAAAACTAACTATTCTCTTTTATTGACATGCTAAGAACTAACCGAACCGCCCTCGTACATATAGCTTTTTTGTAAAGGTTGACTCAGTCCTTGTGTGTCATAAATATTTACCTCTTGTTTGATATGGCAATACTAACCGAATAAGATCACCAGTATATAAGTACATACACCAGATACTATAATATTGCGACCTGTAGGTTGCTTTACTAAGACGGATATTGTCTAGATTTTCACGATCAAATCAGCAAATCGAATAATACGAGTAAAACAAAAATGTGAAGTTTGTCCATTTTTTGAATAATTTCAAAGTTTTCGATACAAATTTTTTTTGTTTAAATTGTCATAACTTCGGACACAGTAAAGATGTTTTGGCGAAAGGATATGTGCTTAAGAGGTAATTAATTAGGAATTAAAAATATATATTTTTTTTCGAAATATAATTTTTTGAAAAAATTTTTTTTATAAAAACATATATTTTTTTTTTGTAAAAATATAATTTTTTTATAAAAATATATTTTTATTCTTTTTATAAATCACGATCGATTTCACGCTATATTACGATTGGCCAGGAAATATTTCCACAGTACATTATATAAGCTAAATACAACAAAATTTTAATAAAAAGCATAGCAATTCCAGAACATTAATAAAGTAATCAGTACATATTTTTTACAGCCGATTAAAATTTTAAATCGCCCACCCTATGTGACGGTTCGGTTACAAATCGGTTTAAATTGTGAAATGCCGTTGGGCAGGAAGACTTCGATTTCAACCGTCAAAAGTTTCAGTGTATATTCGGTTAGACCAGCGCTTCGGTTAGACTACACTCTCCACTATACCATGGAAGTATATATACATTTGTCGTACCGTTTGTAACATTTCGAAATACCTCTCTATGACCATGTAAAGTACAGTAAAACCCCTTTAACCCGGACATATATTGTCTCGAGCTTTGACCGGACTATAGAATTACTTAGTAGGGACATAAATACTGTTACACAAGAATCTACTTATTCGAAATGTCCGCCTTTTGCCTTTACACACGCCTTAAGTTGCACTGGCCAATCGTCAATAGCTGCCCGAACCTCGTCCTTTGGAATATTGGCCACAGCTCGAACCAAATCAGTCTTAAGAGATCCAATGTTGGGGTATCTTTTGTGACAAACCTTGTCCTCTAAAACCGTCCACAATTTGTAATCCAATGGGTTCAAATTCGGACTGCCTGAGTGCCATTCTTCAGAAATTGTTTCGAAGCCAGGCCTGGAACGTTTTAGCCTTATGGGCCGGCGCAGAATCCTGCTGGAAGGTCCATGGCTGGCTTTGAAACAGGGAATTGCTTTGAATTGGAAGAGGCTTCACAACAGCTTCCAAAACAATTTCTTGGTAAACTTTGGCCGATGTTTGACTCTTTGTTCGCAGAAATGCAGGTCAGTGACCCCATCGTAAGAGACACCCCACCAAACCATGACTGAAGCTGGGTTATGACCCTTTTCCACCCTTGGGATCAGTTTAGATGCTTCCTTAGATGACCGCGCATACACTATCATTTTGCTTGTTACATTTTTCCTGAACGGTAGAAATTTTTTCATCGATGAACAACATTTTTCTGTGCTAGTTATAACTGATAATTATCAGCGTGCTTCACCAAAAGACGTTTGCATTTTTCAATCCTATTTCTTTGCAGTCAATAAATGTCCGGTACGTCGCTTGAAAGCCCCAAGTCTCAAGTCTTTTTTAATGATTCGACTTATGGACTTTTGCATGATATTCATCTCACGGGCCATGATTTTCAGTTTTCGGAGCGGATTTCTGTGAATTCTTGATTTAACGGCTTTGAGGACATGCGGTGTTCGAACAGAGCGTAGGCGGCCCGACCGGTGGCGGTCTTTTACATCTCTAGTCTTCTTAAACAGTTTTATGCATCGGTAGACGAACATGCGGCTAATCACTAGTGGCCGGAGCGTTTTGAAAATATCGCCTTTTTCATTTCACACTTGAAAAGCGCTATTGCAGCGAGACGGTTCTCATTATCTGACCACTCCCTGAAGTTGAAACAATTTTAAAATCCCGTTACCGATTAACGCTATTGAGGTTAACTTTCAAAACCCATATGACATTAACGGGGCATGTTCAGTTCTACTGTTGAAATGGGTGTGTTCAATGTTGTAACAGTATTTGTGTTTCTACTAAGTAATTACGCTGGAATATCTGTCTACCAAGCTAAGAAATTACATCAAATATTTATTCAATTCCATCCCACTGTCGTCTTCTAAAGTGGCCCACAAAACAGCGAATTGAAATCCAAAAAAAAATATATGCTGAAACCACAATTACACACGACGGCAACCAGTAATTTACCAAAGAAGAAAACAGCACACACCTTTTGTACAATGTACTCGTATTAACACACTAATAAACTATTAAATAGTTTAAAGAAGTATTGAAATCAATGCAAAGTGAAGAAAACCAAAGCCAAACTACTCGGCTTTAAACAAAACAAAGGAAAAAGAAAAATTCGCGCTGCAAACGCCAATGTAACGTATTTGCATTTTGTTTTTTACTGTTTTTTTTTTCAACACAAAATCCGCCAAAAGCGGTGCGGTGTGTGCGAAAAATTAATTCGATTGTATTTTGAGCGTAAATCTTTACACAAATCGCCACACTTTGTTGCGGAAGATTACAACACTGGCGATTTGTTTTCCATTTTTGTTGGCCTTTTTTTCGTAAAGTATTACACACAAATTTAAATTTAAATACAAACATTAGTCGTAGCGCACGGTACACCATTTCAAGTCGAAATTGGGAAAATAGAAATTACCGGTGGTGGCTCTTCAAGCGATTATTGGATTAGGCTAGTTTGGAAGCGCCATTGGCTTCGAGCGGAACTAAGTCTTTAAGACCTTTTGTCTTTCAAATATGCAACAATAACCGATCTGAGAAAATTAGCCATGTTCCTCACCCTGAGATAATCTGTAAATTCCAATGTTGTGCTGGTATAGGCTGATGCCACATCTAGGATAATATTAGTAGATGTGCCTGACTACTAGGTTCAAGTCTATTAGAACACTTTAAATATTCTCCTTAGGTATCTTACAAAAGACCTAGAATATTCTCGTTTAGGGTACGCAAGAAAGCTTTAAATATTTTGCAAGCTTTTGGCACTTCCTGCCTTCTTCCAACTTCACTTCGAAAAGGTATCAAAACTCGAATTGAAGTTTTTCTACTCAATTGAAACAAGAAATGAACCTGAAATCGACTTAATGAAAACGAAACAACAACAAAACAAATGTGTCTCTTTAACGATTCAATACTTTATTATGGAGTCTTTTTACCGGTTTCTCGGTATCTTTGCTTTTTAACATATCGCCGTTTTTTCTTCTTTTTTTGCTAATTTCCAGCTAATATTGAAAATGATGATGATAGCATCTCATTTCGTTGTCGTCGCCTTCGTCTTCGTTTTATTTTTCTTTCATTTGCTTACCTGTTTAACATCTCGGCCGTGTGTATCCAAGTTTTTTTTGCGGTTGCTTTTCTATTTTGCCATAAAATTAAATGATAACGAACAAATAATGAAGGAAAACTGCCGTAGAAGCCAAAGAAAGCAAACAAAAAACGCTCGTTTTCTTTAGAAAATGTTGTGTAGTTACGGTTTGTTATGTAATGTTTTGTGTTGTTAAAGGAAGACACGATGTTTCGGAATGGCATGTAAAGTGCGATAATGAAGAAACGCATAAAAGTTGTGGTGTAAAGAAGTTGGCACTGGGATTAGAGTGTCCAAGAAAACCGGCTGTCGCGTTTCTTTTAAAAATAAAAACCCGGAATTAACCGCCATTCCGGTTTTAGCCTATGACAAGAAATGGGAAATATTTTCCCAATCAGAAGTAAAGTTATTGTCTCTATTTCTAGACTTTAGAATATAGCAAAAATCACTTGCTGTTTGTTTTTTACTTATTTATGCTTAACTTTATTGCTATATATATTTCTGGCGCCATCTGACATTTCCATTGGAAAGTTTGACATTTTTTAGCAGAACCTTTTTGGCGTACGCCCATCATTTGTGTCGTTTACGAGGGCGACCGCAAAAGTAACTGGCCTAACATAAAAAGAACCGTTTTTTTTGGAATTACTATTATTTATTTTTCAACATAATCTCCTTCCAACTCAATACACTTCATCAAACGTTTTTCAAGTTTTTTAATTCCATCCGAAAAATAAGAATTTTCAAGACCTTCAAAATATGCCTCAGTTTCAGCAATAACCTCGCTATTGGACGAAAATTTTTTGCCACCGAGAATTTTTTTTTAAATTTGAAAACACGAAATAATCAGAAGGAGCTAAATCTGGACTATATGGTGGATGCGGGGCAATTTCAAATCGTAATTTGGCCAGTGTTTGTTGAGTTAAAAATGCAATGTGTGAAGGAGCATTATCTTGATGAAAAATAACTTTTTTTCTAAATGCGGTCGTTTTATCTTGATTTCTTCACTCAACCGATCCGATAATGCACAATAATATTCTCTATTTATAGTTTTTCCTTTCTCAAGATAATCAATAAATATTATACCCCTTGCATCCCAAAATACTGTGGCCATTACTTTTCCTGCTGACTTAACAGTTTTCGCCTTCTTGGGACCACTTTTACAAGCTTCTATCCATTGTTTTGACTGTTCTTTGCATTCTGGGATGTAGTGATGGATCCATGTTTTATCAACAGTTATGAATCGGCGCAAGAACTATTGGATTACGCTGATAAATCGCTAAAAGCTCCTCGGAATTGGTCCAACGGACGATTTTTTGGGGCAAAGTCAACAAACGCGGCATCCATCTTGCGGATAGATTTTTCATGTGGAGTTCATCATGTAAAATACTCCAAACTTGTTTTTCGTGTATTTTAACAATATCAGCAAGTTCTATGAGCTTTATTCGTCTATCTTTAGTCACTTCATTAAATATTTTTCTAATGTTTTCAATAGTAGTAGCAGTTTTCGGTCTTCCCGAGCGTTGTTCATCTTCCGTACTTGAACGACCCATTTTAAATTGTTGAACCCGGGATTTCGCGGTGGAGTATGATGGTGCATTATCACCATGAACAGAATCCAATTCATCTTTGATTAATTGTGGCGTAGAACCTTTCATATAAAAGTGTTTAATTACCGCACGAAACTCTTTATTTTCCATTTTTCAAAAATTATAAAATATGTTTACTTCAATCACCTGTAACAAAGAAAATAATCATTAAATATTTCGGAAATTTTGACAGATGGCTTATAAAAAATTGCTTTTAGTTTTTCGACCGCCACTTAGTTTTGCGGTCGTCCTCGTACAGTGACTTGATAAAATCAATTTGGCACAAAAATTGAATTAACTAGTGAACATTTTCGTGCGATCATTTTTCACAACTTTCGACGTGGATTATAACGACAAGAGTGCATCGATGAACTTTAATCATTGAATGGCGATGAAGCACCATCCTATTGTACTGTGAAAAACTGGATTAATAAATTCAATCGTGGCCGACGCTCGCTCAAAGACGAAGGTCGTCCAAAAACGGCCGTTGTACCAGAGAACATTGATGCCGTGCGTGAACTGATAATGCAAGATCGTCATGTGACATACTGTGAGATAGAGGCATCCTTGGGCATTTCTTCCACCAGCATACATTCGATATTGCATGAACACCTGGCCGTAAAAAGGTTTGTTCTCGTTGGATCCCGCACAATTTTAAAATCACTCAAAAAAAGGCTCGTGTTGGTGCAAAGATATTTGGAAAAAATACGATCGCGGTGCTTCAAAAGACCTTTATCAGAACGTCACCGGTGACGAATCATGGATCTATGCGTATGAGTCTGAAACAAAACAGCAATCGACCGTGTGGGTCTTCGAAGACAAGCCAAATCCAACGAAATCAATCAATAAGCTATATCTCAATCTTAATCAATAAGCTATATCTCAATCTTAACCGATTTTTTACAAGTGCAATAGCGTCCGTTCTTGGTAAAAAAAAACTCACTTCTACTACCAGAATTGCGACTTAAAGTTTAATAACAAACTTAAGATAGGCTGCAGACGGAGGGAGGACCGACATACTCGTATATCGTTAAATCGCATCAACTGGTGATTCCGAGTAGATCGGTACTCTTAAAATTGGGTCTTGCTTATGAACTAGTTGCGTATTCCGGAAATGAAATTATGAATTTTCTTTAAATAACATTCATCAATAAAAACACCGATAAATCGATAGTATAAAGCCGGGTTTGGTTTTAGCTGTTTTGGAAAAACCGACTGTCGGGTTTGTACATAAAACCCGGAATGTCGGTTTTCCGTTTTGGACACTCTAACTGGGATACGCTTTACAAAAAGTCGCAGGCAAACATGAATTCCTTCTGCTGTAGCTCTTATAGATTTAAAAGAAAATATGTAAGTAAGTAAATATGAGTATTTCTCTGATGTCGAACGGGACCGTCGTTCACATTTAAAAGGCTAAAAAGGCCTATATAAACTTATTTTTATTTCGACCGAAGGTTAAAACTACATCTATTATTAGCTCCATAATTGGTGCTTCGATCTATATTCTAAAACTTTTTGTTTTCAAGATAATTGCAAAATACTCGCATCGAGTCATTTGCAGGGGACAAAAAGAGAAGTTTTTTTTGCGACCAACAATTCAAACACTGACTTTAGCGAAACTTGATGCATATTTCAATGTGAATTCTTTTAGATAATTTTTCACTGATGTCCCTAAAAAAGATTGCTTCTCAGCAACATTTTGATTTCAACATTTGTAAACATAGATTTTCCATTTAATTATTATAGTTTTACTGAACCAATGACAAATATTGATTTGAAATATTAAAACGACTAAGTTTTAAATCGGTGTTCAAAATTGTAGATGCAAACTTTAACTCTAAATATAATACATACTGCCTGCTGAGCTGTTAGCGATGGCTAACAGCTATACCAATCATTTTTATGCTCGAAAACACTGGCAAACAAAAGCAAAAGCACCGTAAAATTCCCCCCCTTTTAAAAAAGCGCAAAGACCAAAAAGTGGCAACAATTGGGTTTTAGTCAGATGAGATGAGTTTGAGTTTCAGTACTGTCTGTTTAGGAGATTTATCCACATTTCAGAATGGGGACAAATGTTATGACTTGGAGAGTTTTCAATGATGCAAATTTTATTACGAAAAAATATTTGTTTTAGCTGCGCTTGGGGCTTTGATCCATAAGTCACAAAAAGGCCTGTAAGGTCTATATATTTAACCCATAACAAATTTGGACAAGTAAAAGCAAATTACAAAATAAATCCAAATATTATTTTTTTAAATTAAGTTAAGATGGGAGGTAAGGAATTGTAACATGCTAAAGTGCCTATGGATTTTAAGGCATTCGAGTCTACAGAACAAGGCTCAGTTTGTCAGCCCTGTAGATGTCTTTGAGATTATATTTACCTAAAACACACTCCAAACGATTTGAGGTCTGTATAAGGTTTCTAGTTTGTAGAAAAACTCCCTTCCTTTTTCTAGTTTTCAACGAATGCCTGAGCTTCCTAGTATGAGTTTCTGGTCAATTCTGCTTGTGTCGATATGAAGACTTTGAATCCTAGCCAGATCCTATACACGTACAACTTTTATTTTTATTTCCATTTTCTCTTTCGAGCGAATTTTAGAGTCCAGAGCGATGCCCATATATTTTGTTTCCTGGTTAAGACACCATTTGTTTCAATCATTTTTTTACAGATAAATGTGTCATGACGTTCCTTCGAGTTAGCTAATTCTTACGTCATCGAAAATAATTCATATCTTATCGCGAAACTTTCCCTGTCATTATAAATATTAACAAGATAATAAAAATGCATGTAAAATTATTTACTCCCTGAGTACCAAAACTTTTTGTTAAACATTTACATACTCTTGGCATAAAACTTGATTTACTGCATACTTTTAGGCTAAATTCTTAATTCGAGGTCATCTTGCGACACTCCGCCGGGTAACACCCACACAAATTTAGCATTTCGCACACGTTTGTTTAGCTCGTTTGTTTTATTTCGGTCTGTTGCTTTTACACATTGAACAGGGATTAAACCGGCTCAAGACCTCTTGCTTCTATATTTAAATAGAAGACAAGTTTTTAACAAAATGGCAAAGTGACATTGATTTTCGTGGCTGCACACTACTTTTATCATGATTTCGGGTCCGTGACAACGCTCTTCAGAAAGCCTTGCTGCAATTGTTGAAAGTAAAACCGAACTCTATAAGGCCAGGCTCTCCCCAAACGAATGAGAACTACTGTTGTAAACCTTACTTTTCAAGTTTTCTTCACACCTTTAATATACTTGTAAAATTTTTTATACGTGTGAACTCGATCGAACTGATAACTTAACATAAGAGTTGTGAGTAAAAAATGGTATCAAAAAATGTTATTACCTGCACCTCCTTACGTATGTGACGTACACGATCCAGGAAATGTCTACTTTCTTTAAAACGATAGATGAACAGACGGACATGCGGAATCGCTCAATGGAATCAGAGAATGATTCTGAAATGAACGTTATAATAAATATGTGATCTATCTAGTCGCCTTTAAGGGCTGAGTTAAACTTTAAGAATAGGCAAGTTTTTAACTTTTTAGGATGGTATAATTTTACTTTTATTGCTGCAAAGCCAAAAGAACATCGCTTCAAGTTTTACATTTCAATTGTAAATTTAGTCATTCAAATTGTTTTGTAGTCCTTTATTTTGCTAATATGATTTTATCCTCCCTCCACCATACCTGATTATATCCCATTAACGTGACATTGTGCTCTTAGCCATGTAGGGTGTTGGTATGTTTGTTACACTTGCCCGCACGAAGTAAGTTTGGTTAATCTAAATAAGCTGTAATTACAATTATCATTAACTCCAACGACCACTATCACCTGATGGTGGACACAATGAGGCCAGTCAAAAGCGAGGTGGAAAATCCTAATAAACTAAAAAAAGCACCAAATGTTTAACTAACATATAAACATTAGCTGTGTTCGTTTGAGGTTACTAAACTAGCATTTGTATTGAAGTTATACGTTAGCAAGCGAGTTGGCTGCACGCCGCTTATGAATCAAGTAAGACCAATTTCCCAACGAAAAAGTCGAACATGACTCACGCTGCTATATAAAACATATTTATACTAAAAAGAATCAAGCAAGAAGAGGGATTAGTGTAAAGATGTAAAACAACGCTAACTGATAGTTAAAAGGTTTTTTATACATTTTTAGAATGCAAAAATGCACTATAGGTATTATTTTCCTGTTTTATGTCCTTAACCTAATGCAAGCTAGTTGGCTTCAACCGCTAAAGAAATAAGTAGGAGTTACCAGACAAATTTCCCCAAAAAAGTCGGAAATGACTTAAGCTACTATGTATATAAAAACATATTTATACTAAAAAAGAATCAAACAACAAGAGGTCTTTTCAGCGAGTTTGTATCTGGATCATGAGCACCAGATGGGATAAGTGAATGTGTAAATCAATGCTAACGCTAATCAACGATTTTTTATACAATATTACAATGTAGGAGTGCACTATAGGTATTTATTCCAAGTTTGTGGCCAAACCCCAATTTTTAAAGTAAGTCAAAATCGAAAAAGAGGAATATGTTTCGAAATAAGACACTTATGTATTAAAATCTAAAAACTTAGTTTTTTTGTAATTTGATTGATTTTGTGTCAGTGCACGTAGCGATCAAACGAATCAACCTAGGCTTCTACACTTTTGCATGATATTGGCTTATGGTCATAAGCTGTTTGGGATTGAAGAATGGGCAAAATCGACCGAGGGGGGGGGGGGGAAGTTTCCCTTTACGGGACTAACGGTACTTCGGATAAAAGTACTCCTTTTTGAGTATTTTCTTGACGATTCATAATTTGTTGTGGACAAACAATGGTTTAATTGGGTACTGTTAGTTGGGACACACTTAAGACATCAAAAAGAGCTTATTTGCTGGGTTCATGTGGCCTAAAAAACGTCCCTCATGGTCAAAACGGGCGGTTAATAGTCAATATGGGTACTTAAAGTTTTGGCTGAGATAAGGGACGGACGCATGGACCGAAAAAACGGACACGTTTTTTGTTTGCGCTTTAGTAGCTAATGAACGGAGAAGGATTTATACGGTTCGGCCTGACAATACAAATTAAAAATGGAATATTTCTTGACTTTGGCCTAATCTTTTAAAACGGAGTATACCACTGCGTTCTACGGTCCAAACTTAAGTTGGGGTGTCTCGGTATTTTCTATGTCATTATATCTCGTGAAATATTCGATAAATGAAAATTAAAATTTAGAAAGAGTGGATTTTTTAAGGCTTATTTTAAATAATGGCTTCGGTATTAAGTTGAATTGTTTTGCAATCAATCAGCAAATAAAGCTGGTCGTCCCAAAAATTTATTTTCTACAAATTCCAATTGAAGTCAGAGAAGAAATGCCGCCGATATATCCAAATCAGAAAGTTACAATAAAAAGGACTTTTAAAACTAAGAAAAGCTATACCATCTGAAGAAAAAAATAATAAAATTTCCCGTTGATGAGGCTTTACAATTTTTATTGAATAAGAAAAACAATAAATAAATACAGGAACAATATTAATGGCCAAAAAAGGATGAAAAGCCAGGCTTCAAAAAAAAAAATTGACTGTACTCAAGCTAAAATGTGCCCCTGATAAAATTATTGTAACAGCGGATGAGTAAAGATACCATAGGAAATGATTTAGGACGCACTAAATTAATTGAGTTCATGTTTCTTTAGTGAGTTTTGAAAATGTTAATTTTTTATAATTATTTTATTATTGTTTATTTATTATTTTTTATTTTTTGTCGTATTTGACTGAAATGCAAAAATTTTGTCTCCGTTAATTTACATAAAAGGGAGGTGTTATTTCGATTCCAAAAAAAATGGAGTAAAATATTCATATAGTCTTAACTCCGGACCTCTGTGCTTTGTTAAGGTAATTCGAAAAGATAAGAGTTAGGGCTATCTTTTAAGAGAAAAAAAATCCCACCACTGGTTCAGAACCTACCCTAGTACCATACGACCACCAACCTGAAATTTGTTAAACAGCTGCCATTTCTCCCCCTTGTATTTTCGGGCATGGTCGTAGATGGACATATTTTCATGAAATGAGCCAAGGAATACGCTGGTAAAAATCGTCCAGTCGTGAATGAATCATCCTGTATAAATTCATACGAGGGCAGATCAAGAATTCTGTGACATTTCAAATAAAACACAGTTTTTTTTTTTGCAAAAAAAAAAATCATCATATTCACCTTTTAGCTCAACACAGTTAGTCCAACGCTTCTCTAATTTTTCTATCCCTTTCAAAAAAATAAGATTTTACGAGGTCCATAAAATAGACATTTGTTTGATCAATAATTGCATCGTTGTAGCTGAATCTCTTTCCACTGATCCATTTTTTTCGGTTTGGAAACAAGAAATAGACACAGGGGGCTAAATTCGAAAAATACGGCGGATGAGGTACCAATTCGTAATCCAATTCATGCAGTTTTGCCATTGAAACTGTACACGTGTGCACCCGTGCATTATCTTAATGAAATGGTAATAGCGGCCACCATCTTTCAGACAGCTTTCTTAAACTCAACTGATTATGCAAAATCAAAACCACACTCTCATATGAAATGCGAGTGGCATCGACGTTTTCGGCTGTATTGACCTCAATTGGCCGTTCAGAACGTTTAGCGTCATTTGTATTTGTTCGACCGCAACGAAAGTCAGTAAACCACTTTTTTACCATTGAAATCGATGGTGAAGAGTCCCCATAGTGTTGATCAAGCTTTTCCTTGGTTTAATTGACTTTCCCTGTCATTATAAATATTAACAAGATAATAAAAATACATGGAATTTATTTACTCCCTGAGTACCAAAACTTGTTGTTAAATATTTATAAACCGATGGCACAAAACTTGATTTATTGCATACTTTTAGGCTTTTCCTTGGTTTAATTGGCGGTTTTTTCCGCAAAAAATAATGTTTAATGAGCACTCCAAATTTACTTTTTTTCATTTTTGACAAAACCCACAAAATGACGAACTCTCTCAAAATTAGACAGTAGTCTATTAACAGACGGTACTTCATAGGAACAGTGTTGCATTTCATATAACTACGAGGCAAGTTGAAAAGGTCACGAAATTATTGGTCTGCTCTCGTGTCTTAAATTTTTTTCATTTGTTGCATCTTGAATTGAATTGTTTTACCCCTGTTTGCGAATTATAATTAAAAAACTACTTATATGAAAGTATGTTCCAAATTTGTGTATCTATAGATGCTAACGTAATACAGTTTTAAAATGAATAGAGTGGGAGTGGTACTCGTGGACCACTAGTTTTTATTCATACTTAAAGTATCGCGGCTGACGTTATGTACACATTTGAGATCGATAACTCAACGATAAGAGATTTTTGGCCAAAAACTCTGGAAAATAACCCATAGTGAATTGTTGCAATTAACTTTTATTTAACTTAATTGGATTTTATATATTACATTGATCATTTTAAAGCAGTTGTTTGACAGCTTTTGGCGAATTCGCAGTTGAAACCTCTTGCTGTTCAATTCCCTTTGCGTATACAGAGAAAAATAGTGTTGCCATATTATTCATAGTTTTTTTTTAGTGTCATTTTAAAGCAGTCTTTTGTCTGCTTTTGACGTATTCACAGGTGAAACCTCTTGCTGTTCAATTTTCTTTGACGTCTACAGAGAAAAATAGTGTGGCCATATTATTCATAATTTTGTTTAATGTTGGTAGTAATCCTACTTGAACTTGGCTATTGTTTTATTAAAAATTTAAAGTATTTTGCTTAAATACTTTGTTTTTTTTTAAATTTAATCCCATACCTTTTGATTTAGTATGAATTACATTAATTTTAAGAAGGTTTTGTCTAATTGCTGTCTACTTACACGCACGATGTTTTTTTTTCTTTTTTAATTAACATAAACATTCTATTTTGGAGATTACGTCTGAGCATATTGCCCCACGTGTTTATAACACCGAAAGTGTTAATTAAAATCATTTGCTTAGCAAATGTTATTAAATTCTGCCGCTCAATGTGCGAGTATTAAAATCCGATTTCAGTTTAAGTTTATATTTTTTTTTTTTTTTTTTGCATTCAGCCGATAAACAATCTCACATTCTGTTTGTATTGCATGCACAATCGTGTATGCATAAATTAATAGAATCAATATTTATTTATTACACAAATGTTTGCTCTATTTATTATACAATTTTATACACTCGGATGGGAAGTGCGTGTAGAGGCGGGGGGCCAAAAAAAAACCTCGGCAACTATTCATAAATAATGTACAGCGTTCAGGAGAATCATGAGCATTTAATTAACCTCTTGCACCGAGCAAACACGTTTACCAGAGCCGTATGATAAGTAGGTAAAACCATTATTCCAGGGAATTAAATTTAGAGGGGTGACCGTTTATTAATAGAACATTTTTTACTTTTTGTACCCTACACCTGTGCCTTGTAATACCTCTTCAAATGAAAATAGATAGAACCTCATGTTTATAATGCTGATAGTTTTAGAATCTCTATCTGATTTCATTGCGATTTCTGTCCGCCCATTTATCGCCGTACAAAGTAAAGATTACAAATATAAACCGATTTCAACAAAACTGGTTCATTCTTCGGCCTGGAAGCACTCTACTGAAATTGGTCCATGTCGGTTTATGGTTTTTATAATACCAAAAAATTTTTACAGAACTTACAGCTGTATAAGTAGAAGTCACATTTTACATACGATTAAAACTAAATTTTGCATAAAACGTTACGAGCGATAACTAACCTGTTAAATTTGACCTTATCGGTATTAAAATGCCCCTTCCGATTTAAGGTCTTGTCGCTCTAAAAGTCACAAGTTTAAAAAATGTATGATAGGTTCTGAGTGACCAACATTAAAGTCTGGGGCAACTGGACCATATCGGTACAAGTTTTCGAAAAGCCCCTACGAAAGGTCGCTTCTGATTTAAGCTCGTTTCGCTCTAGAAGCCACACATTAAATGCAAACATAATCAAATTTTGCATTGTACGTTCTACGTAAAACAGGACCATATCGACCGATAAACAACCACAAAGGTGCTTGCCGATTTGAGGCTCTTCCACTCTAGAAGTGGCATTATATAAATCAAATCTTTATCGAATTTAGAGCACTGTACGAGACCTGTGCATTGAAAAAAAGACAACCCTTAAGTTTAAACCAAGCACTTGGCACGAGGGCTGTTTTGTAAATTTCTGGCCTAATAATGAAAATGCGAATATTTATCATCAAAAATGGTTTTATTCCTTTTCAAAGTATTCTCCAGCATGATTTATATACTTTTGCATGCGCTCAAACCAATTGTCGCAGCACTTTTTCCACTTCGATTGATACACCTCCAAAACATGATTTTTGAAAGCTTCAACATCATCTTCTGGCGACGAAAATCGTTAACCACGCATTTTTTTCTTGATGTGCGGAAACAAAAAGAAGTCATTGGGTACCAAGTCAGGGCTGTACGGGCTGACCCATCAATTCAACGTTTTGGCTGGTCAAAAAGGCTCTGGTTTGAGCCGATGTGTGAGAGCTCGCATTGTCATGGTGCACAATGATTCGTCTTCTCTTGTTCGTTTTTCGAATTTCTCCGAAGGCTTCAGGCAAACAAATTGTGGTTTACCACTCAGAATTGGCCATCCTATGTTACTCAAGCAGAACAGTCGCCACATGACCAGTTTTGCCGAAGAAACAAGCGACCATTTGCTTCGAAGTTCTTCTTCCACGAACAACTTTCGTTGGATTTGGCTTGTCTTCGAAGACCCACACGGTCGATTCGGGCTCATACACATAGATCAATGATTCGTCACCTGTGACGATCTTATAAACGTCTTTAGAAGGACCGCGATCGTAATTTTTCAAAATTTCTTTGTACCAATCAATACGAGCCTTTTTTGAGCGATTGTCAAATTCTGCGGGATCCAACGAGAACAAACATTTTTTACGGCCAGGTATTCATGCAATATCGAATGAATGCTGGTGGAAGAAATGTCCAAGGATGCCTCTATCTTACAGTATGTCACATGACGATCTTGCATTATAAGTTTTCGCACGGCATCAATGTTCTCTGGAACAGCGGCCGTTATTGGACGATCTTAACGACCTTCGCCTTTGAGCGAGCGTCGGCCACGATTGAATTCATTAAATCAGTTTTTCACAGTGCTACTCGTATAGGATGGTGTTTCATCGCCATTAAAAGATTTAAGTTCATCGATGCACTCTTGTCGTGATAATCCACGTCGAAAGTTGTGAAAAATGATCTCATGAAAATGTTCACGAGTTAATTCAAATTTGTTGCCAAGTTGATTTTTTTCAAGTCACTGTACACAACACAAATGATGGTCGTACGTCAAAACGTTCTGAGTACGTTTATGCTCAAAAATGTCATACTTTTCAATGGAAATGTCAGATGTCGCCAGGCAACACTTAGTGTTGCCAAGGCCAGAAATATATATATAACTTTATAACCACTCAATTAAAAATTTCGTAAATAAACCAAACTATTTGTCAGATACTGCAGTTATATTAAATGAACGGAAACAAGAAAACGAAACTTAAAATTAATGCACTTTATCGTGTGTGTGTGTGTGGGAGTTTGTGTTTTATCATGTTTGTTGTGAGAGGGATTTTTATTGTGTTCGGTGGTAAACTGTACTGCTGGCAGTTCTCGTTAAATGCGAAACTGCCTGCCTTTAAGCCGCTAAACATAGGCTGACTTCCAAAACGTCTATTTACCATGTATCAATACAGTACTAAAACAGAGTGGATACATTGTGTAGTTACTTTTAAAATACTTTGCATAATAACACTTTGCAAATTGAATTCGTTTAGGAAATTTTTTATGCATTGTATCATTCATATCAATAAATTAGAAAAAATTCTTACTTTTCTTCCTGCGTCGCCATTGCGTAATGTGTTGCATTCGCTTTGAATCTACTTTTATTTGGGTGCCTTTGTTGTTTTTCCTTGCGTATTAACTACAACAGTGTTGCAAATGCACAATGCATTGTCAAAATTCAGGTTCAATTACAAACACCCTGCATTGTATTAATACAAAGCAACATGCGTTACGAAAGTCCAGTCATTGTTAAAACACATACGATGCTTGGTCACACCTCTCCGTCTGCTTTATGAAGAAATTTTCCAACTTTTTTGTAAATATGTGAATTTTTTAAACTCTTTATAACAAAAATATTTTCACTCAGCGGCTTACAACTGTTTTGGTAAATGAGTGAATTTTTTAATCGCCTCATAATATTTTCAATAAACGGCGTACGACTTTTATTGTTAATATGTTAATTTGTTTATCTCTTGAAATCGGAAAAGTTTTCGAAAAACGAATATATTAGGTAATTTGTGAATTTTTTTATCACAGGATTCTTAATGAGATGTTTGTTTGAATATTTGGAAATTTTAATGGGACCGATTTTTTTTCCTGTTTAAATAATCATATCGGTCCATCTTTTCGATGGGCGAATCTTTGGTCCTTCTCAAATTTGATTTCGCTCTAGAAGTCCAAATTAAAGCCGATTGTGCTCACAGCGACATAAAACCATTCCCACCGAAGCGTGTAATTATTAGTCCGCCCTTTGACATAGTCCCTATGCTAGTAGCCTTTTTAACTTGAAGTCCTGCCGCTATACAGGAAACATTTTAAATTCGATCTATCGACAAATAACTATCCATGGGGAAATTGAACCATAACAATTTGGTTTAATTTTATATTCGTATAGATCTATAGACCTCTTGCTTGGCATAACCCTATAAAAAAAAGTCTGGTGCGGTCGGGCCCGGCGGCTTTGGGGGCCAGCGAAAAGTTGAATTTCAGGATATTAATTTGTGTGAGGATTTTCGTTGGAGCTCTGCCATAACCGGTCGGGCAATATGTGCAGTACCTTCATCATGCTGGAACCAAATGCTGTTGAATCGGATACGCCTTCGACGCAGTTCTGGTTAAAAAAGACTATCAACATCTTTCAATAACGATCCTTATTGGCAGTCACTGTTACAACGTTTTCTTCAACGTAGTATGGCCCCAAAATGCAGGTTGATGAAACTGCGCACCACACAGTAACTCTTTCTGGTTGTGGATTAGACTCACTGCATTTACGACAATTTTTCTTTTAACATTGCCGTTTAGATCAAAATGGACCTCATCAGACATAAACAAGCAATTTATCAAGCTAATGTCTTCTTCGGTCATTTTAATATTGTTTTTGGCAAAATTCCATTCGAATAGGCAAATCCAGAATGTTTAACTTACTTGTAATTTTGACCTTGTACGGAAATAAGTTCAAATTAGTCATCATGAATTATCCGTTGTAATGACCGTCTGCTAACTGCTATTGCGCCTCTAAGTTTCGAGGCGAAACGCTTGAATTTGCCTGAATTGACGATGTACCGGCCGCGATGGAGTTTTGAACCTGAACATAGGGACCTCGCTGGCACGGTCTTCTTGCGATGCTTCCAGATTCGACAAACATGTTTAACAGCCTCATAATGGTGCATCCATACGGGGGAGTTCCGCCAAACTTTCGCCTTAATTCTTTTTAGACGGAAATGCAGAACTGCAAAGAGTGGTACCTCAGCACCACGCAAATCTTCTTTACGATAATATAATTTTAATTTAATATTCTAAATACTAACCTTCCAAATAAAATATAGAATAAGCCGATTGCTCACACAGAATAAAAGTTCTTACATTTTGTTTCTGTACCACAATTCGTGCGCCACCCTGTAGAAAAATTTGAATGAAAATCGACGACATAAGCCCATGTTTTGATAAACCGTTCTTGCCAAATCAGCCGAAAAACTTAAAATCGGTTGATATTCAACCAAGTTACTGGCATATAAGTGCGTAAGATCCGAAAAACCGGGTTTTTACCTGTAACTCCACATTTTGAAGTTGTTTGGGAAATTTCAAAACCGGTTTCTTATTATACTCAGCAAGATCTAAAAGAAAAATTATATCACTTCCCAGGTATTTTGACTTTATTCTTTTGTGTATTTTATTTATTCTTCATTTTTTTAGTTTTTTTTTGGGTTGTTTAATAATTTTTTATATTTTGATTCTATTATGTTAAATTTTTATAATTTTATATTTAAATTTGTTGGTTTTATTTTTTTCCAACATTATTATACGATCATCTTTTGCCTTCATAAAACTATAAATCGTTTATGATATGCTAAAATCAGAAGTAATGATATTTTGTGGTAGTAGAAATCAATGTGAAATTATGATAGAAAGATTTATGATACCCTACGTTGCCTACGTTATCAAAAAGACTGAAAAACGTCACAAAAAATAGCTGCATTTCATCAACTAAAGTTTACGTACCACCACGAACCAGAACTAATGAAACAAACGTCAAGTTCGCGCTCAAAAACCCAAAGTTAATCTTTCTCACAGTGTTCGTCATTAAATCGTCAGATCTAGCAAACGCATGAGGGACTTTAGTATTAACGTCATAAATTGTAAGGGCTTTTAGTTTGATACCTTATCAGCTCGCTTTTTGTCACCTATAAGCTACCGTGAATATAATTTGCTTTACTGTGAACAGAAATGTTGCATATTTTTAGGCTTAATAACCTGTACTGTTCTTAAAGTATAGTTTAAGGTAAAAAGCAAATACTGAAATTATGTTTTGTCCTTACATCCTCAATGTCATGCTCTTTTCTTAACTCAAATTTAATATTGTAGCACATCTTTGTACATACACTTCAACAAAGGTATTCAGCAATATTAAAATCACGAATCCCCTGAAGTATACAACGACCGACCGAACATAAGGACACTCAAGTGTCCTATGCTATTCAATATTACCATTTCATTGGTATAATGGGTTGGTTCACTTATATATAAATTAAATAAATGCTATAAAATTAAAATATGCCTCAAACTATGGGTTATATTTTATTTTTCTATTTATTTTATTTCTTTTTATGTTATGTCCTGTTTTTATATTCTCCTTTTCACTCACAAACTCACACAAATAGAACCAAAACCTTTGCAACGATTTGTTCAACACTGGCACACGATAAAGTCGACAGTAAAATATATACTAGCAATGCGCCTTAAGGTATACTTAGAATTTTGTTGGAATTTTTAAAGGACTTATGTATTGACATTCGCCAGAGTTTTGTAAGTCTCACTGCATAGAATGATTTTTCCACGAATACCTGGAAAATTTAGCTCTTTGATATATTAAGAAGGAACTTTGGTAAAGGTTTTTCTTTTATTTCAATTCATTAGAATTTGCAATATATCAAAGGCAGACATTTTTGTTAGGGTTTTAATATGAATAATATTTGGTCATACCTAAAAGTATGCATCAGTGTTGCTATGAGTAATATGACTTTAGGTATATCTTGGTATTCAGTGATAAATACATATTTTAAATATTTTTTAATCTAATGTGGTTTAAGAATTTAAAGTATATTCTTGTAAAACAATTTAAGGATAGTTAAAAAATATTAACCCACAAGACTTTGTATTTAATTTGTATGACTACAGTGTACACATTTTTCGATATTCCATACATATGATACTGAAACTTGCCTAACTATTAACGTTTCAAAAAAAAATCTATGGCAACTAAGACAAATATAAACTCCGTAAAGACTTTAATAACTCTTTTTGGGTCCTTCAAATCCATAACTCCTGCCCGAATTCCAGACAAAAAACCAAAGTTAATTTAGATTTAGATTGAAATTTGCTCTAATTTGAACGCATATTTCCTATTAATCGTTTGTTTTGGTTGTACAGGCCGTTTCACGGTCCACACGTCCTATTTTAGGCATATATATCTCTGGGAGGGAATACTTTTGGGGTATGGGATCGGTCTCATTCAATGCTCAGATGTTGTCCACATCAAAAAAGAAAAAAAATGAAACTTTATTTTTTTACCCTTAGATCCCTTTCTCTATGCGCTGTCTCATATAGAGCTAAAGATTATTCGATAGCTTTTGGCATAAGAAAAAAAGTTTCACTACAACATACTCTACGATTCTCTCAGTCGCATTTCTATTCCCACGCGATAATAAGTTATATTGTATTGTATGTGGCAATGTATATTTCTATGTATTGTATGTCACTTTGGAAAGGAATTATTTTAAAAAAAATATGTTGTTATTACCTACTAAAAACCCTTAAAAATAAAAGTTGAGAGAAAGTCAACAAATTGCAATTTGGGCGCCTCGAAAATGATTTGAACTTGTTTTTCCACATGCTGAAAGCTATGGCAAAATCAACGGCACAATATCGATTGCTAAATCAACCCATCCTAATGGGCATCCATCGAATGAAAATTATTTACTTTAATGGTTATATGTAAACGTTTTTAGTATACGTTTAGGACCAATGGATCAGTTGTTAGGCTACAAGAGCCGAAACTTTCTTTTTTGCGATATAAGGTGCGTCTCCACTAACAGTCCCCATTTCGCCCACGAAAAAATTATAAAATGCTTATCAAACACTCACAAAATTGCATTTTTATATGACTTTAGTTTATCAAAGGCATTGAGTTCATTCAAAGCCTTTAATCCATTTAAGAGTTTAGTCCATTTAAGGCCTTCAGTCCATTAAAGTAAAACTAACAAAGTAAAACTTTATGAATGCAGTAAAGCTTGGTCCAACACATCTGTATTGAGTTCACTCATATTATCAAACGTCAATTTTGCTTGTTGATACAGCCGCTGATCAAAAATGGATATGGACCCTAAAGAGGATTTTTGACCGAAATCTGAACCCTCGGCATTATTTCATTAATTTCATTATTTTAAAATTTTATAACGATCATAACGATTTGTTTTTTTTAAGGAAGTCACTTTTCCACCAGTGCTTTTGGTTCCTTAACCGTAGCATATGCTCCAAAATCATCGACATTTCTCTACTAGTTCGTAAGATATGGTCTTTATAAGTTTCCTTCGTGACTTTATGTACCCTGTAAATATTTACTGGTCGAAATTTATATAATGTGAAATTAACATATAAGTATTTTTTAACGTAGACCCGCTACCAAACCTGACAAAGAAGATTCGATTAAGGAAGAATTTTAAAGGTCGAATTCCCTTCTCTCACGAGTAGCGAAAGTACTTGAGGGTATCCTTCTCCTGAGTCCGACCGGACTTTGCCAATTACCAACATAGATTTATTTTAGTAGCCGACTCAAACAAAACAAGTCGTATGACAGGACGGTCCTAGAGGCTCATTACCCTTAAAGGCCTTTAACACGCTCAGCCATACCACCCTATTTGAAGACGTCACCAACATGTCTCTTACCTTGTTTTAAGTGTTGAATCATTAACCACTTGTAGGATTCCGAAATAAAATGTCAAAGCCCCGAAGGATGAAATATAGGTTTCCCAGTGAGGGATTATATCTCGGGTACTGTGAAATCTAAACTTTTTTAAAATTTAACTACCACCTGGCGGCGTTGAACTCGTAACATATGCTGATGGCTACGCGACTTCATGGATCCGGACTTACTTTCTGATTTTGCTACTTTTTCACTGGTAGAATCCTGACGAAATCCGCCACCAAACCATCTGCCATATTGTGTCCTACATGGACTGCTAAGGCAAAGCCGCCCTTAAATGTAAGAGTAAATGGCACACCTCTCCCGACCTCCAATTATTCCAAAATTGTTTGTGTCTCGTTCGACAGCCCTTTTGAGTCATCCACATATGCCGCTTCTATTTGCGATAAGCGAAGAAGTAGGAACAATGTCATCGAGTCGCTCCCCGGCCGCATCTCGGGCACTGACAAAGAAATGTGTTTGATCTCTTATAGAATAGAAAGTCGGTTGATGCGGACATCAAATAAGAGACTTACTAGTGGAACAATAAGACTTGCCCAAACGTCGCTCTGTGAGCTGCGATATCTCCTCTGATATGTCCGACACAAAAACATGTTGTCGCAGCTATAGCTGAGTCGATGTTACAGAAAAGACCATCCAAGTTACCTTCATATGAATAGGCATCCTCAACCTCAGCAGGTCAGGGGTGATCTTTATGATCTAGGAAAAGGTGCAAAGATACAAGCGAGAACCTCTAGAACAAAGAGCCTCCAGGCACGTACAACTATGGTGCAATCACAGAAATCGTCTACAACTTTAAAAAGAAGACCATCCTCCAGAGGGAGTCCAGTAGAAGTTGTGGATACCGAAAATCCAGAGTGGTATTGGTTCGTTAAAAATCTGGCTGGTGTAATCGTCGCAGTTCATACCGGCCCGAACTGGCGGCAGTCAATGACAAGTCCCGCAACCAGGCTAAGACCAAAGTACACCTGTTCAGATGCCCAGCCAAGCTCTAAAATTTATTCATGGACAACACACATAGTTCAAATCACCATTTTCTTGAAGCTGGAAACCAGCCCTGCAGAACCAGTAGCATAAGAGCGCACGATGAAAAAAAAGTATGGTTGGGGTGACAATATTCGAAGGGTATCATACTTTGGTTGGGTATATGGTTGCGGCACAATAGTATTTTAATCCTCGCAACAATAGTATGATTCACGCACAGTCTTATAGTTTGGCTTCTCTATTAAAGTACGATCCTCACGTAAATAGTATAATTCGCACACAACTATGATGTCCACAACCATATTATAATTATCACAACCTTAGTATGTTTCACATACAACCATCGTATAATCCTCACAACAATAGTATGATTCATACACAACCATACTATGCCACAACCATTTTATGATCCTTACACCAGTAGTGTGATTCACATACAACCATCGTATGATCCTTACACCAGTAGTGTGATTCGCATACAACCATCGTATGATCCTCACAACTATGGTATGATCCCCACAACCATAGTATGATTCCCAAAATTATTTATTAGAATTGTGTTATATTGTTATTCAACAATAGAGATTCATCTAAAGTAAATGAATTACAAATTAAATTCAAAATAATGGGGGTATTTTATTTAACTGAATAAAAAATCAGTTTGATTAAACGAATATTTTAGTTATATAGGGTGATCCATCTAGAGGTATTTTTTTTCAAAACAAAAAATAATAAGAATTCAAATCAAGTGTGGAATCTTTATTGGTAATTTGAAAGGACATTTTATGGCATTTATTTTTTTAAAATAATTACCTTCAAATGTTAAATGAAATTATATTCAATAAATAAATGCCATAAAATGTCCTTTCAAATAACCAATAAAGATTCCACATTTGATTTGAATTTTATATAAGTATTTTTTTTGTTCTGAAAAAATACCTCTAGATGGATCACCCTATACAAATCCAAAGCAGTTTGTTTTTATAATATTTTAATTTACTTAAAAAGTACTTTTACTGTGTAAGCTTTGTAAAAATAACATACTAGAATTAATAAAAATCACAATCAATCGGCATGATTGCCCTAATCATATTATTGTTAACATGAAACCAAAAACAAAACATACTTTTGCCATACTTATTTATTTTGTTTCAACAACCATATTTTCATTTTTCAATTTGTCAAAAATCCTATTGTTACATTTAACAATATTAATTTTGCCGCAATCATAATATTGTCAACATGGAGTTTATAACATAGTACTAAGGCGAACATATTTGTATTGCAGAGAACATATAATTGTTACCGTTGCCATATAGTTACCATATCTTTGCTCTGCGTGCGACTTAAGGACAAAACAGACAGACTTAACCGAACAGCTGCCAATAAACAACAACAAATAAACAACCTTGTATGGAACATTTTTACCTCTTAACCGAACTAGCCTCTCAGCACCATTTCAGAACATCAGCAAATAGATCTGCAAAATTGTATCGGACGCCTAATTGCAATAAAAGAATCTGCAGTTTGCTTTCCATTAACAGAGATAAGGACATGTATGGACATTTTTAAGTACGATTCCACAACACTTAATGGGGCTTCGATCAATATTTCGGACGTTGCCGTCGAATGGCAAAGTGAATAAGCACTCCATCCTATAATGGAGGGTATAAATAACAATTGAGTTAATCAAGCTGATAATCAAGTATTGTACCTTTCTTAAGGAATTCCTAAATGTATGCAACAAAATCTAGACCATTTCTTGGCAGAATGAAAAACATACGTTCTTAAAAATATTAAGTTTCCGCCTGCTTTCCGCTCGAAAACACAAACAGGAAGTAGGCATAGCATATTTTTGTGATCACAAGGAAAAAGAAAAAACATTGCATAATTTTAGGCGTCTATTATCATATAAGAATTTTATGGCATTTCTAAAATAATTTGCATAGATTATGGAGATTTCATCTCATACTTGTTTTTCTGCCTACGCTAAACTAGAAGACAGCTCTTGAGTTGCCACATAGAAAGGCGTCTGCAGTAAATATGTGACAACGTTGGTAAATTCATTGCCCATCTTAGAAAGATGGAATGGGTGGTTCTCTCTTCTTTTCTAACACATGACATCAAGTCAAGTTGTATGACGCCTACTTGAACCGCAAGCTCTTGTGAATATAAGTACTTATAAACATAATCATATACAAAGCAAAACTGAACCGAAGGCCCTTAGGTTATGTTGGTATTCAGAGGTTTTTTTTGTTACTGTTGCTGTCTTGTTTTTAACACCACACGTCGAACTCAACGACCTGTTGAATTAGTTAGAACCTTAAAAAAGGAACGAAACTTTATTATACACCATTTTCGTCTCCCAAGTCCCTGCCCTCTGACTCGTAGACTTTTCTAATCAGCAATGACGTTGAACTTTCTTCCTGGTTTTATACAGTTTTTTGCACTCCTTTTTGTTTTCTTTAAACAGGAAAAAAGGTTTGCGTCTTGTCTGTCATGAACTGAACTTCGGTATGGCAGGTCCTTGGCAAACGTCACAAGTACGAGTAGTTGTGGGTGAGCAAAAAAAGGAACGTTAGCTTTTTTTGTTCTCTGTATAAAAGTATCCTGTGAGCATGTTGGCTGAAATCCTTAAACATCCTTTGCATTTTCTCTGTCCCGTTTTGTTGTATCTTTCACTGCACCACAGGTAAAGAGATAGATTTTCATTTGGCAAACGACTTTTTGTCTAAAGTTCTCTAAAGAAAACATCCCCAGGCACACAAAGTACTCCACTAAATTGTGTTGACAACTCCAGCATAACCGCTTCATTTATCGAATGGAAAGGCATTTAAGCTTGAATGGCATATCCTTTACAACGCTCACTCACCAACCTGTCCGGGAAGGTAAACAAATTTGGAGAGCCTTTATACTCTGGACTTATTTTATTGTTTTTGTGAGGTATCTTTTTTGTGAAATTAAGGGCAAGTTGCCATTTGAATTGGTTGGTAACCATTCTGAAATGGTTGCCAATAAAACTGATGAAACAAAAAACACGTATAAAAAGGCTAACATCGAGAGGGCTCACTATATTGCACTCTTATATACTCTGGCTTGGCAAGTGTATCCTCTGAAGAGGATAATGGAATGAAGAATCCCGCGGACCGTAGTTTTGCTGAAAAGCTGTCAGCCGTCTAGAAAATCCAGAAACGTCTGACCCAGAGAGATAAGTTTCCTGGTCAGTGACTGCTGTCATGTTAAGGGCGGCTATAGTAAAACCTGGAGCTAGGGATAGGGATGTGAGCGTGCCGGCCAGTTCATATCACCCCTCAACTAGATAAGCCGTCCAGGAAACATTTGCCTCAAACAAATCATGGTAACCCTCGCTGTGTGTGCAGTGGCACCATACTTTTGGAACCATGTTTCCTCTAATTGCATTGCCTCAAGACCCTGCCGAAAAAATCCTGTATCATAGTCAAGTACCGTTCGGAGTTTACAGTTACTGCGTTTCGGAGATTGCAGTACTGCTACTCTAACTCTCTCGATGTTTTGTGGTGTTGTAATCCTTCTCTCAGGTCCCCTTCGTACACATGACACATTCCCTGTTGTTCTCAATGCAGTTACCCAGTTTACAATTGATTGCCGTCCAGGAATACGTCCGCGTAGCGAATCGTAAACGAACAGCTATTTTGCTATTACCTATTGCAAAACTTAAATGGCAGCGTTAAATATCTTGGCGTTATTCTGGAGGAAAAGCTAACTTTTCGGGAACATATTGACAAGACATGTGCAAAATCGAGCACTTAGGCCTTTATTAAATAGGCGATCCTCATTAAGTAAAACTAATAAGAACCTCTTTTACAAATGTGTCATTAGACCAATAATCACTTTTGCCTCTACCATCTGGCATAAAGCGGCAAATTCACATCTTAAACGTCTGCAAGTCATCCAAAATAAATGTTTAAAGATGATTAACAACAAACATTGGCGATACTCTACAGCGGCCTTCCACGAAGAGACCGGCTATGAACTCCTTAAAAATTTCATCCAACGCATAAATGAAAATCATTTCCGAAAAAAATCCAGACTCTCCTTATGAAATATTAAGAGAATGTAACGAATTATTATAAATCTTTGTATTTTACAAAAAAAATTAACAAACCAAAAATATTGTTTATATAGAAAATTATTTGTCACAATAATATTTTCAATATTTTTTTCTTATGTTTGACCCTTAACGCAGAAAAATACAGAATAAGGTTTTTCTTATCCTTTTTACCTTCTAAACTATTATAATGAAATAAATTTCTTAAAAAACAACCATGTATCTCCAATTGCTGAAACATTCTTGTGATAAAACTCAAACTACTGTAACATATCCTACTACGTAAGATTGACATGTATTCTTTGGATTTATAAATAATTTGGATTTATAAATAAATAAAAAAAATATTAGGCCAAAATGTCAATATTCGACGCCTTTCCCACTCAGAGAGTCCTTGGCCGATTGCGTTCAAAATGTGTGCCTAAACTACTATTCAATAGGACTAACCTTGGTGCAAATTTCATTCCGATCGGAGGACATCGATTTCAAAAGATGGGTCACTTGACATGAAATGACCCATATATTACTGCTCGTCGTAAAATTCTAAGACGATCTAGTCATGTCCTTTCCTTTGACAGATAGCGGCCAAACGAATGAAACTTATATCCTGAAATTTTGCATTATGATATGCTCTTAAGCTGTTAGGGATTGTAAATGGTAGACATCGGCCTTAGGGTAAAAAAGCTTCCATTTAAAGGTCTAAAAATAACTCGAAAAAAGTACTCTTTTTATAGTATTTGCTTAACGAATTAAATTTTATTGGTGTATGGTTAATATGAGTGCTTTTAGTTTTGACGCACTTAATACCTCAAAAAAGGGCCGTGGTGTTGGACATTTTGGCTCATGTGGCCCAAAAAACGTGCCACATGGCCAAAACAGGCGACTAATAGTCAATATGGAGGTATGGGTACCCAAATTAAAACAAATTTTGAAGAAACAAAATCATATAAGGGCGACCGCAAAAGTAACTGGCCTAACATAAAAAGAACCGTTTTTTTGGAATTATTATTATTTATTTTTCAACATAATCTCCTTTCAACTCAATACACTTCATCAAACGTTTTTCAAGTTTTTAATTCCATCCGAAAAATAAGATTTTTCAAGACCTTCAAAATATGCCTCAGTTTCAGCAATAACCTCGCTATTGGACGAAAATTTTTTGCCACCGAGAAATTTTTTTAAATTTGGAAACACGAAATAATCAGTAGGAGCTAAAACTGGACAATATGGTGGATGCGGAGCAATTTCAAATCGTAATTCGGCCAGTTTTTGTTGAGTTAAAAATGCAGTGTGTGCAGGAGCATTATCTTGATGAAAAAGAACTTTTTTTCTAAATGCGGTCGTTTTATCTTGATTTCTTCACTCAACCTATCCAATAATGCACAATAATATTCACTATTTATAGTTTTTCCTTTCTCAAGATAATCAATAAATGTTATACCCCTTGCATCCCAAAATACTGTGGCCATTACTTTTCCTGCTGACTTAGCAGTTTTCGCCTTCTTGGGACCACTTTTACCAGCTTCTATCCATTGTTTTGACTGTTCTTTGCATTCTGGGATGTAGTGATGGATCCATGTTTCATCAACAGTTATGAATCGGCGCAAGAACTCTATTGGATTACGCTGATAAATCGCTAAAAGCTCCTCGGAATTGGTCCAACGGACGATTTTTTGGGGCAAAGTCAACAAACGCGGCATCCATCTTGCGGATAGCTTTTTCATGTGGAGTTCATCATGTAAAATACTCCAAACTTGTTTTTCGTGTATTTTAACAATATCAGCAAGCTCTCTGAGCTTTATTCGTCAATCTTTAGTCACTTCATTAAATATTTTTCTAATGTTTTCAATAGTAGTAGCAGTTTTCGGTCTTCCAGAGCGTTGTTCATCTTCCGACTTGAACGACCCATTTTAAATTGTTTAACCCAGGATTTCACGGTGGAGTATGATGGTGCATTATCACCATGAACAGAATCCAATTCATCTTTGATTAATTTGATTAATAAAAGTGTTTAATTACCACACGAAACTCTTTATTTTCCATTTTTCAAAAATTATAAATTTTGTTTACTTCAATCACCTGTATCAAAGAAAATAATCATTAAATATTTCGGAAATTTTGACAGATGGCTTATAAAAGATTGCTTTTAAAAAACAAAAAAAAGTTGCTAGTAAAGCAGAAAATGTGCCAGGCCAGTTAGTTTTGCGGTCGCTCTCGTATATAGTAATTTTATAGTTTTTGTTAAGATATGGGATGCACGATTGTCTCAGAGGGCAAAAATCCGCATAAGTAGCAAAGGGACGGTAGAGGGTATTTAAAATTTAATTTAACGTTTTTACTTCTTCAGTTTTAATCTTCTATTGTGGAGAGTGTAGTGATCTATATTGTGGTAGACTGCGACGCGTTTCTATTCTAATATATTTTTTTCTTAAAAATAACCTTGCGTTAACGTTTTTATCTCTTCTTTGTTATTCTTTCAGGTAAGCTTTGAACTCATCAATTATAAAAGCTATACACCCCCTAAATGCCTTTAAAACCTGCAAACAAAATATGATCTAATAATAGAAAACAAAGGTATGTATAAGTACATAAAACTGATTTAATTAAAAAAATTAAAAGCAGAAAAATTAAAAGCCAAATGTATTTTCCTGCCCGGACGGTAGGAACTTGTCTCCAAACTATTCGGCTCATCTCTTTCATCAATCATCTCATCAATTTTTCATCTCATCAATTTTTCTTCCATCTAATTTAATAAGTCCTTCACTGGCCTGTATGAATATTCACTTCCGGCGGTTGTAACATATCTCCATATTATTCAGTTCATCACTTTGCCTCCCGCACATTCCCTCCGACAATTTCCCTTCTAGCTAATTTAATAAGTCCTTCACTCGTCTGTACGAATATTCACTTTAAGGTCGGCAAATAAACTGTAACGAATGTATAACATGGATACGTTTATTTTAAATGTGTAACCGAAGCCTAAACAAATATTGTGTATGTGGCAGGCCAAACAAAAGCATCTTGAGGCAAGTGCATTGTAATAAAAACTAACCCCTTTTTTCGGCAAACGTTCAGCAAACTATGCTATACATGTTGACTATAAAAAATTGGCCTTAAAATGTGCTCTACAAATTTTAGTAAAATGTTAAGACAGTTTCTACGAGTAAGCACCATTGGCCTCAAAATTATTCATGCTCACGTCATGATTATGGATTCAGCCATTTACTAAAATATTACACTTAACCATACCTCAATAAATATGATCTGAATCTAATTTTGTGTCATGCCACAAATTGTAAAGCCTTTAAGCTTCTGTGTTGCTTCGTTTAGAATCTATGTCATAATGAATGGTTTGCACCTACAAACGAGTATACGATAGTATTTGATGGATTTCAACAGAATATTAAAGTATCTGCCTAGGGTTAAGCCTTCTGCGCCTTAACATATGCCATAAGTAAGTAGGGTGAAAGCATTCAGTTCGCCGAAATTATGTTCTAAAAAATATATTCCTTTCTACCCTCCTATTGCAAAGGCATGCCTTGATATAAGTGAATTAATTGTCTCATAATTCCTTGAGATTTATTTTAGTTTTAATTTTATGGAATAGCATTGTGATAGAAAACTGCACGTGTGCACTTCCTAAAAGTATGCAACAGAATTTTAAATGAATTATTACACCAGAATATGCTACACTTTTTATGTTGCACAATTTCAACAATGGAAAACTGAATGGAAAACGGAAAACTTTCGGAAAAAGTTTCTTGTACTAAAAGAAACTTTCTTGCTTTGAAATCCCTGGTCATTACAAGGATAATTGTCCCAACGCCGAAAGTAAAAGTCTTAAAAATATCATTTTATTTGTTTTCACTTCTTACTTACAAGATTTATTATCAGTATTTGCTTTTAATTTCTATATTTATTTTTAAAATAAACGATGAGGTACGGATATTGCCCGTTTCTTTCCGTCTGCCTGTGCTAAGTTGATAATTTCTTATTTCCCCCCTGTCCATGCAAAATTCACTGCACGTTCTTACACAAACCATTGCTGGCATTTATTTAAAGCTAGTTTGCCCATCTTCCTGTCCCATGCATGCATGGTGTACCACCTCCTCCTCGTACCATGTGCGAGAAACATGTGCTGTCGAAGCATGCGACTTTGACTACATGTCTTTAGTGATGAGTGGTGCAAGGCGAGACAGTACCACACACTACTCGGAAATGGTTTTTGGATGGTTTTTGTTGTGTTTTTTTTTTCATATATTCGTACATTATTGTATTGTTTACTGCTTAACACGTTTCGTGACTGGAATAAATTGTTGTCACAACAAACTCTTTATTATATTCATTCCGGCGTTTATTCATTCACTCACTCGATTCTTTCTTCCTCCGTTTTTTATTATTCGCTTACAATATGTTAGTGTGTATGTGTTTGTTATAGTTTTCGCATAAAAAACAATACCAACTTTATATAGGAGTATGTATACTTTTAATATGAATACGAAAATGATCCATAAAAAAGCATACATTTAGTTGTTATGTCAAAAAATTCCAAAAACGCTGCATACTTTTAGGAGCGTGGGCTATTTGTAACTCAACTAAATTGGGATGTTTGTAACTCAACCAAAGAAACTTTATTATATCCTGTACCAGAGGAGTAAGGGTATACTAAATTTGTCATTCCATTAGCAACAGTTTGAAATTTTGATCGGAGACCCTATATACGATATCTGTATAATATATCTTCCTAAAATGCTAAGACGGTTTAGCCATGTCCGTTAAAAATATAATAGCGGCCAAACAAATAGGACAGGATGAAAGCCTATGCTTGGATTTGTTAATTAATGCTATTGGTCTAAAAGCGAAAAATGTTCCCCTTAAGGGACTAACGCTGCCTCGGAAAAAGTGACTTTTTTAACTACAGGGTGGCGCACGAATCGTGCTAAAAAAAACAAACGTAATAACTTTTGTCTGTGTGAGCAATCGGCTTATTCTTTATATCATTTGTAAGGTCAGTATTTAGATTTATTAAAATCTGGAAGCAACGCGCGAACTCTGTTCCATCGAGATCCCTATGTTGGGGTTCAGGACAACATCGCGGCTGTAGCATAGTTAATTCAGGCGTTTTGACTCGAAACTTATCGGCGCAAATTGCAGACGGTCATTACAACGAATAAACTATCATTTCTTAATCTTGTTTCTGTAAAAAGTCCAAATAACATGCACCAGTCTTTTTGTTATGGGATTATCTCGAGCACGAGGTAGGTGTACAAAACGAAACCAAGAAATTTGACTGAGTCCAATTAAACTTAAATTTAAAATAGATGCAATCCCAACTTTATCCCTTCAGGCAGCAATAAATAACTTTTTGATCAGGTGTCGCATAAGTGTGGATGAACATAGAGGTCATTTACGGTCTTTCATCTTCAAACACAATTAGTCATAAAAAAATTAATTGCATTTTCTATACAACAACAAAAAATGCATTGATTAAAAAAAAGATACTATTTTAATTTCTTATTGCAGCCCAACTGGTGCGCCATCCTGTATTTGTTTAACGACTGAGTGTAATTTCGAATCGGCCTAGCCAAACTTTACGACATTTTTACTTGTTATTCCCTCCCAAGTAGGACAAAGTTTCCAATTTCTCATTCTATTTTTAACACGTCAAAATAATGATTGGAACCCAAACGGAGTAAATATATTATTGATATCTCCAAAATTCGGTTAAAATCACGTTGGCAATCAATTAAGTAAAGCTAGGACCCTGAAATATTACACGATGATGCCGCATACTCATAAGCAGTTTGACATTGCCTCTGCGATAAATCGGTTCAAAGGGAAAGAATTGTTGCCGTTCCGAGACTCAAGGTACCTCTGAAAAAAATAAACTTTTTTGAGTATTTGCTCAACAAATCCTAATGTTTTGTGAGCCAACCAGGGCTTAAATGTAGACTGTAAGTTAAGAAGCAATAAATACCTATAAAGGGGATTAGTGGCTTTTGCGACCCCAAAAAACGGCCCTTGTGGTCCTAAAAAGCGTTTACTAATTTAAATCGAAATATGCTCCATTCAAAGTCAATCAGATTTCATGCCAATTCGATGTATGCAAGAATTTTCAAAATCTGCCGAAATTTTTCAATGAGGGCCCAAAAAACGGCCATTGTGGTCAAAAGCAACTAGGCAAATAGGGACAAATAGAAACTTAAATTGAAGCAGATTTCACCACAAATCGAAATGTGTATGTTAGGGTGGGTCGGTTTGTAAGGACACAAAGTTTTCGATATTGTGCCATCGGTTTTTCGATAGCTTTTGCCATGAGGAAAAAAGGTTCCACTACGACTTAATTTAAATGTTTTGACTTTTTTTCTACTATTATTTTTAAAGTTTTTTTAGTAGTGAATAATTTTTTTTTTTTAAAAATTACCTATCCTAGGTGGTATACAATACATACAAATATACATTGCCACATACTCTTATAATAGCGCGTAAATATAGAAATACGACTAATTCGATTATCTGTCTAGAAATATGATATGTGCAATTCACTAAGTCGTATTTCTATTCTCATGCGCTCATATTTTATTTTTTATTGTATGTGGCAATGTATATTTGTATGTATTATAAGTCACCTTAGAAATGTTATATTTAAAAAAAAATATTATTTATTTATTACCCACAAAAAAACCTTAAAAACAAAGGTTGAGAAAGAGTCAAATAATTTTTTTGATTTGTCGTTGTGGAACTTTTTTCCTTACGCCAAAAGCTAATGAAAAATCGATGGCACAATATCAATTGCTAATCGACTTACCCTGTAGTTTTATTTATTTTGAAATTTTAGTTAAGATTGGGGTCGCACTAAGGGTCCCAAAACGATTTTTTTCAAATAAAGGGACTGCCGGTAAACAAAGACAAATGAGTATTTAAATTTAAGCCGGTTTTATTACGAATCCAAATATAATTCTTTTTTGAAAATTTGTCAGAGATTGAGGCTGAGACTCATATAAGCAAGGTGCCCAAAAACGTCCTTTTATAGTCAATAAAATACGTATATTTATACGAGTACATTAGGACATATAAATGCTCAGATTAAAGCAAATTTCGGATATATACAACCAAGGGGTCCAAAAACGGACGTTAGGGTTAAAAGAAGCGAATAAAATCATTTTTTCTAAAAATATAGAAATGAATTTCTTTTGAAAATTTTGCTGAGATTGAGCCTAACCCTCATACCACCAAGAGACCCGAAAATCGGCCATTATGGTCAGGTGCGGCCACTAAAAAGGGTGGGCCAAAAGTTGCCATGGGGTTTAGTTTATTTTATTTATATTTTATTTATTTTGTTTTCAGATTATATACTCGTAAATAACACTTGCAGAATAAATAATGGAGAGATTCACAACTGAACAAAGAACCAGAATAATAGAATTTTATTATTTAAATCAGCGATCAATTATTTTAACGCAAAGTGATGGGTGATGAAGCTCATTTTCATTTGAATGGCTTTGTTAATAAGCAGAACTGTACGTTCTTGGGCTCTGAAAATCCAAGAGCCATTCATAAACGTCAATTGCAGCTCATTTGGTGTACAGTATGGTGTAGGATCACATCTGCAAATATCATTAGGTCTTACTTCTTCGAGAATGAAGATGGAAGTGCTGTAACCGTAAATGGAGAGCGGTATCGGTTTAGAAAAAAATGGAACATTTTTTACGTCCTGCTCTTGAAAATAGGCCTGAGCCCGAGAAACAATGACATTTTTAAGTCAAATTTTTGGAGAGCAAATAATTTCCAGAAATTCGGAAATTATTTGGCCAGCGCGATCTCCAGATTTGTCAGCACCGGACTATTTTCTTTGGGGTTATTTGAAGGAGCGTGTATATGTGAACAAGCCCGAGGCAATCCTTTACCTCAAGGCCAACATTGTTGCAGAAATTCGAACGCTACTGCCAAAAATTTTAAAGAATGTTATGGAAAATGCTCAAAAACAAGCCTATCATTGCGAAGCTGAAAATGGGGGTCATTTAAGTGATATTATTTTCCATACTAAGTGTAAAAAAATTTACATTTTGTAATCTGGGGAAAAAAAATAAACGAAAAAGTTATTAAAGTTTTGAACCCTATAGTAACTTTTGGCCCACACTGTACATATAGACATAGTGAACTCTATTTAAACAAAGTTTACTACGAATCCAAAGAAGGATTTATTTTTAAAAATTTGGCTGAGACTAAGAATAAAACCTTTGGGCCCAAGGAGCTCAAAAACGGCTCGTACGATCAAATAAGCGATCAGTATTAAATATGTGAAATATGTTTAGCTCGTCTGTTTATTATGGGCTTTAACACACGTTGTAAAAGAAAAACTAAAGATGGCTCTGAACGTAGAGTCTCTGTATAGGTGGTCAATGTGAATTGTAATTTTGTGGGCAATTGTCTGGTCTTAAGTTCTCCTTTAAGCAATTGCTGCGGAGCTTTCTGATGATTGTCGTCACGGAACTGAAATCGCGATAAAATCAGTGTGTAGCCACGAAAATCAATGGTACTTCACCATTTTGTAAAAAACTAGTCTTCTATTAAAACGTAGATGTAATATTTAAAACTAATTGCTACGAGTCCAAATATGAATTTATTTTAAAGATTTTTTAGAAAAAGGTCTCTAGCCGGGTAATCGCTGTTCAATACAGAAATAATCGTATTTAACACTGATCGCTACGAATCCAAACATGAATTTATTTTAAAGATTTTTTAGAAACTGTGACTCGTAACTATGTTTCCTAAAGCCCACAAAAACGAACTTGTTGTTCCAAACAAACGACTACATAAAACCATTAATACATATGAAAATTGTTATTTCTGTCATTTCAATGGCGATTCCATGGTAAAGGGAACATTAAATTCGGCCTGGACGAACTAGTTAGCGTTTTACTTTGTTTTTTCTTTTCATAAAATGCTGCCAAATATTCATTTTATTTGTTTCCCCCTCTCCTAACGTTTTATTTGTAAAGAAAGTTTGTCTGCTCTACGTGTTTTTTGTATTTCCCCCTTTTTTCCAATTGTTAAAACTTTTCCACACTTTTTTTTGCTCTCGTTATTGTTGATATTTATTAACCGTCTCGCCTTGTTGCTGACTTTGTGCTTACCGTTCCTGTTTTTTTCAATTACGGCCACTATCGTTGGCCAACCGCAAATTGGGAAATTTCAGCAATTCGCATTACTTGTATTTGTTGCGGTTTGACACAAACAGTATTTACGAAATTAAAATTTCATTTTGGCCTTACCTTCTCGTACTTGTTGTATTTTATTGAAAGTTTTCTCAACAAAAGTTTTTGTTTTTCGCTCCTAACCCTAACCCAAAAAGGGTGATAAGGATTTTTCATAGACACTACAAAGTTTTCCCTTTTTGGCCAAATACAAAGAGGCCCCTAAGTAATTTGTCTGTAAACTTATGAATTCTCAATGTGTTATTTAGTTCTTTTTTTTCTTCGTACACTTACCATTCGAAGAAACATTAGAAAACCATTTAGAATTCTAAATATAGTTTTTGAAGTATACTTTTGGGGGTCGGGTGCCTTTCGATGAAAGGGAGGGAGGCTTGCTTTTGACAATTTATGGAAATTTTAAGTGATTTTTCTGGCAAGTGGCTAAAGTGTAATGGAGTGTTGTATTTCAACAAAGAAAGTTTTATACAGGGTGGCTGAAAAATATTGTAACATTAAGAAACTGAAATAACTTTTTTCTTTTATTCATGTTAGAGCTCATTCAATTTCATTCAATATAGCTTAATTAGTTTTAAAAATAATGGAACTTAAACGCCCCCTGCTCGCTGATGCATGTGCGACATCTTACCAAAAAGTTGTTCCTTACTGCTTAGAGACTTGAGACAGGAATAACCGCAATTGTTTCTCGAAGGGATTGCTTTAGGTAATTCAAATTTGTTGGTTTTGCTTTGTAGACTTTCTGTTTGCAATAACCCCATAAAAAAGTCAGGTGCAGTAAGGTCTGGCGACCTGGGGGCCATCGGTATGTGGAGTATCTGGATATCAGCTTATTGGGAAATTTTCTTCGCAATTCTGTCATAACAGGCCGGGCTTTGTGAGGAAGAGGGAAATTTTCGTCGCAATTCTGTCCTAACAGGCCGGGCTATGTGAGGAGTTGCACCATCTTGCTGAAACCACAAAGAAAGAAATTCGTATTCGGTGTCATTCTGGGTAGAAAAACTCTCTCATCATGCTCAAGTAACGGTCTTCAGTAACCGTAACGGTGTGACCGTACTGCCCGACAATGCAGCGTGATACAACTGCACACCACACTGTGACACGAAGTGGATGCAATTCCGTCTCATGGAGTATCTGTGGGTTGAACGCACTCCATATTTCACAACTCTCATCATGCTCAAGTGACGGTCTTCAGTAACCGTAACGGTATGACCGTAAGGCCCGACAATGCAGCGTGATGAAACTGCACACCACTCTGTGACACGAAGTGGATGCAATTCCGTCTCATGGAGTATCTGTGGGTTGAAAGCACTCCATATTCCACAATTTTGTTTGTTTATGTTGCCGTTTAAATCGAAATGGGCCTCGTCGGATATAAAAAGACAGTTCAACATGTTTCCGTCATCTGCCACCATTTGAAGCATTTTCTGGCAAAATTCCAAGCGAATCGGGAAGTCTGATGCATTGAGTTTGTTGGTCATTTGAATTTAATATAGGAATAAGTCCAAATCTTTGTGCATAATTGTCTGCAATGGCTGTCTGTTTATACCCATTTGAGCAGATAAGCTTCTTGTCAAAACTCTTGGATTGTTTTGTATGGCAGCAGCTACAGCAGCGACTGTTTCCTCCGTCCGAACTGAAGGGTTTCGATGGTATGGTCTTCTGTTGACTTGGCACAATTGTTAACAAGTCTCTTGGCACAATTGTTAACAAGTCTCATTATGGTCCATCTGCTCGAAGGATTGCTGCCAAACGTGAGCGTATACTCTGCATGATAGCGGCGGATCCAAATTCTTGTTTCAGTGTCCCAGTTGCTGATTTTTTATTAAATCTAAAAATCAATCTGCAAAATATAAAAAAATAACCAGATTCATAAAATAGAAAAAAAACTTATTACATGTTTTTGGTAGCGGCTTTCATCAGCCATCCTGTACATGTTCACTAAATTAATTATCAGGGAAAGAAAAAAAGAAAAGTTTCATTGTTTATATTTCGAGTCCGAATTATATTTTTGCTCTCAAGCTAAACGGCATATTTCGGAGAAGATATTAAGAATCTCCCTGAACGCTATCTAAAGGAACTAATCGTATTCAAACCTCTTGGATGACCAGATAACAATAATAGGACTTCGGCGTGAGATATCACATTGATTGTGGCCTTAATTAAGCCTACAACTGTTGAACAGGCACTAGTAGCATATGTGACGCGCAAAATAGAAAGGGTAAAAACCAGTTTTGTTCAGGAGAGCCATTTTAAAGATTTAAATACGTGTATCTTTGGTGTACCATCACTTTCATAAAACGCGCATATCTCTGGGAGGGAACACTTTTGGGGCATGGCATCGGTCCCATTCGATGCATAGTTGTTGTCCACACCAAAAAAAATGAAAATTGATTTTTTTACCCTTAGGTCCCTTTCGTTATGCGCTGTCACATATGCCGATTTTTGTAACGCCTAAATCTCAACGAGATAGATCACATATTTATTAAACTGAAATTAAGAAACTCAAATTAAGAACATGTCCAACTTTGCTGTAAAAATATACGTTCATCCAAAAAGCTCATCTTTTTATTAAACAAGTAAGTAAGTGCTATAGTCGTGCGTGGCCGACTCTATGATACCCGCACCACTATAAATGTGATTAAGTCTCCTGTTAATCGAAAGCACTCGTCGCTATTTCTATCTGTATCTATTACGCAAGCACTAAGCCTTTATACCCCATACCACTATGTGGTGAGGGTATAACAATTATAGTTGGTCCACATTTTCATACCTTGTTTTCGGACCCTGTGCCCTCCCACGGACGAGATAAATCATTTGGCTTGACATATTTAAAGTCCTGAGGCAATTCCCTGTCATTTGAGGGGTCACACTAAAATCCGGGTAAACCGAAACTTTTGGACCCTCCTAATGGACCCTGGGGCCCAAACAGGTCGAATTTTTTTCTGTATTTAAAATTGTAAGATAATTTCCTTTCATTTAAGGGGTCACACTTATATTTAAAATCATGGGTCCATTTTTTGGGTTCTGAAGGCCCCGTAGGTCCAACTATTTTTTTTACATTTTGTGGTCAGTTCTACATCGAATGTCATATTTTTTTAATTTGTTGACCAATACACGCGACATCAACTGGATTTGGACCAAATCCGGGAGTTCCTTTGTATGGGGGGTCTATCAGAAAGTGCTCCGATTTGGACCAAATTCAATAGCGTCCGTCCTTGTCCCAATATATTACCACTTGCCAAGTTTCATCAAGATCGGTGCATAAATGCGACCTGTACTTTGATTACAAGAATAGATGGACATCTTTACATCTTTACATCCAGCCAGCCGGCCAGCCAGCCAGCCAGCCAGACAGCCAGCCGGCCAGCCAGCCAGCCAGCCAGCCAGCCAGCCAGCCAGCCGGCCAGCCAGCCAGCCAGCCAGCCAGCCAGCCAGCCAGCCAGCCGGCCAGCCAGCCAGCCAGCCGGCCAGCCAGCCAGCCAGCCAGCCAGCCAGCCAGCCAGCCGGCCAGCCAGCCAGCCAGCCAGCCGGCCAGCCAGCCAGCCAGCCAGCCAGCCAGCCAGCCAGCCAGCCAGCCGGCCAGCCGGCCAGCCAGCCAGCCGCCCAGCCAGACAGACATGGCTAGATCGACTCAAAATGTAATTCTGAGCAACTTTCTCTCTGGTCCCGGTATTCTAACTCGATTCCTTCGATGTGTTACAAACGCAAGCACTAAGCCATTATACCCCATACCACTATGTGGTGCGGGTATAAAAAACGCTTTTAGGCAGTAGTGAAATCAACGAAATGTGCTGGAATTTCGATAAAAGTGTATAATGAAATGACAGACCTAATTATTATTTCAATACCGTGGTTGGTAACTTTATAGGCCTCAGAATAGTTGCACTGGTCATACTAAACGTTTACACGCCCCCTCGAACGTCTTACATATTTAATGGCATAAAGCTTTATACACGTAGTGTCGTCGGCATTTTCGAGGTGGACATGCGGATGTTTTTACCAAATTTTAAGGCTGGGTTACTTGTGGCTTTCATACCAACGTGGTCCAAAATTATTTTGCTAGTGATTAAAGCAAAAAAGCTACGAGCGCCAACTCGCTCCCAACCTAGGTTTATAGAATATGGCTTTAGACTAATCGTTTAATCGACTTTTCGGGATAAAAAATTAAAGTCGACTTTTTGTCTTTAAAATAGCCTAAAAGTCGACTTCTTCATGTCGACACTAATACACATACCCATTTACCCAATGTTAAAGTGGCCAAAGAAATAGTGGGCTATAAGGACTGCATATTGGGGTTCCTTAAAAAGAGTTTAGCGTAATAAAAGTCTTAAATTAAGTCTTACATTTTTTTGGGATAAAAAAATTAAAGTCGACTTTTTGTCTTTAAAATAGCCTAAAAGTCGACTTCTTCATGTCGACACTAATACACATACCCATTTACCCAATGTTAAAGTGGCCAAAGAAACAGTGGGCTATAAGGACTGCATATTGGGGTTCCTTAAAAAGAGTGTAGCGTAATAAAAGTCTTAAATTAAGTCTTAAGTTTTTTCGGGATAAACAAGTTTAAGTCGACTTTTTGTCTTTAAAATAGCCTAAAAGTCGACTTCTTCAGTCGACACTAATACACATACCCATTTACCCGATGTTTAAGTGGCCGAAGAAATAGTGGGCTATAAGGATTGCATATTGGGGCTCCTTAAAAAGAGTCTAATAAAAGTCGGAAATTCGAAAAGTCGACTCTAAGTCTTAAGTCTTAAATTACATCTGCGCTCAAGCCCAACACAAGTTGCTGTTTAAATAAAAAAAAAATGTATTGCATATGTCAAGGCTTATCAATGAACCCCAAAGCAAATAGAACGAATAAAAAACATTTTTAATTTATTAAATACCATAACTCAAGTGAGTTATTATTCCTCACATGGCCAATAAATCGTCTTTTACAATTTATTGCTCGTTTATTTTGGAATTTCAACAATTTTCTTCATTGTTGCCTTTGCGTGCAGGGCCATAAAATAAAGTAATGGCATCTTCATTTTAAAAACAGAAAAGCAGGCACAACAAAAATTGAAAGCAATTAAAGAAAATTGTTTTAAAAAAACGTAAACAGTCGATCACGAACTGTTTAAAGAACGTTTAAAGACACTCAAGTGTACGCGAGTATGTACTTATACTTTAGTACGGCCCATGTTCTTTCTTCCCTTCGATTTTAAGTGTGTGTGAGTGTGTTGAGTATATGTTTTAATATAAAAACAACAAGTGAACATGACATTAAGTACGACCAAGTCGAATCATATGCACCCTTCCTTGTGGGTATACAGGATGTTAGACTCTGTACACTTTTGTTTTTTTTTTTTTTTGCCAACAGTGAGTAAATATAAACCAATGGCATCACTTACCGGGCCACCAAAATTAGCATACATCGTTCGGTCCTGCGAGAAAGTTTATAATTATAAAAAAAAAAAAATCGGAGGGTAATTTCGCGATTTTTTTTTTTATAGAACTGAAATTTTTTTTTTTTTTTTGGTACAATGATAAATTTTGTTTGACGCCTAAGCACTATTATTTCAAATTGAGTATTCTTTTTTCTGGTTACTTCTACTTTTAATGAATAGAATGGGTAAAAAACATTTAGAATTCGTATTTTATAAGCAATTTTGTGTTAAGAAAATATTTGTGCTAAAAAAAACAAGTGTGCTATGAAAAACAAGTGGTCAATTAAAGTTACTAATAGTAAAATAATTTAATTTATGTCACTTAATCAATGTCATTTTACCATTTTGTTAAAAACTTGTCTTCTATTAAAATATAGAAGCAAGAGGTCTTGAGCCGGTTTAATCCCTGTTCAATAATTTTTAATAATACAATTTATTATAAATGTGTTTAAATTCGTCCTGGGAGAATCGTCTTTACACTTCACCATAAGGTACATTCAAATATGGATATGGCTATGAAGCCGGGTGGGATAAGGCAATTCATTCTTGGATTCATTATAAAATTATCTTTTAAGTAGAGTTCATGACATTTCATTAAACGATGACTAACTTTCGAATATCAATTAACTAGCGACTCAATTCTCAATTCAGACAAAGCTCTTTTTTGATTTAAGGTCCTGCCGATCTTACTCAAATCTTGCTGGCTCTGTTAAGGACGACTCTACGGGAGCACAACTAAATCGGTCCATCTTTTGATGTGAGACCCCTTTCTATGGTCCCTTCCGATGAGCCACATTTCAAATCCGATCCTACACACATCTTTCATGCATCGTAATGAGCAATATACAGCCATCTTTGGTAAATTTGGACTATGACGGTTCCTCTCTTTTTTAAGTCCTGCTGCTCTAGAAGGCAAAAATTTAATCCGATCATGCCCATATTACGTGTAATGTGATAGGAGCAACTCATTTATATACCATCTTGCTCATTGAACACACCGCGTTATGAGCGACTTATAAGCAACCCTGAACATTGTGGTCTATATAGTATTTTATTGACCAGAGGTCCAACCGCTCTAGAAGTCTCCTGTCAAATTCGATGTTATCCAATAAAGAAAATTGCATTACGACCTACCCTACTAAAGTTGGGCCGTATTAGTCCATCTTTTAATATAGCCCTGCACAATATGCATTATTAGTAAACCATCTGTAAATATAGTCCCTGCACAACAAGATGCTTTTTGCAAGCCTTATTTAAAATTCGATCTAGCTCAAAAGCATAGTTTGCTATGTGCTGCTTATATCCTACCCTGTTGAAATTAGATCATATCGAGTTTTTATGTTTTCATAAAACCCACTTTAGAAGTCATTTGTTAAGTCCAACCTTGCTAAAATAGCAGAGTGGTTTAGGGTATCAAATAGTCGGCCTTGACCGACTCCGTTCTATTAAGGAACAAAAGGGCTTGAAAAGCGCAATCTATTTTTCAGCAAGATCCTACTTTTACTTTTGTTGCTGACGCTGTTTTACTCGTATCCTAAATGGCTGACACAAGACAGTACATAAATTCCAAAGCCTCAACATTAGAGGGGTTTCCCTTTGAAGCATGTAGCATTTTAGGTTTATTTGTGTTGACAACAAACATACGAACATCACTGGTGCGTCATAGTTTTTTTACGTAAAATTGAAACACCTCAAAGTTTAGTTTCTAGAGAAACAGAATTTGCTGGCGATGACGATGAAATCAAAGAATTTGCATCAAATTGTGTGCACAAATCGAATTAAGTACCCCAAAGCACTTGAAATGTTGAGAGTTGCTATTTACAGGTGGTACAAGCTTCTCGAAGAAGGTCGAGAAAAAAATTTAAATCTTTTTCAATTTTGTGTTTTTTTCTTTCTCAACATTTGCATAGATTTTTGATGTGATGGAGCTTCCAGGGCATGCGTCGCCATTCACATCAAAAATCGATGCAAATGTTGAGAAAGAAAAATAAACACAAAATTGAAAAAGATTTAAATTTTTATTTTCATTTAAAACGGAAAATAAGAAAAGCAGTCAAATTTGTACTGATTTTTTAAATATGCCCGATTTTAAATGTAAATTTTCAATAATAGTCTCAAAAAAAAAAAGTCTTGAGTCCTTGGCTAGAATCGTCCTATTTGCAGAACTTAAAAATGTTGACTAGATCAAAAGACATACATTTTTGGCAGAAGGAAATTGATACTGAACCACTGTCAGGCCTGTGTGACTACCTCTTTTACCTCAGCTATTGGTTCTAAGTAGTTCTGTGCAACTTGAGTTTAAGTAACCTATTTCATAGCTTTTCAAACCTGTTCCAGGATGATAAAACTAAATTTTTGACCATGTTAAGCTACTAAAACACCTGCAATTAAACAATTTTTATTGAAGTCTTTACTGTTGCCCTGGGACCCACTTAGAGTGGCCAAAAAACAGGAGTTTTCAGAAAACCGGCATTTGGGACTTTCTTAACCCGTATTTTGAAAAAATCGACTGTTGGGTTTTTCCGCATTTATCCTTTTGCCTAAGAATGAAAAATATTTGCCCAATGAGAAATCAAGTGATTGGTATTGGGCTCTAAATTAACCCAGATTTTGAAGATAAGGAGATCTTTGAATTTAAGTGAAAATTTCATTGTATACTTCGGGAGAAAGTTTTATGGTACAAGGTGGCGGAAAATGAATCACCCTATCGGAAGATGTTTTATATTTCTAATAAGGCATCGTAGGTCAATGAGTGTATTGTGCTTTTTAAGCTAATTGGACATAAATTATAAATTATCTTTTAAATAAAATTGCTTTAATTTACATTTACCTTATAAATGTTATTTGTATATTTGGTATTTTTGTTGAATGGAGCGATATATTTCGAAAGAGATGGAATAATTGTGTTTTTTTTTTTGAGCAATATTCGGTTGGTGGTGTTGGCGTAGCTTGATTTTGACGTCGACTTCAGCGGTCTCGTCACTAAACAAAACATACGTTTCTGGTGAGCTGAAAATCCGTGTTTGATACTCATAGACCCATTACATCCTCTTAAAGCCACTGTGTGGTAAGAAATTCACGCGGGAGGAGTGATTAGGCCGAACTTTTTCTAGGACTTCATCGTCAATGCGATCATTGTTACTGGCGAATGTTACGAATATGATATATATTTTGGTAATAACGTTTTCCGTACTTTAAAATTATGAATTTGCTTTGCTTTTTCTTACAACCAAAAACCGAAAACCCGACAGCAACAAAACCGGAATGTCAGGTTTTCAGTTTTAGACACACCCACTACGACACCAAGGCTGTCGTGGCTCTCCAATAGCTAACACTTGTACCCTGAGCTAAAGGACTGTCGAACTTTATATACCACTTGCGAAGTACAAGCTGATTCAAATAATTACCATCGCGTTTACATACCTTTAATATGTACGAGTATATGTTTTTGGATAAACTATTTCATGTGCGTGTGTGTGTGTGTATTTCGGTATGTACGAGTATATAACCGTCTGATGGAAATTAATTTATGGCCAACTTTAATTAACTCCGTGCATGTTTCCATTAAATTTATGGCTTAACCACGAAAACCATTGACTATGTAATATTATTTACAAAAATAAATATGATTGCCAAATATATACAAAGACAATTGTTTATTCGTATGTAAATGTGCACATCCGCCCGTGAACATTTATGTTATGTTGGTATAATTTGAATTAGTTGGTACTCTTTAATTTGTTATGAATTAAAGTGCAATTAAAGGAATGTTAATACGCTACGCTATGTTAAAACTACGGCAGTCATTTAGTTTTTCCAGAATTTCTAATTGCACAATTGTGTTACTCATAAATATTAAATAACTCATAAATATTTAAATGACAGTTTTGAAAATTATGATTTTCCAACCAAAAGTTTAATAGCGAGATAATGGGGAAAGTAGCTTGCTTCACTTAAGTCGGAATTTTATCAGAAAACTATACTGTTAACCGAAATCATATGATATACAGGGTGATTCTTTCACGACTGGACAAATTTCACCAGCGTATTCCTTGGCTCATTTCATGAAAATATGTCCATCTACGACCGTGCCCGAAAATGCAAGGGAGCGAAATGGCAGCGGTTCTAATACCCGTAGAACCAGAGCCGAAATCTTATAAGTTAGTTCATATTTAAATTTTTAGTGAAATTTCACAGTTTCTGAGTACCCATATTTCCCCGTTCGCAAGGTGTTATTCTTCGACGATATAACGACCTTCGACCCAAGGACCGCATGTTCTCAAATTAAGTAGAATTTATAGTTAATGTTAAAATTGAATTCGTAGCGAAACTTAATTGTTTTTTAATGCCCAAAGGACGTTTTTGCCTTTATGAACCATTGATCGCCGACTGTAATAAACAAAAATATATCTTATTAGAAGACTGAAGCTCTTTTCTTTTTTTGCTTTCAACAGCAAAAGGATTTATAGTTTAAGGTTAAATCTAAAAACCTAGGGTCCCTAGGGACCCAAATATGGGGCGTTATAGTTTAAGTATGCTGTCAATCGTCCATATCGACATATGGGTACTCACACTAAAGCAAATTTTACAACCTAATCAAATATGGTAGGATTTATTTTTAATATTCAGATTTTATGTTATACTTAAAACAAGCCTCAAATTAAAACATAGACATCTACTGGGTGGTTTAAATAAGACTGAAGGTTTTACCAAAAAGGTAACGAAGGAGTTTCATTGTGGCTCTTGCTGCACGCACATTGGCTTTATCTTGCTGGAACCATATTTTAGGATTACTCTCAACCTACGAACGCAAAAAATTGTCAATCATAGTCCTATACAGAACCCCGTTAATGGTTTCAGGTTGACCCTCCTTTTTAAAATGGTATAGACCGATAACTTTTTCTGCCATTACACCGCATCAAACAGTACATCTGGATTGGTGTAATTGATGCTGATCCCTGTTCCTCAAAACGGGACACTAAGTTCCTAATCATGTTGGCATTGGGTTATGAATGGCATTAAATGACGACGATAACTTCGGTAAGTTGAGATACTAAACTTGCCAGACGAATAATAAAATTCTGCAAATTTGACGCTTTGCTGTACATTACTTATAAGGGGTGTTTTTTATTGGGGTATAGAACTTTAAGTTGGCATCACTTTTTTAACTGGCGGCCATTTTGTCAGCTGTCAAGTGATTAATATTTAGTTAGGTTTGCCATTTCATCATGAACAGGTTGACAAAAGAACAACGCTTGCAAATCGTGCAAATTTATTTCGAAAGTAATGGTTCAGTTCGCGAAGTTCACCGCAAGCTCCGTCCATTTTATGGTCGACATAATCGTCCATCAGAGCAATTAATTCGGTTAACCATGGATCGGTTAACATGGACCATTGGATTATTTTCTTTGGGGATATGTGAAGTCGCTCGTCTACGCCAACAAACCAGAAACACGTTAGGGGACTTGGAAGCCAACATTCATGGCGTTATTGCCAACATACGGCCCCATATGCTCGAAAAAGTGGTTGAAAATTGGACCTGTAGAATTGGCTTTATTCGAGCCAGCCGCGGCGGCCACATGCCCGAAATCATATTTAAACATTAATGGCATAAAATTATCCTTCCAATAAAGCCAAATTGATGGACATTCAAACGATTTTCTTGTGTTTTATTTTAATTCGAAGTTCTATACCTCAATAAAAAACACCCTTTATAAAGTATATACACGCAGAGAAAAGATATGGTTACCATATAGTCACGGCAACAATACGATGTTCCCTGCAATAAAAGTATGATCGTCGCAACCATAGTATTGTTTTTTGAATTCCATTTTGACAATAGTATGATTGCAGCAATATTTATATTATTGAAATGTAACCATAGTATTGTTGCCAAATTTAAAAATGAAAATATGGTTGTAGCAACAATATAAATATGGTTGGTGCGACAAAACTATTGTTTTTGAAAAAAAACTGAAATATTTTTAACAAGTGAATTTTTTCTACTGTTAAATAAATCACTCCTATTATTAGGAGTTGGATGTATTTTTACATAATTTACTTAATAAAAATGTGTATTGTTGAATAACAACTTAACATAATCTTTACAAAAAGTTTGGGGATCATAGTAGGGTTGTGAGTTAGTCATACTATGGTTGTATGTTAAACATACTATGGTTATGAGGATCATAATATGGTTTTAGAGATCATAGTATGGTTAAGTTTGAATAATAATATGGGTGTGGGTATCATAGTATGGTTGTGTGTGATTAATTTTATTGTTGTGAGGACCATAATATTGTTGTGGGGATCATAGTATGGTTGTGTATGAACCATACTAATGTTGTGATGATTAAAATATCGTTGCGCCACAACCATATACCCAACAATAGTATGATGCTCTTCAAATATTGTTATCCCAACCATACTTTTTTCTCCATACCATACTAAACAACCCGCAAAAGAAAAAAATTATAAACAAATAAATTATGAATATTTTTAACCCTTCAGTCTTATCTGGGCCACCCGGTAGGAACTCAAATTAAAGCCAATGTCACAACATATCTGAATATGAATTAGTTTTAAGATTGACCTCAGTCCGGTCCATGGGGCCCTATAATTGGCCGTTATAGCCACAATAAATTTCAATTGTAATTATTTTTCTCATTTCTATAGCAAATTCATGGTGGTGGTTAAATAAAATTCGACCTGGCCGAACTCAATTCCATTTTTACTCGTTTATTCCTGAACTTTGGTAATAAATTGAATGTATAATATTTTAAAAGTTAAAAGCATGCAGCCCCTTTGCTCGCTTAAATACTTCGAATTATTTTCCACCTAAAAAGGACATAACAATGCACGATACACAATATTTCAAATACCATGTAATTACAAATTTCAATTCATCATACCATCAGATACCAATAATCCGCTTTAAATAGTATCGGAGGATACCAAAGTAGTGCTAGCTTCTAAAAATATAACCTCCAATTGTTTCACTTTAATTTAAGAATTAAAGACAAAATGTAACCTGCAATTGTAACAAATCCTAGACAATGTTAGCTACTCCTACATGTCCGCCTTCCAGGGAGCCAATAAATTGCAACCCATTCCCTGATTACCCATTCCCTGATTACACCCAACTAATCCTTCATTTATCATCAATTACTTGCACTGCAGCCTTCGTAGGTAAGTGACACCTGCCCAAGCGGGCTGAGAGTTTAGCATTTGGACAAAGTAGCGCTGAAGAAGCAATTAGAGTTGTCGTTCAGTTTTCAAACGTTCCCATGTCCATACTCGTACTAAAAGGTATTGGTTTCCTTTTGGACTGAGGCGGTAGGAAACACACACTTACACACACACATGTATTGTTGCAAACTTAATCCTTTAGCCAGTTTAGCATTGATTGTTTTGTCTGGCTTTCTCCGATAATGAGAGTTGTGACAGAAACTTTTGTCATTTTCCTGTGGGTGTTAACAACTAAGTACTCGTCGCTCTGCGGAGATACATGAACATAGCAACTAATAGCCACGGCTATGTACGAGAGGTGGATGATAAGCTTGGTGAAACAAACTACATATTACTTGCAGGTCAAAAATAAGGTCATAATGAAATTTCGAGAATTTCATTGTTTTTGGTATCCATATGTCCATGTGAAAATAGGTAACACTTTTTGGGACATACGAGAGTTGCTATTTATATTTCGGGTCCTGGCGATACTAGTGTTCCCAGAAGCAAACTGTAACTTCCATTGGAAACATTGACATTTTTTAGCATAACTTCACTCAGAACGTTTTGTCATTTGAGGGCGAATTGTTTTGTTTACAGTGTGTTGAAAAATTCATCTCAGTCAAAAATGGAATTATCCCGTGAACATTTCGCGCGATGATTTTTTACCATTTTCGGCGTGAGTTATTGAGACAAGAGTGTTTAAATCAACTTGTTCCGAATTTTGGCGATGAAGCACCATCAAAAACCACTGTTAATCGCTGGTACCAAGAGTTCAATTTCGGACGCCGTTTGCTCCAGGATGAATTTCGGTCACTTTGCCAGAACCCATCGATGATATGCGCGAACCGATTAAGCAAGACCGACATGTGACATACCGTGAGATTGAGGCATCCTCTGGCATTAGTATGACAAGCATCAATAAGGTATTACATGTTTATTTGGCCGTGAAAAAAATTTGTTCTCGTTGGAACCCTCATAATTTGACAAATGCTCAAAAAAAGGCCCGCATGGATTGGAACAAAGGGATGTTGTAAAAGTATAATTGCGGTAGCTCAAAGGCAGTGTATAACATTGTCACAGGTGACAAATTATGGATCTATGCATATGAACCCGAAACAAAACAGCAATCGACCGTATGGGTCTTTCAAGACGAGCGAAATCCAACAAAAGTCAAAGCAAATGATTGCGTTTTTTTTTCGTATAACCGGCCATGTTGCATCAGTGACTTTAGTGGAACGTAGAGCGGTCAATTCTGAGTGGGACGGTCAATTCTGTTTGCCAACAATGTTCGAAGAACTGAGGAAAGATAATAAGAGAAGAAGGAACATTTTGCATCACGACAATGCAAGCTCTCACACATCAGCTGAAACGATGAGCTTTTTGACCACTCAAGATGCCGAATTGATGGGCCATCCGCCGTACAGCCCTGATTTGGCACCCAATGACTTCTTCTTATTCTCTAGCATCAAGAAAAAATGCGTGTTCCACGTTTTTCATAGCCCGAAGCAGCTGTTGAAGCGTTAAAAAATCATGTTTTGTAGGTGTCTCAATCGGAGTGGAAAAAGTGCTTCGAAAATTGGTTTGTGCACATGCAAAAGTATATCGATCTTAAAGAAGAACATTTTCAAAAACAATAAAACCATAAAACCACTGATAAATTACTGTGTTTTTATTGTCGGACCCGAAATATAAATAGCAACCCTCGTAGGGTTAGTCTCCTAAATTAAGCCGAACTGCATTGCATTAAAATCCAAAAAAATGAGTTTATGATCCAAATCGGTCCAAGATGGATTGTTTGTCCATCGTAATATACTGTACCAAATTAGATTAGGAATAGGAATTGGGAATAATTATGGTTTTTTTAGGATGGTTAAAAAAACGAGAAGGATCTTTCTACTAGGGCTATTTTAAAACGAAGACGGGCATTTTATATAACATGTGGTTTCTAGAGTAAAAGACAAATCTAAACTAATGTGTTCTTATACTTATGTGTAAACTTATTATATTTAATTTTTTACCAATTTCATTAAAAGTCGACAACAGCCTTCGTCTTTTGCACAAAAAACCTCATTTCTGCCAAATTCCATGAGGATCGGGCAACAGTTTCCACCTGTTTGATAAAAAAAACCTGTAGACAGACAGCAGATGGACATACAGGTATCATTAAGCAAATCAACTGGTGAGTCAGTCAACTATATACTTTATGGTGGGTCTAGCTTCGTGCATGCTTTCTTTCTTTGGTTTTTCATACAACAACCAGAAACCGACAGCAAAAACCGGATAAACCGTTATGTCGGGTTGTAGCTATTTTTGTGAAACCGACTGTCGGGTTTAGACATAAAAACCGGAATGTCGGTCTTCGGTTTTGGACACTCTAACGCGATCATAGGACCCTAGAGGCCCGGAAACTGTCCCCTTATGCAGGGGGGCATATTGGTATCCAGAAACAATACAATTTCCTTACAAATCCAAATATCGTACAATCAATCTACAGGTTTTTTTTTTCAAAATAAAAAATACAAAAATTCAAATCAAATGTGTAAATCTTTATTATTCATTCGAAAAGACCATTTATTTATTAGATATAATTTTCTTCAAATGTTAGGCGCAACACAGGGTGTCCATTCTTAGGGTACAATTTTGGATGACTCGTTCGAGCTTTCGACCGGTATGGTGGTAATTGCACAAACCGTGATGTGTACAATAGGGATACAACCAATTTTTTGGCATAGTACCATGAGGTCAACCATGTCCTAGTAACCACGAAAATCATAATCTTTTGTAATTTTTCTGGAAAAAGTTCACGCACCAATTGGTTTTTCTAAACAGCTGTAAGTTAAAGCTAGCTTGCATAGAATTTAAAAGCTCAATTCTTATTGGCCAATAGCAACTTAACGAATTAATAACAAAACTTCGTTAAGTGGGGATTTGGATCTCCTAGGCTCATTGGTCAATTATCAACAGGCTGCCACCTGCGATAAATGTTGCAAGTGTTAGTAAACGAATTAACTATTAGCATTATGAGAGATTATTCGTTACACATTTTTATTTTTTTTCGTTAAAAAAGGTTAAAGATGCGTTTTGGTTTGCTGGAAAAATCTCTTACCTTCTGTAAATATTAATGCAATTTCATACTTAAGTTTTTTTTTATTTTAAATAAACATATTATTAAGTTTTCTTAACCAAAAAGAAAATTAAAATTTTTCAAAACTTCATCGCGGTTGGTGCGTGAACTTTTTTGACCTTAGCGAAAAAATAAATATACGTTCCCTTATAGTTTTTTATGCTCTATTGGACTGTGCTATGCCAATTTTGATATTTTAAAAAATTGTTAAAAAGTTGTATCCCTAGTGTACAAGTCTTTCCCTGATAAAATGGCAAACAATACTGAAAAAAAAGGTTAACGCGACTCACGCGTAATCTGTGAAAAAACGCAATCGAAAAAATACCTCTAATTTGATCACCCGTTATGTAGCTATATTTATGATTAAGGGCAAAGTGGTTTTAGGCTGCCCCAGGGGCTCATAAATCGATTCTCTTTAACTATGGACTAGTGGATATTAAAAAAGCATGTGGTCTCCATTCCGAATAAATCATTTATTTTATGATTCGACTAAAATCGAGGCCACAATCCATGGGTCAAAGTTCTCTAGGGAGCCTAAAAGTCCCTTTCGAAAATGGTAATAGGTGAATTTCCTGACTTATCTAAATATGCACTAATTTATTAGTCTTAACTTCGTGTCTGGCACTAGGGACCCAAAATCAACCTTTTTAACCAGTGAAAGAGTTTCAGTCATCGACCCAAAACAATACAATTTCTTCACGCATTTAAACATGACATTAATTTAAAGATTTGGTTTAATGGGAGGTCCATGTACAAATTTCCCAAAAATTTAGGTCCTGTAAAACATGGACCCACCACCAACAACCATTCTCCCAATACTACCAATGCTGGGCCGCCTTTTATGATAAAGAGTATAAAAGCTTCGGCCCGGTTCGCTTTTTTCTTGAAGACATATCTATTAAGCGGTATTATTATTGACCCAATGTATTAAATGCGCAAATGTTGGGATTTGATTCATATGCCAAAAGGAACGATTAAATTTAGCATAAAAAGGGTTAACGCAGAAGTTTGGGAAAAGTTCCCCGTTCGTTCCTTAACAAAATGTGAAGGGAGCGTATGTCGCTTCAAAGGATCAGCGATAGTGAATCGATTGGTTTGAGTATTGTGTAGAAAATTGTGTTTTCCACTGCACTGTATGACATGTCTGCGCATGCGTATTGTCTCATGCAAAGTGAAAATAGTACGAACCAAGGTTAAACAAATTAGTCAAATGAATAAACAATGATCTAGGCGCAAAACAAAACTCTCGCCAGAGACCATTTATTACACAGACAGGCGGTATGACAGTTTTCTGGATGGTTGTTCGTCTGTACACTATAGGTGTCAGTAACTGCCATTGTAGATAAATAAATTATGTCATCGTCCAACTTTAATTAAAATTAATCTGAAAACATAATTTCTTCTGTTGTCAAGTACAGCAGAACTTTTCCTAGAGACATTTGACAAACTTGGCATTTTTGTTAAAAAATTTCTTAACTATTGCGGTTTTGCTATTCAGTCTTAGTTATCGAGGCTTAATCTTAAACACCACTTTTGTTTTGGTTAGGACACGTCTAGTACTTCTCTTCAATATGTCCTAGAGTTATTATATGATCCTCGTATATGCATGTGTATATATCACAGCATTTACATATGGTGTAGACACAAAACTCGATATATAAGGACCTATGACGATTTGTCTAATTGCTTTTGAATGCAATACCGATAACCTGTCACAACACACATGTACTTTTCCATACTCCCCGTCTCTGTCTCCCTTCACATACATGCATACCTGCATAGTTACGAGATATATACACACATATGTATACCCCTATAGGTTTGTCAATTGGATTTTGGTTTATTTGTTTTTCAAATTACCACCATCGCATACTCGGACGACGACTGCCGCACGTGTGTCTGCAGCCAACGACTATTAAAGGTAAATACGTTATTTGTTGTTTTTGTCCTTTAAATCACAAACGGCTTCTGGCATGCTACTTTCTCGTCCTCCTCATTCCCTACACGTCCTAGCCTCAAAATGTTTATATATTCAGGCGGTGTTTGTTAGAACAACAATTGCTTCGGCTGTATGTTCGGATATCGGTATAACTAATTTATTGAAAGTATATATGGTATACTGGTATTCGAATTGTAAAATTATAGGGAGGATATTGAAAAATCATAAATTGTTGTTCGATTTTGTGGTGTCTACGGTGTGTATGTGTGTGCATCTTTGTGTATGCCTATGATTATTAAATCAGAAATATTTTGCAATTGTTTTTCATCAATACGCCTTGATGTATGCTACAATATAAATTTGCATCAATTCGCCCTGATGTATGCTATAATTTTAATTTTGCTTAATCAGCCTTACAGTATGCAATTATTTTTAAAGAATTTTACACTCGGTGTAGCAATTTCATGTTTAAAGGGAGGTTTTATATTAAGGACTTTGATAAAAAAAAAACCTCATACGAAATTGAATTTTCGGTAAAAGATTTTACATGGTATAGCTGGCCAACGTATATAAATAACAAACGAGCTAAAAACAAATTATTAAAGATTTTTTAAAAAAATGTATTTCATAGATCTATGGGTTGATATAGCCCCTTACCACGGTCCGAATCGATTTGATGTCCTGGTGGTCTAGCAGCATACTCTGAGGTTAAGATTTGGTGTTTTAAACTTACGGAACATAAAAATAAAATGTTTTAAACATCAAATGAACTGCCAAATTTGGACAACTTTATGCTTTTAACGTTTAAATATGACTTGGGACATGTGGCCTAAATTGACAGTACCTTTGCAACCAATAACTCTGCCGTCCATAACGGGTAGAAAACCAAATTTTCTGTGGATGTAACAGTGCTTGAACAAAGCATGTTGGTTATCTCCAAATGTGACAATAGTGGTGTTTTTTGTTCAGTGAATATCATTGTCCAACGAGTCTTTAAAAAAAATAAACCAAAAATTGTTTTACCCATTTTAGAACGAGTAGCCTGAATAGATTCTAATACTTGATATTTTCGCGAGGATAACACATTTGTTTTTTAAACAAAACAGCAGGACATAAACAAAATTGGCACTTTTGGTCAGAAATGGCTTAAGTTTTGTGGTTTTGAAATCCAGCCTTAGTTATCGATGGGCTTAGCAAAAAAAAACATTCTTATATTGCCTATTAATACAACAAACAAACAAAAATGACTTCCATCGATATGATGGACGATTATGATTATCAAACTAGTAAAAAAGCTTAAGTCGGGCGCGGCATGCACCTCTGCATTTCTACAAAAGTCTACTAAAAATAGGGGTTTGGACCCCTAAGACTCAATTATTTTTCTAATGTCATATTTGAATTTTTGACAAAATGTCTTTATTTTAGGTGAAATTGGGACCTATATCCACATCTTAACCGATTTTCGTCAATGGCAACAGCGTCTGTCCTTGGCATACAAAACTTACTTGTGCCACGTTTCATCAAGATTGAAAGCAATATGTGGTGCCTATAACTTAAAAACATAAAATCGTATGAACATAAGTGTGTGGGAGCTTTATTAAAATCTGAACCGATTTTTTTCATCCGCACTTTGTCTTAAAGCATACTTGTGCCAAATTTAATCAAGATTGGATTTAATATGAAGCTTCTAGGGGTAAAACCATAAAATGGAATGAACATGTGTGTGTGGGAGTTATATCTAAATGTAAACCGGTCTCCTTCAATTTGCAAAACTTTGGTCCATGTACGACAAAACTGACATGTACCAAAGTTTATCTAAACCGATATTCATCAATATCAATAACGATCTTCCTTAGCCCAAATACCTCCTCGTGACAAGTTCTATCAAGATTGGATGTAAGATGTGGCTTCTAAAGCTAAAAACTTAAAAATCGGATAAACGTATATGTGGAAGATGTATCTAAATCTGAACCTACAATTTCAATAGCGTCCGTCCTTAATTCAAAAAAATTGCGACTACTAGCTTTAGATGGACTGACGGATAGTTAGACAAACAGCATCGTTAAATGGCATCTGAACAAGTAGAAACTTTTCTTAAACCTCTGAGCTGTGCACCATATAATTCTTATACTCACTTGCCGGGATCTACTGTTTAACGCCGGACTCGAATGGCTAATGCATTTTGTGGAGAAGTTTTTACTTGGCCTAGAGATAAATCTCTTACTTGTAAAGTTTTTTATGAGGAGAAAAAAAAATTTAAAAAATTGTTAGATAAACTAACATACGGTTAAACCTGGGTTTACTGGTAGAATAACAAATGGCCGCCGCTTCTTCAGTGGCGGTGCTTTAAGCGACTAGTCCAATTTTAGTGACTCAGTCAAAGGTATCTGCGTGGCGTTTTTTTTCGGCAGCACCATCGAAAATGTTAATCTTGAACTTGCCCATATGGGTAAGAAGAGAAAAACATCAAGGCCGTTCTATCAAATCGCAAGATTGTGGCGGACAATTGAAAGACTCTCACCCGGAGTTGACCTATCACAAAAACACTAACAGCACTAATATAAAGATGTTGTTGAGCACTGAAAGTCTCAACAGCAAATTTATTTTTATATAATTAATTAATTTATTAAATCCAGTTTTACCAGGGCTAGTTATAGATCCCTTGCAATACATTATGCCAAGTTTAAACAAAGTCGGGTCTAATATGTGACTTCTAGAGCGGCTGAGCATCAAATAGGGTGGACCTTATTAGAGGACAATACAACACCATAAAATGATATGGTTCAATTTACCTGGCTTAATAGCAGATCTCCCATATGACACTTTACTCCATCTAAATAAGATCGGACTCAATATGAGACTTTTAGAGCAGCAGTAATTCAAATCGGTAGTGACCTTTGCATGGGGCCCATCGAAACCGATGGACCGAAGTGGTCTTATTTCGCCAGAGTTTTTTATTGGTTGCTAGCAACATACCAAGCTTAATTTGATTTAATAGGCGAGCATCTCTCAATGAAACCAGATAGTTATTCTGACTCGAACGGTATAACAAACATGGGGTCAATCTTTCTTATTTTATATAACAAACATCAGCACTCAGTCGTACTACCCTGCGCCACAGTGTGGTAAAGGTTATAATAAGCACCACACCGATACCTTATCCATATTTCTGGCCGCTCCCCCGGCTGTGTTTTTAACATCTCTAAAATATTATCTGTCTAGTTGCTGGCTTAAGGTCCAAAAGAGAGTACTCACGTTTATCTTTTCCACCGTGCGACGTATTGTCAGCGTCCTGACCTCATGACCATAAATTCGTCCCTGTTCTCAGCCAAAACTTCTAAATAAATCTATATTTGGATGAGTAGCAAAATAGCGCCTTGACCTTGCCATGACCGATCTCTCTCACGTTCACGATTATACAAATAAAAAGGAATTTCAACAGTATTTTTTTAAAATTGCCACACATTTCACAGCTTTTAAGCGATGAGTGATGTAAAGGCAAAACTTACTATTTTTTTTTAAATCTAGATGACATTGGTAGCTTTGACAGCTTTTGATATATGCGATTCGGAAAAACTATCTAGTGATTATGTATTTTTTTTAAATTATTACAAAGTGAATTGTTATTCTTGATCCCTAATACTAGCATACTTCATTGCTTTATCTCTTTACGGAATAAGTGTAAGATCTTCAAAACGGATCAGGCTATTTAAAAGTTTTCCTTAGCATTTCCTTAATGAATATACTAAAGAGGGACTTTTCTCACATAAAAAAGCTGTGAATAATTATAATTCTGTACCTACTGACCAGGACCAACAAATTATAGACGGCTGCAAATGGGCCAATTAGAGAAGTATGTGCACTGCTTTCGTATAAGATTTTGTAATTTTGTATATTCTGTTCTCTTTTGTATATATTCTCCATATTATTTATTAACGTGGAATTTGAATAATTGTCTAGAGAGTTTTAACCTAAACCTCTTTCTCAAAACCCACTGCGAATGTAATATCATTCAACATTTGAATCATTTGGTATTGAGGCAAAAAACATCTTCGTTTCACTAAATTTTTTTGAAAACAATTTTTTTGACGAAAGTACACAATAATAAAATGATTTCAGCACTTTCTGTCTTTAAGCCTACGAATGAAATGGTAGTTACTTCTATTTGCTAAAACTGTTAGCACATTTCAGGTATTTTTCCATTCACATAAAACCTCAAAACTCAACAAATGTGTGTAAAAAGCCTCTTTAAAAATTAAACCTTCCCCGACAATTTAAACTTTGAATAACACTTTGTAAAGAGCCTGCTGATGGATGTACTGTGCTTCTCAACAGAGCCAGAAAGTGTTCTCAACCATTTAACATTTGTCACCACCACAACATGCTCGTTACATTTTACACCTTTTTTGTATTCATTCAATGAATTGATTTTTTTATTTTACAATTTACACTTGTGTATATTTAAATTTGTTTTTGGTTATCGCTTTTTTCACAACATTTTCTCGTTTAACTCGGAGCAATCACTAGCAGAGCGTTCCGTTGGTTGTGGCCGACCGAAAGTTGGACTTGGAGGTGGAGGCATCACCGCACAGTGGGGTATTTCCATTCAACTACTTTTTTAAAAACAACTTTTTTTTTACTGTGTGGTTCAAAGAAACCCGGTGGAAAGATATTTTTAATGACACTAACTCTAAAAATATTACAAATTTCATTAGTAACTATCCCGTTACAGCGTTGTCATGGAGAAAAAAGTCAAAAAGAGTCAATTTCGATAAGTCAGTAAAAACATCACATTATACGAGGGTTGCTATTTATATTTCGGGTTCGGCAATAAAAACAATGAAATGATTTCATTGTTTTTCAAAATATTCTCCTTTAAGATCAATACACTTCTGCATGCGCACAAACCAATTTTCGATGCACTTTCCACTATGATTGAGACCCCTCCAAAACATGATTTTTGAACGCTTCAACAGCTGCTTCGGGCGATGAAAAACGTTGACCACGCATTTTTTTTCTTGATGCTACGGAATAAGAAGAAGTCATTGGGTGCCAAATCAGAGCTGTACGGCGGATGGCCCATCAATTCGACATCTTGAGTGGTCAAATAGCTCATCGTTTCAGCTGATGCGTGGGAGCTCGCATTGTCGCGATGCAAAATGATCCGTCTTCTCTTATTATCTTTCCTCATTTCCACTCATATTGGCCTTCCAACGTTTCACTTAAGGCAGTATGGCAACATGGCCGGTTATACCGAAAAAATCGCAATCATTTGCTTCGATGTACTTCTTCCACAAACAACTTTTGTTGGATTTGGCTCGCCTTGAAAGACCCATACGGTCGATTGCTGTTTTGTTTCGGGTTTATATGCATAGATCCATGATTCGTCACCTGTGAAAATGCTATACACTGCCTTTGAGCTACCGCAGTTATACTTTTTCAACATCTCTTTGCATCAATCCATACGAACCTTTTTTTGAGCATTCGTCAAATTATGTGGGATCCAAATTTTTTTCACGGACAAATGAACATGCAATATCTTATTGATGCTTGTCATACTAATGCCCAAGGATGTCTCAATCTCACGGTATGTCACATGTCGGTCATGCTTAATCTGCACGCACAGCATCGATGGTTTCTGGCAAAGTGACCGAAGTTGGACATCCTTCACGAAATTCGTCGTGGAGCGAACGGCGTCCGAGACTGAACTCTTGGTACCAGTGATTAACAGTGGTTTTTAATAGTGCTCTATCGCCAAAAGTCGATTTAAACACTCTTGTCTCGATAACCCACACCGAAAATCGTAAAAAATCATCGCACGAAAATGTTCACAGGATAATTCCATTTTTTGACTGAGATGAATTTTTCAACACATTGTAAACAAAACAATTCGCCCTCAAATGACAAAACGTTCTGAGTGAAGTTATGCTCAAAAATGTCAAATTATCCAATGGAAGTTCCAGTTTGCATCTGGGAACACAAGTATTGTCAGGACCCGAAATATAAATAGAAATCATTAGACGAAATTTTTACATTTTTGTGTTCAAGGAAAACCATTTTTTTGGCCAAAATGGTTTTAAATGGTTTATTATGAAAAAAAAAATAATTTTGAGTCAAAATTAAAGAAATATCAAAAACAAGTCACGTCATGAAAGAGGAGCATTTTTCCGTTTCTAAAGTCACCAACGTCTCGTACTTGTTAATTAGTTTTGACTCTTTCGAAAAATAAATGTTACTCTTAATTTGTTTATCATCAAAAAAACTGTTTTAAAAAATATTGTTAAATGTAAAATGTTTGTTTCGGGGTTTTAAGCCTCTTACTGCCAGTTAGGTTAATATGTTAATATGTAAGGTTAATATTTTCGTCTTAATAACTGTTGTAAAACACAAGGGAACTTGTGCATATCCAAGGGCGTAACTGCAGGAGACTGTAATAAAAGATGGTGTAGAAGGTTTTCTTAGACCCTGCCCAAGATCGGGGACTAATGTAAAGCTATTTCCTAAGCCAGCAAGCAAACTGAGATCAGAGCTAGAAACCATCACTGAAGTTTTGAGAAATTTAGTTGAAAGGTGGAGGTGCCTTTGTTGAAAAGAAAGTACATGGGGACATGGGGCATCCACTCAAATTTGTGGAAAAAGTTCGTGAGACTGGCTCACCGTTGACATTCGCCGTACAGTAGGCACTGACGAAAATGTGGCTGAAGTAGCCGAGAGAAAACTCAATATTTTACGAACTAACCTAATGAAAATTTTGCACAAAGATCTTTCATTTTTCACTTACATGATCTAACTGACTCAGCAATTCATTTCGTTAGATCTTAAGAGATGCTTAAGAGATTTTTTTGGACAATGATTTTGCTCGAAAAATAATCTTTTCTGGCGAAGCACACTTTTATCTTGGTGGGTATGTTGGCAAGGGCTTTAGTAGTTTTGTATGTATGGGTCGGAAACGCTTAAGTAATTGCCGATGAGCTAAAGCATTTCCCTATAGTGAAAGTTAGTTACGGTTTCTGTAGCAGTGACAACATTTGCCCAGTTTTCTGTAAAAATTAGGTACGGTTTCTGTAGCAGTGGCAACATTGGCGCAGTTTTCTTTAAAAATGTTGGCAAGGGCTTTAGCAGTTTTGTATGTATGGGTAGAAAACGCTTAAGTGATTGCCGATGAGCTAACGCATCCCCCGAGAGAGAAAGGTAGGTACGGTTTCTGTAGCAGTGGCAACATCAGCCCAGTTTTCTTTAAAAATGTTGGCAAGGGCTTTAGCAGTTTTGTATGTATGGGTAGGAAACGCTTAAGTGATTGCCGATGAGCTATTGCATCCCCCGAGAGTGAAAGTTAGGTACGGTTTTTGTAGCAGTGGCAACATCAGCCCAGTTTTCTGTAAAAATTAGGTACGGTTTCTGTAGCAGTGGCAACATTGGCCCAGTTTTCTTTAAAAATGTTGGCAAGGGCTTTAGCAGTTTTGTATGTATGGGTAGGAAACGCTTAAGTGTTGGCAAGTGTTTTAGCAGTTTTGTATGTATGGGTAGGAAACGCTTAAGTGATTGCCGATGAGCTATCGCGTCCCCCGAGAGTGAAAGTTAGGTACGGTTTCTGTAGCAGTGGCAACATTGGCCCAGTTTTCTTAAAAAAGGCGACTGGAAACGCCATTTCGATTAGCGGTGACCGAGGCACAATAAAACATTTTTTGTGCAAAAGATTTAGGGCATGGACTTGAGCGATCTTTTGTTTCAGCAGGTTGGCATGCCATGCCACAATCGATCTTTTGGGCCCCAAGTTATTTTTGTATTGTTTGCCGTCTCGACGATGTCTTTTGGCCACGTCGGAGCGACGATTTAACGCAGTAATTCTTCGTGATAAACTGATGTTATGAGAAGAATCCATTAAGGATAAAGTCCTTCAACTTCCAGTCATTTTAATATGTTAATGTGGCCGGATTTTCCCTCCATGTAGGGGTTTGAATATAAAAATGAGGTTTATTGTATTTATTTTGTCGACCTTCCTTCGATTTGGTACACTGAACGGCTGAGTCAGGTGACCATTTCTGCATACGTATGATTAATTCTTTATCATCCAGCAAGTGCCACATGTGTATCTGACGGCAAAAGCGGAGGACATTGGAAGCTGGTCGATGCTGTTGATGGATGACTTCTTATAGTGCGATGTACAACAGTGTGGTCGCTATCTGGTCCCTGGTCTGCTACAAGCCTACGGATGTGAGTTAACACAAAGTGTGGGGTGTGTAATGGTGGTCTGGCGTTTTTGTTTTACTATAAACGAACGTGACTTTTTTACCTTTCAGTTCCTATTAATCGAACGTCAGTGGAATTATTTATGATACTTTTCTATGCATGGAGACGAACAGCAGGAGACTGAATAGTGCTTTATTGAAATATATTTCTGATACGTTCGAGTAGCATCTTTTGGCCATTTCAATATTCATAAACACAACATTGTATTTGCCATTTCTTAAATGCCCGGCTGCCTGTCGTTTGTCTATGCTACTTACTAACCGCCAAATTGAATATCGGGCATGTTGCCAAAATGGAAAAAGTATACGTATACGTACATGTATATCATATAGACCGGACGTAGGCATTAGTTGCTATTGAGTATGGAATTTATTATCCCATACATTTGTACGTACCTTTCGATGTGTGGTCATGTTCCGTTGTTAGGCGGCGTGCGAGTGCATCATAGATACTCTATGTACCTCCCAGACATACGTTGTACTCGTAGTTGGTCTAAGTGGACTAGTGATATTTTTCGGCCAATTTTTGTTGAAATGCTTTTCATATTATGTGGATTAATATAAAAGAAAGAGCACATTAACTTAAGTGTTTACTAATTATATAGAGAGGGTATATTTATACAGAAATAAACATATGTTTTAGGGATGCCAATCACGGTTTTACAAATATAAAAAACACATTTTTTTTAATCACCTGAGTTCCGGAATTTTTACAATTTTGCCAATGACCAGAAAGTTGTCTCCAGTTTCCATTTAGAATAAAAATGATATAAATGCCATCACTCAGCAATGACGGCGATGACAACTCTATTACTCTCATTTATATGTTGTGGTGTTAGTTTCTATTTAAATGTTTTCGCAAATAGTATCATCCAAAAAAATATAAGTAGAATTTACAAAAAATAAATCTGTTTATTTTATTGGTTGAACACTTATGATTTTAAAGACCGGGAGTTCGGTTTCTTAAGAAAAAAATACGCCGCTTTCTTAAAAATCTCCAATTTCCGGTCATCACTAAGCAATGAAGGCGATGACAACTCTATTACTCTCATTTATATGTTGTGGTGTTAGTTTCTATTTCAATGTTTTCGCAAATAGTACCATCCAAAAAAATATAAGTAGAAATTACATAAAATAAATCTGTTTATTTTAATGGTTGAATATTTCTGATTTTAAAGACCGGGAGTTCGGTTTCTTAAGAAAAAAAATCCGCCGCTTTCTTCAAAATCTCCAATTTCCGGTTTTTGAATAATCCGGAATTTTTGGGTCAAATAAACGGGTCTTAAATTATTTCTAAAAGCATTTTATTTTGCAGTTCAAACAGAACAGTTTTGAGAAAGTGTGGTTTATTGATCACCCCATTTTCTTAATAAACTCAATAATAAACAGAACTACGTCCTTGGGAAATATGCAATAGTCGTGTTTTGATAAAACTAAAAGCTTAGAATTTTGCTTAGTTTTTTAAGAGACCCTGTTCCCCCTTTGTAATGCCACGTATTTCTGATTAAATTATTGAGTTTAATTACATTTAAATTTTTCACAGTTATAAATATAAAGGGTTCTTCAAATCAATGTTTCTTTCTAAACGTTCACCAAAATCCATTATAAACGCATCCTGTCAACCAAATTTCCCACGACCTTGATGATGGTAACTGGCTCCACATTACGAAAAACTAATGTTAATAATTATGATAGAATTATGACGTACCAAAAGATGAAAGCTATGCCAATGATACAGTTCATATTATGGTGGCGAATGAAGTTCATATTATTGGTGGCAGCTAACTTTTCGATGCAACCAACAATTGGTAATGACATCAACTTCAAACATTAACAACTGTCTTAAAAACAATTTAATTGTTAAAAAAAACATTAAAACAATTTTTTAAAAAAATTGCTAGGCCGAGTTTCAAGGTTTCTCTGAAAATCATATCGTCGGAAAAGAAATTAAATAAAATCTTAAAAGTATATCAATGTCCTGATAGCATTATTTGTTTAAAAATGAATTCAAAATATTTCATTATTCAAAAATTCCATTTAACATTCCAAAAACTAACATTCGGTTGCACTTATAGAAACTTGTAAGTACATGTAATCTTAATCATTCGGTTGGAAAACAGTCGACTATGGCAACGAATTGGTTCTCTGTGTATATAAAAACAGGATTCGTTGATTTTTTAACAAAATGCTAAATAAATTATAGATAATTATATTTCAAAATAAATGTTCCTTCCCTATATGACAAACAACAACCAACCTGATCTAACTAAGAGTATTTTGCTCTTTCAAAAATAGTAACAACAAATGATCATAACAAAACAAAAGATCCCAAAAAATGTTTTTTATAAAAAATATCTTTCCAAAAAAAATTTTTTTTTTAAGTTTTAATTTTTTGAGTAAATAAAATAAAGTTGTAAACCAATCTCGTTTTAAAATGAGAAATTGCGGAAATTAATCCAAAAAACAATAGCTTTAAAAGAAAAAGTTTTTCATTTCAAAAAAAATATATTGCAGTGCTGACAATACCATTTCCATCCATTTTCAATCTATTCCTTTTTCTTAAAAAAATGCTGGTATAAAAAACTTCAGGATAAAGAAATTACTGTTTTGCCAAAATATAATAATGATTACTTAGAAGGGGCATAAATACTGTTACAACATTGAACACACCCATTTCAATAGTAGAACTGAACATACCCCGTTAGTGTCATATGGGTTTTGAAAGCTATTCTCAATAGCGTTAGTCTGTAGCAGGATTTTAAAATTGTTTCAACTTTCATCATGGAGTGGTCAGATAATGAGAACCGTATCGCTGTAATAGCGCTTTTCAAGTGTGAAATGAAAAAAGCGATATTTTCAAAACGCTCCGGCCACTAGGGATTAGTCTCATGTTCGTCTACCGATGCATAAAACTGTTTGAGGAGACTGGAGATGTAAAAGACCGCCACCGGTCGGCCGACCACGCTCTGTTCGAACACCGCATGCCATCAAAGCCGTTTAATCAAGAATTCACAGAAATCCGCTCCGGAAAATAATGGCCCATGAGATGAATATCACGCAAAAGTCCATGAGTCGAATCATTAAAAAAGACTTGGGACTTGGGGCTTTCAAACGACGTAACGGCACATTTGTTGATTGCAGCTTACGATGAAGTCACTGACCTGCATTTCTGCGAACAAGGAGTCAAAACATCGGCCAAAGTTTACCAAGAAACCGTTTTGGAAGCTGTTGTGAAGCCTCTTAACAATTCCCTATTGCAAAACCAGTCATGGACTTTCCAGCAGGATTCTGCGCCGGCCCATAAGGCAAAAACATCCCAGGCCTGGCTTCGAAACAATTTGCCAGCGTTCATTTCCTCTGAAGAATGACACTCAGGAAGTCCAGATTTGAACCCATTGGATTACAAATTGTAGACGGTTTTAGAGGACAAGGTTTGTCACAAAAGATACCCCAACATTGGATATCTTAAGACCGCTTTGGTTCGAGCTGTGGCCAATTTAAAAATGGACGAGGTTCGTGCAGCTATTGCCGATTGGCCAGTGCGACTTAAGCGTGTGTAAAGGCAAAAGGCGGACATTTCGAATAAGTAGATTCTTTTTGGATACAATATACATCAATAAATATATTAAAAAATATTTGGTCGCGATTTCAGATCCGTGACAACCATCTTCAAAAGGCTTCGCGATAAAAGCAGTGTGCAGCCAAGAAAATTAAAGCCACTTTGCCATTTTGTTAAAAACTTGTCTTCTATTTAGTATAGAGACAAGAGGTCTTGAGATGGTTAACCCTGTTAAATGTCTAAAAAAATATTTTTGGCAAAAATTAAATAAAAAAATTAAAGAGATTTTTGACGCCAAAAAACAAAAACTTTTTTTGACCTGCAAAAACTTTTTTTTTATCAGATAAAACATATATTATTAGTAAATAATTATCAAATAAACGAGTTATTACGGAGTACAATTTTTCTTTGACTTAATGCAGTAATTTTTTAATCAGTTCTTAATTGTTTGATTAAAAAAAAGTTTTAGTGGATATTTTAGACTGAAATTAAAAAAATCTTGTTTAAGATTGTTCATTAAGTTTAACAAAATACAAAAAGCTTTCATTTTTAAAATCATAATTGTCTAATTTGGTTTAAGTCGCATTTTTTAAACATTTTTGGGGTCAATTGACGGAAATGGAATTATTTAAAAAAAATGTTTGTAGTAAACTTTTTTTATAATTGAAATAATTTTGTAGAAGACTGCAAAACAAACATTTTAAGGGATATTTTGATCAAAAAATATCCACTGCAAAATGTTAATGGAAATTTAAAAAAATGATTTTTGACCATAGAAAACTTTTTTTATGATTGAATTATTTTTTTTATAAAAATATTGCGAAAGACTGAAAACCCCCTTATCAAGAGATGTTTTAATCGAAAAACTGTTTTTTTTATAGAAAACCTTTTTTATGATTGAAATAATTGTTTATTATAATATTGTGGAAGACTGAAAGAAAAACCTTTCAAGGGATGTTTTGATCGAAAAATATCCAATGCACATATTAGTTTCTGCTGAAAACAGAGAAATAAAATTATAAAAAATAAGTTTCTATAAAAATATTGTAGAGCTATAAAAAAAATATATTTAAAAAATGGTTAGATCTAAAATTATCAACTGCAAAATTTTAATAAAACCAACAATTAGTTTCTGCTGAATATAGAGAAAAAACTTATCTAACCGCGACAAACTCTTTTTTCTGTTTCAATTGAAACAATTTTATTTTTACAAAAAATAAACATTTGATCCAACATCTCTTTTGCTATTAAAAATGCTAGAAATAGTGAAGTTCTTTGAAGTTAAGATATTTCTGAAATGTTGAAATCAATATTTACGACAAATTTCAACATTTTATCAACTTTTACAACAAAGGTTGAAGAGAAAACAACAAATCAAAGTTAAGATGTTTCCTTCAAATTTCAGACATAATTTTGGCAAGCATTACTATTTTGGAAATTGGAGGAATAGTCACTGACTTTTAGTTTAATTTTTCTACGTTTTTATTACTAGTACGTGCGAAAGAAAAACAAGGATTTATTTTAAAATACTTTAAAGTTAAGACTTTTCTATCGCACAACTATGAAAATTAAAGAGTTCTTTAAATTTAACACAAAGTAGACATTCACAAAAAGAATATGTACACATCCCCTATAACAAAGTCCTCTTTACACACCACATTCATACGAATATATTTGCCTCATTGCCTCGTTTTCCAGCCATTTTTCAATAACGATGGTCTTTTGCGGGCACAACCAACAAACAACGTAGACTTTGTAACCACGGGTACGGCTATCTGCCATGAGCAGCCAAATTTACTCTACCAACACCGGATACGACATGATATTGAACTAAAGGAGGATGTACCCGAGCTGGTTACAGCCAGACCAAACAGGGACCAGCCCATTGTTTGTTGGATATTGTGTCGTCTGCACAAACACTTTTTCCCGCATACGACGGGTCCTGGCTGGAGGTGCATACTCGTACACATGTATGCACCGGGGTTTTCATTCAAGTTTTTCCACTGAAAAGTCTACAACTATTGTATGGCTGTAGGTATGTGTAGACGTACGAGTTAAATGTATTTCGTGTGTATTGCAGCTTTTAAGGCAGGATATAAAAATGTGAAATGGCATTTTTGTGTTGGCTGCTGTAGTTATTTTTTCTTGTATTTTTGCCATTTTGTTTGCCATTGCCAGTCGTAAGTCTGTTTTTGTATCGAATCTCAAGATAAGAATGAGTTGTATAGATTATGGTTTTACTATGTGACATTTCAAAGTCATAAAGTAGTGTAGCATTTTGTTTAAAATTCAAACATGTTTGTATCTTATGTTAAAGCCTTAAAATATGCTAGACTATTTTAATCGCACTAGAAGCCTGAAAATATAGTATATAAAAGTATTAACAATTTTGACGCATTTTTTTAAAGCGATTCTTAAAACACCTCAAAAAAACCACAATAATTTGCGTAACACATTTTCAAGCTTTTAGTGCGACTACAGTAGTCTAGCATATTTTAAGGCTAGAACTTATGTACTGTGAGATAATTTAAGAATCACTTTGAAAAATGCCTCAAAATTATAAAAGTTTTATATAGTACAAATCCTAATACTTCGCAAATAATTAAATAGTTATATATCCTTAAAATATGCAACAGAAATTAAGATTGGATTTTCGATGTGCCGCTGAAAGCCTTTTTGCGAATGCAAAATTATATATCCTTAAAATATGCAACAGAAATTAAGATTGGATTTTCGATGTGCCGCTGAAAGCCTTTTTGCGAATGCAAAATTTTCGATGTGCCGCTGAAAGCCTTTTTGCGAATGCAAAATGTTTCAAAAGCTCTTGTGTTATGATGTTGCATTTAAAGACAAAAGCTGTTTTCTTTCCACAAGAAACGAACCACATGGGCCATATCAGTCCATGCTTTAGAACAGCCCACCCAGAAAAGGACCTTTCGAGGGCGTGACACCTCCTATTTTTCTTCCAGGATTTGTTTCGATCAATACCAACATATACTTACATATGTATTTTAAATAATATTTTCATATTTCCATTAGTTCACGAGATATTGATCGTGTTTTATTGGTAACTCACTTAGGAGGTCGTTTAGGCAATAACTTCACACCATTGTACAAGAATATAAAAATTCTTTTGTTTACAAAAAACTATTGACGATTTGTGTTAAAATCAGTTTGCTTTATTTAATTAACATTTTTAGGGAAAAAATTATTCAAGAATAACCTTTAGCGAGATTAAGCGTGCTAAACAGTTTTTGTATACAATGAAATTTAAAAAAAATTCTTGTAAAGCTTTGAAGTTATCGCCTTAGTGATCTCTTACTCGTTTTATAAGGGAGTACCACAGGAACACACCTTTTGTCTTTTTAAGTTTAGGGTTGTGTGAGTGGCGGCACTCCCCTTGCTCAATTTTACCATAACAGAGTCTATAATAATGTCCTAGTCATTGGTTTGAGAATAACTTGTTATAACGATTGGTCCATGACTTTGTCCATAAAAGCGATTTTTTTTAAAGCGGGCGTCTTCTTCAATATATGTTTCGATCCATGCCAACATCATATGTTCTAAATATTATCGTTCATGATATATTGTGTTTTCAAGTCCAGGGTTAATTATTGCAAAAGCTGACCCAGTCCTTGTGAGGGAAAAATATTTATCTCTTGATCGAGTCCATCAACACATGTTTCTACAAAATTTCAGCCACCTAGCTTCAATAGTGCGACCTGTAGCTTGGTTTTCATAGTCAGACATGGCTAGATCAACTTAGAATTTTGAGACGATTCAGAAATTGTTTTTATGTTGAGTATAGTAGACGTTGAACTAATGTCAAAAAAAGTAGACAGCTATATTCAGTGAGCTTTGAAAAATATATATTTTCGTTAGTTGGTCTGGGGGCCGCTTTCCTTGTGAGCTGTAGTGTAAGAGTATATACTTGATGAGGTCTCCGACCAGTATTTCGTGGTATTGCAAACGGAACTACAAAATGAACGAACCCTAAACATAAGATGAAAGGTATAAAGGCGCTGGTGTTATGACGTGACTTTTAGAGGCAAATCTCAAAAATAGCATTTGGGTTGTTATGGAAAGAATTAAGTTTCTGCCTTCAAACGAAATACCATCATAACATAGCTTTTTAACAGTATTTCTTTTTACAATATAACTTTCTGGCCAAGCTTTAAAACCAGAACTAATTAACAGAAGTTTCAGGTAAATTTTATTATAGAAAGTAGTATATAAAAGCTATGGTTGTTTTTGTAGCGCCCCATAGTGCCTTTGCCGAAAAATTCCTTCTTCTCATCGATGCGGTACATAGTCCCCATTTACACAAGGCAACTTTACTTGCGTCAATTTTTATGATTCCCTTTGAACTTGCTTCTTGCATTTACACAAGGCAATTCGGTTACGGCAGTTTTTGTTTTCATTAGTGCCTTTTCTAACATTCTGTGATTTATTCATTCTGATTTTTGTATGAGAAAATATAAAAATAATCTGCAGCCAACTTCACACTATGAAAAACAAAGAGTATTTACAGTAAGGACTAGTTTTTTCTCTTTCCATTTCCCTTACCTCTCTCTCCTACAACGTGAAAGTTGCGGAGTTTTTGTTGTGGCGGCACATAGTGCCGTGGTGGTAGCCCTTGGGCGAAGAGTTCCTCCTTTGGGTCGATACGGTGCTTAGAACCGGTTGTCGTGAAAGGCAAGTTAAGTTGCTTCTTGTTAATGGGCACATAACACTGGCTGTCGTGGGATCGAAGGTTTTTGGTGTTATAGAGTGGCGTTTGAAGGCAAAAGCTTTTTTCTTCTAATAACAAACAAATTACTATAGAGAGTTTTTGTCTTTATACACCACACTTTTTAATGGTAATTCTCTCTATAATACTATTTCTATGAGCACTAGAGTATTTTAATAGGACTTATCGCCATTATCCAATTTTTTTCTGCAAGTCCTTTAAGCTTAAAAGCTGTTAATCAGATGTTCATATACATGGGAATGGTAAACTGTCTATCGATAACATTACAATATGAATATATTTTTTTGTTAAAAGATCCTAGCCCTTCAAGAGCGTTAAGAAACAAAGATAATTATATTTGTCATGCTATAAACACTTGCATTTAACATGTTTGTAGGTCTGGGCATTTATTCCATAACCGTAGAAGATTTTTAATGGACATTCTCTTTATAATATTACTTCTATGATCACTAGAGCTTTTTAATTATACTTCTCGCCATTATATAATTTTCTTTTAAGTCCTTTATTCTAAAAAGCTGTTAATCAGCTGTTCATAAATATGGGACTGGTAAACTATCGATAACACTACAACAGCAGCGTAAAGTAAAAAATAAATAATTATATTTGTCATGCCATAAACCCTTGCATTTAACAAGTTTGTTAGTCTCTTCATTTATTCGTTTATAGCTGCTGATTATGTTTACTAACAAAGCCTTATAAAACAAATTAACTAAAATGTTGTCGCTTTTTCTTTCTCTCTCTTCCCCTACTCTTTGTTCCTTTGCAGCATGTTCATTGTGCCGATTTAGCCATAAGCATACCCAACAATCAGGGTATGGACGGTGCCTTTTACCGTCTAGACTATAGCCCGCCATATGGTTATCCCGAACCAAATGCCACAATCGCCTCCAATGAAATTGGCGATGAAATACAATTTTCGCGTGCTCTGCCAGGTACCAAATATAATTTCTGGTTGTACTACACCAATGGAACACATCGTGACTGGCTGACATGGAAAGTGTCCATAACTACGGGTAAGTTGCATTTATTTTCTTTTTTTCTGTAAAGTATATCCTTACAACAACCACCTAAACATAATTTTGCGCTCAGTTCGTGTTGGCGGGCTTTAAAGCAGCCGCCATATTGACATTCTCGTTAATGGTTGTGAAAAACAGTTTTCACATGTGCGCTATAGCTTCTCGTTAAAAGCCAGCTAATGAATTCAATTAATCGCTGACTTCTTGATTGTGTGATGATGACATGTCACAGGTAGACGGTAGCCTGACTTTGTCATGTGGAATTTGGTTTAATTTGTTTTTTTTGCTTGTCCGAGTGGTGAGTTGTTTTGACGTGACATTTAATTGAATCAATTAAATTTGTTGTTTCGTATGCGGTGTTGTGGTGGCCGGTAATTGGATTTATTTTTAAATTGACAGAATTATGATTCATATAAAATATATCTAGGGAAAGAGGGTTTATAATACTCAGTTTGTAATTTATTTAGTAATTAATTAAAAATTGATACCAAAAGATTTAAAATCAATTTGATGAAAGAAAGAAAGGTGATTTTTTTATAGAAAAATTAAAAATAATTGTTTAACTTAAGCTTAGTACTGACTTTGCCATTTGCAGCGAAAAAATGTCAAGATACATAAGGGAAACAATTGTTGCTACGTAACTGACGGCGGTAAAATGTTGCCTAGCTATTACAGGGTTCTTTTATCGAAATAAAAACATAATATTTCTAAAATCGAAACTCTTTTGCCAAACCATGTCCAATTTTCATTAAAAAGGTTTTATGCCCTGTACGTATTGCGGAGGTTCACTCACGTGCTCGTGATGGGGATATGCCAATATTTTAATTAACTTAAACAGAAAGTTCAAGAACATTTTTCAAATTTTTGTAGAAATGGAGCGAAGTATTGGTTTAATAAATTTTTCATTTCATTTTCTTTATTGACATGTAATTCGAAGCCCATTGGGGCCTATTAAAGCTAAATTACAATATGCATTAAAGTGTTAAATAGAACATCATACACTACTAGAAAAAAATTCAGTATAAAATCAAAAAAATAATATAAATTAAAATAATCCTAATATTTCCTAATAAAAGAGAAAAAAAAACCTGATGAAAGCATATAAGTGATAATCAAGAAACCGAAGAAAAAAAACATATAAATAAAAGCATTACTCTGTACTTGAACGAAAATCTTCCATTAAATGTTTACGAAATGTCATGGAAGACAAATTAAACGTTTTTAAACTGATTGGCAAAATGTTAAATAGTCGGGCTACTCTTACGAGGAATGATCGATCCATAAGCGGTGATACCTTTGGAATAATTAACTGTCTGTTGCGAGTTAGGTGACTGAAGACAAATTGTTTTTTATTTAAATGCAATTCAATGGTTTTATGTCTTAAATTGACGAAGACCCCATCTTATGCACATGAGCTCGAATTCGCCGATGATACCTCTTTGAGCTTGATTCTTTTTGATATCAAATTGCATATCAGTGATGTCAACCTTGAAAATAAAATACTTCAAATTGACCTTTTTTCAAAAAAAATGTTTTGATACAATCGGCAGCAGAAAAAATGTCTAGGGATAAAAAATGTTGTTCCATTGAACTTAAAACTAGACTTAAAAGAGAAATTTTGCATCTCATGGCGAATGCACTTTTTTGGGGTTTAAACGAAAAAAGAAACAAGTAATAATATCGTTAAGTCTGGCAAGACTGAAGTATGTATAAAAAAGTTACCCCTTATTTTATTCGCTTGGGATTCATTACGAAATGTGCGTTGGTTTGAGTACCCCTATGCCCAAATTTGCCGATAGACCATTTTAGCATAATTTTCCGGTAGCCCAGTCTAGCATTAGGAAAAAGGAAATTCCTTTAGCATAGGAGAAAGAACATTTTCTAGCTGCGTATGTAGTTTTCCAAAGTTATTAAAAAACGTGAGTAATTCGCGTTTTGGTACTAAAAATGTGTGGCAATTTTGAGTAGGCAAAAGTAACCCCCCAAAAATGGAGAACCTTTTTGACTTTTCAAATTGGTACTGCACTCTAAACAAAAAAAGTTATGTTGGTCCAAAGTCATATTTTGTTTCAAATTCGATATTTTTTAAAATAGTTACATATTAAACATATGAAGCCACACTTGATGTTTAAAATAAAATAGTGTGATAGCTCTTAAAATGTCACTTTTTAAATTTTCAAACCCTAAAAAAAGGAAAATCGCCAATAAGGAAAACACGTTTTTTCCCACATTTTAGAACTATTACTTGCAAATGTGTAAAAAAAACAACTAAAAACGAAAAAAAATCATCTCTTCTTTGAAATCGGATAATACGAAAAGTAGTAAACTTCAGACGAATTTCTAAAATATACCCAATTGCAAGATTTAAAATATGAATAGCTTGAAATAATTCTTGAACCCTTGACTATTAGTAGGGACATAAATACTTTGAACATTGAACACACCCTTTTCAATAGTAGAACTGAACATACCCCGTAAATGTCATATGGGTTTTAAAAGCTAATCTCAATAGCGTTAGTCTGTAACGAGATTTTAAAATTGTTTCAACTTTCATCATGGAGTGGTCAGATAATGAGAACCGTATCGCTGTAATAGCGCTTGCTTTTCAAGTGTGAAATGAAAAAATCGATATTTTCAAAACGCTCCAGCCACCAGGGATTAGCCGCATGTTCGTCTACCGATGCATAAAACTGTTTGAGGAGACTGGAGAAGTAAAAGACCGCCACCGGTCGGGCCGCCCACGCTCTGTTCGAACACCGCATGTCATCAAAGCCGTTAAATCAAGAATTCACAGAAATCCGCTCCGAACACAGAAAATCATAGCCGTGAGATGAATATCACGCAAAAGTCCACGAGTTGAAACATTAAAAAATACTTGGGACTTGGGGCTTTCAGACGACGTACCGGACATTTATTGACTGCAGCTTTAAAAAAAAATAGGATTGAAAAATGCAAACGTCTTTTGGTGAAGCACGCTGATAACTCGCACAGAAAAATTTTGATCACCGATGAAAAAATTTTTTCCGTTCAGGAAAAATTTAACAAGCAAAATGATAGAGTGTATGCGCGGTCATCTAAGGAAGCATCTGAACTGATCCCAAGGGTGAAAAAGGGTCATCACCCAGCCCCATGGTTTGGTGGGGTGTCTCTAACGATGGGGTCACTGACCTGCATTTCTGCGAACAAGGAGTCAAAACATCGGCCAAAGTTTACCAAAAAACCGTTTTGGAAGCTGCTGTGAAGCCTCTTAACAACTCCCTGTTCCAAAACCAGCCATGGACTTTCCAGCAGGAGTCTGCGAAGGCCCACAAGGCTAAAACGTCCCAGTTCTGGCATCGAAACAATTTGCCAGCGTTCATTCCTCTGAGGAATGGCCCTCAGACAGTCCAGATTTGAACCCATTGGATTACAAATTGTGGAAGGTTTTAAAGGACAAGGTTTGTCACAAAAGATACCCCAACATTGGATCTCTTAAGACTGCTTTGGTTCGAGCTGTGGCCAATTTTCCAATGGAAGAGGTTCGTGCAGCTATTGACGGTTGGCCAGTGCGACTTAAGGCATGTGCAAAGGCAAAAGACGGCATTTCGAATAAGTAGATTCTTTTTGGATACAATATACATCAATAATTATATTAAAAAATATTTGGTCCAAAAACATTCAGTGACAGTATAAAACGTGTGTAACAGTATTTATGTCCCTCCTAAGTACAGTTGTCCTTTTTACCGAACTCAAAAATATTTACTAGATCAAAAGTTATAGAATTTTAGCCGATGGAAAACTATCCTGGACCACTGTGGACCGTAAGAACTATGATACGTGTACCTCCAATTTCATAAAATATCAAAATTATGATCGTATTAGGATTGATGATTTTTAATTTCAAGTAAATGTGTGACAAATTGTATTACTATCGAACCTCATATGAGGTTTTGATAGCGAGCGACAGGTTTAGTAATCATGAAAAACCTTTTATAGACTAATATAAGTATATTCCTCTTTCATTACTTTCCACATCTTTATATACAAAAACATTTTTTTTACTCAATTTTACTTAAACATATATGTGACAGCGCATAGACAAAGGGACCTAAGGGTAAAAAAATCAATTTTCATTTTTTTCTTTTTTTGATGTGGACATCTGAGCATCGAATGAGACCGATCCCATGCCCCAAAAGTGTTCCCTCCCAGAGATATGCGTTTATACTCGTTTTATGAAAGTGAAGTCGACGATTCTAAGCGCAAATAGAAAGGGACCTAACCTTTAAAATGGCTCTCCTGAACAAAACTTTTCATCAACTTTTCACTATTTTTTTGATGTGGACAACAACTGAGCATCGAATGAGACCGATTCCATGCCCCAAAAGTGTTCCCTCCCAGAGATATGCGCGTTTTATGAAAGTTAAGTCGACGATTCTAAGCGCAAATAGAAAGGGACCTAATCTTTAAAATGGCTCTCCTGAACAAAATTGGTTTTTAACCTTAGGTTAAAAGTATTACTGCAATTGTTGTAAGTGAATAATTGACCTTTGGTGTTATTATTTTATAAAATTATTTTCGGCTTGAGGTCATTTATTTAAACTCGTTGTTCTATGTGTTGTTTAGTTTTTATTTATCCTAATATTTCGATTTACTTCGTCAATCATCTTCCGGTGTTGTCTATTAACAGAACAATGTCGTCCGTCTTATTATCGCTGTCAACTCTAATTATCGCTGTCAATTTCAATTCGAATTCAAGCTTTGCAAAGAAACCCTTAATTTCATTTGCATGCCAGATTGCATAGAATATAAGACCATAGCATTTGGTAATTAAATTTTTTATCAGTACACAGCAGCTCACATAAAGTCCTTATCAGCCGCGTCCTGAAATTGTAAACTTTTGCAATGTTGCAGAAATATACTGTTTCTGACCATTACCCGTTCGCTAGGCCTACAATTACAAACAAAAACTTTTTGCATATTCATAAAGAGCGAAGAGCTCTTAACATCGTTTGAAACAAAAATTTTGGCTTGTAGTACTTAGAAGATAGAATTTATTTTCCTTACTTTCCAACTTTCTCAGGGTCATCAGCGCTTTTTTTTGCCGCCATAAACTTTCACATTTGCTCGTGCTTATTCTGTATACTTACAACTAAATCCCTAGAAGGCGGAGGGGGTGATATCATTTGGGCATTCATTCATTTCAAGCTCTACCTGAGCACACAGCAAACGCGCATTAGCTAATATTTTTTTGTACATCTTTAATTCATTTAAATAATGAAATTGCATTTGAGCAAAACAACGCATAGCGTATTTAAAAGCCAGCGGCACAGTGAGGGAATTTTAGAGATTTTCTTTTGAGCATTGATTAATACAATAAAACAAAACGAAGTAAAAAACTGGCACTCGACGAAAATACTTATCGTGTTAATTACCACTAATTAATAGTCTAGATATGAAATCGGTTTGACGTACCATAACATAAAAAAAATCCGGCGATGCAAACCCTAGACTGCACATAGCGCAGACCATGTCAATAGTTTATGGATTCGTATATAACCCCCACACATGTTGGGTCTAACTGACCTTAAACTTGGTCAACGTTTTCATAGAGTACCAAACGATGATTTTTATTTTTTCGAACTTTTTTTTCATTTTACGAGAAAAAACTTCAAATCCCCCACTGTGCAATTCTACTAAACTCAAAAAAAAAATACGCCGAACCAACAACCAAACAAACAAATTATTATAAATTAGATATTAATGTGGGTATTACGTCATAATTGTCCGAAAAAATGCGCATCATCATTATCAGCAGCAACAGCGTTTAACGTTTTTTAGTAGGGTTTGCCTTAAGTTTTTGCAGTTGTTGGTTTTTTTTTCTTTCTTTCTTTGCATGCCAGCTGCTTCTGCTGTGGAGAAAGCAGCACACTCTTGATAGGTAATTATCATCTAGGGAACTATACAGAAACACATAAAGCATTTAATGCTCTTCAGTTGGGCGGTAGCGAGTTTAACATGGCCTTCATCATGCATTACGTTCCTGTTTCAAATTTCACCCATCTCATTTATGGCGCACAGTCGTTTCACAATTACAGAAAAAAAAATTTAAAAAGGGTATATTTTTGTTCATAATATTATTTCAATTATTGACAGTACCTGGGTTACTTGTGTGATAGTCGCGCAAATGCGATCTGCGCACGGTCGTATATATTTCGTACATTTTCACGCTCACCAACCTACACTCGTAAACTTGGACCATATCAGCCCATATCTCCACATAGCTCTCATACAAAGGTCATTCCGGATTTGAGGCCTTGCCTCTCTCGAACCCTGATATTAAATCCAATATTGCCCATATTTCGTACTATAACGACAAGTTTTCTGTGAATGAGAGTGGTGAAGGGTATCGTATTGTAGGTTCAGCCCTGTTACAACCTTTTTTACACCCTTAACCGAAGGATGGGGTTTATACCAAATTTGTCATACCTCCAAATATTGATCGGAGACCCCATAAAGAATATAAAGCTGTTTTTTCAGAAGTTATGGCCAAGAATTTAGAGTTTTTAACGGGGTTTCCAATAGGGACATAACAATTTCGTATCTTTATGTCAACGTACCGTCAAACATTTTTAATGAACGTTTGGAAATTATTAAAAACTACTCCCGAAATTCTGAGTCGGTGGTCGCAATTTTAAGAGCGCTTTCTCCAATTTTCGGCCGTAATAAACGATGAAGCCCATTTCCAGCTGAGTGGTTTTGTCAATAAACAAAATATGCGTTATTGGACAGCGAAAAAACCACATGTGCTTCAAGAGACACAATTGCATCCGCAAAAAATTACTGTGTGGTGTGGTTTTCATGCCGAGGGTGTGATTAGGCCGTATTTTTTTGTCGATTCAAAAATCGTCATGTTACTGCCAATAGAGGGCGCTATCGTGCCATGTTAGAAAATTATTTGTGGCCATTATTGGATGAGCTTAACATTGCCGGTTTCAACAAGACGGTGCCACTAGCCACAAAACACGCGTTACAATCGATTTACTGAAAGGCAAATTCGGCGAACGTGTTATCTCAGGTCGAATGACCACCTCGTTTATGCGATTTAACGCCATTGGATTACTTTTTATGGGGCCACATGAAGTCATTGGTCTATGCCAACAAGCCAAAAACTTAAGGCTAGCTCAGAGACAACATCCAACGTGAAATTGCCAACGTTTCTGTAGAAAATTGAGTCCAAAGAATAGATCGCTGCACACGGACTCGTGGTGGTCATGTGACTAAAATCGAATTTCATTCTTAAAATATATCTTAATATATTCTGTGTTTCATTAATATATAAAATTGTTGTAAGTGAATTATTGACCTTTGGTGTTATTATTTTTAAAATTATTTTTCGGCTTGTGGTCATTTATTTAAACTCGTTGTTCTATGTGTTGTTTACTTTTGATTTATCCCAATATTTCGATTGACTTCGTCAATCATCTTCAGGGGTTGTCAATTAACAAAACAATGTCGTCCGTCTTATTATCGCTGTTGATAAAATTGTTATGTCCTTAATAGAAAATATGAAGATAAGGGTTTGCCACTATGTTTTAAAAATGATTTCGGGCAAGTTGCCGCCGTGGCTGGCTCGCATAAATTCCAGCTGAGAAAGCCAATTTTCCACCACTTTTTGTAACATCTGGCGCCGTATTTCACCAATAACGCGCCGAATATTCTCTTCCAAGGCGTCAAAAGTGTCTGGGCTATCTGCGTAGACAAACGACTTCACATAACCCCATAAAAAATAGTCCAGAGGTGTTACATCGCACGATCTTGTAAGTCACGCCACAGGCCAACGACGCGAGATAGTGCGTGCACCAACAATTTCCTTCAATTAATTGATTGTTTTGTTGGCTGTATGGCACGCAGCGCCGTCTTGTTGGAACCGAAGGTCGTCCACAACAACATCCTTCAATTCAGTTACGAAAAAGTCATTAATTTTGGCTCTATAGCGTTCCACATTGACTGTAACATTATGGCCGTCTTCATTTTTGAAGAAATACGGACCAATGATTCCCGCTGCCCATAAAGCACACCAAACAGTGACTTTTTGACGATGTTATGGCGTCGCAACAACGGCTTGTGGATTTTTTTTCCACATCAGGATCAATGGCCATCTTGCTTGGGGCCCGATGTTTTCGAGTAAGTCTGTTTATTATGAAATGACAAACCAAACTTAGCATAAGTCAAGTAACAGCTGTCAAAAAGATCAACTCCGAAAAACGTGTAGCCAGATTGCCACACGTCCAAAAAAACACTCTATATTTTAATAGTCGTAAAAACCTTAAATGATCTTGCGAAATCCGACTGTCTGTTATGAAATCGAACAGCTGTTCGCTCTATTGAAGCTAGGTTGTTTTGATGCTCTGAAACGGTCAGTATTGAAGATCGGCCAGATCGGTTAAGAGGTAAAAAATTTCCCCATATAAAAACTGAGTCAACCTCTGGAAGAATCACTAACCATATGTGTAGTATTTTTGGGGTTTTTTTTTAATTTCATATCACTACTATCAACTCCGATCTTTATTTAATTTTTACATTAAGTTACGTTGAGCCATATGATACTTGTAAGGTACGTTTCGAGGTTATTGAACGAGGGCGTGGGGCACCGCCCACACAACCTTGTACTTAAAAACAACATATCTCATGAATTATTAGAGAAATGACGACAATATTTGGAACATATAATATTGGCAGAGAAGAAAAGTGGGCTGAGCCACGCGCCCTTAAAAATCGCTTTTACGGTCAATGGTCATGAATTCAATAACCTGGAAATAATTACAGAATACATTGTGTTAAAATCGGACAAAAAGCCGTGGAATCATTCATACGACCCTGAACTTTGAAAGGCCATGTAATACTTATACTTATATGATGATAGAGTGGGTATATATGCTATTGGTGTGGGAAAGAAAAGCCACGCCCCTTGACAATGTTCTATCGGAATTCGTGATGGGGAGTATATAAGCTTCGGACCGGCCTAACCTAGTTTCTCCACAAGTTCTTTTAATTAGAAAAAATTAAACTTACCACACAACTACACACTTAGAAACTTTAACATTCTTTAGAACTTTGAAAGCCCATACCCGAAAGGTCTTGCATCGTGAAAATATACCGATATGACAAAATAGTGGGTATTGGTATGCAAAAAACAGCGCCACGCCCCTTCTATCGGAATTCTTGATGGGGAAAAGCTTCGGTATGGCCGAACCTAGTCTGAAAAATGAACGGCGCCACGCCCCTTTGACAGTGTTCTACCGGAGTTTGTGATGGGGAGTAAAAAGCTTCGGACCGGCCGAACCTAGTTTGTCCACTTGTTTTTTTTATTTTAAAAAAATAAATTATAACTTACTAAACAACAACTACGTACACACGCAGAACTTTCAACTTCCGTTAGAACTTATTGAAAAACGCTTTCTAATTAACTAATGTTTCCGTTTCCTTTACTCATATTGCAAAACAAACAAAATGATGAACTAAGAATAGAAATAGAAACTAAATACATACGTACAGCAAATATGCAGGAAAACTTTAAGACCACTTTCAGACCACTAAGAACGACATTTGCTGTTTGGTTTTCATTTCTGCTGCTGATGGCAGCAGCAGAGGTTTGCGGTGGGTTGGATGCGGGCGCGGTGATGGTGGTAAAACCAACACCTTGTTTCTGAATGCCAAGCCACAAGATGACACCCCAGGGTAAACCTCAAGGAACAGCACATATGGCGGCTTTGTTTATTCTAGATTGTAGTGACCAAAAACTGAGTGTAGGCTGTGTTTGTTGTGTAACATCGTTTATGCCCAGCCTGCCACCTCACCCTTAAAACTGACCTACAGTGTAAGTGTCCTAGGCTGTTTCAGGGTATGAGTCAGTCCGTTGTCCGTCATATAAATTAACCTAAAATAAATATTCCTTTGTCGTCTTTTGTTTAGTTGGAAATTGTTTTATACCGAAAGGGGCGTTTGCGTTTGTTTATACCTACTTGTCTTTGTTATTTATGTATTCAAGACGTAATTCGCAGAAAAGTTTCGCTTAATCAAACAGAAAGTCTATAAACTGATATTTGATTAGTTTGTGGTAGAAATTGTATGAACGTACGCAAAATTAATATCCGTATACCCACATACTTACATCACTTTGGTACATATTGTCTTATTAAGAAAACGAACAAGAAAAAAACGTTTGCATCGGCCGGGAATCGAACCCGGGCCGCCCGCGTGGCAGGCGAGCATTCTACCACTGAACCACCGATGCTTATAAATCAGGCAATCAAGACTTTATTAGGTTTGTGTTATAAGTGAAACTATATTAAATAATTCGCATTCATCTTTTTGCTGCATTTAAGTTCCATGATGATCGCTGCATATTAAAAAGTTGAAGATTGATTATTTTTTAATTGCATGAATATTCATGTCACATTTAATTTAATAGATGCCAAAAAATAATTATTTCTGCTGTCTGCTTTTAAAAAGTTTTGAATTTCGTACGCTTTGCTGGTATATGCATCGGTGGTTCAGTGGTAGAATGCTCGCCTGCCACGCGGGCGGCCCGGGTTCGATTCCCGGCCGATGCAAATTGAATTTTTTGAGTGGCAACTATTTACTTGTATTGCCAGAATGATAATGGATTGTTGATAGTACTGTTTTTTGCTAAGCCTCACTAACTAGGCGTGGAGGTTAAAAGCACAATAGTTAAGTAATTTGTTTAACTAAAGGTCCTTTTTTCATGTCTGTAGGAAAAGTCCTTCTCTCCTCGACTCTTCAAAAAAAAACTTTAGAAAAATAATTTGTTTTAGCCGTTTTAGTACTTAGCCTGGATAGAGGCTTGAACAGGGTTTTCCATTAAAGGGCTAGTGTTGCTAGTGGCACCGTCTTTTTGAAACCACATATCGGCAATGTCTAGATCATTCAATTCTGGCCAAAATAATTTTCTAACGTTGCACGTTAGCGCTCTCCATTGACGGTAACATGACGATTGTTTTCATCGACGAAAAATACGGCCCAATCACACCTCCGGCATGAAAACCACACAGCAATTTTTTGTGGACGCAATTGTGTCTCTAAAAGCACATCTGGGTTTTTTGCTGTCCCATTACACATATTTTGTTTATTGACAGAGCAAAATCGGAGAAGGATCAAGTGGCTTAAGTTCTTAAATCAGTTAGATCTTATATGGATAAAGGCCAAGATCTTTTTGAAAAATACAGTGTGGTTTGAGAGACGCCCAATTCCTGAGAACGACGTGGAATCAACTGATTGGACTCAATTTGAACGAATACACTTACGGCTGCGATATTTTCGTCGCTTCGAGCGGTACGGCGTCTCTTTGGCACCCGACAATCCAAAAGTGAAAATTTGAATCCAAATTTACCCACTAAAGCATGTACAGCCTGTCGGCGACGATTATTACGGCCGAAAATTGGAGTAAGCGCTCTTAAAGTTATGACCACCAACTCAGAATTTCGGTAGTAATTTTTAATGTTTTTCAAACGTTGCTTGTAACTTTACCATGATGAAAATATTGACTTCGACTAACGTTTTGACACTGAAAGATCATTAAAAAAGTTTGAGGGAGTGTTGACATAAAGATACGAAATTGTAATGCCCCTATTGGAAAACCCTTTCTTTGATAGTAATTAATGGTTAGTAGATACTTAAACGGCTGTTGCAATTTTTTCCATCCTTTTTTGTGGAAAAGTGAAGTAGAGATGGTTCTTTCTTATTCTCTTTTTCATAACACTTAGCAAAACCCCCATATTGTTTTCCAATCTTAATTTTACCAAAAATAGACAACAAAAAAACTATAAATTTTTATAAGTAGTTTTCCTTTCATCAACTGCCGCGAAGCTTTCTGATGAAGATCGTCACGGAACCGAAATCGCGATAAAAGCAGCCACAAAAATCACTTTACCATTTTATTAAAAACTTGCCTTCTATTAAAATGTAGATTCAAGAGGTCTCTTGCCGGTTAATCCCTATTCAAATTGTTATAAAAAATCATTTAAATATATTAAATCAATTAATTTTGAATTGTAAAAATGTCTTTGAACTATTTCAACTCGAACTGATTTAAATATTCAATATACCAGCTCGCGCACATTAAACCGATACCATAAGTAATTCGCCGATAAGACCTAATGTTGTTTGATTATTTCCTGAATAGATAACAATGAACATATGTTTTAATATAGCAGGTTGTTTCATGTAAGTCTGGAAACTCTAACTCATTTATTTTGCAACTCGCTTGCTAACTCGCTCAAATGAACATAGGTAACAAGCAGTGAAAACACTATCGCAACTTTGAAAACGCATGCACTTAACAGTTAAAAAGGACTCTGCTCCACAATGGCTTTTAAAGAGCGGATAATAGGAAATGAATCTGTTTGTCATGAAGAGCGTAGGAACATACCAAATATTTAAATGCTTTGGCATTCAAGTTTGCTAGAATTTTTTTAAAAGCAAAAAACAAAGGAATACCTAAAGCGATTTTAAAAATAATAAAAGATTGCATCGGCCGGGAATCGAACCCGGGCCGCCCGCGTGGCAGGCGAGCATTCTACCACTGAACCACCGATGCTGGTAAAAATAGCCGCAAGATAACAACAGCTTTGTCAATGATGCAATAATTCGCATATAACTTTTCGTTTGGAATTTAATGAGGAATAATTTTAATTATTCAACTCTATATTTTTTAATAGTTAATTACACTAGCTGTTTAAAAAAGATATTAATTAAACAATTATACTAGATTTGTCTTAACTATTAGACCAATGTTAAAAACAACAAAATACTTTCAAAATTTAGAATGCCTATTAGCATAAGCATCGGTGGTTCAGTGGTAGAATGCTCGCCTGCCACGCGGGCGGCCCGGGTTCGATTCCCGGCCGATGCAATCAACTTTTACTATTTTTTAAGCAAGGATAGATATGCTACGAAATATGCATAGCTGGTTTTATACCCGCACATACTATGTGAAAGCCAACGGTTTTCCGGGCAAGAAAATACCATAAATGATGGAGATTTATTGTAGTCTCGAATGATCGGGATTTGCAGTACATGTTGACAAATTTTTTGGCAGACCACGATAACGTCAGAACATTGCACAGATATAGAGAAATGATTTTATTTGCAGAAAACTATAGACAATTTGTCTTAAAACCCGTTTATTCAAAAAATTAACAATTTTGAAAAGAATGTTATTCAAGAACGACTTTAAGCGAGTTTAAGCTATCTCGGTTATTACTCAAATATAATATTTCTTGAAATACTTTTTTTTAACAAAATACAATTTTCAAATTTATCGGCTAATGAGCATAAAGACAATCAGTTCATGTTTACAAAGAAATTTCAAAAATTTCTGATAAAGTTTTAAAGTTATCGCCTTAGCGATCACTTGCTTGTTAAATAAGCGAGTACCAATAGAAAACGCCTATTTTTATACGAGTTGATATTTTGAGGGGGTTCTTACTTATACACGATGTTTTGTGTGGTTCCGTTTTAGAAATACTTTAAAGAGAACCCATACGAACTCGATTTGAAATTTTCGCCCAAGTTTCTTAAATAATGTGTGATTATTAGTACATGTTTATTTTAAAAGCAAAATGATGGGATAATTGTCAAAAAGGCAATTGCCAAATTAAAATTAAAAATATTTGTTTTTACGAGTAATTTTTAAAAAGTTCTAACTCGTATGTTTCCACAATATTATTGAAATGAGAAACACTGATGCCAGGAATGTGTTCGGTTAGACATGGAATTACTCATACATATGTACTTAAGTCTGAAGGTATTTAAACCTAAGGGTAAAAAAATCATTTTTCACTTTTTTTGTTTGATATGGACAACATCTGAGCATCGAATGAGACCGATCCCATGCCCCAAAAGTGTTCCCTCCCAGAGATATGTGCGTTTTATGAAAGTGATGGTACACCAAAGATACACGTATTTAAATCTTTAAAATGTCTCTCCTGAACAAAACTGTTTTTTACCCTTAGGTCCCTTTCCATTTTGCGCGTCACATATTGGTTTGATATTTTCAACTGCACGGCTTTTTCTCATAGTGTGTATATTTATTAAATATTTGCTATGTTTTTTTTGGTGCTCGGTTTTTAAGCTAGTAAGTGGTCGGCTAAGCCGATAAGTTTAAAACTTTGGCAAAAACTTAGAACTGTCCGTGTATACACGATCTAAACAGCTGTATACATCATAAACCCATTAATATGAAAGCTTGGGTTTTATAGAAATAAGGCTATTTAAAATTTAAAATTAAATAAATTAAAAAAAAACACCAACATCTGTTTTTTGCTTATGACCTCAAGCCTAACAATAACCGAAAAATAAGGAAAAAGAAAAAACTATATTCAAAAAATACTATAAGCGAGTAATAACTGAGGTAATAAAACGTCAAATTTTCAAAAAAAAAAAAAAAAAAGCTGATTATGGCGCAAATACGTAGTCATAAGCGGTCTTTAAATAAAAACCATTTTTCTTTCTTTGTACAGTGGTGCAAAGTTACCGCATCAGCGACCTCTTTTTTTGCTTCATTTATTGCTTGCATCATTTATTTCATGGAAGATGATCAAAATAGTAGATCTGCATCGGCCGGGAATCGAACCCGGGGCGCCCGCGTGGCAGGCGAGCATTCTACCACTGAACGAACCACCGATGCTTATGTCAAAATAACCTCTATTCAACAAAACATCAATAGCCTTAATGCACCCAATAATTCGCATATATTTTTTCATTTAAATAGTGGAACGCTCGCCTAACACTTAAAAGATTCCGGTTTCAAAATATCAATACATACAGACTCTCGATTTATAGCTATTAGAGTTTAAAAATCAATAATGATATTCTATAAACATAAATACATATGAAGAAAAGAACATTGTAGTACAGATAATATGGATACACACAGAATAAATTACGCATGCGTATTTCAAAAAGGGATCTTCGCCCAAAATTTAAGAAAAAATGCATTCAATTTAATAAAAATAATTGCATCGGCCGGGAATCGAACCCGGGCCGCCCGCGTGGCAGGCGAGCATTCTACCACTGAACCACCGATGCTTATGTCAAAACAACCTCTATTCAACAACACATCAATAGCCTTAATGCACCCAATAATTCGCATATATTTTTTCATTTAAATTGTGAAACGCTCACCTGGCACTTAAAAGATTCCGGTTTGATTCCGGGCGAAATTAGATTGAATATTTTGATCATCTACAACCAAATAATACATACCGACTAACGATGAATATCTGTTATAGTTGAAATATCAAGAAACATAAATACATATGAAGAAAAGAACATGGTAGTATAGACAATATGGAACCTTTTTGAACACACAGAATGAATTACGCATGCGTTTTTCAAAAACATGAACTTCGCTTAAATTTTAAGAAAAAAATGCTTCAAATTTAAGAAAAAGATTGCATCGGCCGGGAATCGAACCCGGGCCGCCCGCGTGGCAGGCGAGCATTCTACCACTGAACCACCGATGCTTATAAAAATAGTACCATTCAACAAAATACATATCAATAGCACCAATGCACTAATAATTCGCATATATCTTTTCATTGCAATTTATTTTAGTTTTATGGTAATTTATGTTATGCATATCAGTGCGAATAAATGTTTTATAAAAACAGTGATTGGAGAAGCATTAATTAAAATAAGAGAAGACAATTGTCTTTATTACCGAATTCAATTTATCCACCAAAACTTTATAAAAATATAGAATACCGATGACTACAAGCATCGGTGGTTCAGTGGTAGAATGCTCGCCTGCCACGCGGGCGGCCCGGGTTCGATTCCCGGCCGATGCAGTTAAGTTTTTTTCTTACTTTTTGAGCCAAAACTATATCCATACGTACTTAATTTCGTGTGTATCAAACTTGGTCGAATATTTTCCTACTACGATGTGAGCGAGAACTTTATATATGACTGGATATGGATTTCGGAATTGCAGCATACACTTGTTGCACATGCTTTATTGATGCCTTTTTTGTTACATGTACAAGGATGATTGCATTGCAATAATAACATTTGAAGTCATCAAATTTTCAAAATAGTTTTGTTTTTACGAGGGTTGCTATATATATTTCTGCCGCCATCTGACATTTCCATTGGAAAGTTTGGCATTTTTTAGCATAAACGTACTCAGAACGTTTTGATGTACGACCATCATTTGTTTTTTATAGTGACTTGAAAAAATCAATTTGGCAAAAAATGAGATTAACTCGTGAACATTTTCGTGGGATAATTTTTCACAACTTTCGACGTGGATTATCACGACAGGAGCGCATCGATGAACTTAAATCTTTGTATGGCGATAAGGCACCATTTAATCGTGGCCGACGCTCGCTCAAAGACGAAGGTCGTGAAGGTCGCCCAAAAACGGCCGTTGTGCTTAGAACATTGATGCCGTGCGTGAACTGATAATGCAAGATCGTCATGTGACATACCGTGAGATAGAGGCATCCTTGGGCATTTCTTCCACCAGCATACATTTGATATTGCATGAACACCTGGCCGTAAAAAAGGTTTGTTCTCGGTGGATCCCGCACAATTTGACTATCGCCCAAATAAGGCTCGTGGCGATTGGTGCAAAGAAATTTTGAAAAAATACGATCGCGGTGCTTCAAACGACGTATATAAGATCGTCACAGGTGATGAATCATGGATCTATGGGTATAAACCCGAAACAAAACAGCAATCCACCGCGTGGTTCTTCTTCGTGGAAGAATCACTTCGAAGCAAGTGGTCGCCTTTTTCGGCAAAACTGGTCATGTGGCGACTGTTCCGCTTGAGCAATTCTGAGTGGTACACCATAATTTGTCTTCGGAGAAATTCGAAAAACGAACAAGAGAAGACGAATCATTGTGCACCATGACAATGCGAGCTCTCACACATCGGCTCAAACCAGCGCCTTTTTGACCGGCCAAAACGTCGAATTGATGGGTCATCCGCCGTATAGCCCTGACTTGGCACCCAATGACTTGTTTTTATTCCCGCACATCAAGAAAAAAATGAGTGGTCAACGATTTTTGTCGCCAGAATATGCTATTGAAGCGTTTAAAAACCATGTTTAGAAGGCGTCTCTATCGGAGTGGAAAAAGTGCTTCGACAATTAGTTTGTGCGCATGCAAAAGTGTAGAAATCATGCTGGAGAATACTTTGAAAAACAATAAAACCATTTTTGATGATAAATATTCGCATTTTCATTATTAGGCCCTCGTAGCATCTTTAGACAATTTTATTGTTATTTAATATCCATATATCCATTTACACTAAACCCGTTTTTTGCCCCACAGACCATAGTCAACATTATCCCAAAAATATGCCTTATTGTACCAAATTGGTCAGGGATTGGTTTTTTGTCTATCGTAATGTAATATACCAAAAAAAAATCTAAAGTAAAATAGGTGCAACGAATGAATTGCATTATACTTTTTTACTACACGTCTGCGATATATTTGCTAGTACATGCTGTAGCATAGTACATTCTGTATAAAGTAGATGCTTTTTAGAACACATGGCTCTACTGCAATGTTGTCAAGCAATGCATTTTCTAACAAGCTGCGCAAGCGCAGTACTGCTTTTTCTTTACGAAAAGGCCCTATCATTATCTCTTATTTGCAACTATAATGATATGGGAGAATCAAAATATCTAATTTGCATCGGCCGGGAATCGAACCCGGGCCGCCCGCGTGGCAGGCGAGCATTCTACCACTGAACCACCGATGCTTATAAGTAGCCGCTGTCAAAACTTGTATTGTTTTAGTGAAGAATTTTAATGTACAAGTGAGTATGACCATAAATGTATTTGGTTAATTAAAATGAAAGACCACTTCAACATAAATTTCCGGTTTGCAACAATTAATAAGCATAAAACTGACAAAAATTGCAATGAAAATATAGATGCGCATTATTTTATGCATTCACGCTTAAACTTTTTGGTTGGACTGTGACTTTTTTTTATAGGCATCGGTGGGTGGTTTAGTGGTAGAATGCTCGTCTGCCACGCGGGTTCAATTATAGTTTCCATATTTTTCTTAATAATATTTTGTGCAATTTTATATTGTTTAACAGCTTCGATCAAATTTTCTAACGCCGGTTTCTTCCTTTTTCGAATCTAACGGGGGAAGTTGTGATTTTTCAGATTTTCGAAAAACATCCACAAAATTCGAATTATGTGGACCCACAAACATACGATACGAGTCTAATTTGAGATTTTTTGCTCGCTTCCGATTTTAAAAGTTCTTTTGTATTACCAAAATCATAAAAAGTTTGCATCGGCCGGGAATCGAACCCGGGCCGCCCGCGTGGCAGGCGAGCATTCTACCACTGAACCACCGATGCTTATTCTAATTTCAGAAAATTATCCATCAGGTTTAATGAAAGACAACAGCTAATAATATAGCTAATACTAACTATTTTTGTTTCTTATCTAAATAGTTTTAAACAAAATTTATTAAAGTAAATCTTTGCTAAGACTCTTATCAGTCCCACCAAACTCTTTCACTCAGGCAGACAATTTTTTGTTGATATTTTTGTATACAAACAAATATGTTCTCGTAGTACTCGTATGCTCGTATGCACGTACTTCACATGTTCATGCCCATTCTAATATTAGATTAAGGAGCTTCTTTAATTAGCATTTAGATCAGAACATATCAAAAGACTTGAATTCCAATTTTACGGAAATAGTTCAGTTTTCACAAGAACAAATAAGTCAGGGGTTCATTCTGCCTCTGAGTCACCGAAGAATTTGTGACTATGCTGTTATTTATAATTAATAAAAATATATTTGAATTTTAATTAAATACTAGAAGTGTCAATTTCAAACATATGACCTTTTCTTAACAGATATTAAATTAGAAGGAGTAATGACAGCAATAAAACTTGTTCAGGAACTGTTTTAACATTCACTTGACCACATTTTTATTCATTGGTCTTAGATTTTTTTTGGATTGTCTTTGTAGCGTTTACCTTGCCAAAAGATATTTCATCTTTGTAGAAAAAAACTAAAGCTGCATCGGCCGGGAATCGAACCCGGGCCGCCCGCGTGGCAGGCGAGCATTCTACCACTGAACCACCGATGCTTGTAAATTTAAGTAAACTTCTGATCTACAGTTCAAACCAAATTTTTTTATTATTTTTTTACCATTCTGGAGAATGATAAAGGTGGTCCAACTAAAACGCACGATGTTAATTGTTAATAAAACAAAAAGTTTTCAGAGAATTATCTTAATATATTTTATTATAATAGTAGGATCTATGACAAAACGAACTTCGATGACATAATTCTATCCGATGATCAATATTTTCAATGACTGAGACTTAATGTTCTCACCATTCGGGGAGTATCATGGTGGCTGTGGTTTAAACACAAATCGCGGGGAGAACTTCGGCTCAGTGTGGAGTTGCATTGCAACCGGGGGCCGTGACCCATACAACAGCAGAGGTTTTAGATAGGCCACGGCCCCTGACCAAGGGGGAAGTTGTAACACGCTTCAAATTGGTACCGGCGGGATTGGCCTTAAGGAGGTCTGGCCGTTGCATGGTAATGACTCCTGTGCAATGGTGCACCATGGTTTAAGCTATCACAGAATCATGTAAAACAACTGGACGCTGCTCTCACCGCTCTTGGCTTATTGGCGTACATGCTTTCTTTTAAATATTCCCAAAGAAAACAGTTCACCGGAGTCAAATTACACGATCGTGGCGGCCAAGATAACACGCGCAAAAGAGCAATTTTTTCGTTGGCTGTGTGGCAAATATCGTCCATATCCAAAAATAAATCCATATCCTGAATTTCTGGCCGCAAGAAGTTCGTTTTCATCTCGCGATAGCGAACGCCAGCCACGTGTCGAGGTTGACGGATAATTCTGCCACTATATCGCAAACAATATGTGACATCGCATAGAGAAAGCGACCTAAGGGTGAAATAATCAATTTCCACTTTTTTTGATGTGGACAACATCTGAGCATCGAATGAGACAGATCCCATGGCCCAAAAGTGTTCCCTCCCAGAGATATGCGCGTTTTATGAAAGTGATGGTACACCAAAGATACACGTATTTAAATCTTTAAAATGGCTCTCCTGAACAAAACTGGTTTTTACCCTTAGGTCCCTTTCTATTTTGAGCGTCACATATACGAGTAAATGTTTTCCGCAGGACAAACTGAACAGGTGTTTTTTCTACTGACCCAGTTTTCTGAAATTTGGCCACAATTCTCCCGATTGTGGACACATTTGGTTGAATATGCCGACCAAAAAAAATCACAACGCGCACGAAATGAATTTTGATTTGAACGCCCATTTTTGTAAAAGGCTCCAAGAATCCAAACGCGCTGCTCAATTGTGTATCTCTCCACGGTTTAAGGCCCAAGTAGTCTTGACGGTTGACGGTGGACGGTTGATTCTGCAACCTGCAGAAGTCTACCGTCGTCAACCGTCAAACTGTAGTTATCTCCCTTTAACACATGCAAAATGCAAACCCCAACTGAAATAGCTGATTGCTTACCGTCAACTGTTCACCTTCAAGACTAATTGGGCCTTTACTTTGTTTAACTTTAAAGCAAAGAAAAAGCAAATTAAGTTGGGTAAAAAACTTGACGTTAAGGTGTGCCCCACAATTAACATCGTGCCTTATGGTTGTGGACCACCTTTTATTAAAACTATTCCGGTGGACGGCTTAAACATTTTGAAGTTTCTCTGAACTTACTTTTTTTTTATAATTATTGCTAAACAGCATAGGGTGATGAACGAGTATGTTTCATCTTTATCTCTATTACCAACATTATACTTCGATTCCATCAAAAAGTCGTACCTGCATCGGCCGGGAATCGAACCCGGGCCGCCCGCGTGGCAGGCGAGCATTCTACCACTGAACCACCGATGCTTATAAATTGCACTGAACTTTTTTAATGTCATGTAAAACAGAGTACCGAGAGTAGAGCACATTCTCAATCATTCAAGATTGAGGAAATAAAACTCAACTCGTTCTAAATTTATACCGGAACCGGATTAAGACTTGTCCATGCTACAATAAAAGTATTAGTTGAGTAAATTCTAACAAAGTTTGATAAACCTGGCAAACTACCGCATTCTAATAGATGCTTAGCATGTGTGACTACTTCGAGTATTCTCATTTAGCCGATCAAGAATTTCTTTATACAAGATGGAGCAAATCTAATCACCCTATCGTAAGATTTAATAAATTTTGCAAATTGCGTTGTATTTCAATTATATTTGACATTTGCGAACTAGACAGCTGCAGAACGCGAAAAGACAAGCAATGCAGCGCTATACTTCGCAAGAGCGTGTCCAGGCGTTTCCTAGTTGCGTAATCTCCCGTTTTGGCGACTTGGCCAGCACAATCCAGAATTCTATGTTTGGGGCTACTTAAAGTCGTGGTTTTTTTGCTAACATGTCTCAGACAATCGCAAACCTGAAGGAGAATATTCGACAGAAATTCGTATAGTTATGAAAATTTTGTGGCCGTTTCGTGACATAAATTAACAGAACAAATTATAAAGGTCCAACTAAAATTGTCATCATTTAAAGTATTTTTTTTATTTAGTAAAAAAGTTAACACAATAGAAAAAATTGTGAATGTTCAATCAAAAATTTCCATCATTTAAAATCAGTTTTATTTTTATAAAGCTAAAACAAATATTCAAAAACAAAGTTCGATGATTAATTTTGGGTCACCTTGTGCCTATCTGCTATGTTATTCTCTAATGGCTCCGTTACTTGAATTTAAAAATATGACTTTAATATTGGAGTAATAACAAAAAAATCAAAATATGATCGTTTGGACCTACTAGCTTAGTTTGCTAGTGAGTTTGCAACAAACTGGCAACATTAAAGAAAATTGAAAATAATTTGGCAACATTGTTTTCCCTTGAACAGATCCACGAGAGTCAACCACAAGACGTTTTGTTGTCGAATTCGTTAAAATAATCAATGAAATATATTAAATAAATTAATTGCTACACTTTTAAATTGTAAAAATGTGTAAAATGTCTTTGAGGTGGCATTTCATAATGTCCAACGACAGAATGTCTGTAGAGATTATTTCAGAAGAGAGTGTCTACGTACCGAATCGACCCAAAGCAGCAATTATTGGCCAAGGGCTGTCGCCCCGGTACGGTTTGCCGCTACAATAACAACATAAAGTTCATTGACATTTTTTCACTTTTAAAAGAGAATGTACATTGAATCGGTGTCACAGTCTTTACGGATGCAATTTTCAATTTTTTAAAGAGTTTTAAATGGGGAAATGTCCAAATATATTTCCAAATGAAGTTTTGTCGACAAAGTGCAAAACTGCACTTTACCAAGTATGCGCCTTACAAACGAATGCCACCTTCCTTCCCCCTTATAACCCAAATATAACTAAATTTCCACTGAAATCAACCCTCTAAGCTATCTCAAGTTTAGCCAAATAATAATCATTTATAGCATGGCCGGCCATCGCCGTGTATAAAAGCTTCTAGCTATTGACTGGCCAAATTTAGGACTCCGGCTTACAAAAAAAAATCAATAAAAACAATATGCAACATATCTGATGAATGCAAATGTCTATCATGTGTATATAAGAATTATCTCGCTGACAATCGGGCCAATCCATATATTTGATAAATATTTCAAATAAATCTAAAAACCCAGTGGAAGATACTTTAAAATCATGACGGTTTTTACACTGATCCAAAACCTGTGTACATGATCCATATTAGCCGATGTTTCAATATTGCTGCTTATTTTTAGAACAACTTCTGCCGGGCATTGTCCACCCGCCTCTAAAAAAAATTGAGTTTCACGCGTTTTTTAGCGATAAAGGCAACTCGCTAGCTAATCGAGACATAAAAATGCTTTTTTAGTTATTCAAACGAATACAGTATTATCTGTGATCTTTTAAGGGGACTAGCTTAGTTACCTAGTTAGTTTGCAATATGGTAATCTGGCAACATTGAACCAAATTGAGAGTAACGTGGCAGCATTGTTTCTCTTTGCATACACAAAGAGAATTGAACAACAATGGGGTTCAGCAGCGAATTCATCTTAAGCAGACGATAAAAAAATTATAAATTGTAATAAAAAAAAAAAACAATGATAAAAAAATCAAATTATTCAAATTAACACTTGCTTTGTAAAAATGTGTAAGTTTTCTTTGAACTATCATTTTTATTTGTTTCAAATTTCAATTCTCCGATCTTATGCAGATGTACCCAATTCGAATTTTCCGATTTAATCTCTTATTGTTCGATTATCTTTTCGGACACAAGACTAATAACATATGTTTTTTTATAGAGCAGGTTGGGAAAAGTTTAATTTTTTTGTTTAAAAAATAAGTATGGTAACTCGTACTCGTTTGTTCAGCGACTTGAGGTTAACTCCCTTGCTAACCAAGTTACTTTCATACAAATGCGAGTTGAGTAACCTTAGATGAACACAGATTTGTTCCTAATATTCTGTCATTATTACATATGCATTTGATTATCAACACCTTTGATCTCTGTACGATATTAAAAAATAGATTAAAAAATAGCAAAATAGATTGGAAATTCGCCAATATTTTAAAAAACTTTTCGATATTTTTAGGCTATGTGTACATTAAAAATTATAATCGTGATCGTTCATATTATTTTAAATCTTGCAAGAGTAAATCGGTCTTGATTGGCAACAGTATAATAATCTCGTTTAAATAACTTATGTAGCCCGAAAAAAATAGGTTTCTTCAGCTTAAGATGAGACCATCCAAAGAAGTGGAATAGATTCGAAAGTTGTAATCCGGAATTACTTCCAAATTGAATCTAATCCAATGATTTTTACACAGGCTTGTCATAAAAGGGATGGTCTTTTTTTATCAACTTTTATCAACTTGACATCGCTTCTAAAGAAGTGCTTTGGATTTTATTTTTTATAACTAAATCCATACTTCAAAGACCAACCACCAATTTTTTACACCAGTGCCTTTATTGGAAAGTTCAACCTATCCAATAAAATGATGATCAGTATATTTTTTACAGCCGATTTAAATTTACCTATAAATAGCCCACCCTAGATGTGATAAATATCGAGTATAAGACAATCCCAATTATACTAAGACTTTGTCTTCATTAGAAATTATATTCCCGATTTTCGTTGTATTGTGATTGAAATAATCACGGAAAATTTACTATCAACTGTCAAAAATATCATATTTATAAAGGGTGGTTCAACCATAATGCAAGATGTTAATTGTGTGTCACACCTTAAGTCAAGTTTTTTGCCCAACTTAATTTGACATTTCTTTGTTTTGACAAATTCACCCATGGAGAGGCACACAATTAAGCAGCGCCTTTAGTTTTTTAAAGCCTTTTACAAAATCTGGCGTTCAAATCAAAATGCATTTCGTACACTTCGTGATTTTTGGTTAGCATAATCGACCGAATGTGTCCACAACCGGATAAAGGTATGCCACAGAAGCCGTGATGGCTTACCTGTATCCTTCTTCAATAATAAAAATTTTAAGATAATTCTCTGAAAACTTTTTGTTTTATTTACAGTTAACATCGTGCGTTTAAGTTGGACCCCCTTTATCAAAATACAAAATATTTTACTTTGAAACTAAAATTCAAAGTCTATACAATAATTATTTATAATTTTGTTAAATTTACTTCTACTTACAGCACCCGATCCACCCTCAAATTTGTCCGTACAGGTGCGTAGCAGTAAAAATGCAATCATCCAATGGTCGCCACCCACGCAGGGCAACTACACAGCATTTATGATTAAAGTCCTGGGCCTGTCGGAAGCTTCCAGTTCGTACAATCGCGTATTTCACGTCAATGACTCAACATTCCAACACAGTGCTAAAGAGCTAACGCCCGGTGCCACATATCAGGTGCAGGCCTATACCATATACGATGGCAAGGAATCGGTTGCATACACCAGTCGTAATTTTACAACAAGTAAGTCACGCAACAGGGATAACAAGGACGATACCACTAAGCGACCGAATAAATGCTCCTATTATTGATTTACGATTATTTACCACATTTTTTGTTTCGTTTACATTGGCTTTTGGGGATGGTGGTTTTTCAAACCCAAAGGCTGTGCCATGTTTTCTATGTTTAATAATTTAAATAATTTTTTTGTTTTGGCGGTTTTCATTGTTTGGTTATTGGTTTTTGTTTATTGTACCTTTTGTTCCTTTCACTTTTTGTTTTAAGTGTGGTTTCTTTGTTTGTTTTTGTGGTGTGGAAATTGTAACTAATATTAATATAATAATAATTATTTAATAAAAAAAACAAATCTACTTTTCTCTCTAATATTATAATAATAAAAACTAATTCACACTCTAAATACGACAAACATAACTAAAGTACGGAGAACACGGCATAAAGATTTACTGGATATTAAGATCTTACGAGGTAAAAATAAAACACAATACTTCAAACGCTTTATATTTTAGAACTATTCCTATTCTTCTAACACTATTTAACTTTCTGTCTAATATGGAACTGCAAATAAATTAATATAATATATAATCTTTATAAATTGCATATTACAATTTCAATTAATGTTATCGTAAACAACCTAAAATTGCTATAGGATTTAAGATACATATATGGGCACATTTGTTCAATAATGAACGTTATTTAGAGTTATTTGCACAATTTACTATTCTATTGAATTCATTTTTCCATTTTGCCACTTATGCCAAATTGCATTTTTTATAGAGTTTGTATACTGAATGTTTATTCTTATTCTGATTTATTTGAACCACTAAATAATTGTTATCTGTATACACTTTGATTTCTTTATCGAAATAATAACTTTTTAATTAGCGTAGGAGACTCGACGATAGTTCTTACTTTATATTAATATATATTTTTAATGTTTTGAGTGTTTTATTGATTTAATTTTTGTTTATAATTTAAAGAATTTGTGTTTATAATTTAAAGAAGAATAATTTTCAAGTAACTATATATTTGTTTGTCTGTTTGTTCGGCCTTCTTCATGTAAATCAGCAATTAATAAGATAAGCTTGAGGCCATTTAATAATTACTGATTTTTGAGAAACTCCTGATTAATGAATATTAAAATTATTGGAGAAATGATTAAAAATTGTTCTTAAATAGAACAGGTGTTCAGGGAAATATTTAAATTTTATTCGAAACAACTGTAGGACAGCGATTACAAGATTTGGCTCTCGCATATGTGCGTTTTATGAAAGTGATGGTACACCAAAGATACACGTATTGAAATCTTTAAAATGGCTCTCCTGAACAAAACTGCTTTTTAACCTTAGGTCCCTTTCTATTTTGCGCGTCACATATATTTCTGGCCTAATAATGAATATGCGAATATTTATCATCAAAAATGGTATTATTGTTTTTCAAAGCATGATTTCTACACTTTTGCATGCGCTCAAACCCATTGTCGAAGCACTTTTTTCACTCCGATTGAGACACCTCTAAAACATTTTGAACGCTTCAACAGCACTTTTTTCTTGATTTTTTTCTTCATGTGCGGGAATTAAAATAAGTCATTGGCTGCCAAGTCAGGGCTGTTTAATTCGACGTTTTGGCCGGTCAAAAAGGCGCTGGCTTGAGCCGATGTGTGAGAGCTCGCATTGTCATGGTGCACAATGATTCGTCTTCTCTTGTTCGTTTTCGAATTTCTCCGAAGACTTTAGGCAAACAAATTGTGGTGTACCACTCAGAATTGACCTCCTACGTTGTTCAAGCGAAACAGTCGCCACATGACCAGTTTTGCCGAAGAAACAGGCGACCATTTGCTTCAAGGTGCTTCTTCCACGAACAACTTTCGTCGTCGGTCGATTCTGTTTTGTTTCGGGCTCATACGCATTGATCCATGATTCGTCACCTGTGACGATCTTATAAACGTCTTCTGAAGCACCGCAATCTTATTTTTTCAAAATTTCTTTGCACCAATCAATACGAGTCTTTTTGAGCGCTTGTCAAATTGTGCGCGATCCAACGTGATCAAACTTTTTTTACGGCCAGGTGTTCATGCAATATCGAATGTATGCTGATGGAAGAAATACCCAAGGATGCCTCTATCTCATGGTATGTCACATGACGATCTTGCATTATCAGTTCACACACGGCATTTATTTTCTCTGGCACAACGGCCGTTTTTGAACGACATTCGTCTTTGAGCGAGCATCGGCCACGATTGAATTCATTAAACCAGTTTTTCACAGTGCTATAGGATGGTGATTCATCGCCATACAAAGATTTAAGTTCGTCGATGCACTCTTGTCGTGATAATCCACGTCGAAAGTTGTGAAAAATTATCGCACTTAAATGTTCACGAGTTAATTCCATGTTTTTGCCAAATTGATTTTTTCAAGTCACTGTAAACAACACAAATTATGGTCGTACATCAAAACGTTCTGAGTACTTCTATGCTAAATAATGACAAACTTTCCAATGGAAATGTCAGATAGCGTCAGACAACAGCGTCCGAATGTTTAACATGATTCTAGCCGTGATAGCTTCAACCATGGTGCGCCATCGCACTGGAGTCATTACCAAGCGACGGCCAGCGCCCCTTAAGGCCAATCCCGCCGGTACCAATTCGAAGCGTGCTATATGGGGCGCCAGGCAATAGTAGAGTAATTTGAGTTTTGGCTTAGATTAGGTACTGGCGCATGGGTTGAAACGGTCCAAAACATTTGGGGATAGTTTGTCCAGGCCGATTTTAACGACGATTTTTACTTGTTTTTTTTTTTTTGTAAAAAAAGTTTCACTTTTTCCTGTTATTCAAGCTATTCTATTGTGGTTTCTTGCCTTTAGTTGTTTAATAATTATTAAAAATACCAGTTTTAAAGAAAATAGACCTTGGGTCAACCACTCTCTGTATGTACTTATATAATATTTATAAATTGTATTTGAGTTCGAAGTTATCATTTAAGCATTAGAGTATTACAAAGGGTATGATATTTTTAATACTTTTTCAATTATTTGTTTGCAATTTGTGTCTATAACAATTTAGCCATTATTCCATATTGTGTATATCAGACTGTATTCATTTTTCGTTCATAACCCAAAACCCATTGTTATTTTTCCAACTCAATTTAACTTTTATGTTGAAATTATTATATCCTCGTCGTTGTACTAACCATTTAACATCCAATAACACAATTATTGCAACGTATTACTGGGTTATGGAGTGAATGCATGCATCCCGTATTTGTGTGGAATGCTTGTTGCCCACTCGCGCATACTTCAATTGATTTGGAATTCGCCATCATCATGGCTGAACTCCATACTGCATATACATTTGTACTTACATACATACCTCCCTACATTTATCCTCTACTCAAGCGATGTTCTGGCCCTAGAGGGTATCACAGAAATATGCATTTGCAACATTTTCCTTTAATGCTCCTGTTTGTTTTTACTTCCCGCAAAAAATAAAACTCATATGATTTTCTCCCTTTTTCTCCTTTCTCCTCCTCTGTTTTTTTTTCTTTCATGCAAATTCATTGAACAACAAAAATTGTTTGTAATGCCTTCACATCATCATCTACCGAAAATGAAAAAAACATTCGACAATTTCATATTTTTTCGTGTATCCGTTTGTGCTCATATTCCACGTCCATGTTGCATAGAACCGAATACACCGGGTAAATTCATTGTATGGTTCCGTAATGAAACCACACTGCTGGTCCTTTGGCAGCCGCCGTATCCTGCCGGCATTTACACACATTACAAGGTCTCCATAGAACCGCCAGATGCGTTAGAGAGTGTTCTGTATGTGGAGAAGGAGGGTGAACCGCCAGGACCAGCTCAGGCCGCTTTTAAGGGTTTGGTGCCCGGTCGTGCTTACAATATATCGGTGCAGACAATGTCGGAGGATGAGATTTCGTTGCCCACCACCGCTCAGTATCGGACGGTGCCGCTGAGACCTTTGAATGTAACCTTTGACAAAGACTACATAACGTCCAATTCGTTTCGGGTGCTGTGGGAGGCTCCGAAGGGGGTCTCCGAGTTCGATAAGTATCAAGTATCGTTGGCCATTACAAGGCGGCAATCTACGGTGCCTCGTTCCGACGATGCTGTAGCCTATTTTGATTTTCGTGATATTCCTGAACCGGGCAAAACATTCAATCTTATCGTTAAGACCGTATCGGGCAAGGTAACCTCATGGCCCGCCACCGGCGATGTTACCTTACGGCCTTTGCCGGTCCGCAATCTACATGCCTTTAACGATGACAAGAGCAATACCATGATTATCACCTGGGAACCGGATCCAGCCTCCACCCAGGACGAATATCGCATTGTCTATCATGAATTGGAAACGTTTAATGGCGACACAAGTACTCTATCTACGGAGCGTACACGTTACAGCTTGGAAAGTTTATTGCCGGGACGTAACTATTCGGTGTCCGTGCAAGCGCTATCAAAGAAAATGGAGTCGAATGAGACAACCATCTTTGTGGTGACCAGGCCCTCGTCGCCCATCATCGAAGATTTGAAGAGTATCAAGATGGGCTTGAACATCAGCTGGAAGAGTGATGTCAACTCGAAACAGGAACAATATGAGGTGCTGTACTCACGCAACGGTACCTCGGAAGTGAGGACTGTCGATACCAAGGAATCACGTTTGGTCATTAAGAATCTTCATCCGGGCGCTGGCTACGAGGTCAAGGTGTTTGCTGTCAGCCATGGATTAAGAAGTGAACCTCATGCGTATTTCCAGGCTGTCTGTAAGTATTGCACTTATGACTAAACAAAACATTTGGAATATTTTTAATAAAATTTTCTTTTCTATTACAGATCCCAATCCTCCCCGCAATTTGACCATTGAAACGGTGCGCAGCAACTCCGTATTGGCCCACTGGTCACCACCAGAGAGCAGCGATTTCACGGAATACAATATACGTTATCGTACCGAAAGTGAACAACAATGGGTGCGTTTACCCAGTGTCCGTTCGACCGAGGCAGATATCACCGACATGACTAAGGGCGAGAAGTATACAATTCAAGTGAATAGTGTTAGTTTTGGTGTGGAGAGTCCTACTCCGCAAGAGGTTAATACCACGGTGCCACCGAATCCGGTATCGAATATAATACCTTTGGTTGATTCACGCAATATTACTTTGGAATGGCCTAAACCGGAAGGACGTGTGGAATCGTACATATTGAAATGGTGGCCCACGGATAATCCTTCAAAAACCCAGACGAAAAATGTTTCCGAAAATAAGTCGAGTAAGTAAAAAATCGTCTTAAATTTTGTTTTTCTAACTAACCATTATTTCCCTTTGCCCTTATAGCCGATGATATATCCACTGTTCGCGTTCTCATCGGAGATTTAATGCCCGGCGTCCAGTACAAATTCGATATACAAACTACTTCCTATGGCATATACTCGGGCACCACGCATCTATCTACGCGAACCATGCCTCTCATTCAATCCGAGGTGGTGGTGGTCAACGACAAACAAGAAGACGAACGTGATACCATAACCCTTTCCTACACACCCACACCTCAGTCGTCTTCGAAATTCGACATCTATCGCTTCTCTTTGGGCGATCCCGAAATCAAGGATAAGGAAAAGCTGGCCAATGACACGGATCGTAAAGTTACGTTCACCGGTTTGGTGCCAGGACGTTTGTACAACATCACCGTATGGACTGTGAGTGGCGGTGTATCTAGTCTACCCATACAGAGGCAAGATCGCCTGTTCCCCGAACCCATAACTCAGTTACATGCCACAAATATAACCGATACTGAGATTTCTCTAAAATGGGACATACCCAAGGGAGAATTCAATGACTTTGATGTGCAATACTTGACGGCAGACAATATTTTGGCCCAAAATATAACCACCAGGAATGAAATCTCTATTGCTGATTTGAAACCCCATCGTAACTATACATTCACGGTGGTTGTGCGCTCCGGCACCGAATCGTCGGTACTGAGAAGCAGCTCCCCACTATCGGCTAGTTTCAGCACCAATGAAGCGGTGCCCGGCAAAGTAGAACGGTTCCATCCCATCAATGTGGAGCCCAGTGAGGTGCTCTTTGAATGGCTGTTGCCTCAAAGTGAAGCGAATGGTGTCATTCGTCAATTCTCCATTACCTATATGAATGTGAACAATGGCTCGGATAGAAGAACGTTGGATTTCGATTCCACAGAGTCGACAGGTTCCATAAAGAATTTGAAACCGGGGGAAACGTATGTCTTTAAAATTCAAGCCAAGACTTCGATCGGATATGGACCAGAAAGAGAGTACAAACAGACTATGCCTATTTTGGCGCCGCCAAAGCCAGCTACCCAAGTAGTGCCCACAGAAGTTTATCGCAGTTCAGCGACCATACAGATACGATTCCGTAAAAACTACTTCTCTGATCAAAATGGACCGGTAAGATGCGATTTTTAAGCTGTTCTTCAAAAAAAAAAACAATGCTAAAGATACATTTATTTTCAAATAGGTTCGAATGTATACCATAATTGTGGCCGAGGATGATACCAAGAATGCTTCTGGTTTGGAAATGCCCAGCTGGCATGATGTACAATCGTATAGTGTTTGGTTGCCCTATCAGGCTGTGGAGCCGTATTATCCGTTTGAGAATCGTTCGGTGGAGGACTTTACCATTGGCACTGAGAACTGCGATAATCGCAAGAGCGGCTATTGCAATGGACCTCTGAAATCGGGAACCACATACCGGGTGAAGGTGCGCGCATTTACGGCCATCGATAAATTCACGGATACGGCTTACAGTTTCCCCATACAGACAGGTAAGTTGCGAGTTAAATGTAACCAAATTTCCCAGTAAACTTGTTGGAAAACTCTGCGAAGATAAAAAGCTCTTTTTTTCAATTAAAAAGTAAAAGCTTAAAAAAAGAAATTAAGGTTCTGTTTCGCAAAGGGAAAGTTCCTCCTCTAAAGACCTATATTTTATAAGAATTTCCAATTTAAAATTGTTTTTTAAAAATCATTTTATGTCTTGCCTTAACTTAAATTCTTTTTATAATAAAAAGACCTACTAACCTCTCCGGGTAAGTCACCTATTACTACTATAGATGAAGGCGTCAATATCAAATTCTACCCACATTATATGCTAACTAACTTGTTCGTTCTTTTCTTAATTCCGTCAACTCTAGATCAAGACAACACTTCCTTGATTGTTGCCGTTACCGTACCGCTAACCATAATTTTGATACTACTGGTTACCCTGGTCTTTTACAAGCGGCGACGCAACAATTGCCGCAAGACAACTAAAGACTCTCGGGCCAATGACAATATGTCTCTGCCCGACAGTGTCATCGAACAAAATCGTCCAGTGTCGATTAAAAATTTCGCCGAACACTATCGCATGATGTCGGCCGATTCTGATTTTCGCTTTAGCGAAGAGTTCGATGAACTCAAGCATGTGGGTCGAGATCAGCCGTGTACATTTGCCGATTTGCCCTGCAATCGTCCGAAAAATCGTTTTACAAACATTTTACCTTATGACCATTCACGCTTTAAACTGCAACCGGTTGATGACGATGAGGGCTCCGATTACATAAATGCCAACTATGTGCCGGGTCATAATAGTCCGCGTGAGTTTATAGTCACTCAGGGTCCCCTACATTCGACGCGGGATGATTTCTGGCGCATGAGCTGGGAGAGCAATTCGAGAGCTATTGTTATGCTGACAAGATGCTTCGAAAAAGGCCGCGAGAAATGTGATCAATATTGGCCAAACGATACCGTGCCAGTATTCTATGGTGATATTAAGGTGCAAATATTAAATGATAGTCATTATCCCGATTGGATTATGACGGAGTTTATGGTGTGCCGAGTAAGTATGCGGTGAAAATAGTTAACTTTTGTCTTCTGAATATCACTAACAATTTATTTTTCTGGTTTCCTCCTTTTCCTAATTTAGGGTAGTGAACAACGTATTGTTCGCCACTTCCACTTTACCACATGGCCGGATTTCGGTGTTCCAAATCCTCCTCAAACGTTGGTGCGCTTCGTTAGGGCTTTCCGCGATCGCATAGGTACAGATCAGCGGCCGATTGTGGTGCACTGTAGTGCCGGTGTGGGACGTTCGGGTACATTTATAACATTGGACCGTATTTTACAGCAAATAAATACATCCGATTTTGTGGATATCTTTGGCATTGTCTATGCCATGAGAAAAGGTATGTAGTCGAATGTAAATGCATTTGACTTCATTTAACTTTTTTTATATTTCTTTTTCAATAGAACGTGTTTGGATGGTCCAAACGGAGCAACAGTATATATGCATTCATCAATGTCTATTGGCTGTGTTAGAGGGTAAAGAGAATATTGTTGGCCCCCCACGTGAAATTCACGACAATGAAGGCTATGAAGGTAAGTTTTCGCGAATTTTTTTTTAAATATGTTTATTGTTCTTTATTTAAAATCAGATTGGTTATTGGTTTTTATTTTGAATTTTTGGTTCTAAGAATAATATGTAAAATTAAGGTTTAACATTTCGTTTCCGTCGAATATTGTTTTTTTTGTATAAAGTGTACGAGTATTTAAAATAATAGAACCCGAACTAAGAGATAAGCACTCAGTACAATGACAACTATAGTATTCATAAGTACGAATGTTGCTATTTATATTTCAGGTCCGGCAGTAAAAACACAATAATTTTTCATTGAAAATGGTTTTATTGTTTTTCAAAATATTTCCATTAAGATCAAGCACTTTTCCACTCCGATTGAGACACCTCCAAAACATGATTTTTTAACGCTTCATCACTTGCTTCGGGCGATGAAAAACGTTGACCACGCATTTTTATCTTGATGCTAGTGAATAAGAAGAAGTCATTGGGTGCCAAATCAGGGCAGTACGGTGGAGGGACCATCAATTCGACATATTGAGTGGTCAAATAGCTCATCGTTTCAGCTGATGTGTGAGAGCTCCCACCGCCTTCTTTTATTATCTTTCCTTATTTCTTCAAACACTGTCTTGCTTAATCAGTTCACGCACAGCATCGATGGTTTCTGGCAAAATAACCGAAGTTGGCGTCCGAGATTGAACTCTTGGTACCAGCGATTAACAGTGGTTTTTGATGGTGCTTCATCACCAAAAGTCGAAACAAGTTGATTTAAACACACTTGTCTCGATAACCCACGCCGAAAAAAAGGAATTGACAATTTATTCAAATTTCTGGTTTCACTTGAAAGGTTGAACTTTGACATTTAATAATGAAACACAATATCATTCATATGACTACCACAACTGGGTCGGCAGTATCTCATCCAATCAACCAAATTGTTCAGTACATTTGCGATTGTTCCGGATCGGATCTTTTCAATGACAACTCCGATTTTAAGTTTCCTTTTTATCCTTAATGACTCCCTACAGAAAATAACCTAAAGGACTCAATTTACAGTTCCGTGGCGGCCAATTGACATCACAATTTCGTCTGATTATTCGATTTTCAAAAACATGCGTAAAATATCGATGGTTGTGTTAGCTGCCAACAGTGTGTCATGTGGCCCCGTCTTGTTGGAACAAAATGTCGTCTATGCCATTCTCTTAGATTTTTGGAAACAAAGCTTCGTTGAGCATGGCACAGTAACGCTCACCGTTGACGATTACGGCGGCTTCTGGCTTATTTTCGAAGAGAAATGGCCCAATAATGCCGCCAGCACAAAATCCACACCAAACAGTGACTCTTTATAGATACATTGCCTTCTCCATAATCACCTGTGGGTTCTCTGAACCCCATATGCGACCATTTCGCTTATTGACACACCCACCGAGCTTCAACTAAAAACACGTTTTTCGGAAAAATTCTTAATCTCCCCTGCCAAACCATCTTCAGCCCATTGGGCGAAACAAAAACGCATCGGATAATGTTCCATTATTAAATGACAAAGTTCAACTTTTCCAGTAAAAACATAAATTTGAAAAAATTACCAGTACTTTTTTACAGCCAATTCAAATTTTAAATGGCCCACCCTACATACGTATGTATGTTCCTATCGACCTATCCACCTGTACATTTTTTATTTACTTTATACAAATTTGTTTGTAATCAGAATGATCTCTTTTCGTTTTTTTTTTTTGTTAAATATACTAATTATTATTTAACTCCCCAACGATGGACACCTTCTTAGAATGGACAAATTTCGGTTGACAGTCGCTTTACACTGTTGGAAGGTTTCAATGTATTTCTAAATTTCTTAATGAATGAAATTGTACCAAAAAACAGTACAATTGTACCTATATTTGCATTGCCAGGTTTAATCATTTCAATTATTTTACATTTGTTAAACAGCAACACAAAATGTAAAATGACATTTAGGAATTTTAACATTCGAAACTGTTAACTCAGAGGTGTTATTTCACATTTACAGAAGCACTGTTATGAGAATACAACAGAAACAGTCTCAAATGTATGCTATTTTTAGCATCACCGACCAGAGCCTTAAGTATGTTAAATAAAACATGTGTACAGCGAATGTTATCTACCATAGAGCACAGTATAGCGCATGTTAACAACAACAGCAAACACTTTGTGAAGCAAAACGTGTTTTCATGTTCCCCTTACCCTTCACGTTTGCTGTGAACGAACACATTACCCTTTAATTCATACACAGTATGGCCACACATTTTGTGGGCAAGTAGCTATGAGTGTGCTGTTATTTATAGCAACAACATTTTCTTTCGGTTCATGTTTTTACCCCTCCTCGACGACTACTCAAACCATAGTAGCACAGTGAATACGTTAGTTTGACGGTTTTGTAGAATTTGTTTTTCAATGTGTATAAATTTTCTTTGTTTTCACATTTTGCATACGAATTCTCATTGAGTTTGTTGAGCGTTTCATTGAAATACTTGACTTTGAGTGTGTTAAAGTTAAGACTATACTTCACAGGATCATTTCTGTAGTCAGTCTTCAATTACTTTCATTGCAAAATGAAAAATACCACACCCGCGATGAAGAGGTACATCGTTTTATCTGTAGCGTGAGGTTTTGAACTTTGTCTTTTATTTAACCAATTTATTGGTAATTGGGACAATGTTTCTTCGATGATCGCTCATTTAACGGATAAAACGACTTCTGAGTGGTGGTAAAAAAAACCTTTTAATTAAATAAATTTTAAACTAAAATTAAGGTAGCTCTAGTGGACATTGTGATGGGTTGGCCGCCTCGGAGCTGTGTATTCTATTCTGTAGGAAGCCGTTAAGGATAAATTTTACACAAAACATCCAGAGAAAATTGCAGCGGTAAAACTTGTCCATTGTTTCGACTAGAAACAATGAAAATGTGCTTCAAAATTTGGATTGATCAAATGAACATATGAATTCAATAAAATCAGTACTTTTTTACAGCCGATTTAAATTAGAAATAGTCAATATATAAATATGGGTTACAACTTTGTAAAGTGCAAGATGTTTTTGCAGATTTAAGAAACCGAACCAAAAAAATTATCACCTTTTCTTCTAGTTGTCTTGAAACTGGCTCTGTGATCCATTAAAAGTACATCGCTACGACGAAAGTGTGTTTAGCTAAAGCGAATATTAAAATAAATTTGTTGCGAATGCGAGCGAATCAAAATTCATTTTTGCGAGAGCGAATATTCCAAATTCGGTCTTTGGGAATACAAAAGCGAATAATTACTTTTTGTTTAATGAAAACAATTTATTTAGTTTCATTCGCACTGTCCGTGTTTTAAATTCAAGATATTTATTGAAGTTAAGATATTACACATAAGCCCTCTTTATTCATAAATGCTCACAATTAGCTAAAAAAAATGTTATAAAGAAAATTTGATATTTACACTTACCGTAAATTTAATATGAATTTGGCTCAAAATATTTATTGAAACGAAAAATATAAACATTCGTAAAATAAGTCACAGAAAATCAGTTCAGTTCTTTCAGTTTGTTCACCTGAAAAACATAAATAATAACATAAGTTAATGAGATTTTGCCAAGATAATTTTATATGAAATAATGCAAATGAACATCATTTTCAGGGAAATTAAAAAAATATATAATTGTTTGCAGTGTACCAGACACATTTTTACACGAACAGGTGTTTTAAGTACAAGCTTAAGAAAAAACATTTTTAAAATATAATTCACAAAAAAAAATAATTCTGAGACATAAGTTTTTTTAAATATTCAAAGCTTAGCCAACTTATATTTAACAAAAACAATCTTTGCTGCTTTTTCGCCATCCATTCAAGAATCCTTATTTTTCGAATAAAAAAGTGAACACTGAAATATTTTTTGGCGAATGCAAATATTCCAAAATGGTTTTTTTTCGAATGTCAAAGCGAATATTCTAAAATTTATTTTTTCGAATGCGAATGTTCAATATGATAAAAAAAAAAGTTCGCATATGCCAATTCGGGTTGTAACGAATCCCTATTTTTAATAAACAACATTGTCTCCCACCGTAATTTCTGTTGATTGGATTGTTTTTTCTTCAATTGCTGCTAATCCAAGTGGTCGCGTTGTTGAGTACCATCAACAAGCGCAGTAACAAAACTCTCGGTACCACCACCATCAACACTTTCGGCACAAACCACCTGAGACAAAATCGGTAACAACGAAAATAAATTTAGCTGTCCCAGAGAACAGGAAAACTTGAAGCCGGTGATTTTGAGGTTGTTTTTGAATATTGTATACAGCCTTAAGAGAAGAAGGGGCCAATCATGTGATCCATATTTTCATATGAACATTTTTTCACGATAATGGCAAAAACATGCAGAACTATCAAATCTTTGCAATTGGGCAACTCGTCGAATAAAAATTTGTGAGAAGTTCAGTAAAGTTTTTAGGCGTGAACGCCATACCCTACGACAATGGAATCAGTCATATTAATAATCAAGAGTATTTCATAGATTCCGTGACTCTTCCAACTTCCCTCATAGTGATATGAAATGCAACACTGCTCCCATCAAGTATCATCTGCTTATCTGTCAAATTTTGAGACAGTTACGTCATTTAGTTTACGTTAAACAGCTGTTCAAAACATACAACCTCGTGGATTTTGTTAAAAATGGAAAAAGTGAATTTCGAGTGCTCATTAAACATTATTTTTTGCGAAAAAAAACAGTCAATCAAACCAAGGAAAAGCTTGATAAATACCATGGGGACTCTGCACCATTGATTTCAACGTAAACAAAGGGGTTTACCAACTTCCGTTGTGGTCGCAAAAGTACTAATGACGCTGACACAGGACGAGGTCAATACACCCGAAAATGTCGAAACAATCCACGATATGGTGTTGGCCGATCGAAGAGTAAAAGTGCGAGAGATTGTTGATGCCATACACATTTCATGTGGCAGTGTGGTTTCGATTTTACATGGTCCGTTGGGTTTAAGAAGGCTGTCTGGAAGATGCGTGCCGCGATTACCATTTCATCAAGATAATTTACGGGTGCACACGGTGCCATCTCAATGGCAAAATTGCATTAATTCGGTTACGAATTGGTGCCCCATCCGCCATATACTCCGGATTTAGTCCCCAGTGAATATTTGCTATTTCCAAACCTAAAGAAATGGCTCGGTGGAAAGAGATTCAGCTCCAACAATGAAATTATTATTCAAAGAAGTGCCTATTTTATGGACCTTAAAAATTCTTTTTTGTAAGGGATGCAAAAATTGGAGCAACGTTGGACTAAGTGTATTGAGATAAAAAGAGATTATGTTGAAAAATATTTTTCTTTGCAAAAAAAACTGTTTTATTCGAAATGTCACGGAATTATTGATCTGCCCTCGTATATATTTATATTTTTTCTTGTGTGCATTTGTTCAGATTTCCATCACATACCGGATGTCTTCTTTACTAATTAAATTAGTTCAAATTTATACGGCAGGCATAGATATAGTCTATTAAAGTTAAATTTATTTTCGTGTTCAATGGACGACGATTTCGATAGTTTAAATTCTGCTTTAGCTAAAACTTAATCAAAAGCACCACTGAAAGACAGAGCCTGTGAGCACCATCATCATCACCGAATCATTAAATTTTGCACCAATTGCTTTAATCTTCCTTATCAATTTTTATACGATTAAAAACTTGAAGTATTTCCATATCAAAAAATTACATATTCGAATATCCTCATAATAATCATAATGTTGCTGCGATGTTAACGAAATTTTAAACCATATTTTTACATATTTACGTATTTATATTTTCATTTTTATTTTTAACAATCTGAAATACTATTTACTATATAAACCTTCTTTCATAAATCACTTTTGGTGTTGGGTTTCAATGCGTAACTAACAAAACACAAAAAACTATTTTTCTCATTTCTTCCCTGAAAAAAACATAATTTTTTTAAAACTGCTTCATTAAAAACAATTAAACAAAATCACACATAAATTTAATACATCACGCACGACACAAAAAATAATCAAATTTGCCAAATGCCGCCTATGAACGCTTTACAGGACACCAACCGCAATTTGACGAAAATGGTGAAATAATAGCAACCATAGAGGGACACAATGAAATGCACGACATGATACTGCAGCCGGAAGATGCCGAGGCCATAGATAATGAGAATGCCGGTGTCATTCACGATGATCAACAGCCGCTTACCGGCTTCGGGGGAGCTGCAGTGCATAGTGCATCCATGACATCGTTCGGCACATCTGGCCAGGCTTATACAAGCGAATCTTTGGATAGATGACATACGGCCAATCAGAACGATAACAACAATTCCGTAGTTATCGTTCTGGTTGATAATAAGCCCAGTTCGATGATCTGCAAGGAGGGCTCCATAGATGTCATCAGTATCGGAGGCGGCGGTGGGGGCAATACCACCAGCAGCAACAGTGCCAATTCACAGCAACAACTGAACGGCGTCGGCCTTGGTGGGGTGGGAGGTTCAACAGCAACCATAACAAATGGTCACAATACTTTACAGCATAGGCGTAAATCACAATTAATAACATTTAGTTCATCTTCCTGTGATATTAAGAATAGTCTTAGCCATGAATACATAATGGTCAACAACAATACCCCTAAAAATTCCTCCACCAGTGGAACGATCTGTCATATAAATGGCCGGGGCAGCATCGGCAGTAGTTCCCACATGGCTGGCCACAATACACGTCTCAGTTTCGCCGAGGAAGATATAATGATAATGCCTCATCACAATGTCCCGCAACAACAGCAGACGCAGCAACAAAATGGTTCCATATCCGGTTCGGGTTCAAATGGCAGTGGTTGTGGTTCTGTTGGCCATGCCAACGATCTCGAAGATGATGTCTTTCGCCGGCACTCACTGGAGGTTGATGAAGAGGCCCAAGATGCATTGTTTACTGAAGAATACGGTACACATATCGACACGAAATCGAGTAATGCCAATAACGACGATAGCGGCGGTGGCAGCTATGAAGATTCGCACGCCTTGCACAGCTCTTTAGGCGGCAGTAATCGCAATAGTTTGGAAAAGGATGACGACGACATCGAAGTGGATGTCATTAGCACCGATGCCAGTTGTTATGATCAATTGTTGGGCAGTAGTTGCAATACCCGGAACGATGACGACGAAATCGCCACGATTGTGGGTGATGGTGAAAATTATACGAAACTTTCGAAACATGCCATGAAGACGAGTTTGAATGGTGTCGGGTCGTATGGTGTGGTGAATGGTAGTAGTGGTGGTCTTGGTGAAACTGGTGGTGGTATAATATATGCCAATCCGTTTATGGGTTTGTAAAATATTCCATTATCCCTCTAATCTTATGATTTTGTGTTGTATTTAGAATCGAACAATTTTATGTTTTTACTAAAGTTTTTCAATTTGCATGTATTTTTTTTGGATTTCTATATAATTTTGAAAACGTGTTTAAATTTCTTCTGCGTAAATCGGTAATAAAAGCGATAACTCGAATGAAATGTGGGTACTACCAGTCTAAAAATTTCTTCTGAGAAAATCGTTAATAAAAGCGATAACTCGAATGAAATATTAGCAATATCTCATTTGACGCCTATTAGAAGTCTAAGGCTCATCCTGTCCAATTCCATTAGTTCGTTCGTTTTTACAATATCTAGCCATGACCAGAATAAAGTACACAATATTCTAGTGACCTAATTCTGGTATATTCGTCTTAAAAATTTGAAAAGAACTATGTGTTGGTAGGTATACCGTATAATTGGTCGCAAGGCTTTACCTTTCAAGTCATAATGAAATGAAGTAAAGTTATTGCAATTTCAGTTCATTTCCACAGGTCCTCTCGTTGTTTGCATTTTGACAATTAAAATGGAATTGAGTGTTTCTAAAATTAAAAATAGTTTTACAAATTTGTAAAACAAAGATTTCCCATTAATAGTATTGATATTTTGAACAAATATTTATAACTTTTTTCTGTGATTTTTTTAGATTTTCCTTTTAATGTGAAAATATGTCAAATTCCATATAAAAAAATAAAAATTTATTTTAAAATTAAAATGTATTTTAAATACAATTTAAAATATAATGTTCATGTCTATTATTTCACATAAAAAAATCGTTTTCTCATAAAATAAATGCAAACCCGCATTTGAAAACATTTTTAAACCAATATGCTTTTCGTGTGGACGCACGTAGTACCAGGCTTTAAGAAAACCCTTTTTCCATCTGGTCCAAAATGTACAATCCCAAACGAATTATGACTTTAAGCCTGCATTAATTTCAGGATCTCAGATCATTTCGATTTTCACAGACATACGGATGGACGCACATAACTCGATCGCTCTAGAATTTCACAACGATCAAATAATATTCCATTTAAAATCTATCTAAACGCCATTGTCAACTCTTTGCATTAGTAATTTATTAACACAGTTTCCGAACTGCTCTTTTGGAAACTAAATGTCTTTTTTCTTATCTCGTTTGGTTTTTGAGATACGATGATGCTTTTGTGATCGTTGACTTTAATTGATCCATATTCAAAAATATTGCATTTAGATCAGCATTACAATATGAAAAACAAAAATAAGTTTGTTGTGTTATTTTAATCCATTTAACTTAATTTAACTTAATTCAGGAATTTTTTATGTATACTTATACAATACATAAACCGAAACCTTCTATTTTTCATTTAATATTTTTAAGAATAGCCAACTGTAAATATATGCCAGACCATATTGCAAAATGTTGACAAATTCTAATCTTTTTAATTTAGAAGCGATCACTGTGATTCTTGTATCGGTTTATCCGTATCAAAATTCAAAGTCCTTACATGGTCGAAGGTAAACGTGGTATTGTGAATATAATGCTAGGTTAACACGAGGCTACCGTTGCTGCAATACAGCCATGTTGAAGCAATCGTTGCTTCTTAAGTAGCTCAAGTCGGGTGGGACCTTTTTATGGTATATATTAGAGTTTCGGTAGGTAAATAATAGGTTCTTCGATACGTTTCATGCGAAATATTAGTAAGAGCGGATTAAATTAGAGGCTGTTAGAGCGTCACTAGTATTGCTGTTTGCAAAATTCTTGCTATCACTAGATCTTCTAGAGCTAGAGAATCAAAACATGGAACTAATTTGAAAAGTATTGCTGTTTGCGAAAATCTTGCTATATCAGATCTAGATCTTCTAGAGCTAAAGAATCAAAACATGGAACTAATTTGAAAAGTTTCAGTAGTCTTTCTTTGGCTTAGACCTACACAATTTGAATAGTTTCGTTTAGATCGGTTTATATTGGCAAACTGCACTTATAATTCAACGATAGATGAACCTAGGGATGTATCGAATCATATAGTAATTCTACGACGATCGATAAAATGAGTGGGGGTCTAAATGCTTTTTTTAAATGTGTTGTTAATACATTTTGGGCGATTTAACTTTTTAAATTTAATAGGCTGTAAAAAAAATTTCTGATAATTTCTGGTTTTATTGGAAAGATTGAACTTTGTCATTTAATAATAGAAAACCATCCGATGCGTTTTCGTTTTGCCCAATGGGCTAAAGATTGTTTGGCTGAGGATAAAGAAGTTTTCCGACACGATTTGTCGGTGAAGCTCATTTTCATCTCGGTAGCTATTTCAATAAGCAAAATTGCCGCATATGGGGTGCACAGAACCCACACGTGACTATTGAGAAGCCAATGCATCCACAACTAATCTCAGTTTGGTGTGGATTTCGGGCTGGCGTTATCATTGGGCCGTTTTTCTTCGAAAATTAGAAAGCAGTCGCCATTACCGTCAACGGTGAGCGTTACCGCGTCATGCTCAACGAGTTCTTGTTTCAAAAAATTTCAAGACAATGACATGGATGACATTTGGTTTCCACAAGATGGGGCCACATATCACACAGCCAACGCAACCATCGATCTCCTCGGAACTGTAATTTGAACCCTTTGGATTTGTGAGGGAAGCTATTAAGGATAAATGTTATACAAAGCATCCAGAGACAAGGCTTTGAAACATGAAATCGAAATTACCATTGAAGAGATTCGACCCGAAACAATCGAAAATGTAATGAAAAATTGGGTTGATTGGGTGAGGTACTGCCAAGTCAATTTTTATGGACAAATTTTAACCTTTCCAATAAAAACAGAACTTTTAAAAAATTACCAGTCCTTTTTTTACAGCCGATTCAAATTTAAAATGTTAAATCGCCCACCCTGTATCATCATTATGTTATAGGAACTTCCTCAACAGTGTCGTGTTAGTTGTAAATATCAAAATATCTTTATTTTGTAAGTCACTTCACGGCGATAGTATTTTGAAGTGAAGATTTTCCATCGACTTCAGTAAATCCGAATTAGTTTTAAAACATATCGTAAATCGTGGGCCATTTTTTTGAAATGTGAAAAAAATAATTCATTTTTTCTTCAAAATGCTTGCAAAACTCATGGCGTATTAAAAAAGTTGTGCCAAGATTGCTCTAAATTTTAATTTTCTTTAAAAACACTTGTATATTTTCAGACCTAAACATGTTTGAGAGAATCTGATAATTCGGAACAGTAAGAACAAAGACACTTTTTATTCCAAAAGAGAACATGAGTAGATAAACCAACCTTAAATTTTGTTCTGACTCCTTCCTAGTCTACACAGGGATTAAAACCATGCGCAGTAAATTAGAATTAAAGACAACTCAAATGTACCACAGTAAATGGTTGTACTTATGTGCTCCATATCCATGGACATTTTGATCGGCCTAGTGCAAAAGGACTAAAACAAAATAATGAATAAGCGGCAAAAATGCAATTGTCAGTTTCTACAAAATCTGCTAGGTATAATTTCTCTCTGTTTTTTTGAAATTCTCTTGAGATTTTACATAAAAAACTAGGCACTACACGCAACAACAATAGATAAATTCAAGAAGTTCTATCGGTGCATTCGGACACAAATTGATTTTCAACGTAAATTGCGTCTCGAATAGCAGAGAATGGAAAATGAAACGAAACAGCATGACAGCGACGTTTTGAATTCAAATGATTTCATTTAAAATTCAAAAACAATTTTCTGGATATTAAATAGAATATTTTGAGTTTCAAGTGGAACCTTCTTGATTTGGTGTCTTTTGAACTTCAAATGGAATATTCTTAATTTCAAAAAAAAAAATTCCGAATTTCAAAAAAAAATCTGAATACCAAATGGAATATTTTGCAGTTCAAATAAAATCCTTTGAATTTTAATTGGTGTCTTTTGAATTTAAAAAAGATTTTTCTTAATTTTAAATGATGTTTTTTTCACCGAATTTCAATTGTTAAATTACAACTCAAGACGTTTTAGTGTGCTTGTTAAAGCGAGCGACTAACAGAAATCTAAGCCAGGTTTAAAGTCTATCAAGAAGATCTGACATTGTTGCAATTCAAACTGCGTTTCCAAAAGCATAATATAGAGTTAGGATCAAAACAGCATGAGAGCGACGATTTGAATTTAAAATTGAAAAGCAGTTTTCAGGATATTAATTGGAATATTCTAAGTTTCAAGTGGAATCATTTTCATTTGGTATCTTTTAAACTTTTTATGGAATATTCTTTATTTCAAATATTATTTTCTGAATTTCAATTGAAATTATCTAAATGTCTTTTGAATTTTAAATGGAATTTTCTAAACTTCAATTGATGTTTTACGAATTTCAATTGATATTTTTCGAAATTACAACTCAAAATGGTTTAGTGTGCTAGGTAATGCAAGCGACTAACAGAAAACTGAGACAGCAACACAATAGAAAATTTAAAAATTCTATCATTCTATTCAGACAAAAATTGATTTCCAACTTCAATGGCGTTTCCAATATCAGAATGAGGCATTTGGATCAAAATATCACGTGAGCGACGACTTAAATTATTTTATTTAAAATTGATAAGCAATTTTCAGGATATTAAATGGAATCATTTTCATCTTTTAAATTTTATATGGAATATTCTTAATTTCAAATAATATTTTCTGAATTTCAAATGAAATTTTCTTAATTCCAAATGGAATTTTCTGTATTTCAAATATAACCTTAACATTTCAAATATAAGTATAATCCTTACGTTTACCAATTGATATGTTAAGGACTATATTTGAAATGAGTCTTTTGAATTTTAAATGAAATTTTCTGAGTTTCAATTGATGTTTTTCGAATTTCAATTGGTTTTTTTTGAATTTCAATTGATATTTTTCTTAATTACAACTCAAAACGGTTTTAATGAGCTAGGTAATGTGAGCAACTAACAGAAAATTGAGACAGATTTAAAGTCTATCAAGAAGATCTGACGGGGTTTTTTACCTCAAAAATTCCAATGACTATTATATTGATTTAAGAAAATTTCCTGATAATTGTTTAATGCGATGTTAAGGGATATTAATTTGATGTTTTCGAAAAGTTATAAATTTGCCCTCAATGTGAATTTGAAATATGTATTTCGTAACTTTGTATTAACCTATTAAGATGTGATTTACTAATGGAACAAGAGCTTAAAAATACGCTTTCTAACTAATAACTTTAGTAAATGTATTTCAAAAAATTTGCCTAATATATTTTATTTTTCTATTACTTATTAACAATTTGTGCTACCTGTCCATACTAACAGTTTTTAAAAATTTTATTTTTAATATCAAGGCATCTAATTCAACTATTTTAAAAATTATACTCACATTTATTAATTGGGGTTTCCTCTTTTCGTTTACAGATGATGAAGGTATCGCAGAATCCGGTATGTAAAACATCCGAATTGTACTGCAGGACATACAACCAATGCCTCTCCTCCAATGCTTCCCCCAACACCACCTTCCCATCTCCCAACGCAAGCTGTGTCTGTCCCTCACCTGTTAAGAATATGATATCATATAAAAAAATATATATATACATATACATACATACTTGACAACTTCTGATATTAGATATACATACTACTTACAATAAACTTACATACATATAACAAGAAAAAAGCCACATAAACAAAACAAAGAAACAACAACATTAAAACAAAAATTGTATTTAATGATATTTAGAAGGAAATCCCCCCCCATGAGAACCTAACTCGAAATATGACAACAAATTGTGAAACTCATCATTATTAAGGAATCTCTCGCCAATAAGAACAAATTTAACAAAAACAAAAAGAATAAAAACATGAAAAAACTACAACAACAAATATAAACAATGTATTTTTTAGATAACAAGAAAAACAAGGACACTTAATTAAACTATTTTACATTAAATGTATACAACAAGAAACATAAAACAAAAATAAGAAAACATTATATATATAAATATTTAAAATAAAAGAAATGTAATTTTAATTTATAAGTTTAAAACAAAACGAAATCATACATATTATAGCAATTAAACAAAACAAAACATAAATCAGAAACTAAGGAATATTGAATGCACTCAAATATGGAAAGCCTGTCCCTAAATCAGAAACTCCAAACACACAATGAAAACTAAATTGAAAGTGAAAATGTGTAGAACGCCTGATGTCTGTTATATGATATTATCTTTTTAGTAAATGCATTTCGGGCGAACTTTTATTTTTTCTAACCTTATTTTATACTCAAAATCAACTGACTCAATACCATCATTCATAACTCGACCCGAAAACTCACTCAGAATTATGGAAAGTCATCAAGTGGTCAATTATATTTGATCGTTAATTTTTCTGTGTTTGTCAAAAATTTTAGAAAATCATAAATAATATTTAGTACATTTTCAAACAACAATAAGGATGGTAGTCATGTTGAGTTCAACTAGAATCCATTTTACGAAAAAGCCAGCAATTAAGAAGAATTGTTTATTTCGAATAATAATATTTGGAAAATGAAATTCTTTTTTTTTTTGAGTTCTCTAAATATCAAAAAAAAAAGAGTTATTATATTCGAATTGATGTGATGTGTTCCGAGAATTTTTAAATCCGCACATTTTTTAGATTAGCATTTTATATCAATTAGTGTGCAACATTCCGAGAGAACCCACACATCTCAAAATGTGCGGAAATAAGTAATTTCTAAGAAGCAATATTTCAATTATTTTTTAGCACAGACGAGAATCAATGATAAAAGGAAATCGGTTTTCTATTTTGTAAAATTTCATTAATTAAAAGCTAATGTAAACAATATTTTTACTAATTTGAACTTAAAACATTTTAAATTTTAACGTTGTAGTAATTTTTAATGGATATGTGCTACTAAAGGAAATAATACATTTTTAATCCGATTCACAAGGGTTCATGTGGTCGATTTAAAAACGCAATATTTTTCACCAATTATGGCAAATTTGTTTACATTCGAGCAAAATCGAAATGCAGGACATAGGCTTTCAAGTTTCTTTGAAGACTTTTAAAGTTTCTTTGCTTTTTTTAACGAAAAATAACGAGTACTTTTTACGCTCAGTTAAAAATTTGTTTCACAATGGCATTGCTGCGGAAAACAGAAGTGAAAGTAAAAACGTCCAAACAAATAATCAATAAAATAATATTTTACTAACAATTTAATTGGTCAACCCTAACAAGAAAGTCATCATAAAACCCCGCATGTACAATAACATAAAATTGTTTTCAAATATCTAAAAAGTTTTTATTTAAAAGAAATGTTTTGAATATGTGTGCGAATTTAAAAACGTTTGTTATGCAAAATTTAAAAAATAAATTGAAGAGAAATGATTTAACAGTCTTAGTCAAATTAATCCGACAGATGAATCCGCTAGGCGTTTTTCTCCCATAAATTCTAAATATTCCAAATAAGCGGACTCAACCCTAACAAAAAAGTCATCTTAAAATCCCGCATGTACAATAACATAAAATTGTTTTCAAACATCTAAAAAGTTTTTATTTAATAAAAAAATGTTTTGGATATGTGTACGAATTAAAAGCCGTTTGTTTTGCAAAATTTAAAAAATATGCCGAAGAGAAAGTTTTTAGCGGTCTTAGTCGGACCGATTAAAACGAATCCGCTTAGCGCTTTACACCCTTAAATTCTAAATATTCCAAGTAAACGGATCAAAATCCATATAAGTATTCAAAATACTTTTATAAAATAAATAAAAGTTCAGGTATTTTGACAACTATATAAAATTATCATCTTAGTGATGTATTTTATGGATTTTACGCTTGTTAAAAAACTTGGCGTTTTTGAGTCGACATCACTTGAACAGCAATTTGGTATTCTATAACGAGGACGTTAAATTATCGATAATTTGAATAAAACAGAAACCGCAGCACTAATTAATATATGAGTTAGCAGATTATGGAGTATTGTATATTTGAGGATTTTTTTTTATTTCTACCAAATTTTAATTGAAATGCTGTAAAAATGAAACTAAACTAAATAATAGTAGTCGTGTTTTATTCGACAACCGCCAAAACGATTATTTCAAATCATTATCAAAAATCATAAAACTTTTTTAGTAACTGAAAATAAGTTTTTTAAAAAATTTAAAAAAATATTCACTAATTGATGAAAATACGTTAAGCGAGCTTTAAAGAAATTAAGCGACCCTCTTAAAGCATATCGTGAAGAACTCTTTCGTTCAAATTTTAAATTTTTGCAACACTATGTTCGTCGCATTTATCCAACATATTTTTAGTAAATAAACACCTTTTCGATTTGTTGATAACTTATAAACGGTTTTTTCAACTTTTCAATAAAACACTACTAAAATTAGTCCATGCTCGAAATTAACATGTGATTTTTAGAGCAGTTTTAGCAGATCTAAATAACTGATTTTCTTTCAGTTCAAGTTCAATCTTTAGACTAAAAACAGAACAAAGGGCAGATTTTCGAATGCCCGACGCATTGTTTTCCAGGCATTTAAAGAAGATTTTTTCGAATTAAAAACTCCGTCGGTTATTTCGAAATGCGTTTAGAACTTATCAAAGAGCATGTACCGAGAACCCCGTTTTTGAAACCCTTTTTTTCTTTTCATACGAATACCATTTTTCTGCGATTTCTTGTGACTGTTTTTTTTTTAAATATTTAGTTTGTCATTTTTGTATTATGATTCTTGTAGATTTATATTTCATACTTATTTATTGTTTAAAATTTAAAATTTAAATAAAATCAAATCTTTCGAAATAATGCATAACTCTGGTCAATTACGAAATCAGTAGTACGAAAATGAAATCCTAATCCAGAACGAAAAGTGTTCTATTTATTTTGTTAAAAATAATATAATTTAAAAGTTGTGTTTTCTACGAATCTTTGATAATAAGTAAAAGCTCCCCTGACATTTAGTTTAACAAAAAAATTTAATTTTGTTTTCTTAAAAAATTGTAAATAAAAAACAAATTGCAGGCGTTTACTACGTAAGACTAGGGTCTAAAATAAATAAAATACAGCGCACTGGTTCAACAAAAGAATATAAACTCAAATATTTTTAAATTTTAGTAGAGTCAAAAACCTGTTTGAAGTACTTTAAAACATAGAGATTAACACGTCGTTTTCTTGGAAAAATGAGTTGAGTGGATAGAAAAGTAGTTAATGTTTTATTTTAACAATGTCCACTGTTTCTTATAAAAGTAGAATTTGAAAATTTTGAATTTATACCCTTTTGTTGGATAAGTGTATGTATATTTTTTTATATTTTGTTGAAGAACCAAGAACTACTGGATGATTGCTAATAGGCTTGTTTGATTGATGCTCAGTTATGATGGGTGTAAAAGGCCGTTAAAGTGATACCTTTAAATAGTTGCAAAGAACTTTAGACATTACCTTGCACACATAAACTAATTGATCCTACACATCAATAACAGTTCATTTTAAAAATTTGGAATTTTTAGAACGCAAGTAGTATTTGCTATTATTTTTTTAAGAAAATTTTAAAGTTGTCAAAACGAAACGGTGATATTTTTTGTGAAATCATGTAAATTTATCGCCCTTACTATTACTTCAGAGAGTTGTCAACCAAACGCTGTCAATTTCACCTTTAAATAGTTGAAGAACTGTAGACATTTCCTTGTACACATTAACAAATTGATTCTAAACATCATTAACCGGTTATTTTAAAAATTTGGAATTTTTAAAAAGCAGGTTATTGAAGAATTATTTGCTCTTATTTTTTTAAGAAAAATTTAAAGTTTTCAAAACGAAACGATGATATTATTTGTACAATCATGTAAATTTATCGCCCTTAATATTACTTCAGCGAGTTGTCAAGCAAACACTGTCCATTTCACAACCATTAAAGCTTAATAAACAAATATTCCTTTCAAGAGTCGAGTCCCAACACCATGAATTTTAAAGTATTGAAATGTTTTTGTTCAAAAAAAAATAATTATTTTCAATAAAAAGACAATTAACCACGGCCGTGTTAAATTTACCTGTAGTGTAAAAATTCGGTTAAAACGCCGCTAAGTCAACAATTTCAAATCATTATTGAGAACCTAAATTTTATTAATTCGTTTAAAGTAAATTGATTCATAGGCATATATTCATTTCAAGAGTCGAGTCATAAATTTAAAATTTTATTCTTAAAAAAAAACTATTAGTTATTTTTATTAACACTGACAAACCCACTTTATGCGTTTTCTAAAATTATTTTTTTTATTTTAAAGTAAAATAACTAGAATTTTTTATTTTTTTAAATTTCTGTTTCGTATATCCGAAATATTTTATTTTTTTCTTTTATTTTATTGACATTATTGTAATTTGCAAAGCCTTCAAGCTAATGCATAAAGAAATATAAATATGTACTAATTCACATTTCTAATAACTAATAAAACGTTGAAGATTTTTGATAACAATTTAAAGATATTGAATAAGCGGGTTTTTGAACAAACTTTTTCGTTTGTTAAATAAAATATGCATTATGTCAAGAGTATCTATAACAAAAACTATTCATGAAATAATTTTATTGGAACGATATACAGACAAACAGTGTACAGGCATTTTTTTGACATTATTAGCATTTAGTTACATGCAACTGCGTATAAATAATGCAAAAATGCAAAATTATATTACATTTTCGTTCGACAAATATTAGCCATCCCTGACCGTCTCCATTGAGTGCATTCATTCTCCCTTAGGATTAGAAAGACAACTATCTACACCTTTTTTTAGATGCAATTGTTTTATATGTATATACATACATACAAAAATAAGAGTCCCCGAGAACATAAAGAAAATATTATGTTTTATTTGCTAAAAAAAAAAATAAATATATTGTATTATTATTATTTTGTTTTGAAAACTAAGCTTGTGTATGACGGTAATTGTATGTAAATTAAAAAAAAACCCAAAATTTTAAATCATAAAAAATGCATTAATTTAAAAAAAGAACAATTGTAATTGTTAATATGCATAGTAACTCTTTGACTACTACAAAAACGAAGCAAATGTATTTTATTTAATTATTTTCATTTCCGTTTTCCCTTTGTTTTATATGTAAAAAAGAATAACTTTTGTTTGTTTTGTCTTTTAATTTTTATTGTATTATTTTCTACGTCCATTCAAAAAGAAAAAAAAACCAATTGTAAATTTTTATTGCGCATTTTTTTATTTTTTAATAAATAAAAATTAAAAAAAAATACATCACACATCTATGAAAAAAACTTAATTGATATTCTTTTTTTATTTCTTTGTGACTAGACAATATTTAAAGAAATAGAATGCATGCATACACGCAATTAGATAAGCACTCCAGAGGGCTATATTCTTGGTTTGCAGGATGGATCTTATATATTTTCTTGTTCCACCAAGGGGCAACCCCCACCAAAATTTTAAATTGTTGTATATGTAATGCCAAAAAATGTTTGCTTAAGCATACAGCATTTTTAAACTTTGAGGGCAATATTCGAATCGATATTCATACTGTGAAAAGCTTAATATTCATATTTTTTTATACAAATGTTTTTTTTTTAAACTTTTGCAATTTTTTATGAATAAGAGAGTGAAAGTCACATTGAATAGAGATGACTTTTTAATTTTTAAAATAATTAAAGTCGATATTGTGTGAATTGTTGGCCCTTTAATATTTGTGACGCGCAAAATGGAAGAACCTAAGAATAAAAACCAGTTTTGTTCTGGAGAGCCATTTTAAAGCTTTAAATACGTGTATCTTTGGTGTACCATCACTTTCATAAAACGCGCATATCTCTGGGAGGGAACACTTTTGGGGCATGGGATCGGTCTCATTCGATGCTCAGATGTTGTCCACATCAAAAAAAAAATTGAAAACTGATTTTTTTACCCTTAGGTCCCTTTCTCTATGCGCTGTCACATATGTTGGTTTATCCTTTGGCATGGAGTAATTAATAAAAAAAAACCAGTGCTTTTATATTTATTTGTACCAGATATTTCGTCAAACTTCGGGGATATCAAAATTAATTAATTAAAAGTTCTCTACGAAAGATTTTGTCAACTGACAAATTGGACTTTAAATTTAATTTTAGTATCCCTTAGAAGATGACGAACGATGTCGAAATATCGGGAACAAAAAATACTAAGCTGTAGTGTACTGCAATTAGCTTATCGCCCTAATGGCTTTTTAATTACAGAAAATAAATAAATACAACTTTTTTATTAAGGACTTAAAGACAAAAAAAAATTGGGTTCTCAAAGTAGAAGCAAAACTTGTTGTATTTACCAAATCAAGTGTTGCCAGGTAAATAAGCCATACTTTTCTTTAAAGATTCAGGGCTTATGAAAAATAAATCAAATGAATAGGTTACTACGAATGATTTAGATTCAGAGCTTATAAAAAATAAATCCAAATTAGTAGGTTACTACGAATGATTTTATATTCTCTTACATATGGTGGTAAAAATATGGACCCTTTTATTCGAATGTCTTAAAAAGGGGTTCATTTTCATTTATTTTTAGCTCACGATTTTCTTCTAAGTATTAGTGAGGTAACGAATGCAGCAGCAATACATGAATTATGTTAATGGGAAAACAGCAAATAAAAGGACCTCGAGCTATGAAGTAGAAGAGTTTAGAATATCGAGGATGGGTGGTATAGTACTCATATTAGAAAGGGGAGCCAAATATGAAGGTGTACTTTTGTACAGCAAGCTCTCAATGAAATGAAATACGAAAGAAAAAGTAAAAAAAAATAATACGAGGACTGCTATATATATTTTTGGCCAAATAATGAAAATGCAAATATTTATCATCAAAAATGATTTTATAGTTTTTCAAAGTATTCTCCAGCATGATTTATACACTTTTGCAAGCGCTCAAACCAATTGTCGAAGCACTTTTTCCACTCCGATTGAGACACCTCCAAAACATGGTTTTGAACGCTTTAAAATCATCTTCTGGCGACGAAAATCGTTGTCTACGCATTTTTTTCTTAAATTATATAAATTATATTAAAATCATTAACACTGTTATACAACAGCTGTTTTATGGTGTAACATCGACGAAGTTGAGAAATGTCCCTATTTACACGAGGCAACGTTAGTTGCGTCAATTTCTACGATTCCCTTTTGAACTTGCCTCTTGTGTTTATACAAGGCAATTCGGTTGCGGCAATTTTTGTTTTTATTCGTTCTGATTTGTGTGTGAAAAAATACAAAAATAATCTGCAGCCAACTTCAGGCTACGAAAAACACAAACAGTATTTTTTGAATAAAGAAGAAGAAGTAATTATTATTTTTTTTAAACAAAGTCTCAACCTAAACAAAGAAAAGCCACTGGTCTTTGGAAAATACACGCCTCCGTCTGGAGTTTAAGCAAGGTTGGACTTCATTTGGGCTATACGAGTATAAAATATATCACCCTATAATGTATCCTGCAAAGCGGCAGGACTTCAAATTGGAAAGGGCATGTCAAGGGATAAACCAACATGGCCAATCATGGGTAGAAATGCTAATGAGTCTCTTATAATGCGCAATGCTTAATTTGAGCACAATAGGATTTAATTTGTGACTTCAAGAGCGGCAGATTCTCATTCTATGGGTATGGAGACTATTCGAAAGCATACTTAGATTGATATGGGTCAATACCTTGTATCACAGTGTGGTGTTGGTTATAAAAAGACAACACATTGAAACATTTGTATAATGTTTCAAATAAGCTCCAAAAATGCCGCGGTTGTATCACGGTACTTAAGATGTACCTTACAAGTATAGGGTGATCCATCCAGAGGTATATTTTCAAAACAAAAAAAATATAACAATTCAAATCAAGTGTGGAATCTTTATTGGTAATTTGAATGTTGGCAACTGTATTATGGAAATGAGGGTTCCGTGAGAAACTGGAAGATACGCTGTTTCGACCAATTTCGTTTGATGATGAGGCCCATTTCTGGCTCAACGGCAAACGGCTGACATACCAGTTACGATTCAGGTTTTGGAAGTCAACATTACGCGTGTCAGTAAAGCCATACCGGTCGAAATGCTCGAACGTCTCATCCAAAATTGGACCCTCAGAATGGAAACCCTGAGTCTTATTTGCGGCCAACATTTAAAGGAAATTATATTCAAAAGATAAATAAATAAAATTACCAATAAAGATTCCACACTTGATTTGAATTTTTATATTTTTTTCTGCAAAAATACCTCTAGATGGATCCCCCTTTACAATTGTTCCAACTTCTACATCCCTGCTATGAGTCATTGTTTGTCAGCTTTTGCACAGATGCATTATGCGTATTGTGATCCATTTTATGCATACGGCTTTATTTTTCACTATATGTTTTAATCGGATTGTGTGGTCCTAGCTAAAAACTAGCAGCTGTTGAATTTTGAAACACCGTTGTAATTATCTTTTTATCGATTTCCTAGCCTTCCCATTTACCAATTATCTTACAGCATCCTCGCTATAAAGGATCATCAGAATTCAATAAAAATAGAAAACGAAATCACAATTTGTGTTATTTAAACATTTTACGCGATAACGTAATAACCATATACGAGTACAGAAACCATCTTTTGATGAAGACAAGAAGCATAAATGCAATGGTGTAATTTGTTCCCTAATATTAATCTGTTAATATCAATTTATATTCTCTCAATATTAATTTGTCTCCAAGTACCAATTTTATTTTCTAATTTGAATTTCCGTTCTCAATTTAATTAGTATTTTCTCAATTTCAATTGGAAATGGTGTAGTGATTTATGTATGTCGTATTTCGACAACCGTCACCTGGAGCAATGCCTACTGTGCATGCAGGAACTCCAAAGGAAAAAGACGGAAGAAAGTTATATCGATCTACGTCTTGTAGTTTTGTGCAAAAAGGGGAAAGAATTACCATTTATGCCCGGAGGATTTAAAAGCCTAAAGAAGCCATTAGGTAGTATCTAAGATAGTAAAAAGCTAGACTATATTCTTGGCCTATGCTGGGTGGCAGGCCATGCGACGGGGAATAAATAAGGTAGTCGATGGGGAAAAACTGAGGTAGGCTGGGATCAGCGATGAAGATAGAGTAGGCAGACAGGTTGGTAAAACTTCCAATTAGCTATTTCTTAAGGACACAGAAAGGAAATTTTATGAAACGGGTTTTCCAGAAATGGAAGCTAGAATGGGGTTCACTGTGGCGAGCGCCATTTAGCTAATGCTAGATTTTGCATGTATAATCGAATTTATGGGACTTAACAGGAGAAGCCTTAGACTTACAACTAGGGTCATAACGGGTCACTCTTTAGTTGAGTTGATTGATGACCTCCAGATAGGACAAAATACAAATTATTATCTTTCGAATAAAAATGGAAGAATTTGGTTGCGGAATCCAGAGGCGAAAGGCAGGTCCAAAAGAGATGAAATACACGAGTGTCGTTATTTTCACCCTGTGGCTGAATTTAATGATGGGGCACAAGCGGCTCCAAAAACGATCATCTACACATATGGAAGCTGGATAAAGACAAACAATGAAATGTCCTTATCTCCTTACATATGCACTCATTTGTAAGTTTTTTCAAATTATGAAATGGAGTGTACTTAAACAAATGGAATATCCTCACGTCTACAAATATGGCATTATCCCATCCAAGAAAGTGAAAAAGATCCGAAAACTGTGATCAGGAAGTACTCCCGAGTTGGAACGAATCCATGGATTTATACGACGGATGGTATTTTTTAACAACTTAGCTTCTGAAAAAGTGCTTTGGATTCTATTTTTCATAACAAGGCATCGGAACTTTCTACTAGTACATATATGCAAAAACCCGTTTTATACATGCACTTATCCATGCACTATATAATCGAAAAATATGCAGCAAAAATAAAAAACTATGCGCAGAAAAAATCGGAATATGTGCATTAAAAATAGAAAATTAAAATAAAATAAACGCTGCAACAGGTTTTCAGTTATTCGAACAACAACTATTTGATCGGAATTACTAAGATGTTTTACTGAAGTAAATAAAATCGATTTCAAATTGTTTTTAAATAGCCAAGGTGTACCTGAATCGATCTGGAGTACGCTAAAATGTTGATAGCGTCATGACTTTTTTTAAGAATTAAAAATCTTAATATTCCCTGAAAAATCGAAATGAAAAAATGAACAATAATCAAAACAAAAGAAATTTTGTTGTTTCTTCTTTTTTAAGGAAGACTTAACAGCCAGACGATCTCAATACTAATTTAAAACGTGAATCTTTTCTAAATTCAGAGTTAAAATAAGAGCTTTATGATTTCAAAGAACTTTGTTGATGTTTGACAAAATATTCTTAATAGATTGCATTTTAATATTATTTGTTTTTTAATGATCAAAGACCCTACAAATATAAACAAAATAACGATAAAAAATTTTTTGCGAAATGTGCATTTCAACATTTTCTTTTACAAAAATATGCAGATAACATAAATCTTTACATAATTATGTACCAAAAAACCAATGGGTTATTGTTGCTATCGACAACAAAAATGCATTTGCTTAGAATTCAGATCCCCATTCATTACTTTTTCTGTATATTAAAAGCCGATTTGTGAGGACAAAAATTTGTCGATTTTGAGCCATCGATTTTAAGATAGCTTTTGGCATGAGAGAAAAAAACTCCACTACGACATATAAAAAAAAAACATTTTCGAGGCGCACAATTGGTAATAAAAAGGAGGTAATAAAAAAATCTTTTTTTTAAGTATTACCTTTCCAAGGTGACATACAATACATATAACATACGAGCGCGTGAGAAAAGAAATACGACTGATTTGATTCTCTCAGTCGTATTTCTATTCTCACGAGCTCATATTTTATAATGTATTGTATGGGGCAATGTATATTTGTATGTCATCTTGGAAAGCTAATATTAAAAAAATATATATTTTTATTAATTTAAAAAACCTTAATAATAAAAGTTGAGAAAAAGTCAAAAATTTGAAAACCGCAATTTTAGTCACATTGAGTGAGACAAGGTAATCTCTTGCTGCCCTCAGAACGGACACAAGCGACGATTTCTTCTCAGCTTTCATCACTATCGAAAATGTATTCCAATTCCATCAAGGTAATCTCTTGCTGTACTAAGCTCTCCAAACGGATACAAGCGACGATTTCTCCTCTGCTTCATCCATATCGAAATTTATTGTGAAGCCGCGCATTTAGAAGAAATTTACTAACTATTATTCTTAAAGGAGTTTTTTGTAAAATTCGTTAAATTTAATTAAATTCTCGTTTATTAAAATTTTCCCTTTCCCTAAACAACTCAGTTCACACAATGTACATACATTTCGCACATTTACTTACTATAACTTACAATGTTCAATTTGTTAAAAAAATACCGCTCAGTGTTCAAATCGAACTTCTGCACAAGTAATTCATCGTTTTCTCTTCTAAAGTACTGGGGTTATTAAGCAAACAATTTTTTAGATATACCGATACAGTAAGTAACGGATATAAGAACATATCTTATAGGAAAAATCACATAAAAGATTTTTTGCAAAACACCGTTTAATTAATTTAATTGTTTAATTGATTATATTTAATCCATCTAGAGGTATTTTTTCAGAATAAACAAATATAACAATTCAAATCAAGTGTGGAGTCTTTATTGGTAATTTGAAAGGACATTTTTTGGATTCAATAAACAAAATTGCCGCCGCATTTGGGCTGAAGAGCAACAAGAAGAGGTTCAAGGGGTGCCATCATACCCAAAGAAAACCATGGTTTGGTGCGGTTTATAAGCTGGTGGAATCATCAGTGCATTTTATTTTCAAAAATGATGATGGCCGGAACGTAACCGTGAATGGTGCTCGCTATCGCGCCATGATATCGATCTTTATGCTACCTAAAATTGAAGCCCGTAATCTTGACAACACTTGGTTTCAACAGGACGGTGCCACTTGCAGCTCAAACAATGGATCTATTGAGAGGTCATTTCGAAAGACAGCTATGTTAACGTTTTGGACAGGTGAGTTGGTCGCCTAGATCGAGTGATATCACACCTTTCGACATTTTTCTTTGGGGTTACGTAAAGTCCAAAGTCTTTGCTGACAAACCAGCTACGATTCAGGTTTTGGAAGCCAACATTACGCGTGTCATTAAAACTATACCGGTCGAAATGCTCGAACGAGTCATCCAAAATTGGACCCTCAGAATGAAAACCCTAAGGCGTAGTTGCGGCCAACATTTGAAGGAAAAAAAATTGAAGGAAAAAAATAAATGCCATAAAATGTCCTTTCAAATTACCAATAAAAATTCCACACTTGATTTGAATTTTTATATTTTTTTTTTGTTCTAAATAAATACCTCTAGATAGACCACCCTATAAAATAAGAATATAAGAAAGAAACTTGTGACAGTTTATAGAATATAAGAAAGAAACTTGTGACAATTTCTTATATCCGCCATTTACAGTAATTAAAAATGTTTGTATTAATAATCTTGTTGTGAACAGGGTAATTTGACAACATGAGATTTTTAATCATTTTTGCTTGGACATGGGGTCTTAGGTATATAAGTAAAGGTATACAGAAAAAGGAAAACAAAAATAGTAATAAAGAAATTCTTGTGATTCTTCAATGAATTTTTAAAAAACTATTAATGTTGGTATTTGATCATAGTTGACCTTATTTAATTTATTTATATTTTTTTCTAAATTGTCGGGTTCGAGGTCATGCACAAAATAAAAAGATGGTGATTTCTTTAATTTATTTTGTTTATTATATTTGATTTCAAATATTTCGATTGCCTTCGACGATCATCCTCAGGGAATAAAAAATGTAACTAACAAAAAAGTAAACCGGTACGCTTGAAGATTATTAAAACAATTAAAATTTGTACTAAAAAAAAACAAACAATATTTCTGCAAAGTTAAAAATTAATTGAAATGTTTGTTTTTTCGTGCCCCAAAGCAAAGGCTTAAACACTCCGACTACACAGCCATAATTGCATAATTTTGCGCTATATATTAATATAATATTAAATTACTACAAATTTAATTATTTAAAACATTTTCGAAATTAGTGAATGAATTAAACTGTTGCTAGACGGCACGAGCATTCATCGCAGGTTCCCTATAAGTGAGTCTGTTATTCTTGTGAAAATTCCAAACCATAAACATCGATGCAAACGAAATGAAGAATTTAACCGATTCGTGTGGCCTACAGACCAAATAAAGAATCGGTACAACTTTTGTTTGACTTTTTTGAAAATGCAATACTTTACGTTTCCACGCCTTTAAAGACAACGAATAAAATTTTTCAGAATTTACACGTGTCCGGGGTTATATAATACAAAATAAGTGTAGAAATTAAATTCGGCCGGGTCGAAACTTATACACCCTCCATAATCTATTACGGTTCATAGAACCTCTTATATTAAGCTAATAATACACCTTCTAATCGCCAATCAAGGAAACATTCAAATGACTAAGACACGTTCTTTTGTTTTATCATGATCTTACACAGGTATGACAATATTCGGATCAAGAGTAAGATACTTTTACAATTATGTAAAACAATTGGTCCCAACATCAAAAATACCATCTACTATTACCATAACGTTATTAGTTCATTGGATATAACCTTTAAGAGCTTAAGAGCGGTGTCTCATTTAAACATAATATAATCTGCAAAAATTTCTTTGCCATTAATTTTGTTTAGAGATTTTTCAATGTTTATTTCATATTAGTGACCACAAGGGATCCGAATTTTATGCAAATGCATATTTGTTGTCGTCAGTCTTAAAGTAAATTTAAGTTAATTTCTTTGCGAATCAGTTTTGCAAAAATATTTCATTGATTTGTTAGTGCATATTTTACCGAAAATTAATTTTTTGCATGTTTTGGTAAAGAATTAAAATGTGTACATATTTTGTTTAAATATTAGGTTTAAATGTATATTTTGCTCATATTTGAGTCCCACATAAAAAAACAACGTCATTTAAAGTAAAATAAAAAAAGTTTCAACCAAAAATTAACGCAATTTTATATTAAATTAATTTCAAATCGCAACTTTCGTTTACAAATTCAAATTATGGGTTTAAACGAGAATCAAATTAAAGAATAAAATAGGGTTTATGCATTAGCCACGTAAATAAAAATAATAATTAAAGCTGTTAAAAATTTTAATTTACGACGTTAGAAGTAACAATGTTTTACAACAAATTTGGATTCTAGAAGAGTGTGCAAAATGTAAATGTTTTCGATATTAGTTTGGGTGCTGAAAAAATAAAATGCTAAGACTAGCTTTCTTCCCTTAAAAATGGCACCTACTTCTTCCGCCAGTGCTGTATTTCCTTTCTCAACGCGTAAGATTTTTCCGAGACCAAATAAGTAAAGACTTTTTACTGCTTAAATGAAAACCGGTAAAAACTTCGTTAGGACTGACCACTGTTCGTGCACAAAAAAATATTATTTGTAATGCAAATACTCTAAAAAGCGTACTTTTTACCAAGTTACCTTTTGTTTGTTTAAGGGAAACTTATTTTCTGCCTAAGGCGATTTTCTCCTTTTAAAATTCCAAACAGCTTATGACCATTAGCCATCATTATATACAATTTTAAAATCCTAGGTTGATTCGTTTGACCGCAATAGTGCACTTAACAGACACACGGACGGACGGACATGGCTAGTCTTATAATTATAGGACGACCAATAACATAATTTTCTTTATAGGGTCTCCGAAAAATATTTCGTGGTGTTTCAAACGAAATGACAAATTTAGTATGCCATCCACTCTTCGGTGGAGGGTTTTAAAAAAATATTTTTCGAAGATTAAGTTTTTTTCGATCACGCATTTGATCATCAATTAACCAATGATGCTGTAATAATTTATATTCTTGTAATTTAAATTAAAAAAAGTCCTTTTCGTTGTTTTTTGAATTATCACTTGATCTCAACAAACATTTTTTGGCATATTTATTATTTTTATTCCATATTTCTAGATTTTTTTCTCATATTATATTTATTTTTTATTTGTAGTTCTTATTTTTGGTTTTTTTGGGCATATTTTATTTTTTATGGCATATTTTTGATTTTGTAGTGCATATTTAAGCACAAAAACGCTTTTTTTCATTGCATATAATTCCGATCCCTAATGATCGGTTATTTTCGATTTGTGAAGTTTTGAAAAGAAAGTATTATGCGCCATATTTAAGCTTCATATTTCCTTTTTCATGAACTTAATTAGACTCTCAAGAATTTTAATTTAATCGGTAAATGCAAAATAACGTTATATTGGAGTTAAAAACTCCTATAGTAGATACAGTGTTTGTCGTTTGCTCTTCTTCATCAAAATATTTCTAACTAATGTATTAATTTTTTGAGTCGAATATCAATTAATTTATTGGATCCATTATCTTTGGAGTTGTCAGGCTTTTTTCAAAACCACATAAACACCAGGTAACATTTACAGATACAATTTTTAACGCTTTCTCTTCTTTTACCAAAATATTTTTTACTTATATATTAATTTTTTGAGTCAAATATCAACTACTTTATCGGATCTATTAACCTTGGAGTTGTCATGCTTTTTTCGAAACCACATAAACGCCAGATAACATTTATAGTATACTTTTTGACTGAATAGACCAATAATTATTTAGGTTAAAAATAATTACTACCACCACCCACTACTGTCTGAATTAGGACAATTCAATTTGACTAACTTTAAATTTTACACAATGGTGCCAAAATCTCTAATTTACAATGTACATGTAATTTCTATACAAACAGATATTATCGTTCTTAAGTCCCGCTTTTAAAACCCAGATGATGTTAGTTTTAGATTTTAATCTAGTAGGGCCGTTAACAAAGAAATTTGACATAGTATGTATAATTTTGTCTACTCTGGGTAAGTGAAAATTATTTTTCAACGGCTGCTAAAGTCTTAATGAAAAATAAATACCAAAACCGGGTTCTTAATCAATAAACAATTTAGTTTTAGTTTGAGTCCTTTGAAATTATATAACGCAATAAGTTTTTTATACTTATAGTAAAATTTTTTTATAATTAAAAATAAACTATTTAGTTATAATTATTAATCTTCACTTAGATATTTATGTACGTTGTGAATTCGGAATATCTTAATCTAGTGCGAACTTACAGACATACTAACGTATTAACTAAATATTAATATGAATTTATAATAATTTTATGGTGAATATTTTCATTGTATGTATTTGTATTGAATTTGTATTTAATCAGTAATATTTGTATGTTAGTTTTCAAAACTATTGTAATCATATTTAAACTATGTATCTGAAAAAATAAAAAAATATATAAACTCACCCACAGACTTTAAATTTGTAAAAAGTACAGGCTGCATCGGCCGGGAATCGAACCCGGGCCGCCCGCGTGGCAGGCGAGCATTCTACCACTGAACCACCGATGCTTATAACGGTATTTGCTTACAATGCCATTGGATCTTGCAGTCGAGTAATATAAGATCGTGCTGAGTTCAAAATGTATCATTAATAGATTATGAGAAGTGATGATCATGAACACACCAAAGAATGCTGCATCTCACTTTGGTACAGTAATTTGGACACTAACAAGTAGCGGTGGTGGCCAATTGATAAACAATTTCTGTGAGATGACTTTTTACTAAATTTGTTCCTACACAGCATCAAGCCTTGCTACGCTTAAAAGGCATTTAGCGTTTTTCTTGCTGGACCTTAGCTCAGATATATTGAAACCAAGCTTCAGTGATGCATGGTCGAACACTTGTGGTTTGTGTTCGCAATTTTCCTTTTTGACATAACCGCTAAGCCAAAAGTAGGGCTCGACCGAAAATTTGATTTTTAGCCGGCATTTGTTGCAACATTGATTTATGGTCGCCCGGCTAGCACAACCCTTTACGAATGTAGGCTAAGATCCAACTGCAAATAAGCCGTTATCATTTTGTTGCTGCATTTCGTCTTCGAAACTGCCGATAAGAAGGCAATGATTTCAATAATTATTTCCTCAGCTAAATGCATTTGTGGGTAATTTTTTAACAGCTTCTGAAATTAAATAATTGAAAAAACAATCATTAGTTAGCCGTTATCATATAATCTGGCGATCTTTGTAAAATTTGTCATAAAGTCCAAATTTGTTGTAGTTCGAATAACATATTTTATGTGTAACATCGTTTTCTCGATATTTTACGATCATCTCGCATACAAAAATTCTACTATGAAATATAAAAAATGCAGAACGTGATCTCATGTGATCAAAAGTTAGAACCAGTTTTCCTAAGTAATCTCCAAATTATTCTTGGAATAATTTTGTGTTTATTTCCAATTTAGCAAGAAACAGTCTGCGAGGGCTTATATATAAATATCTGGCCTTATAATGAAAATGCGAATATTTATCATCAAAAATGGTTTGATTGTTTTTTAAAGTATTCTCCAGCATGATTTATACACTTTTGCATGCGTTCAAACCAATTGTTGAAGTACTTTTTCCACTCCGATTGAGACACCTCCAAAACATGATTTTTAAACGCTTTAACAGCATCTTCTGGTGACGAAAAGCGTTGGCCACGCATTTTTTTCTTGATGTGCGGGAATAAATTGAAGTAATTGGCTGCCAAGTCAGGGCTGTACGGCGGATAACCCATCAATTTGACGTTTTGGCCGGTCAAAAAGGCGGTGGTTTCAGCCGATGTGTTAGAGCTCGCATTGTCATGGTGCATAATGATTCGTCTTCTCTTGTTCGTTTTTCGAATTTCTCCGAAGACTTCAGGCAAACAAATTGTGGTGTACCACTCAGAATTGATCTACGTTGCTAAAGCGGAACAGTCGCCACAAGACCAGTTTTGCCGAAGAAACAGGCGACCATTTGCTTCTAAGTGCTTCATTCACGTACAACTTTCGTTGGATTTAGCTCGTTTTCGAAGACCCACACGGTCGATTGCTGTTTTGTTTCGGGCTCATACGCATAGATCCATGATTCGTCACCTATGACGTTCTTATAATCGTCGTTTGCACCAATCCACACGAGCCTTTTTTGAGCGATTGTCATATTGTGCAGGATCCAACGAGAACAAACCTCTTTTACGGCCAGGTGTTCATGCAATATCGAATGTATGCTGGTGGAAGAAATGCACAACTCTGTTCGAACACCGAATTGTTTTTTATGACGAACCAAAATATACATAAGTACGAGTACTTTATTAATAGTTCGAGGAGATGGAATGACTACAATTAAGAGAAAAGAATGTTGTTGTGGAATGTTGTTTCAACATTATAATGAATTAACCACCACTACAAAATTATTAAATTAAAAATACTGTAACTAAAAAATAAATTAACAATTGATTCGAAGAAGCAAACATTTACTTTTTTTAATAAAACTGCAACAAAATAAATGAAAAAAAAGAATTGCATCGGCCGGGAATCGAACCCGGGCCGCCCGCGTGGCAGGCGAGCATTCTACCACTGAACCACCGATGCTTGTACGAAAAATGTGGCAAAGTTTTCACATATACTTGAATGCACACAGTACAATTTGATAGATGAAACAATGCTTAAGAAACAGTTGATATGGGTAGTTTTGCATCAAGTCGAACAGGGCGTTGGTGGTGTAATGGTCAGCATAGTTGCCTTCCAAGCAGTTGATCCGGGTTCGATTCCCGGCCAACGCACATTACTTTTTTTCATACGAATCAAAAGGCGTTTCTTTCTACTGGCAGTAAGTATAAATTTACAACCAAAATTAAAAAATCCGGCTACATATGTGACAGCGCATAGAGAAAGGGACCTAAGGATACAAAAATAATGTTCACTTTTTTTTTGATGTGGACAACATCTGAGCATCGAATGAGACCGATCCCATGCCCCAAAAGTGTTCCCTCCCAGAGATATGTGCGTTTTATGAAAGTGATGGTACACCAAAGATACACGTATTTAAATCTTTAAAATGGCTCTCCTGAACAAAACTGGTTTTAACAAACTGGTGCGCGTTTTATGAAAGTGATGTACACCAAAGATTCACGTATTTAAATCTTTAAAATGGCTCTCTATTTAAATCTTTAAAATGGCTCTCCTGAACAAAACTGGTTTTACCCTTAGGTCCCTTTCTATTTTGCGCGTCACATATAATACAGTGTGTTTAGACAAAATTAATTTATCATAGTTATAATTTTCGTATTTTTTTTAACATTCACTTCATTATTCGTATGCTGATTAATGTAAGCGTTTAACAGGGATACAAACCGAAATGAATTTGATGAACATAATCGATGCATCGAAATCATTTTTTTACAGGAATCGCATCTGTAATCATGTTACGTATTATTTTAGACATGTACGAGGGTTGCTATATGTGACGCGCAAAATAGAAAGGGACCTAAGGGTAAAACCAGTTTTGTTCAGGAGAGCCATTTTAAAGATTTAAATAGAGAGCCATTTTAAAGATTTAAATACGTGTATCTTTGGTGTGCCATCACTTTCATAAAACGCGCATATCTCTGGGAGGGAAAACTTTTGGGGCATGGGATCGGTCTCATTCGATGCTCAGATGTTGTCCACATCAAAAATAAAGTGAAAATTGATTTGTTTACCCTTAGGTCCCTTTCTCTATGCGCTGTCACATATATATTTTTTTGGCCTAGGCAACACTAAGTGTCGCCTGGCGCAATCTGACATTTCCATTGGGAAGTTTGACATTTTTTAGCATAACGTACTCAGAACTTTTTGACGTACGACCATCATTTTTGTTGTTTACAGTGCCTTAAAAAATCAATTTGGCAAAAAATAATGGAATTAACTTGTGAACATTTTCGTGCGATGATTTTTCACAACTTTACACGTGGATTATCACAACAAGAGTACATCGATGAACTTAAATATCTGTATGGCGATGAAGCACCATCCTATAGCAGTGTAAAAGACTGGTTTAATGAATTCAATTGTGGCTGACGCTCGCTCAAAGACGAAGGTCGTCCATAACAGCCGTTGTGTCAGAGAACATTGATGCCGTGCGTAAACTCATAATTCAAAATCGTCACGTGACATACTGTGAGATAGAGGCATCCTGAGGCATTTCTGGCACCAGCATACATTCGATTTTGCATGAACACCAGGCCGTAAAAAAGGTTTGTTCTTGTTGGATCCCTCACAATTTTTCAATAGCTCATAAAAAAGGCTCGTGTCGATTGGTGCAAAGAAACTTTGAAAAAATACGATAGCGGTGCTTCAAAAGACCATAAGATCGTCACAGGTGACGAATCATGGCTGAGCCCGAAACAAAACCGCAATCGACCGTGTGGGTCTTCGAAAACGAGCCAAATCCAACGAAAGTTGTACGTGGAAGAAGCACTTCGAGCGCAAATGGTCGCCTGTTTCTTCGGCAAAACTGGTCATGTGGCTACTGTTCCGCTTGAGCAACGTAGGACGGCCAATTCTGAGTGGTACACAACAATCGTAATGGGTATAAAAGGTTTTTCCATACTAAAATTATGAATTGTTGGCTATTTTACATTTGAAGCGAAATTACTCCGCCTTAAAGTAACAACAAATCTTGAAATAATACACCACCTAGATTCTTTCTTGATTGGGTCCAAAGGTCGCTTACGCGATAACTTCACACCCTTGTACAGAAATATGAAATATATTTTGTTTACAGAAAACCATATATACCAGTTTGATTTAAATAATTAACATTTTTGGGAAGAAAGTTATTCAAGAATAACCTTCAGCGGGTTTTAGCGAGTTCGGTAACTACTCGCTTATAGTATTTCTTTAATAACTTTTTTTCTACAAATTTTTAAATCAAACGGTTTATGATGCATAAAGCCCATCAGTTCTTGTATTAAAAAAATAAAAAATAAAAAGAATCTTGTACAGTTTAGAAGTTATCGCCTACCGACCACTTACTCGTTCGATAAGCGAGTACCAATAGAACATGTCTAATACCTCGTAACTACAAGAAAATTTTATAAAAAAAAATATCCAAAAAGCGAGCTGCATCGGCCGGGAATCGAACCCGGGCCGCCCGCGTGGCAGGCGAGCATTCTACCACTGAACCACCGATGCTTGTGAAAATGAAGCTGATTTACTTTCTTATATACTAAAGTAATACTTTGTGAACTCTCAATTCTACAACTTTGCAAACCGAATGCCACAGTCACTAATGTTGTTTACAGACTGACGATAACAGTTCAATGTTACATGTAGCAGAACAGCAAATACCTAGTTTAAGTTAACAGCCCGTGTTACCAAGCATCGGTGGTTCAGTGGTAGAATGCTCGCCTGCCACGCGGGCGGCCCGGGTTCGATTCCCGGCCGATGCAACTCTTTTTTTAAATTTTTTATTTATCTCTTGATTTATTCCTTTGACGAATATCGACAAAATTAACGACAACGGTAACCGTGATCAGGGCCAATATATATGAATTTGGAATCCAATCACGATAGAAATCAGCTAGATAGTATATAGTTTCCAATATGTATGTACTTATTTTGGGTGCCCGGTGTCAACAATTTTTGCTCATCATTCGTCGACCGTTCCATTTTATGGGTTGAATTTCTTTGACCGGAATTAGTTTATCGGATATCTACGTAGATTTGGCTAGTTTTATAGAATTCTATTTCATATACAGGGTGGGCCAAAAGATAACTTGGGGTCTAAGACTTCAATAACTTTCTCGTTTATATTTTTTTTCAGATTATATAAATAACACTTGGAGAATAAATAATGGAGAGATTCACAACTGAACAAAGAAACAGAATAATAGAATTTTATTATTTAAATCAGCGATCAATTATTTTAACGCAAAGTGATGAGTGATGAAGCTCATTTTCATTGGAATGGTTTTGTTAATAAGCAGAACTGTATGTTCTGGGGTCCTGAAAATCCAAGAGCCATTCGCCAACGCCAATTGCACCCCATTTAGGTGTACGGTATGGTGTGGGATCACATGTGCAAATATCATTGGGCCTTACTACTTCGAGAATGAAAATGGAAGTGCTGTAACCGTAAATGGAGAGCGGTATCGGTTTATGATAGAACATTTTTAGCGCCCTGCTCTTAAAAACAGACCTGAGATGTGGTTTCAGCAGTACGGAGCCACTGCCCACAATGCATGGGACATAATGGCACTTTTAAGTCATATTTTTGGAGAGCGAATACACGCAATTTACAGAAATTCGGAAATTATTTGGCCAACGAGATCGCCTGATTTTTTAGCACCCGACTATTTTCTTTGGGGTTATGACGGGGTCATTTAAGCCAATTAATTTTTCATACTTAGTGTAAAAAATTTACATTTTGTATATTATATAATCTGAGAAAAAAAATGAAAAAATTAATAAACGAAAAAGTTATTAAAGTTTTAATCCCATGGTAACATTTGGTCCAAATATTTCCGAGTGAAGAAGTGCATTTGACAAACTTGCATTCGTTGAGACTGTAAAATAAGGTGTTTTTAAGGTACATGAGAACTATCGAACATCAATTGAAATTGACTGTTTGGTGTGGTTTCATCGGCCCTTATTTCTTTTGAAATGAGAATAGTGCTGCCATTACGTCGGCGAGCGCTATCGGGCCATTCTGAATTTTTGTTTTCAAAAATTAGTTAGCCAAACATCAACGACATTTTATTTCAACAAGCCAACGCAACTTGCAATACAGAGCGCTTTGCAATCGATTTAAAGCCAAATCAATTTGGTGACAACTTTATTTCCAGAAGTGATCCTGTTCACTGCCCCTCGTTCGTGCGATTGAACACTGTCGGATTATCTTTTATGGGGCTACGTTAAGTCATTGTTTTACTACCATTGACGCCATACGGGCAGATTTATTGAAAAAAGTAATCAAAAATTTGACTGATCGTATGGACCATTTTACTTGTAGCTACAACGGGCAAAAGAGGGAAATCATATTAAAAGTAAAAATATCATGAAGTTGTTTAGCTCTTAGAAAAACACCCTTTACATACAGTATTGGACAAAACGTTTGAAAGCATATGAAACGTTTAAGAGCATATGAGCTATTTTGTCAAAAAAATGTAATATTTCGTTTCGCAGTTTTTTTTTTGTTATAATGCCACATTATTCTTAAGTTTAAAAATTATTAAAGGAGAAATACAGTATTCCAAAAAATAAAAATTAAGGACAACAGAAATAATTCGGTCAAGCTTAACGAATGCTTATGGTGAACGATTTTAATCAAGATGGCAATCAAAAAGAACTCTCCATAATCGGTATAAGTCATTAATCTCACGTATATGATTAAATTTAAAAAAGAGTTAACGAAGGCATGGCAAACGCCTACTGATCAAAGGTCAAACATTTTAATAGTGAGGGAGGTTAAACGTTTTATTTAATCAGATCCGAAATTCGTAAAATTATTAAATTTACCAGATTGAGCGAGGACTATTTCTCGATAGATCATTGACGCTGGCATTTACGCTTATCGTCTAGCGAAAAAATCTTATATCTAAGCATTACCAATCGAACAGTTTGCTCAAGAACGTATTAACCGGAAAACAATGGGGAAACGCTATTTTTTGCGGCAAACTAAAATTAGATATTAACGCCTGTGCTTGCATAACTCGTAAAGAAGATACTAATAAAAATATTAATGCGACTTTTAAAAAGGGCGTGACACCGTCCACTTTTTCACCAGTATTATAATATGCTCCAAACATCATCGTCACATCTCTTCTAATCATAAGATATGGTCTTTCTAATTCAGCGTTGGGTGGTCGGTGCCAAGCCCCCTTGTCCAACCAATCGCATGGTGAAATGTCTACAATATCACCTGGCCGACAGTGACAAACTGTGAAAATTTCGTAACGATCGGAGTTCATAGTGGTGATATAAAAGCAAAAACCCCCAAAAATACTAAAAATATAAGATTTTTCCAGAAGTTGATTTAGTCCTTGTGTGGGGAAACTTTTGACCTTTTTTAATACCAGCCGTTTCAGACCATCAACACACGTTTCTGTAAAATTTCAGCTACCTAGCTTCAATAGTGCGACCTGTAGTTTAAGACGAGTTTTAAGACAATCCATAATAAAGAGTGATCCATCTAGAGGAATTTTTTTAGAACAAAAAAAAGTATAAAAATTCAAATCAAATGTGGAATCTTTATTAGTAATTTGAAAGGACATTTTATGGCATTTATTTTTTTGAAAATAATTACCTTCAAATGTTGGCAACTGTATTATGGAAATGAGCCTTCGGTGAGAAACGGGAAGATCCGTTGTTTTTGACCAAAATTTTGTTCAGTAATGAGGCCCATTTCTGGCTTAACGGCAGTCAATAAATAAAATTGCCGCATTCGGGCTGAAGAGCAACAAGAAGAGGTTCAAGAGGTGCCATTAAACCCAGAGAAAACCACGGTTTGGTGCGGTTTATGGTCTGGTGGAATCATCGGTCTATATTTTTTTAAATATGATTGTGGCCTTAACGTAACCGTGAATGGTTCTCGCTATTTTGGCATGATATCACTTTTTGCTACCTTAAATTAAAGACTGTAATCTTGACGACATTTGGTTTTAACAGGACGGTGCCACTTGCCATAAAGCTGCTTAAACTATGGAACTATTGAGGGGTCATTTCAAAGAGCAGCTAATTTCACGTTTTGGCATGATATCACTTTTTGCTACCTTAAATTAAAGACTGTAATCTTGACGACATTTGGTTTTAACAGGACGGTGCCACTTGCCATAAAGCTGCTTAAACTATGGAACTATTGAGGGGTCATTTCAAAGAGCAGCTAATTTCACGTTTTGGACTGGTGAGTTGGCCGCCTAGATCGAGTGATATCAAACCTTTAGGCATTTTTCTTTGGGGTTACGTAAAGTCTAAAGTCTATGCTGTCAAACCAGCTACGATTTAGGTTCTAGAAGCCAATATTTCGCGTGTCATTAAAGCCATACCGGCCGAAATGCTCGAACGAGTCATCCAAAATTGGACCCTCAGAATGAAAACCCTGAGGCGTAGTTACGGCCAACATTTGAAGTAAATTATATTCAAAAAATAAATGCCATAAAATGTCCTTTCAAATTACTAATAAAGATTCCACACTTGATTATAATTTTTATATTATATTTGTTCTGAAAAATGCTTCTAGATGGATCACCCTATATATGCTTTGTTGTATTTCAAAGGGTTGCAAACGGAATGACAAAGTACATATACTCTCTATCCTATTAAATTTTAAGGGCCTATCTTGAATGTGAAACAAACATAAACGACAAGTTGTTTTCTGCATTTTATTTCATATTTATCAATTTTAGACTAACTCAATTTGAACCATGGTCATCATCAATGGTCAGAATGGTGGCAAGAAATGGCAACAGTGAATGATCAATTTTCGAAGAAAATCATCTCCAGTGATAAGGCACATTTTCACCTCATTGGATTCGTCAATAAGCAGAATTGCCGCATTTTGGGCGAATGATAATCCAAGAGTGAATATCGAAAAAACAATGCACCCACAAAGAGTGACTGTTTGGTGCGGTTTATAGGCTGGCGGCGTCGTCGGGCCGTATTTTTTTTCCAAAATGAGGCCGGTCAGGCAGTTACTGTGAATGGTGTTCGCTATCGTAAAATGATAACGAACTTTTTATGGTCCGAATGGGAAGATATGGATGTGGACGATATGCGGTTTCAACAGGACGGTGCCACTTGCCACACAGCCAACGAAACAATGGCTCTTTTGCGCGACAAATTCAATGACCGTCGTGGCGGTGTTAATTGGCCGCCAAGATCATGTGATTTGACACCGTCGGACTTTTTTCTTTGGGGTTATTTGAAAGAAAAGGTGTGCGTCGATAAGCCAGCAACAATTCAAGAGTTAAAGGATGAGATAATTAAAGGATGAGACATTAGCGGCAGAGAACCTCAATTATGCCTCAGCGTCAACGAAAATATGGACCATCAGATGGTGTGCCACCGAGATCGCGACGGCCATTTGGCCGATATTTTGTTCCATACATAATTGAATCATACCAATATTAGCATTATAAAGAAAAAAAAAACAATAATTTCTTAAATAACTTGTGTTTTATTCAAAATCAATAAGCAAAAAAAAAACCCCAAAAATACTAAAAAAGTGGACATAGTCCTTGTGTTGGGAAAATGTAAACCTCTTGATCATTTTCTATACCCGCCGTCTCAGACCATCACACATGTTTCAGCGAAATTTAGCCACCTAACTTCAAGTAAATATACTCCCTATTCTATGATGATACCCTCCATTAATTAGTTTTTGTTTTAATAGCTGTTCCCTTTTACTTTTTAAAAGAAAAAATAAAAATATGTTAATAACTTATTCCAATATTATTCATCTATACATGACAAAATTGTAAAATATATAAAGTGGTTGCTAATGTTTGGTCCGATACTGTAAATATGTACCTCATTTTCGAGTTCAAATGCAAACATTAATGCATTGTTAAGAAACGGCAAGATCCTAAGTGGAAAATCCAATCAAAACAGAAGTGTTGACAATTTTGCTTACCTTTACTTTTCGCCAAAAATTAAAAATGTTGCCCAAAATAAAGATGAATGAATTAAATGATTTATGAAATATGCCCAATGAGATGAGAAACGGTAGCCCCAATGGAAATTGAGTTTGATTGTCGTCTGTTATTAGCTTATGGAGGTTCTATATGCCGGACAGCAACACTTGTTTATCTCCGAAAGCTTGGTTAAAAATTGACAGAATGACACCACCAATCGACGATGTGGCAGAATATAGGGAGGTAAACTCAAGCGACCCGTTGACAGAAGTTTCCACCACTAAATCACCAATGTTTATGTCTAGAAAAAATAAATATGTTTATACTTCATATCGATAGGTTTTTAATTATAAATCACATATACAAATGGAAAATGGTAATTCGAATACTAAGCTAACAATAAAAAAGTACTTAAATTTTAGTTTGAAACTAAAATATTCGGTTCGATTGAATGCAGAATGTTGAACCCTTGATGCAAAATACAAACACGCGCCACACCACATTCTATGAGAAATTTGGAAAACTGCGAAATACAAGAAAGAAATATCAATTTAATTGCGCTGTCATTTCATTAGCTGAATACAAACCTCGACAGCATTTTCATGGATATTGCTTATACAAATTATAATGCGATTATGCATTTTTTCCTCCAGTAGTGGCACATTCAATGATTCCAAGGTCTTTTCCTCCAATTGTATACCATTGAATGGTATGTTAATGCTGTCTGGTAAATTCACACGGTTATAGTCCGAAGGACTTCGTATATCTAAACAAAGCATTGAGTTTGGATCATTTTTCAGCATGCTATTCAAATCATTGGCACTAATACGTGGCGACATTTCCTTTTGCAAATGGGCTAATGTAACATCCGGGGTAATGTCCTGTAATATAGGCTAAGTCACAGTTCTGCACAGCTCGTTTTTTTTATCATAACTTACAAATGGTCCTAGTTCGTGTTCTCGCAAAACATGAAATCGGTGGGATATACTTTTCGGTGTCGAGTCATACATTTTTTGCGACTCCACCACACAATTCTCCATGACAATATCCGGCAAATCGGAGAACAGAAGAATGCATTCATTGAAACCTGAAGCTAGCAGGGTGGATTTAAGCTGCTTTAATATGGAAATTCCAATATAGAGAGGATAGGAATTATCGCCAAGCATCAATTTATCCCATAAATGTAAAATTTTGTGCAAGGGAAAGACGTCTACAAGTATCAAGTGGGAATTTAAAAAAGGTTAAAAATGAAATCATTTGAAAAACTCACGTGAAAACATTGTCAGAAACCATGGTATTGCAAACAACTCCGGTATAAATGTTATGTTGGCTAAATGCTGAGCTAAGGTCGGCTCATGAAATGCTGTCAGTTGTGAGAATTTACAGAGATATTCTTTGATGATGGCCGAGTTGTCTTTGAGAAAGAACCAGTGCAAATATTTCGGTATAAACTTGAAGACACTGTGGAAAGCCACCTCTTCGTTGTTAAAATTTAAATATAGAAATGGTGCGGTTAGGGAGTCGAGCCCTTGCCAGTAGACATACTGTGGATGTGCGGTTACCCAAGCTTTTAAAAGTCTTTTCAGTTTTAAATGTCCTTCGGGGGAGGAGAGTAGTTCATCATATTGGTGGCAGCGTGGAATATCAACTTCGATCTGAAAAAGAAGCACTACGATTAATAGACCCTCTACCGATGGTATACTAAAGAAATTGTTTATGGTTGCAAACACTTCGATATCCGTTCTCCGGAAAGTAAAAAAATAAATCGAGAATTTGTGCGTTACTAAGTGCTGTTTTTCTATGATATTGCAAAGAAGAAGCATATCGCCCCTCTTCCGTGTGTCGAATTAAGAAAGCTATTTGGAATTTTAAATGAGCGAAATCTGTGCAGGGGGAAAATATAACCGTGTGGAGGACTAAAGGTACTTTGGAATCAAATACATTTTTCAGAGTATTTGCTATACGGCGGAGAGTGTAGATTCAGTCTAGCCCAACTCATCGGCGTTTTTACTTGCTTCCTAAACATAACGTAGTAGATCAGTCATAGAACTACAACTAGCAAATAAAATAAAAACAACTTGACAAAAGGGACTCTGAAACTTCAGAGCGGATGATCCTTCGTTTACAAATTAATTACACAAGAGAACAAGGTATTTGTGGTTTAAGAACTGAATGTTGTTTTTAACATAATTTGGAACGCTGAATCCAAATCTTGGTTTTTTTCTATCAGCTCGACCGCGACCGTTTTGTCGAAAATTAAGGCATTTCCACTACAAATATTTAAATAACTTGAAAACGGTTCATCATATTCAGTTAAAAAAAAATAAAACTCGCCAACAAAATCATCTTTAACGCCTACATTGTTTTTAATTGGGCCCCGTAGTTTCAGATATATTGTTGAAATTTTGAAAAAAACAATTTAAAAAAAAATTATGTTCTTTAAAAAATCATAAAAAAAATAATGCTACAAAAATCACATTGTTGGTCTAAAAGCATATAGTTTAATATATTTTGAACAACTTTTAAATTTGTCAACAATTTCCTGAGGAAACTGAATTAACAAAAATCACGACTTATTTATAGGTAGAATACAAAAAAAGGAAAAAATCTGTTACTCGTTTCACCGAACTTAGCATAACTCATTCAATTTTCAATCGATTTTTATGTACTTACATGTTTTAGGAAGCTACTTTAATATGATATTCAATAAAGCTAATAAATGCTTCCAACCGATCAACTTTGAGCGTGAAGAAAATTAAAATGTGTACGTTTTTTTTGTTTTTTTATTTTTTGTAAAAGAGCCATTACTCAGTAATTTTTTTTTGTGATATTAAAAAATTATCAAATTTTTTTCAAAGGTAACAACTACATCGGTTTAAAAATCGGTTTATCGAAAAGAAAATTAATGATTTGTTGAACTTTAAATTTTTGAAAAAAAAGTCGAAATACAATTAGTACCAATAACATAAAAATTCGAGCTGATGGAGTAAAATGGAGATCATTTTAAAATCAGCGACCTCAAATTAGTACAAAATTGCTATAAAATTCCAAGCAACACACAAAAAGTTCCATTTTGTTCCCTTGTGTAATTATTGGGTGACAAAATTCAAAAGTTGCCAGACAAACTGTGAAATAAAAGGAAAAACAAACCCACAAATTTGCATTGGATGGCCGCTGGCTATAATTGCGCATATATTCTGAAAAAGTGTACAAGCGCACCATATGGTACACAATGTTTCAGTAGACAAATAGGAAGCACTCTGAAAGAGTGGGTTAATGTACTCGACTATCATACAGGAACGTATACATTTTTTTAGCTACGGCAATGTAAATGCCGGTGACTTTACGAAGTAAAATAAGAGAATGCTATTTCTATAAAATACTTTAGCCATTCGGCATTAAACAGAGGGGTCCGGTCAGTGAGTACTTGAGAGAAGAATCGCGTTTGTTTCTTAATGGGATGTTAAGGGAAATGTTTATGTCAAAATATTTTCTCGGAAACGGAATAACGATTGGAAGCATCACACATTTTTGGGGAATGAAAAAAAGAAAAGTATGAATTATCAACAAATCGTGGTTGATTCGATGTGCTACCCAATATATTTTCTTTATATAATATATGTACTTTATAGTCTTCGATCCAGATTTCGGAACAACAAATTAATTATAAACTACATTATTGCGCGGAGGCTATTAAAAGATAAAGACTGGCTGCGCCTCTGTCCTGAATTTGATCAACGACAGGAATTCAAATCGAAAATGGTAATAACTCGCTCAGAGCGCACTAGGATAAATTTAAACACGATCGGATTAAATGTCCCTTCTAGAGCGGCAGAACCAAAACTCAGGAAAAGCTGTATGGGCCAAAAAAAACATGGACATGGAGACTTTTCGAAAACCAGGATAGATACAACGCTTTTTCCTGAATTTGTGCAAGATCTGCCACTTCTAGAGCGAAAGAGCCTCAAATTTTGAAATTTCTTTTAATGGGACTATTGAATATACCGATATTATCCTGTGTCACCAGGTGGAAATTAGTGGTCGCTGAAAACGTATCATACTCACGATCAAATGTAATTTGTGGCTTTTAGAGCGACAGGTCCTTTAAATTGGGAAAAACCTCTGTGTAGGGGCTAACTATACTTTAAGTAAAGTGGATTGAGTTGAATTTATTTTGGTTATCCTTTAGAATGCAACATAATGGGTTAATATTAGTTATATGTGAATGTGATGCGAACTTGTTTTACAGAATGGCCATGTCACAAGCTACGATTTGGTCTATCGTTTTACATAGAATTTAAACTCGATGCCAAAAAGACCATTAATTACAAAAAAAGTCGTTCAATACTTTGAGATCCCCCAGCAGTGTTTAATCACTCCAAGCCTCTTCGTTTCGTCCAAACTTATAAGTGAGGCTGGCAAACAGTATTAAAACAGTTCCACCCAAACAGCGGCAATGATAGATGCAAAACCCATAACAAATCCAATTAAAAGCCATATTTTTGCAAATCTAGCACCGGACTCGGAAGTATTATCCTCTGATATGTTAGAATTTTTAACAGTGTTAACCATAAAGAAGCTAACAGTCCCAAAAACGCCTACGAAAACTTGGCCCGTTGTTATTTGATGCTTCTGGTCCACTGACATTGCGTCAATTAGGGTCCATCATCCTGCAAAAAATAGTAGTCCTGCTATTAATGACGAGTTTTTATTACGAGCTGTCTCCGAAATAAAAAAAACCACATATACTATCCCAAATCTGCATATTTTATATTTCAATAGCTTAAAAATTGTAGTTGAATGCTGGTGATTCTTGTAACACCAAGAACAAATTTTTGTTGACTTTAAACATAAATATGGAGCGATAAATTTAAATTTTATCAAAATTGGATATTAGCCACAGGTAGCGCTTAATGCAAATATTTGATGCAATATATGGCTTCCGCTGGTTCTGAAATCGAGTATGACCTTAGTATTTTTATCAAAACAAAGACCGATGTGGACCAATTTCAATATGGTTCGTTTTTGGCCCAAACTAGAACAATGTACCAAATTCCGTCGAAATCAGTTTTTATTTTTCGACATATACTTTATTACAACCATAGATGGGACAGGGTTCGCTTTAACCAGATAATGATTCTGAATCGATCAGTATAATGAACATAGAGTTAATCTAATTTTCTTCACATTTTCTTCACACCAACTCTAAGTTATAGCACTCCGTACAACAGTGTGGTAAAGGGTACAACAAACCTTTTCATTCACTGGCAAATATCAACCAATAATTTTTGAACTTACCTGACGGTCAGTTGAAGTCGGTGTAAATTTATCAATTTTCTCATAGCTGCCATTCGTTATGACTTCCAATAGACAAGCCCATATAGGGCCCCTTAACAGAGGAGGTATATCTATTACGGCTTCCTTTCTAATTAACTCTGTAGTATAGGGATATCCCTGAAAAAGAATCACAGATTTATGCACCACAAACTAAAAGCATTATTTGTACACTTACTTTAAGAAGACGTGCAAACAAACGCACCCTATAAAACTGATACTCAATATCCTTCTCACGTATTACCAGCGGCAACTGATCCATACCTATCCCAAAATTATATGGAAATTTTGGAGAATGTATAAGAGGATAATATGCCATAACCGGTATTCTGCGCAAACGATCGATAAGGTTCTGTAACTTTAGAACCACCACGCGGTCATCCATCAGATAGGACTGACTACGCTTCGGCCCCACAATATTGCTATTGAGACACACTACTTGGGGTATAGCCAAAATAGGCGCTTCACTACGTATAAGTCCCTCCTTTTTAAGTTCAGCTTGAACATCACCTCCAGCCAGTTGCCACCAATAGTATATCTGCTCCAAAGGCATACGTAGTAAAAGTATCGGTGAGTTTTCCTTGGGCGTTACTAGATTCAATTCGAGATTTCTTGCAAATATTGGGTTGTTTAGTAAATCCTCCGGCAATGGTCTCTCCGAGAGCTTCACTGACAAACATTTTTCAATAAGATAACGAGTGTCCGAATCCAGTTCCTGATACACATCCAGCTTATTATGTTCCCGCGCTATTTTCTCAAAAACGTTTGATGATTGGCAAAATGAAAGAATTTTTCGCGAAATATTAGATATTTTTAAATTTGGCCAAAATGATGATTGCAACAACAGTTCCGCTATGATCATTCCCAGTGACCATACGTCGCTTTTGCAATTGTTCTTAATACCCAACAAACGTTCTGGAGGCATGTATTTGATATTCCCGATAGGAAACGGAACATGTTCACCATTTTTCGTCATATAGAATAATCCGTAATTGAAAAGTTTGACATTATTATAGGCATCCAAGAGTATATTTTTAGGTTCGAGATTATGAACAGCGATCTTGTTATCATTGAGTTCTTTCAAAGCCGACGATATTTGATAAAAAATTCGCAATATCAGTGATATATTCAAAGTGTCTTTGCTTTTATTCTGCAAAGTCGTGCCATGGTATTCCGAAACAACGACGGTTCGTTCTGAAAATTTACGAGAAAAAGAAATTGTAAGAATGACATTTTTGATAGCTACATGAATGGCAACAAAAGTTTAGTTTTTGGTGGATTTTTCAAAATAAATGTCAATACCATTATTTTGAAAAGTAATTTGACCCACGAGTCCAAATAAGTTGTTACTTCTGGAATTGAGTTTGTACCGAGACAATGAACTAGTTTGCTTAGAAATAAAGATAGTAGAAAAGGGAACAGCTTTTCTTTAGACTTCTAGAATAAAAAAAATAAATTTTATATGAGTTATAGACACCATTAGGGGTTGAAGAGTACTCTTCTGGGTATAGTTCAACACAGGACGCATGAGCAAATGCTTTCTGTAATGTTGGAAGATTCAAACTAGGGACCCACAAATTTCAAGTCATTTAACCCGTTATTTGCAGGAGCATCCGTAAGGCCTCAACAAGAGTTAGGTGACATTTCCTTTGTTTTCGTACCGACATTGACAATCAATTCTGATTATTGTATTTCTTACATCATGTCACCATACGTTTCTTGCCTGAAGTGTAGTTTTCAAAAACAAATTATGGCTTCATATTTATAATGGCTCGATATTTCTGGAAAAAAAATGGATAAGGACGCTCGGGTCCAGGGGACCTTCAGAGCCTTAAAAATTATACCGCACAATTTATTCTATGAAAGTGTGGGTACCCAAGCAAAAGGACACAGCTCAAGGATACCAAAAGTACAAAAAAGAAACAGCACCACTATTTTTTGTCTAGAAGCCCTCTAGACAAAAAATAGTGGATCGTGAGACCCTTAGGGCCCCAAAAACAACAGCATACGTAAATAATATAAAATTATACAAGAATTGGAACGTGCGAAATATATGGGGGTTTATTTCCTATTAAAATAGCGTGGAGAAATTCTCTTCCTAAATAACAAAATTGCTTTCCACGAATTAAAGAATTTATCTAAATTCCGGCGACAGTTATCATAGTCTTGGTTCAGCATGGGTTCCGCAAGAAGCTCAGCACAACAACTGGTTTACACGTTATCGCCACATTTATAAGTCTCGGCCTTAACCAGAACAAGCCCAACGGCAGGACTTTCCTCGTGGCGCTTGACCTTACAAAGGCCTTCGACACGGTCAATCATAACTCCGGCACTGTTTAACTTCTACTTCTCTAAAATTCCTGCAGGACCAGACGGCGTTAAAATAATTTCGTACGCTGATGATTACACAATTCTGGCGTTAGGACCTAAAGTAAGTGACATACGCGAAAAAATCAACTGTTACCTCACAGACTTAGCACGCTTCTTCACTGCGAGGAATATGAAAATATCCGCCTCGAAATCATCAGCCAAACTGTTTACTGCATGGACCGCAGAGGTGCTGTAGTGACCTAATGTGAAAGTCGATGACGTCAACATGCCGTCTACCAACTACCCCAAAATCCTTGGGGTCACACTGGACAGCCTTTTTCGATCCTCTGTACATGCTACAGATATCTGCGATAAGCTTAAGGTCCTCAAGTCACAGTACTTGGTGAGCGCACAAGGAAAACTTGTTGACCTCTTACAAAGTGTTAGGTCGGTGTGGCCAGCGAATGTGAGTACGACGCAGTGGAAGAAAATTCAGACTTGACAGAATGACGCCATGAAATCATCAACAGGGTGTCCTTATGTCTTCTGAGGACTATCTACAAAAGGTCCTTACAGTGTGCAGACACAATTTCTTGTTGCCTAAACAGTGTGTGCTTGGGTGTCTTTGCAGTAGTCATCCTAACCACCATTTTATGGACAGGCAGATCAGGTACGATCTTAAAGATTATTATCGAGGTCCAGCGGTACAAGAAAAAACCTTTAGATCATCGAAACTACCAGGCAGATCTAAACGACATGCACGCTGATGAAGTCACAGCAGCAGTATCCAGCTATAGCCTGATTGTAGTGCTAGGGGAACATCCTCCGGAGAAGACTCTATCCGGCAAACGCGCGTGGTCACTAATTCATTATTTTTCCCGTATTACTATAATTTTTTTCATGTACGACCGATAAATTGCACTCGGCTAGTTTTTTTTTCACTCTAAAGATATCCACCATAAACTAAAGTCCAGCTTCAAGTATGCCACTAAAAAAATCTGTGGCGACACAGCAAATTAAACAAACTTAATGTAATAAGTAATAAGTCTTTGGGGGGCGTTTCTTACGCTTACCGTGCTTCCCTCTTATAACATCCAAATACTGACACAGATTCGGATGCTTAAATTGCTTCAGCTTTTGGGATCTACCCAGTATGGCTATGGAGTTTGGCGTCAAAGGGAGACCATTACTGCCACAAACATCACCTAAAAACAGAGGTTACAAGAGTTCAGTTTATGGTTGTTGATATTTCAATTTACCGTGAGTTTTGGCAAAAAATGTAACTGCGCCCAATAAACACTCCTGTTTATTAACCATTTTCAAAGATAAGGCAATGAAAACCTCTCTATATTTTTGATATTCAGAAAAATACCATGATAAAGCTTTTATTAATAAAATGGAATTTTTATGCTATGCTTTGGATATAAATTCGTCTTCTTTACAGAAATGAATTAACCAAAAAGTGTCAAAAGCGAAGAGGCTTTATCCGAAAATTCGAACGGCATTCATGTTTAAAAGATATCATTGAATATTTAAAAAGACTAAAATTATAGTACATGTCTCAATTTTATATATATACAATTCATAAGTGAAGCGATCCTTACATTTTATTTAATATTTTTATTTATGATTCTATGTGGTATTTTAACGACTTATAAAATTAATCCCATTTCATGAGCATACCACAAGTCAATAATAGGCCAGCGAAGTCTCTTCCTTATTTGCACTTTTTACTTTTTAGACTCCACTACACCAAAACGTAAATAAACAAACAACTCTGTTTTAGTTTAGCCATAAAGATGCCAGACTGTGTGCATATAACAAAAATGACACTATCAACAGGCAACAAAATTGCTGTTTTATATAATGCCTAGTACCTGAAACGAAAATTTCGCTTGGGAGTTCTACAAGTACGGAGTTCTCTGTTAAATTTTCATTTCAAATGTATTATTTCAGTTCAAATGTATAATTTTCATTTCAAATGTACCAGTACGGAGTTCTCTGTTAAATTTTCATTTCATATGTATAATTTTCAGTTCAAATGTACAATTTTCATTTCAAATGTACCAGTACGGAGTTCTCTGTTAAATTTTCATTTCAAATGTATAATTTTTAGTTCAAATGTACAATTTTCATTTCAAATGTACAATTTGTCCGCTTGTACTTTACACCATCACGTACATTTCTGATGGGGACGTCAATTTTTTGTAGTGTTTTACTGTGAACCACTGACAAAAAATCAAACCAAACAATTTAATTTGGTTTTTGTCCACGAACACGTGTGTTTCATATGGAGACACAAATTGTACAGTTAACTCCGTACTGGCCTTTAAAGGCCAATACCAAGATCTCTACGAATTCTCTAATAATTTGAAATTGTAAATATTTGTTTCATAAGTGGTATTTATGGAAACGTGTATATACATTGTGATCTTTGTAAAAGTTTTAATATACGAAATATCAAATATGTACCAGTACGGAGTTCTCTGTTAAATTTTCATTTCAAATGTATAATTTTCAGTTCAAATGTACAATTTTCATTTCAAATATACCAGTACAGAGTTCTCTGTTAAATTTTTAATTCAAATGTATAATTTTCAGTTCAAATGTACAATTTGCATTTCAAATGTACAATTTGTCCGCTTGTACTTTACATTATCACGTACATTTCTGATGGGGACGTCAATTTTGTGTAGTGTTTTACTGTGAACCACTGACAAAAAATCAAACCAAACAATTTAATTTGGTTTTTGTCCACAAACACGTGTGTTTCATATGGAGACACAAATTGTACAGTTAACTCCGTACTGGCCTTTAAAGGCCAATACCAAGATCTCTACGAATTCTCTAATAATTTGAAATTGTAAATATTTGTTTCATAAGTGGTATTTATGGAAACGTGTATATACATTGTGATCTTTGTAAAAGTTTTAATATACGAAATATCAAATATGTTCCTTTAGAATTTTAAGTACGAAATTTCTTAAAATTAGTTTTAGTTTAGTTTATTTTATTGAGACTTTTCTCAAAAACAATGACAGACATATACTAGATCTATGAAAAAGAAATTGCTTATGACTATAATGTATTGTCTAAATTACCAATAAATTAACTTAAAAAAAATCCTTAAGTGTTTTATCGTGTCGGTCGGCCTTTACTCCACTTTATGTTCTCTGATATGTTTTTCTATCATCTCAATAAATAGAAAAACAATCTGTGTTTGATATATGGCTGGCACACGCAGAAAAAAACTTCCGTATTGACAATAATAGACGCTGGAATATATGCTAGTTGGCATACACTGCACACTTCTAGGTTTTGTCGCAGCAAACTTCTATTAAACAACTTTGTTTTATTTCATTTATACAAAATGAAAAAGTCCAAAGTCCGCTCTGAGGGCATCTGCTTTGAAAAATTAAACACATAGGAATTTTTTTAATTCATCTCCCTTTTTTCTCTTTTTGTAAACTACAGCAGATTGGAAACATCAAACACGAGAAAAATATAAGTACAAAATTTATAATAATCTTGTGGATAATCTTCCTGTGTGCGTGGTCCCGTTAAAGATCGTGTGATTAAACATTTTTTGTCATATGTTCCAAGAGCGAAAATGAAGCAAGGAGTTAATTGTGTTTTCACTTTTAACATCTACGAAGCGTTAAAAACGCCACAACACTTTGGTCTTTAATAATACTTGACAGCACTGTTCATAACAACTCGCTGAAATCAACGAGTGTAATGTAGCGAGTTTTCAAAAAGTCAATTTAGGAGAAGAAGTAATGGTATTTGTTCTCTTTGAAAATAATCAGCGAAGGTGTCGCACGCGTGCGGAGCTAGAATTTTTAAAATGTGTCTCCGACGTTCCACTTCATTTAGTTGTACAAAAAATCTTAAAATTAAAGTAATAGCAGAAAGTTGAAAAGCAACTATGTTTTTTATTGAATTAAACTGAAAATGGTAAGCATCATATAAAAAGTAATGGAATTATTTTCTTTTAAATTTTTCTATTATGATGAGACTGATGACGAGACTGAGTTTTTGACTTCGCTCGTGGAATTTTGTGTATTTTTCATGAAATTCTGCAATTTGAAGTTATAAAACAAAAGATGTTACGGCAAACTGAATATAGAAAAAATTAAAATTTGATTTCCTTTTAAAAATCCAACAAAAGTATAATGAAACGATCTATTCCAGATTTTACATGGTCGAAAAAGGAAAAAGTCGTCCACGTGTTGAAACACAAAATGGCGTCTACCCACCCATCGGTTTAAGGTAATTGTTTTTCATATTTCTATTCTAGCAAGTAATATATCTTTATATTTTATATGATGAAACATACAGACCTGTACTGAATTAATGTTTTGAAAGAATGTTTCCCTGACTTGCTCCCTATAAATTATTTTTATATTGTTCTTCCGAATCTGTTCTAACCTCAAAATGTTTTTTTAACAGGGCCGGGGAATACGCAAGGGCTAGTTCCTGCCTTCAAATTGCAAAGGTTAGTATTTATAATAATTTGACGTTTATCGGCATATGATGAAAATCCTCAATCATTCCTTTTGCGGTTTCCACCGGAAGCTTAAGCTAGTGACGGTTTAGGATTGTCTGATGCTTTTAGTACCAACACAATATCTGTTGTGTCGACAATATATTTTATTTATTTTAACAGAAGAATATTTTTTTAGGCCATGTGATGCATTTACATAGTACATGATTGGAGAAATAAGTCGGGATTTCTAGAAAGCTGGAATTATATTCTAAACGGATTGTAAAAAGGTGTGTATGCGACAGTTTTATTATTAAATAATGACTAGTTGATGAAATACCTAATCTCTTCCTTTTGCGGTTTCCACCGGAAGTTTGCTAATGACGGTCTAGGATTGTCTGATAATTTTCTAAAAACATTTATCTCAAATAGCTATTAAGGCAACTATTTAACATGTTTTTCTTGTTCAATTCCAGAAATGAGGACATCAGAACTGACACCGGAGAAGTACATCTATGTGTTCAAAATGGTCTACGTCTACTGAATATTTTTATTAGTTGATATAACGTTTGCTTTTAAAAATGAATAAATTATTACACCAAAAATTTTACTGATTTCTTTATTTTTTTTCATACCTGGCTGGCTTGTGCCATTTAAAAAAACTACTTAGTAGGGACATAAATACTGTTACAACATTGAACACACCCATTTCATTAGTAGAACTGAACATACCTGTTAAAGTCATTAGGGTTTTGAAAGCTAACCTCAATAGCGTTAGTCTGTAACTGGATTTTAAAATTGTTTCAACTTTCACAATGTAAAAGGCCGCGACCCACGCTCTGTTCAAACACGACATGTCATCAAAGCCGTTAAATCAAGAATTAACAGAAATCCGTTCCGAAAACAAAATCATGGCCCGTGAAATGAATATCACGCAAAAGTCCATGAGTCGAATCATTAAAAAAAACTTGGAACTTGGGGCTTTCAAACGACGTACCGGACATTTATTTGCTGCAGCTTTAAAAACAATAGGATTGAAAAATGCAAACGTCTTCTGGTGAAGCACGCTGATAACTTGCACAGAAAAATTTTGTTCACCGATGAAAAAATGTTTACCGTTCAGGAAAACTTTAACAAGTAAAATGATAGTGTATGCGCGGTCATCTAAGGAAGCATCTGAACTGATCCCAAGGGTGGAAAAGGGTCATCACCCAGCTTCAGTCATGGTTTGGTGGGGTGTCTCTTACGATAGGGTCACTGACCTGCATTTCTGTGAACAAGGAGTCAAAACATCGGCCAAAGTTTACCAAGAAACCTTTTTGGAAGCCATTGTGAAGCATCTCAACAATTCCCATGTTCCAAAACCAGCCATGGACTTTCCAGCAGGATTCTGCGCCGTCACATAAGGCTAAAACGTCCTAGGCCTGGCTTCGAAACAATTTGCCAGCGTTTATTTTCAATGGCCCTCAGGCAGTCCAGATTTGAACCCATTGGATTACAAATTGTCGACGGTTTTAGAGGACAAGGTTTGTCACAAAAGATACCCCAACATTGGATCTCTTAAGACTGCTTTGGTTCGAGCTGTGGCCAATTTTTCAATGGACGAGGTTCGTGCAGCTATTGACGATTGGCCAGTGCGACTTAAGGCGTGTGTATAGGCAAAAGGCGGACATTTCGAATAAGTAGATTCTTTTTGGATACAATATACATCAATAAATGTATTAAAAAATATTTGGTCCAAAAACATTCAGTACTTTTTATTTTACAGCATAAAACGTGTGTAACAGTATTTGCCCCTACTAAGAACATGAAGAAAATCAGAATAATGTTCTAGGTTTGGACACTTCATGTCGGCACACATTTGCAACTGAATTATTTTAACTTTCTTTAAAAAAACCTGCGAGGATAGTTCAAGAGAATAAGGATGGAATCGTATTGTTTGCTGTAAAACACAATTATTTTACCTTGTTTCAAGTAGTTACTCTGAAGACATGAAGAGCGACACAACGGTATTTTTTTAAGAAAGAGTAGACAAAACAGTCAGTGATATAACCAGTGGTTGGAGTTCATCACTGAATATCGTTTTTTTTTAATAAAAAGTGCAGTTTACAAAATTTTGAGTTAATACCCTTTAATTGAACAGGTGCGATATGTACATAAAATTTGCTAAATAAAGATCGGAGAAAATTGCAAAAAGAAAATTTGATTGTACCATAGGAGATACAAAGAAATATGTAAACATTTTATCTGTAGCGCTAGCGTCTTCAAAGTTAAATTTCACTAAAATTGGATAAAGTCTGTGGTTTCACACCCGAGGTATCCATCTGTGTTGGACGACACCTAAACACCATAAGGACATTTTTTTCGACCAAAAATTGCAAATAAACCTACCAACACCCCTTGTAGCCGACCAAAATCGTAAAATAATCAAGAGGCATTTCGATATTCTTTTTTTTAACGATAGAGTTTTTTTAACGATTACGCGTGAGTTGTGTTAAACATTACATTTTCAGTATTGTTTGCCTTTACATCATGGACAGACTTACACCGCAACAACTTCTCCAATTTGTGCAACTGTATTATGGAAATGAACGTTTGGTAATCCACGTTTTTCGACCAAAATTTTGTTCAGTAATGAGGCCAATTTCTGGCTCAACGGCAAAGTCAACAAACAAAATTGCCGCATTTGGGCTGAAGAGCAAAAAGAAGAGGTTCAAAAGGTGCCATTATACCAGCTATTGGAATCATTGGTGCATATTTTTTCGTTTTGGGCAGGTGAGTTAGCCGCACGTTCACTGAATTTGTCTTTCAGTAAATCGATTGAACGCGTGCTGCGTGGCTAGTGGCGTCGTCCTGTTGAAACCAAATATCTGTGATGTCAAACTCTGCCAATTCTGGCCAAAAATACTTTTCTAACATGGCACGATAGCGCTCTCTATGCACGGTACATGACGATTGTTTTCATCGACGGAAAAATACCACACAGTAATGTACACAGTATTTTTTGCGGATGTAATTGTCTCTTGAAGCACATGTGGGTTATTTACTGTCCAATAACGCATATTTTGTTTATTGACAAAATCACTCAGCCAAAAATGAGCTTCATCGCTAAAGATGATGAAAATTTGAGTAAGCGCTCTTAAAGTTGCGACCACCGTCAGAATTTCGGTAATAATTTGTAATGATTTCCAAACGTTGCTCATAAATGCTCTTTACGACGTCAAAATTTAATAAGTTGCAAGTTCACACTTGTAAAAATATTGTTTACATTAGCGGTTAATTAATAAAATTTTACAAAATAAAACCCGATTCGATCGTGTTTGGATATGTAGAACATTTTTTTATGTTAGTAAAAATTATTGCTTCTGGTGCATTCAAAGATTATTTAAAATAATCTTATCTGGTAAAGCAAATGATTAGGGGTTTTAGGGTCGAAACGACTTTAACCTATTCTCAAACTTTAAATGGGTAAGAACCTCACCTTTCTTGGTATGAAGGTAGTGGTTGTTATATAATTTGCCCAGTGGGCCACTTTTGGTAAGCAGAACTGGCGCTGTGGGATGAAACAAACGTAATGTGCCCAAATTGCTTATTGGAAATTGCACATCTCGCATTTTGATTAACAGTTTCTCTCGAAATGTAGCACACTAAAAAAATGTGCGAATTCAAAAATTTTCAAAACACAGCACATGGGCGACTATATTATTATATTTAAGTAACCATATACTTATATATGCCCTAATTTATTAGTAAATGTTTGGGCACATTTGTACCGCTATTTTAAAACTAGAGTGCAAAGGCCCACAATCCATTCTATTTTGCATGTTTCAGTGCTTCTTTACTCCACAAATGAATTACAAATTTTAAACAAATAATAAAAAAAAGTATACTGTTTTTAAAGGTACTTTTATTTTGTCTTTTTATGGAAACTTTCTTCCCTCTGGATAGATTTCGTCAATTCACAATTTCAAACAGTTTATTTAACTACAATTTAAATTAGTTTATAAGGACCTTTTCTGGGTCCTAGTTTATTTCGTTTGACCGAATTCGAGCTTTCAATAGACACAAAGATAAAGACGATCATGGCTAGACCGTCTTAGAATTTTACAACGGCATTTCGAAGCTTTGGAAAAGGACGAGTATACCTAAATCATATATTTGTCTACGGCATTTATTAATGTTGTTATAGTTGTATATAAGAATTTAGACAAATAACAAATTTAAGATTAAATTTTATACCTAGCAAAACATCACACATGGGCCGACAAGGCTAGATCGTTTTAGGATTTTTGCGACTATCAATACGAGTAATATTAATTCCTGTTTCAAAAATAATATTTATACTTTATAGGGTCCTTGATTAATATTTCGGGGTGAGGCAAATTTTGTGCACCCTCAATCCTGCGGTGGAGTATACTAAACTATGCCTAATGATTGTGCAATAGAGCGATTTCATTTCATTTAAACATATCAACCGGTTACCATTAAATGTATTTGGCCTAAAACTCATACCATCTACGATACAATCACCCAAATATTATTGTAGTCAAACTTTATAAACACTCAAGGAATTTTTCTAAATCCTCTGAATACAGATATTGGCAAAGGGACAACAATGACGATTTTAGATGGATGTTAACGAGTTGAAATAAAAACGGAACTAGCTTGGCGTATACTTAGTAGGGACATAAATACTGTTACACAAGAATCTACTTATTCGAAATGTCCGCCTTTACACACGCCTTAAGTCGAACTGGATAATCGTCAATAGCTGCACGAACCTTGTCCATTGGAATATTGGCCACAGCTCGAACCAAAGCAATCTTAAGAGATGCAATGTTGGGGTATCTTTTGTGACAAACCTTGTCCTCTAAAACAGTCCACAATTTGTAATCCAATGGGTTCAAATCTGGAATTGTTTTGTTGCCAGTCCTGGTAAGTTTTAGCCTTATGGGCCGGCGCAGAATCCTGCTTGAAATTCAATGGCTGGTTTTGGAACAGGGAATTGTTAAGACGCTTCACAACAGCTTCCAAAACGGTTTCTTGGTAAACTTTGGGCGATGTTTTGACTCCTTGTTCGCAGAAATTCAGGTTAGTGACCCCATCGTAAGAGACACCCCACCAAACCATGACTGAAGCTGGGTGACGACCCTTTTCCACCCTTGGGATTAGTTCAGATGCTTCCTTAGATGAGCGCGCATACACTCTATCATTTTGCTTGTTAAATTTTTCCTGAACGGTTAAAATTTTTTCATCGGTAAACAAAATTTTCTGTGCAAGTTATCAGCGTGCTTCACCAAAAGACGTTTGCCTTTTTCAATCCTATTTTTTTGAAGCTGCAGTCAATAAATTTCCGGTACGTCGTTTGAAAGCCCCAAGTTTTTTTTTAATGATTCGACTCATGGACTTTTTCGTGATATTTATCTCATGGGCCATGATTTTCTGTTTTCGGAGCGGATTATTGTGAATTCTTGATTTAACGGCTTTGATGACATATGGTATTCGAACAGAGCGTGGGCGGCCCGACCGGTGGCGGGTCTTTTACATATCGTCTCCTCAAACAGTTTTATGCATCGGTAGACGTTTTGAAACTATCGCTTTTTTTCATTTCACACTTGAAAAGCTCTATTACAGCGATACGGTTCTCATTATCTGACCACTCCATGATGAAAGTTGAAACAATTTTAAAATCCCGTTACAGACTAACGCTATTGAGGTTAGCATTCAAAACCCATATGACATTAACGGGGTATGTTCAGTTCTACTATTGAAATGGGTGTGTTCAATGTTGTAACAGTATTTATGTTCCTACTAAGTATATTCAATGAGTGCCAATGGATTAGAAATTATGAGTACGAACTATCTATCACTGGGTCATTGCATCCAAAAACTGACCGATTCCTAAGGAGTGAAAATATATATTTCTCTTTCAAACCGAAGCATTTCCCGGTAGACAAATTCGTGTTTCGGAAAAGGGTAACAAACAAATTGCTTATGATTCTTAACAATAACGTGGGTCGAGACTACCAAAAGAAACTGTACTCCTTGGTGTGGGATTCAAAGCACCACCCATACGATAGAGGACCAAGTGCTGCGTAGTTCATTAGTTCAATTTTGAGTTGAGACAAGCTTACATCTCACAGGAATCCTAGTATTTCTTCACAAATCTGAAGTAAGACAGTAAGCGCACACTAAAAACCTTCCTTTTGCAACACAGTAAATAAAAAGCCATTGTGTTCTTCTCCAAAGAGTTGTCAATTTTATTTTAAGATGTTCTCATTTATAGATGCAAAATTTCATGCAACATTACTCTTTAAGCATCGATGTTGTGACGGGCACTGGGCTTATCGGCCAAGAAATCAGCAAATTGTTGATAAGGAGTAGCGCCCAAAGGCATATCCTTCCACAAATCGGGTGTCAAGTAAGCGTAGGTCTTAGCAATGGCAGCATAAGTAGCCTTGGCGAAATTACCCAAGGTACCGGTGGAACCACGAGCTGATGTATAACAATCTTGAATACCGGCCATGGTCAACAATTTCTTGGGTACGGGGGCAGATACAATACCAGTACCGCGAGGAGCGGGGATCAAACGCACAGAGACGGAACCACACTTGCCAGTGACCTTGCATGGCACGGTATGGGGCTTACCGATCTTGTTACCCCAGTAGCCACGACGTACAGGAACGACAGACAGTTTAGCCAAGATGATGGCGCCACGAATAGCGGTAGCAACTTCCTTACTGCACTTGACGCCCAAACCAATGTGACCGTTGTTATCACCAATAGCTACGAAAGCCTTGAAACGGGTACGTTGACCAGCACGAGTTTGTTTCTGTACTGGCATGATCTTCAAGACTTCATCACGCAAAGCAGATCCTAAGAAGAAATCAATGATTTCGAACTCTTTGATGGGTAAAGAGTACAGGTAGATTTCTTCCAGAGAGTTGATTTTGCCTTCGCGGACCAAACGACCCAACTTGGTGACTGGAACCCACTCCTTGGAGTCTTCCTTGCCACGGCCACGACCGCGTCCACGACCACGTCCACGGCCGCGACCACCACGAGAACCAAATCCTCCACGGAAACCACCACGGGCTGGAGCTGCGTCCGCCATTCTGAAAAATAGATAATTACAATAAGTAAACTGACAGCATTGGAGGTTAAGTTAGAATTAATTTGAGGTTATGTTAAGAATGTATCAGACACCTTCAAACCATCCTTAGATCAAAACCATGCTGAGAATATTGATCTTCTGGTGGAAACCGCAAAAGGAAATTTTATAATCTCATCATTCAACATCAAAAAATCAAAGGAATGCTTTGAAAACTTTAATACGCCATCTTGAAAAAAACACGTGGCTTCAGTCTGCCGAATTTTTTTTTTTCAAGAAATGTAATACAATATTTGAAACTTCTTAAATGCATTCCTTTGACTTTTTTTTCTTAACACTTCACATTTTTTTACAATATTTTAATATTATAAATTTATAATTAATTAATTACTTACTTGTAGTTATATGCAAGTTAAAACGGTGAAGGTAAAAAACCGAATGAACGAGAATCTATTCGTTACTTTACCACCAAGCAAATTTCGCATTTCAGTAACTAGTTGCTGTTCATACACAGAGTTGTAGTTTATTCGTTGTATATTTCAGGAACCAACCTAAATCCAACGCAAACTCAAAAAATACGACGTATATTACGACAAACGTAACATTTTTACGCTCGATCGCCCGAAATAGAGAGTTAAAAATTATTAGCACATCGCTTCATTTCTCACTAAAATAAACCAAATAATAAATAAATAAGTAAATAACATTTCAAATTTTTTGTTTTGTTTTGTCTCTTGGTTACGGGTTGTTTTTAAGATATTTTATTCGATTTCAAGTTTTACGTATTAGTTTTTAAGGATTATAAGTTTTTAATTTCCCCCCACAGTTTGTCCGTACGATAAGATAATAAATGCCAGTAGATCATAATTTAAGGCAATAGCCACATTACAATTTCGGTCCAAATGTTTAGCAGCTGGTCATGCCGTTTTAAATTCAAAAATTAAAGCATTGTTTCTTTTTTTGCAAAGTCAGATTAGCATAACATTATCAAATGCAGTCTTAGTTTTTTATGACAGGTTAAAAGGCCGAACACACTGAAGCTTTTTTTAATATTCAAATGTGATCAATGTTTAATACGATATTAACATAAACGAAGAAATCTGATATATTTTATTGATTATTCTATAACATTTTATTTTATATTGTCTGATTTAAGGCACACTGAGACTTTTTTTGTTATGATACATTTTTCTTAACTTCCGGTTGTCTGAAAACCACTGAAATATATCTTGAATATTTCCAAAAAGTTAATAATGTTGCATTGTCGGGATAAAAAATCCCTTTCATCATTTTTTTCTGGGGTTTATGTTAATGGTTTCTGCCGGAAGTTGAAAAATGCGCAGCGTAGGAAAAAAGCTTCAGTGGGCATGAGACTTTACTGGTAAAACCTTTTTTTGCTTAATATGACATTCGCTTAAACAATTCATATTATTCAATCTGACATTATTTGGCATAAAACCGACTGAGTCAAAAAAGCATTGGTGGAAATTTACCAGCGACTCTCGCGTGGAAGGCGGGAATGTCGCAAAGGCTGTGTTTTGTCGAGTCGTTCCTGTCCGAACGGTGCTTAAAGCAAATAAAAAAAATATACGCAATGAGTTTCTTTGTGTTTTCAAGTAAAGGTCCAATTAGTGTTGACGTATACTCAATATTGTGCGATTAGTTATGACGGTAAGACAAAACAAAACAAAAACCGCTGATCGAAGAGCATTTGTACAAAATGCCTCTATGTCTTCGTTCATAAGTATATTATTTATTACTTTAAAATATAATTTGCAAGAACGAAAACAAATTCTAAACAATTATCGCGCACGAAATAACAACAACGACGCTCATGCAACCTGCAGAAGTCTACCGTCGTCAACAGCCGAGTTGTAGTTGTCTCTCTCTAACACATGCAAAATGCAAACTCAAACACCTGATTGCCTACTGTCAAACGTCAAGACTAATTGGACCTTAACACAGTTAAAAACGGATATAAGAAAAACCATAAGTTTCTTTCTTTTAAACAATTAAAATTAGGTACATGGTGTTTGCGAAATTTTCTATTATGCAGGTATTGACTTACTGTACGATAGATCGCAACCTCTTCTTTGTCGCCGTAAATTTTATTTTCCAATAATTGTTACATTGAAAATGATTAATTTTACATTTCCATCGAAGCAAATGAACATGTTGTGTATTAAACTATGTATGTCTCATTAGCATATACGAGGGTTAATATTTATATTTCGGGTCCGGCAATAAAAACTCAATAATTTTTCATTGGAAATGGTTTTATTGGTTTTCAAAATATTATCCTTTAACATCAATACTCTTTTGCATGCGCACAAACCAATTTTCGAAGCACTTTTTCCACTCCGATTGAGACACTACCAAAACATGATTTTTGAACGCTTCAACAGCTGCTTCGGGCAATGAAAAACGTTGACCAAGAATTTTTTTCTTGATGCTAGGGAATAAGATCGTCATTGGGTGTGAAATCAGGGCTGTACGGTGGATGGCCCATTAATTCGACATCTTGAGTAGTCAAATAGCTCATCGTTTCAGCTGATGTGTAAGAGGTCGCATTGTCGTGATGCTAAATGATCCGTCTTATTTTAATATCTTTCCTCATTTCTTTGAACACTGTTGACAGATGGTTGTATACCATTCAGATGACCGCCCTACGTTCCACTTAAGGCACTGCGGCAACATGGCCGGTTTAATCGAAAAAACGTAATCATTTGCTTCGATTTTTTTACGGCCAAATAAACATGCAATATCTTTTTGCTGCTTCTCATATTAATGTCAGACGTCCGAGACTGAACTCTTGGTATCTTGGATTAACAGTGGTTTTTGATGGTGCTCCATCGCCAAAAGTCGAAACAAGTTGATTTAAACACTCTTGTTTCGATAACCCATGCCGAAAATCGTAATAAATCATCGCACGAAAATATTCACGGGATAGTTTAATTTTTTGACTGAGATTAATTTTTCAACACACTGTAAACAAAACAATGTTATTTTGCGGGCCTCAAATGACAGAACGTTCTGAGTAAAGTTATGCTAAAAAAGTTTCCAATGGAAGTTCCAGTTTGCATCTGAGAACACTAGTATTGTCATGACCCGAATTATAAATAGCAACGAATGAAATCAACATTATGTGGTGAATCTTTTAAAATTTCGGTGAAAATTGACAGCCGAAACCTCATACAAATTTAATTATGTAGTCGTTCGTATATGCAAATTACGTATCAATGGTACACTTATTGAAGGTAGTCATTTGCTCATCAACAAACAATCAGATGCAACCCTGCGAACTTACATTGTCAAATTCAAGACATTTGTGTAAAAAAACAAAATATAATAAAATAGTGAAACTGCCAAGAGTTTGGTAGTTAAGAAATATAAAACAAATGCAATAAAATGAACAAATAAAATTTCCCCCCAAGTTTATAGTGTTATTTGTAAGAACAAACATTTCCATTAATTATGAAATATAACTTCGTTCAAGTGGCGCCTCGGCTTCGTAGTATCGCATTCTGTCACTCCAATATTCCCAGACGCTGTTAACGGTTCCTGGCTGTAGCTCACGGATTTCTTGGATGATATTGGCCCTCAGAGCATGAATCGTTTCTGTTCTGTTGATATAACATCTGTACTTCACGGTTTCCATAAAAAAAGTTCAAAGTGGTCAAATTGCCGCTCCAAAGCGGATATTTGACATTGCCAAGACGGCAGTCAACACGCAGAAATCGTGCGCAAATGATCGATTGGGCGCTTCTTCAATTTTCTGAATAAAAACAGGTAACATGGCTTAGCAACGCCCACAGTTGTCGAAACGTTGTTCCCAGCATTATTTTCAAAAAAAATGGTTCAATGATGGCAGCCGCGCTAAAAGATGATTTTTTTTTGTCAATCTTTTCCGACGCGGCTCATTTGCTCAAGGTCGTGTGCCTTCAATAACTTAGTCAATTGGGCCTTGTAAGCGAATAATCAAAAATCTTTGTGCAGAATTTTTCTCAGGATAGTGCGTGAAGTGTTCGTTGTTAAAATCGACGACGAGTCAATTCGTTTGGTTTCTCGCCTGTGCGCACGACGACTAGAATGCCAGTCTCACGGATCTTTTTCACAAAATTGGATGCCTGGTGTATCCAATTTTGTGAAAAGATCCGTGCTATATTTCGACCAAAACTTCTTTTCAAAACACGCACTATTTGGGCTACAGACCTGGCACCACTTTCTCCGCCCCCCTTCATCCTTCGGTATGTATAAGTATAAAAAAAGGACCATTTGTATGGTCATCACGTTTTCCAAAAAGCAAATACGCATTTGTCACTTCTTACTTTTTGTTATAACCATGAAAGCTTTTAAAATTTTGTGTAAACATTCGGTCGACGTGCCTGTATATCAATGGGGAAGGTTAAAACCTTACACCATAGACCATATTATTCCGCAGTACAATTTCTCTATTTAAAATTGTAATTTCAGTTGGAACTTTATCAATATCAAACAGAAATTTAATATCAATATCAAACGGAAGTGGATAACTAATCGAGAATTTGTGGGTTACTAAGTACTTGGTAGGGGCATAAATGCTGTTACACAGGTTTTATGCTGTAAAATAAATGTTTTTGGACCAAATATTTTTCAATATATTTATTGATGTATGTTGTATCTAAAAAGAATCTACTTATTCGAAATGTCCGCCTTTTGCCTTTACACACGCCTTAAGTCGCACTGGCCAATCGTCAATAGCTGAACGAACCTCGTCCATTGGAAAATTAACCATAGCTCGAACCAAAGCAATCTTAAGAGATGCAATGTCGGGGTATCTTTTGTGACAAATCTTGTCCTCTAAAACCGTCCACAATTTGTAATCCAATGGGTTCAAATCTGGACTGCCTGAGTGCCAGATTAAATGAGCGCTGGCAAATTGTTTTGAAGCCAGGCCCTATGGGCCGGCGCAGAATCCTGCTGAAAAGTCAATGGCTGGTTTTGGAACAAGAATTGTTAAGAGGCTTCACAACAGCTTCCAAAACGGGTTCTTCGTAAACTTTGGCCGATGTTTTGGCTCCTTGTTCGCAGAAATGCAGGTCAGTGACCCCATCGTAAGAGACACCCCACCAAACCATAACTGAAGCTGGGAAATCTGAAAATCTCTATTACACTATACGGAACTCATTATCTGACCACTCCATGATGAAAGTTGAAACAATTTTAAAATCCCGTTACAGACTAACGCTGTTGAGATTTGCTTTCAAAACCCATATGACATTAACGGGGTATGTTCAGTTCTACTATTGAAGTGGGTGTGTTCAATGTTGTAACAATTTTTATGATCCTACTAGGTACTGTTTTTCTATCGAACATATTCTACAATTTATCGTCTTTGATTTTGATGATGGACGATAGCGAAACAGCTCAAGATTGCAATCAGTCACAGTTTGCATCATATATCTGCTGCTAGCCCCTTGAGCAAAACACTCATTGGCACTTCAGCCTCTTTTTTGAGAAGAACTTCGGTAAATATAAAATTATTATAATTAAATAATAGCCCATTAATCAAGGTGAAATTTCACCATATCGCTAAATGTTGTTATATAGCCTCTGCGAAATATATTCCGCTCACTTTAGAAGCGCAAATCTTCTGAATAAAAGAGTGGTGCAGGGTATCTCAGAATCGGTCCCTTCCGACATTAGGTTACTTAGATCCATACGTTATTCTTGCAGTGCGATCTCCGGGATACTAGCCGTATACTCAGCAGCCGAATAACAAAGGTATTAACTTCTATGTGGATAGTCAGGCAGATTTGGAGGCTGAACAGTCAAGCCTGGAAAAATCCATACTGGTTAAGAGTTCGCAAAATGTCACTTAGCATCTTTACAAACCGGACTTTCAGACTCTGTTGGGTTTTCGGACACCCTAATGGTGGAAACGCGATTTTAGTTGAACTGTCTTGGCTGGTCTAAGTACGCTGCTTAACGGGCTATTCAAGCCAAGGTGGCCTCCGTGACCTAAACTGAACAAGCCCAGAATCAAACATCTGCTTGAAAATGACGAAAGTGATGTCAGAGTGCTCGTAGGTTCCCTTGTATGCAAGATAAATAACTAGGTGGGAGTGGTCGAATCTGCCACCTGAGTGAGGATGAGGAGGAGATTGAAACAGTATAGCACATTTTCCTTTCCGCGGAAGTACTTTATTGATGATAGTTATCCTCCTGTAAGAAGGCAGATCTGCTAAGTTTTATGAACGGTTTGCTGTGGCTTTAGGGCAGCTTCTTACAGAACTTAAAGCATCATTTTTTATCATAGACAAAGGACAATCGCAATGGACCCTCCATGGGTCACCGGGTGGATGTACCTGTGTTTCGCTTAAGATAGCCGCCATACATCATCGATTATGTATTTATGATTTTCAAGCTCCGAGTTTTTACAATTTTGCTTAAATTGCACTTTATTTTCCCATACAAATGGCCGCCTTTTCATAACTCGGTTTTGTTGAACTTTATCATTAATATTGGAACACCATCCGATGCGTTTTCGCTTCGTCCAATGGGCTGAGGATTGTTTGGCTGTGGATGAAGAATTTTATCAAAAAAATCGTGACTATTGAGAAGCCTGGACTGGCGGCATCATTAGACCATTTTTCTTCGAAAATGAGTAAAGAGCTGCCGTTACCGTTAACGGTGAGCGTTACCGCGCCATGCTCAACGAACTTTTGTTTCCAAAAATTCAAGAGAATGACATGGACGACATTATGTTTTAATAAGGTGGGGCCACATGTCACTCAGCCGACGAAACCATCGATATTTTACGCACTGTTTTTTCAAATCGTCAGCCGAAATTGTGAAGTCAATTAGCCGCCTCGGATCTGTGATTTGAACCCTTGAATCGAAGTTGCCATTAAAGTGATTCGACCCGAAACAATCGAAAACTGCCGAGTAGGGTTCTATAAGTCGAATTTCGACTACACGATTAATCGACTTTTAGGTATATAAATAAAAATCAACGTTGGTAAGTCGATTTTTTGATTTTAAAAAATTCTAAAAGTTTAACTCCAAATATTTTGCATTGTCATACAAACAGCGCGATTGAGAAATACTCGTACTTAAAAGTTTTATTTGCTGCTGAACTGAAGTCTTTTTCGTCTGACAATCAAGGTGACATCAGTTCAGCAGCAAAGTTTTAATGTGAACAAATTAAGTTATGTTGTTATAGTTATTGTTTTTTCAACGTGTGTTTAGGATTCCTGAAGATGATCTTCGATGAAGATCGAGTTATCGAAAATATTCAATAAGTAAATATGTATACAAAAAATACTGACCTCGAACTTGAATGCAACGTTTCATCAACAGTTTTTAAAAACTTAAATGTGGATATTGTACACCCTACTTGAAATTCCTGATGTTTATCTGTTTATAATCACTGCTATTTTTTTAAGTTTTTTACACATTAAATAGGAACAAAAGTTTTTTTTTTTATACAAAGAAAACTTGTTTTTATACCAGAACATTGCCATTTCATTTTACTGCAGAAAAAAGTCGATTTTAATCGACTTTTTTATACTAAAAAGCCTAAAAGTTGACTTTTAATTTTTTGTAATAATCGAAGAGTCGACCGACCAGTTGTTGTATTTATTATTATTAAATGGCAAAGCTCAACCTTTCCAATAAAATCAGAAATTTGAAAAAATTGTTAGTACTTTTTTTTACGGCCGATTCAAATTAAAAATGTTAAATCGCCGCCCTGTACTACTCACATGTAAATATATTCCAAACTTGCGACCTTATGTATAAATGCTATTGTAATGCTTTTTTAAAATGCATGAATGGGCGTGAAAACTGCCTGACGTTATGTACAAATTTGAGATCGATGACTTAACGTTAAGTGGTAACCTTCATGACTCCACGTGAAGAAGTATTAGACAAGAAATCTGAAAAATTACCCATAGTGCAATCGTAGGATCTAACATAATTTTCGACATTGGGGCTTTCGTGCAAATGTATATAAATTTTAGAAAATTCGTGCACTTTGGTTCTCCTCCATTTTCTAACCCTTAGAAATCATGCATCTCCCAAGTAGGTCCTATTTACCTATTTTCCACAATTATATTATACCCCAGGCATTGCTATATTGTACAAAGTTAAATCATGATTAACCAGAGAAATAAATTGCTCCATTGTTTAAAATATTGCTCCATTGTTTAATATATATAAAAGTACGATGGAAACTGTGAATGATAAAGTTAAAATGTCACATGTTCAGCTAAAAAACCTTTATAGGAAAGTAAATACAGAATACGTATTTGCAAAGAAATCTCAAATGTGCCACACTGGCCATCTCGTCTTTGTGCTTTCGTATCGCTAATCTCACAAAAAAGAATGAGATAAAATATAAGAACTGATGCACAATATAATTTCTTTATATGTATTTATATATCAGAGGAACCCCATTATCATTTATCAAAGAAATGCCAATTGTTAAAAGCTTAAAAAAAATGAAGTAAAGCAACTGCGGAATTTACTTGCAATTTACTGTGATTCTTTAACTGTTAGAAGTCTATGTATGTTGTGAAGAGACAAGTGAACAATTTCAACAAAAAATGTATTTGGATTGTATGTATAACATTATATTTTTGTTTAGCTCGTTGGTTTTATTTCGGTCTGTTGCTTTTACACATGCATAGAATGGGCATTTTCGTGGGCAATTGTGCGAAGGAAACTTGAAAAGTAAGGTTTACAACAGTAGTTCTCATTCGTTTGGGGAGAGCCTAGCTTTATACAGTTCGGTTTTACTTTCAACAATTGCAGCAAAGCTTTCTGAAGAGGGTTGTCACGGACCCGAAATCATGTTAAAAGCGGTGTGCAGCCACGAAAATCAATGTCACTTTGCCATTTTGTTAAAAACTTGTCTTCTATTTAAATATAGAGAAGCAAGAGGTCTTGAGCCAGTTAATTCCTGTTCAATGTTTTATTTTAAGTTTGAAAGAAAATAATAAACATTGTCTTTATTAAGCGACAGGGTAGCAATGGCGCATTCTGAAAGCCTAATTTTCACTTTTATAGATAGACATAGCGAACAGAATCATGATTTTCGAAAGAAATTTTGCAAAATTGACAAGATTTATTCTAGATTTAAAGTGAGCACTATTGATAACATCGGTGTCATATTTGATAAAATTTCAAAATTGTTCATACAATACTCGTAACAGAAAGCTCATTCTGGTCTATAAGAATACCTCAATAAATAAGCAAATTTCGGTTCCACAATCATTACAATTTGAATAAATGTCTACTTTTCGCTGCTTAAAATTAAATAGTTTTGGTAGAAGCATTGTAATGTGATTTTTGTATTCTTTTTTCAAACTACAAAAGAAAATCACGCCCCTCAAAATGGTCCAAAACCTTAAAAACTCGACACGATTAATAGCGCAAAGTTTAGCGAACCTGCGAATCCCTTCTAATGGACCCACTCATTTTCATTCAAGTGTTGGTACCCAAATGAAAGCATATATTATTTGAGCTATTATAAGAGCAATAATTTCCTTTGTATATTGAACATCATTTCGTTAATGCGGTTGTCTCGGATGGCTTTGCAGTAGCGCATCCTGTTAACCCAATTTTCCAAGACCTTGGTGACGGTCTCTGCCTCACGACGGCCTTGCTTAATATAGCTTCAATGTCCTGCATCGTTAATAAAGGGTGGTTCACTATGAGGGTTGCTATATATATTTCTGGCCTAGGCAACACTAAGTGTCGCCTGGCGCCATCTTGCATTTCCATTGGAAAGTTTGACATTTTTTAGCATAAACGTACTCAGAACGTTTTGACGTACGACCATCATTTGTGTTGTTTACAGTGACTTGATAATTTTTCACAACTTTCGACGTGGATTGTCACGACAAGAGTGCATCGATGAACTTAAATCATTGTATGGCGATGAAGCACCATCCTATAGCACTGTGAAAACTGGTTTAATGAATTCAATCCTGGCCGACGCTCGCTCAAAGACGAAGGTCGTGTAGTTCGTCCAAAAACGGCCGTTGTGCCAGAGAACATTGATGCCGTGCGTGAACTGATAATGCAATATCGTCATGTGACATACCGTGAAATAGAGGCATCCTTGGGCATTTCTTCCACCAGCATACATTCGATAATGCATGAACACCTGGCCGTAAAAAAGGTTTGTTGTTCTCGTTGGATCCCGCACAATTAGAAAATCGCTCAAAAAAGGCTCGTGTCGAGTGGTGCAATTAAATTTTGAAAAAATACGATAGCGGTGCTTCAAAAGACGTTTATAAGATCGTCACAGGTGACGAATCATGGATCTATGCCTATGAGCCCGAAATAAAACAGCAATCGACCGTATGGGTCTTCGAAGACGAGCCAAATCCAACGAAAGTTGTTCGTGGAAGAAGCCCTTCAAAGCAAATAGTCGCCTGTTTCTTCGGAAAAACTGGTCATGTGGCGACTGTTCCGCTTGAGCAACGTAGGAAGGCCAATTCTGAGTGGTACAACAAAATTTGTTTGCCTGAAGTCTTCGGAGACATTCGAAAAACGAACAAAAGAAGACAAATCATTGTGCATCATGACAATGCGCGCTCTCACACATTGGCTCAAACCAGCGCTATTTTGACCGACCAAAACGTCGAATCGATGGGTCATCCGCCGTATAACCCCGACTTGGCACCCAATGACTTCTTTTTATTCCCGCACATCAAAGAAAAATGCGTGGTCAACGAATTTCGTCGCCAGAAGATGCTGTTGAAGCGTTCAAAAACCATGTTTTGGAGGTGTCTCAATCGGAGTGGAAAAATTGCTTCGACAATTGGTTTGAGTGCATGCAAAAGCGTATATAATATATATGTATATATATATATATATATATATATATATATATATATATATATATATATATATATATATATATATATATATATATATATATATATATATATATATATATATATATATATATATATATATATATATATATATATATATATATATATATATATATATATATATATATATATATATATATATATATATATATATATATATATATATATATATATATATATATATATATATATATATATATATATATATAACACAAAAAAATTTTCAGAGAATATTCGTACTGTTTGTAGTTGTGATAGAAAGATATATGACAATTATGTGCAAAAAAAACATCGAATTGATGGGTTATCCGAATTACAGCCCTGACTTGGCACCCAATGACTTCTTTTTATTCCCGCACAGCAAGAATAAAATGCGTGGTCAACGATTTTCGTCGCCAGAAGATGCTGTAAAGCGTTCAAAAACCATGTTTTGGAGGTGTCTCAATCGGAGTGGAAAAAGTGCTTCGACAATTGGTTTGAGCGCATGCAAAATTGTAAATCATGCTAGAGAATACTTTGAAATACAATAAAGTCATTTTTGGTGATACATTTTCGCATTTTCATTATTAGGCCAGACAAATATATAGCAGCCCTCGTATATTTGAGAAATAACGAAAATAGACTAAGGAATCCTTTAACTATGCCTCTAGGAAGTTTTACTTAAAAACTGCAGGGAATTACATTTTCCCATCTAACAAATTATCGTAGCATAACAAATTTTACCGGAATCCCCTTTTAGTGTAACGGGTTACAAATAAGTGACACACGGCGCCTGCTGTTCGCAAATTTATGCAAGTCCAGATTGCATGCTAGTGGCAACGCTCAGCATCGCCGTCTTTGTACGTCGTTCTCAACATTTCACACACCAATTTGTTGCGAATTTTGCACTAAGACCTCCCACCATTGACTAAGCAATTGAAAAGACATGACCCTCCGCTACGTTGTTGCTTCTCAGTTTACGCCGTAGAGTAGTTTAAAATTAACAACGCTTTTGCTCGAAAATCATCCCAGTTGACGAAGCGCATTTTCATAGCGGCGACTATGTTTACAAACAAAACTGTCCCATCTGGGTATAGTTGTCGATGACCCAATGCATCCTAAAAGAGTAAAATTTGGATGCAGATATACTGAAAATACTGGTAAAAACGATATATAATTTAAGTTTAAGTTTTTGTGTCCGAGATTGAAGACATGTATTTGAACGGATTTTGATTTTAGCGTTATAGGGCAGTATTTCAAGTTCGTTAATGGTATTTTCAGTATTCTCTCGGTATTGTCTACTGTCCACCGCGGACTAGCGATTTAGAGCCGATGGACGTCTTTGGTACCCTACCTTAAAGAACATTCTTAAGGGTGGTCCAACCATAACGCATGATGTTAATTATGATTCACACCTTAACTTCAAGTTTTTTCACAACTTAATTTGACATTTCTTAGTTTTAGTGTTTGACAAATTAAATCATGGAGAGGTACACAATTGAGCATAGCGTTTAGATTGTTGAAGCCTTTTACGAAAATGGGCGTTTTATTCAAAATGCATTTCGTGCACTTTTCTATTTTTTTGGTAAGCATAATCGACCAAATGTGTCCACAGTGGATTTGTTAAAAAGCAGAATTGAAACATTTTGGCAAATGAGTATCCACAAGCTAATGCATCCACAAAGAGTAGCTGTTTGGTGCGGTTTTTGGGCTGGCGGAGTCATCGGGCAGTTCTTTTTTGAAAATAAGGTCAGCCAAGCAGTTACCGCGAATGGTGTTCGCCATTAATGATAACTGACTTCTTGTGGCCAGAAATTGAGGATATAGGCCTGGACGAAATGTGGTTCCAACATGAGGGTGCCACTTGCCACACAGCCATCGAAACAATGGATCTTTTGCGCTAGAAAATCAATGGCCGTGTTATCTCACGTCGCGGCGATGTTAATTGGCCGCCACGATCATGTAATTTAACACCGTTGGACTTCTTTCTTTGGGGATATTTAAAAGAAAAAGTGTACGTCAATAAGCTAATTCAAACAATTCAAGAGCTAAAGGTTGAGATGGTTCGGCACATTAACGACATTAAATCTCCATGTCTCACAGTCATTGAAAATAGGATAGAGGAATGCTACCGAAGCCGTGGCGAGAATTTTGCCAGTGGTTTGTTTTGCACATAATTGTCATATATCTTTCTATCACAACTACAAACAGTACGAATATTCTCTGAAAATTTTTTTGTGTTATATATATATATATATATATATATATATATATATATATATATATATATATATATATATATATATATATATATATATATATATATATATATATATATATATATATATATATATATATATATATATATATATATATATATATATATATATATATATATATATATATATATATATATATATATATATATATATATATATATATATATATAACACAAAAAAATTTTCAGAGAATATTCGTACTGTTTGTAGTTGTGATAGAAAGATATATGACAATTATGTGCAAAACAAACCACTGGCAAAATTCTCGCCACGGCTTCGGTAGCATTCCTCTATCCTATTTTCAATGACTGTGAGACATGGAGATTTAATGTCGTTAATGTGCCGAACCATCTCAACCTTTAGCTCTTGAATTGTTTGAATTAGCTTATTGACGTACACTTTTTCTTTTAAATATCCCCAAAGAAAGAAGTCCAACGGTGTTAAATTACATGATCGTGGCGGCCAATTAACATCGCCGCGACGTGAGATAACACGGCCATTGATTTTCTAGCGCAAAAGATCCATTGTTTCGATGGCTGTGTGGCAAGTGGCACCCTCATGTTGGAACCACATTTCGTCCAGGCCTATATCCTCAATTTCTGGCCACAAGAAGTCAGTTATCATTAATGGCGAACACCATTCGCGGTAACTGCTTGGCTGACCTTATTTTCAAAAAAGAACTGCCCGATGACTCCGCCAGCCCAAAAACCGCACCAAACAGCTACTCTTTGTGGATGCATTAGCTTGTGGATACTCATTTGCCAAAATGTTTCAATTCTGCTTTTTAACAAATCCACTGTGGACACATTTGGTCGATTATGCTTACCAAAAAAATAGAAAAGTGCACGAAATGCATTTTGAATAAAACGCCCATTTTCGTAAAAGGCTTCAACAATCTAAACGCTATGCTCAATTGTGTACCTCTCCATGATTTAATTTGTCAAACACTAAAACTAAGAAATGTCAAATTAAGTTGTGAAAAAACTTGAAGTTAAGGTGTGAATCATAATTAACATCATGCGTTATGGTTGGACCACCCTTAAGAATGTTCTTTAAGGTAGGGTACCAAAGACGTCCATCGGCTCTAAATCGCTAGTCCGCGGTGGACAGTAGACAATACCGAGAGAATACTGAAAATACCATTAACGAACTTGAAATACTGCCCTATAACGCTAAAATCAAAATCCGTTCAAATACATGTCTTCAATCTCGGACACAAAAACTTAAACTTAAATTATATATCGTTTTTACCAGTATTTTCAGTATATCTGCATCCAAATTTTACTCTTTTAGGATGCATTGGGTCATCGACAACTATACCCAGATGGGACAGTTTTGTTTGTAAACATAGTCGCCGCTATGAAAATGCGCTTCGTCAACTGGGATGATTTTCGAGCAAAAGCGTTGTTAATTTTAAACTACTCTACGGCGTAAACTGAGAAGCAACAACGTAGCGGAGGGTCATGTCTTTTCAATTGCTTAGTCAATGGTGGGAGGTCTTAGTGCAAAATTCGCAACAAATTGGTGTGTGAAATGTTGAGAACGACGTACAAAGACGGCGATGCTGAGCGTTGCCACTAGCATGCAATCTGGACTTGCATAAATTTGCGAACAGCAGGCGCCGTGTGTCACTTATTTGTAACCCGTTACACTAAAAGGGGATTCCGGTAAAATTTGTTATGCTACGATAATTTGTTAGATGGGAAAATGTAATTCCCTGCAGTTTTTAAGTAAAACTTCCTAGAGGCATAGTTAAAGGATTCCTTAGTCTATTTTCGTTATTTCTCAAATATACGAGGGCTGCTATATATTTGTCTGGCCTAATAATGAAAATGCGAAAATGTATCACCAAAAATGACTTTATTGTATTTCAAAGTATTCTCTAGCATGATTTACAATTTTGCATGCGCTCAAACCAATTGTCGAAGCACTTTTTCCACTCCGATTGAGACACCTCCAAAACATGGTTTTTGAACGCTTTACAGCATCTTCTGGCGACGAAAATCGTTGACCACGCATTTTATTCTTGCTGTGCGGGAATAAAAAGAAGTCATTGGGTGCCAAGTCAGGGCTGTAATTCGGATAACCCATCAATTCGATGTTTTGGCCATTCAAAAAGGCGTTGGCTTGAGCCGATGTGTGAGAGCTCGCATTGTCATGGTGCACAATGATTCGTCTTTTCTTGTTCGTTTTTCGAAATTTTCTCTTACAAAGCACCGCGATCGAATTTTTAAAATTTCTTTGCACCAATCGACACGAGCCTTTGATAAGCGTTTGTCAAATTGTGCGGGATCCAACGAGAACAACAAACCTTTTTTACGGCCAGGTGTTCATGCAATATCGAATGTATGCTGGTGGAAGAAATGCCCAAGGATGCCTTTATCTTACGGTATGTTACATGACGATCTTGCATTATCAGTCCACGCACGGCATCAATGTTCTTTGGCACAACGGCCTTTTTTGGACGACCTTCATATTTGAGCAAGCGTCGACCAAAAATGACAAACTTTCCAATGGGAATGTCAGATGGCGCTAGACCAGAAATATATATCAACCCTCGTATGTACAAATATTCATTGAAACATAAAATTCGTTTTATAAAAATATTGATTTTGAAATTTAGATTTGTGAAGTCGCTTAATTTGTGATGGTAAGTTTTTGTATTAATTTGATTTCATCATTTCAAGGAATTGCGCCTGCATTGGTTTTGTTTTTGAAAGCATTTTCAGTACAAGACTCTTCAGTAGAAAATCGAAGGGAAATTGCAGTCATCAATAAGTGAGCGATATTGGAGATGTGAAACGGCAAGCAAGAATTTTTTGAAAGATAGTTCGAATAAATTATACTTAATCTTATATGTAGTGTTAATTATTTGAATTGTTATTGTCCATGAAAAAACCGACGATATCCATCAATAACAAGTGATAATTCAATTCAGCTATGTGCAGCGACTTAGATAGTTTGAATAATTTATATTGCATTTGTCAATATCAACGAATTCAATTAACTAAGCGTTAGTTAGTGTGATTTTGACCTATGAGATAGTTGAATTTTAAGTTATGATCAGAAATTTTGATTAAACATTTTTTTGGTGTAGTAATTTCATTCCTTCATTGACATGTAGTTCGAAGCCCACTGGGGGGGACTATTAATGCTAAATTACAATATCCATCAAAATGTTAAATAGAACATCATAAAATTTCAGTATAAAATAAAAAAATATAAAATTCAAAAAATCGTAAATTTTCCTAATAAAAGAGAAAAAAGCCTGACGAAAGCATATAAGTGATGAATCATGAAACTAAGGAAAGACATATACTTATAAAGAAAAGCATTACTCTGTACTTCAACGAAAATGTTCCATTAAATGTTTACGAAATGTCATGGAAGACAAATTAAACGTTTTTAAACTGCTTGGCAAAATGTTAAATAGTAGGGCTACTCTTACGAGGAATGATCGATCCATAAGCGCTGTCACCTTTGAAATAATTAATTGTCTGCTGCGAATTAAGTGACTGAGGACAAATGAATATGCTAGGAAGAAAGGAGCTTGAATTTTGTATATCTTCGATTGATGACAACTACGCATTTTCGCACCATTCCACTAGTTCGATTTTAGTTTAGCATATCCAAAAATATTAGCCGACAGAAATACATGAATCAGACGGAAATCATTAGATTATTTCGGTTCTTAATAAAAATAATACAAATATACATATTAAAATACCCTGCTTTCTAGGTGATACTGCGCTAACTAATCCATGCACACTATCAATCTCATATTGAAATTCATGCAAGCGTATTTTCCAATCAAGCGTTCCTACTGAATATTGCTAATGTATTGAGTAAATATACACGATTTATGAATACAATATCAATAGTTAACTATAGTTTATAAAAATATGTATTTATTTTTTCTATTATCTATAATTTGATTGACAAGTTTTTATAAATATAGATATCAAGAGCGTGGGAAAGACAAACAACGACAAATCATTGGGAAACAAAACCAATTTTCCTTTATTCAAAGTTTGATAATATGAATAGCTTTTTAGTGTAATCAACAATTTTTAACAATAATTGGAATGTTTAAAACTGGTTGCATTATTAATAAAAGTCTAACCAGTTGATTTCGAGTTTGTATTTTCAAAAATGTGTGTATTCAATAATATTTAAAAGTTTTTTCTCACTTTACGTAGCTTGCACAATCGTAACGAGTATGGTTAAATTAAGTAAGTGTAGCAATAACTCAACATTTTAATCGTAAGAAAAATAAAACAAGTCGCGCGACTTGCAAGAAAGCGTGCAGAAAATGATAAAGCCCAGTTGTCTCCCCAAATTCCTAATGAATGAAACGTCGTACGTTAAAGTAAATAGGCAATTAACATACATTTTTCACTTGGCACGGCGGTTTCTTATCTTATCGTATCTCCAATGTGGAAGGCGGTTTTCGTGTGCAAGTTTATTTATATATTTATATGGGAGTGGTGTTAGTACGTGGTGGCAATGTTCGTCGATGATCTCTAAACGAATAAGCTTAATATATGTTTAAAAAAAAAAAACGTTCTATGACATTCATGTATTTATTCAGAAGTTTTTTCTAAACAAATAAAATCCGTTACAAGTACTCGTTTATTTATGCCCGATTCGATTGTTCAATAAAAATTCATGTTTATTGGCGTGTGAATTTTGGGATGGCGGCATCATTGGGCTATTTTTATTCGAAAATCAGCAAAGAGCCGCCGTACCGTCCACAATAAAATTTTCCACTTAAATTTGCGTTAAAGTTTGCGTTCAAGACTAACCAATGTGTTTTCTAATAGGGACATAACAATTTCGTATCTTTATGTCAACGAATTCTCAAACATTTGTAAGCAACGTTTGGAAATCATTAAAAATTATTACCGAAATTCTGAGCCGGTGGTCGCAACTTTAAGAGCGCTTACTCCAATTGTTGAGTGGTTTTGCCAATAAACAAAATATGCGTTATTAGACAGGAAAAAACCCACATGTACTTCAAGAGACACAATTGCATCCGCAAAATATGTGGTGTAGTGTAGTTTTCATGTCGGAGGTGTGATTGGCCCTATTTTTTCTCGATGAAAACAATTGTCATGTTACCGTCCATGGAGTGAAAATGTGGTTTTAACAAGATGGTGCGAATAGCCACACAGCACGCGTTACAATCGATTTACTGAAAGGCAAATTCGGTGAACGTGTTATCTCTAGAAATGGTCCCGTTAAATATCCACCTCGTTCATGCCATTGAATGTCTTCTTACGGAAGTCAAGTCATTCGTCTATGCCAACAATTCAACAACTGTAGAAGAGCTCAGAGACAACATCTAACGCAAAATTGAGAACGTTCCGGTCAAAATGTGTGCATGAGTGGTAGAAAATCGGTCCAAAGAATAGATTGCTGTACACGGAAAAAGTGAAAGTCGATTTTAATTTTTAAAAAAGTCTAAAAGACGACTTTTTCATGTCGACTTTTCGACTTTTTTTTACTTAAACTTTAAATATTTGTAATTGTCATCGAAACAATGCGCACTGCTTACATTTATCATGCCCTTTAATTTATTTTCGCCGATTGAGAAATACATAAGTTTTATTTCGAGGTTAGAATCGTATGTATTTGAAAATGTTTTTAGTAGTCAAAAAAAGTCAAAAAATCTAAAAGTCGACTTTCTTTCTGTCTTAAGTATAAGCATACTTAGTAGGAACATAAATACTGTTACACACGTTTTATGCTGTAAAACTAAAAGTACTGAATGTTTTTGGGCCAAATATTTTTTAATATATTTATTAATGTATATTGTATCCAAAAATAATCTACTTATTCGAAATGTCCGCCTTTTGCCTTTACACACGCCTTAAGTCGCACTGGCCAATCGCCAATAGCTGCACGAACCTCGTCCATTGGAAAATTAGCCACTGCTCGAACCGAAGCAGTCTTAAGAAATCCAATGTTGGGGTATCTTTTGTGACAAACCTTGTCCTCTAAAACCGTCCACAATTTGTAATCCAATGGGTTAAAATCTGGACTGCCTGAGGGCCATTCTTCAGAGGAAATGAACGCTGGCAAATTGTTTCGAAACCAGGCCTGGGACGTTTTTGCCTTATGGGCCGGCGCAGAATCCTGCTGGAAAGTCCATGGCTGGTTTTGGAAAAGGGAATTGTTAAGAGGCTTCACAACAGCTTCTAAAACGGTTTCTTGGTAAACTTTGGCCGATGTTTTGACTCCTTGTTCGCAGAAATGCAGGTCAGTGACCCCGTCGTAAGAAACACCCCACCAAACCATGACTAAAGCTGGGCGATGACCCTTTTCCACCCTTGGGGTCAGTTCAGATGCTTCCTTAGATGACCGCGCATACACTCTATCATTTTGCTTGTTAAATTTTTCCTGAACGGTACAAATTTTTTCATCGGTGAATAAAATTTTTCTGTGCATTTTTCAATCCTATTTTTTTTAAAGCTGCAGTCAATAAATGTCCGGTGCGTCGTTTGAAAGCCCCAAGTTCCAAGTCTTTTTTAATGATTTGACTCATGGACTTTTGCGTGATATTCATCTCACGGGCCATGATTTTCTGTATTCGGAGCGGATTTCTGTGAATTCTTTATTTAACGGCATTGATGACATGCGGTGTTCGAACAGAGCGTGGGCGGCCCGACCGATGGCGGTCTTTTACATCTCCAGTCTCCTCAAACAGTTTTATGCATCGGTAGACGAACATGCGGCTAATCCCTAGTGCCCGGAGCGTTTTGAAAATATCGTTGCCATGATGAAATTTGAAACAATTTTAAAATCCCGTTACAGACTAACGCTATTGAGGTTAGATTTCAAAACCCAAAAAAAGGCTCGTGTCGATTGGTGCAAAGACATTTTGAAAAAATACGATCGCAGTGCTTCAAAAGTCGTTTATAAGATCGTCACAGGTGACGAATCATGTATCTATGCTTATGAGCAAAGACGAGCCAAATCCAACGAAAGTTGTTCGTGGAAGAAGCACTTCGAAGCAAATGGTCGCATGTTTCTTCGGCAAAATCATGTGGCGACTGTTCCGCTTTCCTGAAGTCTTCGGTGAAATTCAAAAAACGAACAAGAGAAGACGAATCATTGCGCACTATGACAATGCGAGCTCTCACACATCGGCTCAAACCAGCGCCTTTTTGACCGGCCAAAACGTTGAATTGATGGCTCATCCGCCGTACAGCCTTGACTAGGCACCCAATGACTTCTTTTTATTACTGCACATCAAGAAAAAATGCGTGGTAAACGATTTTCGTCGCCAGAAGATGCTGTTGAAGCGTTCAAAAGCCATGTTTTGGGTGTGTCTTAATAGGAGTGGAAAAAGTGCTTCGACAATTGGTTTGAGCGCATGCAAATGTGTATAAATCAAGCTGGAGAATATTTTGAAAAATAAAATGATAAATATTCGCATTTTTATTATTAGGCCAGAAATATATATAGCAGCCCTCGTATAGGATATTAATGGGGAATATTTTTCGCTTAAGTATGAAAAATTATATCCCGCAAGTGGTGGCCATTTCGTGCTCTTTCCAGTACATTTTGCATAACTTTTCGCAAAATTTCCGGTGTTATGGTTTGAATTGAAGTCGCTGGCTTATATACGTTTACCCTTTCTTCAAATAACCCTAAAGAAAACAGTCTGGCTTTGCTAAATCCGGTGAATGCGGGGGCCAATTGAAATCGCTTCTGCGCCCCAAAGAGGTCCCGTAACAGAGCCATTGTGTCCCTTGCAATTGCTGATCGATGTTCTGTTGTGTAGTGTTCCATTTTAAATTCCCCAAGTTTGCTTTACAAAATTCTGAAATAAAAATAAAAAATATTAATAAATTTTAAAAAACATTCAAACCACTACGGTAGTTTTGCGCCATCCTGTAGTTTTTCTCAAGTCTCATAGAAATGGGAATCATTTTCTTAGAGAATAACCAGGGGCCGAATTCACCCATACCCTATCGAACAAATCGTAATCTGATTTGTTAGTTGTGTAATGTGTGTTAAAAGTTTTTTTTGTTAAGATACGTTTTTCTTAACTGTCTGAAAACCACTGAAATATAGGGTGATCCATGTAGAGGTATTTTTTTTAGAACAAAAAGAAATATAAAAAATCAAATCAAGTGTGGAATCTTTATTGGTAATTTGAAAGGATATTTTATGGCATTTTTTTATATAATTTCCTTCTATGTTGACCGCAACTACGCCTCAGGGTTTCCATTCTGAGGGTCCAATTTTGGATGACTCGTTTGAGCATTTCGACCGGTATGGCTTTAATGACACGTGTACGAGTAATTATGGCTTCCAACACCTTAATCGTAGCTGGTTTGTCAGCATGGACTTTTGACTTTACGTAACCCTAAAGAAAAATGCCTAAAGGTATGATATCACTCGATCTAGGCGTCCAACTCACCTGTCCAAAACGTGAAATTTTCTGCTTTTCAAATTACCTTTCAATAGATCTATTGTTTGAGCAGCTGTATGGCAAGTGGCACCGTCATGTTGAAACCAAGTGTCGTCAAGATTACGGGCTTCAATTTCAGGTAGCATAAAGATCGATATCATGGCGCGATAGCGAGCACCATTCACGTTTACGTTCCGGCCATCATCATTTTTGAAAAAATATGCACCGATAATTCCAATAGCTTATAAACCGCACCAAATTGTGGTTTTTTCTGGGTATAATGGCACCTCTGGAACCTTTTCTTCTTGCTCCTCAGCCCAAATGCGGCAATTTTGTTGTTGTTGTAACAACAATATATTTATTTTGAAGTCTTGTACGTCTATGGGGGATCTGCTTCCATATCCAGGTGGTGGAAACGCGCCATTTGGGCTTGGGATTGGGCAATTTTTTTATTGACTTGGCCGTTTAGCCAGAAATGGGTCTCATCACTGAACAACATTTTGGTCGAAAACAGCGGATCTTCCCATTTCTCACCGAACGCTCATTTCCATAATACAGTTGCCAACATTTAAAGGTAATTATCTTCAAAAAATAATGCCATGAAATGTCCTTTCAAATTACCAATAAAGATTCCACACTTGATTTGAATTTTTATATATTTTTTTGTGTTATATACTTATAAAGAAAATTTACAAAAGTTGATGATATTGTATTGTCGGTAAAGAAAAGCCCTGTCAACATTTTTTGTGGGGTTGGGACGTTTATTTGATTTTTTTTTAGCTAGAAAATATGCAGCATTAATAGTTTCTCGCGTTTTTATGCAAAAATGTGGCAAACTCCATAAAATAAATTCTGTGAAATTGCAGGGAAATTGTTTTCGATTAATATCTGCGCGCTGCACATAGTTGTAAAAACGTGTTTGATTTCCCTGTCTCTTATTTAAATACAAAATTTAACCTGAAATTAAACTAAGTATCAGACATAAAAGAAAATAAAAAAAACTTCCGGATGTTTATTATTTAATTAAAGAAAAAAATTCAGAATTAAATAGGTCGGCCGGTTTTATTACACATTGCATTAAAAAAAGTTAAGGTCTAAAGTTTTTTTTTAGGTTTCACCTTCTCCTATAAAGTAATGGAAATTCAAGTTACGACATTTCATTATGCACATGAGAGTAGTTTCCTTACAGCATTCAAAATTGTCTAAGAAAATAAATTGTCGGTCTAAAACTAACACAATTCTGTTGTCAAGTTATTTAAATTTAAATTGAGATAAATATCGGTAGCATACATACATATTTCTACAATACGATAAGATACTGACTTCCAAATGCTAAATAAATACAAGAATTGTATTTGCACAACGTACTCTCGAATGCTTTAACAGCTTCATTCGTAAGGAATTTGGGGAGACAACTGGGCTTTATCATTTTTCACCAGCTCGCTTGGTTTGTGCTTCCGTTTACGTGTATAATGTGGGTTAGTGTTATTTCGTCAAGATTTGTTATGAATCATTATGATGTCGGCACAGTCACACCTCCTAATGTAAATAAATATTGATGGAGCTTAGGTTAAAAATTTACTTACATTCTATAGCTATGATTTATTTAGTTATATTTTTATAGCTTAGTAAAATAAAAACCAAATTTGTTTCTATTTCTTTCAGATTTAAAAACATTTCTAAGTTTTTGCTATATTGACGTGTCATACTAGGGGGTTTTCCGGAAATTCTAATTTACTTTTCCGGCAATTAAAAAAATCCTACAAAGCAGATTTACATCAATTATCCTTAGTAAGCGAATAACAACTTAACTGAATTATACGAGTATTATATTGCAACTGGTTGCAATTAGACTATAATTGGGCATCAGTGGACAATTTTTGGGTTTTAATGGACTTATACTGAAAAATTTTTAAAAATGAATACATAAGATAAATACAAGACATAAATACTGTTACACACGTTTTATGCTGTAAAATAGAAAGTACTGAATGTTTTTGGACCAAATATTTTTTAATATATTTATTGATGTATATTGTATCCAAAAAGAATCTACATAATCGAAATGTCCGCCTTTTGCCTTTAAACACGCCTTAAGTCGCACTGGCCAATCGTCAATAGTTGTACGAACTTCGTCCATTTGAATATTGGCCACAGCTCGAACCAAAGCAGTCTTAAGAGGTCCAATGTTGGGACAAACCTTGTCCTCTAAAACCGTCGACAATTTGTAATCCAATGGGTTCAAATCTGTACTGTCTGAGGGCCATTCTTCAGAGGAAATGAACGCTGGCAAATTGTTTCGAAGCCAGGCCTAGGACGTTTTAGCCTTATGGGCCGGCGCAGAATCCTGCTGGAAAGTCCATGGCAGGTTTTAGAACAGGGAATTGTTGAGATGCTTCACAACAGCTTCCAAAAAGGTTTTTTGGTCAACTTTGGCCGATGTTTTGACTCCTTGTTCACAGAAATGCAGGTCAGTGACCCCATTGTAAGAGACACCCCACCAAACCATGACTGATGCTGGGTGATGACCCTTGGGATCAGTTCAGATGCTTCCTTAGATGACCGCGCATACACTCTATCATTTTGCTTGTTAAATTTTTCCTGAACGGTAAAAATTTTTTCATCGGTGAACAAAATTTTTCGGATTTCTGTGAATTCTTGATTAAACGGCTTTGATGACATGCGGCGTTCGAACAGAGCGTGGGCGGACCAACCGGTGGCGGTCTGTTACATCTACAGTCTCCTCAAACAGTTTTATGCATCGGTAGACGAACATGCGGCTAATCCCTAGTGGCCGGAGGGTTTTGAAAATATCGCTTTTTTCATTTCACACTTGAAAAGCGCTACTACAGCGATACGGATCTCATTATCTGACCACTCCATGATGAAAGTTGAAACAATTTTAAAATCCCATTACTCAAGGTTAGCTTTCAAAACCCATATGACATTAACGGGGTATGTTCAGTTCTACTATTGAAATGGGTGTGTCAATGTTGTAACAGTATTTATGTCCCTACTAAGTATAAGTAACCGTTTTAGTACTTAGTCTGGATGACTACAAGGAATAAGCCTCTATTCAGACTACACCAAATATTTTTTTTTGGGAATAGAATACAGCTGTTTTTTTCATTGACATATTCGAATATAGAAATTTTTGTTACCAAATATCTTATTAAGCTGTTGCGGTTTCGCTTTCCAGTCTTAGTTATAATCAGATTGAAAACATGTTTCTATTGAATGTTCATTCTAATCAATTTATCATGTACTCGTACAAATAAAAAATCGCTTTCCCATTCGCAAAAATATACGTATACAAATAATAAACTACGCATTCGCAAAAATATGTATTTCAATATTCCCGTTCGCAAAAAATATTTTTCAATATTCGCTAAACTCAAAATCGTTACATCCCTAGTACATACACCGAGGAATGTAATTTTTGTCCGATTACATTGGGGCACTACTGTACATGCAGGTAAATTGTCAGGTGAATGAAATGTATATTTTTTAAAGCTGCAGCTATCATATATTTGGCTGCTGAACATTTTAGGGTACCGGTAAATTTCCATTAAAATTTTACTTCGTTCTAAGCCTTAGAAGCAAAAACAATTTGCATATTGTTGCTACCTGGTAATTTTTAATACACAAATATGAACAGGGTGCAAAAGTAGTCATTATAAGTTTTACACCATCGAATAAACTTTTCGTGACAGATTTTTTTCTAACATAATGGTAGACAGTTCACGTTATGACATAACTTTCGCGCCACCCAGTATATGAGTGTACAAGTATACGTAAACATATGTATGTATAAGTATATGACGAGAAAATATACTTATATTTCTTATTTTTCATCTGAAGATACGAGATTGTCGTTGAAAAACACAAAGACGAGATGGGTAGTATGGAACATTCGCACCAAATAAAAAATGTTATAAACATTCAATGTTGAACATGTGATATTTTAACTTTATTAAAATGAAGTATTTACATTTGGGCTGAGTGTGCAGTATTAGTGCATTATTACACAAGGTTAATTGAGGGAATAACGTTGGAAAACGAAATTTTACATGCTTTTTACGGTCAATAAATAATTCGCAGCTCGTCCTATACAGATTTAAACTCAAATTTGTTAGTATAAATATAGTCTTAATGCCAAGGATGGCCGGGGCGAAAATCAAGCCAAGTAATCACAAAGAAAATATTTCTGATTAGTTTTAGTAGAAGATTGGACTTTTGAAATATTTATAAAAAAAATATTTAAAAAAATAATTGTAAAAATTGTTTAAATTATTTTAAATTACATTCTGAATGCACCGAATGAAAACCACCACTTTATGCACTGCTCAACCGCCATTATCGTCCTTTCATATATATAAGTACAGGTTTTTTGCTCTAAAGGATTTCCAGCTGGCCATTTAATTTTTTAAATACCTCTAAGAGAAATATTATTGTGCTCTAATAACTGCTTTAATGCGAAATAAAATTTTTGAAAGGCTGATTAGAAAAATATGGCAGAAGTGTTGAGGGACGTGACAGAAATTCTAAAAAAAAGTTTTGGAAAAGTATTGAAGAGGGGGTCAAGTGGCACCTCATCAATTTAAAAATGATACCACTCACTTTCATATAAGTTTGGGAACTCGAACGATAGAAAAGTACTGTACTTACCTTTAAGTATATAAGTGACCATTCTCTCATATTAAAAGGTCTCAAGTAGCGATTAGACATAAATTCCACTTGCCGGAGCCTCGTTCGGTCACTTTTAAGCAAGCCCCTTTTTTAGGTTAATGGACACGACTATTTCGATGTCTGCATATAGCTTATACAGGTCCCTGGTAATTGCCGTTATTTACCTTCCTCTCAAATACTCTTAACATCGCTTCATTCGCATTACAGACCAAAGCGATGTTATATATGTTATTTTTTTACTCATTTACAATAATGCAATAAGTACGACTCGGAAGAAACATGCCTAACAAGAAACAACAAGAATTGTGATCATTTAGCTTACAAAAGTATCACTCGCAAAAAAAGTAAACTTGCCTAACTGTTTGGCACGATTTTAAGACGATATATATTGACGATTTTATTTAAAAAAACGGCGATTTTTATTGATTTCGATCGGCAGCCCTGAATTTGGCACTTGTAAACAGAGTTAGAAGTCGATATTAAAATTATCAACGGCGCGGGTGTTTTTTTAACGGCGGCGGCGGTTTCAACACCGACTCAATCCCAAACAGTAATTAATGCGTTTTGCTAATATTACTACCGAATTACGCTAGAAACAAGTATTTTAATTCAGCTTAGCGAGGAATACTTAGTATTAAACACATTTGTCATAAAAACACCGTGAAGCCGATTTTCGCTGTTTCAATCAGCGGTGGCTAGGCCTCGAACTATGCTTTGTGAATGAAACACAGTTTAATCCGATGCTGTATCGACGGTGGCGCAAATGTTGTTCATCGGTTGCGTTGGCTTCATTTCTTCATATATTTGGACACCCGGCGGCGCTTAAACACACGCTAATTGTTCTTTCAATCCAAAACAGTTTTTATACTTATAATGTAAAAAGAGTCAGACATTAACGTTTAGGTTAACCAAATAATATCAACCAGTCAAAAAAACGGCGGGTTTCAGTTTACCTGTGTTATCAGTTTATTTAAAGTAAAAAAACGGAATTGCCGAAAATGAATGGACTCTATATATGCATTAAAATTAATTACTACGAATAGAGGTTTGTTTTATACTTTAAACCAAACTATTATATAATCTAGATTCGAAAGTGGTCGATTCAATTATAGCCTGCACTTCTGGATGTGCATCTATGCCAATTGAACACAGGTTTTTGAAACCCTTGATCGGCTATAAATTAATTCAGATTTAAGAACGGTCACATCTTATTTTGTAGGAAAATTTTCTTGTATTTTTTACCCATACGTTTATTTATAAATGGGGTGGATTTTCAACTCTTGGGTCCGTCACCCAATTTTTAGTCAACATCAAAAAATAAGCATATATGGTCTAAATTAGCCCAAGTATGGTTCTTTGTAAATCGTATTATGCTTAACCAAATATGATCAAAATTGGTTTTAATATAGATGTTCTAAAGCTGTAGTATGTAAACTCCGGTGGAAAATTTATACTGGGGTTATATCAACACGTAGATCGTATGACACACTTTTATCTCAGCTGGTTACTGATAGATCGTATGTGAATTCTGCTGCTAAAGACATAAAATCGTTTGAACATATGTGTGGGAGCTATATCTAAATATAATCCGATTATCTTCAATATCAATAACTTCGTCTTTGGTTTAAAAATCTAACTTTTGACCAATTTCAAGGTGAAAGGCCAACAACTGCGAACCTTAGGGAAGGACAGACAAACATCGTGAAATCATGACATAGTGTATCAGAGTCGATCGGTACACTTAAAGGTGGGTCTAGCTCAAATATTTTTGGTAGCCACGTATTCCATACGTGCTAATTATGCAATTTCTTTTCTTTTACATACAACAAAAATATCCGAAAACCCGATAGCAAAAAATAAGGTAAAACGACATGTCGCTCTTTAGCTATTTTGGAGAAGCCGACCGGCGGTTTTGGACATTAAAACCGGAATGTCGGGTTTTTGGTTTTAAGTGTAAAAAAATATTTTTATGAGGACTGCCTTAAAAATGGGATTGATTGAATGAGGTTTCAAACTGGTCCAATTAAAAATTTTGTTCTAGAGTGGTTGTATGTAAAATCGGGAGGGACCTTTGTACTTAGGTTATATCAAAAAGAGGTCAGATATATCCCATTTGTATCTGAGATGGTAACAAATTGATTGATAAGAACAGTGCCAAATTTTATCAAGATTGAATGTTTTATGTGACTTCTAGAGGTAAGATAAAAATCGGTTTAACATATGCGTGGGAGCTACATATACTTAGTAGGGACATAAATACTGTTACAACATTAAACACACCCTTTTCAATAGTAGAACTGAACATACCCCGTTAATGTCATATGGGTTTTGAAAGCTAACCTCAATAGCGTTAGTCTGTAACGGGATTTTAAAATTGTTTTAACTTTCATCATGGAGTGGTCAGATAATGAGAACCGTATCGCTGTAATAGCGCTTTTTAAGTGAGAAATGAAAAAAGCGATATTTTCAAAACGCTCCGGCCACTAGGGACTAGCCGCATGTTCGTCTACCATGTAGACGTCTACCGATGTAAAAGACCGCCACCGGTCGGGCCGCCCACTCTCTGTTCGAACACCGCATGTCATCAATGCCGTTAAATCAAGAATTCACAGAAATCCGCTCCGAAATCAGAAAATCATGGCCCGTGAGATGAAAAGTCCATGAGTCGAATCATTGAAATAGACTTGGGTCTTTCAAACAACGTACTGCATCTTTAAAAAAAAATAGGATTAAAAAGTGCAAACGTCTTTTGGTGAAGCACGCTGATAACTTGCACAGAAAAATTTTGTTCACCGATGAAAAAAGTTTTTACCGTTCAGGAAAAATTTAACAAGCAAAATGATAGAGTGTATGCGTGGTCATCTAAGGAAGCATCAGAACTGATCAAAACATCGGCCAAAGTTTACCAAGAAACCGTTCGGAAGCTGTTGTGAAGCCTCTTAAAAAATCCCTGTTTTAAAACTTTCCAGCAGGATTCTGCGCCGGCCCATAATGCTAAAACGTCCCAGGCCTGGCTTCGAAGCAATTTGCCAGCGTTCATTTCCTCTAAAGAATGGCTCTCAGGCAGTACAGATTTGAACCCATTGCATTACAAATTGTGGATGGTTTTAGAGGACAAGGTTTGTCACTGCTGCTTTGGTTTGAGCTGTGGCCAATTTTCCAATGAACGAGGATCGTGCAGCTATTGACGATTGGTCAGTGCGACTTAAGGCGTGTGTAAAGGCAAAAGGCGGACATTTTGAATAAGTAGATTTTTTTTGGATACAATATACGTCAATAAATATATTAAAAAATATTTTGTTTAAAAACATTCAATACTTTTTATTTTAATTGTACTGCATACATGCTTTAGATGGACAGACAGACAGACCGACCAATCAGCGTGTGATTCTGAGTCGATCAATACTATTAAAGCTCAAATATTTCACAGGAAACTAACTTATAATACCCGATAATAAGAAGTCGAACGCAAAAATTAATTGTTCGATTAAAATCGGACGCGATTGTCGATTTTCAGTTTTTTAAATTTTTTCTACAAAAAGTCGATTAGTGGACTAGTCGATAATCGATTTTTAGAACCCTTCCTTCTTTGTGTTGCCGGCCGTACTTATACTTCTTATTATTTTGTGGCTGCTACACACAACATTTTAACACATTTTCTGCATTCCATTCTTTGTTTAAACTGCGTTTACTGTTTATATCGACAAAATTGCAAGTCGTTTAAATACGTTTTGAGAAATTTAAAAGCATTTATTACGATACCAAGAAGAAGAAAGCGAAACACCTAAGATGACAATCGGTGACAGTTTGCATTATATGTCTGTCGGTAATCCCTTGAGCAAAGCACTTATTGGCACTACAGCCTCTTTATTCAGAAGAAATTCGGTAAATATAAAATTACGCAGTGTCCATTTGTACAATTATTAATGGACATGCTCTGTTAAGTCTGCGGCTAACATGGGCACTGTAAAAGCATCCACTATGACTAAAAGTGTAACTGATATGCCAACACTCTGCAAATTGGCTGGACGTAATCATAACTTTGTTCGTCTGGCTGGCTTGAGTGGAGCAGCGGCCGTTGTTCTAGGAGCCATTGGTAGCCATCATTCGAAATTCAAAGAAAATGTAGAAATGCGAGCAATTTTTGACACCGCCAATCGTTTTCATTTCTTCCATGCCATCGCATTACTGGGAATGCCTTTGGCCAAGCACCCAATGCTTGTAAGCATAACATGGGAATCACATACACATTGTTACGCTTTTTAAAATACATTTTTCCAATTTTAGTCTGGAACATTGATGTTAATTGGTACCACACTTTTTAGTGGCTGTCTCTACTATCGGGCATTTACAGGCAACAAACCCCCTTTTGCTTCTATGGCTCCAATGGGTGGTACTTGCCTTATTGCAGCTTGGTTGTCGCTTTTGCTGTAAGTCAGCTGTTTGTCAAGTTTTTGGATATTAAACGAAATGCTCCTCTTTAATGAAACAAGAAATCAAAAATTTTGTATCTTTCAACTTTTGTATTAAACAAATTATAGTTTTTAAGGTTTTGTAATAAAAAAGATTAAACTATTTGAGCCTTTACACATTTGTCTGTAACACCACTTTCTAAAAAGGGCGCATATCGCTGGAAGTCGGCTTTGTGGTGCACAGCTACCTGTTCAGAGATGCCGTTGACAACTCGAAAGAGTCAAAATTACTTTCTCAAGCCTAGACTCGTTTTTGTTTCTTATTTTATATATAAGCCTTGACTCGTTTTTGTTTCTTATTTTATATATAAGTAAAACAATTCAAATCATGTGTGGAATCTTTATTGGTAATTTGAAAGGACAGTTTATGGCATTTATTTTTTGAAAATAATTACCATCAAATGATGGCAACTGTATTATGGAAATGAGCGCTCGGTAAGAAACTGTTTTCGACCAAAATTTTGTTCAGTGATGAGTCCCATTTCTGGCTCAACGGCAAAGTCAATAAACAAAATTGCAGCATTTGGGCTGAAGAGCAACAAGTTCAAGAGGTGCCATTATAACCAGAGAAAACCACGGTTTGGTGCGGTTTATAAGCTGGTGGAATCATCGGTGCATATTTTTCAAAAAAGATGATAATGGCCGGAACGTAACTGTGAATGTTGCTCGCTATCGGGCCATGATATCATCTTTATGCTACCGGACAATGGATCTATTTAGGGATCGTTTCGAAAAGCAGCTAATTTTACGTTTTGGACAGGTGAGTTGGCCGTCTAGATCGAGTGATATCACACCTTTAGACATTTTTCTTTGGGGTTACGTAAAGTCAAAAGTCTATGCTGAGAAACCAGCTACGATTCAGGTTTTGGAAGCCAACATTACGCGTGTCATTAAAGCCATACCGGTCGAAATGCTCGAACGAGTCAACCAAAATTGGACCCACAGAATGGAAACCCTGAGCCGTAGTTGCGGCCAACATTTGAAGGAAACTATATTCAAAAAATAAATGCCATGAAATGTCCTTTCAGATTACCAATAAATTTTCCACACTTGATTTGAATTTTTATATTTTTTGAAAAAATACCTCTAGATGAATCACTCTATATCACCATTGGATGGGAGTACATATAAGTATGTCGTTTCATTTGTAACATCTCGAAATACTTATCTGTGACTTATATATACATATGTATGTTATTGATGTTTAATTCTTAGAAGATACATTCTGTCTGTCTATTAAAAAGTACGATTCAGTCTAAATGATAGGAGCTAAAGGCATATAGCTTACCAGAAATTTGTTGTTGTTGTAGCGGCAAACCGCACCGGGGTGATAGCCCTTGTCCAACGAATTTGTGCTGCGGGTCGATCCGGTGCTTAGAACCGGCTGTCGTGGGATCGAAATTTGTTTTATACATTGCAGATCGGTTTGAATTGAAAATGGACCGAATCGGACAAAAGGAGAAAAATTTCTTCAGGGAGAGTTAATTTTTGTTAGTTTAATAATTAAACTGAAAACATTTTTGGAGGTACTTAGTAGTGACATAAATCCTGTTACACACGTTTTATGCTGAAAAAGAAAAAGTGCCATGATAGGGCCATGATTTTCTGTTTTCGGAGCGGATTTCTGTGATTTCTTGATTTAACAGCTTTGATGACATGCGGCATGTGCGGCCCGACCGGTGGCAGTCTTTTACCTCTCCAGTCTCCTCAAACAGTTTTATGCATCGGTAGACGAACATGAAGCTAATCCCTAGTGGCCGGAGCGTTTTGAAAATATCGCTTTTTTCATTCCACACTTGAAGAGCGCTATTACAGACTAACGCTATTGAGGTTAGCTTTCAAAACCCATGTGACATTAAGGAGGTATGTTCAGTTTTTCTATTGAAATGGGTGTGTTCAATGTTGTAACAGTATTTATGTCCCTACTAAGTACTTTTAAGTGGCATTACAAGTATTAAAAACTGCATACACAGATTTAAGAAATGACGGCATTTTATGTACTTCCTGCATTGTGCTCTAGTATTTTTTCAAATTTATTTCGTAAAATATATTTTTAAGTAGTAAAATCCAAATTGATTGATACAAAAATGATTGGAGCTGATTATTTTTTAAAATTTCCCAAAACTTAATGTCTTTCTGAAAACTGACTACATTATTTAGTAGAATCGAGCATTTACGGTTAAATGGGAAGTTAATAAAGTGCCTAATACAATAGCTAAGTTAAGATGTCCATGGTTTTCTCTAAATGATTTTATAGTAAAGTGTTAGTATACGTAGAAAAAAGTTGCATTTGTATTGCACGATGTGCCACACTGCTCGTCTCGTCTTTGTATTTTATTAATATCAATGTTAATCTCTATTTTGAAAGTAATCTGCGTTCCAGAACAATCTTCCATTATCATATTTGCACGTTAATGTCAGGAAAGTATGGAAATTTACCCGGATCTACAGTGTTCAGTTATTAGTGGATACCGCAGTAAAATTTAAAATGTATTTTAAAAATATATTACAATTTTTAAAATGTCATGGTGGTAAAGAATTCGTATACAGTAAACTCAAGAGAATCTTACAATATTCGTTAAGCTTTATTTACAACAAAAACTCAGGGTTCTTCTAAGCTCACTGGTCTTAAAACATTCATAAAATTCTAGTTACTAAAGCAGAGAACAAAAAATGGTAATTTTTTTAAAACATAATATTAACATTTTAACATCCCTATGCAGAAGTGACGCTTCTAGTTGCGTATTTTACATGCATCATCAGAACAATTCTCGAGAAAATTGCGATAACTGTTATAATCAAATATCACATAAGTTACTCAGATGCGAGTGAGGAAGCTAAAAATAATAAAGCCGAGTTGTCTCCCCAAATTCATATTGAATAAATCGTACTCTACGGGTACGGTACTTATACGATGATAAGTGACATTATTCGCCAAGGTAAATATAAAAAGTTGTAAACTTTTTATTAACTCGGATTTTTTTAATTCAATATTTGTTTAAAAAAATATGTAGAATAATCACAAAGAACCACACACACACATTTGGTTTAGGACTTAAATATGTACCAAATCCATTTAAGTGGGATAATATCAATAACTAAAGTCTATTGTGGTCATTCCACCGGAACCTTGGTGTTTCCTGTCTGCGTATTTCGTGTTAATTGTCGTCTAACGCCTTTATAGAGGACAATAAGTATATGACGTTAGACAAATAATCAATCATATCAATTTGTATCATTTTGGCGAATTTTTCATATAATTCCCATACAAATGATATGGAGGCCCAAGAAACGACTTTAAGTATTAATGGACACAACAATGGACCAAATAACTACAAAATGCATTTTTTAGCATTTTGCCTTAATTTTGGGGACGAATAGAATAAGAAAAGAGCACAGCGGTATTCAACAGCTTAGCCGACTTAAAAATATTATCCTGGATAATAGACCCAAGCAACTTTTAACCGGACTAATCCTATTGGGCATAGAAAAGGTATTTGGTACTGTTCGGCACAAAGGCCTATTCTACAAGATGCTTCCAGCGAATATATCAAAATACCTGTGTAGAATAGTAGGCAATTTTCTTGAAGCCTTTCTTAGCCAAAAACAACAACTAACAACTGCTAGCTTCCGAGGGGTACTATATATATTTCTGGCCTAAGTGTTGCCTGGCGCCATCTGACATTTCCATTGGAAAGTTTGACATTTTTTAGCATAAACGTACTCAGAACGTTTTGACGTACGACCATCATTTGTGTTTTTTACAGTGACTTGAAAAATCAATTTGGCAAAAAAATGAAAAATTAAATCGTGCGATCATTTTTCACAACTTTCGACGTGAATTATCATGACAAGAGTGCATCGATGAGCTTAAATCTTTGTATGGAGATAAAGCACCATCCTATAGCAGTGTGAAAATCTGGTTTATTGAATTCAATCGTGGACGACTCTCGCTCAAAGACGAAGGTCGTGAAGGTCGTCCAAAAACGGCCGTTGTGCCAGAGAAAATTGATGCCGTGCGTGAACTGATAACGCAGGATCGTCATGTTATATACCGTGAGATGGAGGCATCCTTGGGCATTTCTTGAACACCTGGCCGTTAAAAAGGTTCGCTCTCGTTGGATCTCGCACAATTTGACAATCGCTCAAAAAAGGGTCGTGACGATTGGTGCAAAGAAATTGTGAAAAAATACGATCGCGGTGCTTCAAATGACGTTTATAAGATCGTCACAGGCGACGAATGATGGATCTATGCGTATGAGCCCGAAACAAAACTGAAATCGACCGTGTAGAAGCCAAATCTAACGAAAGTTGTTTGTGGAAGAAGCACTTCGAAGCAAATGGTCGCCTGCTTCTTCGGAAAAATTGGTCATGTGGCGACTGTTCCGCTTGAGCAACGACGATCTTGCATTATCAGTTCAAGCATGACATCAATGTTCTCTGGAACAACGGCCGTTTGTGGACGACCTTCCTCTTTGATTGAATTCATTAAACCAGTTTTTCACAGTACTATAGGGTGGTGCTTCATCGTCATACAAAGATTTAAGTTCATGGTTGCACTCTAGTCTTGATAATTCACGTCGAAAGTTGTGAAAAATGATCGCATGAAAATGTTCACGAGTTAATTACATTTTTTTTGCCAAATTGATTTTTTCAAGTCACTGTAAGCAACACAAATGATGTCGTACGTCAAAACGTTCTGAGTACGTTTATGCTAAAAAATGTCAAACTTTCCGATGGAAATGTCAGATGGCGCCAGGCAACACTAAGTACTGCCTAGGCCAGAAATATATATAGCAACCTTCGTACCAGGTGTCGGTACTTTCTCCATTACTTTACTCACTTAACACATCTTTGTTGTTACCTTTTTAAATACCTCAAAAAAGAGCTAATCTGCTGAAAGTCTAGGCTCAATTGGCCAACACAGACAAAACCAGTGATAAATAGTCAAATAGACTAAAAATGGGTACTAAAATTAAAGCAAATTTTGCTACATTTTTTTCGCTTTATTATCGTATAGTGATGGGTACGTGAGGATCAGAATTTGAATTGTTTTTTAGCTTGAATGCGTATTTTGCATCTCATTTCATAGAATTTAGTTTTTACTCTGATGTTTGTTACTTACCTCTCTTATTAAATTTAAATGTATTGTTTTAATAAAATTAACTTACAAAAAGTTTGCGAATTTTTTAAATAATACCCTTTTTGAGCCACTTTTTTAAAAATAATCCCTCGTTTGTGCGACTTTTTGAAAATTTTCAACGGTAACCCTGGGCTCAAGTCGGTACATCGGATTGACCCGAAGAGAAATTTTTCAACCAAATTTTTTCACGCTACAACAACAACTAATCCTATTTCACGGCCGTGTCCTACAAAATTTTAACAATTTTTTTCCACTTTCCCAGTAAATAAAAAGTCCAAAAAATATACCAATATTCATGATGAAAGGGACAATTGTTTTCAATTCGAGGCCTACGTCAATATAAAAATCAGATACCATAAAAATGATAAAATATCGTAAATGCTTATCACGTTGAGGTACATTCGAGGATGTGCAACACTGCTCATCTCATCTTTGTGTTTTATTTAAAAGCTAATCTTTATATCTACCCGAAACAAAATGGAGCAATCTTTCGCCACGAAAATAAACACAAAATTATCATTTTGAATAGCACTTGAAATCAACAGACATTTCAACGATAATAAAATTCAATGGAAAATTACCAAGAGAGCTTTTGCAATGTTCAGGCGTCAAGAAGGTGATGTCTGGAGTTTTATTTCTAGAACAAAAACTTAATATCTTTATCATTATAAAGTTGTCTAAAAGTTTACTTCACAATTTACTTTTACAAAAATACATGTTTACTTATGGTATATGAATGTTTATATATTACTTGGTTATTTTTCTATATACTACAATTCAAATTAAATTTGGCATTTGCTATTCGAAAGCCGAAAGGGCCAAAACTGGATATCAAATCTGATATTGCATATATATTCTTCTTTCTTTATCGCTTCAAATTCACAACCTTAAGAAGTTTTTAGCCGTTTTAAGTTTCACGTGCTTCCATGTTGGGCACGTGACTTTAGTGGGTTATACAAAGGTTCTATTATACTTGCTGGACTTTGTCTTTCTACCGAAACCTCTGTCGGCGCCATTAGCGGGCGTCCGCAAACTTCGCGTCGATTTTTTCAGTGCTGGAGCATTTTCAACTGTGTGCCCGACGTCTTTATCGGCATGCAGCTCACAGTCAATTCGCCATTATAGCAAAGGGATTTTTCGGAGAACTAATCTCCCTTATTCTATTTTCACTATATATGCATTAATCAGCGATATTTACCGAAGCAACAAATGTATTTTTCATTGTTTTGAACGAAGAAATTTTAAGTAATATTTTTTTTAGTTGTGCGAAAGAGGGGCTATATAACGCATGCACATACATACTTATATGCAAGGTGGTGCTTTAAGCGGGTTCCCGGTCCTGGGCAAATCTAGTTATTCTGTGATTTGAATTTAGACAGAACACCTAGCTTGTTTTTATTGAACGAATTAGTCTGAGAAAAATAATTTGGGATTTTGTAAAACACAAATTTGTTCGTTAAGACATTCAAATTTCATTACAAAATATGTTTTATTTTAATTGAAAGTTAAATTCGACTTACAAAACCCCAAAAGGGCTATACTACATTTCCGTTCGAATAAGACGGTCGTGTTATAAAAATAGGGTGTAAATCTCTTTTCAATTCTATTCTTCAATTACAACTTTTCTAAAATTTGTATTTTGTCAAGTAAATTTCTAACCTTAACTCCTGCAATATTTATTTACTTATGGGGGAGCGACTCTATAGCGACAGCAAATCTCTGAAAAATAACAATAACCCACAATATAAGAGCAATCGTAAGAATGATGACAAAAGTCTCGCGAGTCGTTTAAAAATGATAAAGCCCAGTTGTCTCCCCAAATTCCTAACGAATGAAACGTTTACAGTGGGGGCGGTTTATTGGGACAATAAAAATTTCTCGTATTTACCGAGCGGTTGAAAGTCGCAACGAAATTTGGGAGGACGGCGAAAGGGGTTACTGTTCTTTTATAAGTTGTTGGTGTTGACTATACTTTGTGACGATATTTTTTTAAGATTTAATTGCTGTTGTTTGATAAGAAACAAACTCAGTGAATGCTTACTTAACAATAAATGAGTTTATAGTTATAAATTTTAATAAACACCCGTTCTTGCTATTTTTTATCGAAACAAACTGTGAAAAAAAACTCTATGAGATACAATAAATTGTCAAAATAAACGTTTGTGGAACCGCATAGAAAATTAATATTTATTTGAAGTTCTCCAATATTTCTATTCAGCACGTCAGTATGAACATCGTACAATAAACAAGGTAGTGTTATGCTATCAGCTGATATTAAAATTTTATTTTCTCGTTGTAATTTGAATTTTCAAATTCTACAAAGACAATCGTTGAAATTTTTAAAGTTAAAATTCTATATCAAATAATAACAGCAATCAACAAAAATTCAACAATTCCAAAATTCGTTGCGACTTTCAACTTGTCTAAAAACCATTGAATTAATTGTCCAAAACATAAAACCTTTTTATGCCGAGGCTTTTCTACGCCGACACTGCAATATCATGTACTTTTTTTGAAGTTTACAACATGTATTTTATTGAGTTTTAGACAACCGGAAATGTAGAAAAACGCAGTGTAAAGAAAAAAAAGCTTCAGTGTACCCGAGTCTTGATGCAAAATACTTATTTATTGTTGAGCTAGTGGCTTTACCTTGTTTATTGTACCTTGAGTATGAACCAGTTTTAATACATGAAAGTTTTATTTCTTCAAATGAGTAGCTGGAGAGGGATTGACTCGCCCTTCATTGATAAATTCTATATAAATGATGTCTAAGGTTACAGAAAGATTTGGCAAAAAAAAGTGTCAATTTTAATAAACTCGAAAAGATTGTTTAAACAAATTTTTCCAATGCAGAAATGGAGCGATGTATTGGTTTAACATATTACGTTTATTATTTGATAACCATTCAATGAGTGTAATAAGTTAAGTGTAGTATTGACGGAAAATCCTACATGACCTTGTATTCGCTACAAGGCTCGAATTCGCCGATGACATCTCTTGTAGCTTGATTCTGTTTGGGTTTGCCATAAACACCAATTTTTGTGAGAATTCAAAAATATTCCGTCGCACAAAACTATCACTCAAATACCAAGTCAGGTAGGAACACTAAAATACCGCTGACTTTGCGCGTATGTAGGAGATTCATTTTGAGACGGCTTTAAACAGGATGTTTTAGGCTTTTAGTTAAGGAATTATTTTTAGTTTTAGTAAAGGAATTGTACGTCAATGAGGTGTCAAAAATTGCAATACGATTGACTTCCTCTTTAAATTTATCATGTAAACCAGTAAGACAGTTAAAGGGTTGTGGCCAAAACAATTTAATTAATCAAAGGAAAGAATGCATTTTGTTGGAATAAAGGGACGCATGTCATCTTACCAGGTAAGGGTAATTTAGTTTTTTTTTTACTACAGGGTGGGCGATTAAAATTTTCAATTTGAATCGGCTGTAAAAAAATACTAATAATATTTTTAAATTTCTGGTTTTATTATAAGGGTTAAACTTTGTCATTTAATATTGGAACACAATATCATTCATATGACTACCACAACTGGCTCGGCAGTACCTCATCCGATAAATCCAAAATTTTCAGTACATTTTCTAATGTTTCGGGTCGAATCTCTTCAATGACAATTTCGATTTCACGTTTCAACGCTTTAATTGTCTCTGGATTTTTTGCGTAACATTTATCCTTAATGGCTCCCCACAAAATAATCCAAAGGACTCAAATCACAGATCCGAGGCGGCCAATTGATATCACAATTTTGGTCGATTATTCGATTTTCCAGAAAGAAAAAAACTACGTAAAATATCGGTGGTTGCGTTGGCTGTATTACATATGTGTGTCTTGTTGAAACCAAATGTCGTCCATGTCATTCCATTTGAATTTCTAGAAACAAAAATTCGTTGAGCATAGCGCGGCAACGCTTACCGTTGACCGTTGCTAGCTTTCGAAGAAAAAAGCCCAATGATGCCACCAGCGGAAAGTCAACACCAAACAGTGACTCGTTGTGGATGCATTGCCTTCTCAATAGTCACGTGTGGTTTCCCTGAACCCCATATGCGGCAGATTTGCTTATTAACATAGCCACAGAGATGAAAATGAGCTTCACCTTAAAGCATGATTTTTCGGTAAAATTCTTCATCTCCTGCCAAACAATCTTTAGCGCAGTGGGCGAAGCGAAAACCTTTTTAGTTAAACTTGAAATTTAAAAATATTATCAGTCCTTTTTTTAACAGCATATTCAAATTTAAAATTTTAAATGGGCCACTTTATAAATCCACTAATTACATATTTCACAGATTCTTTGGCTTGAAGTTAATTTCTTCAAACTTAGCAGATCTTTAGCTGCGATTAAAATTTAGTTTTGGGAGCTTTGATCTAGTTCGCGTATGCTACAGTTGGTAAAACCCAACATTCTAAGAACTTCTTTTATTAGGACTTTTCACCGGATATTTATTCATGAAATTTTACTATCTGAACCGGCCCGCGTTGCTGGTCTTAAAAACTAATATCACACAGTTAATTATGAAATCATTAATAGTCTTTGTGCGTTTATGTTGAACCGGTGACTGTACCAGCATATATGGGGAGGACAATCCAGCTCGAATCTGAACCTGCACGTCTTTAAATATTATCGTCAATATTTTGATTATTGCGAAAATCTCATCTAATATATTAATTCCTTTAAGTTCAATATTAATTTGTCGGTTTTGATCGGTCGTTTGCGAATTTAATAAATGTTTATGCTGTTTGAGCCCGCCATCTTCTTATGTAGCGACAATCCCAGAAGGAATCTGCCACATTGATTCAATATTGTGCACGAATCAATCTTATAGACAAGAGAATTTTCCAACTACGGCATGAGCTCCGCAAGCAGCACAGCACAAAAACTGCTTTACACGCCATCATCACACGTATAAGTCGCGGCCTTAACAAGAACAAGTCCAACGACAGGACGGCCCTATCGGCTCTTGACCTTACAAAAGTCTTTGACACGGTCAATCATGGCACTCTGTTCGAGGACCTTGCAGAAACGTCCCTTCCGCCCAGTTTGAAACTTTGGGTCTTAAACTATATGTGTGGCCGCTAGTCATATGTAGAATTTAGAGACAGGAAGTCGAAGGAGTTCCCCAGGGTGGAGTGATATCCTCGGCTCTGCTTGACCTCAACCTCTCTAAAATTTGTGCACCACCACCACGGCGTTGACATTGTGTCGTACGCTGATGATTGCACAATTCTGGCGTCAGGACCTAAAGTGGATGACATATGCGAGAAAATCAACTGTTTCCTCACTGACTTAGCACGCTTTTTCACTGCGTGGAATATGAAAATATCCGCCTCTAAATCATCAGCCAAACTGTTTATTGCATGGACCGCAGAGTTGCGGTTGTCACTCAATGTGAAAGTCGATGACGTCAACATCCCGGCTACCAACTACCCCAAAATCCTTGGGGCCTATTTCGATCCTCCGCACATGCTACAGCTATCTGCGATAAACTCAAAAGTAGGAACAAGGTCCTCAAGTCAGTACTTGGGAAGCAGCACCTGTATGATCTGGCGTCAGGACCTAAAGTGGATGACATATGCGAGAAAATCAACTGTTACCTCACTGACTTAGCACGCTTTTTCACTGCGAGGAATATGAAAATATCCGCCTCTAAATCATCAGCTACACTGTTTACTGCATGGACCGCAGAGGTGCGGTTGTCACTCAATGTGAAAGTCGATGACGTCAACATCGTGGCTACCAACTACCCCAAAATCCTTGGGGCCGATAAACTCAAAAGTAGGAACAAGGTCCTCAAGTCAGTACTTGGGAAGCAGCACATGTATGATCGGCGAACGTGAGCCGCCCTCAGAACATCAACAGGGTGTCTTCTTATGTCTTCTGAGGACCATCTACATGAGGAGACGAAGGTCCTTACCGGTCGCAGACACAATTTCCTGTTGTCTAAGCAATACCTGTTAGGGTGTTTTCGCAGCAGTCATCCTAACCACCATCTCTTGGACAGGATGCCTCCGCCCAGGCAGATCAGGTACGATCTTCATGATCTAGAGAGAGAGGTCCAGCGGTATAAGAGAGAACATTTAGATCATCGAAACTATCAGGCAGGTCTTAACAACATTCACGCCGATGAAGTCGCAGCAGCAGTATCCAGCTACCGTGTGAATGTAGTGCTAGGGGAGCATCCTCCGGAGATTTTACCTGAGAAGAAGGTACTACCTCGACAGACGCGCGTGGTTTTGGCGCAGCTGAGATCTGGATGGTGCAGTCGCCTCAATTCTCATTGGGCACGATTTGATGCTAACGATCCGGACATCTGTCTCGCCAGTCATCAGGGGCCACATGACGTGCTACACCCATTCATGTGTCCGGCCAAGCTTACTCAATTGACCCCCAGGTCCCTGTGGACGCATCTAGTTCGAATGTCGCGTTTCCTCCACCTGGATATCGAAGCAGATTCCCTACAGATGAACAGGACTTCTAGTCAAAATATATTGTCGTTACAACAACCAACTACCGCGTTGCTTTGTTCTTATTTATTCAAGCACTTTGTTAGTGGACTTGTTGTTTCCTGAAACTGAAGCAAGGGCTTTGAACTGCCGACGACAGTACAAGTAAGAGATAAATTTCTACTTAAATCAATAGGTCCCGGTCAGTGGGAGTAAAAAAATGGGATGTTAATAGGTACTGGTTTAGCAAGACAGTGTTACTGCAAACACATCGCGCTGTACATTTTTTTTATTCAAAAAACATTTTGCGTCTCGGATCTGTGTGTTTTCTGATATTTTGATTTAAGACTTGGAAGTCAACATTAATCGAGAATTTCGTGAGCTACTGGTGGCTATGCAGCAAAGAGTGATCGAATGTTTGACAATCCTAATAAATATAGTAGCGGCCAACAGTTGAATGCAAATGTCTTTAAAGTAAAGTAAAGTAAAGTAAAGTAGGTGTTTTTATACCCTTCATCGAACGATAAAATGTATACTAAAATTGTCCAAGTCAAATTTCATTTCTTAAAACTTTTCCGACTTTTAGCAAGTATCCTGAGATTTGCATGACATAATATAAGTATTTATGTATATACAAGTATTTATACATGGTGGATTTCTTTTTATTTTACGAAACAATAAAAGAATAAACTAAACAATTGTTAAAAGATTTATATAATAAATGTTTATTAAATAAATCTTTAAACAATTGTTTAGTTTAAGTAAATCTTCGGAAAATACTGCTGATCTTTTAGAACGGCGAACGTGACAATAGTCACAGAATTTTTATGCCAACTCTGCTCATCTGTCAGTGTTTATACGAGTAGTAGTGGTGTGATAGGAAAATAAAAAAATTCTTGACATTATTTTAGTAAAGGATGGTTTATTTTTATTTGCAGTATGTAAAAGAAGAGGTGTGGGACCATAGCCTTCCATTTTCTATCTAATAAGGTTTTCCCATATAGTACAATCAAAATTCACTAGATTTGATTATTATTTGGTTTCGGCCGTCAATTTCCTTACAATTTTTAATAAATATATATGTGACAGCGCATAGAGAAAGGGACCTAAGGGTAAAAAAAAATCATTTTTCATTTTTTTTCTTCTTTTGATGTGGACAACATGTGAGCATCGAATGAGACCGATCCCATGCCCCAAAAGTGTTCCCTCCCAGAGATATGCGCGTTTTATGAAAGTGAAATCGACGATTCTAAGCGCAAATTAAAAGGGACCTTATCTTTAAAATGGCTCTCCTGAACAAAACTTTTCAACCACTTTTCACTTTTTTGATGTGGACAACATCTGAGCATCGAATGAGACCGATCCCTTGCCCCAAAAGTGTTCCCTCCCAGAGATACGCGCGTTTTATGAAAGTGAAGTCGACGATTCTAAGCGCATATAGAAAGGGACCTAATCTTTAAAATGGCTCTCCTGAACAGAACTGGTTTTTAAACTTAGGTCTAATGGCCTAAAATGCAATGAAAGCGGCAAAAAATGAATTTTTGGTCTTTTTTAAAATCTCGCTATTCTGGAGCGAAATGACCATGACCGTTTTCTAAAAAATTTGGACCATATGAAACAGAACACTACGATCTTTGTTAAGAAGTTAAATTTAAAGTTATAAAAAATTTTTCATGTAAGGGTTGTGTGCCGAGTTATGCTTGTACATTGTTCTTGGCTTATTGACAATCACTTTTTCTTTTAAATATCCACAAAGAAATACTCGTTAGTTTAACGGTGTCAAATCACATGATCGTGGCGGCCAATTAACATGGCCACGACGTGAGATAACAGGGTCATTGAATTTCTCGGCTAAAAGATCCTTTGTGTGGAAAGTGTCACCATCCGGTTGGAACCACATATCGTCCAGGTCCATATCCTCAATTTCTGGCAACAAGAAGTCCGTTATCATCTCGCTACAGCGAACACCATTCACGGTAGCTGCTTAGCTGACTCCATTTACGTCCATGACGCCGCCGGGCCGTAAACCGCACCTTTTAAACAATCACTTTTGGATTCTCATTTGCCCATATGTGGCAATTCTGCTTGTTAACAAATCCACTGTGGACACATTTGGTCGATTATGCTGACCAAAGAAATCACGAATGCATTTTAATTTGAGCACCAATTTTCGTTAAAGGCTTCAACAACCTTAACGCGCTGCTTAATTGTGTACCTCTCCATGGTTAAAATAGTCAAACACTGAAACAATAAAAAGTCAAAATAAGTTTGGCAAAAAACTTGACAACTAACATCGTGCATTATGGTTGGATCACCCTTTATATATTTTAGGGGGTCTCCGTCCAGTATTTCTATATGTGTTGCAACGAAATGACAAATTGAATATACAGGGTGGCTGATGATTATTGCTACATTAATAAACTTAAATAACTTGTTAAGCTCATTCAATTTTATTAAATATAGCTTAATTAGTTTAAAAAAAATAGAATTTAAATACCGCCCCTGCTCGTTGATGCATTTGCGGCTTCTTACCAAAAAGTTGTCCATTACTCTTTGGAGGGTTGAGGCAGGAATAGCCGCAATTGTTTCTCAAATGTTTTGCTTTAGTTCATTAAAATTTTTTGGTTTTTGCTTTGTAGACTTTCTGTTTGCAATAAGTCCACAAGATAAAGTCAGGTGCAGCAAGGTCAGGCGACTTAGAAGACCAACGGAATGGAGTTTCTGGATATCAGCTTATTGGGAAATTTTCGTCGCAATTCTGTGATAACAGGCCGGGCTATGTGAGGAGTTGCACCATCTTGCTGAAACCACACAGAGTTGAAAGAAATTCTCATTTGGCGTAATTCTAGATAGAAAAACTCTTTCAACATGCTCAAGTAACAGTCTCCAGTAACCGTACCGGTATGACAGTTGTTTTCAAAGAAGTAGGGCTCGACAATGAACGTGGTGAAACTGCACACCACACTGTAACACGAAGTGGATGCAGTTCCGTCTCATGGAGTATCTGAGGGTTGGAAGCACTCCATATTCAACAATTTTGTTTGTTTTTGCTGCCGTTTAAATCGAAACGAGCCTCGTGAGACATGAATAGGTAGTTCAACATGTTTCCGTCCTCTTCCACCATTTGAAGCATCTTTTGGCAAAATTCCAAGCGAATAGGTAAGTCTGCTGTGTTTAGTTTGTTGGCCATTTAAATTTTATGTGGGTATAAGTCCAAATCTGTCCCATGCTCGGCAAAATTGTTAACAAGTCTCATTATGGCCCATCTGCTCTGTGAATTGCCGCCAAACGTGCACTTATACTCTCTTTGGAACGAAACTACGGACTCCAATGCGTGATAGCGGCGGACAATCCAAATTCTTGTTTCAGTGTCCCAGTTATCCATTTTTGTTAAATCTAAAAATCAATCTGCAAAATAAATAAAATATAAATAGTTTCATTAAATAGAAAAAAAGCTTTTACATTTTTTATGTACGAGGGCGGTTCGGAAAGTTCTTAGCTTATCAATGAAAGAGAATACATAGTTGGTTTTTTAAAAATATTTTTATTTTTCAATATAATCTCCTGGAAGTTCAATACACTTAGTCCAACGCTTATCTAGCAATTCTATCCCTTGATTAAAATAGTTTTCCTCAAGGTCTTCAAAATAGTGGTTTATAACCGTAATTGCATCTTCATTTGAGGTAAAACGCTTGCCAGCAAGGAATTTTTTTAGATTTGGGAACAGGTAAAAGTCACTGGGAGCTAAATCAGGAGAAAAAGGTCGGTGGTCAAGCAACTCGTACTTTAATTCGTTGATTTTAGTTATTGTTAAAATACTCTTGTGCGTTGGTGCGTTGTCTTGACGAAAAATTATTTTTGCAATAGTACTCCGAATTTATTGTTTTACCCTTTCGCAGATAGTCAATCAATAAAATACCTTTGAAGTCCCAAAAAACCGTTGCCATAACCTTACCAGCCGATTGAATTGTTTTTGCCTTCTTTGGGGCACTTCCTCCAGCTTCAGTCCATTGTTTGGATTGTTCTTTTGTCTCTGGAGTATAGTGGTGGATCCATGTCTCATCAACAGTTATGAAACGACGCTTAAAATCCATTTTATTTCGCTGAAAACGATCCAAACAAGCTTGAGAAATGTTCATTCTTATGCGTTTTTGGTCGACTGTTAACAAGTCCGGCACCTATCTTGCAGAAAGCTTTTTCATCTGTAGTTCTTCATGCAAAATTAAATGGACTCGATCATTTGAGATGCCCATGATATTAGCTATTTCACGCACTTTTATTCGTCGATCATTTAATACCATATCATGCACTTTGGCTACAATTTCTGTTGTTGTTGCTGTTTTTGGACGTCCACTACGTGGTTCATCTTCAATGCTTGTACGACCACGTTTAAATTCAGCAACCCATTTTTTTACTGTTGCATATGAAGGAGCACTTTATCTATTACATTCAAAATATCATTATGAATTTCTTGTCCCGATAAACCTTTTTTATGTAAACATTTAAAGACACCACGCATTTCTAATTTTTCCATTGTAAAAAAATCGCGGATGCGTCTTTTGTGAAAATTTAACATGTGTTCATAGCAGAGATGGAAGTTTCCAAAACAATTAACTTTTTTCTGTTTATACCGCGCTTTTTGTGCTAGGCTAAGAAGTTTCCGAACCGCCCTCGTAGTGACTTTCATCAGCCACCCTGTACCTTATATCCATACTGCCAATTAAAAATAAAATTGATTAACATCGGGTTTCTAATGCGACAACAACAGCGGCCTTATGGTTTTACTGAAACAAAAGATCGGCACTGGGATATACATTAAAATACATATACATACGTATATTAAGGAAGGTTCATTTGTACTTACGTTCACGCATTTAAATAATGGCACCTACTCAACCTTTTGTTACTGATAATGACAGTTATCTAAAGCCTGAAGAAGATATCGCAGATGTGCAATACTGCTCATCTCGTCTTTGTATTTTTTTTATTGCTCTGTCTTTCACATGAGAAAAATAAACAGACAAAAAGTATTATTTGGCTACAGATGAAATTGCGATGATTTTCAGATTTAGAAAAGAAATATTCATTTCACAATTTACTTTCATAAAATATGGAGACCCAGAAGTAATTTTTTGAGAGTAATAAGTCGGAGTTTACAACAATTTTAAATTAAAGACTACGCAGTAGTATTCTTGAGCCCAGGCATATCAGATTGAAAAAAAGGTATTCAGGGCTGTCATAGAAACCATGTCGGTTTTGCTAATTGTCGTTTTTGCAAACCAATGTTGGTTTCATTGGGTGTCACGAAACCAAGTTGGTTTTTTCCATTACGAATGTAAATAAAACCAATGTTCGAATCAGCTGTTGCTGATAAAGCCGATAACATTGGTTTTCATGACACCAAAGCATTTTTTCTTGTCGTTTTCAAAACCAATAGTGAACACATTGGTTCCTATGACAGCTCTGATTGTCTCATGCAAGTACTTCTGCATGGAACAATAAAGGAGTAGCGCTATGCAAGCAGCAGATTTAAAATTTGTTTTTTTACACTGCAAAAATTATGATCGTTCTATTTAAGAAGATTTTCTTGTTCTTCATTTAATAAACGAAGTTTTTCCTACAATTTTTGAAATGTTTAGCTCGATTGTTTTATTTCGGTCTGTTGCTTTTACACATTTAACAGGGATTAAACTGGCTCAAGACCTCTTGCATCTATATTTAAATAGAAGACAAGTTTTTAACAAAATGGCAAAGTGACATTGATTTTCGTGGCTGCACACTACTTTTATCATGATTTCGGGTCATGTGGAGTCTCTTTAGAGATGGCAAGAGTGAGTTGTATTTTCGTGGGCAATTGTGTGAAGAAAACTTAAAGGGGCAAGAGGTCTTGAGCCGGTTTAATCCCTGTTCAATTTTTGAAATAGATTTTAAGTTTTCTTAAAAAAGCTTCTTAAAAATTACGTAATTTTTATTTTTTTCATATAAATTTCATAGTTTTTGCTTCATATGTTTTACGAAAATATTGTTATTTTGTGAAATGCCTTTATAAAAAAAAATGACTCGTCATTTTTAAGAACATTTTTATAGAGATTAAATAATTTTAACAAAATAGCATAGCTTAAATTTTGAAACGCTGCATGTTCTTATGAATACGTACATATTCGTACAAAAATACACACAGTTTCTGCTTTTGCATCTGTGGTGAAAATAATATTGCGTTTTATAGACCTTTTTCTACAATTTTATGAAAAAGTTCAATAATTTTCGTAAAATTTTTTCATTTATCTGGTTTTCAGCTCGTTAAATATAAAATTAAAAAAATGACGATACAATTGTTGCGAAGATGTATATCTTCGCTTTACACTCATTTTAATGCATTTGCATTTCTTTCTAGTTAAATATTTAATTTAAGGTTTTGCTTTTTACTTTTTCCTTTAAATTTAAAACATAATGTAAATTCATTACTCGTAATGTGAAAAAATCCTTAAATTTTATTACTTATTAGAAAGGGAAAAAATGTTCTTAACTCGTTACACACTGTAATCAAGTCTATTTAACAAAATGACAAACAAATAAATGAAAAATTGAATTATAAAAAAAATTTACAATTATTATTATTTTATAAAAATTTAAAAAAAGTATTATTATTCATGATAATTCACAACAATATCATGAAAAATAATTAAAATTCATATGAAATAAAATGGAACATATTCCTTAAAAATAAGAAAATGTTTTATCAAGTTCCTCAAAAAGAAGATTTTTTATCTTCAAACGATTTCGTTATTTTTATGATTTTTGTTCATATTTCTTATGAAATGTTTCTTTGGTTGCAAAAATAAGACAAAATTCGTGAGGAACATACGAGTAATTTTTTCAGTGTAGTAAATTAAATTTTTAAATTTGACAATGAAAATTGTTGAAATATGTAAAGTAAGATTTCTATAGGTACAAAAACAAAAACAACCATGATTATTCCTCTAAAATGAAAATAAAGGGTGGGCCATTTAAAACTGAATCGTCTGTAAAAAAGTAAATTTCTGGTTTTATTGGAAATTGAACTTTGTCATTTATTAATGGAACACAATATCATTCATATGGATTGAGTATATAAAATTATCCATGGGTTTGTGGCTTATGAATTTTTAATATCAAGAGGGTGGGAGAGACGTTGGGAACATTTGTTAAAAAGAAATGTTTTGTCATAATTGTCAATCTTTCATGAATACCATTTCTATAAGTCTTATCGAAATTTTTGTGATGCGCTAATCTACTTTAGACAAAGTATTTTAGAAGGAAGCGGTTGTCGGACCCTGTTTAAATTCCGCATGGATGCATATAAAGCAAGTATAAGAAAGGACTTTTTCACAAGTCGAAGTGCCCGGAAACGTAAAACAACTTATCTGCTAATTTTTGGATATATCTTCTAAATAATTTCTTAGCATTTCCAAACTATTTGAAAATGACGTTTTCAATTTGTTTATATAAACTTATGATTCAAATCCCATTGGGCCAATTAAAATATATCACAATAGGTATTAAAAAGTGTAAGTATAGGCGTCAAACGTGTGGGTAATAATGCAGAAAGCCAATCAGTTCTTGTATGTAAAGAAATTCGAAAAAAAATCTTGTTAAGTTTTAAAGCTATCACCTTAGCGGCCACTTACTAATAGAACATGCCTATTGATGCTTTATGTAATCGATAAAATATATTTCAATACCACTATCGCAAATTCAGAGTACTGTCTGCCCAATAACGCGACATACATAAAATCGCGATAAATCCATGTCCGTTAATGAATCAATTTAAAAATTATGCATAATTTATCATTTTTCAAAGTAAATTTCTAACCTTAACTCCTTTGATATTTATTTACTTATGGGGGAGCGACTATATACCGGCATAACTCGATGAAATAATAATATCCCACATTATAAAAGTAATCGTGAGCAAAAATGTCACAAAAGTCTCGCGAGTCGTTGAAAATGATAAAGCCCAGTTGTCTCCCCAAATTTCTAAAGAATGAGACGTCTGATATGCGGGAGTGGGGTGTATTGTGTAGCAAATAAAAGTTACGTATTTGCGAAAGGCGCAGCGTAAGAGAAGGCAGATGTTTGAGAATATTCTGTCACAATCTTAAAGAAGATCTCACTGTTGCTGCGGGAGATAGTTTGATAAGAACCATCATAGATACCACATAATTACTTAACATAGACGACATCACTATAAATTATATTGAAGTAATAAAATATATTCGTCGACATCTAAATGCTTTCAAAAAATTCTATACACGTTTTTAATCGAATTTGGTGCTCCTGAACTCATATTGTTTATATTTTTTTTCCAGATACTATTATGAAATGATAATTTTTTGTTTACAATAAGAGGTCATGGGGATGTTTGTCATCAGGTAAATTTCCTGAACTTGGTCAACCTAGTGCACTTCTTTTTGAGTGCATCTTAAATCGATCCAGAAAAACGTCCTCTTGACCAACCGACGAAGTTCACGTGCAGGCCAACGTGTTTAAGTAACTCACTTTGGAAATAATCTAAATGTAAAGACTACGGGGGTGCTTCATATATTTCTGGCCAAGGCAACACTAAGTGTTGCCTGACGCCATCTGACACTTTCATTGGAAAGTTTGACATTTTTTAGCATAAACGATTTAGCAGAAAAAGGAAATTAACTCGTGAACATTTTCGTGCGATCATTTTTCACAATTTTCAGCGTGGATTATCACGACAAGAGTGCATCGATGAACTGAGCACTGTGAAAAACTGGTTTGATGAATTCAATCGTGGCCGAAGATTTGCGGCGATGTCTGAAGTTTCAGCAAGATCGGACTCTATAGAATTAAAAATGTTTTCTGTACAGTGAAAGGACTTCAAATTAAAATGTCATATGTAAAGGCTTAGATAGGAGTCGGATTTAATTTGTGAGCGAAAACATAGACCTATATGGTACAATTTCATCAAACTTTGTGCAAGGGCTATTTTAAAACATGGACTGATACGATCTAGTTTTACCAGAGTTAATTATTGGTCGCTTATGCGATCCCACGAAAGCCGGTTTTATGTACCGGATCGACCCGAAGGTATAATTCTTCGGGCAAGGGCTGTCACACCGGCGCTATATGCCGCTACAACAACAACAATATTGATCGTTTAAAACGTTTTATGTACAATTTGAGCACGATCCTTTTTAATTTGTGGTTTCTACAGGTGTAGGATCTGAAATCGGAAGGAACTCTTGAGTGGCGGCTATTCAAAAACATATACCATATGGTTCAGATGCTTATGACGCTCTATGCGAATTTTGATAATCCGAACTGATGTAATTTGTAGCTTCTAAAAAAAATTATGTTCACCTGAAGGATGTTCATTAATACGACCTGTACTTGGTCTAACTCCATTATAGCATTTGTTAAATGTCTAAAATAAGACCCAAATGAGTCTCGTTTGTATCACGGTACATGAGATGCCGAAAATGTATGAAAAAAGTACAATTGTATTAATTAATTTTTTTAATTTCCTGTATGGACCAAGATTCGGCACATTTGGAAAAACATGTCATTAGTTTATGTTTGGCAGTAAAGGTCCCTGAAAGCCACTATATCCCATTGTTCTAAAACCATCCCAATTATATGTGATATGTGCGCCTCTACTAACGATTCCAAAATATGCCAATATCCGTCTGCAAGTGACGGAAAGATGTTGAGCAAATATTCAAAATGTTACTTTTTTCAGAGGTACGAGTACTTTAAGTCCCATAAAGGGATTCTTTTTTCTCTTAGACGATTTCACCAATTTATATTCCCAAGCAGCTTATGGCTATAAGCCATCATCGAGTAATATAGGATCCAAACTTATTTTGTTTTCCCGCTATTGTGCTTTCACCAGACACACAGACCGGCATGGGCGGTCAATCATGCCACACTCTTGAGTCGTACGCAGATGATTACACAATTCTGGCGTCAGGACCTAAAGTGGATGACTTATGCGAGAAAATAAACTCTTACCTCACTGACTTAGCACGCCATTTCAATTCGAGGAATATGAAAATACCAGCCTCAAAATCACCAACCACACTGTTTACTGCATGGACCGCGAAGGTGCGGTTGTCACTCAATGTTAAAATTGATGACGTCAACATCCTTTTTCGAGCCTCTGCACATGCTAAACCTATCTGCGATAAGCTCAAAAGTAGAAACAAGGTCCTCCACTCCACTTGCCGGCATTACTTGGGCAGCCGACAAAGAAACCTTATTAATTTCTTACAAAGCGATGGGTCGGTCTGTAGCGAACTACGCAGCACCTGTACTTGTATGGTCAGCGATCGTGAGTACGATGCAGTGGAAGAAAATTCAGACTTGCCAGAATGCCGCCTTCAGAACATAAACAGGGTGTCTTCTTTGTCTTCTGAGGACCATCTACATGAGGAGACGAAGGTCCTTACCGTGTGCAGACACTGTCTAAGCAATACCTGCTAGGGTGTTTTCGCAGCAGTCAACCTAACCACAATCTTTTGGACAGGATGCCTCCGACCAGCAGATCAGGTACGATCATCATGATCTAGAGAGAGAGAGGTCCAGCGGTATAAGAGAGATCATCATTTAAGAGAGAGATCATTTAGATCATCGAAACTATCAGGACTGCCTGATAGTCTGAACCACATTCACGCCGATGAAGTCGCAACAGCAGTATCCAGCTACGGTGTGAATGTAGTGCTAGGGGAGCATCCCCGGAGATTTCAATGAGGAGAAGGTACTATATCGGCAGACGCACGTGTTTCTGGCGCAGCTGAGATCTGGATGGCGCAGCTGCCTCTACTCTTAATTGGCACGAATTGATTAACCACATGACGTGCGGCACCTCTTCAATTGTTCGGCCAAGCTCAGCTGAACCCCAGATCTCTGTGGACGCTTCCAGTTAAAATGGCGCGCAGATCCCCCCTAGACGAACAAGACTTCAAAATAAAATATATTGTTGTTTCAACAACAACAACCGGCATGAAACGATTTTACGACGAACAATAATATAATATGGACTTGCAAAATAGAAAGGGACCTAAGGTTAAAAACCAGTTTTGTTCAGGAGAGCCATTTTAAAGATTAGGTCCCTTTCTATTTGCGCTTAGAATCGTCGACTTCACTTTCATAAAACGCGCATATCTCTGGGAGGGAACACTTTTGAGGCATGGGATCGGTCTCATTCGATGCTCAGATGTTGTCCACATCAAAAAAAGAAAAAAAATGAAAATTGATTTTTTTTTACCCTTAGGTCCCATTCTCTATGCGCTGTCACATATATTCTTTATATGTAGGTCGCTGATCAAAAATTCGATGTGTTCTCAACGGAATAAAAAATTAAGTGTGCACTCCTTCCTACGATGGGTTTCAAATTAAGCGATTTTTTTTAAAATTTCTAGAAAATATTTTTAAAACAAAATCGATATCTCGAGCGAAAACATTTGTCAAAATTATTTTAAAATTAAAAATTATATAATTGCAACGTTCTATTATATTTGGTTTGATTAGAAGCATAAAATCCTGAATGTGATTACATTTAAAATATGTTTTGGTTTCGCTCAATTTGAGGCAATCTTAAAAGTATTTATAAATTTAATTTAAATAAAAAATTTAGTATGTGAAGCGACATCTACATTCGCAAAATTAACTCATTGTCATATCAGATGTCTAGAGAAAATAATAATACTCTACAGAAAACATAAAAAATACCGAATTGTCAAATTTGAGATAAAGCCCAGTTGTCTCCCCAAATTCCTAATGAATGAAATGTATGTGGTAGTAAGTTAGTACGTACGTAATTAGGGCTAATAAAATTTCCGGTACGTATACACTTATCTCGATTGCACGGTGGGATGAAGATGAAAGATGGTCGAAAAATATGTGTGTGTCTGCTGGTTATGATGACAATATTCTATGACGATCTGCAAGATAAATTCTCTTGTGCGAATTTATGATGATAAGAAAACCAAAAACAAAGGTAATCGTTCATTTACCAGATACAAGCTTAAAATTAGTATTTATGATACCAATTAAAAATAGCTTTAATTGTTATAAATATTATTCTTTAAATTTAAAAGACAAATAATAAAAGAAAACTAGACAACCCCATTATCAAATATTCATACATACTCGTATTGCCATGGTAACTTCAAAGCCGAGGTATTCAGCGTTTTGTAGAGTGATAACAGTATTCAAGCCACTGAAGATGTACTACTTAGTACCTAAGATGTACGACTAGTCTGTTTTTCATATACATGTGTAAGTACTTATATGTTAAGGGTGGGCGTTTTAACGATTTAATAAAAAGTAAAGAAAAGTACTAAAAAATTTTTAAATTTATGGTTTAAGTGGATGTGGATAGGTTAAACTTTGTTAATTAATTATGGAACACAATATCATTCATATGACTACCACAACTGGGTAAGCAGATTGTTTGGCAGAAGATGAAGAATTTTACCGAAAAATCGTGTTTTAAGATGAAGCTCATTTTCATCTCGGTGGCCAGGCAATAAGCAAAATTGTCGCATATTGGGTACAGAGAACCCACATATGACTATTGAGAAGCCAATGCAACCACAAGTAACTTTTTGATGTGGATTTTGGGCTGGCGGCATCATTGGGCCATTTTTCTTCGAAAATGAGCAAGGAGCCGCCGTTACCGTCAACAGTAAGCTCTATCGCGCCATGCTCAACAAATTTTCGTTTCCAAAAATTAAAGAGAATGACATGGACGACATTTAGTTTCAACAGGGCCACATGCAGTGTTCCCACAGTCAAAATTATTTTCCTACCAAAGATTTTTAAAAGTCCTACCAAATTTAGTCGAAACCTACCAGTCGAAATTTTGGACAGATCTTTATAAAAGTAGGGCAGAAGTTATTTTTTGAAGCAAGGGCGGACGCTGTTGGCATTGAAAAAACAGTTGAGGAGCAGATGCTGCACCCACACATGTGAATGTTTAACCGAATTTGTCTTCAACTTCAAAAGTCACAAAATATATCCAATATCAATTTAGTTAGAGTATGATCGACAAGTAAGTAGCTCAGATAAACATGATTCATATCGATTTAGGTTGTTTTTATAAGTAGAGCCCCAGGGCGAAGGTTCTACCCGATTTAATGTACAACAACCAAGTGGATCTAAATAAAAAGTAGGAAAGACTTCTTATTTCAATTTACTCGCAAAGTTACTTGGTAATGCGAGTTTTTCTGAGTATGAATAAAAAATAAAATTTCCAAGTGCCCAAAATATCGGTTCGCACACACCTGTACATATGGGTAAAAATAATAATTTCCTGACCATCCTACCATACGGAAAAAAAACGTACCAAATTTGGTCGATCCCACGACAGCCGGTTCTTAGCACCGGATCGACCCGAAGGAGGAATTCTTCGGCCAAGGGCTGTCACCGGTACTTTGTGCCGCTACAACAACACCAACCAAATTTGGTAGGAAAAGTCCAAAACGGCAACAATGGCCACATCCAACGCAACCATCGATATTTAACGCCTTGTTTTTGAAAATCAAATAATCAGCCCAAATTGTGATGTCAATTGGCCGCATCGGAGCAGTGATTTGAGCCCTTTGGATTATTTTCTGTGGGAAGAAGTTATGGATGAATGTTACGCAAAGCTTCCAGCGACAATTGAAGCGTTGAAACATGAAAATGTACTGAAAAATTAGGTTGATCGGATAAGGTACTGTCGAGCCTGGTAGTCATATGAATTATCAGACTTTAAGACGATTCAAATTTAAAATTTTAAATGGCCCATCCTGCATATACAAAAAAAATAAAGTTTAAGAGGTTTGATTAATAGAAGAACAATTTAAGGACATTTGCCTTATTAGCGCTACTGCTTTCATATGCGCTTCGACATAGATAAAATTCGACTTATGAAAGTTCGAGTTAAAGAAGGTCCACTGTATTTTCTTCAGATATCGTTATAAATCGTATCCACTCAAGATAAATTGTCCTTTCAAAGGCATCGAGGGTATTAGAAAGTATCCTGCAAACAACTGGCTGCGGCAGTCCTAAGCAAATGTCGTGTTCAACACTCAGCTGACCGATCCTAAACTAAAAATGTTAATGTTGCATCCAATTTGATTCATGATCAGACTTAGAATTTGAAGTAAGGCGGTGCACACGGGGAACTTCGCGAAAAAAAGGCAAATTGAAAACACACTCTTCATGCAATATGCAGTGTTACGTATTTTGAAATTTCATTTTAACTAAATGGTACAAACAATCAAATCAAAAAGAATTACTTCGATCTCACGCTTTTTTTTTTAGCCGTTTCAAACTCAGTACTTGTATGTTTTACCCGACAGACTTAATATAAACCTAAGAATTTCATGACGACTATTATTTTACTATGTGAGCTAACGTTTTTATATATTTTTTATTTAAAGTTTTTGTTTTTTGTTCTCTTAATGTAATTATTTTTTAAATATTGTGTTAATGTTTTGTTTATTGAATGTAATTATCACTTAATTTTTTGAAAAATATATTTTTTTCCTCACCTCCATACAGAAATCCCCAGTGTGTGGTGTTGTTCCTGGCACATGCGTAAATGCTGTTTAATAAAGAATTAACATATTGCACGTTCTGGAAATGTCACTTTTCGCCAGGTAATTTTAAGACAACTGACTCCCACATTTGTCAGAGTAGAAAGATTTGGTGTCCTTTCAGCACCTGTGCAGAGTTTACTCTAGAAATTAAAAAAAAAATTACTCAAGAATATCAAAATTAATAAATTAGCTGATTTAATTGTTAGAGAAGTGGTTTTTGTTTTATTTCAATTTTCTATAAACAGTCATCGTCGTTACCGGTTGGGCTGATTTAATTGAGGGAATATGAAGGGGGGTTACATTTTAAGGGCCGATGCTGATTTTGAATAAAACACAAATTATTTAGGAAATTGTTGTCATTTCTTTTTGTTATAATAATATTTTTGTTATATAAATATCGGCTAAATGGCCGCCGCGACCTTGGCGATGTTCCAAATTTTCGATGACACTGAGGCATGATTGAGGTTCTATGCCGTTAATGTGCCGAATTATCTCTTTCTTTAGCTCTTGTATTGTTGCTGGCTTATCGACGTACACCTTTTCTTTCAAATAACCACAAAGAAAGAAGTCCAACGCCGCGACGTGATTTTGTAGCACACAAGAGCCATTGTTTCGTTAGGTGTGTGGCAAGTGGCACTGTCCTGTTGATCATCCACTATATGGGTGATTCTGAGATTATGGGTCAATTTCGACATCATTTTTGGCATTCGATTTTTTGCAGAATTTAATATTTAATTCAGGTAGATGTCTCAGATATAAGAAAGACTAGTCATTTTTAAAAGGTACTCATCAAAATTTTAATTTTTAACGGAATCATGCAACAATTTAAAAATATGACCTCCAGGGTAATGACTCATTGAACAAAGAAATGACGAAGACAATAATATACAGTATTTTTTCTTTAAAATCTACAAATTCATTTTAATTTAGATCTTTTGTAAAAATAATAAATGAAAAAATCTGTTAATCGTCATTCCCATGTAAAACAATTTTAGCAGGGGAATGATGAATTTCTACAAACCACCTGAAATGTTTATTTAAGTACTTAACCTTACAAAATTGACTTGAGATGGAAGATTATATTTGCAATAAACAGAAAAAAAACTTACAAAATTATAAAAAGTATTAATTATCTTTTTAAAAAACAACACAGGGGAATGACCAACCTAAGTGTGAACGTTCGTAACGACCGACAAAACACGACTTACTTAATTTTAATAAGACTGTTGACGGAAAAACTTCTAGATGTGCACCCACTTCAAGTAATGTTCAATCATATTTGAGTTGCTTGAAATCAGGATTGGTTTGGAATTTGAGTTTTAGCGAATATAAGATTTTACTGGGGAATACTGTGTATTTTCAGGGACAGAAAATAAACATTTCGTGGGCAATTGTGTGAAGAAAACTTGAAAAGTAAGATTTACAACAGTAGTTCTCATTCGTTTGGGGAGAGCCTGGCCTTATATAGTTCGGTTTTACTTTCAACAATTGCAGCAAGGCTTTCTGAAGAGGGTTGTCACGGACCTGAAATCATGATAAAAGTAGTGTGCAGCCACGAAAATCAATGGCACTTTGCCATTTTGTTAAAAACTTGTCTTCTATTTAAATATAGAAGCAAGAGGCATTGAGCCGGTTTAATCCCTGTTCAACATCCATAAAAATATAAATTGAATAAAAAATCATAATCGTTAAGAGCAACAAAATTAATTGAATATTATTTTCTACTATGGACTGGTTTTATTAAATAAATAATTAATATTTTTGTAAAAAATTGAGAAAAATTCAATTGAAAGTAGAGATAGGGACAACCAGGGTAATGATATTTAAACATTTAAAAATTTGAATTTTTTTAAAAAACAATTTTAAAGACTTTAAAAGTTCTATTTAGATTTATTGTAAAGTATAATACATTTTATTTTTCCCGCTTGAAACAACCAAGGACAACAAAGTGGCCCATAATCTCAGAATCAACCATATAATAACAACTTTAACGCATTGCTCGCTTGTGTAAATTTCCATGGTTCAAATTGAGTTAGTCTGAAATTGAGAAACATCAAATGAAATGCAGAAAAAAACTTGATGTTTAGGAGTGGTTCGCATTCAACATCGGCCCTTCAAAATTAAACATCCTTTATAAAAGATATTGTACTCCTCTTTTGAATCTTGTTAAGTATTTTGCTAAACAAGATTCGATTTTCGATAAAAAAAAACCCAGCAGTAGAAAATTTACTTGAAACCAATAACGATAAATTGTACAAGATGGGCGATGAGAGCTTATCGAGATATCGTAAAACAGAGATGATTAAAAATCATGCTGCATTTTTCGTGCTTAAAGTGTGCGAATTTAGTGTTTTCTATGTTTGACTTTCTAGCGTTTTGTTATTGTGTACAAAAAATGTGGAACAATAATCCGAGAATTTGTGCTTTACTGAAGTGTGCTTTTCTACATTATTGCAAAGAAGGAGCACATCGCATATCATTTACGATTTATCCTCTTCGACGCCGACAATTACACGAGGTGATGGTTATGTCAAGGACGACAACGAGAGTTAGGCAGATTGAATTGAGGGGATATATTGAAGATCCCTTTTTGAAATCCTCGTTTAGGATTTTGCATGATTCGATTTTCGACAAAAACTGGACCCAGCAGTAGAAAATGTACTTGAAACTCCAATGCTCCCGAACCGAGCCTGGTAATTTATGAGTCATCGCTGCTTATCCCTACGCTAAATCCGAATCAATACATACATACATTTTATATATGTATATTTGTATAAAAAATAAGAAATACCCCCTACTATGAGTATCGTCGTATCTAATAGATAATCAACTGTGTACGTATCAGTGTGCAGTTTATAATGTTTTCTTTCTTTATTGCTTGTGATACATTTTTTTGTTTACAATTTCAATTTTTTTCTTTATTATCCGAAACAATTTGTTGTTGTTGCCTCCAGAGTAAATGGCGCTTGCGCCTTCATTCAGCATCGTAACGTTTCGTTTTTTTTTGCAAAATCAAAACGCTGCTGCTTTTGCTATCTTCTAACGTGGTCGTTTCTCCCGCCTATAAAAGTGTTTAATTTGTCACATAGAAAATCAGTTAGTTCAGATGTGAAGATCAAAGAAGTCTGTCATCATAAGCAGTCAGTTCGATGCGACAAGCATAAAGAAGAAAAAAATTAAAAAGCGTAGTCTAAAGAAACTAATTTTAAATTGTGGCAAGCGAAGTAGAAGTGAATTTATTCAATAAACAAAATATTACGAAAGATTTGTAATAAACTGCTTACTTAAAGTCTGAATTAAAATTTAAATATTTGTTAATTGTTATACAAAATATTTACAATAAAATGTGCGAATTTAAAGAAAAACGTGATGGGGTGGCTGGAGGTAAGTTTTTAATGCGTTTAAATGTTTGGTTAGTTATGTTACCTAGATTCTGGTTGCGGAACGCTTATTAAATTTAAAGCTGAATTAGTTACTAGAATCTCCGAATTAAAGGTTAAATTAAACGTTTTTTACATGCGTTAGTAAAACAAACAGTTTTTATCGTTTAGTTTGAAAATTGTTTCTATTTTGTATGTAAACAGAGAAAAGATTTATTGCCTCAACCGAGTTTTTGCCAACCAAATAATTGCGGTTGCATTGAATTCAATTTCCTTTACTACAATACGAAACTAGAAAATTTGGTAAATGTGACTTCTAAATTTCCGACTTATTAAGTGTCGTTTAGCCTAAGGTTTTTTTAAATTGTCTATAGACAATGACCCTTCGGTCTCGAAAATTTAATATTTGATGGGTTGTGAAAATTTTTTTGAACAGGGGTATTTTGCTAATTGCCCTATTATATATACAAATATTGATTACCATGTTTCCATGGAAAAAATGGTCAATTAACAGCCGGTATTACGATTTTAAAAATATTTTTTTTGTATAGAAAAATGTTAGTAGACACAATACAACATCAAAGAATCCATTAGCAGCAAACAATCATTTTCGAATGGAAACCAAAGCTTAAGATAAAAATGTGAGTATTCAGTACAGTATTTTCCGCTTATGCTTATAAGTTGGTTATAAGCATTTATCGCTTATATGCAGCCCAACTTGAAAAATTTTAGTTTGGTTTTATAAGAACCAAGTTTTTGTAAATGGTTTTCACGCTTATAAACTCTAAAATACGTGCAAATTTCGTTGTTCATATATGCGATAAATACTGTATTACTTAACATGGTACCTACTCTCATCGTTTCTCATTAAAAACCCGCTTTAGCGATCACTTCAAATCTTTATCAAAAATCTTTTTTTTAATTTTAATTACAAAAAAAATTATATAAAAACTAGTTTTTTTGGTCATTTTGAATTTGAAGAAAAACATTTTAATAAATCCAAAGCGGACTCGCTAGGCAAACTTTAGCGAGTCCGCTTTCCTTTTAAAAACCAAAAATTTTCAGAACAAGATTTTTTACTTGTTTTAGGTTTTAATAATAACGAATTCGGCCGATAGTCTTCGTTGCTAGTGCCCTTCTTACTTAGTTTATTAAAACTTTAATTGTAATAAATATGTAAATAAATAAAAAGAAAATAATAACGAAAATATTTAATTATTTAATCTTACTTTAAGTTTATTTTGTATATTTTAAACAAGCCTGAAGTAATTTTGTAACTATATAAGGCCTAAAGGCTCGGATACTTTTTGAATATCAATAAATGAAATGAAATTATAGCCTTAATGGATTTTTCCCTTTAAATAAAACTGGTCCTTGATTGCATACAGATTTCTATTCAATATTTCAATTCCATCTTGGGGTAAATGTATTAGTAAATAGATCTCACAAATATCTGAAAAACAAATCTATATCTTTTGATATTTTTTAATAGACAATTGTAACGATTTAACATTGAATACTCTTTCCCCCACCATACTGGGTAAAAGGCTATATAATATTTGGTAAGGACAAAAAGAAAAAAACATTTTAGACCCTAAATAAGTTTTTTAGCAAATCCGTTTTATGACTCTTTGTGTCATTTGAGCCGTTGTGCTACTGGTTTGCAGGATAGCTCTCGAATAGAGCTACCACTCTTTTTTATTTTGCAATTTCGCAATGTTTTAAAAACTGGGATGGAATTTGAAATGGTCCATATTGCCACTCCCTTTCTGGTACCTCACACACAAATTTACCATAACGCCCACTTTTGATATTCTTGTAATATATTAATTACTTTTTACACGATATCACTTAAACTCAAAACTAAAGAAGGGAGTTATAAGGTAAGCAGAGAATTGGACCTCCTTTGGTACCTCCCACACAAATTACCCTATTCCACTTAAGATTAGAACCCACATAACTTGTCACCTATGTAAAAATTGGGTTATGTAAAGAATTAGTATTTGTTTCAATTTTGAAAACCGTCATATTTTAAAAGCAACTTTGGAATTGCATATGAATAAAAGGAATTTACCCGCTCCACTCTGATACCTCCCACGCAAAAGCTTCATTCCACCTACTTTTGGTATTCGTGTAATATTTTTAATACTATTTGCAGGATCTAACTCAAGATCAGTATTTAAGAATAGAGTTATAAGGTTAACTTGGTGACAAAAAATTCGATTTTTTGTCTTTCCCCTTCTGGTGCCTCCCACATAAATGAGCCTGTTTCAGTGCATTCGCATTTCACAAATGCTTTCCACTTTCAACATACAAGTTTCTGAACAGTAAAGTAAAAACAAAATAAAGTCTCCTTTACGAGTTTTCATTAAAATGGTGAATTTCATTAAAATAGTAAAATGAAGAATGGACATTTTGAAATCCATAAATCGGTGCTGAAGGATATATGTTTGTTGCATTAACCGACTAAAACTTGCTTATCGCTTTATGTAAAGCATTCGCATTTCACATTTCAAACGCTTTAAACTTTTATTACTATACAAGTTTCTGAACAGTGAAGTAAAAATCTTTTAGGAATATTTCACAACTCTGAAGTTGCAGATAAAAATATAAAATATTTGTACCTGCATATCATTTTTAACCATTTAAGACTGACATTTGTCTTTTAATCAGCTTTAATGAAGCCAACTTCTTTCAGTATTTAAAGCATTTTGCTCTTTCGATTTATTTGGACAAGTTTTTAAATTTTGTTAAATTTCCTCGACTTTTTTAGTTTTTGTAATATGCATATCTAGTCCGTAATGTTTGTTTTATATCATTTAAAGTCGTTGTCTAGACGGTGTTGTAAATTTTGTAAGCTATCAGCAATCTGAGTTATGACATCGGTATATTTTATATATATTACCACTATGACGTCAATAGCTTCGCGGATATTTGTTCTGACTAAATGATAAATGAATTGATAAATAAAACTTTTGTATCTAAAAAATGTAATTTTAAAACATCAAAATATAACTTGATTGAATTCCATTAGCTTTCTGTAATCCAATATTTCAATAAATGTGCATACGTGAATTTTTCATTTATTTTCTGGCAAATGTAAAAGTACATTCGTTGCATCCCACATAATATATGTAATTACCCTGCCGGATGATAAGCTGGAAGCACACCCCTGTTTAAAAAAGAATACGTAATTAAAAAAAATCCTAAGAATGACATTATAAATGCAATCATTCTTAGTAAAAACAGTCAGAAGTCTTTAAGCACCGCAGTAGTAAACAAGCGAAGAAGCTATTTTTAAATAACTTTCTTTTTTAAAATTAATCGCACAAAAACTCAATCCATTGTAAATGAAGTGATAAATATTGAAAAAAAGGTCAACTGAGAATTTCACAATGATCATAAAGAGGAAAATAGTTGTCGGGTTTTAAAAACTGTTATCAAATGTCTTTGCATCCCTTCAGTATAATGGATCCATACGATTATAGTAAGTGATGAAACTCAATTGAGCTGAATTGCTTCGAACGGTTTTAATCAGATCATACAAGTGTACATATGTATCGAACGATCATATCCACATAAATCCTAATGTTTGTGTGTGCAGTTTATAAATGAATATTAATTTATTTATTTTTCTATTTGCAAAAAAAAAACACCAATAAACCCACTGAACGATAATTCAAGTGCGCGAAATTAATTTGAATTTAAATAACAATTTGTAAATAGGCACACACATATACCACATATTCATTACGATCATTTCGAGAAATGTCTTTCGTTTCCATCGAAGAAAAAAACAATTAAAAAAAAATAAAGAAGATGTCACATCATATTTCCATATAGTAAATTAAAAACAAAACAGAAGAATTATTGCATATTTGTCTGTTTATATAAAAGGGAATGTATGCGTTGTGTGTGTGTGGACACTGTAATCGGATTCAAATCAAGTGTAAAAAAAATTATGATGACGATGACAGCCAGTGGCATATTTATAATAATTATCTTCTGAATAGGTTAAGTTTCAATTAAAAAACAGTTAGTTTTACGGGGAAAAAATACCGAACAAATATAAAAATCGATACGTCCTGAAACAATCGAAAATGCAGTGAAAAATTGGGTTGTTCGGATGCTGAGCCAGTTGTTGTAGTCATATAAATTATATTGTGTTCCATTATTAAATGACAAAGTTCAACTTTCCAATAAAACCAGTAATTTTAAAAATTATCAATACTATTTATACAGCCGATTGAAATGTAAAATGTTATACACCCTGTTCATCTATGTAGAAAAATCAAATTAAACAAAAAAAGACCTTAAAACTTATGTGGAAGCAGTCAGATTTGTGCAAATATAGTTTTGAAACTTTTAAACTAACGTAATTAACTTAATATAAATATAAGCCATTGACTATAGGACACACCTCCGGATTTGTCTGTTATCAAACATCCTGTTTTGTCAGTTTAAAATTACACTTATGTTTCACTTACACTGATAAGTCTGAAAAATGTATATCTAAAAACTCTGAAGACAGCTGTTCTCGAATTCGAAATTTGTAGCAATAATTCTAACGAACTTTTGTGATATAAAGGACGACCGGAAATTCTGCCTACAGCTACAAAAACAGCTGTTCGCCAATTCGTATTTTGTCCTAAAAATCAAAACAAACTTTCGTGATAAACTTTAAATACTGTTAAAACAACTCTTTTGTTTGATTTACACTGAAAAGTCTAAAAAATGTTTACTCGTATTTGAAAACTATAGATGACAATTCAAAAGTTGTTGCAATAATTCGAACGAACTTTCGTAATATTAAGGACGTCCAGAATAAAAAACACAGCTGTTCGCCAATTCGTAATTTGTCCTAATAATCAAAACAAACTTTCGTGATTATCTTTAAATCGCAAATAAGAGTATAAATATACTTTTTTAAATTTTGTGTATTAGGCTTTTATGGTCCGTTTGTAATTAAAATGCAAGTATATTTTTTTACTTAATTTATTTTCCTCCGACGTTTCGTTGGCCTTATACGTTACATTGAACAACTAACAGAATTTACATAAAATTTTAAAAATACACACAAAAACACTGTCATATTCTATGATTTTCTAATCACCACTCTTTTTAAAGATTTCACGCAATGAATTTACGCTATTGTATAAACGACATATGAAGTATTTAAATAAATAGGGACCGGAATTCTATGCATATTTGTTGTCGATAGTCTAAAAATCACGTGAATATCTTCGATCCTTTCAACATTTTAGAGTAAATTCAAGGCTTAAGCGGAAAATTTTTGAGCCAACTGAAAATTTAAAGTTTTTTAGTTACTATTATTTTATTGGACAAGTAAGATATATGTGCAATCCCAAATGAGTACATGCATTCCACTAATAAAGACAACATTGGTCTTAAAATTAAAGGAAAAGTTTTAAAAGCAATTTAGGAGTCTTTGAATATCATCAATTACTGCTATCCTTGTTGAGCATTAGTTCTCAACAAATATCAGCTCTTTGGAAGCAAATACAATAGGGTTTGCTTTCAGTATTATGCTTTCAGTATTATAAGCCAATTAAAAAGCGTATTAATTTAAGTAAAACATATTTAGATGTTTCGATCAAACTACTTAGAAGGGACATAAATACTGTTACACACGTTTTATGCTGTAAAATAAAAAGTACTGAATGTTTTTGCACCAAATATTTTTTAATATATTTATTGATGTATATTGTATCCAAAAAGAATCTACTTATTCGAAATGTCCGCCTTTTGCCTTTACACACGCCTTAAGTCGCACTGGCCAATCATCAATAGCTGCACGAACCTCGTCCATTGGAAAATTGGTCACAGTTCGAACCAAAGCAGTCTTAAGAGATCCAATGTTGGGGTATCTCTTGTGACAAATCTAGTCCTCTAAAACCGTCCACAATTTGTAATCCAATGGGTTCAAATCTAAACTGCCTGAGGGCCATTCTTCAGTGGAAATGAACGGTGGCAAATTGTTTCTTGGTAAACTTTGGCCGATGTTTTGACTTCTTGTTCGTAGAAATGTAGGTCAGCGACCCCATCGTAAGAGACACCCCACCAAACCATGACTGAAGCTGGGTGATGACCCTTTTCCACCCTTGGGATCAGTTAAGATGCTTCCTTAGATGACCGCGCATACACTCTATCATTTTGCTTGTTACATTTTTCCTGAACGGTCAAAAATTTTTCATCGGTGAACAAAATTTTTCTGTGCATGTTATCAGCGTGCTTCACCAAAAGACGTTTGCAATTTTCAATCCTATTTTTTTAAAGCTGTAGTCAATAAATGTCCGGTACGTTGCTTGAAAGCCCCAAGTCTTTTTTAATGATTCGACTCATGGACATTTGCGTGATATTCATCTCACGGGCCATGATATTCTGTTTTCGGAGCGGATTTCTGTGAATTCTTGATTTAACGGCTTTGATGACATGCGGTGTTCGAACAGAGCGTGGGCGGCCCGACCGGTGGCGGTCTTTTACATCTCCAGTCTCCTCAAACAGTTTTATTCATCGGTAGACGAACATGCGGCTAATCCCTAGTGGCCGGAGCGTTTTTAAAATATCGCTTTTTTCATTTCTCACTTGAAAAGCATTATCTGACCACTCCATGATGAAAGTTGAAACAATTTTAAAATCCCGTTACAGACTAACGCTATTGAGGTTAGTTTTCAAACCCATATGACATTAACGGGAAATGCTCAGTTCTACTATTTAAATAGGTGTGTTCAATGTTGTAACAGTATTTATCTCCCTACTAAGTAGAACTTTAATGATATGGTTTTCGATATTTGAATTACTAAAAACCCTTCGCCTTGTGTTTGTGCAGATATTCTATTTTCGAAGCAAATCTGATTTTTATTAAATATTTGAGCATGTTTTAAAACTCGGAAAAATTCGGAACCTTTTGATAACAATCTTCTGCAAATGAGATACAAGTTAAAGTTTACCTTGAGACTTTGCCTAACGATTCGACGAAAATCAAGAGACTTATTATGAAATTAAGGCGTCTACATCACTTTACAATTTCTTCACTTGTTTAACACTTTATTAGTCTGAGAAAAGTTTATTTAAGATTTTGTGTCATATAAACATTTTTGCAAATTAAAAATATTAAGAAAAGTGTAAATATTTTGCAACGATTTACTTTAAAAATAATTCCCTAACAAATACGCAACTGATTTTTTTTTGGTTTTTATGTTTAGTTTTTCATTTAATTACAGTGACTTTGCATTATTTAGTTACAACCCCACAAAAACAATGTGTGAAAACTAAGCGATCTGTCTATTCTGGTATTATCACATGTAGTAGTAGGTGGCACCTGTAGTAAATTATCAATTGATTTGGTTTTGTGTGTCCCGAGATATTAGGTAATTTTCAATTTACATATAAAACTTAAACAGATGATTTATGAGATCACTAATGATTTTATATAAGATCTGTAGTGGTAAGGAAGAACAGTTGATTGCATTTTTGTGTTAGGAGGGTGCAATGAAATACATTTCAATATCTTGCGATTGAAATTGAAATGCTTTGAATATGAAAAATACAATATATTGCTATTGGAATTGCAATGCTTTAAATGGAAAGTTTTGTTCCTGGATTATGTGCTACTAAAATCGCAAATATTTGTGCAGGGTATTGTGGTTTTATGTTAAAGTATATCTAATCACCTAAAATGCAAAAGGGCCAGTTATCACTTTTTAAAAAATATCCTAATAAAATTAAAAAGGTTTTCTTAAATTTTGCTCATATATACATCCGGTTTTTTTTTTTGCGGAATCCCTAAATGTGGTAAAAATATGATGTTTGACGTTAACAATAATGTTTGGCCGGTTTAAGCCTTTTGCCTAAGAATTGAAAATATTTTCCGATTTAATTGACTAGTTATAAAGCTAAAGACTGGTGCAGCCGACTACATTATACCCTGCACTTCTGGATGTGCAGCAAAGTCAATTGAAAACAGGGTTTGTACCCCTTGAACGGGCTCTAAGCTTTCCGAGATTGAAAAAAAATTAACATTTCAATTTGCAAGATTTGAGACAACTTAAATGACACTAATTTTCGACCCTTTGGCCGGAAGTCGGCCAAATGGTATACTACACCAAATTTGCCCGAAAGCGGAATTACTATGGGTGTTTTAAAGCGGTTGTATTTAAAATCGAGATAGACCTTTGTACTGGAGCTATACCAAAACGTGGACCGATACAATCTAGTTTTATCTGGGCTGTGAATAATTTCATCAAGATTGGATGCAATATGTGGCTTATTGAGCGAAAAACATAAAATTGATTTAACATATGTGTGGGAGCTATATCAAAATCTAAACCGATTTCTTCAATTTCCATAGCGTCTATCTTTTAGCCACAAAAATTGATTCTGTAAAATTTCATCAGTATGCCTCATCTAGAGATAACGAAAAATCGCTTAAAAAATATGTGTGAGATATATCTAAATCTGAACCAATTTTAATAAAATTCAATCACGTCTACCCTTTGTCCAAAAACTTACATCTGACACATTTCATCAAGATTGTATGAAGGATGTGGCTTATAGAGCGAAAAATCGATAAAACATATGTGTGGGAGCTAAATCTAAACCTATTTTCTTCAATTTCCATACTGTCTATCTTTTATCCACAAAACTTGATTGTGTAAAATTTTATCAAGATTGAACGCAATATAATGCTTTTAGAGCTAGATAATAAAAATCAGTTGAAAATAAAATCTGAACCTATTTTTCTCAATTTCAATAGCCTCTATCCTTTGTCCAAAATACATACATCAGACACATTCAATCAAAATGTGGCTCTGCTGCTAAAAACCTAATATCTGTTGAGCATATGTGTGGGAACTATATCCTAATCAGAACCGATCTCCTTTAGTTGTAATAGCGTCCGTCCTTAGTCCCAAAATAGCATCTGCAAAATTTGATGACGATCGAACGACAGTAGCGACCTGTAGTTGCATTACAAGCTTAAAATGAACTACAGATGAACCTACAGACATTGTTAAATCGATGTCTGTATGTTCGTCTCTTGACTCAGAGTAGATCGGTGCACGGATCTGAAAAAATAAAAAGCATTTGTCATGCAACTTTTCCTTACAGTTTCGACCAATGGTTGTCAACACTTATAATTTTCATATGGTGAAAACTGTTCAAGATGGGCGATTTGAGCTTTATCGAAAAATCGAAAATAGAGATGAGTTAAAATCATTTTGGGAATTCCGTTTTTTTTAAAGGGTGCGAATTTAGAGTTTTCTGTGTTTAAATTTTGACTTGACCCCTAGAATTTGTGCGTTATTGAAGTGTGTTTTTCTACATTACTGCAAAGAAGAAGCACATCGCCGTCATTTACAATTTATCGTCTTAGGTAAAAACAAGCGCGAAAACTACCAGTTTTAAACTTATATTTTCTATCCAATATTGTTCCTTTATTTATCATCAATTTTTTCGCGACAATCCTCGCAAATTACTCTTATAGCCATTTCAGGCTGACAAAACTAGAATTTTTGGGTAAGGTTTTTCTCCATACATAACAAAAAAATACACTTGCCCACCATTTTTCGGATTTGTATGGGAATACGACTTTTAAAACTAGTTTTCTTCAGTCTTAATGCAAAATTCTAAGTATAAACTTCGTCGCTTCTAGACAGATAAATAGCCATACATCCGTAAACCAATTGAAAAGACGCATAAAGTTTATTTTAAAAGAAGAACGCAATTCGTGAAATAAATGTACCACTGGGTCATTGGAATATTCACAATCTGGATGCTGTTCAATGAACAACAGACTGTTTTAGTTCGATTTTTGTTGTTGTTAAGATTACAGAATTTAAAATCTAGCGTCTAAAGGTCAAATCAATGACAATTTGACAAAAAATGCATTCAACATATCGTAACGTATGACCTAAATAAAATAGACCGCCGAATTATTGTACTGCATACTATAAGTATGGCAGCAATACAATAGTAATTATCAAAATAGTTCCATATTAAAATCAAAAGCAATTTAAATTATTATAGACAACCTGCTGGCAGGCCTTAAACGCAATAGGGGACACATGTCGTTCTAAATACATTGATTAAAGTAATTTTCAAGAAAATGTTGGTTACGACAGCAAATTTATTTATTTGTAAACATTTATCACTCACTTGATGTTCATGATATAATAGACTTCTGTTAAAACATAAGATAATTATTATAGATTTATGGCCAACTGATAAAACAAATTACTCATGCACTGCAAATCTTCAAATATCCGGGGTACGTGGACGCAGAGTGAGTCCACGAGGTAGGAAAACTAATTAAAACAAAATAATTCTCGTTTTCAAGCCTGATGGCTTTTTTGATATTTTTATTAAAACATATTTTAAATTAAACTCATCAATATTTGAATGAATTTCTTCCAATTAAATACTGTTTTTAGGATTGGTTTCATTTAACTGATATTTCAACTGATCGGCTTGGGAACAACTTAGAAATCATTACTCCTTTACTTACTATCCTCAACAGTCTATTAGGAATTCAAACGGGGACATAGGAATCATTACTCCTTTACTTACTTTCCTCAACAGTCTATTAGGAATTCAAACGGGGACATTTATTAAATCAGTGATCTGTGCACGATACAATTCTTATACTCACCTCACTGGGACCTACTGTTAACCGCCGGTTATGGACGGCAAATAAATTTGATAGAGACGGTTTTATATGGTTTAGAGTTCCATTCTCTCTTACTTGTAAAGTTGCCGGCATTTACTAGGTTTACTTTAAAACACGTCGCTCAATAATGTTTGATAATCTAACCCGGATTTGAACCTGATTGGCGTGTACACTAACCATTACACCACAGCAGACATTTTAAATAATCTCCCATTTTTGCATTATTCCTCTTTTCAGCCGAGAAAACCAAACTAACTGTGGCCACTATTGAGAGCGGCAATGGCACGTTCGTCCAGTCGGAATTAAGTAAAGGCACGGAGTATTTTGAAACCGCCTTGGAAGCGACAAGTAAGCTTGAACACAAATCTCAAACACTTTTCGAAAACAATTATTAATTTGGTTTCTCTGTTTTTAGCTTTTGGCAAATTTAACTACATACTCATATTAATATGCGGTTTAATACTCGCTAACGTCCTGCTCGAAACGCTGGGCATTAGTTTCGTTCTGCCCGTGTCGCAGTGTGATTTAAATCTATCGATACAGGAACGCGGCATCATGAGTGCCATTGGTTTTGCGGGCATTATTACCAGTTCCCATTTGTGGGGATTTTTGGCAGATACAACGGGCAGAAGGAATATAATACGACCAACATTGTTGTTGGGATTTGCCCTATCGGTATTGTCGAGTTTTTCAACAAATTTTTGGACCTTGGTTATCTTGCGGTTCCTAAACGGATTTTGGTAAGTAGAATTTTGGTAGAAAAAAATGTTTTTCTCAAGGAAGAATAGACAGAAGATTAAAATAAGGCTTAAAAGAACTAGTTCAATGTAATACGAGTATTGAATATGTCTCATTCGCAAATAAAAAAAAATGAATAAGAACTGTTTTCTCTGTATATTAGGATGGTGTGATTAAGAAATCGGTATTGTGCCATTGATTTTTCGATAGCTTTTACGACATATCAAAAAAATCATTTTCGAGGCTCCCAAATGTCATTTTTTTTACCTTTTTTCAACTTTTATTTTTAAGGGTTTTCAAAAGGCAATAAAAAAATTTTAATTATTACCTTTTCAAGGTTACCCAGCAAACCAAACGTTCAGAATCCGGTCAGAATTCTGTACGACAATGGGCAAAATGTTTCGATTTCGGATCAGTGTTCTGAACTACTCAGAAAAAAAATCCCCAGACAAACCAAACAGAATTCGCAACGATTTCGGTAAAAATTCTGGATAGAGTTCAGATATTGTTCAGAGTTGTCTGATATCAGACATTCTCGTCAAATTCGGTTTACTGAGTACATACAATACATACAAATATAAATTGCCACATATAGAAATACGACCGACAGAATCTAATCAATCGTATTTCTATTCTCACGCCTTCATATGTTATATTGTGTTGTATGTGGCAATGTTTATATGTATGTCACCTTGGAGAGGTGACAAAATATTTTAAAAAAATATTTTTTTTATTACTTACTAAAACACCTTAAAATAAAAGAGAAAAAAAAACAAAAAAATTATATGTCGTAGTCAAACTTTTTTCCTCATGCCAAAATCTATCGAAAAATCGATGGCACAATATCGACAAATTTTTGTCCTTACAAATCGGCCAACCCTACTGTATATAATTTATTAGTTGATTCAAGAGAGCCAACCTTTTCTGAATTTATGGAACACAATTTCCCTATATGTGGCTTTGCAGTAGCGCATCCTATCAACCCCAAAATACCCATGAACTTAGAGAAGGTCTATCTTACGATTCTTTTTCTATATTTGCAATAAGGTCCTGAATCTCGAATGGGGAAAAAAAGTTTAAATGTGGGAAAACGCAGCTCCGAAAATGCTAGCGTTTCTAAATGAACACCAAACTGTAACTCTCTAAGTATGTTCAAACTTCTTGACGACCAGAGATGATAATGTGCTTTGTCAGAAAAAAACTGTATAATTTTTCGAGCTGCTCTAAAGCCCAAACTGAGAAGCGATAACAATGAGGAGGGTCGTGTGCCTCCAACTGTTGATTGGAAAGTGAAAGCGAATACTCTAAGTTGTTTGTACACAACTCACATTAGGCTGTTGCCTGAAATGTTATTACGAACTGCGAGGCAATATTCCAGCACAGATTTTCACGCTCTCGACACACACTTGTTAGTAATATTTTCTAATAGGAGCTTTATGTCCCCGAAACGTATGAACCAGTGCAAAGACATAACAAATATCGGGAATATTATTCAGGGCTATCATAGAAACAAATGTTGTCACTATTGGTTTTGAGAACGATAAGAAAAAATGCTTTGGTGTCATGAAAACCAATGTTATCGGTTTTATTAGCAACAGCTGATTCGAACATTGGTTTTATTTATATTCGAAATGGACAAAACCAACTTGGTTTCATGACAGCAAATGAAACCAAAATTGGTTTGCAAAAACGACATGGTTTCTTTGACAGCCTTGATTGTGTATCTAATTTAAGTTTTCAAAAATAGTTATGAATATTTTATTTAAATCATTTGTAACCGAAATTTTCTTTTTCTTTATCTGTTAGCGTTTCCGGTGGTTCTGCTACTGTATATGCCTACCTGGGTGAATTTCACACGCAAAAAAATCGCTCCAGAGCAATTATGGGATCGGCTTTCATATTTGGTGTCGGTGCCATGCTTATGCCCGCAATTGCCTGGCTTTTCATCAATCAAGAATGGCGTATGGCCATACCCTTCCTCGGCTTAACCTACAAACCCTGGAGACTATTCATGGTGGTCTGTGGTGTTCCCGGACTCTTGTGCGGTCTCAGTCTATTCAAAATACCCGAAAGTCCCAAATTTCTTCTCAGCCAAGGTCAAGAGGAGGAGTGTTTGAAAATCTTACAAAACATCTATCACATGAATACAGGACGGCCGAAGGAAGAATTTCCCGTAAGATTTAAAACTTAAAAAGCCAACATTGCAACAGAAATAAATTTGAATTGTTCTCCTCAGGTCGCCCATGTTACTGAAGACTTGGATAGCTGTAATAAGCCTCGTTCATTCGACACTGAAGGCCGTTCCAATCCTATTCTGGCCGTATTGAAATCTATGTGGATTCAGACACAGCCTTTGTTTAATCGTGATTATATTCGTACCACCATTTTGATATGTACCATACAATTTTGGATATTTGTCACCTCCAATGGCATGTACATGTGGTTCCCCTCAATTTTGAACAGTGTGGCCGAGTTTATGAACGAATATCCCGGCAACAAGACATTTATCTGTGATGTGGTCTATGCCAAACAAGCGGCCATAGCCAAAATGGAGTTGGCTCTCAGTCAAGATGCTGGTATGGCAGCTGTCAACTTGGAAAGGGAATGCAATGAAAAACTGGAGATTTCCACATATAAGCATTCATTGATTCTGGAGGTTCTCTACGCAGTGGGATTTGCTCTAATCGGAGGCATTATCAATAATGTGGGGAAACGTTTAATACTTTGTAAGTAAAGAAAACTTAATGGTTTCGAAGAATTCTTCTATTGACACTTCATGCTGGTCCTGTTCCTTACAGTTATTTGCTTGGCCGTCTGCGGTATTTGCGGCATTGCCACGGTCTTTGTCAGTCAACCCATGGTGGCCATATATCTATATGTGGCCTTGCTGCTTTGTGGCTTGGGCATCAATGTTCTAAGTGCTGCCACCGTAGAACTATATCCCACGAGATTAAGGTAAAACTTTACAGCATTTCTCCTTTGGTTGACAAGCTAACTAAATTTTTACTTTTTATATTCCAGAGCCATGGCTGTGTGTATTTCTCTCATGATGGGTCGTTTGGGTAGTGTAGTGGGGGCCAATGTTGTTGGCGCCCTTATAACCAATCACTGTGAAACGGCCTTCATCTCGGCTGGAGTTGCATTGGTGATTGCCGGTTTTCTGGGTTTCCTTATTGTGAACACCAACAAAAATAAGGGTCAACTGATGCCGCCTAGACGTTTGAGTTTAGTCTCAATGACGGGGAACTAGCCACTTGGTATCCCCTTATATAAAATGCAACGTTTTAAGTGTTATTTTTATTTATAAAAATGTAAAATATTATGTATTTAGTTAGTAGTAGTTATTCTATGATTGTAATTATTAGTTAGTAATAGCATTTCTCATAAAGTCTGATTCTCGTAGAAACGAATTACCTGATCACATCCAGTAATGTATAAGTCTGCATTTATAATAACTAATATAATAATTTATAAATAAATAAATATATATAAAAAACTATATAAAATTAGACGATGCTTTTTATACTAGGCCGAGTAACAACATTTGTACTCAAACATTTTTGAGAAAACAAGGATGATTCAATTGATATTGATCAGCCGCAGTATAACTCTACGCTACAGAGTTTAGAATTGCAAACTGCAAAAAAAAACCTTAAAACAAGTAAAAAAAATTTCAGTCGGTTGATCTGACTTACTCACCATAATTTAAATGTTCCTTCCTTCTGTTCTCGATTTTTATCGAAATCTCGTAAAAGTTCGATTGAATGGAGGGTGCATACAAAGATGAAATAAGTATTTTGCACGAACAAAATTCAACAGAAATAAAAGCATAAGAAAAAAAGTTATGTGGGCTTAAATCTACGCTCGGATAGTACGGTGTGTGTAGAAGATGTAAGAAGGGGCGTGACTGAGGGTCCAAATTTTCGGCAGCTAGTCTTATTTATATTCTATTTGCTACTTAATAATTTTTAGCAGAATCATATAAATGGTATTTAAATTATTATGCAAATACTAATTGTGGGAGGAACGTTGTGTATAAACCTATTTTAAAAATATATTTGAGTTCACAATTTAAGCGAGATATGTGGATTGTAATCTGCACTGAAACAGTGCCATTTGTGTGGGAGGTACCAGAAGGGCGTGTCTAGAAATCCAACTATTTGTCACCAAGTTAAACTTATAATTGTTTTCGGAAGTATTGATTTCGGGTAAGATCGTATCAGTACCATTTAAGATATTTCAAGAAAAAAAGTGGGCGAAATGTTGAAATTGTATGGGAGGTATCAGAATGTAGCGCGTCAACCCATTTTTGATATGCAGATATAAAGCTGTTATAAAAATATGGTGTTCATAGTTTAAGCGAAATTTACGCATGAGTTGTTTGTATTCTTACCAGTACTAAACAAAAGTCTAGAAGGTATCAGAGAAGGTTTGGCTAAGGAATCCAATTACATTGTTTTGCAACAAAACCCTCCTTTGGACACAACCAACTGATCCTTATGTAAAATTACCTCCTAAATCCGAATTAAGTACCACATCACGTATAGTTTTTGAGATATACGATCTGATTAATTTTTCGAGACATCCGTAATAAATAAGGTGATCCATCTAGAGGTATTTTTTCAAAATAAATAAAAAACTATAATTCAAATCAAGCGTGGAATCTTTTTTATTCATACGAAGGAAATTTTATGCCATTTATTTATTGAATATAATTTCCTACAAATGTGTCCATTCTGAGGGCGCAATTTTGGATGACTCATTCAAGCATTTCGACCGGTATGGCGTGAATGATGCGCGTAATTTTGGCTTCCAAGACCTGCATCATAGCTGGTTTGTCAGCATAGTCTTTGGACTTTCCGTAGCTCCAAAGAAAAAAGTCTAAAGGTGTGATATCACACGATCTAGGCGGTCAATTCAACGGTCCAAAATGTGAAATTAGCTGCTCTTCGAAATTACCTCTCATTGTTTGACTAGCTGCATGGCAAGTGGCACCGGCCTGTTGAAACAAAATGTCGTCAAGAATACGGACTTCAATTTCAGGTAGTAAAAAGTCCGATATGATAGAGCAATAGCGAGCACCATTGAAAGTTACGGTTCGACCATCATCATTTTTGAAAAAATACGGACCGATAATTCCATAAACCGCACCAAACCGTGGTTTTCTCGGGTTAAAACGGCACCTCTTGAACCTCTTCTGGTTTCTCTTCAGCCCAAATGCAGCAATTTTGTTTATTGACGTTGCCGTTGCGCCAGAAATAGGCCTCATCACTGAACACAATTTTAGTTGAAAACAGCGGATCTTCTTGTTTTTGGGCGAACGCTCATTTGCATATTACAGTTGCCAACATTTGAAGGAAATTATATTCAAAAAATAAATGGCATAAAATGTCCTTTCCTATGAACAATAAAGATTTCACACTTGATTTGAATTTTAGTATTTTTTTCATTTTAAAGAAAATTCCTCTAGATGGACCTCTTTTTACTTATTTGATTCACTTGAATCAAATAACTCTGTCGGTTATGGCAGAGCTCAAAAATGCCCAAACAAATAAATACCCAGAAATTCCATTTATTGGGTTATGTTGTACAAAACAAATCCAAGGAATTTGACTAATTTTGGTGCTGCCCATGAATAATTTTCTGATTAGGTGTTGCATATGAGTTGTTTGAATTTATTACTGGTGCTTCGCCCTGTAGATAAATATCCGAATTTCTAGCCTCCTTTGTGCAATTATTATTCAATAGAAATTCCGAATCCTTAGTATTGTGGAATATTAATGTTTTGTTAAAACTTTTCTCTTTTATTATGACGTCCTGATTTGGATAATTTGTTGGCATATCTTTGCTCTGAGATATATCGGACTTTTCAGAAAATGCATTTTTTGGAGGACCACTTTTATTTGCAGTTTGATTCCGAATCAATTCAACTTCAGACCGGAACCAATTCTCATTGCAGTTTTTAAAATAAACAACTCTTGTAAAATTTTTATTTATTGCATATTCTACCAGGAATATTTTTTAAATAAACTTTTAAGGGTAATTAATTTAATATTGAAAATATTTAAGATATCGTTGTAAAAGCCAACATCCTTCACTGCCGATATGGCAGATAACACGATTTACGACTTTTTGATAAGATAGCTTACCCAGACTAGTTTTAGGTTCAACATGACATATGCTTCAAGCTAATTTTGACAATTACTGTTACCAACACCCATCCTTTTAAACAAATCAATTAAAAGTTACAGTTGTAAAGTCCTTTCGTCGAATTTTTAAGCAAGTTCCGAAACAAACAAAAACGAAGTGAACTATTTTTATGGGTCAATGCAAAATATTTAAAATAGCGTTTAATGAAAAATCAAAAAATTCTCAGAAAACGCTTTTTGTGGCAATACTAAAATGAGAAAGATTCTCTTCGATTAAAATATCTAAAACCGGCCGAATAATTGACTATTTTAAGATACGCCTACAGTTATACTTCGACTTCATATATACAAATACATTTTTTTAATTAAATTCGTGCTGTTAATAAAATTACCCATAGCTACTAACACTGGCGATGTTTTATCATTTTTTTGATTGTTGGTTAATGTTGTAGCCTTTAAAAAGTTTCATAACAATAAGTCTAAAATAATTTTTTTTAAAAAGGGACTTACTTAATTCCCTCATCCTATTTGGAACAAGTCAGTGAGATGTGCACGATGTACATTTTATATTTACTGGCCGGGACCTACTGTTTAACGCCGGCTCCGAATGGCAAATGCATTGTATAGAAAAGTTTTTACATGGCTTAGAAATCTCTTAAGTAGTGTTCAGGCCGACGCGACTCGATAAAACGCAATTAAATGTCAAAATATATTTACACAAACACGACAAAATATCGACATAGGCTGTGCCAAGGTTTATTTATAAACCTTGGGCTGTGCAACGACGTAATAAAGAACGGTGCAAGCCATGGCACAATTAACACAGTATATTCATTAGCCCAACAATTACAAAAATAGTTCGCTAGATTGTCAGTCACTTGAAAGAGAATGAGAAAATACATTTTTGTGAACGTTTAATGATAATTGTGAATGTTAAATAACGAGTTTTTGTTTTGAAAACTTCAACAAGCGCCATTGTCAATACCAAAATTGATAAAATAGCATAACTCTACCTTCCTTATTGTACCATGGTGCCAGCAAAGTTTTTGCCCTTTGTCGCACAATATTTTTATGTTGTCAACTAAAACAAATATTTTCATTTGACTTTTTTATTCTATTTTCTTATAAAATGTGTGTCAGAATTCTGACACAATTTATTCTGTAGAGTTATGCTATTTTGTGAATTTTGAAATTATAAAAATTATATTTGGATTTTAAAAAAACAATTAATTAGTACATAATTTTATTGAAAATCCTCAAAGACAAAAAAAGTTTTGGTGTGAATTTACCAGCGAATGCCGCGTGGACAGCTCGACTGTCGTAGAGGTTGCTATGTGTGGCGTCGCACCTGTCTTCACTAAGGATTCGCACAAACCAATTCCTGTTAAACGATACCGGTCGAGACTCCTCGCAGAGACTCAGATTGCCTACGGAGTCTCCGATACTACCTACAAATTCTTCGAGTCTCCCTACAGAGTGGAAGTAAGTCTCCGAGGAAATGGAAGTGATAGTACAAATTTTAATCCCCACTGAGTAACATGTTTAACGTGAGTGTTTTACTGTTTCGCAATTTTGGAGGTTGGTAGTAAAAAAAAGAGCCGCTGATAAAAAGTTTTCAAAAAGATTGGGCGATTTTATTTTATGCTTTGTCCGTCATTTCAAAAGTGGTCTTACCTACGCAATTTTTGACGTCCACTTCAAATTCTTGGATTTGTTGTACAATTCAGTATTGTTTCCGTATGACGTGGTTTCAGGGCCCAAGTTTGAATTCTGTGCGAAAATTTTTTTGGCATATTTTAAATCCTTGAATCTCAATTTCCTTTGAGCTACCACCCTTATATAAAAGTTGGTGGAATCATTTTCGAGGTCCTCTGGGCCGAGCGCCCATTGTTTTTCCTCGATATACTTCACGTAGGGCGTAATTTCGCCGCGCCTCATAAACTGCCTTTCAGTCTGATATTTAAAAAAAGGGACATTTTTTATTGAATCGCAACCACAAAACTCACCAAATTCTCAGTTTTACTCATGCAAAATTGTTATATTATTACGAATAGACAACAAAAGAAAATACATCAACAAAATGTAAAGACTGTCACCCACACTTGTGTGCACATTGTTAATGCTCATACGATCACGAAGGTTTTTTAAAAGAAAATGTCAAAAAAATACATGGGAAAATGTCATTGTGTAAAACAGCTCCTTCACATGCGTAATAGGAAAAAGAAAAATGTCAAAAACTGACGGACTTCCATTTCGTTACTTTTTTGCTACCCCTCTTGCTTCTATATCCCCTCAACAACAATCACCGAAAGTCGAGACTGCAAATCCAAGGTGGAAAGTCATCGTGTACAACAGGTAATATATTCCGTGTTCCACAGTCATGTCGGGTTTAGAAACACTAAAAATGTGCTTTAGGGACCGAAATGGCAACACTGAATTTAGCAGACACAATTTTAAGAGAGTCTTTTACTCTTAAGACCAACATTACCAACTCTTTTATTCATATACACAGTCACATACATACATATATATGAGTATACTTTGGTTGGTAACATACTTGAGGACAGAAACAAGCGATCAGGGCTGCCAACCAAATCAATAAAAAATCGTCGTTTAACAAAAAAGTGAAAATCCTTTTTTAAAAATATAAATCGTCACACACAAGGCAATTTTCACATACGAAATTTCCCTCCCAACATTTGAAAGTTTCTTCCATCGTCCATCGTCAAATGCGTTACGCTTTAGTCGATTCCAGACGGTAATTGGAAGATAGTTTTCATTTTACAAGAACAATTTACATTATAACAATTTAGATTGTTTGTTGTTTACAACACCAACGAAAATCACATGTGCCGTTATGGATATATTTAACAACATTATACACTTCTGCCAAAGTCGCAGCGACCGCGAAATAAAATAAGAATCAAAAGTAACTTCCAGAAGGCACTAAGGAGTGATTCTTTGTAGTTACGCAGAAGTGACTTCTGGAAGTTAACTCCGGGGGGTAAAACTTCTCTACAACACTTCTGCGATGAGAAAACGGTATCGCATACGATGAGTTTTAACTAGCGTCACTTCTTAGTCACTTTCGCGATAGAAAATGTTGGCAGGGTGACTTTGTTTACGAGTGATTACTTTCGCAAGCCATATGAACACCGATCTTGTTGTTTCTCAAATGGGGACTTCTGTCAGCAAAGAAACTACTTGTAACAAATGTTTTGTCCTGGTGAAGATAACTTATTAATACCTGATTTGTGCCGACCCCACACTCGTCTTTCGAGCTATACTTATGTACTACCCATTGCATAAAAAAACAATGCTTTGGTCTGTAAGCTTCGTAATGGTTCTTTCAATAAAAAAACATTATTTATAACGAAACCAAAAAAATTTGTTCTTATTTTCCTTTACCTTGCTGGCTTAATGTCAGTCTTCGCCTAAATACTTTTATCTTAATAAATTATTGCAAAACCACGTGAAACACTTGCAAATTCTTACTGCGAATTTATAAAATCCGAATGGTTGTCATCAGTGTGACCATTTTAGCATTTTTGCAGCTAAATTTAGCTTTTTTTGTATTTAGCCGCAAAATTTTCATTAAGCATTTTTCTTAGCTTTTGGCAATTATTGATTAAGTATTTTTAAGCACAATTTATCCAAAAAATTTTAAATATTTTAGTACTTTTTTTTATAAAAAAATCTGATAATTTTTAGTTGACTACACATTTATACATATAACCATGGCGATTCAGCTATCAGTGTCTTCAGCATCTTAAACTCTACCTGATGAAATTGAGTATTTAGTGTCAGAAACTTACAATTGGTTTTCCAAATCTACTTTAAGACAAAAAATTGGTAAGAGCTTGTGACACTAGGTGGTTGTCAATTGAATCAGCTGTAAATCATATAGAAAGTCAATGGCTAGAGTTGAAAACTCATTTTAAAATTGCCGCAACGGTAGAGTCATGTCATCAAGCCAATATTTTAAAAAAATTTTCACTGACAAACATTTATTATATCTGAAGTTTTTGAAACCTTTGCTGTCAGATGTACAAAAAGTAAATAATAACATTAATTACAACTTTGAAGAATTTTTAAAATCGAAGAAACATGTAATCAATTCTGAAGAGGAAAATGATATAAGAGATACTTGCCGAAAGTTTGTAGCTCAGTTACTAATTGAACAACAAATGGAAGAATCGTTATATTCTTTGTTTTTCCACTATATGTGACAGCGCATAAAGAAAGGGACCTAAGGGTAAAAAAATCAATTTTCACTTTTTTTTTGATGTGTACAACATCTGATCTTCGAATGAGACCGATCCCATGCCCCAAAAGGGTTCCCTCCCAGAGATATGCGCGTTTTATGAAAGTGATGGTACACCAAAGATACACTTATTTAAATCTTTAAAATGGCTCTCCTGAACAAAACTGGTTTTTACCCTTAGTTCCTTTCTATTTTGCGCGTCACATATGTTGTCAATCGTCCTTTAGTTAAAATTTAGTTTAAAAAACCGTCAAAATGACAATAAATCGTGATTTTGGCAGCCCTGCATGCGAGCACATGTTTTTTGTACAAAAAAACGTTCTATTTGTTTTTGAATTTTTCAGTTTACCAAAGTTGCTCATGTAGGCAACAGCGCGAAGGCGGAAGAATTGAAACAATGAAAATTTGAGTGGTTTTAAAAATAAACAAGAACCGTGATTTCTTGTGTTTGTTTTTTTTTTCGTTTTTGGCAAATCATATCAAAACAAACCGGGAAAAGTCAACATTACTTGGTTGCATACAAATTAAATAATACCTACTAAGTTTGTTTCACGTAAAATCCACAATAACAACAAATATGAGTACTTTAAAAATCAGTGAAATCGTCGATGGTGCTAGTGAAAAATGTAAGTTACTACGAACGAAATCATTTTGCATACGAATGTTCATGAAAATGTGTAAAGAATCGATGATAAAAAAGAAATGGAATATTCTATAAATATTTCTTGAGAATTAATAAAAGTCAATTAATTGAAATAGTTGTTCAATTAAAGTTATGTATCAGTAAACAAAGTAATAAAACATACATATAAGTATGCATTTATGTATGTATGTACACACGCAAGTAAGTAAAAACTTTGTACACTATTTCCTACCACGATCCAGAGTGAAATAATTCACTTGTGAAAAGAAGAATTTCAGTTTTTCGTTGAAACGTAATTGGAGGACATTGTACTTTCAGATGTTACCACACACGACGTTTTTGGGCGAATGTGAAATTTACGCGGCGTGACGGAAATTTAAAATAAATTATGTTGTAACATAATTTATTTTAAATTTGATGTGTTTCGCTGGTTTGTTTTATTTTGGTCTTTTGCTTTAACAAATTGAACAGGGATTAACCGGCTCGAAACCTCTTGCATCTACATTTTAATGAATGACAACTTGTTTACAAAATATCAAAGTGACATTGATTTTCGGAGCTGTCTTTAAAATGTCTTAAATACCTCGAAAAGTAGAATAAATAAGGGCGTGCGGTTCCTGGGCCCTTTACGCCTAGAAATGTAATTTTCATGTATAGGCATTTCTAAAATTTCGCGATGTTACGTTTGCACGAAAAAACTTTAAAAAATAAATTAAAAAGTCGGAATTTGCTAAAAGTTTTCGTAGCAATTAAGGAGTACTAAAAATTTAGCAATGACTATAAGAACTTAAAGCTAGAATTAAAAATATGGGAACAAATCTAGTTTAGTAACAATTGTCAAAAAATATGCCCTGTAGGGCATAAAAAACAAATAAGTTTAATAAAAGTCGGCTGCAACCTATATGTTTCAAGTTACGGGACCCTAAATATTGGACATACAACTGGATATATCTGCGACATTTGGAATCGGCGATAGGGGTATTGTTAGAAAGCTTTCAAACGAAATTTACATTTTATAAATCCTTTAACCCATGGTGGGCTGGGAGTTTATTTTGTATATTTTTGAACCGAGTTTATGTGAAAAATAGGCCAAAACTTGGACAATTGCATATTAAAAGATATTTGTTTCTTCCTACTGGTTTATAGCTAACACTTTAAGATTTCATTTGGGACTTTGAATGGAATTTAAAACTTTAAATGCCGGAGATATTGTCATTTTAGTTTCAGTTTTTGCTCAAAATTCGGAAAAACTTTTTTACAAAAAATAAACATATATCTTTTTATACCCTCCACAATACAATGGAGGGTATATTAGTTTTGTCATTCTGTCTGTAACACCTTGAAATAATCATCATATTCTTGATCCTCGTAAAATTCTAAGACGATCCATGTTGTCCGGCTGTCCGTCTGTTGAAAACAAGATAGAGCCTGCATGAAAACAGCTAGGGAGCTGAAATTTGGCTCAAACATGTGTAGTTAACCTAGCATGGTTGGTATTGAAAATGGGCTATATACCTCTATGGGAAGTTGGTGTTGGAGACCCTAAACCGACACTACCTCATAAAAATTAGTTTTTTATTTGGAAATATCCGTCCAGTTTCTTGAGCAAAATCACTGAAATTTTGCAAATAATAATCTGTATATAGGCGCAATCTTCTATGTAAAAATGGTTTAGATTGGGCCACCATTTCTTGTAACTCCCATACAAACGGCCTTATGGGCCTTGAAAAATAATATGACTATAACTCACCACAAACTTGACCTATCAAAATGAAGTTTTACACATCAATATTTCTATATACAACACACTTATAAGCTAAATTCGGTTGAGATCGGAAAAGTCCTACTGGTACCTCCCACACTAACGGTCTCATTGGCCTTGAAAAATAATATGACGATAACTCACCACACGCTTGACCTATCGAGACGAAATAGATTAGACATAAAGATTAATATATACTCGTAGAACAGACTTTTGCGGTAAAAATGGCTAAGATCGGATAGGCCCTACTGGTACCTCCCATACAAACGGTCTCATGGGCCTTGAGAAATAATATGACAATAACTCACCACAAGCTTGACCTATCGAAATGAAATTTTGCACATAAAGATTTATATATAGAACACACTTTCGCACCAAATTTGGTTTTATTTGGGAATCTGGTGGAGGGTATCCAAAGTTCGGCACAGCCAAACTTAACATTTTTTACTTGTTTCGATATGGAATTATCGATCTGGCCATAACAATATGGCAACAATGTAGATGAAATTGCTTGATCTGGTAGCATTTCTTTTAATAACGGAGAAAAGTTTCATTCTAGAAAACTCGTTAGAAACGAAAGTGTAGTAAAATGAATATAAAAAACTGTAGGGAATTGCGAAAATTGTTCAGCGATGAAGAAAGGGGGGACATCCCTTATCGAACAGTAAATATTTTAAGGGACAGGGACTTCCCAAAGAGGGGGAATATTTCTGCCCAAAAGGCAATCATCTAAGGCTTGTTACACTAGAAAATGTTGATGATGGATGAATTTGGAGGTAAGAAATACAAGACAATCATTAAGAAATGCCTGAAAACAAAAATAAAATTTTGAAATAAAATGATTTGCACTGAAAATTACGCCGCAAACGAAATTTTTCTCATTATTTCAAATAAAGGGTATTATGTACAAAGTGCATTATCTCCTGTTCTAGAAGGGTAAAAATGTCCAAAAATGCTTTAAATTAAAGATCTACAAAAGTAGAGCAATAAATATATACTTTAAAATAAGCATTTTTACGTGCGAGAGTTGTTAATAAACTGGATTTAAGCCTAATTGTTATTAAAAAAAAATTTACTCAAATACAAAATAAATTTGGACCCTAGACGAACACTATTGACAGTGGTCCATGTTTTGTTATCAAACAAAAGTTTAACCCGATTTTAGAATCTACAGCTCTAAAAGCCATAAATTTAATACGATTCCGGGAAATTTCACACAGACCGTTACGAGCAAACACCAGTAGTGAAACTGAACCTTACCAGTTTATAATATCGAATAGCACCCACACAAAGGTACCTCCCGATTAAAGGTCCTGCAGCTCTATAGTAAACCCGATTACGATAAAGTTGTGCTTAGGACGTTATGAGCGAACAATAATTAATAATTCGTATAGCCAAAATAACGGGTTTTCCCATAGGGACATAACAATTTCGTATCTTTATGTCAACGCACCCTCAAATTTTTTATTGAAATTTCATTGTCAAAACGTTAGTCGAAATCAACATTTTCATCATGGTTATGTTCACTTACGAGCAGCATTTGGAAATCATTAAAAATTACTACCGAAATTCTGAGTCGGTGGGCGCCACTTTAAGAGCGTTTTCTCCAATTTTCATCCTTTTTTTTGTCGATATAAACAATCGTCGTGTTACCTTCAATGAAGAGCGCCATGTTAGAGAATTATTTTTGCCCAGAATTGGATGAGCTTGACATCGCCCAGCACGCGTTACAATCGATATACTGAAAGGCAAATACCGTGAACGTGTTAACTCGAGAAATAGTCCGGTCGAATGGCCACCTCGTTTATGCGATTCAACGCCATTGGAATTCTTTTTGTGGGGCCACATCAAGTCATTTGTTTAATGCTACATATGTATTCCCTAATTCCGACCGAATTTCACATAAAGCTTTACCAGCAACCAAAAAATTACTTCGTAACATTTGTTTACGTTTTCGTATAGATTCCAAACAAATATTCGAGGGTATATCAATAATTCCGCGACGTTTCCACCTTCTTCAGCACTGCTCCATAAAGTCTCATCTGTTAATAGACTACTGTCAAAGAGAGTTCCGTCATTTAGTTTGTGTTTCACAGCTGTTCAAAACATACAACCTCGTGGATTTAGTTAAAAATGTAAAAAAGTAAATTTCGAGTGCTCATTAGACATTATTTTTTGCGGAAAAGAACGTCAATCAAATCAAGGAAAAGCTTGATAAAAAATACTATGGGGGGACTCTGCACCATCGATTTAAATGGGAAAAAAGTGGTTTACTGACTTTCGTTGTGGTCGCACAATTACAAATGATGCTGAACGTTCTGGACGGCCAATTGAGGTCAATACACCCGAAAATGTCGGAAAAAAATCCACGATATGGTGTTGGCCGATCGCAGAGTAAAAGTTCGTGAAATTGTTGATGCCATATGCATTTCATATGTTGGGTTGCAGAAAGCTGTATGCACGATTGGTGCCGCGTTTGCTCTTAATTGACCATAAACGTAATCGTGTGTTTGTTTGCAGTTGTTTGAAAGCAATTCGACTGAGTTTTTGCGGCGTTTTGTAACAGTGGATGAAACATGGATCCATTACAATACTCCGGAGACCAAGCAGCAGTCTATCAATGGTTTTTCCGGGTAAACCGGCTCCGAAGAAGGCCAAGGTGACTATGCCGGCCAATAAGGTGATAACAGTTTTTTGGAATTAACGCGGGATAATCAACATCGATTACTTTCATAAGCGAAAAGCAATAAAAATCTTTTAATATGCCAACTTATTGGACCGATTTAACGAGGATTTAAAAAAACGACCCCATTCTTTTTCATCAAGATAATGCACTGGTGCACACGTGTGCAATGGCAAAATTGAATGAATTGGGTTACGAATTAGTACCTTATCCGCCATATTCTCCGAATTTAGCCCCCAGTGACTATTTCCTATTGGCTCGTTGGAAAAAGTTTCAGCACCAACGATGAAATTATTGATCAAACAAATACCTATTTTATGAACCCCGTAAAATCATATTTTTTGGAAGGGATACAAAAATTGGAGAAACGTTTGACTATGTGTATTGAGCAAAAAGGAGATAATGTTAAAAAAAAATTTTTTTTCCAACAAAAAAAATGTTTTATTAGAAAAGTCACGTAATTATTGATATACCCTTGTATATACCGTTTTTGTAGCTCTTAATTCACAATTTAATTTCAATCACGTGCATGATACATTATGAGCGAGAAGTAGTTAACTGTTGTGGGTAGGTCTTTCAGACAGAGCTGCGGAATCTTCTGAAAAACAGAGTGGTGTGTCCAAGACAGTTTCTTACAATCTGCCGTGTCGTTACGCAATTTTGAAATTAAAAAAAATATAAACTATTTGCTTTAAACCTAGTTTTTTATTATTACTGGTTTATTTTATTAAGCTTTAGTTAAATTCAAAATTTTGCTTTACTTATATTTGCTACCGTCGGCGTAGAGAAAATTACAAAAAATATTGTTTTTTTACGTGACGTTTTGATAGAGTGTCCCTAAAACCAAATCAAAATTTTACCCTTAACGGTTATTTGTTTGCTCTTTTGCATTTATTTTTTAATTAATTGTTGTTGTAGCAAAAGTGGTGCTATAGAATAGCAATTGAACAATATCTATAAAAAATTTGAACTGAAAAGGAAGATGCTCTTAGAAATTGACTAAAACGTTTACCTGAATTGTGGCCCGATATCTCGGTACCGTGACTTAGGAAACCTTTGATAATACAAGTAAAAAAACTGTTAATTAATTGTTCATTTCTGGGTGGACATTTCCCTAGAAATGTCCATATACGAAAAGAAATTGCAAAAATGGAAAAAGTAAATGAGCGCGGCCTCAGGGTGTCATCAGGGACCAATATAATTGATCGCGAGCCCTTTAGGGCTCCAGAAACAACAAAATACGTAAATAATACAGAGTTATACAAGAATTGCAAGCATGCATAATCGATGTATGTAGGTAGGTCGATTCCACTGAAAAATTGCGCAGGGCCGCCTACTTTCTAAATTAAACATTTATTCCCAATTTTTTTTTGTTTTCATTGATTTTAATAATTTTATACTTTCATTATTTTTCTCAGGACAGGGCCCTGCACTTTTGCCAAAAATCGTAATTCTAAAAATGAAGCTCTAAACAACGCCAACGCCCTTCTGATTTAAAAAAAAGTACGTCCGGGTCGTGGAATCGTTTATCTTTTAAGTGTATGTACAAATAGGTAAAATAAAAGTTGGGCCCTATGGGACTCTTATGATCCAAAAGCAGCGTGCTAAGTCAATAATACGAAACTCTACAAAAATTGCAAGCATGTTAAATGGAGGACGAGAGTCACTTCCACTGCAACATTTGCGTTGAGCCGCCCACTTTCTAAATTAAAAGAAACTAAAATGTCGTACATAACAATCACTCGCGCAAGTAAAGGATTTGTGAGTATGAATATGTTTTCCTTGAATTATAGAATTTTGCACAAATTACCATATGTGATATTATTCAAGCAGAAGCTTTAAAGTCCCGAGTCCCTAGATTAGCCTGTCCGTAGTTAAAAGTCTTTAAGCCGCGTATAGACCGGCCACACAAAAGGAAGAATCAATTAGAAAATCATTTCCAAGGCTAAGAAGCCCTTGCTCATTATTTATGCCAAAATACCCGCCAATCCGAAATACCGGCAAATCCGGTTTAAAGAACCGGCTGTTGTGGGATTGACATCAAGACGTAATATTGTTTGATTAAATCTATTAACATTTAATGATTCGTAATTAAGGGAACCAGAACCTGATGCAATTTCTATTTACAGAGGATAAATAACTAAGCAACAACAGTTTATTTGCAAGGATAAAATCAAATTAGTGATGCGAGTCTGGATACAATTCTGGTTTTCGAGTTATCAAGACATATCGGCGCTCTAATTCCTTTTTTTAATCCTTACCGACATTTTCAACTTTTTTATTCGATTTTTCTGTATTTGAAATCAAGTTTTTTTTATCTCGTTAGGTTTTTGAGATACGGTTGTGCGTTTTTAAAGGAGATTGTAATCTAACTTCAATAATTGAAACAAAACAATTTACATAGAATGGAATATGGCGCAAGTCTTAAGAGTATCGCCGAGCTACTTATATTAAAGAATATTTTTAAAAGTTTAAAAAATACTAATCGTTTGGGTAGAGCCTGGCCTTATAGAGTTCGGTTTTACTTTTAACAATTGCAGCAAGGCTTTCTGAAGAGGGTTGGCACGGACCCGAAATCATGATAAAAGTAGTGTGCAGCCACGAAAATCAATGTCACTTTGCCATTTTGTTAAAAACTTGTCTTCTATTTAAATATAGAAGCCGGTTTAATCCCTGTTCAATGTGTAAAAGCAACAGACCGAAATGAAACAAACGAGCTAAAATGCTAATCTTTCAATTTAGTAGCCGTCAAAATTCTAAGACCTTACTTTTTCGAAAGTAAGCGTGATATTCTGAATATGAGATATTATCTCAGGAATAATTATTTTTTTTAAAAAAATAATTAAAAAAATAATTAATGAAAAAAAACAATAGGTCGCTTAGTTTAAATGCGTTATTTTGCTTAAACTTTTAATTTAATTTTAAGCTTGTAGTCGTACGGTTTTTTATTTAAAGTATAATTACTGAATGACCGCGTTCGATTTTCAAATCGCTATACACTATAGACAATTTGCGTTAAACCCGATAGTTTTATATAATTAAAATATTTGTGAAAAAAAGGTATTCAAGAATAACGTTTAGCGAGCTCGGTTATAACTCGCTTAAATCATTTCTTGAATAACTTTTTTTCTACAAATTACAATTTTCGAATTAAATGGTTTATGCATTTTTCAAAAATATGTTATTGACATATAAAGACAAATCTCGAATTATGTTTTGTTACCAGGTGAGATTCGATGGTCACAATGTTGGAAAAGTTTTAACATTTAAAGAATTCTAAAACAATTTTTTTTTGTGTTTTATTAGTAGCACAATAAAGACATATATCTCGAATTATATATTGTTCATAGGTGGGATTCGATGGTCACAATGTTGGAAAAGTTTTAACGTTTAAAAAAAAAATTCTAAAACAAAAGTTCTTTTTGGTGTTTTATTGGTAGCATTACTAAAGATAAATCATTTGAGGATATTTTAAGTAAAGTCATAACGAATGCAAAGACCAATTTCCAATTTCAGTGAATAGTGGATGAATATTGTTTCCAACTGGGCAGTTTATAAATAAAATTAAAAACGGACTTTCTGATGTTGTAATGAAAGCTCTTTTAATTCTAAACACATATTTTAAATATGAATTAAATTAAACTTAAACAGGGTTTCAAAGACAAACGCAATGGCAGCCAAAGCCATGAATTTCCTAACTTTCCTTAGTTTAAAAGCACTTGCTTAAGAAAGCTACCGCTTTTAAACAAGACATGCTAATACAACAAATCACTGGCCAGCTTAAAAATGTCACAAAATGGATTAGCAATAGAATGAACTGAATTAAACAAAAAACAGAGCCATTTTTAGCAGCCTGATTGCTGCTTTTGTTAGATAAGCTGATAATTAATTAAGCTAAGCTGATAATTAATCGATACATATTGTAAAAAATATATAAAGGGTGGGCGTTTTGTATATACAATTATTAAGTTTCCGGTTTTATTGGAAAGTTTAAACTTTGTCATTTAATAATGGAACACAATATCATAAATGTGATTACCACAACTGGCTCGGTAGTACCTCATCTTCAGCCCATTGGGCGAAGCCAACACGCGTCGGATGGTGTTCCATTATTAAATGGCAAAGTTTAACCTTTCCAATAAAAATTTGAAAAATGCTCAGTACTTCTTTTTACAGAAGATTCAAATTTAAAATGTTCAATCGCCCACCCTATATACTTGTAATTAAAGTAGATTTTGCTACTGATCTAAAAATTGATCTCTTTCTTTTGAAAAGAACTGTTTCGAGTTTAAAAACATTTAACTCAAAACAACTATGAGACCATGAAGCTCTTAAAGGAAAAGATCTAAGCTTTCTTTTGAGTAAAAATTTACATTTTGTAACAAAAGTAAAAAAAAAAAATTGATTTTGCAAAAAAGTGAAATTATTTTTAATTTTGCTAGTAACAAAACATAATAAGTTACATTGGCTGAAAAAAAACCTGTTAGGCTTAAATGTCCAAAATTCGACCCTATCTAACTTAGAGAGTCCTTGACCGATCTCATTCAAATTTGTGTCTAAACTACTATCCAAAAGGAATAACCTTGGTGCAAGTTCCCCTCGGTCGAAAGTCATTGATTCCAATAGTTGGGTCACTTAACATGAAATGACCCATATATAAATTTATTGTGTGATTTCTTATAATGTTCAAAGTGTATCGACTAAATACGCCGTTTGTACTTACCATATTTTACCTTGATTCTAATGGGTTTTCTACAAAAAAAACCAGTTCGAACTCAACTTATAAATTAATATACTTTTTGTTTGCGATTTAGGAATTTTGACGCAACAAAGTCAGGTGCGTTTTTATATGAATATACTACTAACAAAATTCGTCGGATTTCGGCTTAATTTCTGTGCAAATTGTAATAGTTTTCTTCCAATATTTGGTTTTACATGTTTCTTATCATCCTCACTGGAAATGGTGGCCCATTTAAAATTTAAATCGGCTGTAAAAAAAGTACGGATAATTTTTTCAAATTTCTGGTTTTATTTGTAAGGTTAAACCTTGTCATTTAACATGGACTAAAATCTCATTCATATGACTTACACAACTAGTTCGGCAGAACCTTTTCCGATCAACCCAATTTTTCAATACATTTTTAATTAATTCGGGTCGAATCTCTTCAATAGCAAATTCGTTTTCATGTTTCAACGCTTTAATTGTCTCTGGATGCTTTGCGTAACATTTATTCTAATGGCTCCCCACAGAAAATAATCCAAGGGGCCTGAATCACAGCTCCGAGACGGCCTATTGACATTACAATTTCGGCTTATTATTCGATTTTTAAAAACAGTGCGTAAAATGTCGATTTTGCTTATTGACATAGCCACCGAGACCAAAATGAGCTTCATTCATTTTTTTTCGGTATAATCCTAAATCTACTGCCAAACAATCTTCGGCCCATTGGCGGAACGAAAACGCATCGGATGGTCATGAAGCTTCAGTTCTTGGACCAATTGAATTTGTAAGTCGAGGTCTTTATTGAAAATTCTTCAGAGAGAAATGTTCACTTCCTGAGAACAATGACGAGTTAATGTTGATGGATGCACTTGAACATTTTCAGCGACAGCAGCAATGTCTTCGATTGAACGCACTGGGCGAGAACGTACTCGGGTTGGTTTGTCCAATTACGGTCCATTTTCACAAACTCGCTTCACAAGTTGACGCACAAATTGAACTGAAAGCCGATCTCTTATCGAAAAATTTCCACGTAAATTTCTTTCAGTTCGCGTTAAAGACCCACTACTTTTGAAGTAAGTTTTGAATATATCCCAATTTTGTTCGAGCGTTTAGCGTCCCATTTTGCAAATGTCAAGCATAAAGCTGAAAATAAAAATGAATGTTATTCTGCGTTTTAAAGTCAAAGTAATCGGTAGTTTAAATTTAACATTTTAAATGGTCCATGTTATGTTCGACTATTTAATTTTCTTGTTAAATATTTGGTGGTTTTAATTTCCTTAAAGTTAATGATATTAAACTATATAGGGTGATCCATCTAGAGTGATCCATCAAATCAAGTGCGGAATCTTTATTGTTCATACGAAAGGACATTTTATGCCATTTATTTTTTAAATATAATTTTCTTCAAATATTGGCAACTGTAAAATGGGAATGAGCGTTCGGCAAAAACAAGAATTTCCGTTGTTTTCGACTAAAATTGTGTTCAGTGATGAGGCCCATTTCTGGCGCAACGGCAACGTCAATAAACAAAATTTCCAGCAATCCCACGACAGCCGGTTCTATGGACCGGATTGAGCCGAAAAGCAATTCTTCGGCCAATTCTTCACCCTGGCACACAGGGCAAATTGCCGCATTTGGGCTGAAGAGGAACCCGAAGAGGTTCAAGAGGTGCCATTATATCCAGAGAAAACCACGGTTTGGTGCGGTTTATGGGTTGGGGACTTTAACTACCTGAAATTGAAGCCCGTATTCTTGACGACATTTTGTTTTAACAGGACGGTGCCACTAGCCATGCAGCTGGTCAAACAATGGAAGTGGGAGGTAATTTCGAAGAGCACCTAATTTCACGTTTTGGACAGGTAAATTGGCCGCCTAGATCGTGTGATATCAGACCTTTAGACTTTTTTCTTTGGAGCTACGGAAAGTCCAAAGTCTATGCTGTCAAACCAGCTATGATTCAACATTAAGCGTGGCAATCACGCCATACCGTTCAAAATGCTCGAATGAGTCATCCAAAATTGCACCCTCAGATTGGGCACCCTGAGGCGGAGTTTCGGTCAACATTTGAAGTAAATTATATTCAGAAAATAAATGGCATAAATTAAATTTTTGTATTTTTTTTATTTTGAAAAAATACCTCTAGATGGATCACCCTTTATATACAATATATATCCAGTTTAATTGATATTAAACATATTTTTTTCCTCTCTTCGATTGTTGTTTCAACCGTTCTGTGTAAATCAAGCTGTAGGTCAGTATTTTTTATATTAATTTGTGTATTTATTGTTTCGGTATTTTGATCTGCATCGAAGATCATCTCAAGGAATCGAATTAACCATATAGTATATTACACACACGAACTTTACTGACATCGAACTTATTTCTTCGTCATCTAAAATTCAACGGTGATGACGAAATATATAAGTATATGACCATAAATGAAAAACACACTCTTGTCGTTAAAACCGAATCTGGCATTAATCGTTTCGAACAAGTCACACCTATTATTTCAATGAAATTTGTTTTTGCACGAACGACTAAGCTAGGGTTTGCAATTCGCTGTAATTTTCATTTCTCGGGATACGGTAAATATTTTTTTGCAAATCCCGAGACGGGACACAAATTTGTGAATACATTAAGTAACAGATATAAATTGTGAATATTTATCATCAAAAATTGTTTTATTGTTTTTCAAAGGATTCTCCAGCATGATTTATACACTTTTGCATGCGCTCAAAACCAATTGTCGAAGCACTTTTCCACTCCGATTGGGACACCTCCAAAACATGCATTTTGAACGCTTCAACAGCATCTTCTGGCGACGAAAATCGTTGACCACGCATTTTTTTCTTGATGTGCGGGAATAAAAGGAAGTCATTGGGTGCCAAGTCAGGGCTGTACGGCGGATGACCCATGAATTCAACGTTTTCGCCGGTCAAAAAGGCGCTGGTTTTAGCCCATGTGTGAGTGCTCGCAGTGTCATGGTGCATCGCCTTCTCTTGTTCGTCTTCGAATTTCCTCTGAAAATTTCAGGCAAAACAAATTGTGGTGTACCACCCAGAACTGACCGTCCTACGTTGCTCAAGCGGAACAGTCGCCACATGACCATTTTTCCCGAAGGAACAGGCGACCATTTGCTTCGAAGTGCTTCTTCCACGAACAACATTCGTTGGATTTGGCTCGTCTTCGAAGACCCACACGGTCGATTGCTGTTTTGTTTCGGGCTCATACGCATAGATCCATGATTCGTCACCTGTGACGATCTTATAAACGTCGTTTGAAGCACCGCGATCGTATTTTTTCAAAAATTTTTTGCTCCAATCGACACGAGCCTTTTTTTGAGCGATTGTCAAATTATACGGGGTCTAACGAGAACAAACCTTTTTTACGGCCAGTTGTTCATGCAATATCGAATGTATGCTGGTGGAAGAAATGCCTCTGTCTCACGGTATGTCACATGACGATCTTGCATTATGAGTTCACGTACGGCATCAATGTTCTCTGGCACAGCGGCCGCTTTTGGACAACCTTCGTCTTTGATCGAGCGTCGGCCAAGATTGAATTCAATTAACCAGTTTTTTTACGGTGCTATAGGATGGTGCATCATCGCCATACAAATATTTAAGTTCATCGATGCACTCTTGTCGTGATGATCCACGCCGAAAGTTGTGGAAAATGTTCACGAGTTAATTCCATTTTTTTTTTGTCAAATTGATTTGTCAAGTCACTGTAAACAACGCAAATGATGGTCGTACCTCAAAACGTTCTGAGTAAGTTTATGCTAAATAATGTCAAACTTTCCAATGGAAATGTCAGATGGCGCCAGGCAAAACTTAGTGTTGTCTAGGCCAGAAATATATGTATAGCGACCCTCGTAACAAAATCTTTGCTTGAACTGTTCTGAACATAGTATTCAGAACAGCATGCTCCATTTTTTGAGTTTTGTGCAAGTATATTAAGTCTCTTTTTATAAAGTGTGTTTTTAAGCTCGATGAAAATAACACAAAAATTAAAATTTTAATAAAAAAAAATTGATTCGAAGCTTCTAAAAATAACATTAACATTACAAAATGAATTTTATGTAAAAAATACAAACTCAAGGTAAAGCGGGGTGTTTTTTAAGCACGCTAGAAGTTGAAATTGTATAAAAATAACTCAAACAATTAAGTTTTATTAATTTTTTTAATCGAAATCATTTTTTATTCGAACACATGGCATCACCATAAAAATAATTTTGGGCATATCGACGATTTTGCGCCCCATTAAAATCACATAATCAAGTTGAATCGATGTTCGATTTTTAAAGTAAATTTCAATAATTTGGTAGCGTTGTGCAAGCTTGAATCTATACAAGATGATTTGTCAGAGTATCATAATCATAAACTTTAAAAATTCAGCGCATAATGATAGATCTTTTGACAAATAACACTTTCGTAACTTCTATCTAAGCAAAAGACACCCTTTTATAGAAAAATAAACTTTCAATTTGAAGTCTTTAAATAAATTTTACTAAATAATTTTTATATCGAGCTCGAGGCCAAGATTATTATTTTTTGTTATATTTTTCTCTTTATTCGATATTTCGTTCTTCTTTGAAGAACATCATCAGGAATCTACAAGATATTTAACTAAATTAAACAAAATAACTCCGTAGCGAGTACCTCAGTTTCTTGTTGTTAAAAATTGTACTTTAAATAAATATTACTAAAAAATAAATAATTTTTCAAAAAACTACACCGGGATATCGTGGTAAATTTCCAGGAAACGGGAAAAAGAATTATAAAAATGTACAAGGACCTGGACAACACATATTAAATGGGTCAGAACGATCCTGAAAGAGGCTCCTTTCGTTAGATTTCAAGGCAATTTGTGTTGTGGGATAATTTCACACATAGGACAAACTTGGTTGAAAATCCAACGAATCGATTCATGTTTTGATATAGCCCCCAAACGAATGTATCTTACTATTAAGGGTCTAATCCAAATAAGTGCGGCTAATTTTAACCGATTTTTAATGCTTTTGAGTTGTGGCCGCATGGAAAATTTGCCGGATTTGTCATACCCTAATAGCCTGCCCATATTTATGTACCTCCCGATTTGAATTCTAATTAAGCTAAGATCGGAAAACTTTAGCAGGTTTCAATAAAATCAGCTTTGTAGCGTTTTTTGAACGTATCCCTTAGGTAATAATGTGAGTGAAGATAAATTCAAATTTTACTTTTAGAAACGCAAAAAATACGCTGTACATAGTAGGTAAAACAAAAATAAATTCGATATAAAAATATTTGACGAGACTGCAGTGTAGTGAAGTTAAATACGAATTTAAATTGAACTGGAATGACAGAATTTTAAATTTTGCTTAAAAGCGATCTAAGTGCGTCCATGCAGGACAAGCTTAGTTTTATTTAGTTTAGTTTATTCCATGCAGGACACGTGGAAATGCTTTCGTCTATTAATAGACTACGGCCAGATTATTGCTACTAGTATACGCTACGAGTAATATGGCGAGAAGGCCGTTTGTCTTAAATAATTTTCAGAATATCGAACTCCTTATCTAAAATTTGGGGAATATTGCTCTAGAGTGCATCCATGAAGGACAAATGGGAATACTTTCGTCAAACAGACTACTGCCAAATTATTGCTGCTAGTATAGGCAGTAGTCTGATTAAATTAACGTAGGCCGTTTGTCTGAACTAATTTTAAGATAATTAAATTCCTCTCCTGGAATATGAAATTTAGGGAATTTGCTCACATCAGTTAATAAGGTTTAAGATGTTTCCTTAATAAAGGGAGTCTATTATTCTTAAAATTAATTTGAATTACTACCCATAAATTTTCAAATATTTTTCATTAGTAGTAAGATGTAGGATATCATAAAGGCGGTCTTGTCTGACTTGAGGCTTTTCTTACTGGTTACTATTCAAAATGTTTACAACGCAAAGCTTTTTTTGGCCCATCAAACAAGTTCTAAATAAATTAACACGTGTTTAACAAACAACTTAAATAAATTCGTGTACTAAAATTAGGTCGGACAAAAAGAGAAATTAAAAAACTAGCACTTAATACGTAAGTTTTTAATACAACAATTATTGGTAAAATTGTAAAGAAACATTTTAAATAAGTGAAAATATTTTAAAATTTTCTTATAAGGGTATAATAAACGGGCTTATTATGGCCTAATGGCTTAATTATAACTCACTTACGTAGGTTGCTATTACAACCCATTTTTGTTCTTTTACTGGTCTAGGCCTGTATTAGAAATGTTTTCAAACCACTTCGAACTTGTGAGTGCTGTCTGCAGTATATAAGTATAATCTAAGGATAATTAAAATATTTTAATGAAAAACAAGAGAATTTATTTAAAAAAAAATAATTTAAATATATTATAAAGTATATAGTCATCGCTTTGGAACGGTAGGAGGAAAGGTAAGAGGTAGGGCTATCTTTTAAGGATACCGAAGTTCTGACCACTTGTTTAGAACCTAGCAGTTTTACGCTAGTACCCTCCGACCACCATTCTGAAAGGGTTTAAACCGCTGCCATTTCGCCCCTTGTATTACACTAGGTCACAAATAACAAAATTTTCTCTGTTATTTGTTTCTAGCATACTTTTTCCCATTGATTTTGACCTACTAAACACGAAAATGAGTTTTAAAAATTTTCTGTCGATTGGTTTTCGAATTTTTTTTTTAAATTTTTGGAGGTACACTTACAATTTTGAGCATATCTTTCGTCTTCTTTGACCTATTTGATCCTACTACTACTCAAATTAAAGAAAATTGAGCCGTCTACTCATTCTCAGAAAATTTTCAAATCGGGTAAGTAGTTTTGATGTTGGCGGCTCAAAAAGGTTAAAAAACGGCGTTTTTTTAGTAAAAATGTGGCAGAAAAAACCATATAAAAATTCATATAAAATATAAAACACGATGCTAACAGCAGTTTTGGTTTTTTTACGTATAGCTGGCATTTTTACAAAGAAAATAAGCCCTTACTTAACAAAATCTGACAACAAATGGCGGACTTATAATTTTTTTGGTAAAAGACCGAAATTCCGCTATTTCACGATATTTTGATTTTCATTATTTGCACAGCTTACACAGAGAAAACAAAATTCGTTACATGGCGCGTGTAGAAACGGCAATCCTAAGCGATTCGTATCGTCGGTCTTTTACCAAAAAAATTATAAGTCCGCCATTTGTTGTCAGATTTTGTTAAGTAAGTCTTTAATTTGAGTAGTAGTAGGATCAAATAGGTCAAAGAAGACGAAAGATATGCTCAAAATTGTAAGTGTACCTCCAAAAATTTAAAAAAAAGTTCAAAAATTTGTATCTCGAAAACCAATAGACAGAAAAAATTTTAAAACTCATTTTCGTGTTTAGTAGGTCAACATCAATGAGAAAAATTATGCTAGAACCAAATAACAAAACGACTGTTGGCTAGTGTTATCGGGCATGGTCGTAGATGAACATATTTTAATGAAATAAGCCAAGGAATATACTTAGTAGGGACATAAATACTGTTAGACACGTTTTATGCTGTAAACTAAAAAGTACTGAATGTTTTTGAACCAAATATTTTTTAATATGTTTATTGATGTATATTGTATTCAAAAGGAATCTACATATTCGAAATGTCCGCCTTTTGCCTTTACACACACCTTAAGTCGCACTGGCCAATCGTCAATAGCTGCACGAACCTCGTCCATTGGAAAATTGGCCACAGCTCGAACCTAAGCAGTCTTAAGAGATCCAATGTTGGGGTATCTTTTGTGACAAACCTTGTCCTCCAAAACCGCTACAATTTGTTATCCAATGGCCTCAAATCTGATCTGCCTGATGGCCATTCTTTAGAGAAAATGACAGCTGGCAAATTGTTTCGAAGCCAGGCCTGGGACGTTTTAGTCTTATAGGTCGGCGCAGAATCCTGCTGGAAAGTCCATGGCTGGTTTTGGAACGGGGAATTGTTGTTATGCCATGTCCTTTCTCAATTCGTACATTCCAAGTGCATAACGTCAACGGCACACGGGTACGTTTTTTCTATTAGATTTTAACGAAATCGTTCCAAGCAGTTGGATCTTTCACAATAATTCTACAATAAATTCAAACTCAACCAATGTGCGACTTATTCGTAGATAAGATATTTTGAAAAGTTCATTTCGACTTGGTAACATTTGCAATGTGGACAAATCCCATTGCTGATAAATCCAGTAAAATCCAGACATAAGGTTCTATTTAATTTCAATCATTTTATCACACGCTTTGATAGTTTCTGTAAAATTCAATGGTCATTGGGTTGAAGCAAAGCAAGACCTTGGATTGAAGTAGCTTCTTAGAAATGTGTTGAAGAATTTGTCATCGAAAATTTTCCTAAAGAAATCAGAACAAAAGATTCTGGTTTGATTAAAGTGTCGCTGATTGATTTTAATTTACATGGACTCTAAACTAAAAAGGGAAATACGGTGACGTAGCGAAAAGAACAATCAAGAATAAAAAAAACATAACATAACGAATCAATCAATCACAGCCAAAATAGTAACAACATCAATTAAAATGAAATCGATACATTTCAAATAAAATTAAATAAGGAATGTGACCGGCATGACTTCGCATACGAATGTTAAACATTTTGGTATTCGAATCGTAAGTCTAGCAAGTGTCTAAAGTGATTTGTATTTTTAAATAGTAACTTACATTTGTATAGCAACCTATTAGGCGAAAATACAGGGTGGAGCGCGGCAACTTGCTTATTTGGGAAAGAAATAAACAAAATTATGAACCCTAGAAAAATTTATTTTATTTATATTGAGCATAAAGGGAATTTTTAAATTACATGGTTTTAAATAGTGTATCTGGCAAATGTCGGCATTCGCTAAACACAAACTGCTGTAACGTTTTCTGAAGTTTTCATGAACTCTAACAAGCATGTCGACTGGTATTATGCCAATTTCAGCCTCAATATTGTTAATAGGGTTTTCCAAAGTGTTAGAACGGTTGATATACACCTTCGACTTCAGGTAACCCCAAAGGAAAAAATCGCATGGGGCTAAGTTTGGCGAGCGTGCCGGCCAGTTCACATCACCCCTCAAAGAGATAAGCCGTCCAGGAAACATTTGCCTCAAACAATTCATGGTAACCCTCGCTGTGTGTGCAGTGGCACCATTCTTTTGGAACCATGTATCCTCTAATTGCATTGCCTCAAAAGCCGACTGAAAAAAAAATTGTGTCATAGTTAAATGCCGTTCGGAGTTCATAGTTACGGCAGTTACGGCCGAGCAGAGCGTTTCGGAGATTGCAGTACTGCTGCTCTAACTCTCTCGATGTTTTGTGGTGTTGAAATCCTTCTCTCTGGTCCCCTTCGTACACATGACACATTCCCTGCTGTTCTCAATAATGTTACCCAATTTACAATTGATTGCCATCCACGAACACGTCCGCGTGGGGGAACAGCGAATCGCTAACGAAAAGCACGCTGCACTGCAATGATCGAGTGCGCATTTAAGAAATAAGCTTCAACAGGAATGACCCCTCCTCACGTGTGCAATGCATGATGGCAACTAAAAAGCCAGACAAATACAAATCTTCCGTCAGCCACGCACACTCTCCCCTCTCTTCGACCAACATTGCCGTCACAGCCTGCAGTGCAAAAAAACAAATTACCGCGCTTCACCCTGTATCTACGTCATTGTTAAAGGAATATCTTAGACCACTCTTTCAAGCATTACAATCAGTATCTCGCACATTGGCCTAGTAATGTTGGCTTTCAAGTTAAAAAACATAGCTGGCTTATCAACTATAAATTTTGACCCATTAGCAGAAAAACCTATGTCAAAGATTAAAAGCTTTGATTTTTTCCCAGGACTGTGTGTGATATGTAAACTTTTTATACAAATAGTTTATGTTTTGGGCGTGGTGTTTTGTTGACATAATTTTTCCTATCACAAATAATGACAAATCGGTGGTGTTCCCAGCAGAATTAGTAATTTCCCAAGATGAGTAATTACAGTCGATTCGCATACTGATTTGCTACGTTTTAACTAAAAAAAATTGTTTAAGGATCGATTTTGTGTGACACAACAATATATACAAAAATGTCACATAGGCTCTTTTAATATTGCCGTATCTGTATTAAAATAATAATAATAATAATTTTCCACATAGGCCTTTTTATATCCTCCACCATAGGATGGGGATGTACCAGAGCACAATAGTAGACACAATAATCAACCCAGAAAGAACAAACGCTGCAAAGAAATGTATTGTTGTTCCAAGTTGTTTGTAATTTATAATGGACAAATTCTGAGGGAAAAGGTTATCTATACAAAGACATAAACAACATCTGAATTAATCACAATTGTTGGGGGTAGTTTGTATAAAACAAGGCCTATTTAGGATTGAATATGTACCAAATCGGTAAATGTTGTGATATAGCACCCACGGGCATTAATCGTCTGATATCAACAGAATAGTTTAATGGCATGGAAATTAAGAAGCCTGGAAGCCACATTTATTGACTGATCTGGGCAAAATTTAGTACAAAGTAGTTCTATGGAATGACAATTACCTGCTAAGGATCTGGACCATATTGTATAATGTAGAATTATTGATTTGGAAATCTAAAAGTTCTATGTGAAGAAAAACACATAGGCCTTCTACAATAATTTTATGATAATTTCTATAATGAAATGCACATAGGCCTTTTCCTAAATCCTAACCCACATGTTGATCAAAAGGACAGCATAAAGCGACAAAAGCTGGAAACTACGAAAAAATGAAAGAAATCATATTTATTATTGAGAAAAAATACAAATTCTAGTATTTGTAAATATTTTGGGTTCTCGTTCTACGTAGCAGACCAAAAACAGATGTATTCACCATCCACAACTATTGTTTGACAAACTTCAAACATTCATTTTACAAGGTGGGCCATACGTTACCATGGGGTTAAAAACGTTAATAACTTTTTCTTTTATTAATTTTTTTTTTTATTTTTATTTTTTTTATTTTTTTTTCTCAGATTATATAATATACAAAATGGGAATTTTTGTACACTAAGTAAGAAACATGATGTCACTTAAGTGACCCCCGTTTTCAGCTTCGCAATGATGGGCTCGTTTTAGAGCATTTTCCATAACATCTTTCAAAATTTGTGGCTGTAGCGTTCAAATTTCTGCAACAATGTTGGCCTTGATTTAAGGGATTGTCTCGAGCTTGTTCACATATACTCGCTCCTTCAAATAACTCCAGAGAAAATTGTCGGGTGCTGACAAATCTAGCAATCGCGCTAGGTAAATAATTTCTGAATTGACTTAAATGTGCCATTTAGGTGCCAGGTTTGTTTTCAAAAGCAGGACGTAAAAAAATTTCTATCACAAACCGTTAGATAATAGCGTGTATAAAAGACAATCTTATGAATAATTCTGAATTCAGTACTGCTCGTTCGAAACTGTCCTAACTACAGTGTTTTTAAGATTCACTCAAATCGGGTGATTAATCGGGTGATTAATCTAAAGGTATTTTTGCAAAATAAAAAAAACAAAAAATCAAATAAAATGTGGAATATTTGTGGTTCTTTCGACATTTATGCCATTTGTTTTTTGAATATAATTTCCTTTAAATGTTGGCCGCTACTACGCTTCAGGGTGTCCATTCTGGGGGTCCAATTTTGGATGACTTGTTCGAGCATTTCGACCGGTATGGCTTTAATGACACGCGTAATGTTGGCTTCTAAAACCTGAATCGTAGCTGGTTTGTCAGCATAAAATTTGGACTTTGCGTAGCCCCAAAGAAAAAAGTCTATAGCTGTGATGAATTGTAGCTGGTTAGTCAGCATAGACTTTGAACTTTACGTAACCCCAAAGAAAAATGTCTAAAAGTGTGATATCACTCGATCTAGGCGGCCAACTCACCTGTCCAAAACGTGAAATTAGCTGCTTTTCGAAATGACCTCTCAATAGATCCATTTCTTGAGCAGCTGTATGGCAAGTGGAGCCGTCCTGTTAAATTTAAATGTCGTCAAGATTAAGGGCTTCAATTTCAGGAAGCAAAAAGTCCGATATCATGGCGCGACAGCGAGCTCCATTCACGGTAACGTTCCGATCATCATCATTATTGAAAATATATAGACCGACTATTCCACCAGCCCATAAACCGCACCAGACCGTGGTTTTCTTTGGGTAAAATAGCACCCCTTACATACTGTTTATCTTATTTAGTTAAAATGAGTTAATATTTTAGAAATTGAAATAAGGCGAAGTTTTGTCAAAACTAATGCCTGAATCGAAAAGTTCTAACATTACTTTTAATCCGTTGAATTATTTGTCGCAATACTTTTTTCACGATTCTCTGCAGCAGAAAACTAAAAAACAAATAGCATGTTGTGTTGTAAACTCCCATTTCCCCCATTAAGTCGTTCCTCTCTAACATACATTATTATCAATATTTTTTTTAATTTGTGCTTACCCTTGTTAATAATTGGTCGTAGTTATAATTATATATTCGCCTGATGGATAATTTAGAATAGCTGTGCTATGAAGATCTTAATCAAAACAAAATTGTTTATATGTTTAGCAAATAATTGTTATCTGATTTGTTGTAGATTATTTGGCGTCTAATATGAATTATAATTTTTTCCATGATAACGTCCCTCCTCCAAGTTATTGGCCCATCTGACAATTACTCCTTTATAGTTTTGTACATATTTATTTTCACGTTTTTTTTGCGACCATTAAAATGTTATTTAAAATTGCAAGTACTCGTACATTGAGGGAAATTAACATATTTCCGGGATGTATTTACAGTTATTTTGCTCATTAAGGGTCAAGATAAATAGTGGCTGAAGATTAAATTACCCTTATGTCGTCGTACAGTAGGGTACGATTAATTAATTAATTAAAGTACACTTTCCGGAAATGTAATGTTAATATATATTTACTATTTCTGTGATTATTAGCCGATTCAAGTTGAATCGGCCTTAAAATGGCAAAGATATGGCCGAAACATCGGAAATGATATGCCATAACTTCCGATGTATGCATTCTACATGGCACCTTCAAATACTAAAATTATAGCCCTCAGCAATCTGCGTCCTTTGCACTTAATTTAATTTAATTCAAATTACGTCGAAAAAAAACACATTTATGGCAGATATCGGGCTATAACTCCCGATATGTATATACCACGTGGAGCCTTCAGAGATCAGTTTGATAGCCCTAATTGAGATCTGTCTATTGCAAATAATTTCATTAATTTCGGTTATCAACTGGCAACAATATGGATTATAATATTTCAAAAATATATATTTACAGCCGATATTGTGCCATAACTTTCGATGTGTATATCCCACGTGGAACCTTTAAATATCAATATGATAGCCCTCAAAGAGGTCCATCTTTTAACGTTAATTGGCCAAGAAATGAGTAAAAAAGTTAAAAACCGACAGCCGAAAAAATCTTTTCAACCGACATAAGGCTATATCAATATAACTCTGTGAATGCAAACCTCTCAGATACCAAAATAATGCATGGACAATGATATATAATATGGTCGCTGTAACATACTATAAAGTACAATCCCCAAATATTTGACCGGCTTCTTAAAGCCTTACAGATATTTCAACAACAAATTATTATATGTTGGCCGTAACTTAATTTCAAATTCGAACTAACGTGAGAATAAAGCTGCTAACTTCGTGTTATGTAAAACTTTTCTATTAGTTATGAACAAATGTAATAAAAGCTATATTTTTATAAAATAGTATTTTGATATTTTTACTAAAAAACTACTAAGTAAATTATTTTGTAATTTTGAAAATTATTGCTTCCTAACGCAATGGCATTCGTAAAATTATTAATGTTGCTGTGAAAAGAAAACGTAGAACCCGAAATAAACCACCACGACCACTCACATCGAATTGTATTCATATTAAATAGATATAATTGGTAATGTAAAGTAACACTTCACACTTATTTTACACATATTATCTGTTATTTAAATTAAGTTGTGCAAAAGTGTCTAAGAACACGACTGCGAAAACAAAATAAACACTCTACACTTCCAATAAATCAAACAACACAATGAACAGAACACACATATTATTTTTGTGTAGAGTGCATACTAATATTGCAATATACAATCATAAATAACAATAACAACAATATATGAGACAGCGCATAGAGAAAGGTACCTAAGGGTAAAAAGAAATAAATTTTCATTTTTTTCTTTTTTTGATGTGGACAACATCTGAGCATCGAATGAGACCGATCCCATGCCCCAAAAGTGTTCCCTCCCAGAGATATGCGAGTTTTATGAAAGTGAAGTCGACGATTCTAAGCGCAAATAGAAAGGGACCTAATCATTAAAATGGCTCTTTTGAACAAAACATTTCATCAACTTTTCACTTTTTTTTGATGTGGACAACATCTGAGCATCGAATGAGACCGATCCCATGCCCCAAAAGAGTTCCCTCCCAGAGACATGCGCGTTTTATGAAAGTGAAGTCGACGATTCTAAGCGCAAATAGAAAGAGACCTTATCTTTAAAATGGCTCTCCTGAACAAAACTGGGTTTTAACCTTAGGTCCCTTTCTATTTTGCGCGTCACAAATGATGATGATAACGAAAGCGAAAACAAAACAAAAACAGCACCGGTTTTTCTCTCACTTTAGACGACATGAGTTTTTTTTTTTTACAAAAATTGTTAAAAATCGAATTGGCGCAAAAATGCGCATGATGTTTTTGTTTATTATATACGAGTAAGTACAGTTCCTAAGCTTTAAATATATAAATTTCAGAACACGAAGTTGACCGGTACCATTTAAAATGCTACATACTTCTCAAGAATGCCTAAAATTTAGATCTTTTTTCCATAAATGTTTAAAAATAGATGTACCGGGTAAATGTCGCCCTGCAACTGTTTTTTTTTGTTCGAAATTACCTGAAGTTGAAGGATCCATAATAATATTTGGCTTTTAAATGTCAAAAATAGAAAAACTTGCACTTGAAAATACAAAAAAATCACTTTGTGCACAAACGCGAAAAAATCGAAAAAAAATTTCGAAATTTAAGACAACATAAACATTGAATTAAGCAACATATGTTATCGATTCTTTTGCCTAATGATGGAGAATTTTGTCTACAATAATCGAGTATAAAACATTAATTGGATATCTCAATTTTCATTTTTCAATTAATCTCCGTTTTGGTGGTCAAATACCCCAACGTGCGTCGTGTGATCAGTATAAGTAGATTTATTTATAATCTACTTATATTTACCTTTAGTTTGACAGTTAGAGTTTGATATAATCTTTTTAAACGTCCAACTGACAGCGATGTTCGAGATTACCATTTCTTATATAAACACTGCTTCAAAATACTCAAGGCAAGTATGTATGTAAGTTTCCTTACAGTAAATTTTCGGTTATATCCATAATAGCGGCATTTTGTCTAACCTTAGCTCTATTGTGAATAGACTTTTTCGGCGAGTTTTACACCGATTTTTTTATATCGTTTGCCTACTTTTAAGTTTATTTTGTACAAAAATAAAAGAAAATCGAACCATGCGGTGTAAGAAATTTAATAGAGAACTGCAATGTAAAAAAGATAGAAATATAAAGTTTCGAAATGAGTTATTTCGATTGTTATTGGTAACTATTTCGTACGATTTCAAGAGCCGCCAAGAACTCTACGAATTAAGCGAACTTGTTATTATCTGTGAAAATAAATACAAAATATGCTCAAGGTTTGTTGCACAAAAATATATTTGTATTTTTACCTCCAATCTTAAGATTGCATTAATCTACGCAACTACTTAAGGTATTTGTAGCCATTCTAACATAATAACCCTGATAGTGCGATACGAACAAGTAAAAAAGTTAAAGTCGGACGTGGCCGACTATGGGATACTCACTCTGCTATACAAAGAATTAGGCCCCTCTGTCTTGAGCTTGAGCAAGTCGTACTCTATATGTTCAAGTAAATTATTTGTCGCTCATAATGACCCTACACAATTTGAACGTGATGTGGTAAAATTTGTGGCTTATTAAGCACAGATCCTCAAATTGGAAGAGACCTTCATATGGGGGCTACTTCAAAACATGGGTCGATATGGTCCAATTTAGATGTTGGCCATACCATACCAATTTTGCAGGAATCTGATAAAAAAAGTACCTTCTAAAGCTGCACATTCTACAATCTGGAAGAACCATTGTCTGGGGGCTAAAGGAAAATATAGGTTCATATTTTCCTTTGTGGTTCAGTCTCATCACAGTTTGGGCATGATCGGTTGCATTTTGTGAATTCTAGACCTCAAATCGAAGGGGATTTTTGTGGGACCTATTCAAAAACATGTACTGATTTTGTCCAACTACAACAGAGATTTGTGTCAGTCACTCGTTATGCTCAGTGTGAAATTTGGTCGGAATCGGGTGTAATATGTGGCTTTTAGAGCAGCAGGTTCTAAAATCGGGATGACCCTTTGTATATGGACTTTACGAAAATATGTGACTTATGTGAACTAGTTTCACCACAGTTAACTAACGCTCGCTTATAACGTATCATGCAATATTTTGGCGTAAAGGGGTGTATCTTGTTACTTTTAGAACTGAAGGAACTCTTAATGGGAGGGAACTTTCTTTAGGAGATATTCAAAAAAGGTTTTACAAAATCGAATGTAATATGCGGCTTTTAGAGTTGTAGGTTCTAAATTCGGGAAATATCAAAATGTGGACCGATGTAGACCAATTTCAATATTGTTCGTCCTTGGTTCAAACTTGAAGAATGAAGCAAGTTTCATCGAAAAAAAAACTCTCTCAACATGCTCAACGGTCACCGTTTTCTTCGAAGAAGTAGGGCCGACAAAGCAGCAAGTGAATGCAATTCCTTCTTATGGAGTATCTGTGGGTTGAAAGCACTCCATATTGGACAAATTTGTTTGTTTATTATGCCGTTTTAATCGAAAAATGGCTCTTCAGACATGAAAAGACAGTTCAACATGTTTCCGAAGAGGACCATTTGAACCATTTGAAGCATCTTCTTGCGAAATTCCAAGCGAATTGGGAAGTCTGCTCCGTTCAGTTTATTGGCGATTTGAATTTTATGTGTGAAGTCCAAATCTTTCTGCATAATTGACTGCAATGACTGTCTGCCTTATACCCTTTTGAGCAGATACGCTTCTTTTCGAAACTCATTGATTGTTTTGTATGGCAGCAGCTGCAGCAGCGATTGTTTCCTCCGTCCGAACTGAAGGTTTTCGATGGTAAGGTCTTCTGTTGACTGTCCCAACAAGTAAACAAGTCCCATTATGGCCCATCTGCTCGGATGAGTTCCGCCTCACGTGCGCCTACACTCTCTTTGTACCGAAACTATGGATTCCTGTGCGTGATAGCGGCGGACAATCCAAATTCTTTGTTAAGTGTCCCAGTTATGCATTTTTGTAAAATTATAAAATCAATCTGCAAAATAAAAAAAATAACCAGATTCATTAAATGGAAAAAAAGTTATTAATTTTTTTTTTGGTACGGGCTTTTATCATCCACCCTGTATATTAACATTTTGCAACAGTTAAGGCTTATGCTTTTTTTTTAAATAACCAACCCTCTAAATAACCCACTACACATGCAGTGCATTGCGTTGGCGAGTGGAAAGTAAAGGACCGGAGTACGGAAAGAGGAAGTAATGATTATTTACACTTGCTTAGAAATTCTGGATGTCGTAATAAGCGGAAAAAACATTTGATGGGAGTCCATTCCACATACGGGCGTACAAGCGAAAAACGAATTTGATCTGTAGTATAAAACGCGTGGGTGTGAATTCCTAGAAAGTCGCGTATCCCCGCCGAAAATCTTCACGTCAGGAGTAATGCGACAGTAACGATAGATCAGCGTTACGCAACCTACATCCCGCTGATGCTTAAGGGAAACAATAGAGTAGGATACCCTACTATCGCCTACCACACCATCGCTCTTTGTTGCACACGGTCAATTAGCTTTAAGAATGATGCTGGAGCACCCGCCCATATATGGAGGTTTTATTCTATCTTCGGCATGATTTCGATTAAGAGAGTTTATATTTTTGTTACCACTTAAAAGTAAATTTTGAATGGATTCTATATTTCTATATTTGGTTTGGCAGGTTTTCTCAATACTTGATTTATTTTCAACAAAAAAAGTCAGTAAAAAATCCCATTTTTCTTATTTTTAATCTCAATTTTAAACACGAATACATTTGCGTCGTTTTTTATGTACGGCATAACCCACTCTTGCGCACACAAATTTATTTCTAAGTAAAGCCTGGTAATTACTTCACGTGACAAACAAAATCGCTCTTAAAATTACACCTAGATACGGTTTTGATACGTTTTTTTTCTACTTATTAAATAATTAGATGAACATTTTTTTTACAGAGAAGTGAAAATCAGTTTACAATCATTCACAATATAAGTACTGTTTTCAAGTTCACAAAATACTTTGGAATATGTAGTTTGACTCATTTCTACAAGACATTTCATTTGTTGCACCATCCTGCTATTTTAAATTTTTATTTAGCACGTTTTTTAAATAATTATTTGACCTTTTTTATAACTTTATATCATCTTGTGTCCGTTTTTTGTCCTTCTTTATTCCCCTTTGTTGATCTGACTGACTTTTATTGCTGACTCTATCAATTTCTGAATCATTGATGTGAATTTAATTAACATTCATTGGTAAGAATATCAATATAATGTCAATGTGTACTTGTGAATGAATTGCGGTACTACCTGTGGGCTGTTATCCTGCGGGCATTCGATTTGCTACATTGATTAGGTGTATTTGGGGCATAGCACTGGCAAATAAACTCCGATTGGTATACAATTTAGCATTAGGAGAAGGGAGAAGGAAGAATTTTCTCGTGCCTTGTTTTTTGAAGTTTTTAAACAAAAAGGGAGTATTTTGCATTTTGGTACTAAAAAAATATGCCTTTTTTACCCCCAAAAATGGAGAACCTTTTCGCATTTCCAAAATGGTACTGCATTCTTTGAAGACTTTTAAAGAAAAAAAGTTATGTTGGTCCAAAGTCACATTTTTTTCAAAATCGTTATTTTTTAAAATAAAGGGGGATGCATCTAGAGGCATTTTTTTTCAGAATAAAAAAAAAATACAAAAATTCAAATCAAGTGTGGCATCTTTATTGGTTATTTGAAAGGACATTTTATGGCAACTATATTTTGAATATTATTTTCTTCAAATGTTGGTCGCAACTACGCCTCGGGGGGTCCATTTGAGGGTCAATTTTGAATGACTCGTTCGAGTAATTCGACCCGTATGGCTTTAACGACACGCGTAATGTTGGCTTCCAAAACCTGAATCGTAGCTGGTTTGTCAGCATACCCTTGGACTTTACGTAACCCCAAAAAAAATGTCTAAAGGTGTGATATCACTCGATCTAGGCGGCCAACTCACCTGTCCAAAACGTGAAATTAGCTGCTTTTCGAAATGACCTCTCAATAGATCCATTTCTTGAGCAGCTGTATGGCAAGTGGAGCCGTCCTGTTAAATTTAAATGTCGTCAAGATTAAGGGCTTCAATTTCAGGAAGCAAAAAGTCCGATATCATGGCGCGACAGCGAGCTCCATTCACGGTAACGTTCCGATCATCATCATTATTGAAAATATATAGACCGACTATTCCACCAGCCCATAAACCGCACCAGACCGTGGTTTTCTTTGGGTAAAATAGCACCCCTTACATACTGTTTATCTTATTTAGTTAAAATGAGTTAATATTTTAGAAATTGAAATAAGGCGAAGTTTTGTCAAAACTAATGCCTGAATCGAAAAGTTCTAACATTACTTTTAATCCGTTGAATTATTTGTCGCAATACTTTTTTCACGATTCTCTGCAGCAGAAAACTAAAAAACAAATAGCATGTTGTGTTGTAAACTCCCATTTCCCCCATTAAGTCGTTCCTCTCTAACATACATTATTATCAATATTTTTTTTAATTTGTGCTTACCCTTGTTAATAATTGGTCGTAGTTATAATTATATATTCGCCTGATGGATAATTTAGAATAGCTGTGCTATGAAGATCTTAATCAAAACAAAATTGTTTATATGTTTAGCAAATAATTGTTATCTGATTTGTTGTAGATTATTTGGCGTCTAATATGAATTATAATTTTTTCCATGATAACGTCCCTCCTCCAAGTTATTGGCCCATCTGACAATTACTCCTTTATAGTTTTGTACATATTTATTTTCACGTTTTTTTTGCGACCATTAAAATGTTATTTAAAATTGCAAGTACTCGTACATTGAGGGAAATTAACATATTTCCGGGATGTATTTACAGTTATTTTGCTCATTAAGGGTCAAGATAAATAGTGGCTGAAGATTAAATTACCCTTATGTCGTCGTACAGTAGGGTACGATTAATTAATTAATTAAAGTACACTTTCCGGAAATGTAATGTTAATATATATTTACTATTTCTGTGATTATTAGCCGATTCAAGTTGAATCGGCCTTAAAATGGCTAAGATATGGCCGAAACATCGGAAATGATATGCCATAACTTCCGATGTATGCATTCTACATGGCACCTTCAAATACTAAAATTATAGCCCTCAGCAATCTGCGTCCTTTGCACTTAATTTAATTTAATTCAAATTACGTCGAAAAAAAACACATTTATGGCAGATATCGGGCTATAACTCCCGATATGTATATACCACGTGGAGCCTTCAGAGATCAGTTTGATAGCCCTAATTGAGATCTGTCTATTGCAAATAATTTCATTAATTTCGGTTATCAACTGGCAACAATATGGATTATAATATTTCAAAAATATATATTTACAGCCGATATTGTGCCATAACTTTCGATGTGTATATCCCACGTGGAACCTTTAAATATCAATATGATAGCCCTCAAAGAGGTCCATCTTTTAACGTTAATTGGCCAAGAAATGAGTAAAAAAGTTAAAAACCGACAGCCGAAAAAATCTTTTCAACCGACATAAGGCTATATCAATATAACTCTGTGAATGCAAACCTCTCAGATACCAAAATAATGCATGGACAATGATATATAATATGGTCGCTGTAACATACTATAAAGTACAATCCCCAAATATTTGACCGGCTTCTTAAAGCCTTACAGATATTTCAACAACAAATTATTATATGTTGGCCGTAACTTAATTTCAAATTCGAACTAACGTGAGAATAAAGCTGCTAACTTCGTGTTATGTAAAACTTTTCTATTAGTTATGAACAAATGTAATAAAAGCTATATTTTTATAAAATAGTATTTTGATATTTTTACTAAAAAACTACTAAGTAAATTATTTTGTAATTTTGAAAATTATTGCTTCCTAACGCAATGGCATTCGTAAAATTATTAATGTTGCTGTGAAAAGAAAACGTAGAACCCGAAATAAACCACCACGACCACTCACATCGAATTGTATTCATATTAAATAGATATAATTGGTAATGTAAAGTAACACTTCACACTTATTTTACACATATTATCTGTTATTTAAATTAAGTTGTGCAAAAGTGTCTAAGAACACGACTGCGAAAACAAAATAAACACTCTACACTTCCAATAAATCAAACAACACAATGAACAGAACACACATATTATTTTTGTGTAGAGTGCATACTAATATTGCAATATACAATCATAAATAACAATAACAACAATATATGAGACAGCGCATAGAGAAAGGTACCTAAGGGTAAAAAGAAATAAATTTTCATTTTTTTCTTTTTTTGATGTGGACAACATCTGAGCATCGAATGAGACCGATCCCATGCCCCAAAAGTGTTCCCTCCCAGAGATATGCGAGTTTTATGAAAGTGAAGTCGACGATTCTAAGCGCAAATAGAAAGGGACCTAATCATTAAAATGGCTCTTTTGAACAAAACATTTCATCAACTTTTCACTTTTTTTTGATGTGGACAACATCTGAGCATCGAATGAGACCGATCCCATGCCCCAAAAGAGTTCCCTCCCAGAGACATGCGCGTTTTATGAAAGTGAAGTCGACGATTCTAAGCGCAAATAGAAAGAGACCTTATCTTTAAAATGGCTCTCCTGAACAAAACTGGGTTTTAACCTTAGGTCCCTTTCTATTTTGCGCGTCACAAATGATGATGATAACGAAAGCGAAAACAAAACAAAAACAGCACCGGTTTTTCTCTCACTTTAGACGACATGAGTTTTTTTTTTTTACAAAAATTGTTAAAAATCGAATTGGCGCAAAAATGCGCATGATGTTTTTGTTTATTATATACGAGTAAGTACAGTTCCTAAGCTTTAAATATATAAATTTCAGAACACGAAGTTGACCGGTACCATTTAAAATGCTACATACTTCTCAAGAATGCCTAAAATTTAGATCTTTTTTCCATAAATGTTTAAAAATAGATGTACCGGGTAAATGTCGCCCTGCAACTGTTTTTTTTTGTTCGAAATTACCTGAAGTTGAAGGATCCATAATAATATTTGGCTTTTAAATGTCAAAAATAGAAAAACTTGCACTTGAAAATACAAAAAAATCACTTTGTGCACAAACGCGAAAAAATCGAAAAAAAATTTCGAAATTTAAGACAACATAAACATTGAATTAAGCAACATATGTTATCGATTCTTTTGCCTAATGATGGAGAATTTTGTCTACAATAATCGAGTATAAAACATTAATTGGATATCTCAATTTTCATTTTTCAATTAATCTCCGTTTTGGTGGTCAAATACCCCAACGTGCGTCGTGTGATCAGTATAAGTAGATTTATTTATAATCTACTTATATTTACCTTTAGTTTGACAGTTAGAGTTTGATATAATCTTTTTAAACGTCCAACTGACAGCGATGTTCGAGATTACCATTTCTTATATAAACACTGCTTCAAAATACTCAAGGCAAGTATGTATGTAAGTTTCCTTACAGTAAATTTTCGGTTATATCCATAATAGCGGCATTTTGTCTAACCTTAGCTCTATTGTGAATAGACTTTTTCGGCGAGTTTTACACCGATTTTTTTATATCGTTTGCCTACTTTTAAGTTTATTTTGTACAAAAATAAAAAAAAATCGAACCATGCGGTGTAAGAAATTTAATAGAGAACTGCAATGAAAAAAAGATAGAAATATAAAGTTTCGAAATGAGTTATTTCGATTGTTATTGGTAACTATTTCGTACGATTTCAAGAGCCGCCAAGAACTCTACGAATTAAGCGAACTTGTTATTATCTGTGAAAATAAATACAAAATATGCTCAAGGTTTGTTGCACAAAAATATATTTGTATTTTTACCTCCAATCTTAAGATTGCATTAATCTACGCAACTACTTAAGGTATTTGTAGCCATTCTAACATAATAACCCTGATAGTGCGATACGAACAAGTAAAAAAGTTAAAGTCGGACGTGGCCGACTATGGGATACTCACTCTGCTATACAAAGAATTAGGCCCCTCTGTCTTGAGCTTGAGCAAGTCGTACTCTATATGTTCAAGTAAATTATTTGTCGCTCATAATGACCCTACACAATTTGAACGTGATGTGGTAAAATTTGTGGCTTATTAAGCACAGATCCTCAAATTGGAAGAGACCTTCATATGGGGGCTACTTCAAAACATGGGTCGATATGGTCCAATTTAGATGTTGGCCATACCATACCAATTTTGCAGGAATCTGATAAAAAAAGTACCTTCTAAAGCTGCACATTCTACAATCTGGAAGAACCATTGTCTGGGGGCTAAAGGAAAATATAGGTTCATATTTTCCTTTGTGGTTCAGTCTCATCACAGTTTGGGCATGATCGGTTGCATTTTGTGAATTCTAGACCTCAAATCGAAGGGGATTTTTGTGGGACCTATTCAAAAACATGTACTGATTTTGTCCAACTACAACAGAGATTTGTGTCAGTCACTCGTTATGCTCAGTGTGAAATTTGGTCGGAATCGGGTGTAATATGTGGCTTTTAGAGCAGCAGGTTCTAAAATCGGGATGACCCTTTGTATATGGACTTTACGAAAATATGTGACTTATGTGAACTAGTTTCACCACAGTTAACTAACGCTCGCTTATAACGTATCATGCAATATTTTGGCGTAAAGGGGTGTATCTTGTTACTTTTAGAACTGAAGGAACTCTTAATGGGAGGGAACTTTCTTTAGGAGATATTCAAAAAAGGTTTTACAAAATCGAATGTAATATGCGGCTTTTAGAGTTGTAGGTTCTAAATTCGGGAAATATCAAAATGTGGACCGATGTAGACCAATTTCAATATTGTTCGTCCTTGGTTCAAACTTGAAGAATGAAGCAAGTTTCATCGAAAAAAAAAACTCTCTCAACATGCTCAACGGTCACCGTTTTCTTCGAAGAAGTAGGGCCGACAAAGCAGCAAGTGAATGCAATTCCTTCTTATGGAGTATCTGTGGGTTGAAAGCACTCCATATTGGACAAATTTGTTTGTTTATTATGCCGTTTTAATCGAAAAATGGCTCTTCAGACATGAAAAGACAGTTCAACATGTTTCCGAAGAGGACCATTTGAACCATTTGAAGCATCTTCTTGCGAAATTCCAAGCGAATTGGGAAGTCTGCTCCGTTCAGTTTATTGGCGATTTGAATTTTATGTGTGAAGTCCAAATCTTTCTGCATAATTGACTGCAATGACTGTCTGCCTTATACCCTTTTGAGCAGATACGCTTCTTTTCGAAACTCATTGATTGTTTTGTATGGCAGCAGCTGCAGCAGCGATTGTTTCCTCCGTCCGAACTGAAGGTTTTCGATGGTAAGGTCTTCTGTTGACTGTCCCAACAAGTAAACAAGTCCCATTATGGCCCATCTGCTCGGATGAGTTCCGCCTCACGTGCGCCTACACTCTCTTTGTACCGAAACTATGGATTCCTGTGCGTGATAGCGGCGGACAATCCAAATTCTTTGTTAAGTGTCCCAGTTATGCATTTTTGTAAAATTATAAAATCAATCTGCAAAATAAAAAAAATAACCAGATTCATTAAATGGAAAAAAAGTTATTAATTTTTTTTTTGGTACGGGCTTTTATCATCCACCCTGTATATTAACATTTTGCAACAGTTAAGGCTTATGCTTTTTTTTTAAATAACCAACCCTCTAAATAACCCACTACACATGCAGTGCATTGCGTTGGCGAGTGGAAAGTAAAGGACCGGAGTACGGAAAGAGGAAGTAATGATTATTTACACTTGCTTAGAAATTCTGGATGTCGTAATAAGCGGAAAAAACATTTGATGGGAGTCCATTCCACATACGGGCGTACAAGCGAAAAACGAATTTGATCTGTAGTATAAAACGCGTGGGTGTGAATTCCTAGAAAGTCGCGTATCCCCGCCGAAAATCTTCACGTCAGGAGTAATGCGACAGTAACGATAGATCAGCGTTACGCAACCTACATCCCGCTGATGCTTAAGGGAAACAATAGAGTAGGATACCCTACTATCGCCTACCACACCATCGCTCTTTGTTGCACACGGTCAATTAGCTTTAAGAATGATGCTGGAGCACCCGCCCATATATGGAGGTTTTATTCTATCTTCGGCATGATTTCGATTAAGAGAGTTTATATTTTTGTTACCACTTAAAAGTAAATTTTGAATGGATTCTATATTTCTATATTTGGTTTGGCAGGTTTTCTCAATACTTGATTTATTTTCAACAAAAAAAGTCAGTAAAAAATCCCATTTTTCTTATTTTTAATCTCAATTTTAAACACGAATACATTTGCGTCGTTTTTTATGTACGGCATAACCCACTCTTGCGCACACAAATTTATTTCTAAGTAAAGCCTGGTAATTACTTCACGTGACAAACAAAATCGCTCTTAAAATTACACCTAGATACGGTTTTGATACGTTTTTTTTCTACTTATTAAATAATTAGATGAACATTTTTTTTACAGAGAAGTGAAAATCAGTTTACAATCATTCACAATATAAGTACTGTTTTCAAGTTCACAAAATACTTTGGAATATGTAGTTTGACTCATTTCTACAAGACATTTCATTTGTTGCACCATCCTGCTATTTTAAATTTTTATTTAGCACGTTTTTTAAATAATTATTTGACCTTTTTTATAACTTTATATCATCTTGTGTCCGTTTTTTGTCCTTCTTTATTCCCCTTTGTTGATCTGACTGACTTTTATTGCTGACTCTATCAATTTCTGAATCATTGATGTGAATTTAATTAACATTCATTGGTAAGAATATCAATATAATGTCAATGTGTACTTGTGAATGAATTGCGGTACTACCTGTGGGCTGTTATCCTGCGGGCATTCGATTTGCTACATTGATTAGGTGTATTTGGGGCATAGCACTGGCAAATAAACTCCGATTGGTATACAATTTAGCATTAGGAGAAGGGAGAAGGAAGAATTTTCTCGTGCCTTGTTTTTTGAAGTTTTTAAACAAAAAGGGAGTATTTTGCATTTTGGTACTAAAAAAATATGCCTTTTTTACCCCCAAAAATGGAGAACCTTTTCGCATTTCCAAAATGGTACTGCATTCTTTGAAGACTTTTAAAGAAAAAAAGTTATGTTGGTCCAAAGTCACATTTTTTTCAAAATCGTTATTTTTTAAAATAAAGGGGGATGCATCTAGAGGCATTTTTTTTCAGAATAAAAAAAAAATACAAAAATTCAAATCAAGTGTGGCAACTTTATTGGTTATTTGAAAGGACATTTTATGGCAACTATTTTTTGAATATTATTTTCTTCAAATGTTGGTCGCAACTACGCCTCGGGGGGTCCATTTGAGGGTCAATTTTGAATGACTCGTTCGAGTAATTCGACCCGTATGGCTTTAACGACACGCGTAATGTTGGCTTCCAAAACCTGAATCGTAGCTGGTTTGTCAGCATACCCTTGGACTTTACGTAACCCCAAAAAAAATGTCTAAAGGTGTGATATCACTCGATCTAGGCGGCCAACTCACCTGTCCAAAACGTGAAATTACACAGAGCTAAAAATACCACATAGGATCAAGAAGGTTTCCTTCTTAAAACGTTTGATGACGGAAGGGCGAGAGAGGAGACTAAAACGAAGAAATTTTTAGTTGAAAACCTTCTTGATTTTATGTAGAAAATCATCTTAATTTTATTAAGACGGAAATCACCTAACTACTAGACGTTTCCTTCTTGTTTTGCTTTTTTTCTCGTTTTTTCCGTTATTTATCGGCAAAATATTCCAAACAAGAAGGAATACTTCTAAATTTGGGAAGAAAGCCGTCTTAATTTTATTAAGACGTGAATCTTCTTGTTTTTATAAGATTCCGTCTAATTTTTATTAAGAAGGAATCCGTCTTGGTTTTATAAGATTCCGTCTTATTTTTATTAAAAAGGTTTCCGTCTTATAATAAGACGGGATTCTTCTTGGAGAAAAACCATAGAGAAATCTTCTTGACTTTGTTCTATTCTATAGGGCATCTAGGCGGATCTTTTTTCTGTGTGTAGCTGCTTTTCGAAGTGACCTCTCAATAGATCCATTGTTTGAGCAGCTGTATGGAAAGTGGCACCACCCTGTGTTGTCAAGATCACGGATACGTTCCGACCATCATCATTTTTTAAAAAATATGAACCGATGATTTCACCAGCTTATAAAACGCACCAAACCGTGGTTTTCTCTGGTATAATAGCACCTCTTGAACCTCTTCTTGTTGCTCTTCAGCTCAAATGCGGCAATTTTGTTAATTGTCTTTGCCGATGAGCCAGAAATGGGCCTCATTACTGAACAAAATTTTGGTCGAAACAGCGGATCTTCCCGTTTTTCGCCGAACGCTCATTTCAATAATACACTTTCCAACATTTAAAGGTAATTATTTTCAAAAAATAAATGCCATAAAATGTCCTTTCAAATTACCAATAAAGATTCCACACTTGATTTGAATTTTTATATTTTTTTTGTTCTGAAAAATACCTCTAGATGGATCACACTACAGTTACTACAACCAAAGTACAGGGAGGAGCTCGGTAATTTGCTTATTTAGGAATGAAATAAAAAAAATATGAATCTTAGAAACATTTTTTAATGTATTAATTATATTGAACAGAAAGGGAATTTTTAAATTACATGGTTTTAAATAGTGTATTTGGCAAATGTAGATATTCGCCATCCACACACTGATGCATGCATTTTCTGAAGTTTTCATGAACTCTTACAGGCATCTGACTGGTATTCTGCCAATTTCAGCCTCAATACTGTTAATTAGGTCTTCCAAGGTGTTGGGGCGGTTGATATACACCTTCGACTTCAAGTAACCCTAAAGCAAAAAATCGCATGGGGCTAAGTCTGATGAGCGTGCCGGCCAGTTCACATCATCCCTCAAAGAGATAAGCCGCCCAGGAAGCATTTGCCTCAAACAATTCCTGGTAACCCTTTCTGCGTGTGTAGTGGCACCATCCTGTTGGAACCATGTATCCTCTACTTGCATTGCCTCAAGAACCGGCTGAAAAAAACCTGTATCATAGTTAAGTACCGGTCGGAGATCACAATTACTGTAGTTACGGGCGAGCAGTGCGTTCCAGAGATTGCAGTACTACTGCTCTAACTCTCTCCATGTTTTGTAGTGTTGTGATCTTTCTCTCAGATCCCCTTTGTACACATAACACATACCCTGCTGTTCTCAATGAAGTTACCCAATTTACAGCCTGCAGTGCAAAAAAGCAAATTTCCGCGTTCCACCATGTATATTGGGTACAAAATTTTGACGCTGTATTAAAGATAAGAAATCACACTTAACACTTAAAAATAGCTCTTAAAATGTGTGAGATACAATTCGCCAGAGTCGAAAAATTAAATCTTATTTTTTAAATTTTTAAAACATGAAACAAGTGAAAATCGGCAACATGGAAAACATTCTTTTTTGTGAATTTTATGAACAATTACTTGCCAACACCTAAAAAAAATTAAAACGGAAAAAATATTACTTTTCTTTAAAATCGAAAAGTACTCAATTTTAGGCTAGTTTCTAAAATATACCCAATAGCCCAATTTTAAATGTTTAATAGCTCAAAACAATCCTTGACTCCTTGGCTACAATTGCCATTAAAAATTAATTACTAGATCAAAAGTTATAGAATTTTAGCCGATGGAAATCGATCCTGGACCACTGAGCGCCGCGGCTGGCTCAAATAAATTTCAGCCGAGAAGCCCAATTTATGACACTTTTTGCAGCATTTGGCGCCGTATTTCAGCAATAACGCGCCGAATATTCTCTCCCAAGGTGTCAATCGATGCGAACTTTTCTGCGTAGCCAAGTGACTTCACATAACCCAATAAGAAAAAAGTGCAGCGGTGTTAAATCGCACGATCACGGAGGCCACGCCATAGGCCATAGTTTCCTTCAATAAATTGACTTTCGTTGGCTGTATGGCATGTAGCGCCGTCTTTTTGGACACATAGGTCGTCCACAAAGTCATTAATCATGGCTCTATAGCGTTCGCCATTGACTGTAACATTATGGTCGGCTTCATTTTTGAAGAAATATGGACCAATGACTCATGTTGCCCAGAGAGCACACCAAACACTGACTTTTTGACGATGTAACGGTGTCTCAACAATAGCTTGTGGATTTTCATTACTCCAAATGCGACAATTTTGGTTATTAACGTACACATTTATCCAAAAGTGAGCTTTATCGCTAAACAAAATGTTGTCGTAAATTCAGAATCGGTGGCCATCTTATTTTGGTAATAAGTTTTCACGATTTGCAAACGTAGTTCCGGAGTAAGACTATTTATTCATTATGAAATGGCTTTCAAATCGACCAACTTTGAAAAAAGTGTGGTGAGATTGAAAACCACACAAAAAAGCATCCTTTATATTAAAGTTTTGGATCTAAAGAATGTAAAAAACCGTTGTTATATTGGTTTAAAAAGATTTGGTAAACCAAAATTGGTCTGTGGAATTTACTAAAATATAATGTTAGTTTCCTAGGTATTATGAAAATTACATTTTTACAGATCACACTAATGTACTTTCTCTAAGAACTTAAAGTGAAAGCCTTAAGGTATGCTGAACAAATCGTCAATTAACAAAAAATTATAAAGATTCTTTTTCCCAGTTGGCTAATATAGTGACGGTCTTAGGAACATTTCCCTAGAAATTTGTATCTTTATAAGTTCTAATTGTAAAAGTGGTTGCCCAAAATCCTTGTAGGTAAAGGTAATTTTATTATTCAGCGAAGAAAGATTCTGTTGGAAATGGTGTAATACATACATACTCGTACATGTTAGCTGTGTTCCTTTTCATACAACAAATTGGATGTTTACAAAGTATTATTCATCACATTTTTAAATTGAAGGGAGTAAACAAAACAAAAACGACAGCTGTTTGACTGCACAACAGTTAAGACATGCTATCGCCACTTGTACCCTACAGTATTCATTTATCGAATTTATACAAGCACACAATCACCCTTATTCTGATTGTCGTCGTCAACGTCGTCGTCAATTTAATATCAATATAACTTCGTTTCAATATAATATCACATCAACGCATTTTTGGTATTCCGTATCATTATTGTCTTGACGTTGACTGTTTATCGATAACTTCAATAAAAAAATCACATACCTAACATTTTTGCATCAGATTTTGTATCTATTCATCCAATTGTTGAAAAATGTTTTTTGTTTCTGATTCAAACTCTGATTCAAGTGATGAAGAAAATAAAAAGAAACTTATTTTACAGAGAAAGACACTGCGATATAGGTCTGATGTCATGAAACTACCAGACAACAAGTAAGTTTAAGGTTTAATTAATTTCCATTGGCAATCACAAAGTTTTCTTTCATTCAAGATTTCAGAAATACTTTCGTTTAAACAAAAATGCGTTTAATTATGTGTTGGAGGAAATTGCTCCAGAGATGGAAATTGGAGCCAGGTCAAATTGTGTATCCAACAGCTCTTAAGGGTAGTATATTTGTGGACTTTGACCCGGATGGAGTGGCTCTTGAACTGCTCCCGTTCCTTGATGTTGAAGGCTCCTCCTGTTCCAGTAAAATTTCTTCAGAGTGAACAGTTGTTTCCATCTCTATAACTGGGTCAACACCGAGCACTTCAGTGACAAGTTCCTCATAACTTGCTGCAACACCATGAGCTGATCCTTCAGGATTTATCTGTTTTTGAAACTGCAGCAGGTTTGCAACAGCTTCTTCTAACGGGCTCAGTGTAATATATTGATTTGAACCGCCACCTGTTGCTCTCATCTCCGATTTGTTTTCAACCATTTTCCTTTTGACTTTGAACTTTAATTCTCTCCAAACCTTAACGAAAATATTTAATTTTATTAATCTACAAAAAACCAGGGATATAAGTTAGTAACCTTCTGCCAGCCATCACCATCTCTACTCGGTGGTCCGGAAGCATTCAAAACACTTGCAATGTTCTCCCATTGCTGGTTAAAATTTGTTGGCACTGTTCCACTTTTGAAACCTTTTGCTAAGGATGGATTTTTCTCCAACTCTTCAACAAGTTTTTGGAACTGTTCATTATTTGTAATTTTCATATTTGCACTTTTACTTTTGCTTTTGGTTTTTTTTTTATTTTAACAGCAAACTTCTTAGTCGTAACCAAAAACTGCGACGACAAAAACAGAGTCGTATCAATTCAATAACAACGTCAATATCATTTAGAGAATACCGAGTTGTGTCAATAGTTGTCAATAGTTATCGAAAAACGACTACGCGAATACCAAGTATCAACAGTCGTCGCAAGATGTCGTTGTTTTGTCTTGACGACGACAATCAGAATAAGGGTGAATAAAAAAAAGTAAGTGAAATTTAAAGGAAGGCTTTTCAACATCTTTTAATTTACTGACAAACGGAAAGACGCCAATGTAAGGAGATCGAATTGAACGGCAACAGAATCGACGCCGGAAAATTTTATCAACCATTCTTTGTACCCGATTGACCCGAAACAAATACTCTTCGGCCAAAGGCAGTCACCTCAACAATATGTGTTTTCAGATATTAATGGTCCCAGCCGGTATCGAACAAAACTCCTGACCTTGGATCGGCTCGGTTTGCCAGAATCGTATGCAACATCGTGCAACGTCTGTAAGGTGTAAATGTTGCATGAAGTGGGTGCACTTCTGGAGCTGTTCAGGTCTAAACCACATCAGGGAGAATATCGAAACGGACTTTGTTACCCGTTGCTGTATCAACGTAGTCCCGAGTGGTCTCTGGATTTGGTGTTATCGTCGCCTTCGTCGCTGTCGTCATCATCATCCAACTTTGAACCCCTGCAGTGTCCCTCGCAGTAGCATTAACCTCACTGACAATACGCTTGAATACACAGTGCACCACAGTGATCCACTACGTGATAAAAGACAAAAAAAAAAAAGACCCATGGCTCCCAGTTTTGCTTAAAGTTATGCACTTTTTTTATGGGCTCCAAAGATTTGGGGCCTCGTTGTCATTTTTGCAAAAAAGTGATAATTCTCTCAGGCTCATATCTTGCAATCCGTTCGGAATTTTGATTTACTCTCTGGAAAAGTATCTCTTGTCATAAAGAACATATAAAATCAAAAAACTTCATCTTTAAGGTCAAAATCGCAGGTCCATAGGTATCAGACCTTTCAAAAATCAAGGGAAAGAAAATGCAATATTTTGGAATAAAAAACAAGGTTTCTTTGAATAAAAAAAAAAAAATTATTAAAAAAAATAAGATTGGTAACTCAAATAGTTTGCTCTTTATTAAAATTCAGGTTTTTAAAAACTTAAAAACAATTTTTTAAAGCAATCGATTAATATACATGAAACCACATCAATTGATTTAAAAAAGATAATAGTATATAAAAATTTGGCTCCGATATTGAGTAGCAATAAGTACTGCATGGGAAAATAATCTCTTACTTGGGACAGAAGTGGCAACTACGAGTATTGACAAAGTTTTTCGCTACTTTTGCAATGAATTGGTATTCGCTTTCCATTGTTCTCGACAAACAGGCGTTATCTTCAGATACTGCTTCAACTGTATTAAAATACCATTGCTATCATTATGGCCATTCTCGCGCCTACTGCTTACACTCTTGTCGAGGAACCCCCATATGCAATAGTTAGCTCTGGAACCCATAATCTCTTGGTAATATCAGGGTAACGGGTATCAATAGTTATTCGAGAATTTCTGATAAAATCAAAAACAACTTTTTATACAGCTGAATACAATCGCACTTACTTAGCGACATGATTATTTGCTCTGGATAAACCTGGAACATTTTGAATGCATACGTTTTTCACCTCGGCAAATGTTGCCACTAAAATAAAATAAAACTATTTTTTAATCGTCGAAGATAAATGAATGCCCATGATAAATTTAAGCAATACGCATTATTTGGATGACAAATACAAATATTTGAAGTTAAAATAAAAAGTCGAAAAGGGCGACTTGAAACAGTCGACTTTTAGACATTTTTAAAACAAAAAGTCGACGTACCGACTTTGACTTTTTTTATACCCAAAAGTCGATTAATCGATAAGTTGAAAATCTACTTATAAAACCCTAATCGGCGATAAGCTTAAAAGTGGAAACAATGTTCTCAAGTCACTAGTAGTACTTGGGAAGATAACTAAAAAACCTTGTTGACCTCTTACAAAGCGATATGTCGGTCTGTAGCGAACTACGCAGCGCCATTGTGGTCGGTGAACGAGTGCACAACGCAGTGGGAGAATATTAAGACTTGCCAGAATGCCGCCCTTAGAATATCAACAGGGTGTCTCTTATGACTTCTGAGGACCATTTACATGAGGAGGCGAAGGTTCTTACCGCGCGTAGACACAATATTCTGTTGTCCAAGCAATATCTGTTTCGGTACCTTTGCAGTAGTCATCCGAACCACAATCTCATTGACAAGATGCCTCCGCCCAGGCAGATCAGGTATGATCTTAATGATGTAGAGAGAGAGGTCCAGCGATACAAGAGACATCCTTTAGACTTACGAAATCATTTGGCAGGTCTGAGCATTATTTGCTGGATACTGCTGCTATAGCAGAACAGGACTTACAAAACAAAATAGATTGTTGTTACAACAACGGAGAGACCAAGTAGAGGATGATGCGAAGATCAATGGGGTTACAAACTGGAGGAAGCACGCCCCAGACCGAAATGCTTAAATATCATTTATTGCGCATGCCCCGACCAACAAGAGGTTAGGGAGCCAGCCTAAGTAAATAAATTTGGGTTTTTGTGCGAATTGAACTCTCAAAATCCAAATTGAAAATTTTGGTTAGGTAATATTGAATGTGTTGACGAACGAATTCGTGTGATTTAATAACTTTCCTTTCGTCTTCAGGCAGTTTCTTTCGTCTCAGACGAATTTGTTTTATAACAACAGGCTGTTAATCTCGGTAAGTTTTTACTGTAAGTCCGCGATTATTTAAATGATAATGGCGAGATAATCGGAATTAGTCATTTCTTTGATGTACAGGGTGGACCAATAGTTACCATGGGGTTAAAAACTTTAATAACTTTTTCGTTTGTTAATTTTTGTTCATTTGTTTTCTTAGATTATATAATATACAAAATGGAATTTTTTTTACACTAAGTATGAAATATAATTTTACTTTAATGACCCCCGTTTTCAGCTTCGCAATGATTGTGGCTGTAGAGTTCGAATTTCTGCAACAAATAGGCCTTGAGTTGAAGGATTGTCTGGAGCTTTTTTACATACTTACGAGGTGACCGCAAAACTAACTGGCCTGGCACATTTTCTGTTTTACTATCAACTTTTGTTTTGTTTTTTAAAAGCAATCTTTTAAAAGCAATCTTTTATAAGCCATCTGTCAAAATTTCCGAAATATTTAATAATGATTATTTTCTTTGTTACAGGTGATTGAAGTAAACAAGTTTTATAATTTTTGAAAAAGGGGAAATAAAGAGTTTCGTGCGGTAAATAAACACTTTTATATGAAAGGTTATACGCCACAATTAATCAAAGATGAATTGGATTCTGTTCATGTTGATAATTCACCATCATACTCCACCATGAAATCCTGGGTTCAACAATTAAAAATGGGTTGTTCAAGTACGGAAGATGAACAACGCTCTGGAAGACCGAAAACTGCTACTACTATTGAAAACATTAGAAAAATATTTAATGAAGTGACTAAAGATAGAAGAATAAAGCTCAAAGAACTTGCTGATATTGTTAAAATACACGAAAAACAAGTTTGGAGTATTTTACATGATGAACTCCACATGAAAAAGCTATCCGCAAGATATGTGCCGCGTTTGTTGACTTTGCCCCAAAAAATTGTACGTTGGACCAATTCCGAGGAGCTTTTAGCGATTTATCAGCGTAATCCAATAGAGTTCTTGCGCCGATTCATAAATGCTGATGAAACATGGATTCATCACTACATCCCAGAATGCAAAGAACAGTCAAAACAATGGATAGAAGCTGGCAAAAGTGGTCCCAAGAAGACGAAAACTGTTAAGTTAGCAGGAAAAGTAATGGCCACAGTATTTTGGGATACAAGGGGTATAATTTTTATTGATTATCTTGAGAAAGGAAAAACTTTAAATAGTGAATATTATTGTGCATTATTGGATCGGTTGAGTGAAGAAATCAAGATAAAACAACCGCATTTAGAAAAAAAAAGTTATTTTTCATCAAGATAATGCTTCTTCGCACACTGCATTTTTAACTCAACAAAAACTGGCAGAATTACGATTAGAAATTGCTCCGCATCCACCATATAGTCCAGATTTAGCTCCATCTGATTATTTCTTGTTTCCAAATTTAAAAAAATTTCTCGTGGCAAAAAATTTTCGCCCAATAGCGAGGTTATTGCTGAAACTGGGGCATATTTTGAAGGCCTTGAAAAATCTTATTTTTCGGATGGAATTAAAAAACTTGAAAAACGTTTGATGAAGTGTATTGGGTTGGAAGGAGATTATGTTGAAAAATAAATAATAATAATTCCAAAAAAACGGTTCTTTTTATGTTAGGCCAGTTACTTTTGCGGTCGCCCTCGTATATACTCGCTTCTGTAAATAACCCCAAAGAAAATAGTTGGGTGCTTACAAATCTGGCGATCGCGCTGGTCAAATAATTTCCGAATTTCTGGAAATTATTCGCTCTCCAAAAATTTGACTTAAAAGTACCATTTTGTCTCGGGCAGTGGCGCCGTCCTGCTGAAACCACATCTCAGGTCTGTTTTCAAGAGCAGGACGTAAAAAATTTTCTATCATAAACCGATACCCCTCTCCATTTACGGTTACAGCACTTCCATCTTCATTCTCGAAGAAGTAAGGCCCAACGATATTTGCAGATGTGATCCCACAACATACTGTACACCTAATGGGGTGCAATTGGCGTTGATGAATGGCTCTTGGATTTTCAGAACCTACAGTTCTGCTTATTAACAAAGCCATTCAAATGAAAATGAGCTTCATCACTCAAGCGTACGCGTTAAAATAATTGATCGCTGATGTGTATAATAAAATTCTAGTATTCTGGTTCTTTGTTTAGTTATGAATTTCTCCATTATTTATTCTCCAAGTGTTATTTATATAATCTGAATAAATACATAAATAAAATATATAAACAAAAACCCCATGGGAACTTTTGGTCCACCCTGTATTAAAACATAATATTTATGTAAGTTTTATTTAAGGGGTTTACCAAGGTTTATAAATACATATATAAACCTATACATCTATACATAAACCTTGGGGTTTACTACTAATATAATTGAAGAAGACGCATATCAATCAATTCGGCACCGTTCTCTGCAAATGAGGATGTGTCCATCCACTTTATTGAGCATTTAACGAACAGCTATTTGTTGTAGAGCTTTCCATATTCAACTTGCGCTAGAATAAAAGCCAAAAGTCCATGGTGCGCGTTAAATACCCACTCCTAGTCGCCTTTCCCTTTAGGCGATGGAATTTTTGTTAACCATATGCCAATTTTGATGTCCCTGTTACAGAATTCCTCATCTAATGAAGCCATGCATATTTATTCTGATTAAACTTGAACTCTTCGCTTATGTAAATACTCGAAAAATATTAACATATTCGTATCCACGCGTTTTCATTGTGACGAAGAGCGAAAAACACGCTAAGTAGTTTATTCTCATCAAAATATGTCGCTCACTCTTGTAAACGTTCAACGCTCTATAATTCTTAGAAGTACGTGAACGTACATATCTATGTCGCCTTGAATGTGATTTGAGTTTTTCTATTAATTATTAATTTATAAACAGTGGCAAGAGGGAAATGTTTGTTTGAAGTGTGACACAAATAGGCAATTTCGATTATTTGAAAGCAAGTAATTAGCGTGCAACGAATTATAGATGCCCTAACATTAACTTCTGTTGTACAGGGTTTTCCATTAAGGACACAACAATTTTATATATGTATGTTTATATGTATTTATATAGGGTGATTCATCTAGAGGTATTTTTTAGGAACAAAAAAAATATAAAAATTGTGTGGAATCTTTATTGGTAATTTGAAAGGACATTTTATGCCATTTATTTTTTGTATATAATTTCCTTCAAATTTTGGCCGCAATTACACCTCAGGGTTTCCATACTGAGGGTCCAATTTTGGATGTCTCGCTCGAGCAGAATTTTGCACAATAATAGCTTTCTGCCATACGCTGACTGCTTGGCGTTGTTAATGAATTAAATGGGTGGGAAAAAGGCCACTCTGTGGAAAACAACAACATACGAGTATAAAAAGAAGATTAACATATAAATAATAAGATATTTTGCTATGATTTGACTCTATTTGACTAGGAGCACAAAAACGGTCTTAATGGTCAAAATAAGTCATTATAAGATACGGAAATATAAGTACGCCACTTTATTATGAATCCAAATATAAATGCTTTGAAATTAATAAATGGAAACTCGAGCATGTACGAGTTTTAAAAAGTATTTTTCTCTCATTTCAATATCATCTTTAAGGTTTAACTCTTTCAGGTTTGGTGGTTAGTTAACTAACCACCTGCTTTTGTTTGTATAAAACTGATTGTGTGCCACCTATTGTCAAATTTTTTTAAATTCTTACATTTTTAAAGCCACCGTTATTCATTTGTTGCGAGACTTTGTCGCTAGAGTGCACTGGTTATGTTTTTATCTTTACTTAAACTTGGGGAAATCCCTTGATTTTTAACCTGTCAGTTGTGATTGAAATAAAGCAGCATCAAGTGTTTATAAATCAGCGAGATCAGTTGTGTTTATTTATTTGGTACTTGTTTTTTTGTTTTGTGATAACATATATATAAAACAATAGCATTATATACTAAATATAACGTAAGTAATGTGGTGGTTAGCTTACTAACCACTGTGACTATAGTACATTCTAAATAATCTGTTTTTTCACATAATTTTCTGTTATGTATATAAATAGAATGACGCGCGTACTGAATGAGCAAGACATCGTAGACATTTTGAATGCAGATATACCTTCCGATGGTGAAAGTTTGTGTAGTTTCCAATCAGACGAAGAAATAAATCATGACCAAGAAACCGATTTGATGGTACTCGGCGACATGCCTGCAGAAATGCAGTCAGAACTTGAGGATTCTTTTGAATTGGATGATAATATTCCTTTATCAAATTTTGATACTTCTTCCGCTGGTCAGTTACCTAGTATGAGCTCCGGAGTGTTGCAACCAAAGTGGAAAAAAAAATTATCGGATGGAAGAACTGTGTGAATATACAGGAGGCGGAGGTATCCCTGATGATATATTAGAAATAGAGAATATAACACCAACAAAATTATTCCATATGTTTTGCACACCAGATTTGACTAAAAAAATCTCTTTTCAATCTAATTTGTATGCTACACAGAAAGGAGCACCTTTTACACCTACTACACTTGAAGAAATAGAAGTATTTCTAGCTCTCAATTTAGTTATGGGTATAAAAAGATTACCAAGCTACAAAGATTACTGGTCTTCTGCAAAGTTCCTCTATGCATACGCCCCAATAAGACATGTTTCTCTGATTTTCATCGAAAATAATTTTTGTTTTATTTGATTTTATTTTGTTGCAACCGCTACGGTGGTTAGTTAACTAACCACCCTATATTCCAAAAGCCTGAAGCAAAACTTTATTTTTTTCTTTTATTTTATAATAAATAAACCTATATTAAACCAAAAAAACAGTTGTTTTGTTTATGAAATAAAAATTGTAAAACTGTGGCCCAAAGAGTTAAGAGAGTTTATAAGATATTGCTTGGTCAAACCTTTTGTTATTTTATTGAAATTTTTGCCTGTACCTATTGTATCTGGTCACCAGGTTAAATCCAATCCTAAGTATCTCCAAAATGATATATATGTATTAAAATTTGTAATCTTAATCTCTAATCTAGTGTCAGCTAGAGTTTTCCAAGGACAATTTTGAAGTTTATCAGTGGTTATGGGAACAACCAATAACGCTTTTATTATCTCATGGAAATTATAAGATATTGTTATTAACGAATAACCTCAATTTTAGGTCACTTCGTTGCCGTATTGTTCAATAGTTAAGTATCGCCCCTGTTCTGTTTTTCGAGTGTGAATTGAATTCAAATACTCGTACATTATTCGCACTCCGGCTTTTAATTTCTGTTTTTTTAAAACGTTATTGCTTCTCTTGGAATGTGAATTAGAATATCATATTTCAAATACAGTTTGCAACTATTTTTTACAATTTTGCTGTCAGAATGACAGATGCTAATGTTTTTCTCTGTTTATATCTCTCACAAAAGGGTGATAACCGTTTTTAAATTTCTAAGAAACGCAGCTTCAAGGCCTTAAACCGAACAAGGAATCAAGATTTTGAAAATTAAATTCGAACTTTAACCACAGTCGGAAGATAGATCAGGGGCGTATAGTTTAATATTTGAAATAATTATTTTCTTTAGAGCACCTCTTAATATATCGTATGAATAGCCTTTAAGATACAAATTAAAGGGTGGTTAAATTTTAAGGGCCCATGTTGAATGTAAACCACACCTAAACGTCAAGTTTTTTTTCTGCATTTCATTTAATATATCTTAATTTCAGGCTAACACATTCTGAACCATGAAAAGATACACAAGCGAGCAACGCGTTAAAGTTATTCAACAGTGGATGATCAATTTTCGAATAAAAACATCTTCAGTGATGAGGCACATTTTGACTTCAGTGGATAAGTCAATAAGCGCATGATAATCCAAGTGTGATTGTCGAAAAAACAATGCACTCACAAAGAGTGACTGTTTGGTGTGGTTTATGGGCTGGCGGCATCATCGGGCCGTATTTTTTTTCCAAAATAAGGCCGGTCAGGCAGTTACTGTGAATGGTGTTTGCTATCGTGAGATGATAACAAATTTGTTATGGCCCGAATTGGAAGTTATGTATGTGGACGATATGTGGTTTTAACAGGACGGTGCCACATGTCCACAGCTAACGAAACAATGGCTCTTTTGCGCGACAAATTCAATGGCAGTGTTATCTTACATCGTGGCGATGTTAATTGGCCGCCTTGATCATGTGATTTGACACCGTTCTTTCTTTGGGGTTACGTCGATAAGCCAGCAACAATTCAAGAGCAAAAGGATAATATGTGACCCGGTCTACGAAAAGGGACCTTCGGTGTGAAAATATCATTTTTCACTTTTTTGGCGATTCGGATAGACTAAAGTGTGCTCTTTCTAATGGCGCAAAGCAGAAGTTTCCAACTCGTAAAGAAGTTTGTCAAAGAACGAAACTAACCTCTTCATCTACACTCATTTCACATGACTTGTTTATCTTTAACAGCTGTTTTCTCGAAAACTTGTTTTTACACCGAAGGTCCCTTTTCGTAGACCGGGTCACATATAATTTCGGCACATCAGCGTCATCGAAAATTTGGACCATCGGATGGAGGTGTGCCGACGAGGTCGCGGCGACCATTTGGCCGATATTTTGCTTCACACATAATTGAACCATACCAATATAGCAAAAAATTACAATAATTTCCTAAAAAAGTTGTGTTTTATTCAAAATGAACATCGGCTCTTAAAATATAACCACCCTTTACATGATTCCATTATAGAGATGAATCTCACTTCATGCTGTTGTCGAAAAAATCGGTTAATTAAAATCTTTACTTTGTTGTTCTCATGTTCTTGGCGAAACAATTTTAAATATTTCTTAAGTCTGATGTACGAGAGCAATTCTATAAGTTTCCCAACTAAACATGAAAATCCTTTTTTCGCTGGTTTAAGCCGATGTGTAAGAGCTCGCATTGTCATGGTGCACAATGATTCGTCTTCTCTTATTTTCCTCCGAAGACTTCAGGCAAACAACAGTCGCCACATGACCAGTTTTGCCGAAGAAACAATCGACCATTTGCTTCGAAGTGCTACTTACACGAACAACTTTCGTTGGATTTGGCTCGTCTTTCGGGCTTATACACATAGATCCATGATTCGTCACCTGTGACGATCTAATACACGTCTTTTGAAGCACTGCGATCGTACTTTTTCAAAATTTCTTTGCACCAATCGACACGAGCGTTTTTTGAGCGATTGTCAAATTGTGCGGGATCCAACGAGAACAAACCTTTTTTACATCCAGGTGTTCATGCAATATCGAAAGAAATGCCCAAGGATGCCTCTATCTCACGGTATGACGATCTTGCATTATCAGTTCACGCACGGCATCAATGTTCTCTGGCACAACGGCCGTTTTTGGACGACCTTAACAAACTTCGTCTTTGAGCGAGCGTCGGCCACGATTGAATTCATTAAACCAGCTTTTCACAGTTCTATAGGATGGTGCTCCATCGCCATACAAAGATTTAATTTCATCGATGCACTCTTGTCGTGATAATCCACGTTGAAAGTTGTGAAAAATGATCGCACAATAATGTTCACGAGTTAATTCCATTTTCTTGCCAAATTTATTAATTAAGTCACTGTAAACACTGGTTTAAGCCGATGTGTAAGAGCTCGCATTGTCATGGTGCACAATGATTCGTCTTCTCTTATTTTCCTCCGAAGACTTCAGGCAAACAACAGTCGCCACATGACCAGTTTTGCCGAAGAAACAATCGACCATTTGCTTCGAAGTGCTACTTACACGAACAACTTTCGTTGGATTTGGCTCGTCTTTCGGGCTTATACACATAGATCCATGATTCGTCACCTGTGACGATCTAATACACGTCTTTTGAAGCACTGCGATCGTACTTTTTCAAAATTTCTTTGCACCAATCGACACGAGCGTTTTTTGAGCGATTGTCAAATTGTGCGGGATCCAACGAGAACAAACCTTTTTTACATCCAGGTGTTCATGCAATATCGAAAGAAATGCCCAAGGATGCCTCTATCTCACGGTATGACGATCTTGCATTATCAGTTCACGCACGGCATCAATGTTCTCTGGCACAACGGCCGTTTTTGGACGACCTTAACAAACTTCGTCTTTGAGCGAGCGTCGGCCACGATTGAATTCATTAAACCAGCTTTTCACAGTTCTATAGGATGGTGCTCCATCGCCATACAAAGATTTAATTTCATCGATGCACTCTTGTCGTGATAATCCACGTTGAAAGTTGTGAAAAATGATCGCACAATAATGTTCACGAGTTAATTCCATTTTCTTGCCAAATTTATTAATTAAGTCACTGTAAACAACACAAATGATGGTCGTACGTCAAAACGTTCTGAGTACGTTTATGCTAAAAAATGTCAAAATTTCCAATGGAAATGTCAGATGGCGCCAGGCTACACTTAGTGTTGCCTAGGCCTGAAATATATAAAATATTTTTGAAAACTTTGTTCCTTTTATTAAGAGATTAACACATACGTAAACACAAAACACAGGTTAGACTTTTCTCTATTTAAAATTTAATATCTTTACAATTTTATATCATTTGAAAGCGCAAAATCCATTCTTTTGACTGATGCATATAAAAAACAGACCAATATACGAGCAATTCATTTCCTCTCAAAGCGGACTTTGTTCCAAAATTGGGAAGCTCGAAAATGATATTAGACAAATAGTTTCTTTGGCAAATATGCTTAGATATGTTCCTGAAATCTCAAGAGGGGGTACACTTTGTCACGTTTTTTTCATGCATACAAATTGACCTGCCCTAATGTACATATGTTTTCTTATCAGTTGTAGGGTGCGTACCGAGAAAACCTACTGCGAGAAAGCAGAAAAAACATTACCATAGCAACATAAATTTATTTGCGTTTCTTTTGTTCGTTGGCATGTTTAGGAACACCAAACCCCCACCGAATAAGTCACTGCCAAAACCCTGTACAAGTTTAATGACTGCCGAATAAAAAAGCTTGTCAACCCTGAAAAATACAGACGACGATTATTGCATAAAGAATATTTTTTTCTGTTGTATAACCTCCATCATAGAATAGAGTGTATATTCAATTTTTACGTCCGTATGCAACAACTCAAATTATAATCTGCGATACCATACGGTAGGCCATTTGAAATTTTAATTTTGAATCGGCTGTAAAAGGAGTGCAGTTAATTTTTTCAAATTTCTAGTTTTATTGGAAAGGTTGAACTTTCTCATTCAATAATGGAACACAACATCATTCATATGACTACCACAACTCGCTCGGCAGTACCTCATTCGATCAATCAACTTTTTCAATTTCTTACAGTTTGCGTTAAAGAGTCACTACTTTTACTTTGGAAGTAGGTTTTAAATATATCCCAATTTTGTTCGAGCATATAGCATCCCATTTTGCAAATGTCAAACATTACTCTGAAAATAAAAATTAATGTATTTCTACCGATAACTAAAGGAATCGGTAGTTCAAATTTGAAGTCGTTTAAAATTTTTGTTAAAATGGCTTTAGGGTTTATCTCCATATGTCAGGTTATATCTCTTATTCATTCTTTAATAATTAGGGGGTGATATCAATATGAAAAATGTTATAATAAAACGTAAACGAAATGACCCCGTCGCCAGAAACCGCAGTATGGCGAGCGACCACACGTCATCCAGAATCGATATCCAGAAGCGAAGTGGAACCCTTTTGGAAAAATATGTTCACCAAAGTGATTTTGCAATAAGTCAAGGGTTAAGCGCACTGTATGGCATGTAGCGCTTTTTGTTAGAACCAAATGTCGAAAATTTGTTAAATGCATACTTTTAGCGACGCTGGGTTACAATGACCATATGCGCCCGCTGATTCTGGTAATAACGCTCAAAATACCCTAATTGGCATAGCTTGCTAAACCTAACTGAGCTGAACTGTCAACACAGTTGGACATTTCAGCTGTCACACCATAGTTCTCAAAACACCTTATATAAACTCAATCGGTAGGTTGGTTCGACTTAACATTTTTTTCTTAACTCACAAACAAAGGATTTAATAGGAGTCTTGAATTTTGCAAAAATGTGCATAAAGTCTTTGTGAGCAGTTAAATTTAGTTTTATTTGATTCAGAAAATATGTTATCATATGAAATACAACACTGCTCCCATCAAGTACCAGCTGTTAATAGACTACTGTCAAATTTTGAGAGAGTTCCGTCAGTTAGATTTCAATGGTAAAAAAGTGATTTACTGACTTTCGTTGTGGTCGCGCATGTACAAATGACGCTGAACGTTCTGGACGGCCAATTGAGGTCAATACACCCGAAAAAATCCACTATAAAGTGTTGGCCGATCGAAGAGTAAAAGTGCGTGAAATTGCTGATGCCAGTGTGGTTTCGATTTTACCTGATCAGTTAGGTTTAAGAAAACTGTCTGCAAGATGTGTGCCGCGATTTTTATTACATCAAGATAATGCACGGGTACGCACGTGTGCAGTTTTAATGGAAAAATTGCAAAAATTGAATTGGGTTACGAATTGATACCTCATCCGCCATATTCTCCGGATTTAGCCCCCAGTTACTATTTCCTATTTCCAAATCTAAAGAAATGGCTCGGTTAAAAGAGATTCAACTCAAACGATGAAATTATTGATTAAACAATTGCATGTTTTATAGACCTCTAAAATCCTATTTTTTTAAAGGATACAAAAATTGGAGAAACGTTGGACTAAGTGTATTGAACTAAATGGAGATAGTTTTTTTCTTTTTGTTTATATTTAATCGATCTTTTACAGGGTGGAGCGCGGTAATTTGCTTTTCTGCACTGCAGGCTGAGGCGGCACTGTTGGTCACAGAGCGTGGAGAGTATGCGAGGCTTATAGTGGCTGACAGGAGATTTGTATTCGTCTGCCTTTCAGTTGCCATCATGCATTGGACACGTGACGAAAGGTCATTTTGTGTTGAAGCGTATTTTTCAAATGCGCACTCGATCATTGCAGTGCAGCGTGCTTTTCGTTTACGATTCGCTGTTCCCCCACGCAGACATTTTCCTGGACGGCAATCAATTGTAAATTGGGTAACTTTATTAAGAACAGCAGGGAATGTGTCATGTGTACGAAGGGGACCTAAGAGAAGAATTACAACACCACAAAACATCGAGAGAGTTAGAGCAGCAGTACTGCAATCTCCGAAACGCTCTGCTCGGAAGCAATCACTTGCTCTTGGCATTTCCAGACGTTCCCTCCACCGGATTCTTCATGATAAACTGAATTTTCATCGTATAAAATGTGTGTGGTCCAACAATCGTCAGTCACTGCAGACACAGCGAGGGGTACCATGAATTGTTTGAGGCAAATGTTTCCTGGACGGCTTATCTCTTTGAGGGGCAATGTGAACTGGTCGGCACCCTCACCAGACTTAGCCCCGTGCGATTTTTTCCTATGGGGTTACCTGAAGTCGAAGGTGTACTTAGTAGTGACATAAATACTGTTACACACGTTTTATGCTGTAAATTAAAAAGTACTGAATGTTTTTGGACCAAATATTTTTTAATAGATTTATTGATGTATATCTTATTCGAAATGTCCGCATTTTGCCTTTACACACGCCTTAAGTAGCACTGGCAATCGTCAATAGCTGCACGAACCTCGTCCATTGGAAAATTGGCCACAGCTCGAACCAAAGCAGTCTTAAGAGATCCAATGTTGAGGTATCTTTTGTGACAAACCTTGTCCTCTAAAACCGTCCACAATTTGTAATCCAATGGGTTCAAATCTGGACTGCCTGAGAGCTATTCTTCAGAGGAAATGAACGCTGGCAAATTGTTTCGAAGCCAGGTCTGGGACATTTTAGCCTAATGGGTCGGCGCAGAATCCTGCTGGAAATTCCATGGCTGGTTTTGGAACAGGGAATTTTTAAAAGGCTTCACAACAGCTTCCAAAACGGTTTCTTGATAAACTTTGGCCGATGTTTTGACTCCTTGTTCTCAGAAATGCAGGTCTGTGACTCCATCGTAAGAGACACCCCACCAAACCATGACTGAAGCTGGGTGATGACCCTTTTCCACCCTTGGAATCAGTTCAGATGCTTCCTTAGATGACCGCGCATACACTCTATCATTTTGCTTGTTAATCGGTGAACAAAACTTTTCTATGCAAGTTATCAGCGTGCTTCACCAAAAGACGTTTGCATTTTTCAATCCTATTTTATTTAAAGCTGCAGTCAATAAATGTCCGCTACGTCGTTTGATGTCTTTTTTAATGATTCGACTTCTGGACTTTTGCGTGATATTCATCTCACGGGCCATGATTTCCTGTTTTCGGAGCGGATTTCTGTGAATTCTTGATTTAACGGCTTTGATGACATGCGGTGTTCGAACAGAGTCTCCAGTATCCTCAAACAGTTTTATGCATCGTTAGACGAACATGCGGCCAATCCCTTGTGGCCGGAACGTTTTGAAAATATCGTTTTTTTCATTTCACACTTGAAAACCGCTTTTACAGCGATACGGTTCTCATTATCTGACCACTCCATGATGAAAGTTGAAACAATTTTAAAATCTCGATACAGACTAACGCAATTGAGGTTAGCTTTCAAAATCTATAAGATATTAACGGGGTATGTTCAGTTCTACTATTGAAATGGGTGTGTTCAATGTTGTAACAGTAGTTATGTCCCTACTAAGTATATCAACCACATCAAACACCTTGGAAGACTGAACGGCTGTTTCTAAACCCGCCAAGGTTTTCTTCAGCAGTCTTTGGCAACGATTAATACGGCAACAAATCAAACGACTTATACGGCAGACTCATTTGAATTACTGAGAATTACCCTTTGCGTATAGTCTTCGAACTGTGCGTAGAACACTCTTCAAAGCCAATATCATTTCCACCAACTTCGTTTCGCATGGGTTTTCGTTAAAAATCACAAATGCCAGGCAACCAAGCTAACACATTTCACCAATTTTTTACGTTGATTCTGAAAAAGAAACAACATAAACAGAATAAAAAACTGTTCGAGTCAAAAAAGGAGATTATGTTGAAAAAAAAACCTGAATCGTAGCTGGTTTGTCAGCATAGACTTTGGGCTTGACGTAACGCCAAAGAAAAATGTCTAAAGGTGTGATATCACTCGATCTAGGCATCCAACTCACCTGTCCAAATCGTGAAATTAGATGATTTTAAAAATGACCTCTCAATAGATCCATTGTTTGAGCAGCTGTATGGCAAGTGGCACCGTCCTGTTGAAATCAAGTGTCTTTAACATTACGGTCTTCAATTTCGGAAAGCTTAAATGTCGATATCATGGCGCGATAGCGAGCACCATTCACGGTTACGTTTCGGCCATCATAATTTTTGAACAGATATGCACCGATAATTCCACCAGCTTATAACCCGCACCAAACCGTGGTTTTCTCTAGGTATAATGGCACCTCTTGAACCTTGTTGCTCTGCAGGCCAAATGCGGCAATTTTGTTTTTTGTTTTTTGATTTTGCCGTTGAGTCAGAAATGGGCCTCATCACTGAACAAAATTTTGGTCGAAAACAGCGGATCTTTCCGTTTCTGACGGAACGCTCATTTCCATAATACATTTGCCAACATTTGAAGGTAATTATTTTCAAAAAATGCCATAAAATGTCCTTTCAAATTACCAATAAAGATTCCACACTTGATTTGAATTTTTATATTTTTTTGTTCTGAAAAAATACCTCTAGATGGATCACCCTATATATGTAATATCGTTATTGATTAAAACATAAGTAAATGTAAAGAACATATTTATGTATTCGGGCAAATTCATAAAAATTTGCGAAAGATTTAATTTTTTTTTTTTAAAAAATTGCTGTTAAAACCAATTGTAAGTTTTTATGAATAAGACACGCCCGATTTTTATAGACATAAGGGAATGTTTCACATCCCCTCAGATCTTTATGAAGCATCGTAAAAGTCCTATCTATCCTAAGTAGATGGTTTTGGGTACCAAAAGTCGAATATATACTCGTAGAGCAACAAGTGAAGGATAATTACGATTTGGTTTTTTCTGCAGCTGTTACAGTATCACAGTTAAACAGATAAAAGTTGCTTCTAATATTTTTGTGCACATGTGCAGCCAATAAATCAAATGTCAAAAATCCCATGCAAACAACAACCTGGACAGATGAATACATTCGGTTGCTATCTGCTGCTCCTTTATAAGCTTATGTATTTACGAGTAAGCACATTTGCTTCCCTTAGAGATCAGTAGATAAAAGCACTGTGCGACAAATTTTAAATCTTTGTAAACACTTTCATTGTCATTATTATTATGTACACTTTGGGGGTTGCTTAATTACAAGCAGAGTAAATCGCTAGAACAAAAAAATATTTAAAAAATAAGTCAAACAGTGTTATTATTTTTAGTCAAAATCTTATAGACTTACTTTCGTTTGGTGATGCGATTTCAAAATTAGTTCAAGCGAAACGTTCAGATAAACGGTTTGACATTAAAAAAACCAACAAGTAGAATTGTAATAAGTGATTACTTAAATTCGTGGTGTTAACCAGCGGCTGCTCTTCATTTGTTAGAATCTAAAAGACTTTCAACTAACCTATGCAGGTCTTAAATTAAAAGTGGTCAAATGTAGCTAAAATATTGGTGAAATGTAAATTATTTTAAAAACAAATTATTATTTTTTCGCCTTGTTCTGTTTGGCCTCATTTAAATAAAATGTGCATTTTTGAGAGAAAATGTAAGCGTCCTTTCTGGTGGCCTATCACCCCAAATGCGGCAAGGTTTCAATCGATGCATTAAATAATAGCCTCGTCGTTTAATAAAGTTCGGCGCGAAAACAGCAGATCTTCATTAAGTAAAAATAATTTGGTCCAATTTTATATACCACATGGTAAATAAATATATCCAATTTTATATAAACATGGATTTCGGACCGTAGTAACGTAATTTCTACAACTACTGCTAGTCGCCTGCCAAGCATGCATATTAATATCGAAATACTACAACAGGGTGGCTGATAAAAAGCATGGGCATTATGTTTTTAATTTATATTAAAACACAGAATATAAATCGGGTGCAGTAACGTCTTAAAAATATAACGAGTTGGTTTGTCAGGAAAGTTCCATTTGATTTCTCTAACCAGTCTGCATTGGCTGTAGCTACATTCATACGCCACCTTTTAAAAGGAGTTTAGACCAATCATTCCATCATAACCCACTATTTTACAAGGGTGTGTTTGTTTCCATACTATCATCCAATTATACAATTTAACGACAACATAGTCCATATTAAATTCCTGACTATTTGTTTTATTCTGTTAACGTTTTATTCAATTGGTCAAATTTTTTAACGGAATGTATTTCCTTTTATACCAACGTCACACATACCATATATTTTACAAGTCATGTATCTTCTAGTTGATAGTGTGGTCCTCTAAGTACCAAGTTGTATGATGGTGCCACGCTTCCTTGTTCCATAATTTATTCGCCATTTCTTAATTTTAAATTAAAAAATGAAAAATGTTTAGTTGTAAAATTCGTAATATAATAATGGTGATGTTGGGCAAAATTCGTGGTTCACGACAATAAACAATTCGGTTCTGATGGTTCAAATCCTAATGTCTCACTAATATTTCGAAGATAGTTAAAGTTTAAATGACAGGAACTGTCATCAGACTATACGTTGATCATTAGAATTCCTGCTGGTATGAAGTAAAAATTTAATCTATGACGATTTAGCTTAGCAATATAGAAAATTTAATGTTTTTGGCTAACCCAAAATTTTAATTTTTTTTGCAAAAATGAAAGAAAGAAATAACATTACCTACATTTGTAATTGCTTTTAAAAAAATACAAATTGTGCGTTTGTAGATAAATCGATCATTTTATCAATAATGCTCATGGCTGCTATTGATTTAGTATATATTTTTACCCACTTAATAAAAAATTAAAATGATTTACTTTGTTGATATTGTAGTTAACATCGGGGTTTTTGACAGTTGCTCGAAATTGTTAATCCACTACCCGTGATGTTATTTAAGCAAATTTTCCTTGCAAATGATCGAGAATTATAGGCATATTTGTTGCAATAGAAATCCGTTAAATCACTGCGATATAAAAAGTAAACCAATTTTTATAATAATCGTTGCAAAAAATAAAATTTGCTTTCACAATGCCAGGTGAGTGGATTGGTTTGTCTAAAATACTACTGACTTTGTATATACTCAATAAATACTTATATAATGAATGTGTTATTTTAAAATTGCTATATTTATTACACACTATGTACTATTTGTTTGAAAAAATTATCCAAAAAAAATAGTGTTGAAGTCACTGCAAACTGCAGAAATATTAAGAGAATGTAACGAATTATTATAAATCTTTGTATTTTACAAAAAATTAACAAACCAAAAATATTGTTTATATAGAAAATTATTTGTCACAATAATGACCCTATTTTCAATATTTTTTCTCTTATGTTTGACCCTTAAAGTAGAAAAATACAGAATAAGGTTTTTCTTATCCTTTTTACCTTCTAAACTATTATAACGAAATAAATTTCTTAAAAAACAACCATGTATCTCCAATTGCTGAAATATTCTTGTGATAAAACTCAAACTACTGCAACATATCCTACCTAAGATTGACATGTATTCTTTGGATTAATAAATAATTAAAAAAAAAATATTACAAATTAACATTTTTTCTGTTTAGCAGTTATTATATTAATCACAATAGGGAGATAATTAGGATTATTTCAGTTGATGAATATCAAACCAATGTTATTAAAACAATTACGAATATAACCTAACAACGCTTAATTTGCGCTCTCAAATTCGTAGGCTATAATTTGTAATTGAAACATGATCTACGTTGCTATAGTCCATAAAATACGACTCAGCAAAATAGCTAAAAATAAACAAAAATCGTTGAGCATTACGCGGAAAGGCTCACGTTTCAGCATACTTTAATTGTCTCTTGATGATTTGCGTAACATTTATACTTAATGGCTTCCCACTGAAAATAATCCAAAGGGCTCAAATCACAGTTCCGGGGTGGCCAATTGACATCACAAAATATTAAAGGTTGCATTGACTGTGCGACGTGTGGCCCGTTCTTGTTGAAACCAAAAGTAGTTTTTGTAATTCTCTTGAATTTTTCTTAACAAAAATTCGTTGAGCATGACGCGGTAACGCTCACCGTTGATGGTAAGGGCGGCTCTTGCTCATTTTCGAAGAAAAATGGCCCAATTATGCCGCCAGCCCAAAATCCACCCCAAACATTGACTCGTTGTGGATGCTTTGGCTTCTCAGAAGTCACGTGTGTGTACTCTGAACCCCATATGCGGAAAGTTTGCTTATTGATATAGCCACCGAGATGAAAATGAGCTATATATAAAAACACGATTATTCGGTAAAATACTTTATTTCCTGCCAAACAATCTTCAGCCCATTGAAAACTCATCGGATACTCAAACTCATCGGATATTGTTCCATTATTAAATGACAAAGTTGGACCTTTTGAATAAAACCAGAAATTTAAAAAAATGCATCTGTGCTTTGTTTTACAGCCTGTTCAAATTTAAGATTTTAACTTGCCCTCCCTATACCAATATTAACATCCATTCAAGACAAAGCTTAATCCCATCTACATCAATATCATCTAAAAACTCATCCACTTATCGAAGTAACCTGTATGCCTGGTCCCTCCGAAAATTAATTTTAACCCCACATAGGGTACAAAATCAAACAATCCAGTTATAATATCAAAATAAAATAATAAAAAAAGATAATTAAAGCATTATTTGAGCATTTACCCTAAATATACTCGATAGAGAAATTTAAATTGAATATCTTGTAACTTCAATCAAAGACGATAAACTGGTATAGGTACAAGATGGGCGATGTGCTTCTTCTTTGCAATTATGTAGAAAAACACGCGTTACGTACAAATTCTCCGGGTTTGTTTTTCCACATTCGTTTGTACACAATCACAAGAACGCTAAAAATTAAAACGCAAAAACATAGAAAACACTTAATTCGCACACTTTTTACATAAAAAAACAGCATTCCAAAAACTATTTTTACTAGTCTCTGATATTTGATTTCTCGATAAAGCTCAAATCGCCCATTTTGTACAATTTATCGTCTTTGACTTGAATGTCTTTAGTTGGGGCCCTGTAAACAATATCGAAATAAGAGAGTTGATGTATATTTTTTCTAAAAACATAAAAATTTACTTATCATTGAATGTGCAAAAAAAAAATATGTATTCAACGATGAATTCAATTCAACGTGGAAAACAAAAGAGGAGCGAAAATCTTCTTTGAAATTCGATAAAGCTACTACGTAGTTGTTTTTGTTCTGTCTGTCTTTGTTATCTTATCAGGCAGGAGACCAACAAATCTGTTTATGATTGTGTTTCCGCCTATAGCTACCACTCAAAATATTCACACATCATTGGAATTTTGTTTTATTTATCTCCAACAAAATGTTTGGACAATATCTTGACGATCACCAGATAATTGTTCACAACTACGGGGTTGCTCAATAAATCATGGATAACGTTTTTAAACAAATTGCACGCTGTTTAAAATGTTTATTCTTGCAATGACTATATATGGGAAGATTTAGGGCTTTATTTTTTCACTGGCTATCTTATTACAGCGAAAATTTAGACTCCGTCTAGTCATTCAGTAAATATGGATTGTCTCTCCAATGTCATTTTTGTATGTTTGTGGAAATTTGTATCGAAACAATTCGTAGTGACTGATTTGGAGAAGCTCCCGTTTGTTGTTAGGGTGTTGTGGAGGGAACATAAATTTTACCTTAGTTTGCTAACGAAATAGTCCATTCTCTTTGGCAAATTTATTCCAAGATTATTCGCTATTCCATGGAATAGCTGTCGATTTGACATTTCTAACTACAGTTTCAACTAAAATTTTTTGCATATGTGAAAAACCGAAATTTTCCTTTTTAAAAATTTGTGCGGCGATCGTATAACACTGAGGAACAAATTCAGGTTAGCAAAAGTAAGGTCAATTTTGAGATTGAGGGGTGAAAATATAGGCCGTATATGGGCGTTTGTTTATGTTAGTTCGAATTTTTTTTTAATCGACCTTCGAACTTTGCAGTCAAATGCTGATTTTTAGCATATTGTTTATATGGGTTTTTGGCTATAACTCGTCGACTAATTGATATTTTTCAATCCGTAAAAGGCAAATTATTGCTAGAGACCTGTACAACAATTAATTTTTTTCAAAAATTGATTAAGAAAATTTTTGTGTTGCTTATAAAGCAAGTTGTTGGAAAAACTATTTTTTTCATGCTTTTTTAAAATATTTTCCACAAAACTAAGTATTATTTGCTTTCTGTTTGATCTATAATATGCTTCTCAGTTTTTTCAATAAATTTCATTTGAAAAGAAAACAATCATAATACAAAACTTGCGTTTTCCAGCTTAATATTAATTTACTTCTCATTTTTTATGTATCAATTTTGTTCAGTGTTGGTTTTAAAGAAACATTGAAAAAGAAATTGTAAAAATATGTAAAAAAATATAATTTTGAAATGTTAGTTATGAAAAGTTTTAAGTAAAAAAATTAAATAAATTAAATTAATGATTTGGTCAGTTGCCGTTAAGCATACGGCTGAGGATCAACATCACTGCTCTCTCTAATATCTTGGTCATCGTCATTATCATTAGAAAGGTCGACAATTCGTTCAACAGATATTCTGGAATTTCATCTTTGTCTTCCCCTTCTTCCTCTTTTTCCTCGTCTTTCTCTTCTTCAAAGGTGTTTTTATACCACCAACAAATTTCAACGAGTATTGCATCTGGAGATTTCTTTCCTCTGTATGTGAAACGAAAATAGTTTTCATTCGTTAACATGTTTAAATTGTTCACTCTGCCAGAGATATTAGAAAAATCTAGGAATTCAAAATATGCACACTCTATACTTATAGTTACCTTATTTCAAATGTAAGCGCAGTTTGGTGATAACGTTCAGATTCAATTGGCAACTGTTGAGCGAGTTGATCAAGATGCTGATGCAAGAGATAAATCTTGAACGAATTATTAACCCCAATTTTATCGAAAGCTGCGAACATGTTTGCAACAGATTGCCTGTAGTTGTCTTTGCGTTCTTTACCCAAAAGTCCTTTAATGACTGCTTTCAGTGTGAGCCATGCATTTAATTCTTGGTCTGTCAGAACTTGGTCAAAATCTTGACGACTTATTAGTTTCCGTATGTCGGGACCCTTCCTGAACTTTGGCGATGCTTAGTTTTGGAAAAATGTCATTTAACCGTTTGAATACTACTGGTCTTTTTGCGATACATTTCAAAAAATTGTTAGCAATGCCAAGTTTAATGTGGAGCAACGGCAACAAAATTTTCCTTACAGGAACAAGATTTTGTAGCCTATTGCCTTTAGGCCATTTCCGTCCAATGTGACTATTCCTGTTATGCTGTTTGCACTGGTTTCTTCCTTTAATACCTCCCAATCGCACAAAAAAAAACAGATATATTGGACGGCCAGATGCTGTTAAGCCTGTAATCAATGAAACTATTTTAAGGTCGCAGCGAATGCGCCACTGGTGTTCGTTATATTTGACTACTTCCAGAATGTGTTTCAAATTATCGAAATTTTTACTAGGTTCAGTGCTATATGTAATCGGAACAGAAGGCATTCTATTTGCCTTGTGCAAAAGCACAACTTTTAAGCTGAATAGTGAACTATCGATGAATAAACGCCAATCATATTTTTTATAATAGGTTAACCCTATCGTCTCCATTAACTTTTCAATATCGTTGCAATAAGCGAAAATTTTTGCATCATTCACATTGAAGAAATTTTCTAACTCTTTTTGGCCTTTTCGATATGCTGTTACTTTGGTACCTTTCGCCAGCGAATTATTTCCTTTCAAAAATGAAGCCGGTAGTTCTGATTTTTTCTCAGTCGAACACAAATTTGCAACAATTCCATCCAATTTGTTTTGTGTGACTAGGATTGGGTCCTTTGATGTTTCATGGGATGTACCTTCACCAGGGTCGTATTCTGAGAAGAAATCCATGGATGTAGCAGCGGCGGTTGTAGTACTGATATCTGTTTGAAGATCAATACTTCGGTATGTTGGCAATGGAACGAATTCTGAGTGTAATGGTAATTGGACACTTGGCACTGCTACTTAAGTTATATTCTTTGCTTTCCTTCTATTCAAAGTTTTATGGTAGTTGTTGATACATCCATAGCAATTTTCTTCTTGGTGCGTTGTCTAACCCCATCAGATTGAAAAAATCGAACTAACATAAACAAAAGCCGCGATACGGGTCTTCTAATTTAGCCTATATATTTTCTCCCCTCACTCTCAGAATCGACCTAACTTTTGCTAACCTGAATTTGTTCCACAGTGTAATACTATGCCTATGCCAATACTATGCCATTTCTACAAGAGCCTAGCCAAACGTGCCTTTTGAAATTAGATACATGATAGACCAACCACAATGATATTGGATGCTGGAATAAATTGTAGAGTCTCACTATGTAAACATAAGTAATTTAAATATGATTATAGCTTATTGTCATTGATATAATCACGGAAACAAACATTGAATTTCCAAACGGACAGCAATAATCGAGATTATAATTTTTAATGTAAACAAATTCTATAATGGTATATAAATACTATTTCAGTTATAACGCCTTCATTAAGGTGGCTGCCTTAGCAGTCGTCAATTATTTTTTTGACGCTGACCTGGTCCGCGTTGCTGCTCCATCCTCGCCTTGGAATTTTCCGATGAATTTCGTTGCTTTAATCAGACTGTTCATTAGATTTCTAATTTTTGTTATTTGACCGTTGGCCGAGTCTTCAAGATATTGAAGACAAAAGGTGAATTATGGATGAGACACTTGGCCGAGATTTCCGAATGGGGTCGAGTGAATGGAGTGGACTTTAATTAACTCTATTGTCTTCCTGCAGCACCGTCGGAGTGTGGTATGTGTGTGTTCTTCTGACATTCGTGGTCTTATTCCTGACGTGAGGTTTTTCGGCAGGGATACACGACTTTCCAGGAATTCACACAGTTTAGCCGGTTGACCGCACTGTACACTTCAGATCGAACTCGTTTATCGCACTCCGGCAAATGTATTATCGACTTCCGGCAAATGTTTTTCCCACCAATAACGACATCCAGAGATTCAAGACAAATGTCAATAAACATTACTCCCTCTTTTCCCGCTCCCCTACTTTCCACCCACCAACGCAATGCATCGCATGTATCGGGTAAAACCCTTGAGTGTTGGTCAATTAAAATAAAAAAGAAAACTTCATTCTAGTAAAAATCACAGGGTGGACCAAATGTTACTATGGGGTTAAAAACTTTAATAACTTTTTCTAATATTAATTTTTTCTCAGATTATATGATATACAAAATGGAATTTTTTTACACGAAGTATGAGAAATAATGTCACTTAAATGACCCTCATTTTCAGCTTCGCAATGATGGGCTCGTTTTAGAGCCTTTTCCATAACATAATTTTAAATTTGTGGCTGCAGCGTTCGGATATCTGCAACAATGTTGGTCTTGAGTTGAAGGATTGTCTCAGGCTTGTTCACATAAATTCGCTCCTTCAAATAAGCCCAAAGAAAATCGTGGGGTACTGACAAATCTGGCGATCGCGCTGGCCAAATAATTTCCGAAATTCTGGAAATTATTCGCTCTCGAGCAGGACGTTAAAAATGTTCTATCATAAACCGATACTGCTCTCCATTTACGGTTACAGCACTTCCATCTTCATTCTCGAAGAAGTAAGGCCCCATGATATTTTTACGATGTGATCTCACACCACAATGTACACCAATCGGGTGAAATTAGCGTTGATGAATGGCTCTTGGATTTTCAGAACCTACAGTTCTGCTTATTAACCGAGCCATTCATATGAGCTTCATCACTTATGCGTTTGCGTTAAAATAATTGATCGCTGCTTTAAATAATAAAATTATATTATTCTGGTTCTGTGTTTAGTTGCGAATCTTTCCATTATTTCTCCAAGCGTTATTTATATAATCTGAAAAAATATATAAACGAAAAAGTAACTAAATTTTTAAACCCCATGGTAATATTTGGCCCACCCTGCTTTTAATCCTCAGTCTACAAAATAACGTTCAGCAATTTAATCGAATTTTTTACGCCACCTTTTAAGATTTGCTTATGTTTACAAGAGTTCCTCTGAAGTAACAGCTGTACAGTCTGCCTGGCAACCATAGCCAATACATTTCACGTTGATTCTGAAAAAGAAACCACAAAAGTCTTTGACCAGAATAAAAAACCGTTCAAGACAATAATGATAAAAGACCCAATAAATGTAAAAAAAAATGTTAAATAGTTTTATATATTTTCTTACCATCCTTTAAAACACGACTAATTTATCCTTGCGTCAGTTCTTCCAAGTACGTGATGTGCGACCTGAGACCAATCCCCATGAATTTGGACCATATCGGTCCACGTTATTCTAAAGCATTCCTTTAAGAAGGGACCTCTCAAATTTGAGAAATTTTATTGTAGAGCTCTAGAAATCTAATTTTATAATCGGTGTGTTTTATTAAGCAAGCTATATAATCCGCTTAGATTTTTTTGTTCCGTTCCCGCTCATTAAGCGGTTGTGTTAATCTTTGCTTATTTTTGCCGCTTAGAGCGTTACGTAAAGTTTTTTGAGGTGTCAGAAGACAGCAATATATAGGTTTTAAATGATATCTGTGCAAATGTTACCAAAGGAAGAAGCATATTTCAAAAGAACATATAAAGGAATTAAGAATGTATGATCAAAGAATAAGTTGATCCAAATTTCTTTACAAACTCATGTGGCATTGGTAATTTTTGTTGCACCCATCTATGACTTCCCATAAATTGAAGGAATTTGCATATTGTATTTGTTTGGTCTTCCGACGAAGATGATGTAGAGATAAAAGAACGCTCTTTAATATAAGACGCAGGTGCATTCATTTTATATTTTAAAAATTAATGCTAATCTTTGGTTTTTATAGTTTTGTAATTTAATATAAATTTGAATAAATTATATGTTTTAGTTTTTAACTTAAACTCCGAAATTTCTGAGCGACAAATGTATATTATTTGTCAAGCGAAAAACAAGCCTAATAAATCAAATACAATTGTCAAATCGTAGTGTGGTCCCTGTCCCTGACTATGGACTTTTTACTTGTTTTTATTAAAATATATGGCGTTATTTAGACGTGTGCTTTTCAATTTGACCACACGTTTTTCGGAGATGGTCTTTTTAACAGCGGTCACTTGATTTATGCTCAGTTTGGTTTGCCATTTCATAATGAATAGACTTACTCCGCAACAACGTTTGCAAATCGTGGTGAATGGGCCTAAAACGAGATCGGATTTTATCAGAAAATGTTGTTCAGCGATGAAGCTCACTTTTGGTTGAATGGGTACATTAATAACAAAAATTGTCCCATTTGGAGTAATGAAAATGCACAAGCTGTTGTTCATACGCTGTTACATCCTCAAAAAGTCACTATTTGGTGTTCTCTGTGGGGCAGAGTCACTGTTTGGTGTGCTCTATGGGCATTTCTTCAAAAATGAAGCCGGCTCAAATGTTACAGTCAATGGGGAACGCTATAGAGCCATGATTAATGAATTTTTTAATGGAGGATGCTGATGTGGGCGACCTTTGGTACCAACAAGACGGCGCTACATGCCATTTGGCCAACGAAAAAATCAATTTATTAAAGAAACTTTTGCTGAGCGCATTATCTCGCGTCGTGGGCCTGTGACGTTGCCTCCAAGATCGTGCGATTTATACTGCTGCGCTATTTTTGTGGGGTAATGTAAAGTCGCTCGTCTACGCAGATAAGCCCGACACGATTGACCCTTGAAAGATAATATTCGGGGCGTTATTGCTGACATACAGCCGAAAGTTGGGCCTCTCGGCTAAAATTTATCAGAGCCAGCCGCGGCGCCTACTTTTTGAAAAGCACACGTCTGAAAAAAGACCCTTTATAAAAAGAATCCGAATTCAATGTCAATGCAATGTTTTATTTTTAGGGTGGCGAAGCAATTGGCTGCAGCCCATATTTACTGTCATCTACTTCCGACTTCAATTTGTCGAAATCAATTATAATCTAACATAAAATATGTATTTTGCAGTACTTATAATTTACTCGTATGAGTATTCAGAAATAACGGGATTTAGGTATTTTGCTCAACAGGGATTTAAAATTGTTCAAAATTATTGTTGAAAGTAGGTGAAATTAGAAAGACGACTTCTTTCATCACAGTCAAATTTAGTTTGCATATGCGAATGTTTTATTTTAACCATATCTGGTGATTAATCTTGTAACAGTTGTCTTTCAATCAGTGTGCAGCTACAATAAAGGATGTCCGAAAGCCGATAACTTTTCGAAGCACCCTAATACATTTGGAGAATGGTAAACTGAGTACATTTGGAGATTTTTTTAATTAAAATAAAGTTCGCATATAGGACACTATTGTTTCCGCTCGTCAGCACTTTATAGATCATGTGCAGTATAAAGATTTGAAACATGAAACGTTGTACCTCTTGAATTGGGGTTTACAAACAATTGTTCAAAGTAACTAAACAGTGTTATTATCTAATTAATAGCAAACAGTATTAATTTAATAAATAGCTAGGTATTCGAATCTCTGGCATGCAACTGACGATTTCCATTTCATATATATTTTTTCAGTACTTCCTGTTAATATTTTAAATGACTCCAATCACGCAACAAATGGTAAACTCAAAACTTTCGAAGAGGCGATAACATTTTCCGAGGCTCTGGAAAGGACCAGTAAGATTCATATACACTTTTAAATATTTCGCCTTATACTAATTCTGCTCCTCATTTTAGAATATGGAAAATTCAATTATTATGTGATAATCATTACGGGCCTTGTTTTGGCAAATGTCTTATTGGAAACATCAGCGGTGGCCTTCTATATGCCAGTGGCACATTGTGACTTGGAACTAACAAATTATCGCAAGGGTCTGCTGAGTGCAATCGGCTATGTTGGTATGATAGTAAGTTCACATTTGTGGGGATTTCTGGCGGACACGAAGGGTCGAAGGCGAGTCATACGACCCACCTTAATAGCTGGATTTGTGGTGACGGTAATCTCAAGTTTTGCCACCAACTTCTGGAGTATGCTGGTACTGAGATTTATCAATGGAATTTTGTAAGTATGAGGTTACGAGTAGATATTATGCTCGGTTCAATAACTTGAAAGTCTATTTTTTAGTGTCTCTGGTTCGTCGGCTACAATTTATGCCTACATTAGCGAATTTCACATCGATCGTACTCGTTCGAAATCCATGATGATCTCATCGTTTATATTTGCTATCGGCGCCATGTTTATGCCCTTCCTCTCATTTGCGGTTATCAATCGCGAATGGCGTCTATCGCTGCCGTTTTTGGGCTTAGTTTATAAACCCTGGCGTCTATTTGTGGTTGTTTGTGGAGTGCCAGGTCTCATTTGCGGCATTGCAATGTACTTCCTGCCGGAAAGTCCAAAATTTCTGCTATCAATGAATAAGGAAGAGGAAACCAAAGAGGTGTTGCAAACAATGTACCGAATAAATGGTGGAGCGGATAAATTGGAGGTATGTATGTGTAGCATTTTAAAGTCGCCTGTTGGTGGCAAAAGGTTGGAGCTTAAAAGAAAAAAATAATTTCATTAGATAGTATATAAAAAGACAAATGTGTTGAAATTGAACCTGATTAATAAATGTTTTCGAATAGCCCACACTAAAGGGTCCCACACGCATTGAAGTTTTGTCGTTCTTAAAGTCTCGAACTTAATCCGATCTTGCATTGTGAGTGAACTTAATCCAACACTGTTGATACAAAGATTATCTTAGTGTTAAAGTCCGGCTGCTGTACAGGTTACATTTTGAGTTCGATCTTGCTCAAAGTTAGCATGACGCGTTATGTGCAATATACATATGTATAACCATAGTTGGACCAAATAAGCAATATATGTGACGCGCAAAATAGAAAGGGACCTAAAGTTAAAAACCAGTTTTGTTCAGGAGAGCCATTTTAAAGATTAGGTCCCTTTCTATTTGCGCTTAGAATCGTTGACTTCACTTTCATAAAACGCGCATATATCTGGAAGGGAACACTTTTGGGGCATGGGATCGGTCTCATTCGATGCTCAGGTGTTGTCCACATCAAAAAAAAAGTGAAAAGTTGATGAAAAGTTTTGTTCAGGAGAGCCATTTTAAAGATTAGTTCCCTTTCTATTTGCGTTTAGAATCGTCGACTTCACTTTCATAAAACGCGCATATCTCTGGGAGGGAACACTTTTAGGGCATGGGATCGGTCTCATTCGATGCTCAGACGTTGTCCACATCAAAAAAAAAAAATTGATTTTTTTACCATTAGGTCCCTTTCTCTATGCGCTGTCACATATACTTATAAATAACCATAGTTAGGCCATATCTGTACTAGTTTTTGTATAGCTCCCATTAAGAAAAATCCTCCCGATTTAAAGCCCTGCTACTTTAAATATTAAAACAAACATTAAAAGAAATCTTGTTCAAATTGGTAAAAGCGCGTTATGTGCGGCATATAACTTACCTTGGCGAAATTGGACCACAAACATTTAAGCTGTTATATTGCCCCCACAAAAGTTCCTCTATATTAGAGATGTGCCTCTCTAGAAATATATTACAGTTTATTTGGATTATGGAGGAAATGTTTTTTTTTGCCGGTGGAGTGGCAGTTTTGAAAATTTGTTCTGATTTAGAAAAAAGTTCTCGACTCCAGATCAAGGTTAACATTTTACGAAAATAATAACTGCCTTAGACTATATCGATCTATGTTTTCTATGACCCAGAATCATTTGGAATTTTTATTGCGTTTACTTTGTTTGGTGGAATACCAAACTGCCGGCAGTTTCTCATTGAATTGAAATCTGCCTGCAGTGAAGTGTATCCTTTGATTATTGTAAAACACATTCGTTGCTTGGGGACTGAGGATGGTGAAGTAGCATTTGAAGAAACTGCAATCATCGCTGCTTGCAACTTAAAGTCTTTTCGGCTGCCTTTTAAATAACTTTTAGTTTAACAAATGTTCAAAAGTAACTGACTATGTACTTAGCCCTAGAGAAACATATTCCTCCCACTCTAGAAGTTACATATTACCATGATCAAACTCCAGTTAGAATCGCGGAATCTTTTGAATTATATATCTCAAGAGCCGACTATGAGATAGCCCGATTTTTACGTTGTTTACTGGTATTTCAATATAAGACATTCAATCATTCCACGAAATTAAAACAATGCTTTTAAAAATATAATAAATATAATAGTGGGATCGCAAGGTACCGCCTGTTTATTCCCACTAATACAGTCTCCCACTTATCCAGGTAATATGATTTCTATCTCACTTCGAGGGCTAAAGCATGCTTATATTTGCCAATATCTATGCCCCTCTATCCTGTGATGGAAGGTAAAAAATACACACATAGGACGGAGTCATTTAATCGGATATGAACCAAATATTAAAAATGCTTACATTTTAAGACATTCGGCGTTTTAGAGTTAGCTCAATTTTAGCGTAAGTGAAATTAGGGCGTTTTGATAAAATCCGCCAGGATAAAAGCCGAATAACCAAAATTCAAGTCACCAAAAGTCGTTGATATCTCCATATTTGGCGAGAAATCGACAAACCTGAAAACCCTGCGTTGCACTACGCAAAAAACTCCCTAAGAAAAAAGACGGTACAGCCTGAAAATGGAAATCTCACTCATAGAGGTAGACGGGTAAAAATTCAAACTTATAGAATACAATTCTGAAAAAGCAAGTCCCACTTCAAACTCCTGCGTAAAGAGGATTCATTTATTTTTTTATTCGACGCGTGCAGGGACCTCCGAAACTGTCCCACTTATGTAGGTTCGATTGTAATGAAATTTTAATTATGTCAACTGTTTTCCAAGTAAGGTAATGTAATATATTTTCTGTCGGAACTTCTTTTTTAATTGCATCACTGCACTAAATATAGGGTGTATTGCATTACTGATATGCTTTTCATATGTTTGCCGCAACAGGCTTGCGATGTTCTTAAAAGATAATAGGCGTGTTCTAGTGGTATTTGCTTTTTAAACGAGTTGGTGTACTCTAAGGCGATAACTTCAAAACTTTAAAAAAAATTATAAATTTCTTTGTGTAAAAGAACTTATGCATCAGAAACTGTTTGATTTAAAAATGTTTAATTTGCAGAAAAAAGCTATTCAAGTAATACTATAATCGAGTAATAATCGAGGTCGCTTAAATGCGCTAAAAGGTTATTCTTGAATAACTTTCTTCCCAAAAATGTTTATTGAGTAAAACAAATGAGTTTTAACCCAAAATGTCTATAGTTTTCTGTAAAGAAAATATTTTATATCGTCGTAGTTCCCAGCCGAAGGCCTATGTGTAAATTTTTATATTTTTTTATTGGCGCTTTTCTTTGCATAGGCCTTTTCAGTTTTCAAATAATAAATGATAGAAATGAAACCCCGAAACTCCGCTAAAAATGGACGGCACCAAATATCTCAGTGTACAATAATTTAAAAAATTCATGTCTAAAAATTATTATTCGTTTTATGATAACCTTTTGCACTAACTTCTGAATAGATATTCATCTGAATTACTGCTTCTTTATTTAAGTTAATAAAAATTTTTTTGATACCTTATAGAAATATTGATTAATACAATTAAATAATACAATTAAAAATTAAATAAAAATTAATATTAATGAGTAACAAATAAAAACGGTCGGATCGAATCATATATATATACTCTCTGCCATAGATTATGCTCAAAGCAAGAATCATCATAACACTGTGGACCATTTTTGGGGTTATTGTCTGGGGGGTGAGAAATTCCAAGTCAGGGTGATGGTACTAGGTCAGTATATTAAAACCCTCAAAGGGTTTTGCTTTCGTTTTTTTATGACCTTTTACATTCTTTCCTTATCTTGATGTTTTTCGCTTAGTTGTAAAATGTTGGCAAAAACGTAGTTTGACATAACTCGAGAACGACTAGTTCGATTTTGCTGAGAAAAATTAATAATTACATTTTCTTTAATCCATTAATATACTGTTTCTCTACCAAATCAACAGTTTTGCAATTAGAAATAAATTTATGAAGAAAATTTTGCCAATTTTTTTTTTTTTTTTTTAAAACATATATCCCAAACGGAAAAACGTGTAGAGTCTTATAACTTTCACGTAAAGTCACATAACCTATTAACAAAATGCTACATAGATCATAGAAATCGCGTTCTGCTTTTATTTACAATTAAGTGAAGTTACTTAATTGGCACATACGAACGCAAAACCCTTTGAGGGTTTTAATATACTGACCTAGTACCATCACCCTGACTTGGAATTTCTCACCCCCCAGATTGGCTGTTGTACTGTGTAATTAGGCGTCTGTATGTGAGCTAAATTAAATCATGGGCCAATATGGTCCAGATCCTTAACAGTTAGTTGCCACTCCATTGAACTACTTTGTACTAATTTTTTTCCACATCAGACAATAAATGTGGCTTCAAGAGTGTCAGGACCTAAAATCAGGAGAGATAAACTATAAAGAGTTAATTTCGATGCCATGAAACTACTACGTGTCAAATTCCGTCGAGATCAGACTATAAATGCAGTTTCTAGAGCGCCTGTACCTGAACTCGGGAAGGTACTTTGTATGGAGCTATATCAAAACATTTATTGATTTGGCCTATATTCAATCCTTAATAGGCCTTTTCCAAAAGACAGTTTCACACCTAGTTTCAGCAGCCTAGGTCAATCCCATGGTACCAATTTCTATACAGAGTACCCCAAAAAGTGTGACTTTTACAGATGTTCTTTGATAACCTTTTTTCCTCTGAACGGATTTGGTCCATTATAAATCCCAAACAACTTGCAACAACAATACATTTCCCTGAAATGTTTGGATTTTCTAGGTTGATTATTGTGACCGCTATTGTACTTTTAACAGACACACACTGATGGATTGACTGTCGGACATCGCTAGAGCGTCCTAGAATTTACGCTGACCAAAAGCATACTCTTTATGGGCTATAAGATCAATATTTTGGGGTGTACCAAATTTGGAACACCCCCCATCCTATCGTGGAGGATATCAAAAGGCCTTTGTGAAAAATTACCATTTTTTTAATTTAAATACAGAAAAGGCAGTACGAGTATTTAAAGGGCCAATGTGGCATTTTTGGCTGCTATATAACTTTCTGACCTAATAATGAAAATGCGAATATTTATCACAAAAAATGGTTTTATTGTTTTTCAAAGTATTTCCAGCATGATTTATACATTTTTGCATGCGCTCACACCAATTGTCGAAGCACTTTTTTCAGTCCGATTGAGACACCTCTAAAACATGGGTTTTGAACGCTTCAGCAGCATCTTCTGGCGACGAAAATCGTTGACCACGCATTTTTTTCTTGATGTGCGGGAATAAAATAAAGTCATTGGGTGCCAAGTCAGGGCTGTACGGCGGATGACCTATCAATTCGACGTTTTGGCCGGTCAAAAAGGCGCTGGTTTGAGCCGATGTGTGCGATGTAAGATCGCATTGTCATAGTGGACAATGATTCGTCTTCTCTTGTTCCATTTCAGTTTCTCCGAAGACTTTAGACAAAAAAATTGTGGTGTACAACTCAGAATTGACCTCCTACGTTGCTCAAGCGGAACAGTCGCCACATGAACAGTTTGCGAAGAAACAGGCGACCATATGCTTCGAAGTGCTACTTCCACGAACAACTTTTGTTGGATTTGGCTCGTCTTCGAAGACCCACACGGTCGATTGCTGTTTTGTTTCCGGCTCAAACGCATAGATCCATGACGTCTTTTGAAGCACCGCGATCGTTTATTTTTTCTAGATTTCTTTGCACCAATCGACACGAGCCTTTTTGAGCGATTGTCAAATTGTGTGGGATCCAACGAGAACAAACCTTCTTAACGGACAGGTGTTCATGCAATATCGAATGTATGCTGGTGGAAGAAATGCCAAGGATGCCTCTATCTCACGGTATGTCACATGACATCTTGCGTTATCAGTTCACGCACGGCATCAATATTCTCTGGCACAACGGCCGTTTTTTCAACGATCTTCGTCTTTGAGCGAGCGCCGGCCACGATTGAATTCATTAAACCAGTTTTTTACAGTGCTATAGGATGGTGCTTCACCGCCATACAAAAATTTAAGTTCATCGATGCACTCTTGTCGTGATAATCCACGTCGAAAGTTGCGAAAAATGATCGCACGAAAATGTTCACGAGTTAATTCCATTTGATTCCATTGATTTTTTCAAGTCACTGTAAACAACACAAATGATAGTCGTACGTCAAAACGTTCTAAGTACGTTTATGTTAAAAATGTCAAACTTTCCAATGGAAATGTCTGATGGCGCCAGACAACACTTAGTGTTGCCTAGGTCAGAAATATATATAATAACCCTCGTATATTGTTGTGTCAAAAAAACCGCGCCTTAACTCAACCTTTTTTAGTAAAAACGTAATAAATCTTAATACGAATCGACTGCAATTACTAATTTTCGAAAATTCCGCAACAGTAGCGCAGCAGTTTTTTGCTCTCCTGTTAAGTATCGAAAAAACACATAGGCATTCTGCTGGGAACATCGATGATATACTTGTACAATGGTTTGAAGTTTTTGTGTTACCGATCTCCTGAGCTAGTTGCTAGTTACCTCGTTCATTAGCATTATTCGTTTAAAAAATAAGCAGTTATAAAAATCCCCATACATCGTAAAAATATTCATTACTTTCCCTTAGATTCCCCATCTTATTTCCGAAGAGGACAACACCGATGTTACCGATGTTCAAGCTAAAAAATCCTACAATATTCTCAGCTTTCTGGCGACAATGTGGAATCAAACAGTACCGTTATTCGGAAGGAAATATTTGCGATCCACCGCAATTGTGTGCATAACACAATTCTGGCTTTACGTCATAACCAACGGACTGTATATGTGGTTCCCGTATATTATCAATGCCATGGGAGAATTTATGAAAAACCACCCGGACGAGAATCAGCATTTGTGCCGAATTGTTCATGAAAAACATAGCAAATTGGATCAGATCAATAATGATAATTCAGTAAGACTTATTAGGATAATATGATATTTTTCAGACTATTTAATTTCAATTTTTGTAGACGTTCGCCGATTGTCCCGATAAGTTGGAAAACACTACGTACATGTATTCCTTAATAATGGAAATTTTATATGTCTCCACGTTTGCCACCATAACTGTGATAATCAATCGTGTTAGTAAGATAACCATTATGTGTAAGTACTATTTATATAAAGGACTCTGGATCTAATTTGATGACTTGAATTTCGGTTCATCTATTTACATGACAGTCATCATGATTATAGCCTGTAGTTCCTGTGGCCTTGCAGCCGTTTGGCTTCCCTACACCAACATATCGGCTATATTCTATGTGGTCTTCTTTTTAGTGGGCATCTCTATTAATGTTTTAGGTGCAGCCACTGTGGACCTTTATCCTACACAATTGAGGTAAGTTCACCATGGCCGGAAAACATATTCAGAAACATTCTAATCCTTCGTATTTTCTTTCAGAGCCATGGCTATGTGTGTCTCTTTGATGATGGGTCGTATCGGCAGTGTAGTGGGGACTAATATTGTTGGTGTCCTCATAGCAAACAATTGTGAAATGACTTTCTATATATCATGCTTTGCCATGATGTCATGTGCTATTTTAATTTTGTTTTTACCACGGAGTATTACTTCAGAGAAGTCACAAGCCGTACAGGGAAATTCTTAAACGATTTTTCTTACCATTTTGTCGGGCGGGAATTGATAACAATCATAACTATTGATACTTAACTTAGTGATATTTGCCTTGTGTAGTTAGATTTTTTTTTATAAATTAATAGTTGTAAGTAGAAAATGAATAAAATTGATAATTAGGCATCAATAAAACAGAAACCGTAGCATGAAACCGGATTGATTCAAATCGACATCGATTAAGTATATGAAATTTTGATTGATGAGATATACTTATACGAGTATTAAATATCGATGACTGATTTTATATTGCCGCCTTAAAATGTATTTCAAATTGTCATCAAATTGTTTTCGATTTAGTTTCGATCACATGCCCATCTGCGGGTTTATAATGTGTAATATTTAATAGTAAAAATATGTGTGGGGACTAGATAATCAGTGCGGCAAATTAAAAGGGATTGTTGTTTAGGAAATTTGGTTAATGACTGCTATCTTATAGCGCATTATGCCAAAATTGATCAATATCAATCAAAATGTGGCTTACAGAGAGGTAGGACATCTGATCGGGAAGAAACATTGTATTATGGCTGTATGAAATCAATGGCCGATGTGGACCACTTAATAAGGTTTATTAACACCTATCCTTCTATGCGCTTTAAACGATGCTTTTAGCGCTACAGGATCTAAAATCTTGAAGAACCTTTGTAAGTAAATAAAAATATGAACCGACTAGATACAAGTTTCAATACAAGTCGCTCATAACTCACTATTGTCCAATTTCAGCAAAACAGGTTAATATGTGGATCTAGGGATACAGGTTCTGATATCGAGAAGGTCCCTTGTATCGGTGACTACATAACACACAATTCGCTTATAACGCACTCTTAAAAATATGAGCATTATCTGTGTGGATTAATGTGGATTCTTGAGTTGCAAGGTCTGAAGCAGAGATGTGAAATAGGTTGGCTCATTTTAAACTTTTCTCTGTTGGAAAAAGTATTTTTCCGATCAGCCGGAACCAAAACCAAGAAAAGATGTTTTGTTTTAAAACAATTCTACTTAAACCCACAAAGTACATTAACTGTCTGGGCCACGAGGTCGAACGTTAACCATCGATTAGCTTTTATGCAACAGAAATTTGCAACACACACAGCGAACGAAAATCTATGCAAGAGAAAACGTCAGCAATCCAGTACAAACTGGGAATAAAAATGTCAAACTCACTCAAATCACTCACTTGTTATGTCTTTCGTGTGATAAAAGAAGTGCATATATGAACAGCATTTTAATAAAGGAATGTCATAGAAATGTGTTTTTTTCTTCTTTATTTTTCATTTCATTTAAAAAAAACATCCCCAAAATATTGTTTTTTACATATATTTTTTTCAGTTTCTTTAGACTATACATTTGATTTTCAAGATATTTCATTGCCTCTTTTTTTATCGAATACATATACACACCAGATGTGGGATTCGTCAAAATTACGTTAAAATACCCTGACTAATAAGACTGTTCTGCAACATAATCCTCCTTTGGACGAAACCAACTGACCCTTATGTAAAATGATCTCCTGAATCCAAATTGTGTGTCACTTTTACCCCATTACGTATTGTTATCGTGAAAAAAAATTGTTTTCAACTGCCAATTGTACCCCAATTCTGAAACTTTCTAACGTACCCTAACGTTTTCAACGTGGTGTATACTCTGCTAAAAATTGCCTTAGTTGTAGCTGTTTTTGTAAAAAATCATAGAAATGTGTAAAGCAGGATTTTTCGATTTTAATGAATTATAATTTATATGAAAGATGCATTTAATTTTTATGATATCTCGAAAACAACACGTGATGGGACAATTTCGACTCAAGAGATCATTTTACATACAGATCAGTTGGTTTTGTCTAAAGGAGGGTTCGAAAGTTACTTTCTGCAAAACAGTGTCTTAAAACCTCATATTCGCTAATTTTTTGCATTAAAAACTAGGGTAAAAAGTAATTAACTATCTTTTTATGGGGACGAATCTCCTTAAAAAGTTTACTAAGTTTTATTAATTTGTATAGAGACCGAATTGACTTTTATTCGAGATCGAGAGTCAGACAGTAAATAAACAAATTTAAAATCGGACAGGGCCAACTATGAGATACCCTACACCACTCTCTTAATCCGAGCGGAAGGGACATATTTCGCGGAGGAATATAACTACATATGCCGGTATGGTTTACTATCACCCGAAATAGTTATAGGTCGCACTTAACGATTATTGCATTATTTGAACTAGATCAAATCTACAAATATTTCTGTTAACAAGAATTTAAATTTTAAAGGTCATTTGTATGTGGGCTATATCAAAAGATAGATCAAAAGAGGTCAAACTTCGGTAGGAATGGTTATAAGTCTCACATAACGCGCGTTGTATTATTTGAGAAACTTTAACTTGTGGTTTTAAAAGCGGCAAAATCTTAACTCCGGAGGGACCTTTGTGTAGGGGCTATTCTAAAACACGGACTGATATGGTCCAATTATACCAGAGATAGGTTTTGGTAGCCCATGACGCTTTATGCGAAATTTGGTCACAATCGGTTGTTATATGTGGCCCAGTTTTAGCAGAGTGAATTGGTCGCTTACAAATTACCATACAAGATTTGAGCACGATCTTGGTTAATTTAGGCTTCGTAAAAACATTCAATAGTTATGTGTCACCCCTATGTCCAGGTATACTTTACGCCATTTTTGGGCCGTCAAATCACTAAATCAAAAGTAGCTATGTATTGTCCAAATTAGTAAAATATTGATAGTTTGTCCAGCGTCGTTGATCGAAATCAAAGTTAAAAGTAGTGTTCTTAAGGGGTTGTATGTAAAATCGTGAGGGACCTTTGTAATGGGCATATATCAAAACGTATATTTTTCGTTCACCATATAAAACGCACGATGTAATTTGCAAATAAAACAAAAAAAAATTCAGAGAATTATCTTAATATTTTTTATTATGATAGAAGGATCTGTGACAATTATGTGTGAATCAAAATATCGGCCAAATCGTCGCAGCTTCGATAGGGTCTATATTTTCAATGACTCCGAGACATTGTTTATCTCATTCTTTAGCTCTTTAATTGCTCTCCGCTTATTGGCGCATACTTTTTCTTTTAAATCCAACGGTCCAATGGTAAAAATCAGATGATCTTGGCGGAATATTAACATCGCCATTGTTTCGTTGGCTGTGTGGCTTCATCCTGTTGGAGCCACATAACTCCATATCCTCAATTTCTGGCCACAAGAAGTCCGTTATCATCTCGCGATAGCGAACACCATTCACGGAAACTGCTTGACCGGCCCAATGACTCCGCCAGTCCATTAACCGCACCAAACAGTCACTTTTAGTGCATGCATCGGCTTATCAACAACCACTGTTGGATTCTCATTTCCCCAAATGCGGCATTCAGCTTGTTAACGAATCCACTGTGGACACATTTGGTCGAATATGCTGGCCAAAAAAAAATACAAAGTGCATTTTGATTTGGACTCCTATTTTTGTGAAAGGCTTTATCTTAAGGCGCTGCTCAATTGTGTACCTCTTCATGGTTAAATTTGACAAACGCTGAAAAAAAGAAATGTTAAATTAAGTTGGGTAAAAAACTTGACGTTAAGTGTGACTCACAATTAACATCATGCGTTATGGTTGGACCACCCTTTCAATGAACAAATGACGAAATGCAAAACCTTTTTCAAGTATAGGCGATCTAAAGAAGTATGTACGACGGCACAAATCCACAAATTCTCCAGATGAACTGGTAGAGGCTCCAATATGAGGCGAAATTCTTTCTCCGTATTTTTCCTCTCTTGTTTAGAATAGGAGGATTTTATTCCCGGAAGTTTTCTCACGGGTAGTATTTAGAACCGGGCTGTGAATGTTTTATGTGGCATCTAGAGTTAAAGACATATAATCGGTTTAACATATCGTAGAGAGCTACATATATCTAAATCTGAACCGATTTTTTAATTTTAATAACGTACATCCTTTGTCCACAAAGCTTGATTCTGCAAATATTTATTAAGATTGTATGTAGTGTGGCTTCATATGTATAAGTATGTGGGAGCTTTATCTAAATCTGAACCGACTTTCTCCAGCTTCCGTTCTTAATACAAGGAACTTACTTATTCCAAATTTCATTAAAATTGCATGTTATATGTAGCTTTAGAGTTAAAAACATATGTGTGGAGCTATATCTAAATTTGAACCGATTTTTATCAATATCAGTAGAACTTACCGCTTGTCCAAAAAAAATTGGCTGTGCCAAATTTTTATTTAGTTTAAATGTATTATGTGGTTTTTAGAGCTAAAAGCATGAAATCGGATGAACATATGTGTGCCAGCTATATTTAAATGAACGTACGAAAATATTGGTAGGGTGATTAATCAGCACGGGACTCTTTTCACCATTGGATACGATATTTTATCCATTGAAGGAGTGGTTTCTTTTAGAGTTTTAAGAGCCTGATTTAATTTCAATACTTGAATATCCTGTGCTTATTCAGGAAAAAGGTCGGTAGAAGGTAATTAATCTACGTTGTATTTAGAATCTATGACTTCTGAGTCAAATACACTACAACAAGAGCTACAACTTTGCCTCAGAGAGTAAATCAAAAATTCAGAACGGTTTGCAAGATAGGAGCCTGAGAAAATAATTTTTTTTTTTTTTGCAAAAATGACACCGAGGCCCAAAATCTTTGAGAGGCTATAAAAAAGGGCATGACTTTGGGCAAATCTGGGAAACACGGGTATTTTTTTTTGTCTTTTATCACGTAGTTGTGTCCGTATGTGGTTAAAACGGGTGATCCATCTTGAGGTATTTTTTATTCTTTTCATTATTGTTTGCCATTTCATCATGGAAAGACTTACACCGAAACAACGTCTCAAAATTGTGCAACTGTATAATGGAAATGAGCGTTCGGTGAGAACTTGTTTTCGACCACAATTTTGTTCAGTGATGAGGCACATTTCTGGCTCAACGACAACGTCAATAAACATAATTGCCGCTTTTTGGCTGAAGAGAAACCATAAGAGGTTCAAGAAGTGCCATTATAATGGAATAATCGGTCCATATTTTTTCAAAAATGATGATGGTCGGAACGTAACCGTGAATGGAGCTCGCTTTCGCGCCTTGATATCGGACTTTTTGCTTCCTGAAATTAATCCCGTGATCTTGACGACATTTGGATTTAACAGGACATCTCCACTTGCCATACAGCTGCTCATACAATGGATCTATTAAGAAGTCATTACAAAGGACAGCCAATTTCACGTTTTTCACCGGTGAGTTGGCCGCCTACGCAAAGTCCAAATTCTATGCTGGCAAACCAGCTACGATTCAACAACATTACGCGAGTCATTAAAGCATACCGGTCGAAATGCTCGAACAAGTCATCCAAAATTGGACCCCTTGAATGGACACCCTGAAGCGTAGTTGCGGCCAACATTTAAAGAAATTATATTCAAAAACTAAAAAATACCACAAATATTCCACATTATGTTTATTTTTTTTTATTTTAAAAAATACCTTTAGATTGATGACCCCTTATTTCCATGACTTAAAATATTAAACACAGTGTTACACATGTCGGAAAATTTTCACTTTTGCGGCTACCTAAACGGTGTTAAGAATCATTCCTAGGATATTCATTGTTTTTTTGAGATCTTAGGTACATTCTTATTTACATTTGTGAACGGTTTGCTACCTATGAACCTGAACAGGGGAAAAAGGTAAAAAAAAAATTTAATTTGTTAAAGTTTTTTGCGATTTTGATGATGAAATTTTTATGATTTTATGTGTTCACAATTGTTGTTCTTTTTTACAAGAGCTACAACTTTGCCTCAGTGAGTAAATCAAAATTTCGAACGGTTTGCAAGATATGATCCTGAGAAAATTATAACTTTTTTACAAAAATTACACCGAGTCCCCAAATCCTTGGGTGCCCATAAAAAAGTTTTTTTTCTCGCGTCATGGTGCAGCGCATAGAGAAAGGGAACTAAGGGTAAAAAAAAACAATTTTCATTTTTTGATCCCATGCCCCAAAAGTGTTCCCTAACAGAGATATGCGCGTTTTATGAAAGTGAAGTCGACGATTCTACACCAAAGATACACGTATTTGAATCTTTGAAATGGCTCTCCTGAACAAAACTGGTTTTTACCTTTAGGTCCCTTTCTATTTTGCGCGTCACGTATATGTACTTATAGAAAAACAATGTTTTCAACGCTGGGGAAAAATAAATTTGCTTTGTAAATGTTGTGATATTTATTTTTGCAACTTATTTTGAAAATGTGGTCTTTAGTTTTGCAACTTGAACGATAAATATTGTGAAAGATATTTTAAATATTCATCATGAGTAATTCAAATGAATACAGATATAGGGGAGCCATTAAAAAGCCAATAACAAATTTTACTGAAAAACGTGTTTTCAGATGAAGCACATTTTTATCTCGGTGACTATGTTTAGAGAACCCACACGTGGTGACTTTTGAGAATCCAATGCATTCACAATGAGTCATTGTTTCCAAAAATACAAGAGGTTGACATGGACGACGTTTAGTTTCAAGAAGACGGGGTCGCATTTCACACAGCCAACGCAACCATCGATATGTTACGCACTGTTTTTGGAAATCGAATAATCAGTCGATATTGTCATGTCATTGGCCGCCTCGGAGCTGTGATTTTAGCCCTTGTTATAAATTAACAGTATTTTTTTCTTACAGCCGATTCAAATTTAAAATCGCCCACCCTGTTCAATACCGCGCCTACGAACAAAATCAACTCAACCATTTTAAAATCGCCCATTCTAATAATCTAGAGTTATCTGTTAAACATATAACGCGTGGTCCATTTCGAGGTTCCCTACTTTTTTAAAGAAAAAACACAGAAAATTTAAATTGAATGGGGAATGTTTATTATCATTTGAAAGAACATTCTTTGGCATTTATTTTTTGAAGATTATGTCTATTAAATGTTGGCCGCGGCTACGTCTCAGATGGTCCATCCGTTGAGCTGTGATTTTAGCCCTTGTTATAAATTAACAGTATTTTTTTCTTACAGCCGATTCAAATTTAAAATCGCCCACCCTGTACAATACCGCGCCTTCGAAAAAATCATCTCAACCATTTTAAAATCGCCCACTCTAATAATCTAGAGTTATCCGTTAAACATATAACGCGTGATCCATTTCGAGGTTCCCTACTTTTTTAAAGAAAAAAACACAGACAATTTAAATTGAATGGGGAATGTTTATTATCATTTGAAAGAATATTCATTGGCATTTATTTTTTGAAGATTATGTCTATTAAATGTTGGCCGCGGCTACGTCTCAGATGGTCCATCCGTTGAGTCAAATTTTCGATGACTTGTTCGAGCATTTCGACTGGTAACTGGCGAATGACTCGCGTAATGTTTTTCTCCAGACCTGAATTGAAGCGGGTTTGTCCGCATAAACTTTAGACTTTACATATCCCCACAGGAAAATGTCTAACGGTGTGATATCACACGATCTTGGTGGCTAATCGACCGGACCAAAACGTGAAATTATCTGCTCACCGAAGTGTTCTCTCAATAAATCCATTGATTGATGCCATGTGTGGGAAGTGGCGCCGTCTTGTTGAAACCAAATGTCGCCGAGATCACGAGTTCAATTTCAAGAATCAAATGGAATCATTGACGGTTACGTTCTCACCGGCATCATTTTTGAAGAAATATGGACCGATGATCATACCGGCCCACAAACCACATCAAACCGTTGTTTTTTCTGGATGAAGTGGCAGCTCTGGTTGCTCTTCGTCCCAAATGCGGCAATTTTGGTTGTTTCCATACCCATTGAGCAAGAAATGGGCTTCATCGCTGAACAAAATATGGCTCGAAAACGTCGGATCTTCATGGAACTTTTCTAGAGCCCATAGTGCAAAGCGATGTCGCTTGGGAACGTCGGGCGGCTTCAGTTCTTGCACAAGTTGTATTTTGTACGCTTTCAATTTAAGATCTCGACGTAAAATGCGCCAAGTCGTTCCAGACGTCATTTCGAGTTGCTGCGAACGGCGCCGAATCGACTCTCTCAGCTACGGCCGCCTTATTTTCTTCACTGCATGCTGGATGTGGCTTTTCAGTCGAATATTATCCAATAATGGATGCTGGGATGGTGTTGCGAATAGTACGCTCAGTAGGCCGATTATGTTGACCATAAGTTGAACGTAGTGCACAAAACACATTCCTCACAGAACCTGTATTTTCGTAATACGAGGGCGACCGCAAAACTAACTGGCCTGGCACATTTTCTGTTTTACTAGCAACTTTTTTTTTGTTTTTTATAAGCCATCTGATTATTTTCTTTGCTACAGGTGATTGAAGTAAACAAGTTTTATAATTTTTGAAAAATGGAAAATAAAGAGTTTCGTGCGGTAATTAAACATTTTTATATAAAAGGTTATACGCCACAATTAATCAAAGATGAATTGGATTCTGTTCATGGTGATAATGCACCATCATACTCCACCGTGAAATCCTGGGTTCAACAATTTAAAATGGGTCGTTCAAGTACGGAAGATGAACAACGCTCTGGAAGACCGAAAACTGCTACTACTATTGAAAACATTAGAAAAATATTTAATGAAGTGACTAAAGATAGACGAATAAAGCTCAGAGAACTCGTTGATATTGTTAAAATACACGAAAAACAAGTTTGGAGTATTTTACATGATGAACTCCACATGAAAAAGCTATCCGCAAGATGGGTGCCGCGTTTGTTGACTTTGCCCCAAAAAATCGTACGTTGGACCAATTCCGAGGAGCTTTTAGCGATTTATCAGCGTTATCCAATAGAGTTCTTGCGCCGATTCATAACTGTTGATGAAACATGGATCCATCACTACATCCCAGAATGCAAAGAACAGTCAAAACAATGGATAGAAGCTGGTAAAAGTGGTCCCAAGAAGGCGAAAACTGTTTAAGTCAGCAGGAAAAGTAATGGCCACAATATTTTGGGATGCAAGGGGTATAATATTTATTGATTATCTTGAGAAAGGAAAAAATATAAATAGTGAATATTATTGTGCATTAAAAGTGAATATTATTGTGCATTAAAAGTTCTTTTTCATCAAGATAATGCTCCTTCACACGCTGCATTTTTAACTCAACAAAAACTGGCCGAATTACGATTTGAAATTGCTCCGCATCCACCATATAGTCCAAATTTAGCTCCTTCTGATTATTTCTTGTTTCCAAATTTAAAAAAAATTCTCGTGGCAAAAAATTTTCGTCCAATAGCGAGGTTATTGCTGAAACTGAGGCATATTTTGAAGGTCTTGAAAAATCTTATTTTTCGGATGGACTTAAAAAACTTGAAAAACGTTTGATGAAGTGTATTGAGTTGGAAGGAGGTTATGTTGAAAAATAAATAATAATAATTCCAAAAAAAATGGTTCTTTTTATGTTAGGCCAGTTACTTTTGCGGTCGCCCTTGTAAAGTTGAACGATTTGTAAACGTTGTTCAGTCGTGAGTCTTTCCAAACAATACTAAATAAAAATAGCATGACGCGACTCACACGTGATCTGTCAAAAAAAGGCTATTGAAAAAAATATCTCTACCATCACCCATTATAACTAGATTCTTAGAGTTTTTGGTTTGTTGTGATCATTTGTTATTATATTTTGAAAGAGTTAATTGCTCCTCAAGATAATGAGATTAGGTTTTTTTTGCTGTTGTTTGTCATAGAGGGAAGGAAAAGTAAGTCCGCGAAGTTAAAGCAAACACATCATCTGGTAGACGCACGTTTCGCCGTTGGTGTGGGACGGCTCTTCGGTACCATACTAGTTTAACGATCTATATATACGAAGCGTTGCATTAATTTTGCATATGCGAAGCAGTGTTGCCGCTGGACAATTTTTCCCCGACCAAAATTTTAACAAAAACTGACCAAAACGGCCCGAATTCTACTGTTTCCGACCAAATCGTTAAAAAGTCATTGATATATTGAAAATATTGGTGTTTAAGGTCAAGCCTCGAAAAATGAGACTGGATTACAACACCTCAATTGTTAAGTCATTTAATAACAAAAAGTGTCAATGCTGTTCGTATCTAGAGGTACAGTAAGTTGATTCTGAGATTGTGGGCCACTTTGTTGTCCTTGGTTGCTTCAAGCGGGAAAAATTAAAAATAATATAATTTATTATTTACTATACAATTAATCTTTATAGGACATTTAAAGTCTTTAAAATAGTTTTTTTAAAAAAATTGTTTGTTCTTCAAAAATTTCCTACCAAAGTGTTCAAAGTCGTGTTTTGTCACTCGTTACGAATGTTCACACTTAAGTGGGCCATTCCCCTGTGTTGTTTTTTAAAAAGATAATTAATACTTTTTATAATTTTGCAAGTGTTTATTTGTGTTTATTGCAAGTATAAACTTCCAGCTCAAGTCAATTTTGTAAGGGTAAGTACTTTAATAAACATTTCAGGGGGTTTTGTAGAAATTCATCATTTCCCTGCCAACATTTTTCACAGGGTAATAACGATTAACAGATTTTTTCTTTAATTATTTTCACAAAAGAACTGAATTAAAATGAATTTGTTGGGTTTAAAGAAAAAATACTATATATTTTATTGTCTTCGTCATGACCTCCAGGGTCATTACCCTGGAGGTCATATTTTTAAATTGTTACATGACTCCGTTAAAAATTAAAATTTTGATGTGTACCTTTTAAAAATGACTAGTCTTTCTTAGAACTAAGCCATCTTCTACCTGAATTAAATATTAAATTCTGCAAATAAATCGAATTCCAAAAATGATGTCGAAGTTGGCCCATAATCTCAAAACCACCCATACTTATTGTTAGGCTCCTTAGGAGCAGATCAATCAGCCTTATTACGGTTGTCGAAGACGAAAATCGAGAGCAGTCGAAGTCGTTGTCGATTTCGATTATTTTTGGTATTACGTAACTTTTTCGACTCTTGTGATTTTGTAATAGATTGAAAAGTAAAAGATGTGCTATACTGTCAAAACAATGTTTACTTTTTACATAATTGTCCGCCAAAGGCAACATTGAAATTTTGTCAAGATAAAATAAAATAAATGAAACTACTCTCATTTTCATTTGTGGTGTCCATACGGCAATAGCTGGACTTAAGTGGAGTATTTGAGACTCCAAATTCGACTCCCTCCGGATTTACTATGGAGTCTAGCTGCAGCAAACTTGAGGCTGCTTCCTCCACTGGCGTCAGTACAAACTGTTTGTGTGGCCCTCCTCCCGTTGCACGGCATTCTGCCTTGTTGTGCAGCAGCTTCTTTTTCAAATTACATTTGAAGTCTGCCCACACCTTCATCCATTCCGTACCTTGGCGCATGGGAGGCCCAATGGAATTTAATTCAATGGCAATTTTCGCCCATTCCTCCTTGGTATTTACTTTATGTAGGCCGCTGTGGTACGCACGCGCAAGATTTGGATTTGCCTCCAAACAGTTCCACCACTTTTGAAAACTGTTGTTGCGTGGTTATTTTATTCCTGGAATAAATAAATAATTAATTAAATGAATTTTCTCACAAAAAACAAATACTTACATTTTGCAGCTCATCTTTGTAAACAAATGTGAATATATTCAGAAAACGACGCCTGCTTGTTCATTTTTACGGCAACAACTGACACAAAACAAGTGACGGCGACATAAACTTTATATCAGCGGTCGACATCAGATAAAAGTTTTTTGGTAAAATACCGCAAATTTACCCAATGTTGAAAATATATAAATAATTTATTTTATACAATTTTGTTATATTTATTTATTGTCGAATATAAAATGTCAAAAAAATGTGTTAAATTTCAAATTAGTTAACGGCGTGTTAGCGGATGAAACCAACGGCTAACAATTGTTGTCAATTGAATGCGGCGACGTCTCTAGTCGTATGGAAAAAATTGATCGACTGTTTTAGCCAACTTTGACAGTCGTTTTCGTCTTCCGTGTTACGAAAATTGTAACAGATTGTGCATTTTCGACAACCGTAGTACCGTTTTCCAAAAAAATCGACATTCGACTACGTCTTCGACAACCGTAATAAGGCTGAATAATTCAAAACAAATTGTTTAACTTTTGTTAGTATTAAATGCGAATGCATTCATCAAAGATTGAGAGAACTTTCCTAGAGGGTATATTTTAATACTTTAAGAGAAAACGACAATTACTTATGAGATTTTCTCGTGAGAGACATAAAGAGCAATGCTTATTAAAAGTTGTTTGAAAATAAATCGAAAAATGCACCAACAACGTTTGCCTTCTTTCTCATACACATGTGCACATACATTTATCAATATAGGAAGCGGCATATAACAACAAGAGGCGTCATTGATTTCTTGATTTCTTTCTTTCAACAATTGACAGCGATAATCAGACGGACGACATTGTTTTGTTAATTGACAACCCCTGAAGATGATTGACGAAGTCAATCGAAATATTGGGATAAATAAAACTTAAACAACACAGAACAACGAGTTTAAATAAATGACCTCAAGCCGAATAATAATTTTATAAAATTTGCCTGGATATTAATCGATGTGTTTACAAAACCAACTGCATTGTTATAGAGGGTGGTTACATTTTAATGGCCGATGTTGAATGTGAACCACACCTAAACGTTGTTTTTTCTGCATTTCATTTGATATTTCTCAATATTTTCATTTATTGATATTCAAAAAGTAACCGAGCCTTTAGGCCTTATATAGTTACAAAATTACTTCAGGCTTGTTTAAAATATACATATTAGGGACATAAATACTGTTACAACATTAAACACACTAATTTCAATAGTAGAAATGAACATATTGCGTTAATGTCATATGGGTTTTGAAAGCTAACCTCAATAGCGTTAGTCTGAAACGGGATTTTAAATTTTTTTCAACTTTCATCATGGAGTGGTCAGATAATGAGAACCGTATCGCTGTAATAGCGCATTTCAAGTGTGAAATTAAAAAAGCGATATTTTCAAAACGCTCTACCGATGCATAAAACTGTTTGAGGAGACTGGAGATGTAAAAGACCGCCACCGGTCGGGCCGCCCACGCTCTGTTCGAACACCGCATGTCATCAAAGCCGTTAAGAATTCACAGAAATCCGCTCCGAAAACAGAAAATCATGGCCCATGAGATGAATATCACGCAAAAGTCCATGAGTCGAATCATTAAAAAAGACTTGAGACTTGGGGCTTTTAAACGACGTACCGGACATTTATTGACTGTAGCTTTAAAAAAAATAGGATTAAAAAATGCAAACGTCTTTTGGTGAAGCACGCTGATATCTTGCACAGAAAAATTTTGTTCACCGATGAAACAATTTTTACCGTTCAGGAAAAATTTAACAAGCAAAATGATAGAGTGTATGCGCGGTCATCTTAGGAAGCATCTGAACTGATCCCAAGGGTCATCACCCAGCTCCAGTCTTGGTTTGGTGGGGCGTCTCTTACGATGGGGTTACTGACCTGCATTTCTGCGAACAAGGAGTCAAAATATCGACCAAAGTTTACCAAGAAACCGTTTTGGAAGCTGTTGTGAAGCCTCTTAACAATTCCCTGTTCCAAAACCAGTCTTGAACTTTCCAGCAGGATTCTGCGCCGGCCCATAAGGCTAAAACGTCCCAGGCCATTTGCCAGCGTTCATTTCCTCTGAAGAATGGACCTCAGGCAGTCCAGATTTGAACCTATTTGACATTTAGAATATGTAGATTTTTTTGGATACAATATACATCTATAAATATATTAAAAAATATTTGGTCCAAAAACATTCAGTACTTATACAGTATTTATGTCCCTACTAAGTATATTTTTTATATGTGACGCGCAAAATAGAAAGGGAACTAAGGTTAAAAACCAGTTTTGTTTAGGAGAGCCATTTTAAAGATTAGGTCCCTTTCTATTTGCGCTTAGAATCGTCGATTTCACTTTCATAAAACGCGCATATTTCTGCGAGGGAAAAATTTTGGGGCATGGGATCGGTCTCATTCGATGCTCAGATGTTGTCCACATCAAAAAAAACGTGGAAAGTTGATGAAAAGTTTTGTTCAGGAGAACCATTTTAAAGATTAGGTCCCTTTCTATTTGCGCTTAGAATCGTCGACTTCACTTTAATAAAACGCGCATATCTCTGCGAGGGAAAATTTTTGGGGCATGGGATCGGTCTCATTCGATGCTCAGATGTTGTCCACATCAAAAAATGAAAATTTATTTTTTTTACCCTTAGGTCCCTTTCTCTATGCGCTGTCACATATGGTCTCCTATCTAAATTTCGAGATGTTACAAACCGAATAAAAATTTTAATATACCGACGTCTAAATAGAGCTTTTATTTATTAAATTCAACTATAAGTATAAAAAGCTTATAGCAGTGAAACCTCTTGTCGATATTGGTCTCTTTCTCTTCGTAAATAAAATGAAAGAGAGGGAATAACTTTGATACACAACATCTTGCCCACACTTGCACACAAACCCGAGGTTTCGTCGTAGGAACATCTCAAAACAAAAATTAAAAAATACTTAGCAGTGCTACTAGACGGACTGGTCGGTCAAACGTTAAGAAGAAGTAATTTCGGACAATTTCAGTTAAGTCGGTGGCATACTTAAATAAGCTCAAAAATTAGTTCACCAAGCCTTAAACGACGCAAGACTATGGCAACAACAACAACCGGTAAACGTGAAAAAATAGGCATAGTCGGCAGGTAGGTGTTATCAGCTGTGTCCATACATGGACACCAGCACCACAACTTGAACCAGATAATTAATGACCAAAACATATGTTTCTTTCAAAACAACTCCAGTGGTTTAATTGGCCGTTCTTGGTCCATGTTGTTTGCATCTGTTGGATATCAGGTGATGCTGTATGACATTCTACCCGAGCAGGTGGCAACGGCTTTAAAGGAAACGCAAAAGGAATTAAATAACTTGGAATCCAAGGGACTACTCAGGGGGAAACTGACGGCAGCGCAGCAATGTGCCTGCATTTCGGGAACAACTGATTTAAAGGAGTTGGTAAAGGATGCGATTTTCATACAGGAATGTATACCGGAACGTTTGGATATGAAAACCAATCTGTTCAAGCAACTTGATGAAGTCGTCGGGAGCAACACAATTATGTCCAGTTCAACGTCAACCTTTCTACCGTCACTGTTTAGTAACGATTTAAAGCATCAAGCCAATGTAAGTATTTCTATTGAAAATGATTATCTATAGTATGTAGGACAGCTTTACCGTTGTGCGACTAAAGTGTCAGTTTGGCCCTTTTTGGAAGCCATGCGACTTTTTCTGCCCCTTTTTCCTAAATCCCCTTTTTCGCCACATTTTGAAATTTTTGCTACTTTCCAAAACTCGAAATGTGTGTGTTGCTTTTAAAAGATACGCGTATTATTACTTCTGGGGGTAATGGTTGCCCCGGGGAAAAAGAAGTATAAATTATTTGGTTATAACCTGGCGCTTACGCTAGGCATTATGGATACTCGTAGTAGTGTGTCAGAGCATCTATATGTGTATTGTACACAGGCTGCGAAGACAACCTCCAAACAGTGCCGCCGAACAGCTCTGAAACACACATATTACATCCAATCTTTAGGAAATTTGGCACAGATTGCAGGCTGTCTGTGCCAAAGGGTAAAAATGCATTAGGGTAAAAATACCAACAAATCGGAACATTTGTAAGATGTATCAAGTAAGCAACTTTGATTACGTCCCATTCATGTAAGGACAATAGGTACCAAAAAATTTAAATTTTACCACAAACCCAACGAAACCATATCAAGTAATTTTTAAAATCTGGTAATACTGAGAACCCGGTTCATAACTTCAAGGAGCCCAAAAGCCTAGTTTCAGTTGGCTTATCTGCACATACAGTAGAGCAGATTATTATATAGTCTGCCATGTCGGACTTTTGATGTTTTGATTTTTAATACCCTTCACGAAAGAGAATATTAAATTTTTCATTTCGTTTGCAGCACCACGAAATATTGCTCGGAGACCCCATAAAGTAATTATAATCTTGATTGTGGTCAAAATTCTAACACGATCTAGCCATGTCTGTTGAAGGCATGATATCGTTCAAAGGTGTCTGTTGAAGTTGAACCTAGCATTCAGAAATTTTGCATGATGCAGGCTTATGGTACAAGTTATGGTCACAAGCTGTTTGGGATTGTGAATGGGCGAAATCGACCCAGGGGAAAAAGTTTTTAGCTCGATAAAACGTACTCGTTTTTGCTTAACAAATCAGAATTTTTTGTGAATTGACAATATGTGCTGTTAGTTGGGACTCACTAAATTCCTCAAAATAGAGTATAGCTGCTGAAAGGTTAGTGGCCCAAAACATCCAGATTGATCAAAAACGGGCGATTAATAGTCAATATATACATATGAGTACTACAATTAAAGCAAATTTTGCTATTTTTTGCGCTTTATTATCGTATAGTGGAGGGTACAACAGGATCGGAAATTGAATTGTTTTTTAGTTTGAATGTGTATTTTACCTGTCATTTGATGGAACTGAGTTTTTACTGTGCTGTTTGTTACTTTTCTTATTAAATTTATGTATATTGTTTTAATATAATGAACTTAAGAAAAGTTTGTGCCACTTTTTTTTTTAAAAAAATCCCCTTTTTGAAATTTGTCAACTGTAACCTAGATGTGGGGTATTAAGAGCCTCTTTATATTCTTTCGTGACTGACAAGAATGTGACATTTTTGATTTTTTAAAGGAAGGCCCTTTAGTTTCTTGCTCAGACTTCCTTTTTGTTTACTCCTCGATGCTTCTGTTAAAGTTGTTAAAACTTTATTCAAAACAGTTGATATATGGAGACACCTTCGAATGCCATTGTGAAGCCTTAGCCATAGCAAGTGGATTTCAAACTCGGTGAATTTTTCAATAGAACTGTTATAATTCGCAAAAAAAATGTTATACGGGCCAGTTATGAGTCTAATGGTTACTTTGATTTTGAGCTTTACAAACTGTGGCCCGATATAAATAAAATGATAAGGGTCCCTTTAAAATTTGTCAAAATAAAGAAAATAAAAAATTGTGTTCTAGGTGAAACTTGATTTCTAAGACTAGATATCAAACTTTTCTTACTTAGCTCATTTGTTAACAAAAAGTTCCAATTTCGAACTTGCCTATTGGAAAAGTCCAGAAGTACTTGACTCTTCAAACAAAAAACTAAAAATGTAGGAGTAATTTTTTTGGTAGCCATCTCAGTACTTACCCTAGAAAACTAACGAGTATTAGCCTCTATCTAGGCTCTAACGGCTACAGTAAAGTATTTTCTAAATTTTTTTAAGCATCGAGTGCAGCAGAACTTCTTCTATAGACCTTATCAATATTGACACTTTTTGTTAACAAATTTCTTAACTATTGTTATCCAGTCTTAGTAAACGAGGCTTTATTTAATATAAAGCAACACTAATATTAAAACTGGGACTGGCGGTTATGGAGGAGTTGATTGACATGAAATGCACTGTCCCAACCTCAAGTTTTGATTATGTAGCATTCGAATGATATTTTGAAATACAGTGGAACATCCGTAAGTCGAAATTCTAGTGGTAGTGGCATGAAAAAGGCAAATTCCTTTTAATTGTTGTTCTAAAGGGAGGTTAAATTTTAAGGGCCGATGTTGATTTTGAATAAAACACAAATTATTTAGGAAAATATTGTCATTTCTTTTTATTATGATAATATTGGTATGGGTTAATTTTGTATGGAACAAAATATCGGCCAAATAGACGCCGCGACCTCGGCGGCACACCTCCATTCGATGGTCCAAATTTTCGATGACGCTGAGGCATAATTGAGGTTCCATGCCATTAATGTGCCGAATTATTTTATTCTTTAGCTCTTGAATTGTTGCTGGCTTACCGACGTACACCTCCTCTTTCAAATAACCCTAAAGAAAGAAGTCCAACGGTGTCAAATCACATGATCTTTTGTCGCGCAAAAGGGCCATTGTTTTCTTGGCTGTGTGGCAAGTGGCACCGTCCTGTTCAAACCACATATCGTCCACATCCATATCTTCCAATTCGGGCCATAAAAAGTTCGTTATCATCTCACGATAGCGAACACAGTACTGCCTGACCGGCCCGATGATGCCGCCAGCCAATAAACCGCAGGAAACAGTCACTCTTTGTGGGTGCATTGTTTTTTCGACAATCACTCTTGGATTATCCTTCGCCAAAATGCGGCAATTCTGCTCACTGACGAATCCACTGAGGTAAAAACGTGCCTCATCACTGAAGATGGTTTTCTTCGAAAATTGATCATCCACTGTTGCCATTTCTTGCCAACATTTTGACCATTGATGATGACCATGTTTCAAATTGAGTTAGTCTGAAATTGAGAAATATCAAATGAAATGCAAAAAAAACTTGACGTTTTGGTGTGGTTCACATTCATCATCGGCCCTTAAAATGTAACCACCCTTTATAAGTTGAACTTTCATAACTTTTTTTTCAATAACTCGAAGAAAAATTAGGGCAAAAACCTTCACGATCTTTTCGGGAAATTTGCACAAAAAATACCAGTAGTTAGTTATTGGTCCGCCCATAATGCCTCTCGGAAGTAAAACGAAATCCAAATGCACTGTATGTTTGAGAGTCATTTAGGTTGGTTGCTTATGCATTTAAAATTTGTATATTTTAATAGCTCGGATAAGTTCCGAACAATGTGATATGCCTCTGTTCATACAGGGTGTCCGTCGGGAAGGTATACTACTTTGTTTATAATTATTGATTAAATGAAAGAGAATGGATTTTATATTTATAAATGTTTTATTTATTGTCGGCAATTATGTATGGACTGCAATATCAGATAAATGTCCGTCTCTGTTAGCCTCACCAATGCGAGCCCTTTTGAGCACATTTTTTATTACATTCAGCACGGCGTCGAATTGAGGTTGATGAATTGTTTTGAACACTTTCTTGAGCAGCAGTAATGTTTTCAGCCGATCTTGTAGTACGCTGTGGTCCATGCTTGGGTCTATCAGCTACAGACCCTCTCTTCGATATCATGCACTACACGATAAACAGTGCGTTTTGTTGGCACGTTGTTTCTCCCAAAAATTTCGATCCCAAATATTTATTATCAAATTGTGCTAATAGATAAGAGAACCTTCACAGTGAATTTGCTATTGAAATGGCAGAATCACTAATTATGGCTTGTGTTACTATATTTATGTGTCACAAGTGCCAAAGGGTCCATCCACGCTTTCTGACCAATCTTAATAATAATTCCATGTTTGGATATTGAAGTTCGACAAAAATCTCAGCCAAATCATTAAAAAAAGTTATATTTGGATACGCAGTGAAACTTTCTTTAATTGCCCATATGTCCATATTTAATACTTATCGTTCGTTCTCAGCATACAGGTCGTTTTGGTCCGAGCCGCATGATTAAGCAGATTTTTAAAAATACATGAATGTATCGAATTGTTATTAGATTTAATTGATCTTGAAGGTCATGTCAATGTTTATTGATAAACGTTTCATGGAAGCGTTTTTTTTTATTTTATTGAAAAGATGTTCTTGTCTGGGTTTGATTTTTGTGTTTCTTGTGCGATAGTCCAACATCACAAAAATACTTCGAAATTTTAGTTTAAAATGGCCCTAAGTATCTAGAGCCCTCTGTTAATCCTTGTGAAAACTCTTTGTTGTGTGACCGATTTTCATCCGGGATTAAAAAATTTAAGCTAGGGACGTGCCTAATATGTGGAATCGGAACCTACTGCACACTCTAAGATTGAAAAACTTTAAAAAGTTCTCAAGTTATTCAAATTAAGTCAAATATGTTTTCGTGGGATTCCACTACTGCGAGTTCTAAAAAGGCATATTTTAACTTGTCAAGGCCATTTCTTGAATACGTTTATAATCGCTGACATGACGCTCGCGGGCCTGCTACTATTTAAATGTCACTCAACTGGATGGCAATTTTGCCTGAAGTCATTTCCTTGACAGACCTTTTTCTGGCGTTAATGTATTTTTACAAATGACAGTCCTTATTTTTAGACTCAGACATTTCCACCTCTTGTGAGATTGATATTCTGGTAAAATACTTCAATTCGAGAGAAACAAAAAAACACAATTAAATAATTCCCACAGTTCAAAGATTCTTTCAAATCTGTAAACTGTGCACGATTCTTATACTCAATGACCTGGACCCACTGTTTAACGCCGGTTCCGAACGGCTTATACAATTATATAAAATAGTTTTGACATGGCTCAGAGATGAATATCTTATCGGCGCAAAAAATTGTTAGGTGTTCTTACCCGGTATAAACGTAGGTTACCTGGGTCGTGCACACTAACCATCACACTACGGCGGCCCACCTTTGTATCCACTAAAATGTGTTTCCCTTGACTCTAATACAGAGATCTTAAAACAACTTCATATTTTGACTTGTGAGGGTATTTAGAATATTTTCCAAAAAAATGACTCAGGCCGTAGGCCTCAGTATTTGAAGATTGACAGTTCGTGCGATGTATATATTGTGAACTACTTAATTTAAAAATTAATTTGGATGATTAAAATACTTTGATAAAAAGATGGTTACAAAATTATATATAATGGTTATAAAAAATAAAAACGGTTTGTCGTGGCTTTTAAAGACTTATAGCATAATTTCTATCATAAACAAAGGCTAATCACAGTGGACCCGATTCACCGGTGCAAGTCCTCCTTCTCACCTAATTAAATCATTTTTTCCCTAAAAATTGATAAAAAGAGACTAGGAAAAAAGATAATTTTATTAGTTGAGATTAAATGAACAAATACAACTTGAAGTATTGAAAATATTTCGCCGCATAGATTTCCGTGTTACACCCTACACCTAAGGATGGAGTGAATACTAAATTTGTCACTACGCTTGCAACACCTCACAATATTTATCAGAGATCCAATAAATTAGTATATTATTGATCTCTTTAATTCTAGGAAGATTGAGCCATATCCGTCTGAGTGTCAGCTGAAAGCACGAAAGATGTTAAAAGAATTAGGCTGGGATATTCATCACTTAACTGTAGGATTCCCCCAAAACAAGGCTTTGAAAAAAACACAAAAATCGGTTCTCTGAAAAGTGATTTCGTATCGCATTTTCTTGTCTTAAAATTCACTCGCCTAAAGGGTAGTACATCAATTACACCTCACAATATTTATCAGAGATCCAATAAATAAGTATATTATTGATCTCTTTAATTCTAGGAGGATTGAGCCATATCCGTCTGAGTGTCTGCTGAAAGCACGAAAGATGTTAAAAGAATTAGGCTGGGATATGCATCACTTAACTGTAGGATTTACCCAAAACGGGGTTTTGAAAAAAACACAAAAATCTGTTCTCTGAAGTGATTTTGTATAGGATTTTCTTGTCTTAAAATTCACTCGCCTAAAGGGTAGTACATCAATTAGAACAAACTTTTTAATTGTTGCTACTTGCTTTTTAGTCAGCACACCTGATAACTACTTAAAAAACACGTTGAGCAGCATTTTTATGAAAATGTTTCTTCAATGATACTTAAATTGGTTTATCTCTATCAAAAGTACTTGTTTACCTAGTGTACTTCATTCAGCTTGGCATATTTACCAAAACCGTATCCCACACCATTACACCTAATACTATACAACTTCTTTGTTTTTTCTTTTGTTTGTTTTGGAGTTAAGTGACTGACGGACGGACGGTCTGTCGATCGGTTATTTAATCACTCATTATCGATCGCGCTTATGTTGCAGTGCAATTGTTTTTGGTGCTGGTTGTAGATTCTCCCAGCAAATGTTAGATAACCTTCAGTGCTGTTGTTTGTTAATCATTCACCTACTGGGCCAATTGCACTCGTGTTGTCGATGGTGCACAGTGGTTTTAGGTTGACAATTTTATAATTGTGTGAATTAAAACAATTTTTTTAAATTACCTTTGAAACTGCTAAGAGCGGAAAAAACTATGAGCTTATTTCCACCCACATCCGATTAGAAATCAGTGGGAAACATTTTTCGCATTTGTGTCTTATGGGTGCATTTGTGAAGTGAAGGCTATTGAAAAAAATTACTTAACCGAAATTTACAAGTGAAAACCCGCAGCTTAAAGATGTTAGGTCATTTTACCTTCATTACACAGGGCTGACAAAGGTAGCTAGACGTTTTGAAACGGAAAACGTCCTTTTTATACCATTCATACTTTTTAAGGTTTTTGCTTTGTTACTTTAAATAAAAAATCTATTTTAACCGTTGAATTGAAGATTCTTAGTATATTAATTTGAGTACTTCTTGTTAAGGGAGTAGAAGAACAAATGACTAAAGGGTTTGCCATAGATCGCCTCTATCCCTAATTGAATTTAAAGAATTGACCTTAGCCGTTCCTACTCATATACGCCAACATCCCAATAACGAACAAACAGGGAAACATCTCTTGAAACAGTAAGATGTGAACGATATAATTCTTATCATTACCTTCCGGGATCTAGTTCGAACGGCTAACTCATTTTAGGGAGAATCTTTTACATGGCTTAAAGATTAATCGCTTACTCATAAAGTCACCGGCATTTACATGGTTAAAAAGCGGATGCTAAAAAATGTAAGTTCTTACAACGATTTGAATCTGAGTTTACTTGTGTATTAGTCTAGTCACACTAGCCTAATTGACTAACCTTCTTAAATGGATATTCTCCACCTTAAAAGAAACACACTTTAATTGACAACTTTGTTGTAATACATAGTATTTTCACCCAGTTTTAACGAAAATGCCTTTTCTGAACAAAAACCATAGATACAAAATTAGTACTTTTGCAATTTTTTAGTACTTTTTAACCTCTAAAAGTACTGCAGTACCCCCACCGCTTTGGGGTATTTATTTTAAATTCACAAAAAAGGGAAAAATTATAATTTCTTGTCTCGCTTTTTCATTCTGAAAGGAAAATTTATTTTCTCTTTTTTCATACGAATACTTTTTAAAAAGTGTGAAAAATATCAATTTAGAAATGCAACGATGCAAAATACAAAATGCACTAAGTGTTGCCTGGCGCCATCTGACATTTCCACTGAATAAACGTACTCAGAACGACCATCATTTACATATGTTGTTTACAGTGACTTGAAAAAATCAATTAATCAAAAAAATGGAATTAACTCGTGAACATTTTCGTGCGATCATTTTTTACAACTTTCGACGTGGATTATCATGACAAGAGTTCAGCAATGAACTCAAATGTTTGTATGGCGATGAAGCACCATCCTATAGCACTGCGAAAAACTGGTTTAATGAATTCAATCGTGGCCGACGCTCGCCCAAAGACGAAGTTCGTAAAGGTCGTCCAAAAACGGCCGTTGTGCCAGAGAACATTGATGCCGTGCGTGAACTGATAATGCAAGATCGTCATGTGGCATACCGTGAGATAGAGGCATGCTTGGCCATTTCTCCACCAGCATAATTTAATATTGCATGAACACCTGGCCGTAAAAAAGGTTTGTTCTCGTTGGATCCCGCACAATTTGACAATCGCTCAAAAAAAGGCTCGTGTCGATTGGTGCAAAGAAATTTTGAAAAAATACAATCGCGGTGCTTAAAGACGTTTATAAGATCGTCACAGGTGACGAATTTTTTTTTTTTTTTTTTTTTTTTTACGAACCGGAGGTGTGGAATCTTTCGATACAAGTAGCCCGCACTACAAGCATGCACGATTCACCATCTCTGGCGCCTACGTACTAAACCACACCCCCCACAATTCAACCACTCTCCCCCGCGGGACTGCCGTAAGGTATTACTTCGCGGGGGCTGGTTAGCATTTAAGCTATCGTCGTTTCATCGTTGGATCTTGATTCCGCGTTTCGAATGCGTTCTGTCCTTCGTAATTCCTTAAGCACTATTGCTGTGTGCATTACTACTTTCGCCCAGTTGTCAATACTCTGGAGCATAAATTCCGTAACGTGTTGAGGGCCCGGGATGTCCATAAGTGAAGCGCTGAATCTGGGACAGTTAAATACAGCGTGTTCTGCGGTTTCTTCTTGTTCCACACAGTTCGGGCATACAGACGAGCTGTCATGTCCAAACCTGTGAAGATATTTTCTAAAACAACCATGTGCTGTAAGAAATTGCGTCAGGTAATAGTTTACGTCCCCTTGGGACCGATTTATCCAGTCAGAGACAGTGGGGATTAACTGGTGCGTCCATCTGCCTTTCGTGCTGCTGTCCCACCTGGCTTGCCAAATATCCTTTGAGACTTCTCTTTCAGAATTTAGCATATCTCTTCTTTCCGTTGGGTTTTCTGATCTCCTATCGTATATGCGTCTCATTTCGTCTACCAAAATGTCGATCGGCATCATCCCTGCTACAACACAAGCGGCTTCATCCGATACTGTTCGGAATGCACTTATAGTTCGCAGGGCACTCAGGCGGTAAATAGAGGTTAGCTTTCTTCTGGCTTCCTTTCTCGACATCGCGTCTGCCCATACCGGTGCTGCATAGAGGATCACCGAGTTAACGACTGATGCTAGTAGTTTCCTTCTAGCTGGTTTGGGGCCTCCAATATTGGGCAACATCCTAGCTAGTGCGGATTGGATTCGTGCTGCCTTTTCGCTCGCGAAATTTATATGCTCTTTAAAGTTTAGCCTGTTATCTAACATAACCCCTAGGTATTTGAGAGAGTGCGAAGAACGAGTGTAATGGTCCCCAACTCTTATGCTCATGTACTCCATCTTTTTTCTGCTACTAGTCAGTACTGCCTCGGTTTTGTGGTCAGCCAGCTCAAGACCAGCAGTTTCTAGCCACGTACGCACTCGGTGTATAGCGTTGTTTGTCTTTTCTTCTATTTGATTGATATGCTTCGCGACGGTAACAATGGCAATGTCGTCAGCAAAGCCTATAATTTTGGTACCTTGCTGGAGTGGCAATCTTAAAACCTCGTCGTACATGATATTCCACAGAAGTGGGCCGAGAACCGATCCTTGGGGAACGCCAGCTGTCACCTGATAAACAGCTTCGCCTACGTCACTGCTATAGAGCAGCCTTCGGTTCGAGAAGTAACTCGTGATCAGATCCAGAATGTATCCAGGTGCCTCCATCCCAGCAAGGGCAACTTTTATTTTACCCCAATCGGCCGTATTAAACGCATTTTTTACATCGAGTGTAACTATTGCACAATACTGCTTAGAGCCTCCTTTCCATCGTTTGCCAGACATAGCATCCGTTGCGGTATCGACTACAGATTTGATCGCGTCTATAGTAGAGCGTGACTTCCTAAATCCATACTGATGTTCCGATTGCACCCTTTTCTCCCCTCAACAATTCGTTGTAGGCGATTGTACAGAATGCGCTCAAGTATTTTGCCCATGGTATCAAGAAGACAGATAGGTCGATACGACGATGGCTCGTCCAGTGGTTTGCCTCCCTTTGGAATTAGTACGAGTCTCTGCACTTTCCATCTGTCTGGAAACACTCTATCGTCAATACATTTTTGGAAAGTTCTGACGAAGGCTTCCGGTCTTGAACGTATTGCTTCCTTAAGCGCTTTATTTGGTATTCCGTCGGGGCCCGGGGCTTTGCTGTCACCTATTCTCGAGTACGCTTCTGTGATTTCATGTACCGTTATAACGGGGACCAGTTCTTCTGTTCCGGGTGCCCATGTATCAGCCTGCGGCAATGGGCGTTGCGGAAACAATGTTTCTATTATTCTACGTAGCATATCAGGACACGTTATCTGTGGCGATTTTTGACCTCCTAGTTTCTTCATAACCACTTTGTAGGCTGTGCCCCATGGGTTGATGTTTGCCTCCTCACATATTTCTCTGAAACACCTCGTTTTACTCTCTGATATGGCTTTTTTCAGTTGCCTCCTCACATATTTCTCTGAAACACCTCGTTTTACTCTCTGATATGGCTTTTTTCAGTTGCCTCCTAAGGTTTTTAAATCCTTTCCGCATCTCCTGAAATTCAGGCTTTCCCCTAGATCGTTGAACCTGGCGTCTTGTTTTTAGACAGTTTGCGCGTAGCAGTCGTATCTCCTCGTTCCACCAGTAACAGGGTGCACCTCGTTTGCATATGCTTCTTCTTGGCATTGATGCGTCACAGGCGTTGGTGATCATAGTGTATAGATCCTGTGACATTTCCTCTGCTGTGCCGTTTGCAAGTTGATGTGAGCAAATCATTTCTTTGAAGGTTTCGCAGTCGAAAGCGGTCGTCTTCCATTTCGGTCCGGTTTGCTTTGGGCGCACGTTTTCTCTACCTCTCCGATCAGTTACATAGAAGATTAAAGCCTGGTGGTCACTGTGCATGTATTCCTCGCTAACTCGCCATTTAGTGGACTTAGCAAGGGACTTGCTGACAAAAGTGATGTCTACGATTGAGCCATATCCCGCTTTTCTGAAGGTATTCTTTCGTCCCTTGTTTGCCAGGTGTATATCCAACTGGGCAAAAGTTTCCAGCAGGCTGTGCCCTCTGGCGTTTGTGTTTCTGCTGCCCCATTCCAGTGCCCATGCATTAAAATCCCCTGCAATCACCACGGGAGATCTTAGCCTAGCATCGGCAATCAGGTCTTCTAGCATCCTCTGAAATTGTCCGTGCGACCAACTTGGTGGAGCGTAACAACTGTAGAAGTATACACCTTTAATTTTCGCTCTGACGAATCCTTCGGATTGTAGCGTCTCCTGGAGCGCATGATGGCCATATGTCCATAGCGCTGCTTTGGTCGATTTGTCGCCTATCCATTTACCGTTTTGTGGAATTCGTTATGGTTCGCTAATGATTGCTACTTCTGTGTCACTTTCTCTCGTAGATTGATTGAGAAGATCCTGAGCCGCCTCGCAGTGATTTAGGTTTATTTGCACTACTCTCATTTTCTTCTTTGTTGATTCAGCGCATTCTTAAATATCGGACATTTGCCGCTTCCAGCTATGTGGCCTGCGTCACTAGTGTCATTTTGCACACAGAACATACATTGTGGGTCCTTGGAACAAGTTTTCGCAATGTGGCCTTCTTCCCCACACCTTCTGCAACACTTGGATCGATCGTGTTCGTTCCTGCATTCTCTCGCTCTGTGTCCAAATTCTAGGCATCTGAAGCACTTTGTGATGTTCGTCCTTGCAACAACGCGACAGTTAACCCATCCTATCTTAATTCTAGCAGATTTAAGCAATGAGTTTGCGTAGTCTGCAGGTAAGCTTATTACAGCAGTCTGCGTTTCGCCATACGATCTTCTTAGATTTATGATGTCCGATTGCTCTAAGGTTTTAGGGCCGAATACGAGCTCAAAGGCTTGACATATATCCTCTTTCTCCGTTATTTCATCTATATCTTTCACTTCTATTATAGTTTTCTGCTTTAGGCTTCAACGGTTGCTTGGTCTCCGAGAAAGTCTCCTATTGCTCCTCTGAAAACCTCCGCTTTTTCGCCCTTTCCCTTAAGCTGTAGAAGCAGGTCGCCCTTCTGGGTTCTTCGTATTTTCGTGACATTGTCACTAAGTTCACCAAGCTTTGGGTCCGATTTGACTTTTCGCAGGATTTCAGCGTAGGACAGCCCTCCATTTACTGCAATGACTATTGCATCCGGTCTTGATTTAACCTTAGGGTTAGGCTTCTTACCTCTCCTCTTCGGTTTTACTTTCGTCCAGGGCATATCGTTCTTTCCTCGATTGGATTCACTAGGCATTTCCTCGTCGTTGCATTTCTCTTTCTGCGGGTTGTGACAGAACCAATTACATCTTCATCCACCTTGTTTATGCGTTTAGCCCTGGAGGTTTCGGCTTCTTCGGGCTGTTTCCTTTTTTGCTCCTTTTGTTTAAGCCATGGCGATGTCTGTGACGCCTTACTGGTGCGAATAACTTCTTTCGCTTTCTCATCGCGTACCTCGATTGCGCAAAGCTCGTAGAGAACCTTTATACTCTCTATGGTATCTCTCATTGGCTGGTGTATAGATCGCCTTTTGCCATCTTCCATCATATCCACTAGACTCCTTATATGTCCTCCTAGCTTATAAAAAGCCGATTCAGGTACATTAGTGCCAGAGTTAAGAACCTGACGGTTCGACACGTTTTTGTTTAAAGTAGCAACAGGGCGGTGAGCTTCAGATGGTGATGCTTGCGGAGATCTTTGCATCCTCGAACTTCGACCGAAGGGATCCCTTCGTTGCCTATCGCCTTCAATTGCGCGGTTAGTATTGATACTGCTTGTAGCATTATCTGCTGTTCCAGCCAAGCTTACTGGAGTAGCATTGCAGTCGCTGGATAACGACGCCCGGGAGCCTGCTTGCTCACCCCTCACGGCCGCCGACACTGGGGTATTAGTCCCCTGTGTGGTAAGTTTACTAATGTTCAAGAACTTTTCCATCTTTTGTTTTGTTCATCGGGGATCCTACCCCTAGCGTTTTTTGCCTACCGCCAGGACGATTTACTCAGCCGCTCCTAACATGAAGACAGGCGCTGACCAGAAAGCCGTCCAATGTGGAACAGACGCTTCTGGATTTGGTGTTTGACTAGGGAAAACCATGGAGTCGTCACACTCCATCTTTACCTCTCTTGAGGGCACCCCTGTGGGGGAAGCATTTTTAATGGCGGCATTCCATTCGCCAAAACGCAAGGACTTCCTTGGGCACTTGTGCCTTCTTGTAGCACGCCCTCCATTCTTGCCGCTCTTGGTCAAGAATGGTGGATCCATGCGTATGAGCCCGAAACAAAACAGCAATCGACCGTGTGGGTCTTCGAAGACGAGCCAAATCCAACGGAAGTTGCTCGTGGATGAAGCACTTCCGAGCAAATGGTCGCCTGTTCCTTCGGGAAACAGGTCGTGTGGCGACTGTTCCTCTTGAGCAACGTAGGACGATAAATTCTGTGTGGTACACCACAATTTGTTTGTCTGAAGTCTTCGGAGAAATTCGAAAAACGAACAAGAGAAGACGAATCATTGTGCACTATGACAATGCGAGCTCTCGCACATCGGTTCAAACCAGCGCCTTTTTGACCAAAACGTCGAATTTATGTGTCATCCGCCGTACGGACCTAACTTGGCACCCAATGCCTTCTTTTTATGCCCGCACATCAAGAAAAAAATGCGTGGTCAACGCGGAAAAAGTGCTTCGACAATTGGTTTGAGCGCATGCAAAAGTGTATAAATCATGCTGGAGAATACTTTGAAAAACCATGAATCCATTTTTGTAAGGCCAGAAATATATAGCAGCCCTCGTATATAATAGAGTACACAACGGCCTTATTCTTGAAAGTAAGTGAGAATTTTTATTGGATTCCTCTAATTGAAAAAAAGAAAAAATTCTAAATCTTTGGAGTGAGAAGGAGGCATTCAGGCTTTCTAAAAGAAGCGTCTTGATGGCTTATGGTCATAAGCTGATTGGTATTTTAAATGGATAAAATCGGACTAAAGGAAAAATCTTTCCCTTTAAGAAACTACAAATTCAATTTCACTTTTGCTATTTCCAAACTTGTCTCTATTAAGATATAAAAGAAAGCACATAATAAGGTGTCAACTTTTTTGAGAGCATTTGGTGTCACCCAGTGTTGCTTATAAAGACGTATACGTTTCGCTGGTGTCTAATAGGTAGAAATGGTGTTTAATTTTCAATCTCTTTTCGGAGTGTCGAATGAAGTCTTATTTATACTCACTGAAGAGGTGGTATGTATTCATTTTATGCTCGTGGTATAGTGTGGAGTTTTTGTTACTGGTTGACAATTGGTTGGTGGATAATTAAAAACGAACTGGGTTTACCATGTTTAATCGATCAGAAACTTTGCATTATGATAACACCACCATCTACTCCCTTGAATAACTATTCTATTCCTATTTCTATACTGTGTGATTTCGTATTTATATCGTCCGAAATTTACGAACTGCAGACAGTTTTAAAACACAGTTTTTTGGTCCTACTGTGCAGTGTTTAGGTGTTTTGTATTATTTCTTTATTTTTTAATAAATTCACTAGAGTGGTTTTATTAGAGCTTTATAACAAATGTTTTTAAAACAAATATAGAAAACGAAAAAAATTACAAATGCTTGTCAGTTGAATTGTTTTTATTTATTCTCGTAAATATTTAGTTAGCAAAGCACTTTTATTGATTTGTTGTTGATAACCGTTGTCATTTGTTTGTAGAATTTAATATGAGGTTTAAATTATTTTTTGGTTACTATCTACGGTTGATTTTTTTAATTACACAATAGCGTGTTATTTCTCGCAGCCAGAGGCGTAGTCGTTTCGTATGTTTTATTAGAACATCCATAAGAATAGTACTTACCACATGCCGAAAAACGTCTTGGCAAGTGACAATTTTATATTCCTCCCAAACTGATAAAAAATGGAAAGCATCGATAAGCTTATTTAAGCTTTTTTGTATGTTTGAAGCGATCCCATACTTTAAAAGTATTTGGTGCCCGTTTTATAGGCTGAATAATTCGACAAATTTCAAAAGAAATAAATTGAAATACAGGTTGGCGTACGAACCGTGCTACGAGTACAAAAACAAAACGTAATACATTTTTTCTGTGTGAGCTATTGACTTATTCTTTATTTAATTTCGAAGAATAGTATTTAGATTTATTAAAATTAATGCTTGGGATACCGAAAAAAGGATTTGGATATTGCAGCATTGCATTCCAGAGGGAATTAAGGCGGGAATTTGGCGAAACTCCCCAGAATAGATGGACCTTTATGAGGCTGGTTAACATGTTTACCGAATCTGAAAGCATCGCTTTAAGGCCGAGCCATCTAGATTTCTATGTTCGGGTTCAAGCTACCATCGCGGCCGTAGCATCGTCAATTCAGGCAAATCCAACCGTTTCGACTGGAAACTTATTGGTGCAAATTACATTTAGAAGACGGTCAAAACAATGGATAATTCATGATATCTTAAACTTGTTTCTGTACAAAGTCCAAATTACAAGCAGGTTTAACCCTCTGGATTTGCCTATTCGAATGGGATTTTGACAAAAAAATTCTTGAAATGGCCGAAAAAAGACAACAGCTTGGTAAATTGCTTGTGTAAGTCTGATGGCGCCCATTTAGATTCAAACGGCAATGTAAAAAAGCAAAATTGCCATATATGGAGTAAATCTAATCCACAAATACTCTTTAAGGCGGAACTGCACCTAGAACGAGTTACTGTGTGGTGTGCAGTTTCATCAAGCCACATTGTGGGGCCCTACTTCTTTGAAGAAAACGGTGTAACAGTGACTATCAATGGGGATCGTTATATAAAGATGTTGAAGGAGTTTTTCTTTACCCAGAACTGCGCCGAAGAGGTATCCGATTCAGCAACATTTGGTTCCAGCACGGTGGAGCAACTGCACATATAGCCAGACCGGCTATGGCAGAGCTCCAACGAAAATTCCTAAACGAATTAATTTCACTTACCGCTAGCCTCCAAGGTCACCGAACCTGACTGTACAAGCCTTTTTTTATGGGGATATGTCAAGGAAGAGGTGTACATAACGAACCAAGGAGTTTAAATGAATTGAAGCAGTCCTTTAAAACCATAATTGAAGCGATCCCAACTTCAACCCCTCAGGCCCCAATGAATAATTTTCTAATCAGGTTTCGCATATGAGTGAATGAGCATGGAGGTCATTAACGATCTATCATCCTCAAAGTTTATTAGTCACATAAAATTAAATGGATTTTTCTATTATTTTTTTCCGACGCGTGGTTTTTAAGAAGAAATAAAACGCATATAATTTAATGCTATGGCCAAGAATTTAGCTTTCTTATAAACATAAGGGTTTGCCATTATATTTTAAAAATGATTTCGGGCAAGTGCCCGCTGCGGCTAGCACGAATAAATTCCAGCCGAGAGACCCAATTTTCGACCACTTTTTGCAGCTTTTGGGGACGTATGTCAGCAACAACTCGACGAACATTCTCTTTCAAGGCGTCAAGGGCTTATCTGCGTAGACCAGCGACTTCACATAACCCAACAAAAAAAAGTGCAGCGTTGTTAAATCACACGATCTTGCAGACCCACGACGCGAGATAATGCGTTTTTCATTAAGTTTCCTTCAATAAATTGATTGTTTTGTTGACTGTATAACTTGCTGCGCCGTCTTGTTCGAATCAAAGGTCCTCCACATCAACAACCTTTAATTCAGGCACGACAAATTCATTAATCATGGCTCTATCGCGTTCCCCATTGACTCTAAAATTATGACCGGCTTCATTTTTGAAGAAATATGAACCAATGGAATATGAACCCTGCCCATACGAGGGTTGCTATATATATTTCTAGCGTAGTCAACACACTTAGTGTCCCCATCTGACATTTCCATTGGATTGTCAGACATTTTTTAGCATAACTCAAAACGTTTTGACGGACGACCATCATTTGAGTTGTTTACAGTGACTTGAAAAAATCATTTTTGCAAAAAATTGGAATTAACTAGTGAACATTTTCGTGCGATCATTTTTCACAACTTTCGACGTGGATTATCTCGACAAGAGTCGACAAGAGCATCGATAAACTTAAATCTTTGTATGGCGATGAAGCACCAGCCTATAGCACTGTGAAAAACTGGTTTAATGAATTCAATCGTGGCTGACGCTCGCTCAAAGACGAAGGTCGTGAAGGTCGTCCAAAAACGGCCGTTGTGTCAGAGAACATTGATGCCGTGCGGGAACTGATAATGCAAGATCGTCATGTGACATACCGTGAGATAGAGGCATCCTTGGGCATTTCTTCCACCAGCATACATTCGATACTGCATGAACACCTGGCTCTAAAGAAGATTTGTTCTCGTTGGATCCCGCACAATTTGACAATCGCTCAAAAAATGCCAATTGACATTGGTGCAAAAAATTCTTTGAAAAATTACGACCGCGGTGCTTTAAAAGACGTTTGTTTATAAGATCGTCACAGGTGACAAATCATGGATCTATGCGTATGAGACCGAAACAAAACAGCAATGGACCGTGTGGGTCTTCGAAGACAAGCCAAATCCAAACAAAAGTTGTTCTTGGAAGAAGCACTTCGCATATTTCTTTGGCAAAACTGGTCATGTGGCGACTGTTCCGCTTGAGCAACGTAGGAGTTCAATTCTGTGTGGTACGCCACAATTTGTTTGCCTGAAGTCTTCGGAGAAATTCGAGAAACAAACAAGAGAGGACAAATCATGGTGCACCATGACAATGCGAGCTCTCACACATCGGCTCAAACCAGCGCCTTTTTGACCGGCCAAAACGTCGAATTGATGGGTCATCCGCCATACAGTCTGACTTGGCACCCAATGACTTCTTTTTATTCCTATACATCATGAAAAAAATGCGTGGTCAACGATTTTCGTCGCCAGAAGATGTTGTTGAAGCGTTCAAAAACCAAGTTTTGGAGGTGTCTCAAACGGAGTGGAAAAAGTGCTTCGACAATTGGTTTGAGCGCATGCAAAAGTGTATAAATCATGCTGGAGAATACTTTGAAAAACAAAAAACCATTTTTGTTGATACATATTCGCATTTTCATTATTAGGCCAGAAATATATATAAGGGTGTCCCAAGAAGAGCGCAATTTTTAAATGACTGATGCAGCAATTGAATTGTTTCTCTGGCTGTATGACATGTGGCGCCGTCTTGTTGGAACCACATGCCCTCCACATTCATTTCTTCAATTCTAGGCAAGAAAAAACTGGTTATCATTTCACGATACCAAACACCATTGACTGTTTGCGCTTGACCTGCCTCATTTTCATAAAAAAAGGTCCAATGATTCCTCCAGCCCAAAAACCACACCACACAGTGACACGTTGAGGATGCATTTGCTTCTCGTGAATCACTCGAGGATTTTCCGCACCCCAAATGCGACAATTCTGCCTATTGACGAAGCCATCAAGATGAAAATGGGCCTCGTCACTGAAGATGATTTTATCGGCAAAATCAGCATTTTCATGTTGTCTCTCCAATACCCAATTAACGAACTCCCTTCGCTGTCCATGGTCAGCTGGCTTCAGTTCCTGAGTCAATTGAATTTTGTATGCATGAAGATGCAAATCTTTCGTCAAAATTCGCTGCAAAGTGGATTTGGAGACACCAATTTGCTGAGTTCGGTGTCGAATTGAGGTGGATGGAGTTTGAGCGACATCATCACGTACAGCTGCGACATTTTCGGTCGATCGACCTGGTCGATGGCGCGTTGTTGTCTTTGCATCACTAACAGACCCAGTTTCGGCAAATTTATCCATTAATCTCTTTACAGTTGACTCTTTTGGAGCATTATTGTGACCCCAAATTGATCGCAATTTGCGAACTGTAGCCGCAAAACTTTCACCATTTTGGTAAAACAATTTCACAATGAGAATGCGTTGTTCATTCGTGTAGCGCTCCATTTTTACTAACCTCGTACCTTCTACTAACAAACAATAACAATTGTTCAAATGTCAAACAATGACACTTCGAATGTTGCCAGATTTAAAAATTGCGTTCTTCTTGGGACACCCTTATATATATAGCAGCCCTCATATTACGTACCCATTCAACTAAAAGTGAGTTCACCGCTAAACAAAATTTTCATGTAAAAATCAGGATCGGTGACCATCTCGATTTGGGCCCATTTACCACGATTTGCAAACGTTGTTTCGAAGTAAGTCTATTCATTGTAACTAAGCCAAAATCAAGTGACAGCTGTTAAAAAGACCAACTCCGAAAAAAGTGTGGCCAAATTGAAAACCACACATCTAAAAAAACACCCTTTAGTATCTAATCTAATATGTTTCTCTCGCACTGGAAGATACATTTAAAGTGTTCTCAATAGCTAAGTGCTTAAGGGTATAACAACGCTTACTTAACAAGCTGATAAGAGTCGGCAGAGTTTTTTCTGTAGCATAAAATCTAGATCAGCAGATGAAAACACGTCGTTTAAGTGCATTGACTACACGTCCGTCCACTCTTAAAACACTTTGGTTACGTAGAGTCGTTCTACATGTGAGTATGTTTTGTTTCTACTCAACAGCCAGATAAGATAACCACCGAACGAAATCAACAACAATTAACCCTCACCTACTCATTGTCTTTGTTCATTTTTTGTTCTACAGATTATTGTGTCTCACCCTGTGAATCCTCCATACTATGTACCTCTGGTAGAAGTGGTACCAGCACCATGGACCAAACCTGAGGTGGTCACAAAAACGCGAGCTATCATGGAGGAAATCGGACAAAAGCCCGTAACATTATCGCGCGAGATAGAAGGATTTGCCTTGAATCGCATACAATATGCCATTCTCAACGAATGCTGGCGTCTTGTAGAGGCTGGAATTCTCGATGTCCGTGATGTCGATAGCGTCATGTCTGATGGCTTGGGAATGCGTTATGCTTTCTTGGGGCCCTTGGAGACGGCTCATCTCAATGCTGAGGGTATGCGTAACTATTATGAACGCTATACCAATACTATTTATGCGGTCAGCCAGACTATGGGTCCTACGCCCAAGATGGAAGGCCCCACTGCAGTGACAGTGGCCGATCAGTTGGAGGAAATGGTGCCGTTGGATAAACTGGTCGAAAGGAGAAATTATCGCGATAATTGCCTAACTCAATTGAGTATACTAAAACAAAAACTGAATAAGTGATATTTACAATGAAATTTACAGAGATTAGTTTTTTGGTTTCGTTTATTGAATTTTCAATAGATGTTGGATCAATTTAAACAATGATAATAATAATAATAACAATTATGCTTCATCCTCTTGCTCTTGTATATAATGAAAATTGCATTTTTAAGTTGTTTACATTTTAGTTTCTTCTATTGGTTTTACTCTCTTTATTTTAGTTAGTTTCGAATTAATTTAGTATTTTAAAAATTATTACAGAAGTATTTACCTTAGGGTAAATCAGGTCTGATATTGGCTCAAAATACTTGATATTGTACCGTGGAATAAATGACCAACGTCTTGTTAATAATGTGAAAACTTTAATTTTTGCCGTTGTTGAATACTTAAGAGGTAATAACAATTGTTAAATAATTATGAAGATTTTTTTGTAATAAAGTTATATATAATGTAAACACTTATTAAAAAAATATATTTAAAAAGAAGGAAACATTTTTTATGGTATTTTTCAAAAGTGTAGTGTTTTTTTTATAATTAAATAACACAACATTCCCGATAGAATGAATATAATATGTAATAATACTGTGCATGGAAATTGTAGAAAATTCAAATTTTTTCATAAGGCTTTGTTTTGTATAAAGATACATAAGTAGAGTTAGTTAATCAACATTTTCAATAGTAAATTTATCGGCAATTAAATGTTCATCACAAAAAACGTAAAGTTTAAACAAAGTTTGTGTATCTGCATAAATCTAATTTGAATTTCGTAGTACAGCGGAGTAGACGTTTTCAATTCAATCCCGAAAATAGTTTTTTATTCTAGCCGAGAATATGGAATCTGGCAAATTTTATCAAACATTGCAAATCAGAATATTGTATTTTTATTTCGGGATAAAGGAATTTAACATTTTATTCATATTGATGATTATAATAAAATTTGTCAATTTGTCTTCCAGATATATGTCTTATACAGTGTGGATCAAAAGTTACCTTTGGGTTTAAAAATTTAATAACTTTTTCGCATATATATTTTTTTTTTATTTTTTAACAATGACACTTGGAGAATAAATAGTGGAGAGATTCACAACTGAACAAAGAACCAGAATAATAGAATTTAAAAATTTAAATCAGCGATCAACTATTTTAACGCAAACGCTTGAGTGATGAAGCTCATTTTCATTTGAATGGCTTTGTTAATAAGCAGAACTGTAGGTTCTGGGATTCTAAAAATCCAAGAGTAATTCTTCTCCCCATTAGGTGTACAGTATGATGTGGGATCACATCTGCAAATATCGTTGGGCCTTACTTCTTTGAGAATGAAGATGGAAGTGCTCTAACTGTAAATGGAGAGCGGTATCGGTTTATGGTAGAAATTTTTTAACGTCCTGCTCTTGAAAACAGACCTGAGATGTAGTTACAGCAGGACGGAGCCACTGCCCACACTATCCGAGACACAATGGCACATTTAAGTCAAATTTTGGGAGAGCGACATTCTAGAAATTCGGAAATTATTTGGCCAGCGCGATCGCCAGATTTGTCAGCACCCAACTATTTTCTTTGGGGTTATTTGAAGGAGCGAGTATATGTGAACAAGGCCGAGATAATCCAAGGCCAACTTTCAACTCGATGCCAATATTGTTGAAGAAATTCGAACGCTACAGCCGCACATTTTGAAAGATGTTATGGAAAATCTAAAACGTGCCCATCATTGCGAAGCTGAAAACTGGGGTCATTTAAGTGACATTATTTTTCATACTTAGGTAAAAAAAATTCTTTTTTGTATGTTAATTAATCTGAGAAAAAAATTAAATAAAAAATTTATAAACGAAAAAGTTATAAAAGTTTTTAATCCCATGCAAACTTTTGGCCCACCCTGTAGTTGTAAATCAGTTGATATTAAAAATAGACCGAATCGGACAAATAGGGAAAACATTTTTTTTATTTCCACTATATATTTAAATAAATACCTTTAAAATTGTTTGCTTCGAAGTCGCAGCCATAGACGTTACTAACGTCCCATAAAAGGACGTGGTCATTGGGTCCATAAACCGTATCTTTTCTTTGTGAAAAATAGGAATCCAGAAACAGTAAAATTTTCTAAAAAATTCTAGCCTATTAAATATAGAACTATTAAACATAGACAACAAACAGTGATATTGCCCTTTAACGGCCAATAACATACTGGAGCGAAATCTATGGTAAAGAGTATATAATAAGCTTTGGCCCGGCAGCTTGTTTTGACTTCAACAGCCATTCCCGTTCCGATATTTCTCGGGATTTTTAGTCGTTTACGTTTTTTGCTTTCCCGGGAATTTTCTGCCGAGATCACGACAATTTTCAAAAATATACAAAACCGATTAACTTAAAAAACATAATGGAGAAATATAAAAATAAGTGAGTTTTAAAAATTTCTAAATATTCAAATCAAACGGTTTACATACATGAAGTCAACCAGTTCCTGTTTACAAAGAAATTTAAAAAAATTCTCGTACAGTTTAAAGTTATGCCTATAGACAAACACTGATATCTACCAAAACGGCCAATGCCATACTGGAGCGCAATCTATGGTTATAACAGCTTGTATCGGCTATAACGGCGATTCCCGTTCCGATGTTTTCCGGGATTCTCAGTCGGTTACGTTTCCCGCAAATTTTCTGCCGAGATCCCAGCAATTTTAAAAATATACAATTCGATTTTCCTAAAAATATCATAGTGGAAGAATATAAAAATAAGTGAATTTTATTTAAGATATTGTAACACGTTGGATATTCGATTTTTTAGGATACCACGCTTAGGTTTTTAATATTGGTGGAAAGGGGTAAAAATGATTTTAAATATTTTAAATCCGTACTTTTTTAGATTAGTTTTTTTGTAAAATGGTTTGCTACATTTCGGGAGAAACCACACATATCAAATGTGCGTTTTCCAGGAAAAACTAGTTTTTGTTGAACATAAAAAAATGCGTGTCGTCATTACCAAGCACAACGAGAATCAACGACTGAAAGTAATCGGTTTATATATTGTAAAATTTTATTATTTAAAAGCTACTATGAATAATGTTTAACAAATGTGAACTAAATATTAACGTTGTAGTGTTTTTTTAATGTTTGTGTGATAATACAGGATAAAAATCTTATTTGTTATTCGATTCACAAGGGTACATGTGGTCGATTTGAAACCCCATTATTTTTTGGGTATTCGGAATAGCGCACACCATTTATGCGAAAATGTTTCACATTCGAGCAAAATCGAAATGTTTCAGAACATGGATTATGTTTCCTTTAATAAAGTTATAAATGAATCTTTCCCAAACTACGCCAAACTAAAAATATGTAATACGATTAGAACTTCTAATAATATTTTTTTTTAATTAATTTAAATGGTTTCTGTTTTCCAAATTTCACCAGCACTCAACATTTTTGAGATATATGGATTTTAAGTTATCTCAAAATATTTCACAGTATTTAGTGTGTTCAAAACACTAAAGCGTCTCAACTGGGAAAGATGAGTAACATAAATATCATTTATTCATACATTTAAATGGAATACAATTGAATATAGGAATCAGTAGGTACGCAAAAAACATTGTTTTAAGAACAATCATTTTTCTCGGTATATAAGTTAAGCGGATGATAGCATTTAGTTTCAAAGCGGGTTACTGTTTGATATTTAAAATAGGTTAAAAGGGTGTAGGGACAATTTTCTTATCCATGATTCGTTGCAATTTCGATAGTCCTAAAGGGAGTAATTAACCGAACGAAAATGTTGCAGATTTAAAAAGTTAATATTTTTTCGATATATTTAGTTTTTAACTGATAAGAGGGTGAGAACTTCTGGACTGCCCAATTTAGGAAAGCATTAACGAAGTTATTCTAGAAGGCCACTTTGGTCTGAATGAATTCTGAACGATTTCTGAACTACTCACACAGAAAAAAGTGATTACGTTTTGTTTTTGTAGCACGATTCGTAAGCCACCCTGTACAATGGCTTGGAATATCATATTCAGTATATTTATATAACTATTATCAGTGTATTTCATTATACGTTCAGGGGAAAAGGTGGGCGGTGTCACACCTACTTTTTTAAAAGGAATGTAATGGCACAGTACGAGTATGCTATTTTGGGCGAATAATTTGTTTTAGAGTAGTTACACGCGGATGCGCGTTCACAGAGGAATGTGGCACTGCCTACATCCACAAATGGTAAACGGCCAGAACTCATAAAGTATGAAAGTTGGAAGCATCGAATTTGGAATATATACTACTAAAGTGAAAGAAAGGAATACATTCTTTATTGAAAGAAATATAAGACATAATTATAGGCCGATCGTATTGAAATTTACACTGTATGCTACTGTGTGTCATAAATTACTATAGTATAGGTTTACGATTTTAAAATGAGGCGTGGTAACGCCTACTTCTCCCCCAAACTTATTCGTTTAAGGGGTTTTTAATAAAAAAAAAGCTGCATGAAGCATTTTAACTTTTTTAAGCAGCGTATGTTTGGTCTTGAAGTTTTTTTTTAAGTTTACATTTAACTGCAAGTTGTAAACATTGCAAAAAATATTTAAATATTTGTTGGAATTGTAAACAAAAGTTCTAAATATTTTAAATGTGAAATATAACAAAAGTATCAGTTACAGAAATTTGTCTGGCTTTAACTGTGTTGGTGTGCTCTCACTTGCGTTATTCCTAGAAAATATCTTTACCGGTGCTTCACAGCAAAAAAACGCAGGCTTTAGTGTGCTCGTACCTTTATACTTTAAGAGAATATATTTGAAATGCGATTTTTATAGATTATAAACGGATACAATTTTGCAAAGTACTTAAGTAACATCAAATTTGAAATACTCGTATTCGAGGCCGACCGCAAAACTAACTGGCCTGGCACATTTACTGTTTTACTAACAACTTTTTTTTTGTTTTTTAAAAGCAATCTTTTATAAGCCAACTGTCAAAATTTCCGAAATATTTAATAATTATTTTCATTGTTACATGTGATTGAAATAAACAAGTTTTATAATTTTTGAAAAATGGAAAATAAAGAGTTTCTTGCGGTAATTAAACACTTTTATATGAAAGGTTATACGCCACAATTAATCAAAGATGAATTGGATTCTGTTCATGGTGATAATGCACCATCATACTCCACCGTGAAATCCTGGGTTCAACAATTTAAAATGGGTCGTTCAAGTACGGAAGATGAACAACGCTCTGGAAGACCAAAAACTGCTACTACTATTGAAAACATTATAAAAATATTTAATGAAGTGACGAAAGATAGACGAATAAAGCTCAGAGAACTTGCTGATATTGTTAAAATACACGAAAAACAAGTTTGGAGTATTTTACATGATGAACTCCACATGAAAAAGCTATCCGCAAGATATGTGCCGCGTTTGTTGACTTTGCCCCAAAAAATCGTCCGTTGGACCCATTCCGAGGAGCTTTTAGCGATTTATCAGCGTAATCCAATAGAGTTCTTGCGCCGATTCATAACTGTTGATGAAACATGGATCCATCACTACATCCCAGAATGCAAAGAACAGTCAAAACAATGGATAGAAGCTGGTAAAAGTGGTCCCAAGAAGGCGAAAACTGTTAAGTCAGCAGGAAAAGTAATGGCTACAGTATTTTGGGATGCAAGGGGTATAATATTTATTGATTATCTTGAGAAAGGAAAAACTATAAATAGTGAATATTATTATGCATTATTAGATCGGTTGAGTGAAGGAATCAAGATAAAACGACCGCATTTACAAAAAAAGTTCTTTTTCATCAAGATAATGCTCCTTCACACACTGCATTTTTAACTCAACAAACAAAAACTGGCCGAATTACGATTTGAAATTGCTCCGCATCCACCATATAGTCCAGATTAAGCTCCTTCTGATTATTTCTTGTTTCCAAATTTAAAAAAAAAATCTCGGTGGCAAAAAATTTTCCTCCAATGGCGAGGTTATTGCTGAAACTGAGGCATATTTTGAAGGTCTTGAAAAATCTTATTTTTCGGATGGAATTGAAAAACGTTTGATGAAGTGTATTGAGTTGGAAGGTGATTATGTTGAAAAATAAATAATAATAATTCCAAAAAAACGGTTCTTTTTATGTTAGGCCAGTTACTTTTGCGGTCGCCCTCTATAATGTTAGTGGGTAGAGAAATAAGTCTTGGGAAAAAGTTCCACGCCCCTATTTTCAAAGAGCTTAAATGATCAAATAAAAGGCAGATCGTTTCAAATGTACACATATTATCATTCAAGATAATATATAACTTTGAACCATAAAGGAGCTGAAACTTAGCACTTCAAATAAAACAGATCGAATTTAAAAAAAGTATTGGAATTTACAGGTACTCGTACTTACGTGGATTTTCGTGTGTTGGAATACCTTCAAACCAAATAGTAATATTAATCGGAAAGATTCAATTTTTCAGTATAAAATTATATCTTATATTTTACTTCTAAAAAGCATGCGTGGAGGTAACGAAGTGCACCGGGTTACGGCTATATAATAAATAATTTTTGTTTAAAGATAATTTCACTTTATTTTTCCACAGACTGGCAGCTAGAAATGGCGAAAAGTTATATTATTTTATATTTTAGCAGTATTAAAGCACTAGATGAAGTTTTCGAGTTGGTTGGTTTTACATCCTTTTTCTCCGCGTCTATAGCGACATTTTTGAAAAGTCAAGAAAGCAGCTGATAGTTAGAGCGACCCGTCAAATACAAACATTTCATATCGATCTAAGAAATCTTGAGAGTCATGTAAAAGATTGCGACCACTGCTAGTGCATTCCGCGTGCGGAATCCGCAGTGCATATTCAAGTCTCAGTCTGCCTATGCATGCTGATTATGTACCAAGTTCTGAACTTTCTTTTAGGATTTCCTTAGTTACCCTTACACAATCAGTCCCAATAGACTATACATTAGGGTGGACCGATTTGAAAGGACAACAATTTGTCGATATTGTTCCATCGATTTTTCGATAGCTTTTGACACTTTCACCACGACATATCAAAAAAATCATTTTCAAGGCGCCCAAATTTTTTCAACTTTTATTTTTAAGGTTTTGCACCCTGTAGTTTTAAATAGACAGCAGGCGGGCAAAAGAACGAACAGACTGATATCGTTAGAACAACTGGTTACTCTGAGTTGGTCTGTGCACTTTTGGGGGGGGGGGGGGGGGGGCGGTTTAGGTTTTTTGAAAAACCGACTGTCGGCTTCGAACTTTGAAACCGGAATGTCAGTTTTTTGGTTTTGGACACTCCAATCTACGTGTGAACAAAATTAGTTCGTTCTTTTTGCCAAATTTGATAGCTTAATTAGAGCTCGTTGAGCGTAGGAAGGAACTCATCTCCATTGTATGCATACGCAATAGCCGCATACGCAATTGCCAACTCTTCATTACAAAAAATAGTTAGAAATCGCTAAAAAAAAATCTAAATGACTTAAAAGAGAATAATACAGCGTTGAAAAGGGAACACTACAAATATGTACATAGGTTCCCAAAAATTCACTTTAGCGCAAAATTATTTGGCATATTGTCTTTAATTTGTATTAACAACTAAAATAAGTTAAGCATTATGTTAAAAAAACATTTCATAAAAAGCCTCTTTTGATTAACTGCATACGATTTTAGTTCACATTTCTATAATAGTTTGTAATTGCAGTATAACCGTTTAATTCTGGACTTCTTCTAATAAACATACTTAGTAGGGACAAAAATACTGTTACACAAGTTTTATGCTGTAAAATAAAAAGTACTGAATGTTTTTGGACCAAATATTTTTTAATATATTTATTGATGTATATTGTATCCAAAAAGAATCTACTTATTCGAAATGTCCGCCTTTTGCCTTTACACACGCCTTTAGTCGCACTGGCCAATCGTCCATAGCTGCACGAACCTCGTCCATTGGAAAATTGGCCACAGCTCGAACCAAAGCAGTCTTAAGAGATCCAACATTGGTAAACAACATTGGGTATCTTTTGTGACAAACCTTGTCCTCTAAAACCGTCCACAATTTGTAATCCAATGGATTCAAATCTGGACTGCCTGAGAGCTATTCTTCAGAGGAAATGAACGCTGGCAAATTGTTTCGAAGCTAGGCCTGGGACGTTTTAGCCTTATGGGCCGGCGCAGAAACCTGCTGGAAAGTCCATGACTGGTTTTGGAACAGGGAATTGTTAATAGGCTTCACAACAGCTTCCAAAACGGTGTCTTGATAAACGTTGGCCGATATTTTGACTTCTTGTTCGCAGATAAGAGACACCGCACCAAACCATGACTGAAGCTGGGTGATGACCCTTTTCCACCCTTGGGATCAGTTCAGATGCTTCCTTAGATGACCGCCCATACACTCTATCATTTTGCTTCATAAATTTTTGCTGAACGGTAAATTTTTTTTCATCGGCGAACAAACTTTTTCTGTGCAAGTTATCAGCGTGCTTCACCAAAAGACGTTTGTATTTTTCAATCATATATTTTTGAAGCTGCACTCGGTACGTCGTTTGAAACCCCCATGTCCCAAGTATTTTTTAATGATTCGACTCATGGACTTTTGCCTGATATTCATTTCACGGGCCATGATTTTCTGTTTTCGGAGCGAATTTCTGTGAATTCTTGATTTAACGGCTTTGATGACATGCGGTGTTCGAACAGAGCGTGGGCGTGCCGACCGATGGCGGGCTTTTACATCTCCAGTCTCCTCAAACAGTTTTATGCATCGGTAGACGAATATGCGGCTAATCCCTAGTGGCCGGAGCGTTTTGAAAATATCGCTTTTTTATAATTTTAAAATCCCGTTACAGACTAATGCTATTGAGGTTAGATTTCAAAACCCATATGACATTCACCCTGATTATGTAAGGCGTAGTTGTGTCGTATTTTAGACGTTTTTTAAAAACGGTATTATGTATGGCGAAAACGACAAAAATACGACTCTGAAATAAAATCTATTACAAATATTGGTATTATGTATGTCGTAATAAAATGTCAAATTGGGCATTTATTGGCGTTTAAGTTTTTGTGCCCGACAGCTCTGTCGACAGACTGTTTCATAATATTAAAAAAACTTTAATTATTGTTTACCCTGTGTTTTTTCAATCTGTTACAAAATCTTTGCTGTCGAAAATTTTACATAATACCAAAAAATTTAAAAAACGACTACGACTACGCCTGCTGTCGGAAAACGACTACGCCTTACATAATCAGGGTGATTAACGGGGTATGTTCAGTTCTACTATTGAAATGGGTGTGTTCAATGTTGTCACATTATTTATGTCCCTACTAAGTACATCTGTATGTATATTTAAAATATTTTTATTTTCTTTTAATAAAGTTATTCAAATAATAAATAAAACAGTTGGTTACCCATAATTGGATATAAAAAAGAAAAATTAGTGAGACAAAAGACGGTCTCTGTATTATACTCGATTGTAATTGAAAATTATCATATTTAAGTTTGGAATTTTCAGTTGAAATTTAGAATTTCCCGATAAAATTTTGAATTTCCAGTTAACATTTAGAATTACTAGTTGAAATTTAGAATTTCCGGTAAAAATTAAAATTTTTTATTTAAAATTGTCAATCAGGGCTGTCATAGAAACTAATGTTGTTACTATTGGTGTTGATAACGATAAGAAAAAATGCTTTGGTGTCATAAAAACCAATGTTATCGGTTTTATCAGCAACAGCTGATTCGAACATTGGTTTTATTTACATTCGAAATGGAAAAAACCAACTTGGTTTCATGACACCAAATGAAACCAACATTGGTTTGCAAAAATGGCAATTAGCAAAACCGACATGGTTTCTATGACAGCCCTGAATGTCTAGTTTCCAATTTATTTATTTTGAAAACTTCCATTTAAACTGAGAATTTCTATTTGATATCAAAAAATTTCACTCGATTTTTAGACCACTTTATTAAACTCACAATGGATTAACAGTGGTAAGGAGCAAAAACAATGGCAAGATCTTCCGGCAAAATGCAAATAGCTATGTAGATAAAATTATAACCGCTTTAGCAAGCCACGAAATAGCTAAATTGGCAATACTGGCAATATACTTGCCGCAGTCCGACGCTAGGGATTTAAGTACGTGGTTTATAACCAGCATCCATGGCAGTGAGGATAGAATACCGCCTCTATTAACTAAATTTCTAATTGTACTCTCGCCAGTGGGTGAGTTGATTATGCGGTTCAATCCATTCTATCAAAAACCCTGACCCCACATTCCTTAAGTGACTCTCCTATAGCGTCGATATTAACATTATTAAATGCTCCTTCCATATCAAGAAATGTTGCCAATGTGTAATCCTTTGCCTCTAAATTTGTAATAAAAAGGGTATTTTTTAGACTTGTGGTTTTCAATCTGGCCACACTTTTTTCGGAGTTGGTCTTTCTGACATCTGCCACTTGATTTATTTATATTCAGTTTGGTTTGCCATTTCATAATGAATAGACTTATTCCGGAACAACGTTTGCTAATCGTGGTGAATGGGCGCAAAACGAGATGGCCACTGATCCTAATTTTTACAAAAAAATTTTGTTCGGTGATAAAGCTCACTTTTAGATGAACGGGTACGTTAATAACCAAAATTGTCGCATTTGCAGTAATGAAAATCCACAAGCCATTGTTGAGACGCCGTTACATCCTCAAAAATTCACTGTTTGGTGTGCTCTATGGGCAGAGGAAATCATTGGTCCATATTTCTTTAAAAATTAAGCCGGCCATAATGTTCTGAATTGGAGGATGCTATTGTGGGCGATCTTTGGTTCTAACAAGACGGAGCTCCATGTCATACAGCCAACGAAACAATCAATTTATTGAAGAAAACTTTTGGTGAGCGCATTATCTCGCGTCGTGGGCCTGTGGCGTTGCCTCCAAGATCGTGCGATTAAACACCGCTTTTTTCTTGTGGGGTTAGGTAAAGTCGCTAGTCTACGCAGAAAAGCCTGCCACGATTGACGTCTTGGAAGAGAATATTCGGCGCGTTATTGGTGAAATACGGCCGCAAATGCTGAAATTTATTCGAGCCAGCTGCAACGCACTGTGGTCTAGGATCGATTTCCATCGGCCAAATTTCTATAGCTTTTGATCTAGTAAATTTTTTTGAGTTCTGCAGAAAGGGCAATTGTAGCCAAGGAGTCAAGGATTATTTTGAGCTATTAACATTTAAACTCGGGCTATTGCGTTTATTTTAAAAATTAGCCCGGAGTTGACTACTTTTCGTATTTTTCGATTTTAAAGAGAAGTAATTTTTTTTCATTTTTAGTATTTTTTTACGTATGGGCAAGTAATTGTTCATAAAATGCGTAAGAAAATTTGTTTTTCCTTGTTGCCGATTTTCACTTTTTTCAGGTTTTAAAAATTTGAAAAATAAGATTTAATTTTTCGGCTTTGTCGAATTGTATCTCATACATTTTACGGGCTATTGCACTATATATTTCCTTCCTCCTAATGCTAAATTTTATCGCAGTTCATTTGCCCGTGCTATGCAATGGGGAACGCTAGAAAGCCATGATTAATGAATATTTGTGCCTGAATCGCTTGTCTACGCAGCTAAGCCCGACACGATTGCCTCCATGGAAGAGAATATTATTGGTGACATACGGCCCCAAATGCTGCAAAATGTGGTCGAAAATTGGGCCTCTCGCCTGTAATTTATTCAAGCCAGCCGCGGAGGCCACTTGTCCCAAATCATTTTTAAAACCTAATGGCACACCTGTATCTTTGTAATAAAGTTAAATTCGTGGCCATAACAATAAATTATATGCGTTTTAACTTGTTTGTTTTATTTCGGTCTGTTCCTTTTACACATTTAATAGGGTTTAACCGGCTCAAGACCTCTTGCATCTATATTTAAATAGGAGACAAGTTTTTAACAAAATGGCAAAGTGACATTGATTTTCGTGGCTGCACACTGCTTTTATCATGATTTCGGGTCAGTGACAACCCTCTTCAGAAAGCTTTGCTGCGACTGATGAAAGTAAAATCAAACTCTACTTATATAAGGCCAGGCTCTCCCCAAACGGATGAGAACTACTGTTGTAAACCTTACATTTCATGTTTTCTTCACACAATTGCCCACGAAAATATTTCTTCTTGAAAACCACACGTCTGAAAAAAACACACCTACTCTTTAGGTAGACGTGAAGTGATTTACTGACTAGTTGTCCGATTGTTTCTTAAATGTAGGTCTAGTAGCCTCCCAAGAGTCTTCTGAAAGATGGAGAACATACTAATGGGACAAGTGATAATTTGGTAGCAATTTGAAAAAATTTACATAGTCGTATATCGACAACGAAACTCGATATCGGGTTTATTAATTTAGCTTTAACTATGAAAACGCCTTTCGTTATGTTCTTTTAACCGAGTCTCATTGTGTATTTTCAAAATACTCGTATGTTAGAAAAAAAAACTTGAAAACCTCTTTTCAATTTAGAACATTAATGATTTAGTTGACTATCTCCAAGTATTCTATTCAAAGTAATAATGCAGTGACTACGAAACCCATACGCCGATTGTTTAACAAACTAAATATTCGGTTGTTTAATACTTTTGTAAATTTTAATATTGTAAGTGTTAATATAATATTGATAACTTAGTTCTGAGATCTTCTAGGAAAGTACTGAGTAAAATGGGTAAAATAAAGTGAAGACAACATTCACAAAAAATTCATACGATAATAATACATGTTAAGATTGTGTAGTAGGTATATAATAAATTAATTTCGGAATAAGACATTCTTTAAAATACATTAACTATGTGTCTGTCGTCATTACGTTGTTTTTGTTTGTTTGTTTGTTTGTTTTCTTACTACATTCTTTAGATTCTTGCTTAAAAGTTATTGTCATATTGTATGCATAATTTATGTTTTCTTCGAAAAAATTGTCATCTTCTAAAAACAATTGCTTCTTTGTTTATTTTAAATGTAGAATATTCTCTTTTTTATCTCTCTCTTTCGCTCTGCAGCTGATTTGGATTATGTTCTGTTTTGTTTTGCATAGTATTCTAATTACAACAACAACTTTAATAACTTATTAACCTATTGCATTTGTTTTGTTTTTAAATTAAGTACATTCACATATAGTTGCATGTATGTGTGTATATGTATATATACTGACTGACTATTATATGTTTAAGTACATTATATATAATGTATAGGGATACGTTTGACTAAAATAAATGTTTGTTTTCCTTTTTGTTAAAATACATTTATGTATAAAATTGCACATAACAAAATGCAAAAAGAGGGAGGAAATTTTACTAACTTAAAGTATCCATTTTAAATGCGTTCATTTTATCTTTAAGCTGTTGACACAACGTCAAACCGACTGTGAACAGTACTAGGACATCGTTGAGCCAACCCACGGAGCATTCAGCCTGGATGGCTTCCATCTTCATAGTGCCCTGGACATTGAGCAATTGATAGACGGCTATAATCAACTTGTGGCATTGCAAGAAAAATGATATTGCTTGATCTTCAGGTAAATTTGGCGTTAGAGATTTCTGAAACGTAAGAACAAAGACAAAAAACAATTAAGTATTATACAAATTTGTTGGCTTGGTTATTTGCAACGGATATCAGCCGTTGTTGGAACAACCATTGAGATGATGGCTTCAAACTTGTGAGTATATACTCGTACTCAATCAATTATAGGCTCGACATAGTATTTAAAAAAAATGAGATCAAATAGTTCAGATTTTTTCTTTCTTAACTATTCTTTATAGTATTCTTTGATAATTATTCTTTATAGTATTTAGATTTATTAAAATTAATGCCGAAAAGAGGATTTGGATAGTGCAGCTGTACGAGGGCGGTTCGGAAACTTCTTAGCCTAGCACAAACAGCGCGGTATAAACAGAAAAAAGTTATTGTTTTGGAAACTTCCATCTCTGCTATGAACACATATTAAATTGTTTCGATCTGGCAGCTCCTTCATATAGAAACTGGTGTTCACAAAAGACTCATCCGCCATTTTTTTATAATGGAAAAATTAGAAATGCGTGGTGTCATTAAATATTTACATAAAAAAGGTTTATCGGGACAAGAAATTCATAATGATATGGTGAATGTGTTAGGTGAAAGTGCTCCTTCATATGCAACAGTAAAAAATTGGGTTGCTGAATTTAAACGTGGTCGTACAAGCATTGAAGATGAACCACGTAGTGGACGTCCAAAAACAGCAACAACAACAGAAATTGTAGCCAAAGTGCATGATATGGTATTAAATGATCGACGAATAAAAGTGCGTGAAATAGCTAATATCATGGACATCTCAAATGATCGAGTCCATTTAATTTTGCATGAAGAACTACAAATGAAAAAGCTTTCTGCAAGATTGGTGCCGCACTTGTTAACAGTCGACCAAAAACGCATAAGAATGAACATTTCTCAAGCTTGTTTGGATCGTTTTCAGCGAAATAAAATGGATTTTAAGCGTCGTTTCATAACTGTGGATGAGACATGGATTCACCACTTTACTCCAGAGACAAAAGAACAATCCAAACAATGGACTGAAGCTGGAGGAAGTGAATACACTTGTACTATGTAATATAGATTAATTGGCCTTATAGGCTTTGTATATTACAATGAAATAAATAAATAAATAAATAAATAAAAAAACAATTCAATCGGCTGGTAAGGTTATGACAGCGGTTTTTTGGGACTTCAAATGGTATTTTATTGATTGACTATCTGCAAAAGGGTAAAACAATAAATTCAGAGTACTACTCCAACCTTTTAGATCAATTAAATGTACAAATTCGAGAAAAACGTCCTGGCTTACAACACAAAAAAATAATTTTTCATCAAGACAACGCACCAGCGCACAAGAGTGTTTTAACAATGGCTAAAATCAACGAATTAAAGTACGAGTTGCTTGACCACCCACCTTATTCTCCTGATTTAGCTCCCAGTGACTTTTACCTGTTCCCAAATCTAAAAAAATTCCTTGCTGGCAAGCGTTTTACCTTAAATGAAGATGCAATTACAGTTGTAAACCACTATTTTGAAGACCTTAAGGAAAACTATTTTAATCAAGGGATAGAATTGCTAGATAAGCGTTGGACTAAGTGTATTGAACTTCCAGGAGATTATATTGAAAAATAAAAATATTTTTGAAAAACTAACTATGTATTCTCTTTCATTGATAAGCTAAGAACTTTCCGAACCACCCTCGTACTATGCTTTTCATTTCATTTCTTTATTGACATGTAATTCGAAGCCCATTGGCGGCCTATTAAAGCTAAATTTCAATATGCATCAAAATGTTAAAAAGAACATCATAAACAACTAGAAAAAATTCAGTATAAAATAAAAAAATAATGTAAATTAAAATAATCCTAATTTTCCTAATAAAAGAGAAAAAAACCTGATGAAAGCATATAAGTGATAATCAAGAAACCAAGGAAAAAACATATGTGACGCGCAAAATAGAAAGGGACCTAAGGGTAAAAACCAGTTTTGTTCAGGAGAGCCATTTTAAAGATTTAAATACGTGTAACTTTGGTGTAGAGTCGTCGACTTCACTTTCATAAAACGCGCATATCTCTGGAAGGGAACACTTTTGGGGTATGGGATCGGTCTCATTCGATTCTCAGATGTTGTCCACATCAAAAAAAAGTGAAAATTGATTTTTTTTACCCTAAGGTCCCTTTCTCTATGCGCTGTCACATATAAATAAAAGCATTACTCCGTACTTGAACAAAAATGCTCCATTAAATGTTTACGAAATGTGATGGAAGACAAATTAAACGTTTTTAAGCTGCTTGGCAAAATGTTAAATAGTCGGGCTACTCTTACGAGGAATAATCGATCCATAAGCGCTGTTACCTTTGGAATAATTAACTGTCTGTTGCGAACTGAGTGACTGAAGACAAATGAATTTGCTAGGAACAAAGGAGATTAAAATTTGTAAAATTGCAAAAAATTATAGCAACCGAAGGTTCACAAATTCCACAAAGGAACAGCCTAAAAATTCACAAACGGCGATATGTGAGCATATCGCCGTTTCCGTCTAAAGGGAATTTAGGCGGGAGTTTGGCGGAATTTCCTCGAGTAGCTGGACCATTATGAGGCTGCTAAACATGTTTGCCGAATCTGAAAGCATCGCAAAAGACCGTACCATCGAGATTCCTATGTTCCAACGCGACTGTTGCATCGTCAATTCAGGCAAATCCAAGCGTTTCGACTCGAAACTTATCAGCTAAAAATCAAAGTTGGAAGATGTTGAATACAACTGATAATTCATGACGTAAAATTGTTTCCGTATACGAGGGTGGCCGCAAAACTAACTGGCCTGGCACATTTTCTGTTTTACTAGCAACTTTTTTTTGTTTTTTAAAAGCAAACTTTTATAAGCCATCTGTTAAAATTTCCGAAATATTTAATGATTATTTTCTTTGTTACAGGTGATTGAAGTAAACAAGTTTTATAATTTTTGAAAAATGGAAAATGAAGAGTTTCGTGCGGTAATTAAACACTTTTATATGAAAGGTTATACGCCACAATTAATCAAAGATGAATTGGATTCTGTTCATGGTGATAATGCACCATCATACTCCACCGTGAAATCCTAGGTTCAGCAATTTAAAATGGGTCGTTCATGTACGGAAGATGAACAACGCTCTGGAAGACCGAAAACTGCTACTACTATTGAAAACATTAGAAAAATATTTAATGAAGTGACGGAAGATAGACGAATAAAGCTCAGAGAACTTGCTGATATTGTTAAAATACACGAAAAACAAGTTTGGAGTATTTTACATGATGAACTCCACATGAAAAAGCTATACGCAAGATGGGTGCCGCGATTGTTGACTTTGCCCCAAAAAATCGTCCGCTGGACCAATTCCGAGGAGCTTTTAGCGATTTATCAGCGTAATCCAATAGAGTTCTTGCGCCGATTCATAACTGTTGATGAAACATGGATCCATCACTACATCCCAGAATGCAAAGAACAATGAAAACAATGGATAGAAGCTGGCAAAAGTGGTCCCAAGAAGGCGAAAACCGTTAAGTCAGCAGGAAAAGTAATGGCCACAGTATTTTGGGATGCAAGGGGTATAATATTTATTGATTATCTTGAGAAAGGAAAAACTATAAATAGTGAATATTATTGTGCCTTATTGGATCAGTTGAGTGAAGAAATCAAGATAAAACGACCGCATTTAGATAAAAAAAAGTTATTTTTCATCAAGATAATGCTCCTTCACACACTGCATTTTTTACTCAACAAAAACTGGCCGAATTACGATTTGAAATTGCTCCGCATCCACCATATAGTCCAGATTTAGCTCCTTCTGATTATTTCTTGTTTCCAAATTTAAAAAGAATTCTCGGTGGCAAAAAATTTTTGTCCAATAGCGAGGTCATTGCTGAAACTGAGGCATATTTTGAAGGTCTTGAAAAATCTTATTTTTCGGATGGAATTAAAAACTTGAAAAACGTTTGATGAAGTGTATTGAGTTGGAAGGAGATTATGTTGAAAAATGAATAATAATAATTGCAAAAAAAAACGGTTCTGATTTCGGATCAGAATTCTTTGCGAGTTCGTAACGAAAAACATATGAGAGGGTTGACAAGAATTCTGAACTACTTCTCTGGGGGAATTCTGATGTTTTTGCAGACTTTTCGAACCGATTTCTGAACTGTAGTCGTGGGAAATTCGAAAGGAAATTTTGATTTCTCGTATCGAATTCTGAACTAATTCTGAACGACTTCGGTTAGAATTCTGGCATTGAGTCTTATTAAATTCTGATGTTTTTATCGACATTTCGAACCGAATTCTGAAAGAATTCTGAGCTTATGTCATGGTAAATTCTAAATGTAAACGATCAAAAAGAAGAAAATATTTTTGATCTACAAAAAAAAATGTTGTAAAACATTTTCAAAAAGCGTTCGAAAAGACTTTTAGTTACAAGCAGGGCTGTCTGCAGTTTCGCAAGCAATAAATGTGCTGTGGCTATACACTTAAGGACGACCAGTTTTGCATTTAACGAGAACTGCCGGCAGTAGAGTTTTCCTCCGAACACAATATAAACTTGCACAGCTAAGCTAACGTTCAGAATGTGAATTTGAAATATAATAATACCTCAGACAAACAGTTAAGATTTCGTTCAGAATTAGTTCCGACATGTCTGAACACAAGAACAACAACTGTAAAATATAAAGCAAATAAAAAAATTTTGAAACGAATAGAATACCTCAGATAAATAGGTCAGAATTCGTTGCGAGTTCGATAAGAGAAGTCTGAACAAAAAATTAATAAAAAAACCCACAGACAAGTCTAACAGAATTCGGACCGAATTCGTTCAGATATTTCTTAACATAATAAATAAAAAAAAACTCAGACAAATCGAACAGAATTTGTAACGACTTCGGTAAGAATTCTCGATAGAGTTCAGATATTGTTTAGAATTGTTTGATATTTGGTTTACTGGGACATTACATCAATGTATACATTTTCTTTACGAGTACATTGATAAAAACAAAAACTTTATTGATTTTCTTATGGTGTACAATCCTATGCTAAGAGACGATTTTAAATAGTTTTCGAAGTAATTTAAATTTGACAATGATAATTGTTTAAGATTGTAAAGTAAAAATTCTATCATTCACAATTATATAGTAGGGACATAAATACTGTTACACACGTTTTATGCTGTAAAACAAAAAGCACTGAATGTTTTTGGACCAAATATTTTTTAATATATTTATTGATGTATATTGTATCCAAAAGAATCTACTTATTCGAAATGTCCGTCTTCTGCCTTTACACACGCCTTAAGTCGCACTGGCCAATCGTCAATAGCTGCACGAACCTCGTCCATTGCAAAATTGGCCACAGCTCGAAGCAGTCTTAAGAGATCCAATGTTGGGGTATCTCTTGTGACAAATCTAGTCCTCTAAAACCGTCCACAATTTGTAATCCAATGAATGCAAATCTGGACTGCCTAAGGGCCATTCTTTATAGGAAATGAACGCTGGCAAATTGTTTCGAAGCCAGTCCTGGGACGTTGTAGCCTTATGGGCCGGCGCAGAATCCTGCTGGAAAGTCCATGGCTGGTTTTGGAACAGGGAATTGTTAAGAGGCTTCACAACAGCTTCCAAAACGGTGTCTTGGTAAACTTTGGCCGATGTTTTGACTCCTTGTTCGTAGAAATGCAGGTCAGTGACCCCATCGTAAGAGACACCCCACCAAACCATGACTGAAGCTGGGAGATGACCCCTTTCCACCCTTGGGATCAGTTCAGATGCTTCCTTAGATGACCGCACATACACTCTATCATTTTGCTTGTTAAATTTTTCCTGAACGGTAAAAATTTTTTCATCGGTGAACAAAATTTTTCTATGCAAGTTATCAGCGTGATCCACCAAAAGACGTTTGCATTTTTCCTATTTTTTTAAAGCTGCAGTCAATAAATATCCAGTACGTCGTTTGAAAGCCCAAAGTCCCAAGTCTTATTTAATGATTCGACTCATGGACTTTTGCGTGATATTCTTCTTACGGGCCACGATTTTCTGTTTTCGGAGCGGATTTCTGTGAATTCTTGATTTAACAGCTTTCATGACATCCTGTGTTCGAACAGAGCGTGGTCGGCTAGACCGTTGGCGGTCTTTTACATCTCCAGTCTCCTCAAACAGTTTTATGCATCGGTAGATGAACATGCGGATAATCCCTAGTGGCCAGAGCGTTTTGAAAATATCGTTTTTTTTTCATTTCACACTTGAAAAACGCTATTACAGCGATACGGTTCTCATTATGTAACCACTCCATGATGAAAGTTGAAACAATTTTAAACTCCCGTTACAGACTAACGCTATTGAGGTTAGCTATCAAAACCCATCAGTTCTACCATTGAAATGGGCGTGTTCAATGTTGTAACAGTAATTATGTCCCTACTAAGTATTATCAAACATTTACAAAAATGTATATTTGGCATTCTCTTTCAAGTGAATTTGACAATCAAGTGAACTATTTTTGTTGTTGGGCTAGTGACTATAAATTGTTTATTGTACCATGGATATATGTATGTTTATATGACTTGTCGTTTAAAAGTTATAGCTTTTTTTTCTAATAAAATCGTGATCTCAAATCTTCCTTTTAAGGAAGCGTAATAGTTATTTTAAAGGATATAAGAAAAATTGAGATTTTTAAAAATCGTTTATATCTTGAAATGATAATTACATATAAAGGGTGGTTAAATTTTAAGGGCCGATGTTGATTTTGAATAAAACACAAATTATTGTCATTTCTTTTTATTATGATAATATTGATAATGTTCACGTTAATATGCCGAATTATCTTATCCTTTAGCTATTGAATTGTTGCTGACTTATCGACGTACACCTTTTCTTTCAAATAACCCCAAAGAAAGAAGTCCAACGCTGTCAAATCACATGATCTTGGCGGCCAATTCACATCACCACGACGTGAGATAACACGGCCAATGAATTTGTCGCGCAAAGGAGCCATTGTTTCATTAGCTGTGTGGCACCGTCAGGTTGATACCACATATCGTACACATCCATATCTTCCAATTTGGGCCATAAAAAGTTCGTTATCATCTCACGATAGCGAACACCATTCACAGTAACTGGCCGACCGGCCATCATTTTGGAAAAAATACGGCCCGATGATACCGCCAGCCCTTAAACCGCACCAAACAGTCACTCTTTGTGAGTGCATTGTTTTTTCGACAATCACTCTTGGATTATTATTCGCCCAAATGCGGCAATTCTGCTTATTGACAAATCCACTGAGGTGAAAATGTGCCTCATCACTGAAGATGATTTTCTTCGAAATGCATTTTGATTTGAACGCTTATTTTCATAATTAGCCTGAATAACTTTAACGCTTTGCTCGCTTGTGTATCTTTCTATGGTTCAAATTGAGTAAGTCTGAAATTAAGAAATATCAAATGATATGCAGAAAAAAAACTTGAAGTTTAGGTGGGGTTCACAGTCATCACCGGCCCTTAAAATTTAACCACCCTTTATATTAATCGACTGCTTTAAAAAATCAACTTTGTTTTAAGTTTTTAAAACTTGAATATTTTGACTCGTAATGTAGAAACTACTGGAAATTTCTGATGTTTATTAGTTAATGAGACTCTTCATAAATAAAAGTTTCTTACAAAGAAAATTTGTTTTTTATCCCAAATTGCATTTTTATTTCCTAAAGAAAAACGTCGACTTTAATCGACTTTTTTATAGTCTAACAGTGGACTTTTGATTTCTTTGTAATACTCGTAGTCGAAATGTCTAAAAAACAAATTTTAGCCTTCAGTATATTGCTTACGAGACGTTCCCGTAAGAAGAAGATGCTTTTGCTTTCAGCTTTTCAAACGGGGTGTGGCACCGCTCACTTTTCTACCAGGATGTGTTTCGATCCTTGTGAATATCATTTATTTCTAATCGTCTTATTTTTTATAAGTTCAAGATACGAGTATATGGTCTTTCATAGTTCAGGTTTGTGTGCGAGGTACTAAGACTCTTTGACCGATTTTAACCCATCATAGTAAATAACAATTTCCTAGTCATTGATTTCATTCTGTTAAACTTTTATAATGACCGGTCTATTACTTTGGCTTTTCCTACCAGAGTGTGTCCAAACCAGTATCATCGTCCTATCTAATTGTTCATGAGATATGGTTTTTCTAAGCTCAGAGCTGTGAGGTCGGTGCCATGCCCCCTTGCCTAATCACATGTTAATGTACCTTACGAATATCATCTGGGACATAACAGGGACATAACAATTTCGCATTTTTATGTCCACGCACCCTCAAATATTTTTAATCTTTCAGTGTCAAAACGTTAGTCGAAGTAAACACTTTCATCATGGTAAAGTTCACTTACGAACAACGTTTGGAAATCATTTAAAATTACTCCCGAAATTCTGAGTCGGTGGTCGCAACTTTAAGAGCGCTTGCTCCAATTGAAGGCCGTAATAATCGTACCACCCGACAGGCTGTGCGTGCTAAAGTGTATAAATTTGGATTAAATTTCACTTTTGGTTGTTCCGGCGCCAAAGAGAAACATTCGTAAGTGTATCCATTTAAAATTAGACAAATCAGTCGATTCCACATCGTTCTCAGGAATTGGGCATCTATCAAATCACACTGTGGCATTTTTTGCGAAAAGATCTTGGCCTTTTTTTCTTACAGGATCAAACTGACTCAAGAACTAAAGCCATTTGATCATTTGAAACGCCGAAACTTCAAAGCAATAAAAAGGAAATTTTTTTACTTCCAGAACGATCTCTCCCATTTTCGATACCATCCGCTTCAGTCCATTAACACATGTTTCTGCAAAATTTCAGCCACCTAGTTTAAATAATGCGTCCTGTACATTCCCGCAGACAGACAGACGGACAGGCTAGATTATTTTAGAATTTTACGACGATTTAGAATATGTATACTTGAAGGGGTCTCCGACCAGTATTTTAAATTGTTGCAAACGCTATGAAAAAGTGATGGTGGCTATGAAAGCTTAAATTATTCTGCGTTATCTAAACATCAACCAAGTTTAAAGGATTCGAATGAATTTGAGGTTGAAAACTGATTTACATAGATGCTGCATACTCGAAACGTGAGAATGAATAAACTCGAATTTGAGATACAAATGTAGTACGAATTGAATAACTATTACTTTCGAACCGAGTTTCATTCAGTGTGGCGCACGAATAATGCTATTCGTCAATTTTTATGATACCCTTTTTTGTTGGGTTTCCGGACTTAATAACGTTGAAGAAAACAATGTAGTCAATGAACTGGCAAGTCTTGGCTCGTTTAAAGATGCTGCAAACTTTATAGGAGCAATACCATGCGTTTGGTGTAAAGCAACAAGAAGTAGGTTAGGACACTAATAGGCGATCAGGCGCGACATTGGATTGTTGAAGCAATGACTAGATAATGACAGGCACTCGCATGCTGCCGCTTGTGTGAGGAGGAGATCGAGATAGTGTAGATGCTCGTATCTACAGAATAGTCGGCGTCACACAATGTTGCGACAGTGACCATAATCGTTAAAATTAGTTTTTTACTACTTGCTTCCGTTTTTTCTTCAAGTTATGAGCTCCATTAAGAACTCTGGTATTTTAAGGGAAGTCTTCTATACCGAACATGGATTAACCGGCTCAAGACCTCTTGTATCTACATTTAAATAGAACACAAATTTTTAACAAAATGGCAAAATGACATTGATTTCTAAGATTTACTTCTATGATTTTCCTTTCATTACTTTCGTAGATTTAAAAAAATGTTAGCATTTTTAGAAAAACTTAAGTTTATTCAGACAAAAATTTGGAATAAATATGTTGATTGATTGATTTTCTAAATGAAATAAAAAAGAAAAAAATAGTAATAAAGAAACCGAAAGGAAATGACAAACCGAAAAATTACGGGGTTCAACGGATTTCTTTTCGCTGGTCGCCTACGCAACCTTTCAGCTTAAAGCATAAATAGAATGATGGCAAAACAAGATCTGCAAACCTAGAAAAGTTGCTAAACAAGGCAGCGGGTTGCAGATTTAGTAACGATTGGTCTAAGGCATGTTGTCCGAATTGGATATTTCCGCTAATAATACGAGTAATAAGAGAAGGAAATGCTTTACTAGAAAAAAAGTAGCTTAATTAATCTAGTTCAAGCTTAGTATCATTTTGTATCCTCAACATTGTAAATTTAATTTTTAACTAATTCTAAAGTTTAACGTTTCTTAAAATCATAATCTTAATATTTTATCGTTTTTACCATGAGCTATACAAATTGAAACCGTTAATCTTAAACTTTTAATCAAAATCCAAGAGACTGCAAGATTCAAAAATTCCTCCGTCTACAGGCCTGGATGACATTGAGGGAAATTTTATTGACGAGTCTAATGCTCATGATCTTTTGTGATTTTTTTTTTAAATTTATTGAATCCAGACACACCTAAATTTACCTGATTTTAAGACGATTCTTTTATTGATCAGATCTTAACAAACTTTGTCTGTAATTAAACTCTTTTTATCTCAATAATTTGCGATTTTTACAATATTATTGTAGTTCCTTATTTGGTTACCCTAATATAATCTTGGTAATATGAACTTTGAAATGATATAAAAGAAGTCATAATGGCTGATCTGCTGATTCAGCAAGGTTTGGTGGGTAAAGATAACTATTTAAGTTATGTTATTTTTAAATAAAAATGTATATGTACTTTATATTCATACTACTCACCATATTACGTCCTTTCATCAAGTCATCTATGGATTTTTTCTTTGGTATTATGAGACTAGTACGTCCTCGTTGTAAGGCTCCTATCAATTCACCAATTATTTGCAAAACTTCTTCAGAGGAACTGAAAATTGTTAATGGACATATAATTAAATATTCAGATACAAGTGATGTAAATAATAGTGAAAATAACTAAGCAAAATTCGTGGTTAAAAAAATCATAAAAAAGTTGTATATTAAAGTAAAAAAACGATAATACATAAGTCGATAGCGGTCACTTTAATTAACCTAGAAAGTCCAGACGTTGCAGAGAAATGTATTGTTGTTGCAAGCTGATTGGAATTTATAATGGGCCGAATCCATCCAAGGACTAAAACACTTTTTGTAAAAATTACACTTTTTGGGGGTATTTTGTACAAAAGTCAGTACCATGGGATTGACCTAGACTGCTGAAACTAGGTATACAACTGTATTTTAGACGAGGCCTGGTTAGGATTGAATATAGGCCAAATCGGTAAATGTTTTTATATACTCAGTAGGGACATAAATACTGTTACACACTTTTATGCTGTAAAATAAAAAGTACTGAATTTTTTTTTGACCAAATATTTTTAAATATATTTATTGATGTATATTGTATCCAAAAAGGATCTACTTATTCGAAATGTCCGCCTTTTGCCTTTACGCACGCCTTAAGTCACACTGGCCAATCGTCCATAGCTGCATGAACCTCGTCCATTGGAAAAATGGCCACAGCTCGAACCAAAGCAGTCTTAAGAGATGCAATGTTGGGGTATCTTTTGGGACAAACCCTGTCCTCTTACACCGTCCACAATTTGTAATCCAATGGGTTCAAATCTGGACTGCCTGATGGCCATTCTTCAGAGGAAATGAACGCTGGCAAATTGTTTCGAGGCCAGGCCTGGGACGTTTTAGCCTTATGGGCCGGCGCAGAATCCTGCTGGAAAGTCCATGGCTGGTTTTGGAACAGGGAATTGTTAAGAGGCTTCACAACAGCTTCCAAAACGGTTTCTTGGTAAGCTTTGGCCGATGTTTTGACTCCTTGTTCGCAGAAATGCAGGTCAGTGACCCCATCGTAAGAGACACCCCACCAAACCATGACTGAAGCTGGGTGATGACCCTTTTCCACCCTTGGGTTCAGTTCAGATGCTTCCTTAGATGACCGCGCATACACTCTATCATTTTGCTTGTTAAATTTTTTCTGAATGGTAAAAAATTTTTCATCGGTGAACAAAATTTTTCTGTTCAAGTTATCAGCGTGCTTCACCAAAAGACGTTTGCATTTTCAATCCTATTTTTTTTAAAGCTGCAGTCAATAAATGTCCGGTACGTCGTTTGAAAGCCCCAAGTTCCAAGTCCTTTTTAATGATTCGACTCATGAACTTTTGCGTGATATTCATCTCACGGGCCATGATTTTCTGTTTTCGGATCAGATTTCTGTGAATTCTTAATTTAACGGCTTTGATGACATGCGTTATTCGAACAGAGCGTGGGCGGCCGACCGGTGGCAGTCTTTTACATCTCCAGTCTCCTCAAACAGTTTTATGCATCGGTAGACGAACATGCGGCTAATCCCTAGTGGCCGGAGCGTTTTGAAAATATCGCTTTTTTCATTTCACTCTTGAAAAGCGCTATTACAGCGATACGGTTCTCATTATCTGACCACTCCATGATGAAAGTTGAAGCAATTTTAAAATCCCGTTACAGACTAACACTATTGAGGTTAGCTTTCAAAACCCATATGACATTAACGGAGTATGTTCAGTTCTACTATTGAAATGGGTGTGTTCAATGTTGTAACAGTATTTATGTCCCTACTAAATAGATCCCATACCTTCTCGAGTTCAGGCACCGGGTCTCTAGAAACTGTATTTATAGTCTGATCTTGACGGAAATTGACACAAGAAGTTTCATGGCACGGAAATTGACTGTTTACAATTTGGATCATATCGGTCCATGATTTTATACAGCCCTCGTACAATAGTCTCTCCCGATTTTAGGTCCTGACGCTTAAGAAGCCACATTTATTGCCTGATCTGGACAAAATTTAGTACAAAGTGGTTCTATGGAATGACAATTAACTGTTGGACCATATAGAATTATTGATTTAGAAATTGAACAGGCATCTGCGAAGAGAAACACATAGGCATTTTACAATAATTTTATGATAAGTTCTATAATACACATAGGCCTTTTTCCAAATCCTGAACCAATAAAGATATCGAAAACGATTTGGTGGGTACATATGTTATCAATAGGACTTCTAAAAGCGACAATAAAAAACAAAAATTTACACATAGGCCTTCTGCTGGAAACTACGACAATATAGTAATCCATAATTGATTATATGAATTTTTCCACAAATTTCTACATACCATGTGACGTTATATTTGTGCAACACTTACCGAAATTTATAATTTTCATCCACATTATCAATATGATTAATGGCCTGTTGCAGATGATTGGCAGCATCTTGTACTTGTTGTAATTTCCAGGGAGCTTCTGAAGTAATCGCCGTTCGTTGAACTTGAGATGATGAACGTTTCAGTTTAAAACTTATGTCCTAAGGTTGAATAAATATTGTTATACATTAATGCGCTATTAAGATAATAAAGGAAAGAATAACGTAACAATGTACAGCAAATTACTTCGAAAATTTGAATACGATTGTAATACGACGGAGATTTTTTAGAGGAGCATGTAGTCTCTTATACTACACATAGACCTATTTCGAATTTTATTTAACGGCAGTCGAATATTTTTACTTATTTAGAATAAAACTCATACAAAGTGACAAAAAAAGAAGTTTAATAAATAACCTTCAAGTCAAGGGGGATTTCTCACCAACCAAGAAGCTGTGCACGATATATTTCGGTAAATCATCGACCAGGTCATTCAGTTTAATGCCGGCTTTGAAAGGCTTATGTCTTTTAAAGAGAACATTTTTCATGGCTAGAGATTATCAAGGCATGTGCGAGTTAAAGAAATCTGCCACAGAATAGCTTAAGATGTTTCTACTGGGGTTTAAGCTTGTTTTACTTGTATACTGCTAGAGAGGCGCTGCGATAAAAGAAAGGAGAGATTGTTTCGACCGGCAGTTGCAGCGTCGAGTTGTTACAGGAGTTTATATACCTCAGATCCACCATCAACCAGAACGTCTCAGCACCGAAATAACACGTAGGATCGTGTTGAAAAGTAGGTTTTATTTTAAGCTCGGTAAACAAATGCCTCTCTCGAAAGAAAAAAATAACACTTTACAATACACTGACAATACTCGTGGTTTTAAAGGGCGTCAAAGCGTGGATGCTATCAAAAGCAGATATATTTATTATTTCTTTTCCAGAGGTAAAATCTACGGCCCCTACTGCGTGTATGTGTCAACCAATGGGACACTAGCCCTCGCATTATAATGGCCCAGTGCGTTGGCGCACCTTGGTTCAGGCCAGGGTGTCATAATCACATAAATCTCGACAACTCTGCGTGTATGTGTCGGAGGAACCGCCCTCCCAACATTTGGAAGATTCTTTCATCGTCAGATGCGTTACGCTTTAGTCACTTCCAGACGGTAATTGGAAGATAGTTTGCATTTTACAAGAACAATTTTCATTAGGTTCAGTCCAGGGTGTCATAATTACATAAATCTCGACAACTCTGCGTGTATGTGTCGGAGGAACCGCCCTCCCAACATTTGGAAGATTCTTTCATCGTCAAATGCGTTACGCTTTAGTCACTTCCAGACGGTAATTGGAAGATAGTTTGCATTTTACAAGAACATTACAGTCGCCTATAAATCATCCAGACGGCAATTGGAAGACTGTTTGTTGTTTACAACATCAAACGAAAATCACATGTGCCGTTTTGGATATATATTACACAACAGAGGGACCAAAATGAGACGTGTCAATAAATATGCCGAGCATGGGGCAGTCATCAGAAGACCGTACCATCGAAACCCCTTAGCTCGGACGGAGGTAACAATCGCTACTGTTGCTTCAGCCATACAAAACAATCCAAGAATTTCGATAAGAAGCTTAAATACTCGAATGGGTATAAACAGGCAGTCATTGCAGTCAATTGTGCACAAGTAGTTGGACTTATTTCCATATAAAATTCAAATGGCAGCAGACTTCCCGATTTGATTGGAATTTTGCCAGAAGATGTTTCAAATGGTGAAAGAGGACGCAAACATGTTGAACTGTCATCTCATGTCTGACGATGCCCATTTCGACTTAAACGACAACATAAACAAACAAAATTGTCGAATATGGAGTGCTTCCAACCCACAGATACTTCTTGAGATGGAATTGCATCCACTTCGTGTCACAGGGTGGTGTGCAGTTTCATCACGCTGCGTTGTCTGGCCCTACTTCTTCGAAGAAAACGGTCACACCGTAACGGTTACTGGAGACCGTTACTTTTGCATGTTGAAAGAGTTTTTCTTTCCAGAAGTACGCAAAATGAGAATTTCTTTCAACTCTGTGTGGTTTCAGCAAGATGGTAAAACTCCTCACATTGGCCGGCCTGTTGTGACAGAATTGCGACGAAAATATCCCAATAAGCTGGTATCCAGAAACTCCACATTTCGTTGGCCCCCCAGGTCGCCAGACCTTACTGCACCTGACTTTTTCTTGTGGGGTTATTGCAAACAGGAAGTCTACAAAGCAAAATCAACAAATTTGAATGAACTAAAGCAATCCATTCGAGAAACAATTGCGGCTATTCCTGTCTCAACTCTTAAATTATATTATTTTTAAAACCAATTAAGCCATATTCAAAAGAATTAAATGAGCTTCAACATGAATAAAAGAAAAATAAATTCCATACACTGAAAAAAGTAATTTGAGTTTCTTAATGTAGCAATCAGCCACCCTGTATTATGTTTTTAATTTAACAAACTTAAGCAACTGTCTTTGTCAAATTTCAAATTTGAAAATTTAGATTACTACGAGAGAAATTTTTAAAATCAGCTGATCGTACTACGAATGGTACAATAAACAAGGTATAGTCACTAGCCAAATAACAATAAAAATAGTTCGGTGGATTGTCAATGTTACTTGAAAGATAATCATTCAAAATATCATTTTTGTGAATGTTTGATTATAATTGCGAATGTTGGATAAACAATTTTTCCTTAACAAACTTCAACAAACATCATTGTCAAATTTCAAATTTGAAAATTTAACTACGAGATAAAATTTTAAATCAGCTGACTGCATAACACTACCTTCTTTATTGTACCATGGTACCTTGATTGCTCTCTTCATCAAACTTTAGAAGTAATTTCCGTAATGCTACTAAGTACATAAACAGCCTACCGCTAGAGTAATACTATCGCCAGTTAGAGTAACAGAACATTTTAACTGCTCCTGAGCCGCTACCAAATGGAATTTTTCAGTACGTTTGCCCTCATTGTCGTAAAGGGGAACTGGGAAGCGGCGTGCACATTCCTACAAAAGAAAAAAAATGAAATGTTAGAACTAGTATGCATTAAATTGGGTCGCTTCAGTGTCCACTCAAAAGAGTAATTTTTTAATTTATAACCTTAAATGAAGTTTGCATTGTTTAATAATGATTTGAAATTTTGATGAAGCATTTAGAATGACGCGGCTCAAAAAATGGCATCTACATGTAATAAGGCATATACACAGTATCTTATGAAAGTTTTCATACAAAACGGATGATGTCAATCGGATTATTAGTTATATTTAAAATAAAATATAAAAAAACACATTTTTTTTAAACATCGAGCCCTTACCGTGAAAAAGACGTTTGCGCCACTCGCCTTTTAATGAAATTCGATAGAAAAAAGCAAATTGTACAACGCTCATAAGCTTAAAACTTAAATATTAATATTTACAAAGATATTGCAAATTCAATTTTATAGAATTGCTACAGATGAATTATACAAAAAACCCTCTCCTGTAAAATTTTATTTTTGGCGCTTACGTCTTTTTCGCGGTTAGGGCTCGATTTGATCTCTAGTCGAAAATGATTATCAAATATACTCGTACTGTTCAATTAAAAATGTTTTACGGATCTTTAATAAAAGTACGAGCGCTGTTATATATATTTCTGGTCTAATAATGAAAATGCGAATATTTATCATCAAAAAGGTTTTATTGTTTTTCAAAGCATTCTCCAGCACGATTTATACACCTTTGCATACGCTCTAACCAATTACGAGTATAATCAATTTTTCCACTCCGATTGAGACATGGTTTTTAAACGCTTCAACAGCATCTTTTGGCGACGAAAATCGTTGACCACGCATTTTTTTTCTTGATAAGGGGGAATAAAAAGAAGTCATTGGGTGCCAGGGCTGTACGTCGGGTGACCCATCAATTCGACGTTTTGGCCGGTCAAAAGGCACTGGTTTGAGCCGATGTGTGGCAGCTCGCATTGTCATGGTGCACAATGATTCGTCCTCTCTTGTTTGTTTCTCGAATTTCTCCAAAGACTTCAGGCAAACAAATTGTGGTGTACCACACAGAATTGAACTCCTACGTTGCTCAAGCCGGACAGTCGCCACATGACCAGTTTTGCCAAAGAAATATGCGAAGTGCTTCTTTCAAGAACAACTTTCTTTGGATTTGGCTCGTCTTCGAAGACCCACACGGTCGATTGCTGTTTTGTTTCGGGCTCATATCTTATAAACGATCTTATAAACGTCTTTTGAAGCACCGAGATCGTATTTTTTTTAAATTTCTTTGCACCAATCGACACGAACCGTTTTTGAGCGATTGTCAAATTGTGCGGGATCCAACGAGAACAAACCTTTTTTACTTCCAGTTGTTTATTCAATATCAAATGTATGCTGGTAAAAGAAATGCCCAAGCATGCCTCTATCTCACGGTATGTCACATGACGATCTTGCATTATCAGTTCACGCACGACATCAATGTTCTCTGGCACAACGGCCGTTTTTTGGACGACCTTCGTCTTTAAGCGAGCGTGCTATAGGATGGTACTTTATCGCCATACAAAGATTTAAGTTCATCGAACGAAAATATTCACGAGTTAATTCCATTTTTTTGCCAACTTGATTTTTTCAAGTCACTGTAAACAACACAAATGATGGTCGTACGTCAAAACGTTCTACGTTTATGTTAAAAAATGTCAAACTTTCCAATGGAAATGTCAGATGGCCAGAATATATATATATATATATATATATATATATATATATATATATATATATATATATATATATATATATATATATATATATATATATATATATATATATATATATATATATATATATATATATATATATATATATATATATATATATATATATATATATATATATATATATATATAGTAGAACTGTCGAATCTCTTACGGTGCCATGTTAGTGATGACGATATACTAAGCAACGAATCATTGTTTTAGAGGCCGAAATTCCGACGTTGAAAAGTCGACGATATGCTCTTTGCGTTAAAATAATTGATCGCAGATTTAAATAATACAGTTCTATTATTGTGGTTCTTTGTTCAGTTGTGATTCTCTTCATTATTTATTCTCCAAGTGTTATTTATATAATCTGAAAAAAAAGTAAAGAAAAAATATAAAGGAATAAGTTAAAAAGAAAAAGCTTTGCTACAGAAAGATCTCCTTTTATTCGGTTGGATTTTGGTAAATTGTACCTAGCGTGATTATTAAATTTTTATAGTTTGCCGAACTTTACTCCGAGGTACTTAAAACCATCATCAAATTTTATTTTATTATTATCCAAAAACACTTTTAAATGCTTGATTTGGGGAACAACGAACCGTTTGCATTAACCTGAAGCATTTCGCAAGCACAATGCCTTGCTTTTGGAAGCATTAATCTGTATTCCCCACTCAGAGTAATATTCTTGAAAGCGCTCAATATACACAAAACGCAGCCATTGGCAACTTGTGATGAGCATAAAGTAACGAATCATCTAAATAAAGTATACGCCTAGAATCATGGAACTCGTAGGGAAGGTCATATACAAGAATGATGTATATAAGTAGATATGGAACCAATACAAATCCTTGTGGAACACCACAAGATGTATCACCCTAAGCAGATAATCTGTCGCCTAATATAATGCAAAATTTTCTTTCCCTTTGAAAAGTTTCTACTTCTCTTAAATTTCTGCACTACCAGGTGGCGATTAAATTTTATCGTTCTCTAATGACTGCACAATTCTGGCTTCATCACCAAAAGTGGATGACATATACGATAATATTAACTCACTGATTTAGCACGTGGTGCGGCTGTCACTTATCAACTACCTCAATATCCACATTGAGCAGCCTATTTCGATCCTTTGAACATGCTACAGCTATCTGCGACAATCTTAAAAGTAGGAACAAGGTCCTCAAGTCACTAGCTGGCAGTTCTGTGGAGCCGACAAAGAAACCTTGTTGACCTCGTTCTGTAGCCAACTACGCAGCGCCAGAGTGGTCGGTGAACGTGAGTGTGGCGCAGTGGAAGAAAATTCAAACATGCCAGAATGATACCCTGCGAACATTAACAGGATGTCCCCTCATGCCTTCTGAAGACCATTTACATGAGGAGATGCAAAATTTCTTGTTGTCGAAGCAGTATTGGCTTCGGTCTTCATAGTGTGCATCAGAGGCAGATCGTAATATAAAGAAAGAGGTCCGGTCCAGTGGTACAAGAGAGAGTCTTTAGATCATCGAAGCGATCAGACAGGCCTGAAAGACATAAAGTCGGCAGCAGTATCCAGCCATGGCGTAATTGTAATGCTTGAGGAGCATACCCCGGAGATATCACCAGAGGAGAAGACGGTACCTCCGCCATTTGCCACAATTCGTATTGGGCGTGAATTGATGGCAATCTCCCGGACGTTTAAATTCGAGATTATGTTTTTTTGGAGGGTTTCTAAAATATTGTTGGTACGCTGTAGTAGTTTTCCTACATGGGCGCGAGTTTTTTTCTTTTGAAATTATATTTTTAATTATGTGTTTTTTTAATGTGACACGTGTTCCAACCAAGTCCCATTTCTGCAAAATGTATATTTTTTCGTTTATTTTTATTAAATTTATGTTGCCCAAAATACGTTAAATAACAAAGAACGCCTACTTTTTGCTTCAAAAGCTTTTAACCAAAACGAAGATCGGTGCTATTTTTATGCCGTATGACTTTGGACTTTTCTCTAATAGTTGTTCCATTCATGATTAACTGTTTGCATGAAGATAATTTAGGCGATTCTTTTAAAGAAGGAAAATTCAGCAGAATATAAAAGAAAATAAAAAGGAGAATTACATCGATAATAAAAATTGTATAGAGTGGACAATTAAATACTTCATGTCGGTGCTATTTCTTTGCTGGTACTTGGTAAATTAATAAGAAATGATAATAATAAATTTATAAGAAATAATAAAACTAATCTCAATTTACATTTTTAAGCATAATTCGAATTTTGCGCCGGATTTATAGTCATAAAAGCAAAGATCAGTTCTACTATATATATATATATATATATATATATATATATATATATATATATTTATATATATATATATATATATATATATATATATATATATATATATAGTAGAACTGATCTTTGCTTTTATGACTATAAATCCGGCGCAAAATTCGAATTATGCTTAAAAATGTAAATTGAGATTAGTTTTATTATTTCTTATAAATTTATTATTATCATTTCTTATTAATTTACCAAGTACCAGCAAAGAAATAGCACCGACATGAAGTATTTAATTGTCCACTCTATACAATTTTTATTATCGATGTAATTCTCCTTTTTATTTTCTTTTATATTCTGCTGAATTTTCCTTCTTTAAAAGAATCGCCTAAATTATCTTCATGCAAACAGTTAATCATGAATGGAACAACTATTAGAGAAAAGTCCAAAGTCATACGGCATAAAAATAGCACCGATCTTCGTTTTGGTTAAAAGCTTTTGAAGCAAAAAGTAGGCGTTCTTTGTTATTTAACGTATTTTGGGCAACATAAATTTAATAAAAATAAACGAAAAAATATACATTTTGCAGAAATGGGACTTGGTTGGAACACGTGTCACATTAAAAAAACACATAATTAAAAATATAATTTCAAAAGAAAAAAACTCGCGCCCATGTAGGAAAACTACTACAGCGTACCAACAATATTTTAGAAACCCTCCAAAAAAACATAATCTCGAATTTAAACGTCCGGGAGATTGCCATCAATTCACGCCCAATACGAATTGTGGCAAATGGCGGAGGTACCGTCTTCTCCTCTGGTGATATCTCCGGGGTATGCTCCTCAAGCATTACAATTACGCCATGGCTGGATACTGCTGCCGACTTTATGTCTTTCAGGCCTGTCTGATCGCTTCGATGATCTAAAGACTCTCTCTTGTACCACTGGACCGGACCTCTTTCTTTATATTACGATCTGCCTCTGATGCACACTATGAAGACCGAAGCCAATACTGCTTCGACAACAAGAAATTTTGCATCTCCTCATGTAAATGGTCTTCAGAAGGCATGAGGGGACATCCTGTTAATGTTCGCAGGGTATCATTCTGGCATGTTTGAATTTTCTTCCACTGCGCCACACTCACGTTCACCGACCACTCTGGCGCTGCGTAGTTGGCTACAGAACGAGGTCAACAAGGTTTCTTTGTCGGCTCCACAGAACTGCCAGCTAGTGACTTGAGGACCTTGTTCCTACTTTTAAGATTGTCGCAGATAGCTGTAGCATGTTCAAAGGATCGAAATAGGCTGCTCAATGTGGATATTGAGGTAGTTGATAAGTGACAGCCGCACCACGTGCTAAATCAGTGAGTTAATATTATCGTATATGTCATCCACTTTTGGTGATGAAGCCAGAATTGTGCAGTCATTAGAGAACGATAAAATTTAATCGCCACCTGGTAGTGCAGAAATTTAAGAGAAGTAGAAACTTTTCAAAGGGAAAGAAAATTTTGCATTATATTAGGCGACAGATTTTCTGCTTAGGGTGATACATCTTGTGGTGTTCCACAAGGATTTGTATTGGTTCCATATCTACTTATATACATCATTCTTGTATATGACCTTCCCTACGAGTTCCATGATTCTAGGCGTATACTTTATTTAGATGATTCGTTACTTTATGCTCATCACAAGTTGCCAATGGCTGCGTTTTGTGTATATTGAGCGCTTTCAAGAATATTACTCTGAGTGGGGAATACAGATTAATGCTTCCAAAAGCAAGGCATTGTGCTTGCGAAATGCTTCAGGTTAATGCAAACGGTTCGTTGTTCCCCAAATCAAGCATTTAAAAGTGTTTTTGGATAATAATAAAATAAAATTTGATGATGGTTTTAAGTACCTCGGAGTAAAGTTCAGCAAACTATAAAAATTTAATAATCACGCTAGGTACAATTTACCAAAATCCAACCGAATAAAAGGAGATCTTTCTGTAGCAAAGCTTTTTCTTTTTAACTTATTCCTTTATATTTTTTCTTTACTTTTTTTTCAGATTATATAAATAACACTTGGAGAATAAATAATGAAGAGAATCACAACTGAACAAAGAACCACAATAATAGAACTGTATTATTTAAATCTGCGATCAATTATTTTAACGCAAAGAGCATATCGTCGACTTTTCAACGTCGGAATTTCGGCCTCTAAAACAATGATTCGTTGCTTAGTATATCGTCATCACTAACATGGCACCGTAAGAGATTCGACTCGATCCGGTAGACCACGTTTACTTCGCACTGCGGAAAATATTGAACGAGTACAGCAAAGTGTTAACGAAACAACAGAAACATATGTCAGAAGGCATCCTGCGCAGCTAGAAGTATGTCACTACAGTGCATTTTAAAAACTGATTTACTGTTATACCCATAAAAGGTGCCATTGGTGCAAGAATTAAAACCCGCAGATCATCGGCAACGTCTAAATTTGCAGTTAAATTTCAACAGTTGGCCAAAAATAAAACCAAATTCATTGACAATTTGATTATGAATGATGAAACTCATTTTCATTTGAATTGCTTTGATAATAAGCAAAACTGTATGTTCTGGGGATCTGAAAATCTCATAGCCATTCATCAACGCCAATTACACACAGTATGGTGTGGGACCACATCTGCAAATATCATTGGGCCTTACTGCTTCAAGAATGAAAATGGAATTGCTGTAACCGTAAATGGAACGCGGTATCGGTTTATAATAGAAAATTTGTTAAGTCCTGCTCTTGAAAACAGACCTAAGATGTAGTTTCAACAGGACGAAGCCACTGCCCGAGACACAATGGCACTTTTAAGTCAAATTTTTGGAGAGCGAATAATTTCTAGAAATTCGAAAAATATTTGGCTAGCACGATCGCTAGATTTGTCAGCACCCGACTATTTTCTTTGGGGTTATTTAAGCAAGAATATGTGAACAAGCCCGAGACAATCTTTCAACTCAAGGGCAACATTGTAGAAATTCCATTTTGTTTATTATATAATCTGAGACAAAAAATTAATAAACGAAAAAGTTATTAAAGTTTTTAACCCCATGGTAATTTTTGTTTTTTTTTTAAACCTTAGATTTAAGTTTATTTAAGTAGATTCATACTCTCCTAGTCAATGTACGTGCCGGAGTCAAGCTCTGTTCTACTTTTATATTAGTTAATTATAATTATGGCAAATTCTTTCATTCAAATTAGTAGTATTTTCTTCAGATTTATTTTATTAAAACAATATACAGGGTTGCGCAAAACTACCACTGTGGCTTGAATGTTTAATATCACATGATATTAGGAATAGCTGGGAAATTCGCCGAAGTGGTAGTCAAAGATATTAATGACGCCTATGACTGTTTGAAATACATCTTTCCAAAACTCAGTGAAGCTTAAATTAGAAGAGGTACGTATCGTTGTCAGTATTATAATGTTGTCATATCTAAATTTGTTCACTTCGATATATTCGCATTACCAATAATTTTTTCGTAAATGTTTTTTTTATATTTCAAACAGGTATTCTCAATGGACCAGATATACGAAAATTAATGAAAGGCTAATCTCACAAATATGCTTTCGAACCATTATAACCACCTATGTGCGTGGGTCGCATTGAAACAAGTCATCGAATGCGTTTAAGGAAAGAACCGTGTACAGCGAGATGACATACAGACACGAGTGGACAACTTGCTTATTATTTTGAAAAAATCAATGCATCGACGTTAAAATTACGTTTCATGCATTTCCACCTAGATACCTTTTTGGCACAATTACCTCAGGAATTGGACGAAAAAGGAGAAGTTCCACCAGGTGACCGTGCCAATGGAAAAGCGATTCAAAGGCAAAAAATTGGATGCATTGCTTGCGGAGGTTTGTTGGTGGAGTTCTAAAATTATGCAGTTTGAAGATAAAGATGACACTGAAATTTGTGGACACACTGAACAAAATATGCCCTTGAATATTATGTCTATCTCGGATGATACTGCAGACTCAGAACATGAATATGAACAACCTATGAAGAAAATAAGGTCATCAGAACCACAAGCGTCAACTTCAACGAGGATGGAAAGTGACAATAATTGAAAATGTTCTAAATTTGTTTCCATGCATAGATAACATATAAAAATCTCATATTTTCTGTGTAAGAATAGCTGTAATATGAATCGGAATGTTGATTTTCTTGCCAAATAAAGAATCAATAAAAAAGTCATCAATGTTTTTTCCAAAGAATTTAGAGCATATATATCTCAAGCAAATTTTTGAAATTCATACCTTCATTTCATTTCTTTTATTGACATGTAATTCGAAGCCCATTGGGGCCTATTAAAGCTAAATTACAATATGCATCAAAATGTTAAATAGAACATCATAAACTACTAGAAAAAATTCAGTATAAAATCAAAAAAATAATATAAATTAAAATAATCCTAATATTTCCTAATAAAAGAGAAAAAAACCTGATGAAAGCATATAAGTGATAATCAAGAAACCGAAGAAAAGAACATATAAATAAAAGCATTTCTCTGTACTTGAACGAAAATGTTCCAATAAATGTTTACGAAATGTCATGGAAGACAAGTTAAACGTTTTTAAACTGTTTCGCAAAATGTTAAATAGTCGGGCTACTCTTACGAGGAATGATCGATCCATAAGCGGTGTTACCTTTGAAATAATTAACTGTCTGTTGCGAATTGAGTGACTGAAGACAAATGAATTTGCTAGGAACAAAGGAGATTGAAGTTTGTATATCTTGTAAAAAAAATTTAGCAACCGAAGGTGCACAAATTCCACAAAGGAACAGCCTAAAAAGTCATTCACAAACGGTGATATGTGAGCACACGGATTAACAGAGTAGGTATACATAGCGCATAACTCTATGAAGCACTGTCTTTATAATATTCATATTACTTTGAGTAGTTCCTGTATATACCTCTAGGCAGTACAAAATATTTGGCATAACTAAGCCATGAACCAGTTTTGTTTTTACCCAACGAGGTAAAACTAAATTGGTGTTGTATAGTTGACGAAGTGTGAAACTAATACGTGAAGCAATACTGCGAATATGCTGCTCAAAGCCACATTTGTTATCCAGTAATATTCCCAAACACGTAATACTCTGAACGAACTCTATAGACGTACCATTGTATTGCAAATCTAGGTTGATAGAAGATGATGATGAAAACAGTATTGCCTTTGTTTTAGAAGGATTAATACTAAGCTTGTTAGAGGACATCCATACGCTCAATAATTTTAAAACATAATTAGTTTTGGCTTGTAAAATATCCAAATACTGGATTTCTCCGCAAAATAATAGCTGAACATCATCAGCAAAAGAGTATGGTGTACACCAATCGCCTAGACTTTTGAAAAGGTCATTAATAAACAGCACAAACACAATTGGACCAAGAACAGAGCCCTGAGGGACCCCACTCCTAACAGACAAAACAGATGATGCGACTCCATTGACACGAACAAACTGCTTTCTACCACATAAATAAGAAAGCATTGAACTACAGGCACTTTCCACAAGTCCATAATCTTTATGCAATTTATTTATCAAAATTCCATAATCTACCCTATCGAAGGCTTTTTCTAAATCCAAAGACAAAACCATACACATTTTTTGATCATGAGTATTCTTCCTAGTTGAGTCAGTAAGGCCAATTTAAAGAGCAGAGGTACTCCTGTCGTTCCGGTAACCACATTGACAATCATTAAGCAGCGATTTACTCTCAAATGGTCTAACAACTGCCGCTTAAGAATATTTTCCACAACTTTTGACAGGATGGGAAGCAAAGAAATGGGTCTTAAGTTGTCAGGAGAATTCGAGCTTGACTTCTTTTGAATTGGTGTCACTATGGCTACTTTCCAATCATTAGGAAAGCAGGAAGTCATTATTATAGTGTTCACTGAATGATGAAGGTGATTTGATATAAACGGAAATACTACTTTAGAAAATTTAAGAGATATCTCATCACAACCAGAGGCGTTAGACTTGATTGACATAAAAGCCTGTATCAAGTCATTGGAGGAGACGTTATAAAAAGAAAACACATCTTCCCCAATAATTTGGTTAAAAAAAATACTATCAGTCGAACTAGTCAGTTGATTATCAATAAATAATGTGTTTAATTCCTCTACGTCAACAAATCGATTTTCATGATCTATGTCTCATTTTGTTCATAGGTTATGTGACTTTACGTGAAAGTAATAGGGTTTGACACTTTTTACCGTTTTGTATTTTTTATGAATTAAAAAAAAACTTGAAATTTTTTAGGCAAAAAATATTTTTTTCTTCATACATTTATTTATAACTGCGAAACTCTGTTGCTTATGTAGCGAAACGTTGTATAAACATATTAAAGCAATTGTGATTTTTAATTTTTAATTTTTTTATTCGGACTAATGGTTCTCGAGTTTTGACAAACTAATAAGCCTAAAACGTGACAAATTCCCCTATACGATACTTACTAACTTCAAATTAATTATTAAATTATTATTTGATGTACCTTGACCAATCGAATGATGCAGAAATTCTTCTTTTCGGGGCTACTTTCAAAAACAATTATCAGAATTGAGTCCCGAATTAATCACCTGAAAAATGTTGTATTGTGTAATTAACCATTAAATAAAAAAGTTATTAAATATTCAAACCACAACGGTAGTTTTGCGCTACCCTGTACTATAATTTTAATTTTTCGTCTTATATTGTATCTACATATAAGTATCTTACAGTGTAAATGATTTTAAAATAATAAATTTAACATAACGTAACTTAAATTTCAGCAAAAACGTTTATTAGGTTTGTTATAAATGTCGACTAACCGATGTATAGCGACGAAAAATCAAATAATCGAAAGCAAATCCTATTAAAAACTTTAAGAGACTTAACATAGTGGTCAGTGACACGACATTTATTATAAATCACAATAAAACAATTCAAACTTCATTGTTGGGATATTATGGCTGCAACAAAGTTTTCCGACCCACCCTAGTGTAAGTATTGTATTGTGTGTGGGTTTGTGGATTGTTAAGGCAAATTTGTTTGGGATGGGATTGGGGTGTATAAATGTATGTCAAATTAGGAAAGGGGGTTTGGTTGGGGAAGGAATTTCGATATGAGCTATTATTAGACCATTCATAGTACTTACCACCAAAATTTCTCTTAGTTTCTTCAAAATGGAATGTACCTCATCCCTCATAACCCATTCGAATTCAATTTGCTGTAAAAATTATGAATAATTTTATTACGGAAAACACAAACAATTGCTTAACATCTGATCTGAGATTTGAGCTTTAACACAAAATTAATGATTTGTAAAAATATAACGAAGAGAATTAATATTCTTTCACTTTAACGCGGACGTCAGCGACTTAAATTCTTTCCGTTTAAATAAACAAAAATAAACCGTCAACCTGACCGCTCTTGTTAGTGATAAATTATTTTGAATATTTTTGATTGTCATCAATTAAATTGAGTATGGCTAAATTAATCACACACACACACACACACACACAATTACTTTAGCAAAGATACGCCGGAGCCGTGGTCCCAATAAAATGTCCGTTTACAAGTGTATGAATGTTTGTGCATCGGTGTTGTTGCTGTATTCCGTCTTTTTTTGTGCCATCACACAGCAACTTATTGATTTTTTATGGAAAACTATATTTTCAATTCACAAATTAACACTTAAAATTGCACTATTTTAATGCACATTTTCGTACACATATTCCTCAGCATGCACTTTCGGGATTTCGGCATAAGTTTGATTGTTTTTTGCACATATTTCGTTATAAAATGTCTTTGGAAAAGTTTAATTTTTTCACTTACAAGATTTTTTACTTCTTCACTTTCGATATCCATTTTTTTGTTGTATCAAAATGACAGTTGGTTGTGTTGTGCACTTTTGTTACCACTATTTATGGATTGCCTGCATCAGCTGGTATGTGTGAACAGTTGGTATAAATACTGTTTTTTACATCTGTTATTGCTGATGATTCCCAGTATTTATTCTTTCCCTGGATATGACAGTTATGTACAGTGGGTTTTAGAACCTAAATAAAATCTCGTTTCCGATGACAATTTTCAAAGCGGATTGCAAAAAGGGGATTTATTAAAAAAAATTACACTGGCCAGACGACAGCGTTAATGTGCATTAAAAATCACCTAATGCAAATTAAAATATTTTGGTGACAGACGACAGTATCTGCATTTATGTAACTGCATTCAGGTAACTGAAATCGATAAAAGAAAGAAATAACGATTACCAGCTTGCTGTTTGCAAAATAACATCAATTTATTTGAAAGAAAGCTGAAATTATTTTTGCTAAAATTGAAGCACAATTTAAAAATAGTTAGAGCACAACAACCAGGGATGATAAAGTTGATACTTTGGTACTTTTTGATTTTGAAAAGTACCGTGGTACCCCCGCAACTCATTTGATACCTGAAAAAAGAGAATTTTGCGCAATTAAACAGTTTATTTTTTACGTAGTACTAAGTTTTTCTTATTGTTTGAATAAATGCTTAAACCAGCAAAAAATTCTTTAAACTCTTTCAAAAGATGGACCAATATGGTCAAGCTTCGGTAGGTTTGGTTTAAGTCGCTCATAACGCCCTATTATAAATTTTAGTGAGATCGGATATAATATAGGACTTGTATAATAATAGGGCCTTGTCATTTACCTTTATATGGGGGCTACATGAAAACGTGAAATGATATTTTCCAAAATTACTTAGATTGATAATAGATCTTTCATATTGTACTATAATAAATTTGACGAAGACAAAATATTAAACGTAGCTTGTGGTATCGTAGGACCTCAGATCGGGAAAGACCTTTGCGATATAATCCAACATAACATGCAATAGACAGAACACGAATCTGTAAGAACCTTAGTGCAGGGCTATCCCAAAATTTAAACTCTTAGTGACACGTTCTGTACAAAATTTGGTCAGAGTTGGATTTAACAATTGGCTTATTAGCTGCGGATTTTGAGTTGAAATCAGAAACGCCTTAGTTTGGCCCTACATTAACCAATTTTAATAGAGTTCGCTCAATGGTTGAAAACATCAGCACTATACCGTAGTACCCTCCCACAGAGTAGTGTAGGGTATACACATTTTGGTGGCCAATCGTGAAATTATTTGCTCACCGAAGTTTTCTCTCAATAAATTCATTGATTGATGCGATGTGTGGGATGTGTCGCCGTCTTGTTGACACCAAATGTCGCCGATATTACGAGCTTCAATTTCAGGAATCAAATAGTAGGTTATCATGGCACGATAACGGTCGCCATTGACTGTTACGTTCTCATCGGCGTCATTTTTGAAGAAATATGGACCGATGATTCCACTGGCCCACAAACCACACCAAACCGTTGTTTTTTCTGGATGAAGTGAAGTGAACATCATCTGGTTGCTCTTCGTCCCAAATGCGGCAATTTTTCTTGTTTAAATACCCATTGAGCCAGAAATGGGCCTCATCGCTGAACAAAATTTGGCTCGAAAACGTCGGATGTTCTTGGAACTTTTCAAAAGCCCATAGAGCGAAGCGATGTCGCTTGGGAACGTCGGGCGGCTTCAGTTCTTGCACAAGCTGTATTTTGTACGCTTTTAATTTAAGATCTCGATGTAAAATGCGCCAAGTCGTTTCATACGGCAGTCCGAGTTGCTGCGAACGGCACCGAATCGACTCTTCACGGTCTTGGTGTACACTCTCAGCTACATTTTCTTCACTGCGTGCTGGACGTGGTCTATTCGGTCGAATATTATCCAACAAAATGGGTGATGGTGTTGCGAATAGTACGCTCAGTAGGCCGATTATGTTGACCATAAGTTGAACGAAGTGCACGAAACACATTCCTCACAGAACGTGAATTTTCGTAATAAAGTTGAAAGATTTGTAAACGTTGTTCAGGCGTACGTCTTTCCATGATGAAATGCCAAACAATACTAAACATAAATAACATGACAGCATGACACGACTCACACGTGATCTATCAAAAAAAAGGCTATTGAAAAAAGTATCTCTACTTGAATCACCCATTACATATGTATTTTAAATGATGAATGTGAATTCGTTTTCCAGAACTAAAAACTATTTTTTATTAAAACAATGAAAAGAAATCTGAAAATTGAAATCCAAATATGTAACATGCAATCCTCGGAGTACAGCACATAGACTTATGTAGAAGTTATAGTTTTAAATATGTGTTTAAATAAGTCATTGGAATAATTAGCTTATTCACCTATTACATCTCGACTTGTAATGTCAACCAATTAAGAATAAACTGCAGTGCAAAGAAGTTGTAATTTCATCTACTTGCTAATATAATTGATATGCCTTTAGTTTAATCAAGAGCCAATGTATTTCGTACATTGGCCAAGGCCCAAATTTACTAATTCTAATACATATTTACCCCCGACAAAAACTATGTTGTGTAGAAGTCTTGTTTCGAAGTACCGAGAAATCTCTGTTGAAACCTTAGGAGATTTGTAAAGGATTCATTCGTATTTTAAAAGGCAATGGTGTGCTATTCGTTATGACGCCCCTGTAGCCAACTCGATTATATGCACTTCCGTTGACAAAACGTAGAAAGAATTCAATTATTTTCGTTAGTGTCATATTAAATGTAATACTGGTATAAAAAAGATATATTTTATTAAAAGAACAATTTCGAAAATTTCACAGTTACAAACAATAAAACATTTATCAAATAAACAAGTAGAAGGTGGTAGCAGAAATAAAACTCACGCGCGTGTTAACAGTAATTAAGTACTTATTCAATACATTAAGAATCCTTAAAGAAGCTGTTCCCAACTCAAGGATGTTTATTTTCCTTATTTCGAGTCGATAGTGTGGAGCCAACTGAAGAATTTCTAGATCCTATGCGCCCAGTCTGTAAATTAAAGCAAAACAAAAACAAACAATATTAGTTAGAAAATACAGCCTTATTTAAGGTAATTTTTCACCATTTTCTAATGCAGGTTTTAACATTTTCAATGTTTTATAATAATTATGATTTGATTTTGAATTCTATATTTTGGTACAGCCGGCTACCTTTGCAGCGATTATCTACCTACATCTACACTTTCAACTCTTTTAAAGGTATTTGAGATTTTAATCAAAGGTGTAATAGTTGGACAATTCTTGGTCAGGTTTTTGAAAAGTCATACCGCTACCAACACTTTAGTGTGGGTCCAGGCTTACTTGCAATTCTTTATTTTAATAAGACGTTTGAGCCTATAGACCAAAGCATTATATTATATTACTTCAGTTTTTCGTACATATCTTGAAATTGTAGATCCTTTCGTTTTGTGAACTCACAGTACGTTGTCTGGAGGAGTCCTTGTCTATTTTATCCTCAATCTTGTTTTTGTTGTATGTGAATGGCATTTTTTCATATGATGAAAAACAACTTTATTGATGACCGCAAATCGGGAGGGACCATTGTGAGAAGACTTTTCCAAAAGATGAACATATGGTCCACTTTCATCAGTGTTAACTATGCAAAATTTCAGCATGATCAGAGTTAATATGTGACTTCTAGAGCAAAAGGACCTCAATCCGCTTCTAAAATTGGGAAGAAACCTTTGTATTATATTAAAATATAACCGATATGAGTCAATTTCAATTCTTTGACTCAAACCCTAATAAAAATCGCTTCATATTTATGAACGATACTTTTTTAATAAAACGACAGATTGACAGAAGGACATAGCCAAAATGACTTAGATACTGATTCTGCATCGATCGGTATAATAAACATGGGATATATCTTCTTTCCTTTAAGTTGTTACAAACATTTGTCAGTACCACTCTGGTGTAGGGGGTAGGTCCGGGTCAGTGAGTAAAATAATCGTACACAGATTACTGATTTGAGAGGAAGGTGAGTAATCTTCAGGATGTGACTGTAAATTCGGTTTCATATTCAGGCGATTATCATGTAGACCGAAGTGAAATCTAGAATGAAATATTTGTGAAAACTTACCGGCCTAACCGTTGCAGTATTGGCCCCTAACTTGGCTGGTGTTTTCGTTGGAGGCTTCGCACCTGACGACGTGGAAAGTCGTGATGACATTGTAGAACTCCGAGAAGTGGATGCTGCTGTCAATCCAGTAGTGCTTAATCGTGTCTTTAGGGGTGATTTAACCTTAAATTCTGTAATAGTGCGTCTTTTCAAAGAGGCTGTGCCAGACGAAGAAGCAACCGGTTTGGGATTGGGAGTTACTGACAAATAGGAATATCTTGGTTTAGGTAAATGAGCCCCCGAACGTTTCATGGGCGATGTAAAGGCAGATGGCGTTGAGCACGCATTCGGATAACCGACAGGAACTCCTACTGATGATGAACGTGCCGACGCTTGGGGTGTCGTGGGAATTCTATTTGTTTTGTGCTGTGAAGTGTTGTGTGAAACATCATGTGACCCTTTGTCTGTGGTGGGCGGTGATATTTTCAGCATGGGAGCAACTTTTTTAACGGGTATGGTGGCTTTCAGCGGTCCAGACGATTTCATAATTGACTCTGTATTAGGTTTGTGTTTTTTCTTGAGGTCAGGTTTAAAAGACGACAAGTTACTGGATGGCATAGACATGGGCCTGACAATGGCCTTTTGCTGCTGTTTCTGCTGCTGGTTCCCTTCATGATGAGTGTCTAGAGTTTGGGTCATACGTAGGTTAGTAGTGCTTTTGCCATCAGAGCTGGATAAGAGTTGTTGTAACACCGAATTATTAGTTAAATTGTATAAAACGTATATTCAAAACTATGTCAAACTTACCCGAACCCGGTTCTTCTCATGCCTACAGTAGTTGTATATGGGGTGCCGCTTGAATAGGAATTGCGGCGTACCATACGACCCGGTGTCTTAAATTCTGGCGTATCCAATTCATTTGGTGGCGGGGTAGTTGTTACCGGTGGTGATTCATCCATTGCCGTTGCCTGTTGTTTTTGTAGTCTCTTAGGTGTTGGGGGTTGCCGCGGTAATTGGACAATTTTAACCTTGTCATGTAACGATAAAGATTGTGAACGTCTGCGAGTTGTGGTATTGGACTTATTAAGGTCGGGAGAGCCATCATTAAATGAGTTTTCCAAATAACTCGATACCATGGCAGACCTGTTCTTGGCCGCAGGAGCTACACTAGAAACTGAGCTGTTTTGAAGCATTGGAGTTGTATTCATGACCACTATAAAAGTGGGATTTTGTTGGCCATTTTGATTGCCTTCCGCTGAGTTGTTATGTATCAAAAGTTTAGTCAATTGTTCCATGATATCATTGACATCAGGCTGCAATGTATTCTCACATTCTGGATTTTCTGGCGATGGAGGATCTATTTCAGGCAGATTTAATTCTTGTTTATCTTCGGCTGCCTCCCCGTCATATGTGGCGGATGAACTTGTCATACAATTGGGCATTTCATGGACAAATGGTTGGGCAGCCATGTTGTCAGTGTGGTTTTCTCGTAAATCCATATCAAAAGTTCCTTGTCTTTTAATAGGCTGCGGTAAGTCGGTAAGGCAATCTGGCGAATTATGGACATTTTCTTGACTCTGCGATAAAGTTAAAGCGGTACTTAACGATTCTAGCAGAGAGGATGCTTGCATCTGTTTGCCATTGGCTACCATCTCTCCGCTGTTTATTAGAGACTTGAGGTCATAAATCAGTGAGTTGATGTCCTGGTGGTTGTTGTTGGCCTCTTCCCGTTTTGCCTTCAGTCTGGCCTTAATGGCCTCCAAGTCGACAATGTTAGAAGCCCTAGTCAATGAAGCATTTTTTTCGGCGTCCTCAACTACATTTATTTTGTCATCCGAAAGCGAGAATTGCTCGTGTGCCGGCGACTGCAATTCACTTAGCATAGGAATTCTTAACATCTCCAGATCAGCTTCAAAGTTCTTTTCATCCGCTAACAACGATGGGGGCTCCTCAGACATTATGTCATCGTCTACAAATTTCAAGGGTGATTCTGAAGCCAATGAATGTTCGCCAAGATATGGCGATCTTGAAAACGGGGAAAGGATTGGGGTACCCAAGCAATCGGCTTCGTCCAATGAACCTCTTCGGGACACAGGAGAATTAAAGGCGGCATTGGTTACACTTAATTTCAGCAAGCGCTTGCGGTATTCCATGGTCTTCTTAAACTTGGAAGATGTCGACGACTCGGCGCTGCTGGTGGCATTGGAATCTGTGTCTGTGTCGGGGCCGGTACTATCTGCTAACATTCTCTCTGCCATCGTCACAGGCGGACTTTCAGAATCCAAATCAAAGTCCTTTAATTTTGTCCTTTCTTTTTCGCCTGCCTCGACGCATTCATTCTCCAAAACATTGTCATCACTCAAGGATAACAAATTGCCCAATTTAACTTCAGTTGGCGGTTTTGACGAATAGCGCGCCTTGAAGCAAGCCTCCTTCTCGACAATGTCAAATGGATCATCCTGCCGATTTGTCAATTTTTGTACACAATCAAAGGGATTATTGTCCAAGCTTTCACGTTTATGGCGAGGTGGCGATACAAAATGAAGAGAGTATTCTTCGGACGGATGTGATACATTTTCAGTCTTTTGTGGAGAATTATCTTCCAAACTTAAATCTATTAAATTAGCACAATTCAAATCACACATTTTCGTTAACAAATTCTAGTTTTATTTCAATGGCAGTTTTATCAATTCTACATTTGCCGCTTATTCTTATAGTCCTTTAAATGTTGAATATGAATATTTGTGAGGCGGCAGTCTTTTTTAAAATATAAAAATATAATGGTTTACCTGTCAAAAAATATAGGGGGAATAGGAAAAAGGTGTAAAGGTGAAGCCAACAATAGTTTAAGGCCGCCTTGGCTAACCGTTGGTGCGCCGCCGCTTCGTAGAAACGTATGCAGCGGAAAAATATTAGCGGTATTCATTAGCATATCGAAGTAGTCGTACAATGATAAAATTAGTTGAAGCACTGCTTAGTTCATTTGAAAGATATTCATTGTGAACTATTATTGATAATATAAAACTATCATTTCGATGGCAACGTGTTTGTTTATTCAAAAAGTAGTAAAGTCTATATTAGTCTATATTATACCCTGTACTTCTGGGTAATGAGAAAGGCTAAATAAGTATAGTTTATCGGACCTCTTTGGACAGGCTCTAAAACGTTTGTGTGCCACAATTAAACTTGTGAGCAAATTAGATGGTTTTATTTGTACCCATATGTATAAGTACATGTTTAAATATGTCGAATTTTCGGACCTAGGGCCCGTCAAATAAATTTATCCAAATTGCAAAAGCATTTTTTTGGCTTCGTGAGAAAAATGTATAAGGTCCATGTATACCGAAAGCCGTTCTTTGCGCCGCCAAAACCAATAATATGGCGACTAAATCAAAAAAAATATGCGAGTATATTCCAAATTAGAAAATGATTGCTTGTTTGTCCATCGTCATACTACTATAACAAATTTGATAAAAAATCGAAATTAAAATGAGTGCAATATGTTGCTTCCTGAGCTCAAAACATAAAATCGGATGAGTACATGCGTGGGAGATACATCTAAGTCTAAAGAAATTTCCTATAATTTTAATGGTCGTGTTCTATTGGCAACTCGCTTAGAAGGTCGCTAACACGATAACTTCACTCCATTGTACAAGAATATAAAAATGAATTTGTTTACAGGAAACTATGTTTGGGTGATTCTGAGATTATGGGCCAATTTCGACATCATTTTTGGCATTCGATTTTTTGGCAGAATTTAATATTTAATTCAGCTAGATGTCTTAGTTCTAAGAAAGACTAGTCAATTTTAAAAGGTACACATCAAAATTTTAATTTTTAACGGAATCATGCAACAATTTAAAAATGTGACCGCCAGGATAGTGACTCATTGAACAGAGAAATGACTAAGATAATAAAATATATAGTATTTTTTCTTTAAAATTAACAAATTCATTTTAATTCAGTTGTTTTGTAAAAATAATAAATGAATAAATCTGTTAACCGTTATTCCCCTGTGAACAATTTTGGCAGCGGAATGATTAATTTCTACAAACCCCCCTGAAATGTTTATTTAAGTACTTACCCTTACAAAATTGACTTGAGCTGGAAGTTTATACTTGCAATAAACACAAATAAACACTTGCAAAATTATAAAAAGTATTAATTATCTTTTTAAAAAACAACACAGGGGACTGACCCACTTATGTGTGAACGTTCGTAACGAGTGACAAAACACGACTTATTTAATTTTAATAAGACTGTTGACGAAAAAACTATTAGATGTGCACCCACTTCAAGTAATGTTCAATCATATTTGAGTTGCTTGAAATCAGGATTGGTTTGGAATTTGAATTTTAGCGAATATTAGATTTTACAGGGGAATACTGTGTATTTTCAGGGACAGAAAATAAACATTCATAAAAATATAAATTGAATAAAAAATTATAATCGTTAATAGCAACAAAATTAATTGAATATTAATTTTTACTATGGGCTGGTTTTTTTAAATAAATAATTAATATTTTTGTAAAAAAATTTACAACCAGGGTAATGACATTTGAACACTTTGGTAGGAAATTTTTTGAAGAACAAATAATTTTTTTAAAAAACAATTTTAAAGACTTTAAAGGTTCTATAAAGATTTATTGTGTAGTATATAATAAAGTATAATATATTTTATTTTTCCCGCTTGAAACAACCAAGGACAACAAAGTGGCCCATAATCTCAGAATCAACCATATCCGTTATTTTAATATGTTTTCCGAAATTGTTTGGGTCGGACTCACCCAATGTTATCGTTAAGAGAAATTGAGATGTGCGTTTTAACTACATCTTTATCTCTTAATTATAGAAACCATCCACTTTTCATCAGTTCTGAAAAGTGGGTATCTCTTGTGATTCTCACCATTAATGCTTAAAGAGTTTTAGCAGATAATTTTGACATACTTTGGTACTAATTTTAATGAAATTATAATGGTTTCCTCTTAGAATTCAATCCTTATTCCTAGTTATATTCCCAAAAACCCAGAAATGTTAATTGGTTTTTTGTGATTCTGATTCTGTATGTGTGATTTTTTAGTTGAATAATTAAACTAAATGTCTTAACATAAACAAATCTTCGCCTATGTTGTATTTCGATTTTGCTCGACTGTGAAATAGTTTCTCACAATTGGTATATTCCGCTATTCCGAATACACAAAAAATATTGGGGATTCAACTAGACTATATGTACTCTTGTGAATCGAATTAGATACAGTTTTTTTGTCCTGTATTATCTAATATTCATTAAAAAAAAACAACATTCGTTTATTCTTTTCTGTGCTTGAAAATGTCGGCACAAATTTATAAGGATAGAAAAAAATTGTTTTGGAAATTGCACGTTTCCGCAAATTTTGATATGTGTGGTTTCATTCGGAAAGTAGCACGCCATTTAAAAAAAACGTTTATCTAAAAACATGTGTGTAATTCTCGGAGCACAGCTCATAGGCGACTTTTTATTTATATTAACAAATTACAACAAAACATAAACATTACGATTACACTTTGTAATCGAAAAAGATGTAACCGCCACAGCCTGCAGAGCAAAAAAGCAAATTACAGCGCTCCACCCTGTTACACACGTTTTATGCTGTAAAATAAAAAGTACTGAATGTTTTTGGACCAAATATTTTTTAATATATTTATTGATGTATAGTGTATCCAAAAAGAATCTACTTATTCGAAATGTCCGCCTTCTGCCTTTACACACGCCTTAAGTCGAACCTCGTCCATTGCAAAATTGGCCACAGCTCGAACCAAAGCAGTCTTAATAGATCCATTTTGGGGTATCCTTTGGGACAAACCTGTCCTCTAAAACCGTTCACAATTTGTAATCCAATGGGTTCAAATCTGGTCTGTCTGAGGGCCATTCTTCAGAGGAAATGAACGCTGGCAAATTGTACCGAAGCCAGGGCTGGGACGCTTTAGCCTTATGGGCCGGCGCAGAATCCTGCGGGAAAGACCATGGCTGGTACAGGGAATTGTTGAGAGGCTTCACAACAGCTTCCAAAACGGTTTCTTGGTAAACTTTGGCCGATGTTTTGACTTCTTGAAATGCAGGCCAGTGACCCCATCGTTAGAAACACACCACCAAACCATAACTGAAGCTGGGTGATGACCCTTTTCCACACTTGGGATCAGTTCAGATGCTTCCTAAGATGTACACTTTATAATTTTGCTTGTTAAATATTTCCTGAACGGTAAAATTTTTTTCATCGGTGAACAAAATTTTTCTGTGCAAGTTATCAGCGTGCTTTACCAAAAGACGTACGATTACACAGTCAATTAATGTCCGGTACGTCGTTTGAAAACCCAAAGTCCTTTTTAATGATTCGACTCATGGACTTTTGCTTGCTATTCACCTCACGGGCCATGATTTTCTGTTTTCGGAGCGAATTTCTGTGAATTATGGCTTTCCACGTCATATATGCCGGCGACTTTACGAATAATAGATTTATTTCTAAGCCATGTAAAAGATTCTTTATACGAGTAAAATACGTAAGACATTCGTAGTTGGCAATAATCGAATTGTAGAAATTTTAGATGCTTATCCTTCCTGAAAAACGGCGTAGTTGCCTAGGGTGAATACTTTAAAGGAAAGAGTTAACCTCCTGCATAATGGTTGATCTGCTGAGTTTAACAATCAGTTTATCGTGACTTAAGGGAAGCTTTCTACAAAACTTTAAGAGAATGTCATCAACGTGAAAAAACAAGCACACGTTCCAGTATGAGACACCAAGTGGACCAAGTACTTATATACTTATACATTTTTAGAGTTTGGAACGGTACACCAATCCTTCTTACCTAACTTTACATTAAAATGGTAACTTTCTTGCACTAATTCTTAATTTTTAATAATTTTTTTATTTTACAAAAATTGGAGCTCAATCAAAACAAACGGCGTCGTTTTCTTACGAAAGCCACGAGGGGGTGGCTTTTACCTGACGTGGTTAACGCTGGGGAAAGAATTTTTTTTGAATATGTTTAAAGCTGAATGTGGTCGAATGAAAAATTTCATTAATAAATTAAATAAGAATTTCATTACACGAATATATAATTTATTTACGAAATACTTTATATTCAATGTATATTCAATAATACGTGACAAAATTGTTGTAAAATATTTTAATTAAATATTTAATATAATTATCAAAAAGAACTGTAATACTCACACTCGTTCATTTTTGAATAAAAGCTATTAAATTATGTGAAAGCATGTGTAAACTTCATGTCTCAATTAAAATTCTAATCGTCCAACTTAAGAGAATCTACACACGAAAAGAAGTTTTCATTCAAGACGTACGGGTGGTGGTAGTGACTAAAAGAAAGAATCTATAAATTGTATTTATCCTTAAAAATTAGTAGCGTATGCTTTTGCTCCACAAATTCAAACTACAAAACTCAAGTTAATACATCTTCTTTTTGACCTCGGTGTAACGTTCTATATAGGAATCATATCCATCTAGCTGATTGAATTGTCTCGAATTGAAAAGATTGCCATCGACGCTTAGATTACAAATCTTCGATTCCTTGAGAATGCGAGGCGTAAAGGCAGTCGCCTGCAAACAATTCTCTTCTACCCGAAGAGTTTTTAGCTTCGGACAGGCGGCAATTTCCTCCGATAGTATTGAAAGCTGGTTTTGATTCAAATTCAACTCCGTCACACGCAAAGTGCCCACTTCATGCGGCACTGCAGTGATTTTGTTGCGCGACAAGTCCAGAACGTCCAAATGCTTCAAGCCGCAGAACATTACTGGAAATTCCGTTAGTTGATTGTGACTCAGATTGACAGTCTTCAGGTTCTGACAATTCGATAGAGCTGGTGGTATCTTTGTAATCATATTGTCGTTGAGTATCAGCACTTCCAATTTGACCAGCTCTCCCAATGCATCGGGCACATCAAGTATACGATTCCCGCTCATATTGAAGTGTTTGATCAGCGTGAAACGGCCAATTTCATCGGGTATGCGTTCGAAACGGTTCTGCGAAAGATCCAAAGTTTTCAAAACATTGGGGTAGTTCTTTAATTGGGGCGGTAGTTCTTGTAGTCGTTGCAGAGAAATCTTGAGGACGCCCGTCTTTTGTGCCGTTTCCAAATGTTGTTTGATTTGTTTGTTACCCATGATATGAAGTTTACTTTTGCATCCGCTCACTTATTTATCGATTAACGAAATAAATTAATAATTTATATACAATTGCAATGCAAATATAAGTTTTTTTTGAGACTACTTATTTTGTTGTGCAGAAAAAATCTGAGTCTTTTGATCAGCTGATTTGTCAGGATGTTGAAAGATGCCAGATGGAAGAAATTCCTTGCAAAAATAAACAAACATTTAGTACTAGAAACAGTTAAGAACTAAACACATAGAAAGTCAGATTTTTTTTTATGCTCGAGTTTTATTTAAAAAACTACTGAATTTCGTTAAATCATATGGAAGCCACAAAAGTGGCTTGCTTTGTCGTTATGAAGCAAAGCCAGGCAAAAAGTTCTAATGGAAAATTATAAAAAAAGAAAATAAATATAACAAAACATAATTTTTAGTGAAAATTAAATTTGGATATTAAGATAAACAAGTAAAAACGTCGTTAAGTTCGGCCAGTCCGAACTAATCGACTGCACCGTCCTTACTTAAGCGGAAAAACAAGAAGGTCCGTTTTCTGGGTCCCTTCAGCCTAATCGTCCGTCCCTAATTTCAACAAAAAAGAAAATTTCGTTTAATGTGAATACTAGCCTAAAGAATGTTGAATTTGCAATTTATCATGATTTTTTTATGTGAAATAATAGGCATTAAAAATCCTTTTAGAATACAACATAGGCAATTTTTAATCGTAATTAAAAACATAAAATCTTTTTGTTTACAAAAATATGGTGGATTAACCGAAAAAAATCGCGTTTTCTATGCCGACAGCGCAATATCATTAGATTTTTGTAAATGTTCTACACTGAAATATGGTTTTCAGACATCCGGAAGTTAAGAAAAACGCAGCGTAACAAAAAAAAGCTCTAGTGTGACCGGGCCTAAAAAACTTCAAAAAATGTATGTCAGGTATTTCCTAAGCCAAAACTGCAATATCATAAACCTTTGGTAGTTCTGTAACATATATTATAGTGGTTTTCAGACAACCGGAAATAAGAAAAACGCAGCGTAAGAAAAAAAGATTCAGAGTGCCTAAAGCTGGCCATAGACGAACGATAAATTCGAGCAATTTGTTGGGTTTGTGGTCGCTTTTTTACGTCTGTGGGGTAGTTTGCGAACAAATTGCATGTTTTTGAAAATTTTCAAAAACTTGCAATTTGTTGGCAAACAAATCATACGTGTGTGGGCTACTACGCAAATTTTAAGCCATTTCGCCATTTCAGTTGCTCTTCAACCATTGTAACGAAAGGTCGTGTAGTGCACACAAAAAATGGCAAGCAAAGACTTTATGATAGAATTTTTTGATGTGTTAAAAAATGAAAATGCCATTTGGCAAACAAAAAGTGAAAAATTTTAAGACAAATTAGAAAAACAAAAATCACTCGTAACAAAATGGAAAGAGGTTGACAGAAATGCTTCGGTGTTCAAACACAAAATGAACATGCGAGCGCGTCATCCGCTTCGTAGCATATGTTTACTCATCAACGTCGGCCGAATTATGATTTGTTCGAGCGTGTGTGGAGAAACGATATGCAATAAATCGCAGCAATAAATTTGCAAATCACACCAATAAATCGTTCGTCTATGGCCAGCTTAAGCCTTTTAACACATTTTAATATGAAAAGCGAACTTAATACCTGTCATTGGGCGAAAAATCACCTTATTTACAACCTGTTCTAATATGCTGACTTTTTAGCGGTTTTGAAAACATTTTCTTTCAGCGATTTTTGTTTCTGAAAAGTTGGCGATACTGCTCTACTATTGCCAAATAAACACACAACACAACAGAATTTTTTTCTGAGAAAAAAACAAAAAATATTAATTAATTATGATCCATAGTTTGTTTATAGTAAACAATAGTGGGTAAGTATAAGTGATTGGCATGAAAATGAACGCTTATACTATGTGAGATTCCTTTTTATAGCGATGTTTTCCTTGAAAAACATTGGCGTTCCGTGGTCTCTCGTTCAGTGTGTGACTATTTTCTCGATGCCCAGAGGAATTCGCCATATGTAAGTAAATGAATCAAACGCTAGCTTTCTCTTTGTGTTTTTATTCACTCTATGCACTCAGCAGGACGTGCCTCCGGTTATTTCCACTCCCCACTATTATTTGATCACCGTTCAACGGAAGGGTGTCTCATTGGTGGCGGCTTGCAAGCAAGAAGTACCTCCTCTGTTCGTTATTGAATTTCTGCATCGTGTTGTCGATACCTTCGAAGATTATTTCGGCGACTGCTCAGAGTCGATAATCAAGGAGAACTATGTGCTGGTCTACGAGCTATTGGACGAAATGTTGGACAATGGTTTCCCATTGGCAACAGAGAGTAACATACTGAAGGAGCTGATTAAGCCACCGAATATTTTGCGAACAATAGCTAACACAGTGACGGGAAAAAGCAAGTAAGTTAATTTAGAAATCTCATATGTACCATTCTTTGTCAAAACTGTAGAATTTGTGTATCACCCGTAAGCAAGCTCGTTCAAGTTTATGTCGTAGTGTTACCTTAACAGTCGTTATCAGTCGTAACAGCCTATTTTCTAATATCAATAGATTTCTCATTCCAATAATATACTTTATTTGGATCAAATGATTTCTATCGGGCATAAACCACATACAATTCAAAACGCCATCCCCTGTATGAGAGAGGCGGAAAGGGCCAGAGCCCTCGGGCTCCCAAAAAAAGTCCCGTAATTTTATACAACTGTAACAGCGCTTAATACAACAAAAAGCCAAGACCGGACAGAAAACAACGAAGCTGAACATTTTTGTTTGTTTTAACATACATACGTAATTATTAGGGCGGGTCGATTTAAACATCGCCCAAGTGACAAGGAAACTCGTATTATAGGGATCAAAATAAGAAACTTTGCCCAAAGAAACATACGAATTCTGATGTCCTCGCTACAAATCGACCAGCCTAATAAATATTCCTGAAAGTGTTTTCCACCACTTAAATACTAGCGACTTTTCAAGTACGAGTTTTAAATTCGCCAAGTTCCTTGTTTGAGATTTAAATTCAAGCCTAATATAATTGGACCCCATAAAACCATGTTTTCGTTTGCCCTATATAAAGGTTTTCCGCATTGAAGTCTTGCCTCTCGGATTTTTCAATTCTAGTTTTTTAAGCTGCAGTCAATAAATGTCCGGTACGTCGTTTGAAAGCCCCAAGTCCAAAGTCTTTTTTTAATGATTCGACTCATGATCTTTTGCGTGAAATTCATCTCACGGGCCATGATTTTCTGTTTTCGGAGCGGATTTCTGTGAATTCTCGATTTAACGGCTTTGATGACATGCGGTGTTCGAACAGTGCGTGGGCGGCGCGACTGGTGACGGTCATTTACATCTCCAGTCTCCTCAAACAGTTTTATGCATCGGTAGACGAACATGCGGCTAATCCCTAGTGGCCGGAGCGACAAGAAAATAGGGCCTACACGAATAATTTCGATTAATTTATATTTGGTGCAAAGATTTTAATTCCGCCGAAGCTTTTGCCTGCTTTGGAAGCCAGCTAGTTGTGTACGCCAGGTGTGGTCGTCCCCTTGTTGTAATTCCTTGCGGGTTCCAATCAAGAACAAGAACAATAGGGACTCCACGAATAATTTCGATTAGTTTATACTTGATGCAAAGATTCTAATTCCGCCGAAGCTTTTGCCTGCTTTGGAAGCCATATAGTTGTGTACGCCAGGTATGGTCGTCCCCTTCTTGTAATTCCATGCAGGTTCCAATCTATTACTTTGCGAGTGATGTTGTCGGCCCACTTTCTCTTTTGCATTTTTTTTGGCGATTCGAGGTTCCTGCGTGCCTGATCATAGACTGATGTTCAATTCTACATTGGGCCAGAAAATTAGTAATATTCTTCTCAGGCATATGTTAACAAAGGACTGCATGGAGTTAACATCTTTCGTAGCCATATTCCTGGTTTCACAACCATACAACAAGGAAGATTTTATATAGCAATTATGCGTAATGAGAGATCTATAGTCAATTCTAGTTATATTAGGCCATCTTGGTCCACATTTTTACATAACCCTAATGCAAAGGTACTTTCTAATTTGAGATCATTTCGCTCTACTGGTAAGTCCAGAATTAAATCCAGTAAGAACATTTACACTTTATAAGTGACGGTTGTCCACCTCCTATATGCTGGCGATATTACGAATAAGAGTTTATCACCAAGACGCAGAGCAGTCGATTCACCTCTGCCAAGGCATGTAAAATTTTCTCTATAAAATGCATTTGCGTTAAATAGTATGTCCAGTTCATTGAAAAAAAGAATTACATTGTGCATCCTCACCGATTTGAGGGATGTTCTCTGTGTGTTTCAGAATGGATTATTGTGGGAAATAAGTTCTATTATTTTGTGTTATTACTGTGGCAAAGCCGAAAGGAGCATGAAATCTTCGTGTAGAATAAATCATACGTATATAAATTTGAGCAGTTTATTTTAAGATACTAAAAAATTCTTTGTATACCATAAGTAGTTGATAAAAGCACAGAAGCATTACAAGCATGAACATTTATTTAATCAATATTATATAGACGATAATATATTCTATGGTAGATAGGAACCAGAGGGTTTTTTTGGATTCACAATATAGACAATGTGATTAAAAAAATTAAATTTTTTATGAAGTAAACAAAATTCACAAATGCCTTACATTTTTATTTCATTCATAACGCATAACTATCTGTTACCTATAAAAAATATAGCTTAAGGGTTTGAAGAGGTTTCTAAAATGTTAAATTTCTTAATATACTAGCTTAGTTCGTTCGGAGCTAATTGCCGGTTAGCATTGATTTTGTATCTAGACAATGCAAAAGTAAGGAATTTGAATATAAGAATTGTTTATTGTACTTATATACAGTACTGTACGTGACAGGGGGTTTCGCCTTTGATTTAAAGAGGTCAAAAGAGAAAGATACTAATTAAAGGTTTTTTTTTTAAAAAAATATTGAACAGAGCGGACGTTCGTTTTGATATTATCGTTTAACTTGAAAGTGCGAAGATGTGACCACAAAAAAACTAAAAAACAGATTATTAACAACACAGTGCAACAACCAAAATGCGAATGCGATGAAACTAATTGCAAATGAAAGTTGACATCCAGAACAACACCTTTAAGGGTTTTTTTTAATTCATTGCAAGATTTTTTTACACGCATTTGAAGTTGGTGATTTTGGAACGACGTTGGTGATTTTGGAATAATTTCACAGCCTTTTACTTCTGGTAGTAAAAGTAAATACACCGTTTTTTCTACGACAATCTAAAATAAATTGTACCATTTGTATCACAGCGCCATCTAGCGTGAGTTTTAGGTAAATTAAAAAAAAATTATTCCTCTACCGAAAAAAAATAAGTTACCACAACTTTTCAGGATAATAAAAATATTAAAGCATTATTTTATACAATTTAATGATCTTTACTTGTTAGATAACGTTACAAAATTATCAACTTCAAATTCGTGTAAAAAAATCACGCACTGAATTAAAAAAAAATCCTTGAAAGATTTTTTTTTGAATAATGTCAACTTTCATTCGCAATTGGTCTTATCCCATTCGCATTTAGAAAGTTCGATTTTGTATCACTGTGCAATTAATTACAACTATTAAGAGGCTAAACAGACTTTGTATTGCAGAATAAATATAAATTATTGATGGTTCCAAAATATATGGAATTTTACGAACTAAACCATTTTTTCAATGGAATCGATGATTGTTGTGAATAGGTTAAGATTACGAATTAACTGGTTACAAATTATTGCGATTCTGTCCATATACAGGCTACTGAAACGAGCCCTGTTTCTTCTTAGAACACTCCATGATTTAATGTCCAGAAGTTCCATGTCAGTGGATTTACTCGTATGTTTTGAGATTTTTAATGTGTTGTAACGTTCTGTAATTTATTAAGATTGTCCGAAACCATTACGGGAAACCACTTCACCTGGTTATACGTCGCACAGTGGCGCCATTTGAGTTTTTTCGTTGCAAAAATCATATCTTTTGAACCGAATAATATAATTGAACAGTTTAAACAGCATATGATAGATAACTGTTCAGCCTATGAAATGAGCGTTTGGAAAGGGTGCTACGCTCTGTAGGGGCCTAATTATGGGTTATCAAAGTTAAAATTAGTAGAAAAATCAATTTTATGGTAACCAAAAAAAATTATTTTTAAATTTTTAGATTGTTTTTATTTTTTTTCTTTAGGGTTTTATGTTTTAAATTTTTACCCAACAAATTAAAAAAAAAAATATTTTTTATATTCATCACAGTTCGTAAGAGAAGGTATATCTAAAAGACTAACCATTTCTAAACTATAATTATTTTCTAACTCTATTCTTGACTTCACATGCCGCAGGGAAGAAATAAGTGGATCGGAAGATGCTGCCAACATGTTGAAGAGGTCCTCATTTTGCCTTACCCTTGATGCTTTGAATGTGTTCTGCAATCTATATTTTTTATAAAATTTGTTAAGAGACTCCTGTGCTTCTTCAGAAAGCTCTCCAATTGGCAATGACTGGTACGCAATTATATCTTTGCCATGCGCCAATATTTTATGGACGGTCGGGGTCAACTTCTTCTGTGGATACATTTCTGCTAAAAGAGATGCAGTTTTCGACGCATATTTTCCATATTTTGTAGAATTGACATTTTCTTTGCAGTTTAAAACATCTAAGATCGATCCCAATCTTTTCACGATTTGATTGTCAATTCCAGTGATTCTAGTTACTGCCTCATCATTTTCAAAAAATCTCCTAGAAGTGTTTCCATCGTTTGAGTAACCGTATCCGTGCTTGGGACAGTCTACTTTTAGTCCAACTTGTTTAAAAAAAGCATCCTGTATTTGCTTCTTTCTGATCTTTTCCTTATCCTTTATTGATGTATTTTCATCGAAGTTTTCCTCCTCTTGTGGTAGGGTATACGCCAGTTTTAGCAAGAATTCCATACACCTTATCCTTGCGTGCAATGGTAACATTCCATATTCGTAATTCTCCTCATTTGTAGAATCGTTTAAATTACCAAAGTTCTTCTGACTCTTTTTGCAAATCGGGCATGACATTGTTGAGGTTGTTCCTGTCAGTTCGTTTACGACTTTTCCGTCAACCATGGTCAGATGGAACTCGTAATTGCATTCAATATATTTTCCTTCTCCAATTTGCACCTGCTAATTTCAATGAGTAGTTTTTTTCAAACTATTAGATCAAACTACTGTCAGTCAAAACATATAAGGGATGGACGCCATACAATTTCTGCAACCATGTCTTTTTAACCTTTTTTACCTCTAGAAGCCAAACGGGCACGTACGGGCAGCTAAAATTTTTGAATTATGTAAAGAAATAATCAATGAACAGGTTTTGCAAATATGGCAAATATAGAAAAATATAGATTTTTTTTATTTTCCGTCAAAGTTGAAAAATAGTGAAAAAACGGATAGTTTTTAAGTAGTGATTTACCAGGAGAAACACAAAGCAAACAGTTAATTTTTTTTATCATTATACATTTAATAAATACATCAATCAATACAAACAAAAAATAAGGCGATTCGTTACCTATTTTTCGTGATATTACACCTGAAATCGCAACAAATTCACTAAAAATTGTGTGTTTTTTTGAAAACCGAAAGTCGGTCAACTTTGAACGGCTATATCTTCTAAACTAAAAATGTGATATTATTAAGAGTGGCAGATTTGAAATCGTTGAAAAGTTTCCTATAACATGGGTTTATTCAAAACTTCGTCGGCGCTCATGAAAATTTTGATTTTTGCAACCTCGTTTGCTCTACGGGCGCTACTGTGCGTCGTTCACTGGTTATAATAAAATTATTATTATACTTTTCTCCAATGGATAGAGAGTATTTTGAATATGTCATACTGTGTGCAAAACCGCAAAATATATCTCGCATACCCTATAAAGTATGTATGTTGTTGTTTAGATGTTGTTTAGACATAGTGCCGGAGTGACAACCCTGTCCAAAGAATTGCTGTTTCGGGTCGATTCGGTGAATACAGCCGGCTGTCGTGGGTCGAGTGTTGTTGTTACATCAGTTTAATAATATTATATTTCGACTAAAAAGAAGCTGCTTCGATTTCCATGTAAAAAAGCGTTAATTGAGTGGACTTGACTGGACAGTAACAAATGCCGCACGTCATGTGATCTCCGATCGAATGCGGAACAAAAATATATTTACTATTGATCACAAACATTTTTAGATGATTTAACCTTGTCTGTGCGTCTCTTGCACGGCCACTTTCAAACAAATTACGCTAGGACCCAACAATTTTACTTGACGATGTCTTATAGTAATAAGCTGTTAAGGATTGCAAATGGGCGGAATTGGCCCAGGGAAGGATCATTTTCCTTTAAGAGACAGAAAGTACACAAGAAAATTTTCACTTTTTGAGTATTTGCTCAACAAATCATAATTTATTGTGTACGAGCTATGATTCAACTGGGTCTGTTAGTTGGAACGCACCTAAAATCTCAAAAAGGGACATAGTTGCTGGTTGTTTATGATCATGTGTTCGTAAAAAATGGCCCGTATCGTCAAAACGAATGATCAATAGTCAGTATAGACATATGGGTATTCAAATTAATTATGGATTCGTTTGGAAGGTTAGTCGGAGAACCATTACGTTGGAATCATAGGCCCAAGAGCCCAAATCACGGATGACTTCAATATCGAATTCACGACGAAGAGTATAAAATGTTCGGTCTGGCAGTACATAGCAACGATTTTACTGAATTTCGATTAACCTTAAAATAATCCGGGGATTTAATCGGTTTATCGGTTTTTAACTTAAGGGAATTAATACCCAAATATATCTCCAATATTGACAAAAATTGTTTTTAAATTTGTTATAATTCAAAAGGTGTCATCAACATAATTGGAGTCGAAAATGACGGGCCTTTTCGCTGTTCAGTTTATATAAATTTAATATCCTGATATCATTTTAATCTTGATATGGAAATATTACTCGTTGCGTCCGCTATCCATCCAATGTACTTTGTGCATACTTACTATATTTTAAAGTTGGTGTTTATAAAGGTTCCTACCAAATTCTGTCTCTGACGCTAAATCGATTTTTATTAAATTTAGCGCATTTTGTTTATAATCGAAAAAAACTCATCACTTCCGATTTGAATTTCTATCACTTTAGAAGCCGCGTATTAAACGAAATATCCTTAAAATTCTTTGTCTACAACTTTGTTATAGGAGGGTTGCTATTTATATTTCGGGTCCGGCAATAAAAACACAATAATTTATCATTGGAAATGGTGTTATTGTTTTTCAAAATATTCTCCTTTAAGATCAATACACTTTTGCATGCGCACTCACTAATTTTCGAAGCACTTTTTCCACTCTGATTGAGACACCTCCAAAACATGATTTTTGAACACTTCAATAGTTGCTTCAGGCGATGGATAACGTTGACCACGCATTTTTTTCTTGATGCTAGGGAATAAGAAGAAGTCATTGGGTGCCAAATCAGGACTGTGCGGTGGATGGCCCATCAATTCGACATCTTGAGTGGTCAAATAGCTCATCGTTTCAGCTGATGCGTGGGAGCTCGCATTGTCTTAATGCAAAATGATGCGTCTTCTCTAATTATCTTTCCTCATTTCCTCGAAATGTTGGCAAACAGATGGTTGTATACCACTCAGAATTGACCGCCCTACGTTCCACTATGGCACTGTGGCAACATGACCGGTTAAACCAAAAAAAAACGCAATCATTTGCTTCGATGTAATTCCGCCACGAACAACTTTTGTTAAATTTGGCTCGTCTTGAAATACCCATACGGTCGATTGCTGTTTTGTTTCGGGTTCATATGCATAGATCAATGATTCGTCACCTGTGACAATGTTATACACTGCCTTTGAGCTACCGTAGTTATACTTTTTGAACATCTCTTTGCACCAATCCATACGAGCCTTTTTTTTGAGCATTTGTCAAATTATGTGGGATCCAACGAGAACAAATTTTTTTCAGGGCCAAATGAATATGCAATATCTTATTGATGCTTGTCATACTAATGCCCAAGGATGCCTCAATCTCACGTCGGTCTTGCTTAATCAGTTCACGAACAGCTTCGATGGTTTCTGGCAATGTGACCGAAGTTGGACGTCCTTCACGAAATTCATCCTGGAGCGAACGGCGTCCAAACCTGAACTCTTGGTACCAGCGATTAGCAGTGGTTCTTGATGGTGCTTCATCGCCAAAAGTCGAAACAAGTTGATTTAAATACTCTTGTCTCGATAACCCACGCCGAAAATCGTAAAAAGTCATCGCACGTAAATGTTCACGGGATATATCCATTTTTTGACTGAAATGAATTTTTCAACACACTGAAGTTATGCTAAAAAATGTCAAAGCTTTCAATGGAAGTTCCAGTTTGCATCTGGGAACACTAGTATTGTCAGGACCCGAAATATAAATAGCTCTTTGCAACCTTTCGCAAAATAAGCTTAAACATAAAATTTTTTTAGATGCATATTCGTTAGAAAATTATCAAATACGTATGACATTTTTAATTCGAAAGGACATTTTATGCCAATTTTTTCACATAACTTCCTTCAAATGTTGGCCACGACTACGCCTCGGGGGGTCCATTCTGAGGACCCAATTTTGGATGACTGGATGACTCGTTCGAGCATTTCGATCTATATAGCGTTAATGATACGCGTAATGTTGGCTTTCAAAAACTGAATCGTAGATGATTTCTCAGCATAGTTTGACTTTACGTAGCACCAAAGAAAAGAGTCTAAAGGAGTGATATCACACGATCTAGGCGGCCAACTTACCGGTCCAAAACGTAAAATTAGCTGCTCTTCGAAATGACCTCGCAATAGATCCTTTGTTTGAGCAGCTGTATGGCAAGTGACACCGTCCTGTTGACACCAAATGTCAAGGTTACGGTCTTCAATTTCTGGTAGCAAAAAGTCAGATATCATGGCGCTATAGCGAGCTCTATTCATGGATACGGCAATCATCATTTTTGAAAAATATGTATGTTTTCAACAGCCCATGAACCTCAACAAACCGTGGTATTCTCTGGGTATAATGGCACCTCTTAAACCTCTTCTGGTTGCTCTACAGCCCAAATTCGGCAATTTTGCTTATTGACGTTGATCTAGAAATGGGCCTCATCACTAACAAAATTGTGGTCGAAAACAGCGGTTCTTCTTATTTTTATTTCCATAATACAGTTGCACAATTTGGAGACGTTGTTGCGGTGTAAGTCTTTCCATGATGAAATGGAACACAATACTCGTACTGAAAAGAAAAAAAATAAAGTTTAACAACAAAAAAAGTAGTTTCACTTTTTAGGATCGGATCAAAACTATCAGCGTTATTGCTAGTGGAGGGAACAAAGTCAGTGCGGTTGATATCAAAATATAATCGAAAGAATTCAGTTTCCTGTATTACTGTGTTTTTGGTTTCCATTTTCTTAAAATCTTAATTTGAAATTTTAGTGTCAGCACAACCCTGCCCCAGGGACAACTTTCGGCTATTCCATGGAGAAGAAGTGGTGTGCGCTACACGAACAATGAGGCATACTTCGATGTAATTGAAGAAGTCGATGCCATTATTGACAAATCGGGTTCAACAGTGTTTGCCGAAATTCAAGGATATGTAAGTAAAGAACTAAAATTAATAAATTTAATGTTTTACACAGTTCATATTTTTAATGTTTAGATTGATTGTTGCATCAAACTGACTGGCATGCCCGACTTGACACTATCCTTTATGAATCCACGTCTTTTCGATGATGTCTCCTTTCATCCCTGTGTGCGTTTTAAACGTTGGGAAGCTGAACGTTTGTTGAGTTTTATACCTCCCGATGGTAATTTCCGCTTAATGTCCTATCACATCAGTTCGCAATCGGTGGTGGCTATACCCATATACATACGCCACAATTTCTCCATTAAAACGGGAGAACAAGGACGTTTAGATTTAACCGTTGGCACTCGCACCGTAATGGGTCGCTCAGTGGATAAGGTTAGATTGGAGATTGCTATGCCCAAGTGTGTTCTAAATTGCATACTGACGCCGAATCAGGGAAAGTATACATTTGATTCGGTGTCCAAGACTTTAACCTGGGATGTGGGCCGTATTGATGTGACCAACTTGCCAAATATTAGAGGGACTGTAAGTATTAAAATCTTCTTACTGTTTCAATTTTATTTTTAACTTCTTTTTTATTTGTTCAAGGTCTCCATACCACCTGGTACGCCTAGCTTGGGATCTAATCCCACTATTAATGTGCAATTCACCATTTCCCAAATGGCTGTGTCTGGCCTTAAGGTCAATCGTTTAGATATGTACGGTGAAAAGTATAAACCTTTCAAAGGTGTCAAATATCTTACCAAAGCGGGTAAATTCCAAGTCCGCATGTAAACAGAAACATACGCAAAGACAGTAATTAATTGAATATCGTTGAATAATTCCATTGCTTTTTATTACAAAATAAAATTATTATTAATTTAAGAACAAAATCTACACATAAAGGTAAACGTTGTATTATTTTCATTTATTTTGTAAATCATTTATTAAATTTTTCTTTTGCGTTATTTTTTGTAGAACATCAAAAACTAAAACGCATTTGAAAAAATTATCAAGACAACTTTACTCGAGACATTCACATCATTATTCCATGTAATCATACCATTCTAAAAACATTTCATGACAGATTTTCTCTTAAGGTAAGTGCTAAATCATTTGCTTTATCCACCAATTATAGCCTTTTATGTAGAGGTAACTTTTTTGTAATCTCAGACCGTACAAATACGCTGTAAAAAATGTGATTATAACTATATTTTAACCGCAGGTCATAAAAAAATGCACACGGCGTGTTGATTAAGTTTTTTTTCTTTTATTTTTAATTTGCTGACACTAAAGGCCTGACCGTATATGTTTATAAGTTCTATTATTTCGAATCTGAAGGTATGACATAGAAATTAATGAGCATTCAAAGAATCTATGACAGGAATCATCAGAATTGTTCGTATAGGAATGTTTTTAGTAAGACCGGTGTTCGGATTAAAGGACAAATTGACATTTTTCAATTTAATTTTTATGATTGAACTCATATGCAAAAATTGAACTCATGAACAAATGGGCAAGATTCAGACGTTTCAGCCAAAATATGTATTCTATTAACCATGGAGAGTTTATTTAAAAAGTTTTACCCGGCCATGGATTGAGAAAACGCGAAGAGAGCAATTTGCGTGGCAGGAACTAAAAGCGACTTGGCTAGGTTTTCAAATTTCCATTGTCGAGTTAATCTACAAAAATTTATCATTACTTTCCGACGATAGAAAATGGACTATATTGCAGTTATCATAAATGTAGTAATTGCGCCTCGATCGATCCTTCAGTCGAATAATTGCTCTTTGCAGATCCTTTGGACAACGTCTGCATATGCGAGTAGAATGTTGACCTTTGTTGATGTCCAAGTGCTACTTAGTGTCATTCTAGGATTTGACGGAGTTCATACATAATATTCGAAAATATGGTTTATGCAATGGTTAAGAGACATGGGCTAAATAGTTTTGTCATCTTTTTTTTTAATCCGACATGCAGAGTGGCCCTAATAAGAACTTATGATGTGCAGTTGGGGGTCCTGCTTTACGTCTATTTGAATTTTGCATGGGTACATCTTTAGATTTAACATACAAATTGTCTATAACTCGTGCGAACAAATGAAAAAGTCGATAGATTTACGAGGGTTGCTATTTATATTTCGGGTCCTGACAATACTTGTGTTACCAGCTGCAAACTGGAACTTTGACATTTTTTAGCATAACTTCACTCAGAACGTTTTGTCATTTGAGGGCGAATTGTTTTGTTTACAGTGTGTTGAAAAATTCATCTCAGTCAAAAAATGGAATTATCCCGTGAACATTTTCGTGTGATGATTTTTTACGATTTTCGTCGATTTTCGAGACAAAAGTGTTTAAATCAACTTTTTTCGCGTTTTGGCGATGAAGCACCATCAAAAACGCTTCAACAGCTGCTGCGGGCGATGGAAAACGTTGACCACGCATTGTATTCTTGATGCTAGGAAATAAGAAGTCATTGGGTGACAACTCAAGGCTTTACGGTTGATGGCCCATCAGTTCGACATCTTGAGTGGTCAAAAAGCTCATCGTTTCAGTTGATGTGTGAGAGCTCGCCTTGTCGTGATGTCGTATCTTAGTTCATTTCTTCGAACACTGTTGGCAAACAGATGGTTGTATACACTCAGAATTGACCTCCTACGTTCCACTAAAGGCACTGTGGCAACATGGCCGGTTATACCGAAAAAAACGCAATCATTTGCTTCGATGTACTTCTTCCACGAACAACTTTTGTTGGATTTGGCTCGTCTTGAAAGACCCATACGGTGTTTTGTTTCGGGTTCATATGCATAGATCCATGATTCGTCACCTGTGACAATGTTATACACGGTGGTATGTTTTTAATATTGAAAGTGTATTTCCCATTTCTGTCTTTTTTACGATGCAGAATAAATCGTCTACATATTTCGTTAATTCTCTTGGTTGGTCCTTTATTTTATCCATTGAAGCGTCTAGTAATTGTTCCATTATAATGTCGGCAATAATCGGTGAAGCGGGGGATCCCGTTGGCATTCCTTTGCGCTGCTCATACACCTTGTCGTCGTATTTTAAAACCCTGGTGTCTTTAAAACAATATGTCCTTTATCGTCAATATGGGCAAGTTAATTGGAATGCTTGGGAATAAGGAGACCACGTCAAATGAAATTAATATTTCGTCATCATTTATATAAATATTATTAATTCTGGATTTTAAATTTATAGCTCCTTTATATTGTATTGTATTGCAGTAGGTTTCAAAAGTTTAATATTTATGATATTTCGCCGTCTTTTGTGTCCTAGTACATTTTGTTGTAGAATAAACTTTTTGATCATCGATGTTATCGAATATTACCAAGTTGTTATGGCAAGTCCTAGTGACGTTTCATTCTTAAAATATTGTAGTTCATATTTCTATAAAATACTATATTTTCTTTACTATAAATATATTATGTGGTTGGAAATAGGAGTATGCGCTTTCTTTCGTTTTATCTAAATGGTTGTCATTGAGTAAAAATAAATTCTCGGGATTTCCCGCCAAAAAATCCCGGGATGTAAAACCTATGTGTTATGTGGCTGATGTGGCTTTATTACGTTATCGAAAAAGTCGTTTTCGTCCTACGAAAAGTTTTTGACATTTTCTTTTCATAACAAAAATGTCAAAATTAATACCCGCTGTAAAAAAGTGTTGAAATGTAAAACCTGGGCTCAAATGCAAAACGAGAGACAGAATAAGTAAATTTAAAAGTTTGTGTTCAATGCGCTTCAAAACGATTTTACTTTTTCTACTTCTCTAAACGTTAAATTAATTAATATTTTTTTACAAATCATTAAATAAAGCAGTTGCATATTAAATCCAAACATTGCTCCTTCTTTTACAGCACAATGAAGGTGCAATTTTGTCACTCAGTGTAATAGAAGTTATGAATTCATGAGACATTTCAATTTCACTTGTTAAAATTGTAGCTTGAAGTACAAAATTCCCTTTTAAAGTGAATATAAAAAGAACACTTCCATTCTCTTTAAAGCAAAGTAATTTGTTGCCTGTTTAAATTTCCAAGCTCATATCTTGAGTACCGCACCCTTATAACATGGCACGGCCATTGCAAGAAAGAAAGGCCAAATGTGTCTGTTCGGTTGGTGTGGCACAGCAACAGCCAGCAGTAAACTTACCACAACCTAAGACGACTTAGTTTCATTATTTATTTAACGTATTGAAATACATGTTTGATTTTTACCAAATGATAGTAAATGCTGCGTGCAGCAATGTCTGTTGAAAAGGCAGAAAAACGAAATAAGTATATTCAGTTAGGTTCGGCTGGGTCGAAGATTATGTACACTCTATTTGAAAAGATTTTTTTGGTTTTCAAATTTAATACAAGGGATTTTAAAAAAATGGGATTAAACAGGAAATACAATTTGTTTGGGGGATTAAACGCTTCTTAATGTATAGCATCGGTTTTGTTCTATTCGGGTTAACACCTTAACCACAGCTAGTAGCCCAGTAGCTACATTCTCCCGAGAAGGTATTTCTTGACATTGCTAATATTCGCTGCACAGCCCACTGATTTGATAGAAATTCGTCGTTTGCTTTTTAATAGAAAGTTGAGGGAACTATGGACGTGTATGTAAGTGTTTCCCGTATGAAAGTGTTTCCCGTATTTCATAAAAAGTTTGACATTTTTTAGAATAAACGTACTCAGAACGTTTTGACGTACGACCATCATTTGTGTTGTTTAAATTGACTTGAAAAAATCAATTTGGCAAAAAAATTAACTCGTGAACATTTTCTTGCGATCATTTTTTACAACTTTCGACGTGGATTATCACGACAAGAGTGCATCGATGAACTTAAATCTTTGTATGGCGATGAAGCACCTTCCTATAGCATTGTGAAAAATTGGTTTAATCAATTCCATCGTGGCCGACGCTCGCTTAAAGACGAAGGTCGTCCCAAAACGGCCGTTGTACCAGAGAACATTGATGCCGTGCGTGGACTGATAATGCGAGATCGTCATGTGACATACCGTAAGATAGAGGCATCCTTAGGCATTTCTTCCACCAGCATACATTTGATATTACATGAACACCTGGCGGAAAAAAGGTTTGTTCTCCTTGGATCCCGCACAATTTGACTATCGCAAAAACAGGCTCGTGTCGTTTGGTGCAAAGAAATTTTGAAAACATACTATCGCGGTGCTTCAAAAGACGTTTATAAGATCGTTACAGGTGACGAATCTATGCGTATGAGCCCGAAACAAAACAAAGCAATCGACCGTGTAGGTCTTCGAAGACGAGCCAAATCCAACGAAAGTTGTTCGTGGAAGAAGCACTTCGAAGCAAATGTTTCATCGGCAAAACTGGTCATGTGGCGACTGTTCCGCTTGAGCAACGTAGGGCGGTCAATTCTGAGTGGTACACTACAATTTGTTTGCCTGAAGTCTTCGGAGAAATTCGAAAAACGAACAAGAGAAGACGCATCATTGTGCACCATGACAATGCGAGCTCTCACACATCGGCTCAAACCACCGCCTTTTAGACCAGCCAAAACGTATGGGTCATCCGTCGTACAGCCCTGACTTGGCACCCAATGACTTTTTATTCCCGCACATCAAGAAAAAAAAATGCGTGGTCAACGATTTTCGTTGCCAGAAGATGCTGTTGTAGCGTTCAAAAAGCATGTTTTAGAAGTGTCTCAATCATAGTGGAAAATTTGCTTCGACAATTGGTTTGAGGGCATGCAAAAGTGTATAAATCAAGCTGGAGAATACTTTGAAAAACAATGAAACCATTTTTGATGATAAAAATTCGCATTTTCATTATTAGGTCCGAAATATATATATCAGCCCTCGTCGATCTCATTTTTTTTCAGAGTAATGTCCGTTTTTATCAGCTATTTTGTAAGTATTCCGGGATGTGCCTAAATCCTAACCTATATGTGTTTAATTTCCTGAGTCATAGGGAGACTTGGCACTTCCTGTAACATAATTGGTTGGATTCATTCAAGCCTTTAGCTTTCATCAAGTCTGAAGCTTTTTAATGTCCATCTTGTCCTATCGTGCGTTATGATCCACCCTGCAATATCAACGAGGGCTATTTATATTTCGGGTTCTGACAATACTAGTGTTCCCAGATGCAAACTGGAACTTCCATTGGAAACTTTGACATTTTTTAGCATAACTTCACTCAAAACGTTTTGTCATTTGAGGGCGAATTGTTTTGTGTACAGACAGTGTGTTAAAAAATACATATCCGTCAAAAAATGGAATTATCCCGTAAACATTTTCGTGCGATGATTTTTTACGATTTTCGGCACGGGTTATCGAGACAAGAGTGTTTAAATCAATTTGTTTCGACTTTTGGCGATGAAGCACCATCAAAAACCACTGTTAATCGCTGGTACCAAGAGTTCAGTCTCGGACGCCGTTCGCTCCAGGATACATTTCGTGAAGGACGTCCAACTTCGGTCACTGTGCCAGAAACCATCAATGCAGTGCGTGAACTGATTAAGCAAGGCCGACATGTGACATACCGAAAGATTGAGGTATCCTTGGGCATTAGTATGACAAGCATCAAGAAGATATTGCATATTTATTTGGCCGTGAAAAAAAAGTTGTGCTCGTTGGATCCCACATAATTTGATGAATGCTCGTATGGATTGGTGCAAAGAGATGTTGAAAATTTATAACTGCGGTAGCTTAAAGCCAGTGTATAACATTATCACAGGTGACGAATCATGGATCTATGCATATGAACCTTGAAACAAAACCGCAATCGACCGTATGGATCTTTCAAGACGAGCCAAATCCAACAAAAGCTGTTCGTGGAAGAAGTACATCGAAGCAAATGATTGCGTTTTTTTCGGTATAACCGGCCATGTTGCCACACAGTGCCTTTAGTGGAACTTAGGATGGCCAATTCTGAGTGGTACACAACCATCTGTTTGCCAACAGTGCTCGAAGAAATGAGGAAAGATAATAAGAGAAGACGGATCATTTTGCATCACGACAATGCGAGCTCTCACATATCAGCTGAAACGATAAGCTTTTGACCACTCAAGATGTCGCATTGAGGGGCCATCCACCGTACAGCCCTGATTTGGCACCCAATGACTTCATCTTATTCCCTAGCACCAAGAAAAAAAAGGATGGTCAACGTTTTTCTTCGCCCGAAGCAGCTGTTTAAGCGTTCAAAAATCATGTCTTGGAGGTGTCCCAATCGGAGTGGAAAAAGTGCTTCGAAAATTGGGTTGAGCGCATGCAACAGTGTATTGATCTTAAAGAAGAATATTTTGAAAAACAATAAAACCATTTCCAATAATATATTATTGTGTTTTTATTGCCCGACCAGAAATATAAATAGGAACCCTCGTATGTCTACATTCCCTGTTGGCAGTTTCAATTGCAATTCTTTTTATTAATCACTGTAAGGAAAGTTCATTTCCAGCACGCCATCTATTGACAGCTGTGGAAAAGTGCCAGAGTGGGATTTGTATGATCTTGGTCGAACTACTTTTATTTTGTGAATGGGTTCAAAGTGTGAAGGACTTCAAATTATTTTTAATATATTCGTAATACTGGTTAAAAGCTTTTGTTGACTTTTTTAAGATAGCCGCCGTAGCGACCCCAAAAATGCCCACCTTGGCTCAGCTGTAATTTCAAGAAGTAAAAGCTTCCTTTTTTGACTGATAATTTAACACTCACTCTTGTTGTTAATAAATACTCCCAAAACTCATGCTTTGAAAACGAATCAGACGAATCAAATTACTAATAAATGTAAAAAAAACATAAAGTTTTGCTTCAATTTATCCTAAGTAGGATATGTTGGCCCAAATTCAAGTAAAACTTTTTTAAAATTGAAAATCAATCACACAGTTAATATGCTCCCTAATACTGGTTCGTTAACTTAAAGTAAAATCAGGAGCTCAGCTCAGGTCACGATATTGGCATTGTATTATCTGTACTCTAGTTTACGAACTACTCTAATAGACATAGCGCTGTAGTTATTTCGAGCGAAAATTATTCTTCTTTTCATCATACATCTTTTCAATGATATGTACTTAGTAGGGACATACTTATAATAACTATAATAATAATTATTAATTAATTAATAATTATGCTGTAAAATAAAAAAAGTACTGAATGTTTTTGGACCAAATATTTTTTTTTTTATTTTTATTGATGTACGAGTATATTGTATCCAAAAAGAATCTTCTTATTCAAAATGTCCGCCTTTTGCCTTTACACACGCCTTTAGTTGCACTGGCCAATCATCAATAGCTGCACGAACCTCGTCCATTGGAAAATTGGCCACAGCTCGAACCAAAGCAGTCTTAAGAGATCCAATGTTGCGGTATCTTTTGTGACAAACCTTATCCTCTAAAACCGTCCACAATTTGTAATCCAATGGGTACAAATCTGGACTGCCTGAGGGTCATTCTTCAGAGGAAATGAACGCTGGCAAATTGTTTCGAAGCAAGGCCTTTGAAGTTTTAGCCTTATGGGCCGGCGCAGAATCCTGCTGGAAAGTCCATGGCTGGAATAGGGAATTGTTAAGAGGCTTCACAACATAACAAAGCAACAAAACGGTTTCTTGGAAACTTTGGCCGTTGTTTTGACTCCTTGTTCTCAGAAATTCAGGTCAGTGACCCCATCGTAAGAGACACCCCACCAAACCATGACTAAAGCTGGGTGATGACCCTTTTCCACCCTTGGGATCAGTTCAGATGCTTCCTTAGATGACCGCGCTCTACACTCTATCATTTTGCTTGTTAAATTTTTCCTGAACGGTAACAATTTTTTAATCGGTGAACAAAATTTTTCCTTGCAAATGACGTTTGCATTTTTCAATCCAATTTTTTTTAAAGCTGCAGTCAATAAATGTCCGGTACGTCGTTTGAAAGCCCCCAAGTCCCAAGTTTTTTTTAATGATTCGACTCATAGACTTTTGTGTGATATTCATCTCACGGGCCATGATTTTCTGTTTTCGGAGCGGATTTCTGTGAATTCTGGATTTAACGGCTTTGATGACATGTGGTGTTCGAACAGAGCGTGGGCGGCCCGACAGGTGGCGGTCTTTTACATCTCCAGTCTCCTCAAACAGTTATTTGCATCGGTAGACGAACGTGCGGCTTATCCCTAGTGGCCGGAGAGTTTTGAAAATATCGCTTTTTTTCATTTTACACTTGAAATGCGCTGTTACAGCGATACGGTTCTCATTTTTTGACAACTCCATGATGAAAGTTGAAACAATTTCAAAATCCCGTTACCGACTTACGCTATTGAGGTTAGCTTTCAAAACCCATATGACATTAACGGGGTATGTTCAGTTCTAATATTGAAGTGGGTGTGTTCAATGTTGTAACAGTATTTATGTCCCCACTAAGTATATAACTATAGGGTGCGATCATAACTGCTTGGAAGCGAAGTGCATGAATTATTCGTTCTTGGGGATCTCTTGCCTTTAAGTGTTGCACTAACTGCACCTTGTATGGAAAAATGTAAATTTCTCCTTCATATTCTGCGTAAAGACCTGTCAGACTGGTTGAGTTTGAATTATTGATCAATGATGATCAAAATAAAATTCTATGAATTTGGCTCGTTGGATAACGTTGTAACTTTCCATGAGCCGATAGCCTTAGTTGCTAGTGCTTATTTCCTTATAAGTTTATTATAATTTAATATTGTAATAGATATAAAATAAATAAATAAATAAAAAATAAAACTCCATGATTATTGTCCCAGATTTCTTTTACAACTCCTAAAAAGAAAAAGGGGGAAAAATTACATTAGAAAACTTATTAATTTTTCAAATCCTTCGCGACTTTTGCCGCACCCTGTATGAGATCCAATCGTAAATAACAATTTGATGACGGGAAGAAATTGCTAAAGTTATATTTTTTGTTTTATTTGTTTTATTGTTACGATTTTTTCATTAGGGTTCTGACTTGTCAACGAGGTATTGTTAACGAGCATTCGTTGAATCTTGACTTGATTTAAAAAAGTTGTATACGATGTGGCAATATATTTAACCTTTGGTACAATCAAGAATAAATAATGTATAATGTGTTTAAACTAGTATCTAACCAATATATTCCTAGCTTGAAAACATACGGCCATTTTGATTGGTAACTCGCTCCAAAGGGTTTTATCTATTATCAAATTTGACTAAACAAAAGTGTGTTTGTAAAGAGATATTGACAGCGGGACGTGAAGGAAGAGGGTGAATTAGAAAAATGTGGACAAACATGTGTTTGTCAAACATGTTTGTTTGCCGATCCGACGCTTAAGTGGTCGGTACCGCGCTATCTTTACATCATTGCCTAAAAACAAAATATGCTTTTGTTTATGAACAGCCATTAAGCCTTTGCGTCGCTTTTTGTTTGTTTTAAAATCTTTAAAAACACATTAATTTAGGAAACACACTTATTGGGTAATAAAGGCCGTTTGATACCCGCTGAAAGTATTTCTTATCCAAAATTGATAAGAAATAAAATGAAAATACAAGACAGAAATATTTTTAGAATGAGACTTTGTTTTATTATAATCTGTTAGAAAGTTTTATGGCATTTATTTTTTTGAATATGATTTGCGACATATGTCCGCCGCGGCTACGAGTTACATGTTCCATTCGAGGTGTCAAGTTTAAAACTACATTTTCTTATAAATCTAACCACATGCCTACAATGGTAGCTTTAATATTGACAGCCAATGCTTCAGGACCACTTTTGGAAATAAGGTTGTCACTTAATTCATTTTGCAGTAACCGATTGTCTTGTTGGTACCAAGAGTCGTTGAAAATAAGCTGTTAAAGCTAGATTGGAAACAAAAACTCAGTCAGCATGGCTCGATAGCACTCGTCATTCACCGTAACGGCAGCTACTTCCTCATTTTGAGAGAAATAAAGAGCGATGATGCCGCCAGCGTGAAACCAGCATAACATAGTTAATTTTATTGGATGTAGTGGTGATTTGTCAACAGCTTGAGGATTGTCTTGAATTCAAATACGGAATTTTTGCTTATTGATGTAGCCATTTGAAATGAAATATACCTTCATGTATAAGTATATTACAAAATCATTATAAACTGAACTAAAAATTACACACTAAATTTAGAACTAAAACTATCAGCCTTGACTTAAATTAAACCAATGTTGTCGAAACTTGGTAACGAAAAAAGCTAATTTCTTAAAAATGAAACTAAAACCGCTAAAAAAGAAGCTTAATACAATTTAAATAAAAAATCAAATATTTTAATCAATATTTAAAGAAAAATGTAAAAACATGATTTTGATGTACTATTGAATTGGTCTATACGACATAGTAACTACAATTTAACTTTGAAATAAAATTAAAAATATTTTGAAAAATTTAAAAAGAACTTATATCCAATGTTCCATTTGATGAAAGAAGAGGCCTCCACTTACTGTAAAAATATTCAATCGCTCGCATTTTTTATAACGACGACATAGCTTGGAGTGAATTGAAGAAAAGTTTATGGTTTAAGTTTTTAACCTCTAAACACATATTGCGGAAAAATAACATTGACATTTTGTACAGTTTGTTTTAGGCTATTTGGTAGCATTCCAGGATTTAATAAATCTGTTTGGCTGTTCAAATCGGAAGCCAGAAATAATTTAAATCGGCGTAATTGTACTTTAGCGGAAGTAAAAACAAAAAAGGGTGTTTTTTAGACATATGGTTTTTAAGAAGAAATAAAACGCATATACAGGCATGTTACAGAACACAAATCCGAACGAAAGTGGTTTCAATTCCGTATTTTGCTTCTTCAGAAAACTAATTCCGAAAGATTTGGTCGGAATGAAACCACTTTTGATTATGCGATCAGAATTGAAATTTTTAGTTCCATAAACACAAAAAACTTTGATAAAATAACTTTTTCTGAATAAAGATTATTGTAATCTTTAATTACGTTAAATTTTTGCTTAGTTAACACTTATTTTAGTAAATCTTGTATATATTCAATAGCACTAAGGCAACAATACATGCTAAATAATTGCCTTGAACGAAATAAACTAAACCCAAAAAAAACGTTGGAAAATTACTTTGTATTGTTTGTGATCGTCTTTTGTTGTGGAGTGTAATATTCTGGCTGACGAAAATGTTGTTAGAGTCTCCGGAATGCAGAGAAGTGTAGAAGGCGTTGCTGGATCCAAAAGTTTTGGATATGCGGATCCGATCGCGTACATTTGTGAATCTGACCAAGAAAACGACGAAGAACTTGATTTTACTCCCTCAATATCTGCCAGTGCTAGGGAAAAAGAAAATGATTTGGAAAGAAAGCGAAGTGTGACTATCAGCTTCAAAGATGCGTCTTTCCCGCACACCATCTCCTACTCCTAAGCGCCACAGATCACGTTCTTCACATGTATCCAACCCGGAATTGAGCATCCTTGTAATAGCAATAATGCGCCGAATATTGTCTACCAAGGCGTCAATCGTGTCGGGCTTATCTTCTTAGACAAGAGACTTCACACAACCCCACAAAAAACAGTCCAGCTGTGTTAAATCGCACGATCTGGAGGCGACGCCATAGGCCCACGACGCGAGATAATGCTATCACCAAAAGTTTCCTTCAATAAATTGATTGTTTCGTTGGCTGTATGGCTTGTAGCAGCGTCTTGTTGGAACCAAAGTTCGTCCACATGAACATCCTCCAATTCAGTCACGAACAAGACATACGTCTCGGCTCTATAGCATTCCCCATTGACTGAAACATTATGGCCGGCTTCATTTTTGAACAAATGATTCCCTCTTCCTTCAGACTTTTTGAGGATGTAACGGTGTCTCAACAATGGCTTGTGGATTTTCTATACTACAAATGCTACAATTTTGGTAATTAACTTACCTATTCATCTAAAACTGAGCTTCATTGCTGAACAACAATTTCTTGTAAAAATCAGGATCACCGGCCATCTCGTTTTGGGACAATTCACCACGATTTGCAAACGTTGTTCCGGACTAGGCCTTTTCATTATGAAATGTCAAACCAATCTGAGCATAAATCAAGTGACAGCTGTCAAAAAGAACAAGGCCGAAAGTGTTGCCAGATTGAAAACCACACGTCTAAAAAACTCCCTTTACTTGAATTGTGTAAGCAAACATAATTTTTTTGGTTATTAAAAAATTCTCTTCTGAAGGTTTGGATACTTGGTATGTTGCATCGATACTACAGTTTCAATAATTAAATATTACAGAGCACCATCTAACATCCGCTTGTACTGATGGAATTATCGAGGTGTCCTTGTAGCAAAGATAAACCCTTTTTATACATTTACGCTTCAGGTGATCTGCGCCATGTTAGCCTCTGTTTGCTGTGCATTGTGATCAATCCAGCGCTATTTTCTTCGCCTGACATTAATGTCAAATAGTTTTTCATCACACATAGGTGCACAGCTTACATTAACCATCTACATTTCGACAAGTTCACAAGTAAATATACATTTTACATGATACATTAGGTACAATTAGAAAAAAAAAATATTTTAGGAACAGAGACAAGTTTATTCTGGCGGTTACAAAAGAAAATAACTATACCAGGACCAGTATTAATCGGTTTCGATTAACCAAGTTACCCAAATGGAGTACGCCAGTTTCGATCCGGCAGGGTGCTCAAATCCACGCCCTTTTTATAACAATTGTGAATAAAAAATAAATCGACCGGCTTGAGTATAATAAAGCTAAGGATTCATTGCAAAGTTGAATTAGCTTTGATTCGACTAATCAAGACTTATCATCGTTTTCCAAGGCGTTAAGATAGCAACGATACATGGCAACCAAACTTCAGTTGAGTTGTCAACTGGCAACACCACTGAAATAAAAATTAGTATTATCTATAGTCGATAATAGTGTTTCGACACTTAGGCAACTATAAAAACTGTATAACTGTATAATAAACATCAAACAATTTAACACAAAAAAGTAAATTTCAACAATTAAAATTTTATTTTTAATGATAAGCTGGAACTGTTTTTTAATGAAGAAGAAGATGTGCAAGACGTAACATCTATAAGAAGAAATTTAAGAGATAACACTCATCTTTTACAATTACCATCTGTACTGGGAGTATTTGTTTATGTTTTGAATAACTTTCAATAATATTTAATTTAATACAATAACGCTTAGTTCGTTTAATTTTTTGGGTTAGTTGTTGTTCATCGCAAGAGCTTTATATTTCTTCTTTTTCATCTCCTTCAATAAGTCGTACTTCTTTTTTAAGTCTTTAATTTCTTACATTATTTCATTTTGTTTATAGAGGTCTACAAGTATTTCTATTTTTTTAACGTGCTCAAAAGTTTTGTTTTAGTTGCAGTTTGCTGCTTAAGGAGACTAACCTTTTATATTACAGTTTTCCTTGGATTTCATTTTTTACAGCTTTCCTTGGAGTGTGGCGTACGTAAGCCACTTTAATTTGCTAGTCCACTTTTTCCCGTTCCATCTCAACATTTGAATCGGTTTCAATAAGTTGCTCCACATCCAATGTCTCTACAATGCCGAAAATATTACCTTCTGGGTTTACAGCCAAATCAATATGCAATATGCCTGCTGCCGCCTGCTCCAAGGGCGATAAGTGCACATATTGCGATGGCCACCACCTTGAGATGCTAAGGTTTTGCGCCATTTTCTTCTTTAGTTTTGCTTTAAAATTAATCTACACTCTTTGCCATTCATCTGGAGTGCGTGTTGGTGGGCCACAGCTATTTAAATTTTAAATTCCATGTTTTCTACAAGCATCTCAAACTGTTGTTTTGTGGTGATTATAACCATCACGAAGCCTAAAAAAACCGCGCAAAAATATGTAGTGTTGAAAATATAAATATTTTGTAAGAAAAATATATTTCCCTCTTAATTTCACTATTTATTTCTTTAAAAAATTTCACAGCAACCAAAAATAACTGGCTGCCGAAAAATCCCCTGTTTGGCAACTGCAATTGACAACTGTCAGTCGACAGTTGCCACCCGTAATGTTATTTTGGCAATTGGCAACGCCACTAAACTTTGGTTGCCATCCATAACACAGTACAACAGCCAATCTGGGGGGTAAGAAATTCCAAGTCAGGGTGATGGTACTAGGTCAGTATATTAAAACCCTCAAAGAGTTTTGCGTTCGTATGTGCCGGAGTGGAAAAAGTGCTTCGAAAATTGGGTTGAGCGCATGCAACAGTGTATTGATCTTAAAGAAGAATATTTTGAAAAACAATAAAACCATTTCCAATAATATATTATTGTGTTTTTATTGCCCGACCAGAAATATAAATAGGAACCCTCGTATGTCTACATTCCCTGTTGGCAGTTTCAATTGCAATTCTTTTTATTAATCACTGTAAGGAAAGTTCATTTCCAGCACGCCATCTATTGACAGCTGTGGAAAAGTGCCAGAGTGGGATTTGTATGATCTTGGTCGAACTACTTTTATTTTGTGAATGGGTTCAAAGTGTGAAGGACTTCAAATTATTTTTAATATATTCGTAATACTGGTTAAAAGCTTTTGTTGACTTTTTTAAGATAGCCGCCGTAGCGACCCCAAAAATGCCCACCTTGGCTCAGCTGTAATTTCAAGAAGTAAAAGCTTCCTTTTTTGACTGATAATTTAACACTCACTCTTGTTGTTAATAAATACTCCCAAAACTCATGCTTTGAAAACGAATCAGACGAATCAAATTACTAATAAATGTAAAAAAAACATAAAGTTTTGCTTCAATTTATCCTAAGTAGGATATGTTGGCCCAAATTCAAGTAAAACTTTTTTAAAATTGAAAATCAATCACACAGTTAATATGCTCCCTAATACTGGTTCGTTAACTTAAAGTAAAATCAGGAGCTCAGCTCAGGTCACGATATTGGCATTGTATTATCTGTACTCTAGTTTACGAACTACTCTAATAGACATAGCGCTGTAGTTATTTCGAGCGAAAATTATTCTTCTTTCCATCATACATCTTTTCAATGATATGTACTTAGTAGGGACATACTTATAATAACTATAATAATAATTATTAATTAATTAATAATTATGCTGTAAAATAAAAAAAGTACTGAATGTTTTTGGACCAAATATTTTTTTTTTTATTTTTATTGATGTACGAGTATATTGTATCCAAAAAGAATCTTCTTATTCAAAATGTCCGCCTTTTGCCTTTACACACGCCTTTAGTTGCACTGGCCAATCATCAATAGCTGCACGAACCTCGTCCATTGGAAAATTGGCCACAGCTCGAACCAAAGCAGTCTTAAGAGATCCAATGTTGCGGTATCTTTTGTGACAAACCTTATCCTCTAAAACCGTCCACAATTTGTAATCCAATGGGTACAAATCTGGACTGCCTGAGGGTCATTCTTCAGAGGAAATGAACGCTGGCAAATTGTTTCGAAGCAAGGCCTTTGAAGTTTTAGCCTTATGGGCCGGCGCAGAATCCTGCTGGAAAGTCCATGGCTGGAATAGGGAATTGTTAAGAGGCTTCACAACATAACAAAGCAACAAAACGGTTTCTTGGAAACTTTGGCCGTTGTTTTGACTCCTTGTTCTCAGAAATTCAGGTCAGTGACCCCATCGTAAGAGACACCCCACCAAACCATGACTAAAGCTGGGTGATGACCCTTTTCCACCCTTGGGATCAGTTCAGATGCTTCCTTAGATGACCGCGCTCTACACTCTATCATTTTGCTTGTTAAATTTTTCCTGAACGGTAACAATTTTTTAATCGGTGAACAAAATTTTTCCTTGCAAATGACGTTTGCATTTTTCAATCCAATTTTTTTTAAAGCTGCAGTCAATAAATGTCCGGTACGTCGTTTGAAAGCCCCCAAGTCCCAAGTTTTTTTTAATGATTCGACTCATAGACTTTTGTGTGATATTCATCTCACGGGCCATGATTTTCTGTTTTCGGAGCGGATTTCTGTGAATTCTGGATTTAACGGCTTTGATGACATGTGGTGTTCGAACAGAGCGTGGGCGGCCCGACAGGTGGCGGTCTTTTACATCTCCAGTCTCCTCAAACAGTTATTTGCATCGGTAGACGAACGTGCGGCTTATCCCTAGTGGCCGGAGAGTTTTGAAAATATCGCTTTTTTTCATTTTACACTTGAAATGCGCTGTTACAGCGATACGGTTCTCATTTTTTGACAACTCCATGATGAAAGTTGAAACAATTTCAAAATCCCGTTACCGACTTACGCTATTGAGGTTAGCTTTCAAAACCCATATGACATTAACGGGGTATGTTCAGTTCTAATATTGAAGTGGGTGTGTTCAATGTTGTAACAGTATTTATGTCCCCACTAAGTATATAACTATAGGGTGCGATCATAACTGCTTGGAAGCGAAGTGCATGAATTATTCGTTCTTGGGGATCTCTTGCCTTTAAGTGTTGCACTAACTGCACCTTGTATGGAAAAATGTAAATTTCTCCTTCATATTCTGCGTAAAGACCTGTCAGACTGGTTGAGTTTGAATTATTGATCAATGATGATCAAAATAAAATTCTATGAATTTGGCTCGTTGGATAACGTTGTAACTTTCCATGAGCCGATAGCCTTAGTTGCTAGTGCTTATTTCCTTATAAGTTTATTATAATTTAATATTGTAATAGATATAAAATAAATAAATAAATAAAAAATAAAACTCCATGATTATTGTCCCAGATTTCTTTTACAACTCCTAAAAAGAAAAAGGGGGAAAAATTACATTAGAAAACTTATTAATTTTTCAAATCCTTCGCGACTTTTGCCGCACCCTGTATGAGATCCAATCGTAAATAACAATTTGATGACGGGAAGAAATTGCTAAAGTTATATTTTTTGTTTTATTTGTTTTATTGTTACGATTTTTTCATTAGGGTTCTGACTTGTCAACGAGGTATTGTTAACGAGCATTCGTTGAATCTTGACTTGATTTAAAAAAGTTGTATACGATGTGGCAATATATTTAACCTTTGGTACAATCAAGAATAAATAATGTATAATGTGTTTAAACTAGTATCTAACCAATATATTCCTAGCTTGAAAACATACGGCCATTTTGATTGGTAACTCGCTCCAAAGGGTTTTATCTATTATCAAATTTGACTAAACAAAAGTGTGTTTGTAAAGAGATATTGACAGCGGGACGTGAAGGAAGAGGGTGAATTAGAAAAATGTGGACAAACATGTGTTTGTCAAACATGTTTGTTTGCCGATCCGACGCTTAAGTGGTCGGTACCGCGCTATCTTTACATCATTGCCTAAAAACAAAATATGCTTTTGTTTATGAACAGCCATTAAGCCTTTGCGTCGCTTTTTGTTTGTTTTAAAATCTTTAAAAACACATTAATTTAGGAAACACACTTATTGGGTAATAAAGGCCGTTTGATACCCGCTGAAAGTATTTCTTATCCAAAATTGATAAGAAATAAAATGAAAATACAAGACAGAAATATTTTTAGAATGAGACTTTGTTTTATTACCATCTGTTAGAAAGTTTTATGGCATTTATTTTTTTGAATATGATTTGCGACATATGTCCGCCGCGGCTACGAGTTACATGTTCCATTCGAGGTGTCAAGTTTAAAACTACATTTTCTTATAAATCTAACCACATGCCTACAATGGTAGCTTTAATATTGACAGCCAATGCTTCAGGACCACTTTTGGAAATAAGGTTGTCACTTAATTCATTTTGCAGTAACCGATTGTCTTGTTGGTACCAAGAGTCGTTGAAAATAAGCTGTTAAAGCTAGATTGGAAACAAAAACTCAGTCAGCATGGCTCGATAGCACTCGTCATTCACCGTAACGGCAGCTACTTCCTCATTTTGAGAGAAATAAAGAGCGATGATGCCGCCAGCGTGAAACCAGCATAACATAGTTAATTTTATTGGATGTAGTGGTGATTTGTCAACAGCTTGAGGATTGTCTTGAATTCAAATACGGAATTTTTGCTTATTGATGTAGCCATTTGAAATGAAATATACCTTCATGTATAAGTATATTACAAAATCATTATAAACTGAACTAAAAATTACACACTAAATTTAGAACTAAAACTATCAGCCTTGACTTAAATTAAACCAATGTTGTCGAAACTTGGTAACGAAAAAAGCTAATTTCTTAAAAATGAAACTAAAACCGCTAAAAAAGAAGCTTAATACAATTTAAATAAAAAATCAAATATTTTAATCAATATTTAAAGAAAAATGTAAAAACATGATTTTGATGTACTATTGAATTGGTCTATACGACATAGTAACTACAATTTAACTTTGAAATAAAATTAAAAATATTTTGAAAAATTTAAAAAGAACTTATATCCAATGTTCCATTTGATGAAAGAAGAGGCCTCCACTTACTGTAAAAATATTCAATCGCTCGCATTTTTTATAACGACGACATAGCTTGGAGTGAATTGAAGAAAAGTTTATGGTTTAAGTTTTTAACCTCTAAACACATATTGCGGAAAAATAACATTGACATTTTGTACAGTTTGTTTTAGGCTATTTGGTAGCATTCCAGGATTTAATAAATCTGTTTGGCTGTTCAAATCGGAAGCCAGAAATAATTTAAATCGGCGTAATTGTACTTTAGCGGAAGTAAAAACAAAAAAGGGTGTTTTTTAGACATATGGTTTTTAAGAAGAAATAAAACGCATATACAGGCATGTTACAGAACACAAATCCGAACGAAAGTGGTTTCAATTCCGTATTTTGCTTCTTCAGAAAACTAATTCCGAAAGATTTGGTCGGAATGAAACCACTTTTGATTATGCGATCAGAATTGAAATTTTTAGTTCCATAAACACAAAAAACTTTGATAAAATAACTTTTTCTGAATAAAGATTATTGTAATCTTTAATTACGTTAAATTTTTGCTTAGTTAACACTTATTTTAGTAAATCTTGTATATATTCAATAGCACTAAGGCAACAATACATGCTAAATAATTGCCTTGAACGAAATAAACTAAACCCAAAAAAAACGTTGGAAAATTACTTTGTATTGTTTGTGATCGTCTTTTGTTGTGGAGTGTAATATTCTGGCTGACGAAAATGTTGTTAGAGTCTCCGGAATGCAGAGAAGTGTAGAAGGCGTTGCTGGATCCAAAAGTTTTGGATATGCGGATCCGATCGCGTACATTTGTGAATCTGACCAAGAAAACGACGAAGAACTTGATTTTACTCCCTCAATATCTGCCAGTGCTAGGGAAAAAGAAAATGATTTGGAAAGAAAGCGAAGTGTGACTATCAGCTTCAAAGATGCGTCTTTCCCGCACACCATCTCCTACTCCTAAGCGCCACAGATCACGTTCTTCACATGTATCCAACCCGGAATTGAGCATCCTTGTAATAGCAATAATGCGCCGAATATTGTCTACCAAGGCGTCAATCGTGTCGGGCTTATCTTCTTAGACAAGAGACTTCACACAACCCCACAAAAAACAGTCCAGCTGTGTTAAATCGCACGATCTGGAGGCGACGCCATAGGCCCACGACGCGAGATAATGCTATCACCAAAAGTTTCCTTCAATAAATTGATTGTTTCGTTGGCTGTATGGCTTGTAGCAGCGTCTTGTTGGAACCAAAGTTCGTCCACATGAACATCCTCCAATTCAGTCACGAACAAGACATACGTCTCGGCTCTATAGCATTCCCCATTGACTGAAACATTATGGCCGGCTTCATTTTTGAACAAATGATTCCCTCTTCCTTCAGACTTTTTGAGGATGTAACGGTGTCTCAACAATGGCTTGTGGATTTTCTATACTACAAATGCTACAATTTTGGTAATTAACTTACCTATTCATCTAAAACTGAGCTTCATTGCTGAACAACAATTTCTTGTAAAAATCAGGATCACCGGCCATCTCGTTTTGGGACAATTCACCACGATTTGCAAACGTTGTTCCGGACTAGGCCTTTTCATTATGAAATGTCAAACCAATCTGAGCATAAATCAAGTGACAGCTGTCAAAAAGAACAAGGCCGAAAGTGTTGCCAGATTGAAAACCACACGTCTAAAAAACTCCCTTTACTTGAATTGTGTAAGCAAACATAATTTTTTTGGTTATTAAAAAATTCTCTTCTGAAGGTTTGGATACTTGGTATGTTGCATCGATACTACAGTTTCAATAATTAAATATTACAGAGCACCATCTAACATCCGCTTGTACTGATGGAATTATCGAGGTGTCCTTGTAGCAAAGATAAACCCTTTTTATACATTTACGCTTCAGGTGATCTGCGCCATGTTAGCCTCTGTTTGCTGTGCATTGTGATCAATCCAGCGCTATTTTCTTCGCCTGACATTAATGTCAAATAGTTTTTCATCACACATAGGTGCACAGCTTACATTAACCATCTACATTTCGACAAGTTCACAAGTAAATATACATTTTACATGATACATTAGGTACAATTAGAAAAAAAAATATTTTAGGAACAGAGACAAGTTTATTCTGGCGGTTACAAAAGAAAATAACTATACCAGGACCAGTATTAATCGGTTTCGATTAACCAAGTTACCCAAATGGAGTACGCCAGTTTCGATCCGGCAGGGTGCTCAAATCCACGCCCTTTTTATAACAATTGTGAATAAAAAATAAATCGACCGGCTTGAGTATAATAAAGCTAAGGATTCATTGCAAAGTTGAATTAGCTTTGATTCGACTAATCAAGACTTATCATCGTTTTCCAAGGCGTTAAGATAGCAACGATACATGGCAACCAAACTTCAGTTGAGTTGTCAACTGGCAACACCACTGAAATAAAAATTAGTATTATCTATAGTCGATAATAGTGTTTCGACACTTAGGCAACTATAAAAACTGTATAACTGTATAATAAACATCAAACAATTTAACACAAAAAAGTAAATTTCAACAATTAAAATTTTATTTTTAATGATAAGCTGGAACTGTTTTTTAATGAAGAAGAAGATGTGCAAGACGTAACATCTATAAGAAGAAATTTAAGAGATAACACTCATCTTTTACAATTACCATCTGTACTGGGAGTATTTGTTTATGTTTTGAATAACTTTCAATAATATTTAATTTAATACAATAACGCTTAGTTCGTTTAATTTTTTGGGTTAGTTGTTGTTCATCGCAAGAGCTTTATATTTCTTCTTTTTCATCTCCTTCAATAAGTCGTACTTCTTTTTTAAGTCTTTAATTTCTTACATTATTTCATTTTGTTTATAGAGGTCTACAAGTATTTCTATTTTTTTAACGTGCTCAAAAGTTTTGTTTTAGTTGCAGTTTGCTGCTTAAGGAGACTAACCTTTTATATTACAGTTTTCCTTGGATTTCATTTTTTACAGCTTTCCTTGGAGTGTGGCGTACGTAAGCCACTTTAATTTGCTAGTCCACTTTTTCCCGTTCCATCTCAACATTTGAATCGGTTTCAATAAGTTGCTCCACATCCAATGTCTCTACAATGCCGAAAATATTACCTTCTGGGTTTACAGCCAAATCAATATGCAATATGCCTGCTGCCGCCTGCTCCAAGGGCGATAAGTGCACATATTGCGATGGCCACCACCTTGAGATGCTAAGGTTTTGCGCCATTTTCTTCTTTAGTTTTGCTTTAAAATTAATCTACACTCTTTGCCATTCATCTGGAGTGCGTGTTGGTGGGCCACAGCTATTTAAATTTTAAATTCCATGTTTTCTACAAGCATCTCAAACTGTTGTTTTGTGGTGATTATAACCATCACGAAGCCTAAAAAAACCGCGCAAAAATATGTAGTGTTGAAAATATAAATATTTTGTAAGAAAAATATATTTCCCTCTTAATTTCACTATTTATTTCTTTAAAAAATTTCACAGCAACCAAAAATAACTGGCTGCCGAAAAATCCCCTGTTTGGCAACTGCAATTGACAACTGTCAGTCGACAGTTGCCACCCGTAATGTTATTTTGGCAATTGGCAACGCCACTAAACTTTGGTTGCCATCCATAACACAGTACAACAGCCAATCTGGGGGGTGAGAAATTCCAAGTCAGGGTGATGGTACTAGGTCAGTATATTAAAACCCTCAAAGAGTTTTGCGTTCGTATGTGCCAGTTTTTTTATGACCTTTTACATTTTTTCCTTATCTTGATGTTTTTTCGCTTAGTTGTAAAATGTTGGCAAAAACGTAGTTTGACATAACTCGAGAACGACTAGTTCGATTTTGCTGAAATAAAGTGAGAAAAATTAATAATTACATTTTCTTTAATCCATTAATATACTGTTTCTCTACCAAATCAACATTTTTGCAATTAGAAATAAATTTATGAAGAAAATTTTGCAAAAAAAGCAAAAAAAAAAAATCCCTTTGAGGGTTTTAATATACTGACCTAGTACCATCACCCTGACTTGGAATTTTTCACCCCCCAGACAATAACCCCAAAAATGTTCCACAGTGTAATTGACCCATAATTTAACCGTTTCGGTCTTTTAAACCAAACGTTGCAAACGGTTCGACATTGCGAATATACCTACACTACAGTCGATGCTAACAAACTAAACAAACATGTTTGTTTGCTTGCTTGCAGGCGAGTGTGTACGTACAGCAACAAACAAATCAAGATTGTGTGGCAAACAACCAAAGAGAGGTTTGCGTCTTAAGTCTTTCGTTTTACCTTCCTTTGTCCAAGAAAATTTCAATGAAAAAGAAATTCTTTTTGTACACATTTCTGTTACTTGAAGTGGGGAACATTTATCTTACTTTTTTTGTGTGATTATTACAAATACACTATATAATGTGTCTACCTGTTCGTGCTGGTCTTCCATACATTTACCACCCATAGTTTGAACGGCTACAAAATCTATTCAGTCAGCTGAATACAGGCAACAACTCCTTTCGTGTGTGCCAAGTTTTCCAAGTTACATTCTTTCTATAGTTATTGTTGTTGTTTCTCTCTGTCTTTTTCGATTTAATATGCATTTCTTAATGTGTGCCTTCGTTGTTGTTGGAAGAGAAACTGGTTTTTCTTTTCAAGCAGTACTGCCGCTCAATTCTGTGTTCACAAAAACGTTTTCTTAGCATATGCAGGAGAATGTTTTTGTCGTTTCTTCGCTGTGTGTTAAAAAAAACTTAAATTCATTCATTTGCATTTGCTAAACAACAGTCTTGTAAATAAAAAAGTTTCATCGAAAACACTAAGATAGTTGTAGACGATGTCTCTATTTTTCGAATAGTAGCTGCAGAATTAAAAGTTGACATTGTGTTTGCTGGTTCCTACGGACTGTTATTCCATTATTGAATTCTTAGCCTTTGATAGGGCATTTTAACCATTCGTTTTTTATAACGATTTATTTGAACAAAGGGTGGTCAGATTACAAGCAATTTTCTAAAAATTTAATGAAATAAACTGAACTAAATTTTCTTACGGTGCAACGGCTTTTGTTTACTGATAAAATACATTTTCTTTTTATCTATGGAACACGATTTTATTATATTTTTTTTGACGGCGCACAGTGTGTTTTGACCGACATAAAGTTCAAAATTTGAAGAATACCGATCTGTTTGGCGTCTAACGTTGTTCTGAAAAGGCACAATATATTAAAATATTGAGTTCTCACTTAAACGTTTAATAAATGATTTGCTCACCACTTTTGTCCCTTTTTTATAGTTAACGAAAAGTACTTATAGTTCGTAAAAGTATATTGAAGAAAAAGAAGAATTATTGGGTAAGACATGGCAAAATGCTTTTGAAAATTATTAAAAGTTAAAAGGGGTAAAACAAACTAAAATCGGGAGGGGTCACTCATATTTATTACTTATAAGTATACTTATATCTCGTATATCTCATTTGATACTGACAAAAAGAGATGCGCTTCGAAAATCCGTGTTAAAACAGTTTTCACAAGACCCCTTAACATATTAAGTCTTTTGCATCACTTTTATTATGAGTTACTTTTAAGTTAACAAGCACTTTTCAAAAGTTTTACGAGGGCGACCGCAAAAGTAACTGGCCTAACATAAAAAGAACCGTTTTTTGGAATTATTATTATTTATTTTTCAACATAATCTCCTTCCAACTCAATACACTTCATCAAACGTTTTTCAAGTTTTTTAATTCCACCCGAAAAATAAGATTTTTCAAGACCTTCAAAATATGCCTCAGTTTCAGGAATAACCTCGCTATTGGACGACAATTTTTTGCCACCGAGAATTTTTTTTAAATTTGGAAACAAGAAATAATCAGAAGGAGCTAAATCTGGACTATACATGTATGGTGGATGCGGAGCAATTTCAAAACGTAATTCGGCCAGTTTTTGTTGAGTTAAAAATGCAGTGTGTGAAGGAGCATTATCTTGATGAAAAATAACTTTTTTTTTTTCTAAATGCGGTCGTTTTATCTTGATTTCTTCACTTAACCGATCCAATAATGCACAATAATATTCAATATTTATAGTTTTCCCTTTCTCAAGATAATCAATAAATATTATACCCCTTGCATCCCAAAATACTGTGGCCATTACTTTTCCTGCTGACTTAACAGTTTTCGCCTTCTTGGGACCACTTTTACCAGCTTCTATCCATTGTTTTGACTGTTCTTTGCATTCTGGGATGTAGTGATGGATCCATGTTTCATCAACAGTTATGAATCGGCGCAAGAACTCTATTGAATTACGCTAAATCGCTAAAAGCTCCTCGGAATTGGTCCAACGGACGATTTTTTGGGGCAAAGTCAACAAACATGTGGAGTTCATCATGTAAAATACTCCAAACTTGTTATTCGTGTATTTTAACAATATCAGCAAGTTCTCTGAGCTTTATTCGTCTATCTTTAGTCACTTCATTAAATATTTTTCTAATGTTTTCAATAGTAGTAGTAGTTTTTGGTCTTTCAGAGCGCTGTTCATCTTCCGTACTTGAACGACCCATTTTAAATTGTTGAACCCAGGATTTCACGGTGGAGTATGATGGTGCATTATCATCATGAACAGAATCCAATTTATCTTTGATTAATTGTGGCGTATAACCTTTCATATAAAAGTTTTAAATTACCGCACGAAACTCTTCATTTTCCATTTTTCAAAAATTATAAAACTTGTTTACTTCAATCACCTGTAACAAAGAAAATAATCATTAAATATTTCGGAAATTTTGACAGATGGCTTATAAAAGATTGCTTTTAAAAAACAAAAAAAAAGTTGCTAGTAAAACAGAAAATGTGCCAGGCCAGTTAGTTTTGCGGTCGCCCTCGTACGTTGCAAAAATGGACCATATTAAAATTCCCCTTCTGCAGTCTCCCACACAGTTATTCTTGTAATATCTTTAATGCTACTTAAATTTCGACAGAACTTGCACTTTTCCTTTTTAATATCACCAAAGAAAGAAGTCCAACGGTGTCAAATCACATGATCGTGGCTGCCAATTAACACCGGCACGACGTGAGATAACGCGGCCATTGAATTTCTCGCGCAAAAGAGCCTTTGTTTCGTTGGCGAACGCCATTCACGGTAATTGCTTGGCCGACCTTATTTCCGAAGAAGTACGGCCCGATTGCGCCACCAGCGCATAAACCGCACCAAACAGTCATTCTTCGTGAATCCGTCGGATTTTTAACAATTACTCGTGGATTCTTATCTGCCCAAATGCGGCAATTCTGCCTGTTAACAAAACTACGTTGGATACTTAGTCAGTTATGCTGACCAAAAAAAATCACAAAGTGCACGAAACCCCTATTTTTATAAAAGGCTTCAACAATCTCAGTTGTGTACCTCTCCATGGTTGACGTTAAAGTGTGACTCACAATTAACATTGTGCATTATGGTTGGAGCACCCTTTATCATACTGGGAAAGGGTATACATGCATTGATTTGATCGCCCATTTTTGTAAAAGGCTTCAACAATCTCAATTGTGTACCTCCATGGTTGAATATGTCAAACATTAAAACAATGAAATGTTAAATTAAGTTGGAAAAAAACTTAACGTTAAAGTGTGACTCACAATTAATATCGTGCATTATGGTTGGACCACCCTTTATCATACTAGGAATTGGTATACTTCTCTTTTTACTTGTAATGTCACTCAAAATTTAGTTTAAACACGGCCTTTTTTTCCTGCCGAAAGACGTTTTAGCTAATTTTAGTAACACTAAGTAGAAAGAAATATTATTTGTAGTTAAACTCGACGACAGAAAATAAAAAATCTAGTTAAGCCCTCGTAAATAGTCCATTTCGCTCATTCCTGCTTTTGTCGAGTAATGTCTTGGAGATGCGTTTAAAAAAGCCGTCTATTTCGTATGAAATAGCGCCGTTTCAAAATATTTAAAGCACAATATTTTGAGTCATAAGGAATTTCCATTGTCCTCTGCAACTAATAAGTTCATGTTGGCAAGATCCGAGTTTTCGGCCCTTGTGTTCAAGCCCTATAGAAACAATACAAATAATGGAATACGAGTGTATACGAGGGCGACCGCAAAAGTAACTGGCCTAACATAAAAAGAACCGTTTTTTTGGAATTATTATTTTTTATTTTTCAACATAATCTCCTTCCAACTCAATACACTTCATCAAACGTTTTTCAAGTTTTTTAATTCCATCCAAAAAATAAGATTTTTCAAGACCTTCAAAATATGCCTCAGTTTTAGCAATAACCTCGCTATTGGACGAAAATTTTTTGCCACCGAGAATTTTTTTAAATTTGGAAACAAGAAATAATCAGAAGGAGCTAAATCTGGACTATATGGTGGATGCGGAGCAATTTCAAAACGTAATTTGGCCAGTTTTTGTTGAGTTAAAAATGCAGTGTGTGAAGGAGCATTATCTGGATGAAAAAGAACATTTTTTTCTAAATGCGGTCGTTTTATCTTGATTTCTTCACTCAACCGATCCAATAATGCACAATAATACTCACTAGTTATAGTTTTTCCTTTCTCAAGATAATCAATAAATATTATACCCCTTGCATCCCAAAATACTGTGGCCATTACTTTTCCTGCTGACTTAACAGTTTTCGCCTTCTTGGGACCACTTTTACCAGCTTCTATCCATTGTTTTGACTGTTCTTTGCATTGTGGGATGTAGTGATGAATCTATGTTTCATCAACAGCTATGAATCGGCGCAAGAACTCTATTGTATTACGCTGATAAATCGCTAAAAGCTCCTCGGAATCGGTCCAACGGACGATTTTTTGGAGCAAAGTCAACAAACCCGGCACACATCTTGCGGATAGCTTTTTCATGTGGAGTTCATCATGTAAAATACTCCAAACTTGTTTTTCGTGTATTTTAACAATATCAGCAAGTTCTCTGAGCTTTATTCGTCTATCTTTAGTCACTTCATTAAATATGAATAGTAGTAGTAGTTTTCGGTCTTCCAGAGCGTTGTTCATCTTCCGTACTTGAACGACCCATTTTAAATTGTTGAACCCAGGACTTCACGGTGGAGTATGATGGTGCATTATCACCATGAACAGAATCCAATTTATCTTTGATTAATTGTGGCGTATAACCTTTCATATAAAAGTGTTTAATTACCGCACGAAACTCTTTATTTTCCATTTTTCAAAAATTTTAAAACTTGTTTACTTCAATCACCTGTAACAAAGAAAATAATCATTAAATATTTCGGAAATTTTGACAGATGGCTTATAAAAGATTGCTTTTAAAAAACAAAAAAAAAGTAGGTAGTAAAACAGAAAATGTGCCAGGCCAGTTACTTTTGCGTTCGCCCTCGTATGTAGATTAATATGACAATCGTAATAGGGTCTGGTTTTTAAGTCGTAAATGTTTCGGCTCGGTTTTTGTAAAAATCTTTCAAATACATACATATTTGGGTTCTTAAGAAATTTTAATTTTTTTCAGTATCCGTATCTCTATTGTGGTCCTTTGTTGAATATGGGCCTTTGTGGTCTAATTGCATTAGGATTTGTTATAAGCTTGGCTATTTCACGAACACAAATATATTAGAAAATCAACGATTTGGATATTTTGAAAATGTGGCCGAAAACATTTTCAAAATATCCAAATCGTTGATTTTCTAATATATTTGTGTTTGTGAAATAGTTCGTAGGCTTTTTAAGGACTCAGTTTCCTTTGTAAAACATGAATCTATATAGTCAAATTGCATTGGAATTGTGTTATAGTTCATATTAATTCTTTGTAGCAAATCTGATCATTATCGGATTGACAAGCTACATCTGCCGATAAGATTGTGTCTAAAATTCGGTCGGTTGTATTTAAAATATATCTATAAATTTTATGGTTTGATATATATCAAAACATAAATTTTGTGGCTTTAAAAGCTGCAAGACCTTAACATCAAAGAGCAATTAAAACCTGTAGTTTAATAAAATGCTTTAGATGCACTCGTACCGCAGACGGAATGACAGATCGACATCGTTAAATCGAACCAGCTGGTGAATTTGAATCGATTGGCCCACTAGAGGTCTCGCTGTAATATTTTTGGTAGTGTCTAAAAATAAATCATTTACAACAGCCTGTGTCTGTAATTTAATCTGCTATGTAAAGCTCTATCCGTGTAAAAAAACCATCCGAGCTTAAATTTTCAATATCAGCTTTTCGGGTTGGTAATTTTGTTCACAGGGCGGTAAAAATCCAAGTTTTTTTAAACACTAAAAAAAATTAACAAAAAAAAGTTTTTTCGGGATTTTATTGTTTTTTTTCAACAGATGAGGCATTCCCGCAACTTATGGAACACAATTGTGTTCCATAAGTATTTTTCAAGACCTTGAAGCGGTTTCTGGCTCTATCTCACGAATGAAATTGCTCGATAACTGCTCTAAGGGCTTGTATCGTTAAGGGAGTACCACCCAAAACGGTGTCAAATCGCAACTCCCAGGCCAATTGACATCGGTAAGACGGCTGATAACACAATTACCGACCTTGGAGCGCAAAAGTTCGATTATCGCATGGGCTTTGTGGCACGTAGATGCATCCTGCTAAAACCAAAGATCGTCCAAGTCCATGTCTTCAATCTCCGGTCACAAAAAATGGTTTTTCATGTATGTAACGCTCACCCTTTGCCGATATGGCCTCTCCAGCGGCATTTACAAAAAAAGGCTGCAAAATCCAAACAAAAGTATCGCTGAAGATGAAAGGGCTTCTCGACGATTTTCTAAATGCGCAGTTTTGCTTGATTACATAGCCCCCGGGAAGGAAATGGGCTTCGTCAGAGAATATGATTTTTCGTACTCCATTTCGATCTACTTCAAGGCCCAAAGTGGGAAGCGATAACAAAGCGGAGGCCACACGACCCTCAATTGTATCTTAATTGTATCTTGTAAGCGAATAATACGATCTCTTTGCTTAAAAATAACGCAAGGCTGGTGCGTGCAATAAAGAGCTGTTGAGGTCGATGGTTAGTCGATGTTCCAAGACTAAGACGTACACTCTGCGCCTTGTATACGAAAGTCTCTTTAGTGCGCACCACCAAACTAAAATGCCACTCCCAGACTTTTTGCTCAAACTTGCGCTGTGGGTGTCTAATTTTGGCCAAAACGTCTTTTGAGTAATCGCCCTATTTCATGGACCGCCTTGGTGTGATGGAAGTGTGCAAGACTATCATGCCAGTAAACCCAGGTTCGCATCCGCGTAAGAACATCTAACATTTTTCAGCGGCAGGTTCCACCTCGTAATTGACTGCGACTTTACGAGTAAGAGATTTATCTCTAAGCCATGTAAAAACTTCTCTATATGTGTCGCGTAAAATAGAAAGGGAGCTAAGGTTAAAACCCAGTTTTGTTCAGGAGAGCCATTTTAAAGATTAGGTCCCTTTCTTTTTTACGCTTAGAATCGTCGACTTCACTTTCATAAAACGCGCATATCTCTGGGAGGGAACACTTTTGGGGCATGGGATCGGTATCATTCGATGCTCAGATGTTGTCCACATCAAAAAAAGGAAAAAAATTAAAATTGATTTTTTTACCCTTAGGTCCCTTTCTCCATGCGCTGTCACATATAATGCTTAAGCCGCTCGGATGAACTGAGTCGTTCTCGGCTCACTAATTCGAGAGAAGTTTCCACTTGTTCCTTAATGGGATGTTGTATGAATTTAGTAAGTTCAGTAAGTTATCACTCTATTTGACGTACACAGCATTGCCTTAGGAAATAAGTTTGCATTTTTTTCAAAGCGGTTTAGTTGTAAAGTAATTTATTTCGGTCCACGAAGATATGACTTTTTGTCAAAATTTAGAGCAGGAAACAGCTGGTGCATTAACCCGTTACTGCCTGCCCATAGATCGACTCGTACGATTTTTATGAAATTTGGAAATTTATGTCCAAAAGACCATTGAAGTTTAAAGAAAAAAAACTCAATTTGTACCTGAGATATGACATGGGTATTTAAATACTGGGCATACACCAATACTTTTAAGTACCATGGTTTCTTAATAAAATTAAAAAGTATTAGATTTAAATATGCTTTTTATTTATTTCAAACAATTTTTTTACATAGCAAAAAATAGACACACCATGGACTGTCGGATATTTAAATTTATGTCGGGTATACAAATTTGCATTTGCCCGGATCTGGAGGCCAGGTGTGTTGACGTATCGCTGCCTGATTTTTTTCATTACATAGTAGACAGCTTAAGCTAGTCGGTAAAATTAGAAATTTTTAATTTTTACCATTTTCCTATGTTTGACAGCACTTTTCCGGAGCATTTTCCGAAAAAAAATCTTTGATTCTTGCCTGCAAAAAACAAAAGATAAAAATAAATCCTGCTGAATGCTTTAATTTAGCCCAATCATTCCTATTTTTTATAAAAAAAAATTAACGCGATATCGCTTACCTGTCCTGTACGGAAACAGCCAAATCCAAACCTTAAATACGAGTATTAGGAATTTTTTTGAGTATTAAATAACTATTTTCGTAATAAAATGTAGAGTTGTGATCCAAATGCAGCAATTGCATTGTTAAAATCGACAGTACCTGTCACTTTTTACGCTATTGTCATATCAAGCGAAAAATTTTAATGAAACCTATTAAGAGGTTGTTCTCTCTTAGAGATCGACAACTTTTTGAACTGCCCTCCCATAAGTCGGCGTACCTGACTCTTTCACTTGTTAATCAAAACAATAAACATAATATTCTTTTCACAATCCACCCATTAAAAAATATTGAAAAGTGGAAGTGTGCTTGTTTTTTAATACTTTGCATACCCAATTACAAACAGACCAGTTAACAGGTTAATAAACTGATCATAATACGAGTATTCAACGCAATCGAAAATACTTCCAAAGAAATTGTGAACCACAACAATACAACCTGTTTTAAAGACCATTAAACGTATTTCATTCTCCGGGTGGTTCTTTTTTTGTTTGTCGATGTTTATTTAAAAAAAAAAACTGTTGATAAGAATTTCGATGAAATTGTGAAATTTACAAAAAAGACGAAAGAAAAAAAGTTTGCACAGAATATGATGAAACTTTAACTAATTAAATAAAATATAAAAAGTTAATGTCTTGACGCCAAAGTCCATAAAATTGAATGCATACGATGTATCCCAGTGTGTTGTTTTAACATTCTGAGTGAATAACAATTGAATTTAAAACTAGTTAGGCAGTTTTGACATATGTCGCATAAAAGTATCCTTGTCTTATATTTAAAGAGACACATTCTTCATCATGCGATTCTCTCCTTTTTCAGTCACTAAGACTGTTCTCTTCTATATGTGACGCGCAAAATAGAAAGGGACCTAAGCGTAAAAACCAGTTTTGTTCAGGAGAGCCATTTTATAGATTTAAATACGTGTGTCTTTGGTGTACCATCACTTTCATAAAACGCGCATATCTCTAGGAGGGAACACTTTTGGTGCATGGGATCGGTCTCATTCGATGCTCAGATGTTGTCCATATCAAAAAAAGTGAAAATTTATTTTTTTACCCTTAGGTCCCTTTCTCTATGCGCTGTCACATATATATGATGGGTGATCCATCTAGAGGTATTTTTCAGAACAAAAAAATATAAAAATTCAAATGAAGTGTGGAATCTTTATTGGTAATTTAAAATGACATTTTATGGCATTTATTTTTTGAAAATAATTACCTTCATATGTTGGCAACTGTATTATGAAAATGAGCGTTCGGTGAGAAACGGAAGACACGCTGTTTTCGACCAAAATTTTGTTCAGTGATGAGGCCCATTTCTGGCTCAACGGCAAAGTCAATTAACAAAATTGCCGCATTTGGCCTGAAGAGCAACAAGAAGAGGTTGAAGAGGTGCCATTATACCTAGAGAGAACCACGGTTTATAAGCTGGTGGAATCATCGGTGCATATTATTTCAAAAATGATGATGGCCGGAACGTAACCGTGAATGGAGTTCGCTGTCGCTCCTTGATATCGGGCTTTTTGCTTCCTGAAATTGATGCCCATAATCTCGACGACATTTGGATTTAACAGGACGGCTCCACTTGTCACACAGCTGCTCAAGCAATAGATCACTAAATAGGTCATTACGAAAAGCAGCCAATTTCACGTTTTGGACCGGTGAGTTGGACGCCTAGATCGTGTGATATCACAGCATTAGACTTTTTTTTTGTGCCACCTAAAATCTAAAGTCTATGCTGACGGTTTGTCAGGTTTTCAGGTTTTGGAAGCCTAGATTACGCATGTCAATAAAGCCATACCGGTCGAAATGCTCGAACGAGTCATCCAGAATTGGACCCTCAGAATGGAAACCCTGAGGCGTAGTTGCGGCCAACATTTGAAGAAAACTATAGTTAAAAAATAAATGCCATAAAATGTCTTTCAAATTACCAATAAAGATTCCACACTTGATTTGAAATTTTATATTTTTTGTTTGTTCTGAAAAAATACCTCTTGATGGATTGCCCTATACAAATGAAATGTGGTTTGTTACGCCGCTTAAAACTTGAAAACGACTGGGGCAAACTGGGCACTACCTTCTATTTGCTACGCGAAGGCTTTGGAAAAAAATAAAATTGCTACGCAAAAGGAAAAAAAGGAATTTTTGGACTGTGGGCGGAGGAGGCAAAGTTGTTTTTTGAGCTAGAAGGCTGACAATTGGTACACAATTTTTGGGGTACGTTGGAGATGGTCTGTAGATGGTTTATGTGTAGTTTGCAAATCGGCCCTGTGGGCGTGGTACCTTCCATACAAATCACAAATTAAAAATCCTTTATTTCTGCTCCTGTTCACGGCATTTGAACAAAGTTAGGTATGATGGTTAAAGTTAAAGTTTTTTGAAAAATATTTGTATTCCGGTTCAGTGCACCTGTCATTCTTCTTTCAAATAACAATCCACCGCGACTTTGCAACAACCAGACTTTCAATGAAAATAAAATTTGAAGGCAAGACAACGTTTGCCAGTTCAGCTAGTACTTGAATAAAATTGAAATCTACAAATTTCCAAATTTGGGATCCCTGGCACCAGCTTTTTAATTACATCCTTTTATACCTAATTTATTGGTGGCAAGTCCTTATGGTTATAGACATAATGACACCGGAAAAGTTTCATAAAGTCTACTGAAATAATGACACTTAAAAATAAAAAAAACTATTTTATAAAGTTCGCGCAATTGTAATATCGAAATCTTCTTTCGAATCAGAATAACAACGATGTTTGGAAAGAGGTGGAGAATCCATCTAAAGATGATCTTCTCTATGAACACAGCCATTAGTAGAAAAGTTCTGACGTATGCTTCCTGGATTAGGTTTGACGGCGGTGGAAAAGAAGTCCTACCTCTGCAGTCTTTCAAAAATCGGTGTAGTCGGTGGAAGTATCCAAGACTGATAAAGTCGCAGAGCAGATCTGGAAGTAATGCAGAATATAAATGCCGCATGTGCATCATGACAAGTGTGCTAGGAAAGTTTCAGGTTGAAATCCACATAATTGAAATTGTGTTTCATAAATAAAGAAAGTGATTGACTAAAATAAAAGAACTTTTTATTAATTTTTTTTTTGAATTATTTACAAGAAACTTTTTTACCACGCTGTATATTTATTTCTCCCAGTCCTCTGACTTCTTGCTTATCTAAGCCCTGTTCAATAACCTCTTTGCAACTTTCGTCTGATCTTTCAAATCAGTCCTCTTAATAATTAAGTTGTTTTTTTCCATTCTAACATTCCCCCACGGTTTCTTCATGTTGGGCCACCCTATATATTTGTCCAAGTCCTCTGCCTTCCTCCTATGCTGTGCCCTATTAAATGACCTCCTTGCTACATTCCTCTGATCTCATTCATAGTTGTTCCACCAGTTTTGTTGTTTTCTTGTTCCTGAAATGTGGTCGTGTAATAGCTCTATCAGATCCATCTCCCAGGGTGTCCGTTTGTTCGTCGACTGGAAACTACACTTCATCTGCAGACTTTATCTCCCAAGGTTTATTCGCTAGGACCCTACTTACGAGCTAAATTCAACCTATTTGGGTTTTTTATGAGACGCTCTTTGTTCTATTGTAATTCAATCTTAAGAGAAATAAAAAATTAATTTAGATTAGTGGTCTAAAAAAAGAGACTGAAAAAGCACTCATCAGTTGGACGTGGATTACATTTGCTGCTTATCAGATATTTTTATGGAATTGCTGCTTTTAGTCAATCCGCTACATAAAACCGGCTATCGTGGAATCAGAAATTTGCCTAAATCACTGCTGGTTTTGGCAAAAAGAGACTTCGAATTTTAGAGTAGTCAAAGGACACTGTGCTATAAGAAACTTAGTGGATCGTAGGTGTATAATTCGAACTGACTTCTGTAGAAGCTGCAGCGACATTGAGGAGGAAAAACCTGTCTACTGTGCGACTATTTAAGTCCTATCCCTAAGGGAAACGCAGAGTCCAATTACCCTTTATGTAACGAATCGAGGATTGGTGAAGATATAACCAGTCACAGAACTGGTTCGTTATGGATATAATGGTGTCAATTACTTGAAATTTGAAAGTCGTCCAATTCGCGCTATGACTTCGAACTTAAAACCGCACACAAAAGATTTTACATATCTGCGCATTTCAGCTATCTATTGAAAATTTTGTATGAAAATTTACATTCTGATCAAATTTTTTAAACAATCAGACTAATTGTTAAATTGTACTGATGTGATGAGATGAATAGGATGGGTACTGTGATGGGTAGAATGGGTATTTTATGATGGATACAATGACGCATTCGGTACCTGATCAGTCCCGGAATATATCACATGGTATCTGAGTAATGTCAATTGGCTCCCTCCAATGACAAAGCCATGTAAAAGTTACCGGATCTGGGACCGGTACTGTGACCGGTCCCCATCCTCTGGGACCTATCACGTGACTGGTCCTGTACCGGTCAAATTTCCGGTAGGGATGTGACAACGTCTTACATACTACTAGCTTAGTGCAGTTTCCTTGCCGACTTCGACCAGGTCACCGGGTTGATGACTTCTTTTGCGTTATTTGTAGTCAGTCCCAAGTGGTTCTAAAGCTCTATGAATCTTTTCTTGTGCTTCTCTTTAATAAACTGTAATTACTCCCGTCAAGGTTCCCACAAGGGGTATTCACGGCCTCCGAGTGTAACCCGCTCGTAACAGCTTAAAGGCAGAAAGGCGGAGGTAAGATTAGAAAGTTCATTGAGCTAAACAATTTACTACTACGTACTCCAAAATGGCACACTAACTGGTTCCCTCTCCCTTAGAAGTCAGCCATTTAGTATTGACAGGGCTTCCTTAAACCCGTGTGAAGCTAGTTAGGAAACCAAGACCCTGGGGTATTACTTATGTAACTGCCCTGCGTTTTTAAGGGTGAGAATTGCGCACCTACATAGGGCCTTTGGCCATTAGGGACTTGGGCCATTTGACTGACCTTAGAATGGAGGACCTTAGGAAGTGAGTAAATCAGACAGACAATTAAAAAATATCTGCTACTTCCTGAGCTGTATTCTACTAAAGTGTACAGGAGGCCTAAATGCTGTCTCAGGTCATTTAACCTGCTAAAGATAAATATGCGAGCGGACATATTTCTTTGTCAGTTTTGGAAGTTGGTGGTATTTGTAACAATTTATGCCCTTTTTATCCAGTGCACCATTTAATGAAGGGTACTAGCAAGTCGCCTAACACAAATTAAAGGAGGTTACTGCCAAGCCGTCAAACTCCTACGCGATGACTCTTCGCTTCGTAAGTAAGTATGTACACTGCCGCTCACATGAATAGCGCCGGCATGTGTTTTTCTAAAATAATAAAGATAACGAATGTGCGGTCTTTTTATAAAATATATTTCAAGTAATTGTCAAAACTTTATATCATAAAATTGATTCAATTTAATTAAAAGTTGAAGTATACATATAAAATTATACCGAAAAAACGCATGTTAAATTTTTGCCACATTTAAATAGATGTAAATTTCAATTTTATATTTCAATAATTTCAATTTTAGTTCGGGAAATATTTTTAATATAATGTTGTAGACTTGAAACAAATATTTTCGAAACGATTTAATAATAAGAGATTTTACCCTGGTTAGATAACGTTCATGTATTCTATTAAGGACTCGCCCACATTTTTGAATAATTTCAATGAAATTTACGACCAGGTGTGTTTGGTTCGACAAAGGGGTCCCCTTATAATGAGTTCTTCCCAGACTCATTATACTTGCGTTTTGACCATCTTCCACACACATTTAAAGAAAGCTTATGTAGGGAGGGTATGTCAGTAATTTAGCTGTAATTAATAATTCAGCTTTCCTTCCATGATTTGATACTTTGGCTGTGTGTAACGCTTATTATCTAGCAGATTCTGGTATACTTAAGAACGTCTATCCTCTTCGATTTTTTAAAAGCCCTTTCCGATGATGCATTCTAACATTTAGAGAGAAACTGGAGATGCAATGTGCCATAACAGAAGAATGCTCCCCAAACTAAAACTTCACTTGCTCGGCTGTGTAATCAATTCAATAACTGCTCTTTTTTGTGTAGAACACGAATGTAGTAGTTATATCCACCGGGTCCCTCGAAATAATTTTATTTGCACGTCTTATTCTCTAGGCAAAAATAAAGACGACGTTCCTAATTCCCCATTTACACTAGGCAATTTTAATTGCCGCAACTCTCAGTTTGTAGGAGAGAGAGTTAAGGGAAAAAACTTGCCCATACTGTTAATTTCTTTTGCGTTTTTCGTAGTTTGAAGTTGGCTGCTGATTATTTTAGTATTTTTTCCACAAAAATCAAAAGGAATAAATCACAGAATGTCTTAAAAGGCAATAATGAAAACAAAAATTGATGTAACCGAATTGCCTTGTCAAGGGTGTCCCAAGAAGAACGCAATTTTTAAATCTGGCAACATTCGAAGTGTCATTGTTTGACATTTGAACAATTGTTATTGTTTGTTAGTAGAAGGTACGAGGTTAGTAAAAATGGAGCGCTACACGAATGAACAACGCATTCTCATTGTGAAATTGTTTTACCAAAATGGTGAAAGTTTTGCGGCTACAGTTCGCAAATTGCGATCAATTTGGGGTCACAATAATGCTCCAAAAGAGTCAACTGTAAAGAGATTAATGGATAAATTTGCCGAAACTGGGTCTGTTAGTGATGTAAAGACAACAACGCGCCATCGACCAGGTCGATCGACCGAAAATGTCGCAGCTGTACGTGATGATGTCGCTCAAACTCCATCCACCTCAATTCGACACCGAGCTCAGCAATTTGGTGTCTCCAAATCCACTTTGCAGCGAATTTTGACGAAAGATTTGCATCTTCATGCATACAAAATTCAATTGACTCAGGAACTGAAGCCAGCTGACCATGGACAGCGAAGGGAGTTCGTTAATTGGGTATTGGAGAGACAACATGAAAATGCTGATTTTGCCGATAAAATCATCTTCAGTGACGAGGCCCATTTTCATCTTGATGGCTTCGTCAATAGGCAGAATTGTCGCATTTGGGGTGCGGAAAATCCTCCAGTGATTCACGAGAAGCAAATGCATCCTCAACGTGTCACTGTGTGGTGTGGTTTTTGGGCTGGAGGAATCATTGGACCTTTTTTTTATGAAAATGAGGCAGGTCAAGCGCAAACAGTCAATGGTGTTTGGTATCGTGAAATGATAACCAGTTTTTTCTTGCCTAGAATTGAAGAAATGAATGTGGAGGGCATGTGGTTCCAACAAGACGGCGCCACATGTCATACAGCCAGAGAAACAATTCAATTGCTGCATCAGTCATTTAAAAATTGCGCTCTTCTTGGGACACCCTTTATATACATATACACAAGAGGCAAATTTAAAAGGGAATCACTGAAATTGACGCTAGTAAAGTTAAATCCTGTAAATAGGGACTAAGGAAGATTACCCTATTGTTATAACTTTTTCCTTAAAAGTGTTTAAAGTGTCTGAAATTGCAAGTACATTATTCTAGTGTTTTTACATTTGCACTAACAATAGCATTTCTTTTAGTTTTGGCCGCAAAGTCGTACAAATTTGAAGCAAATCCCAAAATAGCTCTTTTATCTGCTGCTTTTATAGCATCCTTGTTCGACCTGTTATATTATTTTCTATATTTTACAGTATAACGCACAAACTGCGACTTATGTTATAGTATTTTATGCTATTTCCTAAAAATGATGGTCCACACTCATTGAAACTTTTTATTTTGGTTCCCTCCTTGACAAGCAATGGCTTAGCTCGTCATATATTGTTAAATACCACTAGTTAAATTATACGTGCCTATAATTTTTATGGTGATTTACGACGGGTTTCCACTCTAAACCTGATTTTCAGGACGGGGTGCTCTTTAAATAAACTGGAAATAAGGACTTATTTTGACAATTTCTAAAAACACGGTAGCAAAAAAAAATAACCACATTTCGCAAGCTTGAAATTTTTTTTTATACAGGGTGGAGCGCGTGATATTGCTTTTTTGCACTGCAGGCTGTGGCGGCACTGTTAGTCAAAGCGAGTGGAGAGTGTGCGTGGCTTATAGTGGCTGACGGGAGATTTGTATTCGCCTGCCTTTCAGTTGACATTATGCATTGGACACGTGAGACGAGGTTGAACCGAATTTTTCAAATGCGCACTCGGTCATTGCAGTGCAGCGTGCTTTTCGTTTACAATGCACTGTACCCCCACGCGGACGTGTTCCTGAATGGCAATCAATTGTAAATTGGGTTACTTCATTGATAACAGCAGAAAATGTGTCGGGTGTACAAAAGGAACCTGAGAGAAGGATAACAACACCACAAAACATCGAGAGAGTTAGAGCAGCAGTACTGCAATCTCCTTAACGCTCTGTACTTGCAATTGTTTGAGGCAAATGTTTCCCGGACGGCTTATCTTTTTGAGGGGTTGATGTTGACTTAGTGGCACGCTCACTAGACTTAGCCCTATGCGATTTTTTCCTTTGGGGTTACCTGAAGTCGAAGGAGTATATCAGAGTTCATGAAAACTTCAGAAAACGTATGCAGCAGTGTGTGGATAGCGAAGGTCGACATTTGCCAGATACACTATTAAAAACGATGTAATTTAAAAATTAGTTTAAATATCAATAGCGTTAGTCTGTTAAGGGATTTTAAAATTGTTTCAACTTTCATCATGGAGTGGTCAGATAGTGAGAACCGTATCGCTGTAATAGCGCTTTTTAAGTGTGAAAGGAAAAAAGCGATATTTTCAAATGCTCCGGCCACTACAGATTAGCCGCATGTTCGTCTACCGATGCATAAAACTGTTTGAGGAGACTGGAGATGTAAAAGAGCGCCACCGGTCGGGCCGTCCACGCTCTGTTCGAATACCGCATGTCATCAAAGCCGTTAAGTCAAGAATTCACAGAAATCCGCTCCGAAAACAGAAAATCATGGCCCGTAAGAAGAATATCACGCAAAAGTCCATGAGCCGAATCATTAAAAAAGACTTCGGACTTGGGGCTTTGAAACAAAGTACCACCCATTTATTGACTGCAGATTTAAAAAAAATATGATTGAAAAATGCAAACGTCTTTTGGTGAAGCACGCTGATAACTTGCACAGAAAAATTTTGTTCACCAATGAAAAAATTTTTACCGTTCAGGAAAAATTTAACAAGCAAAATGATACAGTGTATGCGCGGTCATCTTAGGAAGCATCTGAACTGATCCCAAGGGTGGAAAAGGTCATCACCCAGCTTCAGTCATGGTTTGGTGGGGTGTCTCTTACGATAGGGTCACTGACCTGCATTTCTGCGAACAAGGAGTCAAAACATCGGCCAAAGTTTACCAAGAAACCGTTTTGGAAGCTGTTGTGGAGCCTCTTGACAATTCTCTGTTCCAAAACCAGCCATGGACTTTCCAGCAGTATTCTGCGCCGGCCCATAAGGCTAAAACGTCGCAAGCCTGGCTTCGAAACAATTTGCCAGCGTTCATTTCCTTTAAAGAATGTCCCTCAGGCAGTCCAGATTTGAAACCATTGGATTACAAATTGTGGACGGTTTTAGAGGACAAGGTTTGTTACAAAAGATACCCCAACATTGGATCTCTTAAGACTGCTTTGGTTCGAGCTGTGGCCAATTTTCCAATGGACGAGGTTCGTGTAGCTATTGACGATTGGCCAGTGCGACTTAAGGCGTGTGTAAAGCAAAAGGCGGACATTTCAAGTAAGTAGATTATTTTTGGATACAATATACATCAATAAATATATTAAAGAATATTTGGTCCAAAAACATTCAGTACTTTATATTTTACAGCATTAAACGTGTGTAACAGTATTTATGTCCCTACTAAGTATATGAGCGCCAGTGTAAGAGTAGAAACGATAAACGTGTCTTCAGGAGGACGTTGAATGCTACCACTTCGCTATTAATTGCAACAGCAACGGCAACATTCAGCACGAATCGCAACATCACCGAGAATATAACGACCGCAACAGCAAAAGTCAGCAGTAACAAGACGAGTTTAATTCCAACTGAAAGAGTCACACCATCCCACCATCGTCATCATCTACTGGTGTTGAAATAAAAGACTCCACAAACATGCCGTACACATGGACCTTCTGGCTACCCTCGCCTCGTCTAAACGGCATTTGGTGGCATTTCTTCTTCGGCTGTATCCACCAGAGTATCCACAAGGACCGGTTTAACAAATACGCGAATGCGCTTCTGCGCTTGAAAATTGGAATTAATTAAATGCCTTTAAAACTCAATAATTTCATAATATATTTTATTTCATCTTTGTGCTGTTGCCCATTTTCGCCGCGCTTTGTCTGAACGATGAGAATTCTTTATTTTCTCTTAGCACGAACTGAAAACTCCTCTGAAAATAAAGTCATATATACTTTTTTCATTTGTTGATAATGACGTGCTAGTGGCGTCTGTATTTAATTAAAGCATTTGATAAGCAAACGACGGCCGACCTAAACGTACTAGATTTTGTTTTCTTTTTCTTCTTTTTTTTCGTAGCACAAAGGTGAATGGAGTTGAGTCACAGTGCAGGGCGGGAATCGGTGCTGGTGCCGTCGTTCGGTCGGTTGTTAAGCCGGACCTGGCAAACATGTGCAAAAAGGCGTTTTTATTTCACTGCCATAAATGTCAAAACTGCTTGCGACATGGATATTTCGGTGTGTTGCTGTAGCTGCAATAAATATCCAAACGAATTCATTTTATTTTCAATTTGCCGCAAAATTTGTGATGATGTAGCAAAACGAGTTTTCAAAAATGTGTCTTTACAGAATGTCGCTTTTGTGGAAAACGTGACATCGGAGTATGGGATATCTGAGTTTTAAAGTAAATTGGCATTTGTTGCAATGTTCTTTAAATGCCGGTTTTATCAGTTGGAAAAAAACAAAACGTGATTGTCTTAGCTTTTTGTATTGAAGATAAAGAAATGTTGGCTTTGCCAGTGTCGTGTCTTAAGTCTTTCGTTTCGGGCCTGTATATGGCTGGTGGACACAACTTTTAGTAACTAATCACATGTATCCATGTTATTACTTATTTTAGGATATGTGATAAGTGCTCATGACGAGTGTTTGTGGTTTTGTAATAATTTGCGGCAGGGATTTTAGGTTTAAATTTGCATTAATTGGAATATTCTTGTCAGCTTAGTACACGTCGAATGTCTATTCAAATAAGATCGATGTTCCTGGTTTAAGTATTACACTCTAAGAAGCTGCTACCACATAGTCGTCCGTTTGCTCTATATGACTATGAAATTTAGCCTTGTTGTCATTTCTGTGCTTTTATTATTGCATCCACCTCCTGGGCCTGTGGCGTGGCCTGCAAGTTCATACGATTTAACACCGCAGGACTTTTTTGTGGGGTTATTTGAAGTCGCTTGTGTATGCAGATAAGCCCGACACGATTGACGCCTTGAAAGAGAGTATTCGGTGCGTTATTGCTGGCATACGGCCCCAAATGATGCAAAAAGTGGTCGAAAGTTGGGCCTCTCGGCTGGAATTTTTTCCGGGCAGCCGCGGCAGCCACTTGCCCGAAATCATTTTTAAAACAATCCTTATAAACGGCTAAATTCTTGGCCATAACATTAAATTATATGAGTTTTATGTTTTTGCTGACATACGGCCCCAAATGATGCAAAAAGTGTATTTTTTCCAGGCAGCCGCGGTATCAGCATAATGGCACTTCACAATCTTTTCCGCGCCAAGTTCCTTAATCGCATTATCAGCTCTCATATTTAGAATTACATTCCGTAGAAAAGGGAAAATTACAGTCATTATAGTTATATAGTTTGGTGACAAAGCGTACATTTCATTTTCGAGCCTGTCAATTTTGCGATGATAGTCCGATATGAGAATTAGGGCGGATGAAATATTAAAATATTTTTTTTTAAATTTTTTTATAGAATGGCATGTTAATTCTTCGAAGGTTGAAAATTCAAAGTTTTTAATTAAAGTACGCTTCATTTGACTTCATTACGTCAATAAATTGCAGTTAAAAAAATATATGTCTTTTAAAAGTTATAAGATTTATTTCCTTGGCTCTTGAGTTGGAATTTAACCCGTTATAAAAGATTATTCAAGTTTTGTAACCGAATACAAATAATTTTGTCTCACATTTCCAATTTTCTGCCTACAAACTGTGTAAGAAATACAAGTTTTTTGCTATGTTTCGGTACATTAACCTTAAAACAATGTACTTGATGTGAGGGAGTTGAGGCTACATCACACTGTTCGACAAAGGTATTAACTCAACAATTGCAATTGTTCGATGGAGCTAAGAACTAGTTTATTAAAAGGATTGTTTCTGAAAGATGGGGACAAACCATGGGTTATGTTAACCTAGAGTGGAAACCACTGAGTACTAAAAAATATATAAAAATTTCAAGTTAATACTCTTTAGATGACCTTGTGCTACAAATTAGTCCGTTGGAGATTTTAAAATGTATTTAATTTTATTTTAAATTTATTAATGAGGAATTAAAAACAAGTAAAAAATGTTAAGTTTGGCTGTGCCGAACTTTGGATACCCTCCACCAGATTCCCAAATAAATATAAATCTTTATGTGGAAAATTTCATATCGATAGGTCAAGTTTGTGGTGAGTTATTGTCATATTATTTCTCAAGGCCCATGAGACTGTTTGTATGGGAGGTACCAGTAGGGCCTTTCCGATCCTAGCCAAATTTAGCGCAAACGTCTGTTTTATATATTAATCTTTATCTTTTATATATTAATCTTTATATATTATATTAATCGTCTCGATAGGTCAAGTGTGTGGTGAGTTATTGTCATATTATTTTTCAAGACCCATGAGACCGATAGTGTGGGAGGTACCAGTAGGACTTTTCCGATCTCAACCGAATTCAGCGTAGAAGTGTGTTGTATATAGAAATCTTGATGTGTAAAGTTTCATTTCGATAGGTCAAGTTTGTGGTGAGTTATAGTCATATTATTTCTCAAGGCCCATAAGGCCGTTTGTATGGGAGGTACAAGAAATGGTGGCCCAATCTAAACCATTTTTACATAGATGATTGCGCCTATATAGAGATTATTATTTGCAAAATTTCAGTGATTTTGCTCAAGAAAACTAATTTTTATGAAGTAGTGTCGGTTGAGGTTCTCCAATACCAACTTCCCATAGAGCTATATAGCCCATTTTCAATACCAACCATGCTAGGTTAACTACACATGTTTGTGCCAAACTTCAGCTCCCTAGCTGTTTTCATGCAGGCCCTATCTTGTTTTCAACAGACGGTCAGACGGACAGCCGGACAACATGGCTAGATCGTCTTAGAATTTTACAAGGATCAAGAATATATTTACTTTGTTGGGTCTCCGATGATTATTTCATGTGTTACAGACAGAATGACAAAACTAATATACCCTCCATTGTATGGTGGAGGGTACAATAAGGAGTTTCTGCTTATAAAGACTTCAGTTTTTTTCTAGCGGGTTTTTAGTATTTTTTTTTAATTTTTTTAAGAAATTAAGCTTTTTTTCGTCAACATGTTCTGGCAACCTGGTGAAGAGATCGAGTTGTGCGGCAACATAAACGACGCTAGAAACTTTTATGAACGATTCGAACACCAGGAAGATTGGTATATATTTTATTATAAAGTACAAATTTTATTTAAAAGTACAATTGTGGTTGAGAGGTCCCATCGGTCAATTCATGGTAAAACATAACATAACTGTTATAGTAATAAAATCTCATAGAATCTCAGTATTCTATGCCCAAGACAAGGCCGATTCCACCCACTACAGCGAAAAAAGTCTCCTATAGAATTTTAATTTGAGTATTATTGAATGGCAATGTTCTAAAAAGCATATTGAAATAAAGAAAAATTGCAATCATACAGTATGATTGCCTTATTCATATTTTTGTTCACATAAAACCCAAAAAAACGATACTTTTGTCGCACCAACCATATTTATATTGTTGCTACAGTCATATTGTCAATTTTAAGTTTGCCAATAATACTTTGGTTACATTTCAACAATATTAATATTGCGGCAATCATAGTATTGTCAGAATTAAATTCAGGAAACAATACTATGGTTGCGACGAACATACTTTATTGCGGAGAACATATTGTTATTGTCTTGACCATATGTGACGCGCAAAATAGAAAGGGACCTAAGGTTAAAAACTAGTTTTGTTCAGGAAAGCCATTTTAAAGATTAGGCCCCTTTCTATTTGCGCTTAGAATCGTCGACTTCACTTTAATAAAACGCGCATATCTCTGGGAGGGAAAACTTTTGGGGCATGGGATCGGTCTCATTCGATGCTTAGATGTTGTCCACATCAAAAAAAGAAAAAAATGAAAATTGATTTTTTTTACCCTTAGGTCCCTTTCTCTATGCGCTGTCACATATAGTAACCATATTCTTTCTCTGCGTGCAGTGACGCTTCAGGCCGAATAAGTCGTCAATCGTAATGAACTGCGACAAATTCTGGAAAACCCACAAGTAGCAAATCGATACATTCCACCTCTTTATAGACTGAAAGGCTGCTGTCGACAATCCGAGAACAGATAAATTATTGGAAACCATGTCTGCACATGGGATACCATCAAAACTTGTACACCTTTGTAGAATAACACTGAAATCCACCAAATCCTCTGTTATAATAAAAAGTAAGAACTTAAATCTACGAACTACGCGAGTGGCGAAAGGTAGAGTCACAATTTTTCCTGTATCTTCTTTAGCATCTTAATTGAAAAAATCCTGGGAAAAGGGTTAACCAAACGGATACAATTAACATAAAGGGCGACATGTTTCTTCATGTTTTAATAAAGTCGAGATTGAGTCAGCCGGCAGTTGCAACGTCGAGGTAGTAGAGGAGTTGCATACCTTGAATCCGCCGAGAGAACCATGTCAGCACTGAAATAAAAAGAAAGATCGTATTGGCAAATAGAAGTTATTTTGGACTCGGTTAACAGCAAAGGAACAGAGCCCTCTCTAGTTTTTTTACACTTTACAATAGTCCAAATTATACTAAAATTTACGAAGAAGTTGCATTGTGGCTCTTGTGTATGCGAAGTGGATTATTCTCAACTTGCGAACGCAAAAAATTACAATCATAGTTCTATACAGAGCCCTGTTAAAGGTTTCGGGTAACTCTCCTCATTTTCTAATATATATGGACTGAAAACTTTATCAACCTGATTTTGTCAACGCTGATGACATACCCTAGTATTCTAAGACTGATGTCTGTTCCTTCAAACGGTTGAGTACAGTTCTGACAATAAAATGATGACGATAAATTCGTTGAGAAAATAGACTGCCAGGCATCATTGTAAACACAATTCAATCAATCTTAAGCTCCAGACGTATGCGCGGAGTCTTTTGTATACCAGAGTAGTGTAGGGTATCTCATAGCAGGCCACACCCGACTTTAGCTTGTTACTAGTTTTGTATGGAATTTATAGGATAACATGTTTGTGTCTTAAGTCTTTCGTATATACTCCCCACCCATCATTCAAAAACAGCTTAAGTGAACCGACTGCAGCAACCCAAAAGAACCAAATCCGAGTATTGCCAATAATGTCTCGATATGTTTTAATTTTTATTTTTCATATATCGAGATCTAACCAAACTGGTTTCGATTAGTTCGGTGTGTATGGCATGTTTGTTAAAGCTCTGCCTCTGCCACTTACTTTACGAGTACATTCGACGTCAAATAAATGCAAGCACAGAACCATATGACGACCAACTGACTTGTTTGCTTCTTCTACAAATGCAGAACGAGCACTGAACTCGCTGAACATGCCAAAATAAACTTTGGACTAAGGCGGACAAAGAGCGCGTAAGAGGGAACCAAATAAAAATATAAGGAGGAACAAACAAAAACAAAGTTAAGCATAAGTAAAACGAGTAAACATGTTAACATCTAAACTTAACAACTATTTGGAGTTGGCCATAACCAGAGATAAGAGACAACGACGCCGACCACTCGTTCTATTATGAGCGCACAAAAAAGTGTATGCGTCATGCAAGCACCCACATGCTGTTGTGCTGGCCATCTATTTCTATGGCTTTTGATTTGGAGATCCGTCAAAATCGTATGGATTTGTTCACATGTCTGGTGTGGCTGAGGCTGCCTATAGTACGTATGTTGAACGCAAACAAGTTTGTGTTAGACGTCAGTTACTGCTATAAATTAATCATTTATCACACAAGTGTACACACTTGTATTCGGTTGACCAGTCAAGATACAGCAACGGGCCAAAAGAACAACAAAAAGCGGTGTGTGCATATTAACGCGGTCAACAGACAACCTGGACTGACAGCCAGACAGACGAATATACTCACACGAAATGGAATGTTTTTGGTAAAAAGAATAACAAGACGACGAACTAAAATATTCACACACATAAAATTCCATAAACATTTATAAAAGGTTAATAAGATCAATGTCAGGTTACTCGATTTAAAAGCTGGTCAGGAGTGGTACACACCTGAGGCGTTGGAGACTGTTGTTGTTTTTTTTCCTTTGCACACTTAAATTCTCTCTTTATAAAGTTATAAATTTTGCGTTATCATAGACATAAAATCATAACATTGTTTATGTTTTATGTTTGAATTGCGTGCCTCACGTGCTTTTCGCTGCAACGACGTTTTTACATAATCTCGCTAACACAGTTGTGATGTATGGCTGTGCATACATCAATTAATTTCTTGGTTACATGTACTCGTATGTGAATATTGCATCAAATGCAGGCGTTGTTATATAAATTGAACGCAATTTAATATTTGATGATTATTTTCAAAGAAATAAACACATTTTTATGTTATTTAACTTAGTGGTTCGAAAAGATTTATTACGTACTTCCTTACTTATCGATTATATTTACTAACATTGCCACTTGTCACATCAAAACGATTTATTGCCGACAATAACCACAATTTTAAAATTGAATTTGATTTGAGACAGCATCTTAAAGTAGTCGATGCCTTTTGTGCTTTGTTTTACTTAGAATTGTTTTAAGAAGGTTTGTTTCTTAAGTCTTTTGTTTAGCGCTTCATTCAAGCGATGTGCTTTAGGGTGGATAGCGAAAAGCGTTTCGTTGCAGCAACCGAGTTCCGCCAAAATCCATTACCCGCTGTGATTACAAAATTAAGTTGTCCGCTACTGGTGAATTTTAGTTAACGCCACTTCCAAGTTAAATATCATATTCGGGCCGTCTACATAATACCCGACATGAATGTGGTATATGGAAGATTCAATGATTCTGTACGGAATTCAATATACTTATACTAACATTATTACTTGTCACGATTTATTGGTGACAATAAACACAATTTTAAAATTAACTTTGGTTTGAGACAGCATCTTAAAATAGTCGACGCCTATTGTGCTTTGTTTCACTTAGAATTTAATTAAGAAGGTTTGTTTCTTAAGTCTTTTGTTTAACGCTTCATTCAAGCGATGTGCTTTAGGGTGGACAGCGAAAAGCGTTTCGTTGCAGCAACCGAATTCCGCCAAAATCCATTACCCGCAGTGATTACAAAATTAAGTTGTTCGCTACTGGTGAATTTTAGTTAAAGCCACTTCCAAGTTAAATATCATATTCGGGCCGTCTATTTAATACCCGACATGAATGTGGTATATGGAAGATTCAATGATTCTGTACGGAATTCAATATACTTATACTAACATTATTACTTGTCACGATTTATTGGTGACAATAAACACAATTTTAAAATTAACTTTGGTTTGAGACAGCATCTTAAAATAGTCGACGCCTATTGTGCTTTGTTTCACTTAGAATTTTATTAAAAAGGTTTGTTTCTTAAGTCTTTTGTTTAGCGCTTCATTCAAGCGATGTGCTTTAGGGTGGACAGCGAAAAGCGTTTCGTTGCAGCAACCGAATTCCGCCAAAATCCATAACCCACAGTGATTACAAAATTGAGTTGTTCGCTACTGGTGAATTTTAGCTAAATTAAAATTTGGGAAGACTACATGAGATATGGAAAATTCAATGATTCTTTTTTGAATTTTAACAAAACCTGTTTTTTTTATACAGGACCTATAAATTGGACCTATATGCTCCAATTTTAGTCGGATTGGTTATATTTATTGAAAATTACAAAGACGTTAACTGTCATGCTACAAAGACGTACAACTTTTGATATACGCAGACATGGTTTCAAAAAATGAATCTCTTATTTAGTGCCTAATGCAGCCTTAAAGTTCGATTTAAATGAAGGAATCTACGAATGAAACTGATTGTTGATATTTTCAGTCTGAAACCATACTGATATACTTAGTAGGGACATAAATACTGCTACACACGTTTAATGCTGTAAAACAAAAAGAACTAAATGTTTTTGGACCAAATGTTTTTTAATATATTTATTGATGCACTGTACATCAACGTCAACTAATTAAAACCGCGGGTGCTGACATTTACCAGATTGTTGACGTTTATCAATGTACAAATTTAAGACCAAAATATTATTAATACTGTAGTTTAGAGCGTTTTTATTACTTATAAATTAAAATCAAATCCAAAGAAAAACAAAAAAAAGGTTATCAACCTAAATACATAAGACATCAAAAATATTCTACATCAGATCATGCCATATGTAATATCTATTCTTAAACAGGTATTAAAAGAAATCTGTTATTTTTTCTGCTGTTTTTCTCTCTCTAATAATTGAAATACAGCCTTTTCCCTTAAACGTCTTAATACATTTAGGCCATCTTGTGCATACGGCCCAATCCAAAGCCCGGTCAATGTAATAATACAAATAAAAAAGGGTTGACGGTTTGAGATGTTGACGAAATGGGGGGCTGACGTTATCCCGAGCTCACTGTATATTGTATCCAAAAAGAATCTACTTATTCGAAATGTCCGCCTTTTGTCTTTACACACGCCTTAAGTCGCACTGGACAATCGTCAATAGCTGCACGAACCTCGTCCATTGGAAAATTGGCCACAGCTCGAACCAAAGCAGCCTTAAGAGATCCAATGTTGGGGTATCTTTTGTGTCATACCCCAACATTGGATCTTGTCCGCTTAAACCGTCCACAATTTGTAATCTAATGGGTTCAAATCTGGACTGTCTGAGGGCCATTCTTCAGAGGAAATGAACTCCGGCAAATTGTTTCGAAGCCAGGCCTGGTACGTTTTAGCCTTATGGGCCGGCGCAGAATCCTGCTGGAAAGACCATGGCTGGTTTTGGAACAGGGAATTGTTAAGAGGCTTCACAACACAGCTTCAAAAACGGGTTTTGGAAAACTTTGGCCGATGTTTTGACTCCTTGTTCGCAGAAATGCAGGCCAGTGAACCCATCGTAAGAGACACCCTACCAAACCATGACTTTAGCTGGGTGATGACCCTTTCCGCCCTTGGGATCATTACAGATGCTTCCTTAGATGACCGCGCATACACTCTATCATTTCTCTTGTTAAATTGTTCCTGAACGGTAAACATTTTTTAATCGGTGAATAAAATTTTTCTGTTATCAGCTTGCTTCACCAAAAGACGTTTGCATTTTTCAATCCTATTTTTTTAAAGCTGCAGTCAATAAATGTCCGGTACGTCGTTTGAAAGCTCCAAGTCTTTTTTAATGATTCGACTCATGGACTTTTGCTTGATATTCATCTCACGGGCCATGGTTTTCTGTTTTCGAAGCGGATTTCCGTGAATTCTTGGTTTAACGGCTTTGATGCGGTTTTCGAACAGAGCATGGGCGGCCCGACCGGTGGCAGTCTTTTACATCTCCAGTCTGTCAAACAGTTTTATGTATCGTTAGACGAGCATGCGTCTAATCCCTAGTGGCCGGAGCGTTTTGAAAATATCGTTCTTTTCATTTCACACATGAAAAGCGCTATTACAGCGATACGGTTCTCATTATCTGACCACTCCATGATGAAAGTTGAAACAATTTTAAAATCCCGTTACAGACTAACGCTATTGAGGTTAGCTTTCAAAACCCATATGAAATTAACGGGGTATGTTCAGTTTTGGTATTGAAATGGGTGTGTTCAATGTTGTAAGAGTATTTATGTTCCTACTAAGTAGTTACGAGGGTACATCAACAATTCCGTAACTTTTCCTACTTTCCTTGTAGTTATATAAAATGCAACACTGCTCCCATCAAGTACCATTTGTTAATAGCCTACTGTCAAATTTTGAGAGAGTTCCGACATTTAGTTTGTGTTTAACAGCTGTTCGATCATACAACTTCGTGGATTTTGTTAAAAATAGAAAAAAAATCAATTTCGAGTGCTTTTCAAACTTTATGTTTTGCGGAAAAAACCGTCAATCAAACCAAGAAAAAGCTTCATAAATACATTGGAGACTCTTAACCATCGATTTCAATGGTAAAAAATTGGTTTACTGACTTTCGTTGTGGACGCACAAGTACAAATGACGCCGAACGTTGTGGGCGGCCAATTGAGGTCAGTACTCGTACACCCGAAAATATCAAAACATCCACGATATGCTGTTGGCCGGTCGAAGAATAAAAGTGCCAGAGATTACTGATGTCATACACATTTCATATGGCAGTGTGGTTTCGATTTTTCATGATCAGTTGGGTTGAAGAAAGCTGTCTGCAAGATTGGTGCCGCGTTTGCTCCCATTTAACCATAAGCGTAATCGTGTGACAACTTTAAAGGATTGTTTGCAGTTATTTAACCGCAATTCGAATGAGTTTTTGCGTTGTTTTGTAACTGTGGATGAAACAAGGATCCATTCCAACACTGCGGAGATCAATCAGCAGACAAAAAAAAATGGGTGAACCGGCTCCGAAGAAGGTCAAGGTGACTTTGTCGGCCAATATGGTGATGGCAGCAGTTTCTTGGGATGCATGCGGGATAATTCTAATTGATTACCTTCAAAAGAGAAAAACAATAAACGACAAATATTATACTAACTTCTTGGACCGTTTTAATGAGGATTTAAAAAAAACCACCCCTTATGGCCAAAAAAAAAAATATTTTTCACCAAGATAATGCACGGGTGCACAAGTGTGCAGTCTTAATGGCATAGTTTCATGAATTGGGTTACGAATAGTTACCTCATCCGCCATATTCTCCGGATTTAGCCCCCAGTGACTATTTCATATTTTCAAACCTATAGAAATGGCTCGGTGGAAAGAGATTCAGCTGCAACGATGAAATGATTAATCAAAAAAATGTCTATTTTAAGGACCTCGAAAAAGGAGACTTATTCCGCTGTAGTTGGTACAAACGGTCTTGTCTCGTTTTTGTAAATTAGTCATAGTACGCTGAGCTACTACTCGTACTCTTCGGGCATGTATTCGGTATTACAGCTAGTGTAAACGAGCTAATGCATGCAACTTTTCAGCTCGTTTTCTCCGGTACTTTACAGCTCCGACGGATTTCCTTCGGTTTCTGCGGCTTTGTTTTTCTTGAGCCGTGTTATTGCTGCTTTGACCACTTCCTCAGACGAGGGTGGGTAGTCACCCCATCATCTGTGATTGTTAACGTGTGGTTGTCATCGGCAAGATCTTTTACCGCTAATTAGTTGGAAAAATGTTCTTTCCAAATCCTCTGCAGACTCGTCGTATCCGTTACCAGGTTCCCATTTCTATCTCTACGCGAAGCTATACCAGTAAAGAAATCTTTTTTCTGGTGTTAAACTTGTTGATAAAGTTTTCTAGCGCCATTTCTGTTGCCGTAAAACACGATCCCCTACGTTGACGTTCGCTTATGGTCTCAGTCGACGTAAGGTGCGCACTAATGAGATTGCTGCTGCTTTAGCCAAGATTATGCGAATCAAATCCAGAACATCGAAACGCCATCGATTTCATCAACTCAACATTTTACGCACCTGACAGATTCAACTTTGGCACACGGAGCTCCGATGGTTCGCTTACCAGGTCCAATGATCTCTTCATCTGTAGTTTCAGCAGAATGGTGCGCCATGCCACACAGCCTACGTCACAACCGACATTTTGCAAGTAATGTTCAGTAATCAGTTGTCTGGGCGATATCAATTGTCTACCGCGCAGATGTGATTTTGTGGGGTGAATGGCCGACGTTATGCGAACATGCTACTCATTAACGATTCAGACTTAGGGTAAATATCAAGCAAGTCATTCGTGAGATAGGTTGGAAAACGTTACCAATTGGGTGGACAAGATGCGCTACTTGGAAACCAGCCGAGGCAGCCAAATAAATAAAATTGTTTATTTATAATTAATATGAAAAAACAAATAATATGCAAAAAAAGGTCGTTGATATATTGGAGTTCAACAACATTTTTTCGATGTGTTGCAATTGTTATGATAAATATCAAGTTGTGTGTGAGGGAAAATCAGAGAGGAAAGAGGATTGCAATTTTCTTTTGAAATTTATGCACTTCATGATAAATGACAATGTTGGAGGTCTTAAAAGGGCAGTTTTAATTTAAAAGCTATTTTTAATATTGGTTAAATTTAAAAGACCGATGTTGATTTTGAATAAAACACAAATTATTTAGGAAATTATTGTCATTTCATTTTATTATGATAATATTGGTATGTTTCAATTATGTATGGAATAAAATATCGGTCAAATGGCCACGGCGACCTCGGCGGCACACCTCCATCCGATGGTTTAAATTTTCGATGACTCTGAGGCATAATTGAGGTTCTATGCCGTTAATGTGCCGAATTATCTTATCCTTTAGCTCTTGAATTTTTGCTGGCTTATCGACGTACACAATTTCTTTCAAATAACCCCAAAGAAAGAAGTCCAACGGTGTCAAATCACATGGTCTTGGTGGCAAATTAACATAGTCACGACGTAAGATAACACTGCCATTGAATTTGTCGCGCAAAAGAGCCATTGTTTCGTTAGCTGTGTGGCAGCGTCCTGTTGAAACCACATATCGTCTACATCCATATCTTCCAATTCGGGCCATAAAAAGTTCGTAATAATCTCATGATAGCGAACACCATTCACAGTAACAGCCTGACCGGCCTCATTTTTGGAAAAAATACGGTCCGATGATGCGGCCAGCCCATAATTTTTTCGACAATCACTCTTGAATTATTATTCGCCCAAATGCGGCAATTCTGCTTAATGACGAATCCACTGAGGTGAAAATGTGCCTCATCACTGAAGATGATTTTCTTCGAAAATTGATCATCCAAGTCTGAATAACTTTTATCGCGTTGCTCGCTTGTGTATCTTTCTATGGTTCAAATTGAGTTAGTCTGAAATTGAGAAATATCATATGAAATGCAGAAAAAAACTTGACGTTTAGGTATGGTTCACATACATCATCGGGCCTTAAAATTTAAACACCCTTTATTTTTAACCAAAAAGAAAAACTTAATACTTTAGATTCAGCTCCTCAACATCCCCTTTAGGAACAAGGGGGAAACTTATCTCAAATCAATAAACCATGCAAGATATAATTCTTTAACTCTCTGACGAAAAACCTATTGTGTTAAGCCGGCTCTAATCGGCTGGAGAAGTTTTTACGTGGCTTAGAGCTTTATCACTTGCTCGTGGGAATTAACGAGGTGGACACCCGCTAATAACTTGTTAGATGTTCTAACACGAACACTTATTATCACACCAAGTCGACCCACTAGAAAGAAAAAGTAACTTTAAAGTTATTAGATAATTTTAATACTTGTTAGTCGTTTCGTAATTCCCTATACCGTTTTAAAACTTTTTCAAAAGTCTGTCAAGTTTTCGTCCATATGGACATAGCAAATTTAACATACTTCCCTCGTATTGTACTATAAAAACTTTACTTTTTGTCAGCGATCCCCATTTCACCAATTATATTGTCTAAAACATTTTTCAAAGTAATAAAATATTTTTAATTACTTTGTGTCATTGCAATTACAATTGATTAATATTCCTAAAGACCTTTAAATTATTGTGGTTTCGAGTGGGAAAAAATCAAAAAACAAAGCAAACGCAGGTGAAACCGCATACGATAAATTTTGATCAAGAGAGACACCCAAAAAGAATAATAAAAAAATCCATAATGACGAAACAGAAACATTGTCCAAGAAAGAAGAGGAAATGCCTACAAATATGAATCATGCCGATATTAGGTGGTGTAATTAAAGCACGAACATTTCCGCAAAATAAACCTTTTTTTGGGGGAAACTTTTAAGTAAATGTAACACAAGCCATTCATTCATTCGTTCATTCCATTCATCCACCTTCGAACGTAACACGCACATGCTACCGGCAAGTTTGTGTCTTAAGTCTTTTGTTTCATGGTATATGGGTCTGTAGCGGGGATGACACAAACAATCGCAATTTTGATACATCGAATTGTAATGGAATTTCCTTAAATTTGAATGAGAACATGCTGAGATTTCACGGAAAACGTTTCTTAGGGCCATATGGGCAACAAACGGCGAAGGGCCTAGAAATGGAATTTCGTTAAATTTGAATGACAACATGCCGGCGTTTAAAGGAAAACGTTTCTTAGGACCATATGGGCAACAAACGTCAAATGGTCTAGAAATCAAGCCCCTTCGAGGTATTCAAAAGGCTCAACTTATAGCCCCATTTAAGCAGTGGTTGAAGAAATACACAAAAATTGTATTTTTTTCTTAGGTACTTTTAGACCCATAAAGGGAGATTACTTTCCTCTGAGCCGATTTCGCCCATTTACAACGCAAACAGCTTGTAGCTACTACAGGACGGTCATGACTTGTTTCGAGGTGTTATGGACGGACCGACTAAGTGAAATGTACATTCTATCATACAAACTGTTTTTATTTTTATGTTGATACTACCAATTCTGCCTCAGTACGAAAAAAAGTACCAAAACATTATCATCCCTAGTCTGCAGTCATGCTAATGTTTTAGGTTTCACATTGCACGTGATGATGGTTAACTTTTAATGATCGACAGACAGAATGTGAATCAAGAGAGAGAGACAGAGAGCTTGATAAATACTGTGTTCGCGAAAACAGCGGATGATTCATAATTTTAGTCAAATCATAAGTACTGTTATGGGGAGGAGGGTAACGTCAATGAGAAGTATAAATGGAATTTTAATTGAGTAGTGCTGTTGTTATGAGACTCAAGAATTAATAAAAACTGTTTCCGTTTTTTTTAGGGTCGCATGTGAAGTCAAATCTATATTTGTTCAATTCCGACGTAAGAATAAAGCTTGTAGATTATAAAAAGCAATTCCTTTTTTAGCTTTGTAAACCTAATATTTCGCAAAACTATTAACTCTTATAAACTGCGTTTATTTTTTTTAGTTTGCCTTTTCCTTCTTTTGGGATTTGTAGTTCCTGGACGCATTTAACCTGCTTTAAACAGCAAAAAGTTACCATTTTTCAAACAGTAACCATACTTCTGCAAAATTGCATCTGATTAAGAGACATGCTTTGTTTCGTTGGGTTGTTATATGTGACGCGCAAAATAGAAAGGGACCTAAGGTTAAAAACCAGTTTTGTTCAGGAGAGCCATTTTAAAGATTAGGTACCTTTCTATTTGCGCTTAGAATCGTCGACTTCACTTTCATAAAACGCTCATATCTCTGGGAGGGAACAATTTTGGGGCATAGGATCGGTCTCATTCGATGCTCAGATGTTGCCCACATCAAAAAAAAAAGTGAAAAGTTGATGAACAGTTTTGTTTAGGAGAGCCATTTTAAAGATTAGGTCCCTTTCTATTTGCGCTTAGAATCGTCGACTTCACTTCCATAAAACGTCCATATCTCTGGGAGGGAACACCTTTGGGGCATGGGATCGGTCTCATTCGATGCTCAGATGTTGTCCACATCAAAAAAAGAAAAAAATGAAAATTGATTTTTTACCCTTAGTTCCCTTTCTGTCACATATGTCTATATATGTCTGGCCTGGCGCCATCTGACATTTCCATTGGAAAGTTTGACATTTTTTAGCATAAACGTACTCAGAACGTTTTGACGTACGACCTTTATTTGTGTTGTTAACAGTGACTTGAAAAATCAATTTGGCAAAAAAATGGAATTAACTCGTGATCATTTTCGTGCGATCATTTTTCACAACTTTCGACGTGGATTATTACGACAAGAGTGCATCGATGAACTTGTATGGCGATGAAGCACCATCCTATAGCACTGTGAAAATCTTGTTTAATGAATTCAATCGTGGCCGACGCTCGCTCAAAGACGAAGGTCGTCCAAAAACGGCCGTTGTGCCAGAGAACATTGATGTCGTGCGTGAACTGATAATGCAAGATCGTCAAGTGACATATCGTGAGATAGAGGCATCCTTGGTCATTTCTTCCACCAGCATTCATAAACATCTGGCCGTAAAAATAGTTTGTTCTCGTTGGATCCCGCACAATTTGACAATCGCTCAAAAAAAGACTCGTTTCGATTGGTGCAAAGAAATTTTGAAAAAATGCCATCGCGGTGCTTCAAAAGGCGTTTATAAGATCGTCACAGGTGGCGAATCATGGATCTATGCGTATTAGCCCAAACAAAATAGCAATCGACCGTGTGGGTCTTCGAAGGCGAGGCAAATCCAACGAAAGTTGTTCGTGGAAGAAGCACTTCGAAGCAAATGGTCGCCTGTTTCTTCGGCAAAACTGATCATGTGGCGACTGTTCCGCTTGAGTAACGTAGGACGGTCAATTCGTAGTGGTGCACTACAATTTGTTTGCCTGAAGTCTTTGGAGAAATTCAAAAACGAACAAGAGAAGACGAATCATTGTGCATTATGACAACGCGAGCTCTCACACATCGGTTCAAAACAGCGCCTTTTTGACCAGCCAAAACATCTAATTGATGGATCATCCGCCATACAGCCCTGACTCGGCACCCAATGACTTCTTTTTATTTATTAATTTTATTCAAGGAGTTTCGTCGTCAGAAGATGCTGCTGAAGCGTTCAAAAATATTTTTTTGTGTGCTGTTGAAACAAACAAAAAAATGTTTTGGAGGTGTCTTCATCGGAGTGGTAAAAGTGCTTCGACAATTCGTTTGAGCGCATGCACATGTGTATAAATCATGCTGGAGAATACTTTGAAAAACAATAAAACCTTTTTTGATGACAAATATTTACATTTTCATTATTAGGCCAGAAATATATATAGCAGTACTCTCTATTGAGTTGAACGTTCTTGTGAAACACACTGTACTTAGTTATGTTTTATGATCGCCGTCGTTTACTTTAGTTTTCGACATCAATTAAGCTTCCACTTAGCAACTATTCAAACATAATTTACCGAAAGATAATGAATTCAATCAAAAGATCTCTCTGTTTAGTTGCTGTCAAATCTTTAAAGGGTTCTAAAAATAACAACTCCTAAGTTGTGTATTAAATAAAAAAAAAAACTTATTTACATAAAAAGTTAAGATTTTCTCTGTAGTGGGTTTTTAGTTTTGTAAAACCTCCATAAAAGTTTCTACAAATTTTTAAATTAAATATTTACTTTGTGTACGGCAACGGAGGCGACCCGCTTCCAGCGTATTGTGGTCGTCATCCACGTACGTGGAAGCACATGCAAAAGCACTTAAAAAGGTGTGTGTCACTTGTATTTATAGCTTTAAAAACATTGTCAATTTTCGAGTACATGTGAGGTCGGCCGAGGAGAACAACTTGAACAACATCGCTGGCGGTCTTTTGTAATGCATTTGTCGAAGTTATGTTAAATGCGGTTTTCTCGCCTTGTCTTTTCGTTTCATTTGGAGCGTTAAAATCCATCATCATTATTAGAGTTTTTTTTGGTTAAATGTTTAACAAAGAGTCAACTAGACATGACTGACGATTGCAATATAGCCGGCCGATGTAACTTAAAGTTAGACATGCGTTAACAATTATCATAACGTTAACTGACCTCATGTAAGAATCGTGAGTTAAGAAATTGTAATGGAATACGTTATTTGCATTTCAGGTATATTGTGTTTTACACTAATGGTGATTGAAACTATTAAATCTAAATCCACAAAGAAGATAATGTGCAGTGAAAGTTCATCTATTCATCGGTTTATATTTTGTTTATTCAATTATGTAAATTTTTTAAGTGAATAAAAACAAATGGCCAAGTTGTAGGAAAAGTTTCCAAACATGTCTGTTTTACTAGACCTAGCAACCAATTGTACTCCAACTTAACGGAAATGTGTAAAACTACCGTGGCTATCATTTTTATGGGTATTTTTTATTAGATAAGTTATATCATACGGAAAAGTACTAAAAGCTCTAATGTTATGGCGAGGTGTTTAAATGCAAAGGCTCAATGATATCATTGAGTATGCTTTGGGAAGAAAAAAGCCTTGGCCTTCAAAGACCAAGCCGTTTTGTTTTCCCGGAGAGTTGTTGCTACACGCAAAAAAAAGTATGGTAGGGTTAACAATATTCGAAAAGCATCATATGAGGGCTGCTATATATATTTCTGGCCTAATAATGGAAATGCGAATATTTATCATCATAAATGGTTTTATTGCTTTTTAAAGTATTCTCCAGCATGATTTATACACTTTTGCATGCGCTCAAACCAATTTGTCGATGCACTTTTTCCACTCCGATTGAGACACCTCCAAAACATGCTTTTTGAACGCTTCAAGAGCATCTTCTGGCGACGAAAATCGTTGACCACGCATTTTTTTCTTCATGTGCGGGAATAAAAAGAAGTCATTGGGTGCCAAGTCAGGGCTGTACGGCGGATGACCAAACAATTCGACGTTTTGGCTGTTCAAAAATGAGCTGGTTTGAGCCGATGTGCTCGCATTGTCATGGTGGATTCGTCTTCTCTTGTTCGTTTTTCGAATTTCTCCGAAGATCCAGGATTACTCAGAATTGACCGCCCTACGTTGCTCAAGCGGAACAGTCACCACATGACCAGTTTTGCCGAAGAAACAGGCGACCATTTGCTTCAAAATTCTTCATCCACAAACAACTTTGGATTTGGATTGGGCTCGTCTTCGAAGACACACACGGTCGATTGCTGCTTTGTTTCGAGCTCATACGCATAGATCCATGATTCGTCGCCTGGGACGATCTTATAAACGTCTTTTGAAGCAGCGCGATCGTATTTTTTCAAAATTTCTTTGCACCAATCGACACGAGCCGTTTTTGAGAGATTGTCAAGTTATGCGGGATCCAACGAGAACAAAACCTTTTTTTACGGCCAGGTGTCCATGCACTATCGAATGTATGCTGGTAAAAGAAAAGACCAAGGATGCCTCTATCTCACGGTATGTCACATGCCGATCTTGCGTTATCAGTCCACGCACGACATCAATGTTCTTTGTCATAACAGCCGTTTTTGGAGGACCTTCACGACGTTCGCCTTTGAACGAGCGTCGGCCACGATTGAATTTATTAAACCAGTTTTCCACAGTGCTATAGGATGGTGCTTCATCGCCATACAAAGAGTTAAGTTCATCGATGCACTCTTGTCGTGATAATCCACGTCGAAATTTATGAAAAATGATCGCACGAAAATGTTCACAAGTTAATTCAATGTTTTTGCCCAATTGATTTTTTCAAGTCACTGTAAACAACACAAATGATGGTCGTAGGTCAAAACGTTTTGAGTACGTTTATGCTAAAAAATATCAAACTTTCCAATGGAAATGTCAGATAGCGCGAGGCAACACTTAGTGTTGTCTAGGCCAGAAATATATATAGCAACCCTCGTATTTTCTACGTGTCTTCACAATGTACAAATTCTCTCAACATGTGGTGTTGGGGTTGATAGAAGTCTGTTCTACCTTCGATGTGGCCAGCTAGCTATTGCCACTTTTTAACGGCTGGGTGATCGGAAATTGGTTGGTTATCAACAGTCGTACTGTTGGGAAGGGATTACGACTCCTGAGGGTGTCTGCCGCTGTTTGTTTGTTAGTGGTAATTTGATCACAACACATGTCGTTTTGTCGGTTCGTGCGCTTTTTTCTGTTTTTTTACGCTGTTCAAAGTATTTTATACCTTGCATCATAGGATCGAGGGTATATTCACTTTGCCATTCCTTTTGTGACACCGAAATACTGGTCAAAGACCCTATAAAGTATGTACATTAGAATGGGTTGATTTAGCAATCGATATTGTGCCATCGATTTTTCGATAGTTTTTGGCAGGAGGAAAAATATGTTATACTACGACATATCAAAAAAATCATTTTTATGTCGCCCAAATTTCAATTTCTTAACTTTGTCTCCACTTTTATTTTTAATGTTTTTAGTAGGTTATAAAAAAATATTTTTTTTAAATATAACCTTTCCAAGGTGACGTACAAATATACATTGTATGTCATATACATACATACAATACAAAATAAAATAAGAATAGACATACGACTGAGAGAATTGTAGAGAATCGACCTTGTCCTTACAAGTCGGCCCACCCTAATGTACATTCGGAATCGTCGTAAAATTCTAATATAATCTAATATAATAATTAGCCATGTCCATCTGTCTGTTGAAAGCAACTTTTCTTGCTAGGTGACTGAAATTTTGCAGAAACGTGTGTTAATGGACTGAAACAGAAATGGCCCAGATTGTTCAAGAGATAAAAATTTTCTTAGGGCATCCTCTGGAAAAATCCACTACTTCCAACTTAAAAGGAAAATATCTTATGAACTAAGAGAGAAATGACTATGATGGTTGCACCATATGATATTGGCATGGACCGAAACACATTCTGAAGAAAAAGTGGGCGGTAATGGACCTATCGTTCTACAATTTTAATGGAATGAAATCGACGATGATCATAGCGAGCCCTAACCGCAAAAGAAAAAAATGTAGGTGATACCATTGAGTTCACTATATCTTTGTGAATACTCGTATAAATATTTAGTTTTTGAGATTAAAGGCGTTATACAATCTTCTATCGATTTCATTAAAAAGCGAATGGCGCCTTTTTCGCGGTAAGGGCTCAATGTTATTATAGATTATATTGTGTTAAAATTAGAAAGAAGGACCGCCCATCCTGCCCTGACCTTCGAGATCTATGTCCAATGAACTAAGACCGCTATGGCAATAGACCAACAACTATTGTGATGTTGGTATGGAAAAAAATACACGCTGTTAGAAAATAGGCCGGTTATCCATGGTAGAGGGTACATAAGCTTTGATACCGTCGAACTTAATTTGTCCACTTGGTCCATCTTCGCACTCCGATAAATAAGACGCCTCGTTTGGTCCGAAATCCATATTTATCTGCGATTGTTCCTGTGCTCTGACGATTGTTCCTGTGCTCTAACTGCCGCTCTAACGATGGCATTTTCGGTGTTCATTCAGCTGTTACTGTCCCGATCTTCAGGGTTGGATACACCTTAAGCTTATCAACGTCAAACCAATTCTCAGCTGATGTGCTCTTGGTGTAAGCGTTCTAGGTCACTGGCGATATCTATAGATATTTATTCAGAACAAAAAAAATTAAAAATTCATATCAAGTGAGGAATCTTTATTGGTAATTTGAAAGGACATTTTATGGCATTTATTTTTTGAAAATAATTACCTTCAAATGTTGGCAACTGTATTATGGAAATGAGCGTTCGGTGAGAAACGGGAAGATCCGCTGTTTTCGACCAAAATTTTGTTCAGTGATGAAGCCCATTTCTGGCTCAACGGCAAACTCAATAAACAAAATTGCCGCATTTGTGCTGAAGAGCAACAAGAGGTGCCATTTTACCCAGAGAAAACCACGGTTTGGTGCGGTTTACAAGCTGGTGGAATCATCGGTGCATATTTTTTCAAAAATGATGATGGCCGGAACGTAACCGTGAATGTTGCTCGCTATCGCGCCATGAAATCGATCTTTATTCTACCTGAAATTGAAGCCCGTAGTCTTGACAACATTTGGTTTCAACAGGACGGTGCCACTTGCCATACAGCTGCTCAAATAATGGATCTATTGAGAGGTTATTTCGAAAAGCAGCTAATTTCTTGGCCGCCTAGATCGATTGATATCATCACACCTTTAGACATTTTTCTTTGGGGTTACGTAAAGTCCAAAGTCTATGCTGACAAACCAGCTACGATTCAGGTTTTGGAAGCCAACATTACGCGTGTCATTAAAGCCATACCGGTCGAAATGCTCGAACGAGTCATACAAAATTGAACCCTCAGAATGGAAACCCTGAGGCGTAGGTGCGGCTAACATTTGAAGTAAATTATAGTTAACAAAATAAATGTAATAAAATGTCCTTTCAAATTACCAATAAAGATTCCACACATGATTTGAATTTTTATATTTTGTTTGTTCTGAAAATTACCACCATCTATGTGGAGGTATTTGATATATGTGGCCGATCCTCTTATCAGTAAAGCGATCGAGCCTTTATGAATTTTGTTGAAGTTTTGACCGAAATGAGAAAACCACAGGGCTCGCTGTTCGTTATTCTGGTATGCTTGCGAACAACACTAACTCAGCTCGAATTGAACAACGATTTGCTTCTAAGATTTTCTTTTCTAACGATGCCCATTTTCATCTTGACGGCTACGTTAATAAACAAAACTGCCGTATATGGTGTTCGGAAAATCGTACGTCGGGAAACCAATGCATCCTCAGAGAGTAACGGGTTGGTTATTTTTTTTGCAATGGTGGTATGATCTGCTGAAAACTCAATTTATGTTAACGTGGAGCGCTACAAAAGCATGGTTAATCATTCGTAGCTGGCGGTTAAAGGTGAGAACTTGGACACTTTAGACATTTTCGGGACCAATGTTATGCGAACAATCCATTAACAATTTAGAGAGCAAGAACTCAGTCATTTTCTATTTCAAATATAACAAAAATATGCATAAAAATAAATTTTTGTTTTGTTTTAAGAATTAAAAAACTTGGTTTCGCCAGTTTTTTTTTATATATGTGACAGCGCATAGAGAAAGGGACCAAAGGGTAAAAAAATCAATTTTCATTTTTTTCTTTTTTTGATGTTTACAATATCTGAGCATCGAATGAGACCGATCCCTTGCCCCAAAAGTGTTCCCTCCCAGAGATATGCGCGTTTTATGAAAGTAAATAGAAAGGGACCTAAACTTTAAAATCGCTCTCCTGAACAAAACTGGTTTTTAACCTTAGGTCCCTTTCTATTTTGCGCGTCACATATTCTTATTCTTCGTAGGATGTTTTACTAGGTTTCTGATATCGGCCAAACGAAAAAAAACATGGAGTCTGAAATTTTGCACGATACCGTCTCATAGCCTTTAGCTGTTTGCTGTTGTAATTAAGCGAAATCGCCCTAGTGAGTAAGTTTCCCTTTGACTAATGGTGCGTACCTTCGCTGGTACTTTGTAGTCATCCACATCGATGTATGTTGGCTCCTCGGATTGCTAAAACATCTATAATACTGGAAGCGTGCTTTCCGTCTAGCATAACTTAGTCAATTTGATTTAGCATTTTAAGACCGGGGGACAACCCAGTAGCCTGGTTAATGTTTTCACACAGAGAAAAAATCAGTAGGAAATCGGTCCTAAAAATAAAAATTCAATTGGATAAACACACTTTCTGCTGCATTCACCAACATTCCATGGTATTGACGGTTACATGGTGCGAAATATCATAAGATGGCAGCTACGATAATATTACGCTACGCACAGCCAATAAATCGGTTACACTAACCGCATTCTGTAAACTCTTGGATGCCACTTCTGGTGGTTATGGCAACCAACCAATTTTGATGTGCATGATACTAGGGTAGCAATATTTGGTTGTGACAACAGATCAATTCTTTAAAGTAACCAAACCTATTCAGCTAACTGTTGTAACATATTATCAGTTATCTCAACAGTAGAATATAATCCTTATAATCATTTATCGGTTCCAGCGATTACAAAATCTTAATTGTCTTGTTTAAAAAGAAAACATGTTTCGGTGCACTTTTGTTATGGTAGAATTATAGCATGTCAAATAGTCACCTAAAATCCCTCCGACAAATACTGTTTTGTTATCAGAGATCTGTCTTTCTCGAGTATATCCAATGATTGGATTACCAAGAGGTCAATATTAAAGTTATCTATTCTTTGTTCGACATTTTTCAAACTCTCCTCGGAAATAAAATTAGTACCTGAGCCTTTTTCGTTTTCAAAAACATTCAATGTTTTTACAAAACACCATATTTTCAAGATCACAAGATCTTCTGCAAAGGTAATTGAAGTCTGATATGTTTATGTTCGAACGCTTACTTCGAAAATATGCCATAAATCTTAAAGATAATAATCAGCAACAGAAAGCAGAATCTTGCAGAAAACGACAAAAAGAAGAATGTGCAAGCAAGAAAAGAAGTCGCAACAACATAAACCAAAATCCGACAAAAACGCTTCAAGAATGCAAGAAGAGAAACATAAAACATTATGCAAATGTTGCCCTCCCAAGTGGAGGCATCTAAAGAAGCGACCAGCTAAACTTAGCCATAACCCAATGGAAGGCAATTCGAAGCATCTCTGAAGAAAATAAGTAAAAAAGTTTCAGTCGGTTGATCCGACTTACGTGTACCCTAACCTATGTATGGAATACAAATTGTACTTATTTTATCGAAATCTCGTAAAGGGTTGATTGAGTGGAAGGTGCTAGAATGGGGCGTGGCATCCACGTTCTTGTTATGCGCATACAATGATGAAATAAGTACGAGTAAATTGCAGGAAACAAAATTCAAAAGAAATTGATGCATTAAGAAAAATATTATGTGGGTTTAAATCGACGCTCGTATAGTATCGGGATCTTGGAAGGTGCAAGAAGGGGCGTGTCTAAGGCTCCAATGTTTAGTCTTATTTTATTGGCTAATTATTTATTTTCAGCAGAATCGTATAAATACTCGTAGTATTAAAATAATTGTGCGAAAATCAAAAGTGGGCGGAATGGTGCATTTGCTCTGGAGATACCAGAATGGGCGTGTCATCCACTCTTATCATGCCTTTCTAATAATACGATAGAGTTCTTAATATAAGCGAATTTCACGCACGGATTGACAAGTTATGTGGTTTGTAATCTGCACAGAAACAGCGACATTTGTGTGGGAGATCCCAGAAGGGGCGTGGCTAGGAATCTATTTATTTGTCACGTGTTGCTATGAAAATATAACAGAATTCACAATTTGAGCAAATTTCACGTACTGGATGACAAGGTATGTGGTCTTTGAAACAGTGCCATTTAGGTGGGCGGTACCAAAAGGGGCGTGGCACCAATTATTTCTCACCAAGTTAACCGTATAACTGTGATCTAAAGTATTGATTTTGGGTTACATCCTATGAGTACCATTAATGATATTTCAAGAATATAAAAGTGGGCGGAATGGTGCATTTGTATGGGAGGTACCAGAAAGGGTCAACCCCTTTATTGTTAAGCACGTACAAAGCCGTTATTAAAATACTACGAAGTTTTCAATTTAAGAGAATTTCAAGAACTGGTTGACAAGTTATGTGAGTTCAAATATGCTCTGAACAAAAGTCATTTGTGTGGGAGTTACCAGGAGGGGCGTGACAAGGTTTATTTGTCACTAAGCTAAGAGTAAAACCATGTTCTTAAGTATTGATTTTGGGTTAGATCGTATGAATATGATTAAAGATACTTCAAGAATAGCAAAAGATGGCGTAATGATACATTTGTGCGAAAGGTACTAGAAGGGGTGTGGCCATATAGCCCATTTTCAATCCTATTGGTAGTTTTGGAAAAATACATGTAAAATTTGAAAACGATTACTAGTTCACTTTGCAAGTTATCATGCTCAAGTGACTTAAAAAGTCATGAAACGTATTTGGTCAAAACATATGTAGGGTCCAAAATGCTTTTTTAGACGATATACACTTTTAGTCCGTACCATGTATGATATATACCCTCCTCATACCCACTAGGGTAAGGGTACAATAAGCTACAAAGCATTGGCAAAATACTGTTATTTGAACTGGCCAAGCGGCCAAGAAAGCGGTCAAGACAGCAGAGCATAAAACACGCACGAAAGCTGAGACTCTGCATGAGATGTGCGAAGCAGCAAACATCACGAACAATGATTTGGTCACAAATAAAAGAACAAAAATATACAAAGAAGGCGAGCTAATGGACCATGGTGCGGGATTTTAAACATGAGAGCACAAGGCATTTCACGTTTCTATGGCCACCACAAGAAGCAGCTCACCAATTGTGAGTAGGCTGAAAAAATCTCTATACGGTTTTTATGATAATTTGCCAGAACCAGAATCAGGAATAAAGCCAAGTTGTTTATTTTTATTTTTATGCTTCACATTTTGTTTATGATTAAGTGACAGATACGAGTATACTGGTGCGTTGGGAAACAAGTTTATTGTCTACATTATAGGCTGCTGGTACCATGAAAAAATACAGCGATTTCGATTGACATTTTTTAATCAGACTAGGAAGCATATACACATCATACTAGAATTTCTATAAAAGTTCCTTTTTCCCTTGATAGCTCAATTTAATAAATAGTTTTCATACACTGAATATCCGAATTATGGACTCAATGCTTTTAAATGAAAATCTGTTTTGGAAAGACACGTACGTTAAGGAAGGAATCAAATAAATAAATCGATTGCCACTTGCAGCATCAAATGCTTTGTCTAGTATTACTGCAAAGACGTTTGGAAATTCTGAGTTATTTTAGACGTGTTTTTTTTAAATTTTACGCCATCATAATATTAAAGTTTTAAATTATAAAAAAGGTCATATGAAATTCTAAATTATGTCATATATGGTCACGGCAATAGTAACATGTTCTTCGCAATAAAAGTATGTTTGTCGCAGCTATTGTACTGTTTTTTGAATTTAATTTTGAAAATACTATGATTGCCGCAATATTAATTGTTGAAATGTAACAATAGTATTATTGCTAAATTTAAAAATGAAAATATGGTTGGTGCGACAAAGGTATTGTTTTTTGGGTTTTATGTCAACAATAATATGATTACGGCAATAATACTGTTTGATTGTTATTTTTTCATTTGAATATGCTTTTTAGAACAATGTCATTGTTACGGATCTAATGCAATAATAGTACTTTTTTATGGAAATTTAATTTTTCAAACAAACTGCTTTGGCTTTGTTTAACTGAAATATTTTAAATGAAAAACACTTACGGTGTGGATCATAACATGGTTGCGTGTGAATCATACTATTGTTGTATGTAAAACATACTATGGTTGTGAGGATCATAATATGATTGTGGAGATCATAATATGGTTGAGTGTGAATCATCTAATCACCTTCTACGTTTGCCATCTCGGTCATTGCTATTACGAGTATTTCGCCAAATTTCTCTTGTCTGATGTTTATCTTGGTCTGTATTTGGGCAATAACCTGGGTTATGTTGTTTTTAAGGACATCGACTTATTCCGGTTCTTTGGCGAAGCTTAACTACTATTGAAAATGATAGCGAGCATCACTTGTGGGCCAGGACTATGTCCATTGCAATATATTTTAACAAAGACAAGTAAGAACGTCGTGAGATTCGGCCAGGTCGAACCTAATATATCCTAAACCGTACCTACACCACTTAAGGGCAAAAAATTATCCGTTTTTTTTGGTCCTTTCGGACCATGCGTCCGTCTCAGCCAAAACTTCAAAATGTCTCTATATTTTAATTGGTAGCAATATTGATTGAATTTGAGTACCTATGTCGCCAAATTTGTTGTTAATCTCCCGTTTGACCGCGCGGGACGTTTTTTGTGCCACATGAGCCAAAAAGTCAAGTAACTATGCCCTTTTTTTATAGTATTTAGTAAACCATTTTCTTGTTCACAAAAAGTTATGGCTTGTTAGGAAATACTCAAAAAAAATTCTTTTTACCGAGGTACCTTTAGTCCCTTAAAGCCTATGACCAAAAATCATAATACAAAATTTTTGGATCCTTGCTTGATTCGTTTGACTGCTATCGTTCTTTCATTAGGAACACGAAAGGGAAGGACATGGCTAGATGGCCTTAGAATTTTACGATGATCAATAATAAAAAAATTCAGAATATTTATTGTTTTTTTGTAGAATATTTATTGTTTTTTTTCGAAAAAAAAGTTTAACACAACTCACGCGTAATCTGTAAAAAAAACCCTATTGAAAGAAATACTGATCACCCGTTACAAATTTGAAAAAATATGGAACGATGATTCCACCAGCCCATAAACTGCACCAAACCATGTTTTTTTCGCGGTGTAAATCTTTCCATAATAAGATGGCAAACAATACTGAAAAGGAAAAAAAATAAAGTGTAACACAACTTACGCGTAATCTGTGGAAAAAAACCCTATTGAAAAAATACCTCTAGATTGCTCACCCGTTAAGGGTGGCCGAACCATAAAGCACGATGTTAAGTGTTAAGGGTGAGTCACACCTTAATGTCAAGTTAATTAAAATTTTCTAATTTGAAATTTCTTCCTGTCAGTGTTTGACAAATTCAACCATGGGGAGGTACACAATTCAGCAACGCGTTTAGATTGTTGAAGCCTTTTACGAAAATTTTTCGGTTAACATTTTGAGCGAATATGTCCACTATCGGGAGAATTGTTCGAAAAATTCAGATAACCAGGTCTGTAGGATATGTGAAAACACCTGTGCATGCTCGCCCAGTTCGTTCTGTCAAGGGGCCGGTCTTCTTAGAAAATGAGATCGGCCAAGTGGTTACCGTGAATGGTGTTCGCTATCGCGAGATGAAAACGGACTTCTTGTGGCCAGATATATGGACCTAGATGATATGTGGTTCCAACAGGATGGTGACACTTGCCACACAGCCAACGAAACAATGGCTCTTTTGCGCGAGAAATTCAATGGCCGTGTTATCTCAGGTCATGTGATTTGACTCTGTTGGACATCTTTCTTTGGGGATATTTAAAAAAAAGTGTGCTTCAATAAGACAAGAACAATTTAAGAGCTCAAGGATGAGGTAATTCGGCACATTAAAGATATTAAAGGTCCATTATGTCTCACAGCCATTGAAAATATGGCCCATTTGTTTTGCACATAAATGTCATAGATCCTTCTTTTATAATAATAAATATTAAGGTCATTTTTTGAAAACCTTTTGTTTTATATGCAATTTACATAGTGCGTTTTAGTTGGACAGCTCTTTACTTTACTTATCCCCGATCAATATTTTGTGGTGTTGTAAACGGAATAATAAATTTATTATACCATCCACTCACCGGTGGAGGGTATAAAAATGCAGATTTTATGAATGAAAAAGAAACAGTAATAACGAGTGAGGATCCATGGACAGTTAATACCAATTGGTACTGCCGAGAAATCACTCCATTGTTAACCTTACATATATTTAGACCAAATCCGTTTCAGAATTCTTAAGTCATTTAAGCCGTGTCCATTTGTGGGCTAGTTCGCACAATAATTTTCGAAAGAAGTGAGAAATTGATTTTAAATTTACATGTCGTTATATTTTTCCATACGGCCTATGGGATTGAAAATGTATCTTGTTGGCCATTCTGGTACTTCACATGATCTGACAATAAATCAGTACTTAAGATTATAGTTAGCTTGGGGACTGGATTCCTTACCACGCACCTTTCGGTTGTTGTTGTAACAACAATATATTTTATTTTGAAGTCTTGTTCGTCTATAGGGGATTTGCTTCGATATCCAGGTGGAAGAAACGCGCCATTTAAACTGGATGCGTCCACAGGGACCTGGGGTCAGCTGAGTGGGCTTTGCCGGACGTAACTTTTTCTCTAATATGTGAATTTCGCTTAAATTTTGTATTCTGCATAATATTTATTTTTTATCTTTGTTCGCGTGTAAGACAAAAGGGGTTGCTCCGGCCCATTCTTGTACCTTGCACGAAAACACAAACCCCTACGAGATTTCATTAAAATCAGTACCCTTAAGGCAATAGAAAGTGAACTGAGTGGTTATGAATATTAATACTCGTATTAGATAAACTTAACGAGGAAAAATATCAAATCAAGCTACGCTAGTTTCAGCCAGATAGGATTTAAAAATAAACCGTCTACATGGAGAAAAAAATATGTTAGCATCTCTGCAGGAAACATATAAATGTTTGGAGCATGTGCCAAATGGGACTAGAAAGAATCCTTTTAAGGGTTTAAAGTGTTGAATGTCAAAGTTAAAGCTCTTGCAATATTTTTACACTTAACGTTAGGGTTCTAGGAAACATGGATTAGATGAATCATCATTGTAATGTTTTCAAGGCCTGATTAATGGCGATCAGAGTAGTTGCTAGTTGAATGGGGCGAAGTGTTATAACAGCTTACGGTTGCAACATATGGTCGAATGGCCGGGCTGCTACCTCATCCCAGTTTTCGCAATTTCTAAATTCAACAATCACCCACAAGTTCAGAAACTTTGTAAGGAGATGAACTGGTAATTCGATAACAACAAAAAGTAACGTGGGCGCATTGCAGCCAATAATACCTCGGATGAGTCATCCACGCTTCACTGAATCTAAAACATGTGAATACTTCCCTCTTTACATGCCAGCTCAGATTACAAGCTCTTAGACAAAGGAACGTAAGATAGTCAAAGGTTAGGTAGGACATGCCAGATTACCAGGCAAATCTGTTTTAGGTACAATATAATTTGCTCGAAATCGTTTACGGGTACTATTTGATAGGTCTGTAAAAGGATTAGACTGCTTATTGGAACTCGCTATTGAGTTAATTAGAAAAGAAACAATTCACAGAAATCCGCTCCGAAAACAGAAAATCATGGCCCGTGAGATGAATGTCACGCAAAAGTCCATGAGTCGAATCATTAAAAATGATTTGGGACTTGGGGCTTTCAAACGACGTACGGGACATTTATTGACTGCTTTAAAAAAATAGGATTAAAAAATACAAACGTCTTTTGGTGAAGCATGCTGATAACTTACATGTTGATAACTTGTTCACCGATGAACAAATTTTTTCTGTTCAGGAAAAATTTAACAAGCAAAATGATAGAGTGTATGCGCGGTCATCTAAGGAAAGCATCAGAACTGATCCCAAGGGTGGAAAAGGGTCATCAACCAGTTTCAGTAATGGTTTGGTGGGGTGTCTCTTACGACGGGGTCACAGACATGTATTTCTGCGAACAAGGAGTCAAAACATCGGCCAAAGTTTACCAATAAACCCTTTTGGAAGCTGTTGTGAAGCCTCTTAACGATTCCCTGTTCCAAAACCAGCCACGGACTTTCCAGCAGGATTCTGCGCCGACCCATACGGCTAAAACGTCCCAGGCATGGCTTCGAAACAATTTTCCAGCGTTCATTTCCTCTGAAGAAAGGCCCTTAGGCTGTCCAGATTTGAACCCCTTGGATTACAAATTGTGGACGGTTTTAGAGGACAAGGTTTGTCACAAAAGATACAAAAGATAAACAGTGGATCTCTTAAGACTGCTTTGGTTCGAGGTGTGGCCAATTTTCCAATGGACGAGGTTCGTGCAGCTATTGGCGATTGTCCAGTGCGACTTAAGGCGTGTGTAAAGGCAAAAGGCGGACATATCGAATAAGTAGATTATTTTTGGATACAATAACCATCAATAAATATATCAAAAAATATTTGGTCCAAAAACATTCAGTACTTTTTATTTTACAGCATAAAACGTGTGTAACAGTATTTATGTCCCTACTATGTATAACCGTACATAATTGAAAATTTGTGTCAAACAAAATATCTACTATCAATCAAATTCCCTTTATACTGGCAATGACACCTTCCCGTTGAAGGGTGCATAAGATTCGGCCAGACCGAAAACCTAATCATGTTTTTATTAACAACTTTTCTACTTGGTTGTGTGAAAACAAGCAAATACTTTTCTTCACCATGATTGTAGAATTTTATGACTTCAAATACGCCACATGCTAAATTGTAAATTATCCAAATTTATTTTTATTGGCATGCTAATTACTTAAACCGGCAGGCACTCTGATCATTCACAGACTTCCATTTAGTATCGATGTTTGACATACATTTTGTTATTTGACTTCTGGTATAAATATTTCTTGAATTTGAATCACTGCGTGAAGAAAGTAATAACAATTCAGCCAAATGAAATGACTCACACAAAGTGAATCTAAATCATTTTCAACGGACTTAAATGTAATTATTTTCCCTAATTAATTTTCCAAAATAATTTACGATATATGGTTTTGGACCGTTTAAAATTACAAGCCAATTCATTATTATTAGGTTCTCAACAAGTGTCTTTTTCGACGTTGCCAGCTAATATTTTCTAATTAGATAAAAATCTTATCCAATTAACACAACAAAAACGAGAAAGAGTGAAAAAAAACGTCCATTAACATCGCCGTTAAATGCGGTGCGATTTTCAAATGAATCTGTAGGGGGCCTCACCAGAGAACGAAATTCCCACGTTGCGCAGACCACGTTAACACAGCGACGAAATCATTTTCATACAACTCTTATTAATTTTGCCGACAAATACTAACCTTTTGTTAAACAGAAACGAGAAAAAAAAAGATCCGCACTAAAGTGAATGAGAATGCCAGACAAATAAATGTTTTGTTTATGGTGAGTGGGACTGGTGTTGGTGGCTATGACGATGACGACGATGATGCTGAGGATGATTTGACGGCAACGATGATGATGTTCTGAATTATTTTATACGAGTTCGTGAACGTTGTGTGTAGAAATCTGTGAGAAGGGTGCTGAAATCAAAGACCGATATGTGATTTTTTTATGCTTTAAGTTGTAAACATCAGGGTTCGTAATTGCATGCAAAATGTGTAGACTCTATGTTTTATTTCTCACAAACTCTTGCTGGTCGGGAAAACAATCAATGATTTTTAAGCAATTTGAGATTGATCGTGGTTTCTTTAGTTTCCACTGCCAACGATCTTCGCATCATCCTCACTTTGTCTCCCCACCGGAGTCTCGGTCTTGCCCATCTGAACTTTCCGTTGTAAGGGGTGTTTTTTTATTGGGGTATAGAACTTTAAGTTGGCATCACTTTTTTAACTGGCGGCCATTTTGTCAGCTGTCAAGTGATTAATATTTAGTTTGGTTTGCCATTTCATCATGAACAGGTTGACAAAAGAACAACGCTTGCAAATCGTGCAAATTTATTTCGAAAGTAATGGTTCAGTTCGCAAAGTTCACCGCAAGCTCCGTCCATTTTATGGTCGACATAATCGTCCATCAGAGCAATTAATTCGGTTAACCATGGATCGGTTAACATGGACCATTGGATTATTTTCTTTGGGGATATGTGAAGTCGCTCGTCTACGCCAACAAACCAGAAACACGTTAGGGGACTTGGAAGCCAACATTCGTGGCGTTATTGCCAACATACGGCCCCATATGCTCGAAAAAGTGGTTGAAAATTGGACCTGTAGAATTGGCTTTATTCGAGCCAGCCGCGGCGGCCACATGCCCGAAATCATATTTAAACATTAATGGCATAAAATTATCCTTCCAATAAAGCCAAATTGATGGACATTAAAACGATTTTCTTGTGTTTTATTTCAATTCGAAGTTTTATACCTCAATAAAAAAACACCCTTTAGTTATCGCCTAAAGCCTTTCCGGCTGGAGCGTTTGATTTCATTTAAATACGGCACACAATGTCATAATCATAAATTTTTATTTCACAATTTGAAAATGTTTTCTCTCAGTTTTATAAAAATAACACTAAAAAAAAACTATAAGTACAAAATTAGAGCTATTTAACAGATTTTTTAAAAATATTTATTTTTGTAGCAGCTATATCCTCAAGTTCAACTTTTGGGTATGCGTTAGAAATGAAAAAAATCTATACTTTTTCTGCTGCTTGAATTTTAAAGATACGAGGGCGTATCAATAATTCCGCGACTTTTAAAATAAACTGGTTTTTTTGCAAGAAAAATTGTTTTTAACATAATCTCCTTTTAGTTCAATACACTTAGTCCAACGTTTCTCAACTTTTTGTATCCCTTTCAAAAAAAAAAAAAGATTTTTCGCGGTCCATGAAATAGGCATTTGTTTGATCAATAATTTCATCGGAGCTGAATCTCTTTCCAACGAGCCTTTTCTTTAGGTTTGGAAATAGGAAATCGTCACTGCGGAGAATATGGTGGATGAGGTACCAATTCGTAACGCAATTCATGCAATATTTCCATTGATACTGCAGACGTGTGCACCGTGCATTATGTTAATGAAAAATATCTTTTTTCTTAGCATAATTGTTTTTTCCTTTCGAAGGCATCGATGTGAACTATCCCGCGTGCATCCCATCACCTTTTTGGCCGACAAAGTCACCTTGGCCTTCTTCGGAGCCGGTTAACCCGGAAAACCCCATTGTTTAGACTGCTGCTTGGTCTCCGGAGTGTTGTAATGGACCATGTTTCATCTACAGTTACAAAACGCTGCAAAACCTCATTTGAAATGCGGTTTAAACGCCTCCAAACCATCCGTTAAAGTTGTCACACGATTACGTTTATGGTCAATTAAGAGCAAACGCGGCATCCAACTTGCATGATAATGATTTAAAATGTTAAATCGACCACCCTCTACTTATTACCAAGTTTCAGTTGGTAATATTATCGGAGATGTTATAATGATTGCCTTTGAAATCTCCGAGAAGTTTTAATTATCATGGGCTGGACAGCGGTCGTATTCCTCTGTCCTTATATTTTGTCGGCGGGCGTGGAAAATTAGGCTATTACAGAAAACTTTAGTTTTGACGCGGATTTATATTTCACTGTAATAGGGTTTTCCGAAGTGTGCGACAAATCCAACTTCAACCTCTTTTACCTAAGCCTAGGTCGCCTTCCACTTGTTGGCCGTTGCTATGACGGATGTCAAATCAGCCCATTAGAGGCCCCGACGCTCGGAAAGCTATAACTTAAATCGGATCATGACCAAATTTTGCATACTACGTTAAAAGTGACCTGCAACAATTACCGATAGTATTTGACCATATCGTTCCGTATTTTTATGAAGCCCCGATACAAAGCTCCCTCCTAATTTATGGCCTGCTCTAGAAGCCACATTTAAATTCCGATCTTGCGCAAATTTAAAATAGTGAGTCATGAGCGACTTACAATAAGCTCTTGATATAGCCCCTGTTGAAAGGAACTTTCCGCTTTGAGGTCCAGCAGGTCTTTAGGACATATTTTAAATTTAATCTAGCTCAAAACTAGCGTGCTGTGCGATCTATAACTTACACTAGTGAAATTGAGGATTATACATTCTTTTATAGCCCCCATAGTCCCATTCTTGAAGCTAAATTTCTCAAATAAGCAGAGTGGTGTAGGGTATCACATAATAGCTCCCATGACCGAAGCCTTAGTATGTTTTTTAATACTCCATTTATACCAAAACGCCTTCAAGCATACAGGTTTTTAGCCTGTGTTACAAACAAGAGACATTGATACAAATAGAAAGTGGACAATTCGCTATTTTAATCGTGGCAGTTCTGGAATGTGTGTTGCGTATTTCTACAAAATAATTTCTAATATTTAACAATTTTTTGTCAACGATCAGATTATGTTCCAAATTGCAATTTTTAAATTAAAATTCAAACAAATAATGAAATAGCCACTTGCTAAAGTGTACAACTTTGAAGGTCTGAAAGTCTGGTAGCTTTGTTTGCAAGCGACTAGATTTTTCTGATTTTGTGTTGTCAAGTCATTTGCTCTAGGGTCGCTTTTCCATTTGGACGAGGTTGCCACACATGTAAAACAAAATAGTTTTATGAATATCGTGTCAGATATTAATCTGCGCAAATTTACGCTCGCAAACCCTGGCTGATGGAATTCGATATGATCTGAATGTACAAATATGAGTTCTGTCTGTTGGCGCTTTTATGAGTAAAAACGACCGAGTGGATTAAAATACATTGCATGTCGATCTTGTGGACAGCTCATTAGCTGCTATCAGAGGCATGTGTATTTGGAACGGTTGAAGCAAAAAAAACATCTAGTCGTTTAAATTGAATGTCAATGTTATTTATTGTGATGCATCCAAACTGTACACTGTGGGATTTATCGCTACTTATACTGGCTTTTGCAATGTCCAATGAGGATGCAGAAGGTCTGTCTGTCGTTTACTGATTCCACACAAAAGAACAAAAGCAGAGGAATTACCTCCGCTTTTAAATCAAAGAGATGATACTAAAATATGACAGTAGTATTTCACTTTATTGAAAGATTGTCGAAGAGCGCATCCAAAAATAGATCTCATAAATATTTGGACTAAACGCTATATCGTAACGTAGTTAGAGACAAAATATTCGGCAAATAATTCTCTAATTTCTGTTGTGTTTGTGGTAGATTCATATAGGCAAGGTACACTCAAGCATATATGAACATTTCTAGACCTCTAGCCAGAGTAGGTGTCGTGTAGCACTGCTCAGAAGTTTCCTACTGCAAAAAAGTGTAATATTCGCCAAAACCACAGTATTTTTCCCATTTGGGTGACATTTATCTTTTATCAGTGCCTTTAGTATTCCCTATAGTTTTCATTTATCGTCAATTAACAACAGTTCTCCAATTCATACTGTGACTTTTACACAGGTTTGTCATAAAACGGATAGGCTTTTTTAACAATTTCAAAAACAGATTTGTATTCCATTTTTTTTAAACGTTTGCTACACACAAAGAAAAAAGAAAAAACTTTTGGCGCTAACGAACCATTATCTCTTTTGCTATAAGTTACAGTCAGGTACGAGGGCGACCGCTAAACTAACTGACCTGGCACATTTTCTGTTTTACTAGCAACTTTTTGTTAGTTTTTTAAAAGCAATCTTTTATAAGCCATCTGTCAAAATTTCCGAAATATTTAATGATTATTTTCTTTGTTACAGGTGATTGAAGTAAACAAGTTTTATAATTTTTAAAAAAAAAGGAAAATAAAGAGTTTCGTGCGGTAATTAAACACTTTTATATGCAAGGTTATACGCCACAATTAATCAAAGATGAATTGAATTCTGTTCATGGTGATAATGCACTATCATACTCCACCGTGAAATCCTGGGTTCAACAATTTAAAATGGGTCGTTCAAGTACGGAAGATGAACAACGCTCTGGAAGACCGAAAACGGCTACTACTATTGAAAACATTAGAAAAACATTTAATGAAGTGGCTAAAGATAGACGAATAAAGCTCAGAGAACTTGCTGATATTGTTAAAATACACGAAAACAAGTTTGGAGTATTTTACATGATGAACTCCACATGAAAAAGCTATCCGCAAGAAGGGTGCCGCGTTTGTTGACTTTGCCTTAAAAAATCGTCCAATCGAGGAGCTTTTAGCGATTTATCAGCGTAATCCAATAGAGTTCTTGCGCCGATTCATAACTGTTGATGGAACATGGATCCATCACTACATCCCAGAATGCAAAGAACAGTCAAAACAATGGATACACGCAAAGAAAATATATGGTTACACTATGGTCACCGCAACAATAATATGTTCTCTACGATAAAAGCATGTAATAATTTGATTACGACAATCATACAGTATGGTTGCGACTATGAACATAACAAAAAAGGTTTTATAGAGCATGCATGTATGTGTGTATGTGCGTATGTTTTTTGATATACAAAAATAAACACATACACACGATACAGTGAATGGTTGCTGACCATTAAAAAAAACAACAACAATCGGAAGGTTGTTCGAGGGTTTTTTACTGTGTTACCTTTGTTCGGTGAAATACTCAACTACCGACTGGTTCTCGTTTATTTAAAATCTGCCTGCACTTAAGTATATAGCCGTTGATCATGGTTTTATCACATTCGTTACTTGGTGTCTACGGATGGTGAAGTCGCATTCACCCCTGCTGGCAACTAAAAGTATTTTTGACCGTTGAAATATATTTTTTTTGTTTGTTGAATGAAATGTTTAATAAGAACATGGCATCAAATCTGGCTATGAACTAATAGTAATACAATTTAAAATAACATTCTTAATAAAAATCCCTATTTTTGAATAACAACAATAACCAATCCTAATAAATAATTTAAGGGATCATAGTATGGTTGAGTGTGAATCATACTATGGTTGTGGGGATCATAGTATGGTTGTATGAGAAACATACTATGGCTGTGAGGATCATACTGTGGTTGTATGAGAAACATACTATGGTTGTGAGGATCATAATATGGTTGTGGAGATAATAGTATGGTTGAGTGTGAATCATACCATTGTTGTGAGGATCATAGTATAGTTGTGGAGATCATAGTATGGTTGAGTGTGAATCATACTATGGTTGTGGGGATTATAGTATGGTTATGTGTGAATCATACTATTGTTGTGAGGATCATAATATTGTTGTGTCACAACCATATACCCAACAATAGTATGATCCTCTTCGAGTATTGTCACCCCAACCATACTTTTTTTCTGCGTGTAGAAGCTGGTAAAAGTGGTCCCAAGAAGGCAAGAACTGTTAAGTCAGCAGGAAAAGCATTGACCACAGTATTTTGGGATGCAAGGGGTATAATATTTATTGATTGTCTTGAGAAAGGAAAAACTATAAATAGTGAATATTATTGTGCATTAATGGATCGGTTGAGTGAAGAAATCAAGATAAAACGACCGCATTTAGAAAAAAAAAGTTATTTTTCATCAAGATAATGCTCCTTCACACACTGCATTTTTAACTCAACAAAAACTGGCCGAATTACGATTTGAAATTGCTCCGCATCCACCATATAGTCCAGATTTAGCTCTTTCTGATTAATTCTTGTTTCCAAATTTAAAAAAAAATCTCGGTGGCAAAAAATTTTCGTCCAATAGCGAGGTTATTGCTGAAACTGAGGCATATTTTGAAGGTCTTGAAAAATCTTATTTTTCGAATGGAATTAAAAAACATGAGAAACGTTTGATGAAGTGTATTGAGTTGGAAAGAGATTATGTTGAAAAATAAATAATAATAATTCCAAAAAAACGGTTCTTTTTATGTTAGGCCAGTTACTTTTGCAGTCGCCCTCGTGTATAGCAGCGCTCGTAGCTGTGACAATACCTTTTTTTGGAAGCATCCCCAATTTCTGTCTGGGAACTATCAGTCTAATTTGCTCAAAAGAAAGCATGCCTAATGATAAAACTATAACTGTTTTATTAAAATGTCTCTTTAGGTGAAGTTAATATAAATATTTCATAACATCTATGTAGGATTTCATTTAATTTATGCCAGTGATTTTTGGGCAAAACAAAAATAATGATTGTTTCCTCTGAACCTAGCCAAGTGGCGCAAAGTGTAGTTACTAATCTATATTTAACTTAAACTATTACTTTATCATTTGCATTAAAAAAATGAGGCTCGGCTTATTTTACAACTATTCACGTGGGGCTATTTTTAGTCACCCTGCGCCTTGTGGTGTGCGACAGATAATAACAATTATTTTTTTTTCATTGTAAAAAAATTAAAATGCAACAAAAAAACCCGCAATTTATTCTCTCGTCACTTACGGAACATACGCTTTCGCAGAAAACCAGATCTGTTGTTGTCATAGTCAACGTAATATCATTCGTAATCAAATACTCGAGAGTCCTAAAGTCCACAGTCAATCATGCGATGACGCATCCATCCAAACATTCAACCATTGAGTGCAATGCGCCACAGAGCAAATCAAGCCGCAGAAGTAACTCTAAAATATTTCAGTTTGATGTACGCCGTGTCTGCTGCAGAACATTCATTCGTCCAGTTTACTCTAGAATGAATGAATAATTCGGACGTTCTCTTCTTCGCATTCAGGTTATTTCACATTTAATATTTTCAAGTCATTAATTTGTCAAATCAATGTATGCTGTTTGTTGAACTGTTGCCAAGTACGGGTATTTATAGGCATTTAATCGCTGATAAATTTTTTATCTAATGTGATGTTATTTTTTCCCACTAATAGAAGTCAATTAAAGTTTTCAAGTCATTCATTTGGACGCTCGGTTGTATTTATTTTCCCATTTGTTAAACAGGGCAGGGGAGTGGGTTGGAATGATGCATGGATGACCTTTTGGGTGTCCGCATTCGGCGCTGCTGATATCAATTGATTGAAACTCTACTTTGTTGTTGGATATTCTAGTCTGGCTTGTATTGCATAGAATTGCAGTGCTTTGCTTTATAAATTTAATTTGAAATTATAATGGCGGCGCTGATTTAAAATTGTGACGGCCTCAATAGAGCGGTGACCCATTTAAACTGCATGTACGAGTTAAACTCTCTTTCAGTGGGTTTTGTTTGTGTTGTTTTTTCTTTGCCTGACTCAACAGCAAAGTTGATTAACCCGTACTGAACCGTAGCAAATGTTTTCAGTAATTGGAATGTTTATGTGATACTTTGTCGTTGATACTCGTATATGCAACTAAAAAATTAGTTGCTGCCACAGTTGTTTAATGGGCTTGTAGAGAGTTGCAGCATTTTCTTTACTCAATATTGAAAAGCTTGGTACTACCTTGCAGTAGGTTTCAAGTTGTTCATTCTTGCTGCTGTCTGTTTCTCTCCATTTCATGCGTAACATGAGTTCAATTCTTAATAATTTCTGTGAAGTTTTTCATTATTTTCACCCAAAGACAGATTTTGTTGGAACGATAAAACGTATTGATAGATTTTTAGATTCAAACATTTCATAGAATCAATGAAGTTTTTCATTGAAGCAATGAAATTTATTTTATAAATCTTCATACTATTTCATTAGATTATTCAGGCGTATTTAATGATTTAAAAAATCCTAAATTTAGTTAAACCAATGAAATTTACACACCCTCATAAAAGATTATGCAGAACTTAGGTATGATGTATTCTCTGCAAAGCGAATCATAAATTGAACAGGGACAATTTTTTTTACAAAATTACCATGTTAGATTGATTTTTGTGGGCGCATGCTGCTTTTATTGCGATTTTGGGTCATACAAGTTTTAGTTTTCCGCTAATTTTTTGCATGATTTTAAAGTTTACATAAGTACATTATACAGGGTGGGCCAACAGTTACCATGGCGTTAAAAACTTTAATAACTTTTTCGTTTATTAGTTTTTTTCTCAGATTATATAATATAGAAAATGGCAATTTTTTACACTAAGTATGAAAAATAATGTCAATTTAATGACCCCCGTTGTCAGCTTCGCAATGGTGGGCTCGTTTAAGAGCATTTTCCATATCACCTTTCCAAATATGTGGCTGTAGCGTTCGAATTTCTACAACAATGTTGGCCTTGAGCTAAACGATTGTCTTGGGCTTTTTTATTTATACTCACTCCTTCAAATAACCCCAAAGAAAATAGTCGGCTGCTGACAAATCTGGCGATAGCGCTGGCCAAATAATTTCCGAATTTCTGGAAATTATTCGCTCTCCAAAAAGTTGTCATTGTGTATTGGGCAGTGGTTCAATCCTGCTAAAACCACATCTCCGGTCTGTTTTCAAGATTAGAACGTAAACAATTCTATATCATAACCCCAGACCTCTCTCCATTTACAGTTACAGCACTTCCATCTTCATTCTCGAAGTATTAAGGCACAATGACAATTGCAGATGTGATCCCAAACCATACTGTACACCTAATGGGGTGCTGATGTATCGCTCTTGAATTTTTAGAACCCCAGAACCTACAGTTATGCTTACGGGCTGCTATATATATTTCTGGCCTAATAAAGAAAATATGAATATCTATCATCAAAAATGGTTTTATTGTTTTTCAAAGTATTCTCCAGCATGATTTATACACTTTTGCAGGCGCTCAAACCAATTGTACAAGCTCTGTTTCCACTCCCATTGAGACACCTCCAAAACATGATTTTTGAACGCTTAAACAGCATCTTCTGGCGACGAAAATCGTTGATCACGCATTTTTTTCTTGATGAGCGGGAATAAAAAGAAGTCATTGGGTGCCAAGTCAGGGCTGTTCGGCGGATGACCCATCAATTCGACTTTTTGGTCGGTCAAAAAGGCGCTGGCTTAAGCCGATGTGTGAGAGCTCGCATTGTCATGGTGCACAATGATTCGTCTTCTCTTGTTCGTTTTTCAAATTTCTCAGAAGATTTCAGGCAAACAAATTGTGTTGTACTACTCAGAATTGACCTCCTACGCGAAGAAACAGGCGACCATTTCTTCGAAGTGCTTCTTCCACGAACAACTTTCGTTGGATTTGGCTCGTCTTCGAAGACCCACACGATCGATTGCTGTTCTGTTTCGGGCTCATACGCATAGATCCATGATTCGTCACCTGTGACGATCTTATAAAAGTATTTTGAAGCACCGCGATCGTATTTTTTCAAAATTTTTTTGCACCAATCGACACGAGCCTTTTTTTTAAGCGATTGTCAAATTGTGCGGGGTCCAACGAGAACAAACCTTTTTTACGGCCAGCTGTTAATGCGATATCGAATGTATGTTGGTGGAATAAATGCTTATGGACGGTATGTCACATGACGATCTTGCATTATCAGTTCACGCACGGCACCAATGTTCTCTGGCACAACGGCCGTTTTTGAACGACCTTCGCCGTTGAGTGATCATCGGTCACGATTGAATTCATTAAACCAGTTTTTAACAGTGCTATAGGATGGTGCTTCATCGCAATACAAAGATTTAAGTGCATCGATGCACTCTTGTCGTGATAATCCACGTCGAAAGTTGTGAAAAATTGTTTCACGAAAATATTCACGAGTTAATTCCATTTTTTGTGCCAAATTGATTTTTAAAAGTCACTGTAAACAACACAAATGATGGTCGTACGTCAAAACGTTCTGAGTACGTTTATGCTAAAAAAATGTCAAACTTTCCAAAGGTAAAACAGATGGCGCCAGGCAATACTTAGTGTTGCTTATGTCAGAAATATATATAGCGACCCTTACTAACAAAGTTGTTCAAATAAAAATGAGCTTCATCACTCATGCGTTTGCGTTAAAATAATTGATCGCTGATTTAAATAATAAAATTCTGGTTCTTTGTTCAGTTGTGAATCTCCATTATTTATTCTTCAAATGTTATTTATATATATAATCTAAAAAAAATATATACTCGTATATAAACGAAAAAATTATTAAATTTTTAAACCCCGTTAAAACTTTTGGCCCACCCTGTACTAGAAAATAAAATAGGAGAACGGATTTTTGATGTGCCGACTATGTTAAGTGGAATAATCTATTACCAGCCGTTCTCGTTAATGGAGTTTAAAAGCTTACCTCAATAGCGTTAGTCTGTAACGGGATTTTAAAATTGTTTCAAGTTTCATCATGGAGTGGTCAGGTAATAAAACCGTATCGCTGTAATAGCGCTTTTCAAGTGTGAAATGAAAAAAACGATATTTTCAAAACGCTCCGGTCACTAGGGATTAGTCTCATGTTCGTCTACCGATGCATAAAACTGTTTGAGGAGACTGGAGATGTAAAATACCGTCACCGGTCGAGCCGCCCACGCTCTGTTCGAACACCACATGTCATCAAAGCCGTTAAATCCAGAATTCACAGAAATCCGCTCCGAAAACAGAAAATCATGGCCCGTGAGATGAATATCACGCAAAAGTCCATCAGTCGAATCATTAAAAAAGACTTGGGACTTGTTGCTTTCAAACGACGTACCGTACATTTATTAACTGCAGCTTTAAAAAAAATATTATTGAAAATGCAAACGTCTTTTGGTGAAGCACGCTGAAAATTTGCACAGAAAATTTTTGTTTAACGATGAAAAATATTTTACCGTTCAGGAAAAATTTAAAAAGCAAAATGATGGAGTGTATGCGCGGTCATCTAAGGAAGCATCTGAACTGATCCCAAGGGTGGAATAAGGTCATCACCCAGCTTCAGTCACGGTTTGGTGGGGTGTCTCTTACGATGGGGTCACTGACCTGCATTTCTGCGAACAAGTAGTCAAAACATCGGCCAAAGTTTACCAAGAATCGGTTTTGGAAGCTGTTGTGAAGCCTCTTAACTATTCGCGGTTCCAAAACCAGCCATGGACTTTCCAGTAGGATTATGCGCCGGCCCATAAGGCTTAAACGTACCAGGCCTGGCTTCGAAACAATTTGCCCGCGTCCTCTGAAGAATAACCCTTAAGCAGTCCAGATTTGAACCCATAGGATTACAAATTGTGGACGGTTTTAGAGGACAATGTTTGTCACAAAAGATACCCCAACATTGGATCTCTTAAAACTGCTTTGGTTCGAGCTGTGGCCAATTTTCCAATGGACGAGGTTCGTGCAGCTATTGACGATTGGCCAGTGCGACTTAAGGCGTGTGTAAAGGCAAAAGGCTGACATTTCGAATAAGTAGATTCTTTTTGGATACAATATACATCAATAAATATATTAAAAAATATTTGGTCGAAAAACATTCAGTACTTTTTATTTTACAGCATAAAACGTGTGTAACAGTATTTATGTCCCTACTAAGTAGATATACTACAAAGGCTGTTGGAATTTGGTTACTAGAACCATATTATAATTATAATTTATATATTTTTATATTATATTTAATTTGGAATATTGTCAACTATTTAATTGTTCTTCATGCAAAAAATCATCGTCTATGACGAGCGCTATGACTCTGTTATAACCAACTTATTGTTACCTGAAAAATAAAGTCGACATTTGGTTAATATTTTCGTTTCGGTATCGTACATAATGGGCTATTCGGCCATTGAATTGATAGGTTGGACGAGCCTTTCGTCAGAAAAATTAACAACACCCTTGTCCCATGAAATGCTGTTCGGGGACAAGGGCGTTTGGTCTTATATACTTATACACACAGAGAAAAAGTCAGTTTGAAATCGGTCCGAACTACAAAAATTTGGCTGGATAAACCGAATTTCGTTGCAATCAAACTTATTCCATAGTAATTATGGTAACATGGTTAGAAATATCATTTGATAGTTGCTACAACCATATCACGGTTTTTACAGCCAATAGCACTGTTATACAAACTGAATTCAGTTTAACTATTGGTTGCGACAACTTGTGGTTATGGCAAACAACCAATTTTGATGTACATGTTACTTTAGTACCAATAATTGGTGGTGGCAACAGATAAGAACTTTGTAGTGACCAAACCCTGTTTAGTTGCCTGTTGTAATAATATAATATTGGTTAAGCCTACATCAAAAATTAATTCTTTAATATTTTATCGGTTCTAGTCACAACAAAACCTTTGTTTACCACCAAACATATTAAAATCCCGAAAAAATGTATAAAAACAAAACAAAAAATGGTCAGACAGTGTAAGTTTCTTGGGTTCGATGGAGCTTCCAAAATATTTTCCAGAATATTGAAACTGGCTTAATTGTAATTTTGCGACATAACTCAGACTTGATCAGAATTTTCGGCATAGATAAACCTCCTTATTCAAAACAACAACCTTTTTTTTTTGGGCGACCCATTTTTCCCGAGTTACGGCCATTTAAAGCTTGACAATAAATATCGCTGTACACCTTAATTAATTCTTCTCAGATTGGGGCACCACTGCAACGCTTATCATAACACCTATCAAAAAACGTATTTATTTTACTGATTAGTTGACCCAAGGCGGTAAAATATTAATTATTTTCAAAAAGTACTTATAACCACATAACAATCTATAACATCAGTTAACACACGTACAAATTCAGTTCCAATAATCATTCTAATATGTTAGGATTACTGATACTTGTTTTCTTTAACCGAAACTGTCGGTTCACTCTTATGAAAATTGCTGTCTATTCAATCAAAATTTGGTTGTAACGATGAAAGACATGGAGAGTACTTGCAACCACCAACATTCGGTTGGCAAAAAATTCGGTTGTAGCAACAAATCTGTTTTCTGTGTGTAGTTGCTTTACAAAGAGTTTTATGGTTTTTGAACCTTTCCAATTCATTCTTTAAGGCAACATTGGAAATTAATCGATTTCCGGTTTTGAACAGTTGTTATTAGAAACACATTACATTTTGTTGTTGTTTTTACGTATTTTGAATTTATTTGTTCTGTTCCTTTTGTCAACAACAACTGATGCTTAGTCCACACGTAATGATGTTTCGTTGCTCGCAAACATGGTACAAGTGTACATAGATACAAACCTCAATGCTTACGATGAGAATGACTAGTAATTATAGGGTTTTGCAATTTTTGCATTAATATTGTATGAGGAAGTGAATGCCCTTTCCGTTCGGCTCAGAACAATTGCTGCTTATGCCAACGCACCAACGACAGGAAATGTACACAGATATAGTGAAATGGCTCACAGATGGAATACCTCCCGCCAGACTCGACAGCGAAGGCTAAAACATTAGCGGTAGAGTGTCCAAAAAACCGGGGTTTACAGAAAACCGGCATTTTGGTTTTTTTTGTTCAGAACAGTGTATTGAAAAACTAACTGTCGGGTTTTTTAAAAGTAAAAAGCCGACATTTTGGTTTTAGTCTTTTGCCTAAAAATGGAAATTATTTTTCGAATCCATACTTAGATTTGTATCAATCGAAATACAGGGTTTTCCATTATATACATAACAATTTCATATATTATTTTAAAAAATTATTTTTCGGCTCGAGGTCATTTATTGAAACTCGTTGTTCTATGTGTTGTTTAATTTTTATTTATCCCAATATTTCGATTGACTTCGTCAATCATCTTCAGGGGTTGTCACTGACAAAATACTAAACAAGATTACATTTAATAAACAAAACATTAAGAAAATATTTTAAAAATAATTACATTAACAAAACAATGTCGTCCGTCTAATTACACTGTGGAACATTTTTGGGGTTATTGTCTGGGGGGTGAGAAATTCCAAGTCAGGGCGATGGTACTAGGTCAGTATATTAAAACCCTCAAAGGGGTTTGCGTTCGTATGTGCCAGTTTTTTTTTTATGACCTTTTACATTTTTTCCTTATCTTGATGTTTTTTCGCTTAGTTGTAAAATGTTGGCAAAAACGTAGTTTGACATAACTCGAGAACGACTAGTTCGATTTTGCTGAAATAAATTGAGAAAAATTAATAATTACATTTTCTTTAATCCATTAATATACTGTTTCTCTACCAAATCAATATTTTTGCAATTAGAAATAAATTTATGAAGAAAATTTTGGCAAAAATTTTTTTTTTTTTTTATTATTTTTATTATTTTTTATGGCCAGAAGTCTGGAGTTATTGGGGAAAATTTATAAAAAAAAAAGGCGATAAATGACACTTTTTTGAATAAAAACATATATCAATATTCTTGTCAAAATGGGATACCTTCACTTAATTGTAAATAAAAGCAGAACGCGTTAATCGATTTCTATGATCTATGTCGCATTTTGTTTATAGGTTATGTGACTTTACGTGAAAGTTATAAGACTCTACAAGTTTTTCCGTTTGGGATTTATATGTTTAAAAAAAAAAAAAAAAAAAAATTTTTGGCAAAATTTTCTTCATACATTTATTTCTAATTGCAAAAATGTTGATTTGGTAGAGAAACAGTATATTAATGGATTAAAGAAAATGTAATTATTAATTTTTCTCAATTTATTTCAGCAAAATCGAACTAGTCGTTCTCGAGTTATGTCAAACTACGTTTTTGCCAACATTTTACAACTAAGCGAAAAAACATCAAGATAAGGAAAAAATGTAAAAGGTCATAAAAAAAACTGGCACATACGAACGCAAAACCCTTTGAGGGTTTTAATATACTGACCTAGTACCATCACCCTGACTTGAAATTTCTCACCCCCCAGATTGGCTGTTGTACTGTGTTATCGCTGTCAACTGATTTTTGTGTTACCGTCCATAGAACCCACAAGTGACTATTGAGTGCCCATGCATTCACAACGACCCGCTGTTAGGTGTGGCTTATGGGCTGGCGGCATTATTGGGCCATTTTTCTTTGAAAATAAGCAAGGAGTCGCCGTTACTGTCAACGGTGAGCGTTACCGCGCCACGCTCAACGAATTTTTGTTTCCAAAAATTAAGAGAATGACGTGGAAGACATTTGGTTTCCACAAGACAGAGCCACATGTCACACAGCCAACGCAACCCTCGATATTTTACGCACTGATTTTGAAAATCGAATAATCAGTCGAAATTTTGTCAATTGGCCGTCTCAGAACATTGAGACCTTGGGTTTATTTTCTGTGGGGTGCCATTAACGATAAATGTTACGCAACGAGAGAACTAAAACGTTGAAACATAAAATCGAAGTTGCCATTGAAGAGATTCGACCCGAAAATGTTTATTGGGTTGATCAGATGAGGTACTGCCGAGCCAGTTGTAGAAGTTTTATAAATGATATTGTATTCCATTATTAAATTACAAAGTTCAACCTTTCCAATAAAACCAGAAATTTTTAAAAATCGTCAGTCCTTTTTTTCAGCCGATTCAAATGTAAAATGTTAAATCTCCCACCTTGTATATCAAAATCTAAACCAAGTCTCTCCAATTTTAAAGCGCCAGCCCTTGGGCCAAAAAACTTACTTGTGCCAAATTTCATCAAGATTGGATGGCTTATAATGCTTAATAGCATAAAACTAGCTGAACGTACACTGGTGGCCAAAACTAAAGCTACTGATAAAACCCAGCGTTATAATGCCAGGTAAAATTTTTAATGATACACATAACATGAAATTGTCTTCAGTGCAAAACTTTCTATTTTATTTACATATAAATTAAAAAAACATAAAAGCAAAATTCGAATTGAAAAATATTTTTTTTGCGATAAAAGAGAATTTGACTCAATTTTTGCTGGGTCAAAACTAAAGCAACTTTTTGTATTTATGGCCAAATAATTAGAAAATGATAACAGAAGGCTAATAGTCGATGGCATATCCATTATTTTTGATTACAGCGGCACATCTACGAGGCATTGAATTTATTAGACGGTCAATTTGATCCTTGTGAGTGCTGTTCCAAGCGTCCAAAATGCGATTGAAAAAGTGGTGTCTGTTTGCCTAAGAACCCCCTTGATTTTTCGATCTACAATACTCTATAAATTTTCGATAGAGTTTAGATCGGGCGATTGAGCTGGCCACGCTAAAATTCTGATTTTTAACTTTTATAACCACTCTAACAAATTTTAACGTATGTTTCGGGTCATTGTCGTGTTGGAAAACCCAAAGAAGTGGCATATTTTCTTCTGCAAAAGGAAGCATTACGTTCTTTAACATATTTTTGTATACAAATCGATCCATTGTTTCCATTATTTCATGAATGGGTCCAACTCCAGCATGAGAAAAACAGCCCCAGACCATAATTGAGCCTCCTTCGTGTTTAACAGTACCTTTGCAATTCTGAGGCTTAAGTCTCATTTCGTGGCCTTCTCACGGTAAAACTGAGATTTATTTAGATTAATCCGGGAACAATATATTTCTCCAACCAGTAGCATTCAAATCAATGTGAGCTTTTGCAAAAGCTAGCCTAGCTTTTGTATTCTTTGCCGCAAAAAATGGCTTCTTCGAAGGCTTCCGAGCATTTAAACCGGCTTCCACAGCCCGTCTACGCAGAGTTCTTGTGCTTACATCTAATGATAACTCCCTCACCAACTCAGTTGAACTTATAAAATGGCGTTTTTTATCTTCCGTATAATTTTTTGATCAGCACTACGCGCGTTTCTTCGCGGCATTCCTGCAGAATGAACTGTCACTACTTTTCCAGTTGCTTATTGAATACTTTTCGGAAATGCTTATTTGTGATAAACTTTTCTTGTAGTCACTGATAATTTGATGTTTTATCCAAGTGTTGTACTTGTTTCTGGTAATTTCTATAAATTCTTTAGGAATAAATCATAATCGAAAATTGACACGTGTTATCGCAATAAAAACCACACAACAAGATTTATGACGAAGGAAGACTCAAAAGCTTATGTGACAGCGCATACACGCAGAGAAAAAACATGGTTACTATATGGTCACGGCAATAATAGTATGTTCTTTGCAATAAACGTATGTTCGTCACAACCATAGTATTGTTGTTTGAATTTAATTTTGACAATAGTATGATTGTCTCAATATAAATATTGTTGGTGCGACAAAAGTATTGTTTTTTTTTTGGTTTTATGTAAACAATAATATGATTACGGCAATCATTCTGTATGATTGTAATTTTTCTTATTTGAATATGATTTCTAGAAAATTGTAATTGCTTTTTGCAATATAGTACTTTTTATAGGAAAATTAAAATTTTTCAAACAAAGTGTATTTTTTTGCTTTGTGTGACTGAAATATTTGTAATAAAAAAGCTTACGTTTTTTAATCCGATTTTTGTTAGCGTAAAATAAATAAATCCTACTTTTTAAATTTAATGTATTTTTAAATAGTTTACTCAATTTTTGACAACATAACCCAATCCTAATAAATAATTTTGGGGATCATAGTATGGTTGAGTGGGATCATACTGTGGTTGCATGGATAATAACATGATTGAGTGTAAATCATACTATGGTTGTGAGGGTCATACTTTGGTTGAATGTGAAACATTCTATGGTTGTGAGGACCATAATGTGGTTGTGGATATAATAGTATGGTTAAGTGTAAATCATACTATGGCTGTGGGTATCATAGTATGGTTATGTGTGAATTAACTATTGTTGTGAGGATCATAGTATGGTTGTGAGGATCATAGTATGGGTGTATTTCAATCAAACTATTGTTGTGGGTATCATAATATTATTGTACCACAACCATATACCCAACAATAGTATGATGCTTTTCGAATATTGTTATCGGTTTTCAAAAATAGCAACCATACTTTTTTTCTACGTGTAGAGAAAGGGACCTAAGGGTAAAAAAAAATCAATTTTCACTTTTTTTTTTTGATGTGGACAACATCTGAGCATCAAATGAGACCGATCCCATGCTCCAAAAGTGTTCCCTCCCAGAGATATGCGCGTTTTATGAAAGTAATGGTACACCAAAGATACACGTATTTAAATCTTTAAAATGACTCTCCTAAACAAAACTGGTTTTTAACCTTAGGTACCTTTCTATTTTGCGCGTCACATATCGTGATATATACAACGGTACAAATAACAACACTTTTTGTAAACAACAGTGTTAGAGAAAAGTTGCTTTAGTTTTGACCAAGCAATAAATGCAATTATTTCATTAATGTTAAAAAATAAATCGATATGGATTTTTTTATTCGTTTTTTTTTGGTTACCATATCTGTAAAATAATAAATACCACCATATTTGGAAAAACATTTGTCCATTATGTCAAAAAGTAAATTGTTACAGCCTATAACTTTGTGATGATTTGCAGTTGCTTTAGTTTTGGCTACCAGTGTACGTGTTGAATCTATATCTAAATCTTAACCGACTTGCGTCCGTCCTTGGTTCAAAAAACTTACTTCTATTTATTTTAATGAAGATCAGGCAATTGAAAAAAATGGGTAAACTTACATGTCGGATTTTTGCTATTTTTGAAAACCGACTATCGGGTTTTGATAGAATAACCGAAATGTCGGTTTTCGGTTGTGGATAATCTGCCTCTCGCCAGACACGACAGCGAAGGCTGAAACATGAGCAGCAATTGCATCTGTGTACGCCGAGTATCTAAACTGACACTAAACGAAAGTGTGTTTTGAGATCAGTGATACTTTTACACTTTTGCTTTATTTTCATTTTCAAAACTATCGTATGCGAGAAAAGAAAAACAATAACAAAAATATTAAGATTTTGCAATTATGTTCTAGTTGATAACAAAAAAGGCAAGAACAACAGCAATGCAAATAAAACAAATAGCAACAGATCCCATTCAAATACGAAAGAATTCAAATCGGGCTTCAGCGGAAGCGTGAACGAATGTAAACAAAATTTTGCCGTCACTCTTTTTGTTGTTGCTGGCGTATTTATGTAAACAAAAGTCAGCTGCGACTGCGAATGCCACGCGAAGTAAAGGTCAATTTGTTGATATCGTCGACGTCGTCGTTGATGTTGTAGCATTTGATGCCCATTAGCGTCATCAGTTGTTTTTGTATAAAATTATATTAAATTAAATTTGATCTACTATCATTGCCTAAATTGAAATTGAAACCACAATTATTTAATGATACATACATCATCTCGTACCGCCCCATACGATTTTATTCGTTTAGTACAGGGTACACAATATATCCCTAACGTACGTAAACACGCACTCGCACACACATGGTCAGTGGAGTCCAGAGAAATTGTGGGAGAAGCACACACTCTTCTTCACCAGTCGGCGACATCACCCTGATTGTGTATTGTGTTGGGTGGTACTTGGATATCATCATCGCACAGTGGGTCGGTTACCTGTTTGTGCAGAAAAAGCTTAGCATAAAATGATGCCTGTGATGCATGATTTTGCTAAGCAAAAAATTAAACTTGTGAACCGCTGTGGTGTGATAGGAGTGTGCATGAATATCCTGCCAGCTTCAAATCCGGGTAGAACATTTAAAAGTTTTACATCTGCAGGTTTTCACCCCGTAAATGCCGGCGACTTTACGAGTAAGCTATATATCTCTAAGCCATGTAAAAGCTTTTCTATAGATTGCATTAGCCGTTCAGAGCAGAAGGTCCTAGTCAGTGAGCTTAAGAATTATATCGTACACGGCTCACTGATTCGAAAGAAGTTCCCCTTGAAGGAGCTTTTCCGCACTTTTCCAATCCTTAGATAAGTTTCAGGTAGATCGCGACGAGACTAGTAAACCATATCTAAGGAATGTGTGGATAAAAGGCACTCGATGTAAAAATAAGAGACAGATTAGCACAGAGAACACCTAAGCTTGGTAAATTTTCACTACTACTGTGGGTTCCTACTATGAACAGTACCATAAAGGTCCTAACTGAGGAAGTAGATTTAAATTAATCTACTTCTTGAATTAATCTTAAATTAAATTAATCCACTTATAATATATACAGTCACGGACAAAAAAATAGGGTCACTTGTAATCTGCATACAATTTTAAAAATTTCAGACAAGTTTGTAATGCTTTTTTAAAAAAGTTTTTAAAAAGTATAATCTTGCAAGCCTTAGGCTGATGGCAGAGTGCGCGATCAAAGAGAAGCCGAGCCGAACTTATTTCATGCTTATATGAAATTTGGGGATGGCATAGTGAACGCTGAAATCGGCGCTGAATCGGCACTGTTTTACTGTTTTTGCTGTGTGTTTTGTGTTTTTTTTATATGTGACAGCGCATAGAGAAAGGGATCTAAGGGTAAAAAAAATCAATTTTAATTTTTTTTCTTTTTTTGATGTGGACAACATCTGAGCATCGACTGAGACCGATCCCATGCCCCAAAAGTGTTCCCTCCCAGAGATATGCGAGTTTTATGAAAGTGAAGCCGACGATTCTAAGCGCAAATATAAAGGGACCTAATCTTTAAAATGGCTCTCCTGAACAAAACTGGGTTTTAACCTTAGGTCCCTTTCTATTTTGCGCGTCACATATATTTTTATTTATGCATTTGGTAGTCAAATTTTGGTTAATCAATAATGTCATTAATTAATTAATCTAATAATGAAAATTTCTGATTAATCTGAACTATAAATAATCAGTTAATTACACAGTACAACAGCCAATCTGGGGGGTGAGAAATTTCAAGTCAGGGTGATGGTACTAGGTCAGTATATTAAAACCCTCAAAGGGTTTTGCGTTCGTATGTGCCAGTTTTTTTTATGACCTTTTACATTTTTTCCTTATCTTGATGTTTTTTCGCTTAGTTGTAAAATGTTGGCAAAAACGTAGTTTGACATAACTCGAGAACGACTAGTTCGATTTTGCTAAAATAAATTGAGAAAAATTAATAATTACATTTTCTTTAATCCATTAATATACTGTTTCTCTACCAAATCAACATTTTTGCAATTAGAAATAAATTTATGAAGAAAATTTTGCCAAAATTTTTTTTTTTTTTTAAACATATAAATCCCAAACGGAAAAACGTGTAAAGTCTTATAACTTTCACGTAAAGTCACATAACCTATAAACAAAATGCGACATAGATCAAAGAAATCGATTAACGCGTTCTGCTTTTATTCAAAATTAAGTGAAGTTACTTAATTTTGAATAAAAGCAGAACGCGTTAATCGACTTCTATGATCTATGTCGCATTTTGTTTATAGGTTATGTGACTTTACGTGAAAGTTATAAGACTCGATGCACTCTTGTCATGATAATCTACGTCGAAAGTTGTGAGAAATGATCGCACGAAAATGTTCACGAGTTAATTCCATTTTGTTGCCAAATTGATTTTTTCAAGTCACTGCAAACAACACAAATGATGGTCGTACGTCGAAACGTTCTGAGTACGTTTATGCTAAAAAATGTCAAACTTTCCAATGGAAATGTCCACAAAAAAAGTTCACCTTAACGAAAAAGGAACCATTTTAGCTCTTCTGGGGTGTTTAAAACTAAGATAGGAGGAACACGGCCGATATTGCTGTAGTTCCTGGTCGAATACCTGAGACGACAGTGTAGTAGCCAACTGTGAAACCTTGACACCGGGCAGACAATCTTAGGTTGACTTTATATGGGTGGTCATGTGGCGACTGTTCCGCTTGAGCAACGTAGGACGGTCAATTCTGAGTGGTACAACACAATTTGTTTGCCTGAAGTCTTCGGAGAAATTCGAAAAACGAACAAGACGATTCATTGTGCACCATGACAATGCGAGCTATCACATATCGACTCAAACCAGCGCCTTTTTGACCGGCCAATACGCCGAATTGATCCGCCGTACAGCCCTGTCTTGGCACTTAATGACTTATTTTTATTCCCGCACATCAAGAAAAAAATGCGTGGTCAACGATTTTCGTCGCCAGAAGATGCTGTTGCGTTCAAAAACCATGTTTTGGAAGTGTCTCAATCGGAGTGGAAAAAGTGCTTCGACAATTGGTTTGAGCACATATAAAGTGTATCAATCAAAACCATTTTTGATGACAAATATTGGCATTTTCATTATTAGGCCAGAAATATATAGCATCCCTCGTAGGACTCTGACAAATAACATTGTTTCAGCGGTGGCTTTTCCACCTTGTAAATTCCGGCGACTTTGCGAGTAAAAAAATCCTCTTTAAGTCATGTACGAGGGCGACCGCAAAAGTAACTGGCCTAACATAAAAAGAACTGTTTTTTTGGAATTATTATTATTTATGTTTCAACATAATCTCCTTCCAACTCAATACACTTCATCAAACGTTTTTCAAGTTTTTTAATTCCATCCGAAAAATAAGATTTTTCAAGACCTTCAAAATATGCCTCAGTTTCAGCAATAACCTCGCTATTGGACGAACATTTTTTGCCACCGAGAATTTTTTTTAAATTTGGAATCAAGAAATAATCAGAAGGAGGTAAATCTGGATTATATGGTGGATGCGGAGCAATCCACCATATAAAATCGTAATTCGGCCAGTTTTTGTTGAGTTAAAAATGCAGTGTGTGAAGGAGCATTATCTTGATGAAAAATAACGTTTTTTTTTCTAAATGCGGTCGTTATATCTTGATTTCTTCACTCAACCGATCCAATAATGCACAATAATATTCACTATTTATAGTTTTTCCTTTCTCAAGATAATCAATAAATATTATACCCCGTGCATCCCAAAATACTGTGGCCACTACTTTTCCTGCTGACTTAACAGTTTTCGCCTTCTTGGGACCACTTTTACCAGCTTCTATCCATTGTTTTGACTGTTATTTGCATTCTGGAATGTACGAGGGCGGTTCGGAAACTTCTTAGCCTAGCACAAAAAACGCGGTATAAACAGAAAAAAGTTAAGTGTTTTGGAAACTTCCATCTCTGCTATGAACACATGTTAAATTTTGTTTCGATCTGGCAACTCCTTCATATAGAAGCAGGTGTTCACAAAAAACGCATCCGCGATTTTTTTACAATGGAAAAATTAGAAATGCGTGGTGTCATTAAATATTTACATAAAAAAGGTTTATCGGGACAAGAAATTCATAATGATATGGTGAATGTGTTAGGTGAAAGTGCTCCTTCATATGCAACAGTAAAAAACTGGGTTGCTGAATTTAAACGTGGTCGTACAAGCATTGAAGATGAACCACGTATAGACGTCCAAAAACAGCAACAACAACAGAAATTGTAGCCAAAGTGCATGATATGGTATTAAATGATCGACGAATAAAAGTGCGTGAAATAGCTAATCACCCTGATTATGTAAGGCGTAGTTGTGTCGTATTTTAGACGTTTTTTAAAAATGGTATTATGTATGGCGAAAACGACAAAAATACGACTCTGAAATAAAATCTATTACAAATATTGGTATTATGTATGTCGTAATAAAATGTCAAATTGGGCATTTATTGGCGTTTAAGTTTTTGTGCCCGACAGCTCTGTCGACAGACTGTTTCATAATATTAAAAAAACTTTAATTATTGTTTTACCCTGTGTTTTTTCAATCTGTTACAAAATCTTTGCTGTCGAAAATTTTACATAATACCAAAAAATTTAAAAAACGACTACGACTACGCCTGCTGTCGGAAAACGACTACGCCTTACATAATCAGGGTGAATATCATGGACATCTCATATGATCGAGTCCATTAATTTTTGCACGATGGGTGCCGCACTTGTTAACAGTCGACAAAAAACGCATAAGAATGAACAGTTCTCAAGCTTGTTTGGATCGTTTTCAGCGAAATAAAATGGATTTTAAGCGTCGTTTCATAACTGTTGATGAGACATGGATCCACCACTATACTCCAGAGACAAAAGAACAATCCAAACAATGGACTGAAGCTGGAGGAAGTGCCCCAAAGAAGGCAAAAACAATTCAATCGGCTGGTAAGGTTATGGCAACGGTTTTTTGGGACTTCAAAGGTATTTTATTGATTGACTATCTGCAAAAGGGTAAAACAATAAATTCAGAGTACTATTGCAACCTTTTAGATCAATTAAATGTACAAATTCGAGAAAAACGTCCTGGCTTACCAACGCACCAACGCACAAGAGTGTTTTAACAATGGCTAAAATCAACGAATTAAAGTACGAGTTGCTTGACCACCCACCTTATTCTCCTGATTTAGCTCCCAGTGACTTTTACCTGTTCCAAAATCAAAAAAAAAATCCTTGCTGGCAAGCGTTTTACCTCAAATGAAGATGCAATTACAGTTGTAAACCACTATTTTGAAGACCTTGAGGAAAACTATTTTAATCAAGGGATAGAATTGCTAGATAAGCGTTGGACTAAGTGTATTGAAGTTTCAGGAGATTATATTGAAAACTAAAAATATTTTTGAAAAACTAACTATTCTCTTTCATTGATAGGCTAAGAACTTTCCGAACCGCCCTCGTAGTGATGGATCCATGTTTTATCAACAGTTATGAATAGGCGCAAGAACTCTATTGGATAACGCTGATAAATCGCTAAAAGCTCCTCGGAATTGGTCCAACGGACGATTTTTGGGGCAAAGTCAACAAACGCTGCACATATCTTGCGGATAGCTTTTCCATGTGGAGTTCATCATGTAAAATACTCCAAACTTGTTTTTCGTGTATTTTAACAATATCAGCAAGTTCTCTGAGCTTTATTCGTCTATCTTTAGTCACTTCATTAAATATTTTTCTAATGTTTTCAATAGTAGTAGCAGTTTTCGGTCTTCCAGAGCGTTGTTCATCTTCCGTGCTTGAACGACCCATTTTAAATTGTTGAACCCAGGATTTCACGGTGGAGTATGATGATGCATTATCACCATGAACAGAATCCAATTCATCATTGATTAATTGTGGCGTAAAACCTTTCATAAAAAAGTGTTTAATTACCGCACGAAACTCTTTATTTTCCATTTTTCAAAAATAATAAAACTTGTTTACTTCAATCACCTGTAACAAAGAAAATAATCATTAACTATTTCGTAAATTTTGACAGATGGCTTATAAAAGATTGCTTTTAATAAACAAAAAAAAAGTTGCTAGTAAAACAGAAAATGTGCCGGGCCAATTAGTTTTGCGGTCGTCCTCGTACAAACTTCGTTATAGCCATTCGGGGCTGGTATAAGACGGCAGGTTTCGGTCGAATTACTACGTGCCCAGTTCATAGTTTGTTGAGATGTCTCCCCTTTTGTTTCTTGAAATAATATTGAATAAATTAATTTCAGTAAGTCATTTGCACCAAAATGTGATCAAAGCAATCATCATCTGCATCATCATCTGTCGTGCCAAATGTACGTCAATATTATAAACATTTCGTGATTGTGGCGGAAGTTTTTTTATTCATCTCTCTTTCTCGATTTTGGAAACTGAAACACAATTTTCAATAACTCATCAATGGATAAACATAGATGATTTGGATTATAAAGTACTCGTATCCGAATCTCATACTACAACCCCCATTTTTATTCTAACGTTCCTTTTTTTGTTGAAAATATATTAAATAATCTTTCTTTTCATTTATAATAAAAACACTTAATAAATCCCACATTAGATCCAGTTTATTTTCTGCCAGTCATTACTTGGGCTGTACGAGTAGCATTTGTTGCCGTCCGGATCGAGTTTGTTTATTTTTTTGGTGCCACCCCTAGTTCTGCAGCTAATATTTATTGTTTTATGTTTTTTTTTTGTTAATTTATTGTTGTTTATATAAATGATATAAATGGTCATTACTTGCAGTGGTTTGTAGTGTTTTTTGTTCTTGTTGTTTTTGCTGCTGTAAACCACCTGCATGCAGTCCATCAAAGTATCACAAAGTCTATTGCGATTTTAGATGCCAAGGCCACAAAATTTCATAAAAACATTTTTTTAACTAACAAAACGTTTACATATGAGTTTCATAATGTTTTTCATACACTCAAAGAAATGGTGTATAGGCAGTAGACAATTCTTGCTTTCATTGTTCATTCGTTTGGGCCGCCATGGTTAGTGTGCACGACTGTCATACAAGTGTACATAGGTTTAAATCCGTGTATGAAGATCTAACATTTTTCAGCGATGGGTTTTCCTGCACAGGTTTAAATCCATGTAAGAAGATCTAACATTTTTCAGCGATGGGGTTTCCGGCTCGTTATTGCAGGCGACTGTAAAAGTAGGAGATGAAACTCTAAGTCTTGTTAAAACTTATTTATTTACCCGTTCGGACCCGGCATTAAACATCTCACTGATTTGGAGAGTTTTCCCCGTTTGTCTGGCATCGAGGGACTTAAATAAGTTCATTCCGCTTGAATAAAGAGTTGACAGCGAGTAATCAGACGGACAAACAGTGTTTTTAATTGACACCCCTGAATATTATTGACGAAGTTATTTTGCATAAATTGAACAGAAAAAATAACATCCACTTTAAGTAAAGGGTGTTTTTTTAGACGTGTGGTTTTCAATATGGCCACACATGTTAAGAAGTTAAGGTTTTTGACATCTGTCACACACGGAAAAAAAGTATGATTAAGGTGACAATATTCGAAGAGGATCATACTATTGTTGGGTATATGGTTGTGACACAACAATATTATGATCCTCACAACAATAGTATGATTCACACCCAACCATACTATGATCTCCACAACAATACTATAATCCACAGAATCATAGTATGATTCACACTCAACCATACTATTATCTCCACAAATATTATTATTCTTATTATGATCCTCACAACCATAGTATGTTTCTCATACATGATCCTCACAACCATAGCATGATTTACACGCAACCATACTATGATCCACACAACCATAGTATGATCCCCAAAATTATTTATTAGGATTGGTTATTGCTGTTATGCAAAAATAGAGATTTTTATTAAGTAATCGTATGTTATTTTAAATTGCATTACTATTAGTTATAGCCAGATTTGAGGCCATTTCATTCAAGACACAAAAATATATATATTCCAACGGTCAAAAATACTTTTAGTTGCCAGTAGGGGTGAATAATACTTCACCATCCGTATGATTAAACCATGATGAATGGCTATATACTTAAGTGCAGGCAGATTTTAAATAAACGAGATCCAGTCTGTATTAGAGTGTTCCACCGAAGAAAGTAAATACAATAAAAATCCCTCGAACTACCTTCCGATTGTTGTGGTTTTTTTAATGGACAGCAACCATTCACTGTTTTTATTTAAGGAACTCTCTGCAAAGCGGATCAAAGAACAATTTTCCCCACATTTGTTCAAATGACATGAAAGCTTACCCAAAATTTAAATAAATATAATTTGCATTGGGGTTTCAGAATTTATGTTTGATTCTGCTATATAAAGTAGTTTTTGGGGAGATAAACAATTTAGAAAACAAAGGGGACAAAATTAAGTAAAAAATAATCCAATTTAAGTTTTTTTTTGAAATTAATATTTTTCTAAATTGTTTGGCCCGAGGTCATGCACAAAATGAAAAGATGGCAGTTTTAAATTTATTTTGTTTATTATATGTATTTTCCAATAATTCGATCGCCTTCGACGATCCTCAATAAAAAATTGAACTAACAAAAAAGTCAACCGGTACGCTTGAACATTACGAGGGCGGTTCGGAAACTTCTTAGCGTAGCACAAAAAGCGCGGTATAAACAGAAAAAAGTTAAGTGTTTTGGCATCTGGCAGCTCCTTCATATAGAAACAGGTGTTCACAAAAGACGCATCCGCGATTTTTTTACAATGGAAAAATTAGAAATGCGTGATGTCATTAAATATTTACATAAAAAAGGTTTATCGGGACAAGAAATTTATAATGATATGGTGAATGTGTTAGGTGAAAGTGCTCCTTCATATGCAACAGTAAAAAATTGGGTTGCTGAATTTAAACGTGGTCGTACAAGCATTGAAGATGAACCACGTAGTGGACGTCCAAAAACAGCAACAACAACAGAAATTGTAGCCAAAGTGCATGATATGGTATTAAATGATCGACAAATAAAAGTGCGTGAAAAAGCTAATATCATGGGCATCTTAAATGATCGAGTCCATTTAATTTTGCATGAAGAACTACAGATGAAAAAGCTTTCTGCAAGATGGGTGCCGCACTTGTTAGCAGTCGACCAAAAACGCATAAGAATGAACATTTCTCAAGCTTGTTTGGATCGTTTTCAGCGAAATAAATTGGATATTAAGCGTCGTTTCATAACTGTTGATGAGACATGGATCCACCACTATACTCCAGAGACAAAAGAACAATCCAAACAATGGACTGAAGCTGGAGGAAGTGCCCCGAAGAAGGCAAAAACAATTCAATCGGCTGGTATGGCAACGGTTTTTTGGGACTTCAAAGGTATTTTATTGATTGACTATCTGCAAAAGGGTAAAACAATAAATTCAGAGTACTATTCCAACCTTTTAGATCAATTAAATGTACAAATTCGAGAAAAACGTCCTGGCTTACAACACAAAAAAATAATTTTTCATCAAGACAACGCACCAGCGCACAAGAGTGTTTTAACAATGGCTAAAATCAACGAATTAAAGTACGAGTTGCTTGACCACCCACCTTATTCTCCTGATTTAGCTCCCAGTGACTTTTACCTGTTCCCAAATCTAAAAAAATTCCTTGCTGCCAAGCGTTTTACCTCAAATGAAGATGCAATTAAAGTTGTAAACCACTATTTTGAAGACCTTGAGGAAAACTATTTTAATCAAGGGATAGAATTGCTAGATAAGCGTTGGACTAAGTGTATTGAAGTTTCAGGAGATTATATTGAAAAATAAAAATATTTTTGAAAAACTAACTATTCTCTTTCATTGATAGGCTAAGAACTTTTCGAACCGCCCTCGTATTAGCGACTTTTGCAATATAAAAAAATATAAATTTTAAAAATATATATTTAATCCTTAAGTGTTTGCCTTTTAAACATAACTTCGTACGTCAAAATATCTTAACTGTGTTTGAGGTTATGACAATTTGAAAACAATGTCCTCGAAAACTTCGGCGGCGCGTTGCCCGGAATGGTGCATCGGTCATGTACTCACGTAAACTTTTAAATCCTCCGAAAAATCGGCGCAAAACTAAAATTTTTTGTTTGTGTTCCACTTCGACTTCGTAAAATTCTAAGACGATCTGGACATGTCCGTTGAAAGCACGCAAGTGTTCAAACTAAATGGACCTGAGGGTACCTGAAATTTTACACGACGATGGCCTATACTTGTAAACTGTGTGGGAATGTTAATGGGCGATATCAGCTTAGAGGGAAAAAGAAAGCCTTTAAGGACTAAAGGTACTTTGCAAAAAATTAAATTTTTTCAAAATGTGCTCAACGGTAGGGGAATAAGCTAATTAGAACGGCCAAAGTTGTTACAGGGTATTATGACTTAGTGCTGATGTTTATAATACCTCATAGAAATGAAGATAGACCCCATGTTTTTCTATACCAATCGACTCAGAATCACTATCTGATTTGATTGAGCGATGTTCGTCAGTCTATCTGTCGGTGTAACCAAAGTACAGGTTGCAAATATGAAACGATTTCGCAAAACTTTATATATTGTTTAGGTTTAGGCTGAGGGCAAACTCCTTTTAAAAGTGACACATAAAAGTCCATGGTTTGATATACTACCAAGTTCAGCCCCGATTTCTAGTTGCATCAAATAATTTAAATATTGTTTTTTGCTATGTATCGTTGAAGTAGCGTTCAACGTGACAGCTTGCAGCTAAAAGTCTCTCCGACTGTTTTTTTTTTATTTTTTTTTAATGAAATGTTCAATAAAAACTTGCTCTCAAATCTCATCTATGAACTAAGCATATTAAAAATATTTTTGTATTTCGTTTTTATTAATATTTTTGGAACATTTATAAAAATTTACGGTAGATTTTAACTACAAAACTTCTTTAGAAAATTATTTTTTTGAATCTATTGCAACTTTATTTTTTAATCTAAACTATTCACTTTCATTATTCGAAAGGGAGAAAACCGACTACAGGATATCCTCACCATACGCATTCTACTCATTTTGTCCTATGTACGGTAAAATTCCTTACACGAAATATTATAAATATTTGCTAACATTTCCCTATCTTAGATCGGTTGCGCCACAAAACGGAGGTACATTTGCATGTAAGCCATATCAAAGTATGGATCCAGCTCGTTGATTTTCAATAATGATTTTCCTGTGAGCAAAACAGTCATACAAACCTAATTGCAGTAAAATCTGATGGAATTTGCCGCTGTTATGCTGGTTATTGGATTTTTATCGGAACTTTGCCGATTTATTTTACTCGTAATATCAGTAGCGGCCGCCACTGGCTAAAATAATGTTCAAAGTTTTATTCAGATAGATACATTTTAGCGATATACTCGAAGAGAATAGATAAATAGACGGACATATCTAAGTTTTAATATTAAATATTTTTGAGTTCATCGATATAATTTTTAATGGGTGTATTAAACTTTTTTCTAGGTGGTGCCACATGCTGCCATTTCGCAAAACTTGGTTCGCTCCTTGCATTTTCGGGCATGGCCGTGGATGGTCATATTTATATGAAATGAGCTAAGGAATACGCTGGTGACATTTGTTTAGTCGTAAAAAATTACCCAATGTTCGCTTTTGAAAAAGGTAAGTTCACGTATATTTTAATATAAGCTTTCGCATTTGCAATAATTTAAGGTCCTGTTGCTCTAGAAGTCACATATTAACTCTGTTCTGATTAAAAATAACCTCCAGTGAAACTAACCTCCAGGGGGACTACCCCCACACAAAGTCCCCTTCCAATTTGAGGTTATGTCGTTCTAGAAGCCACAAAATACATACAATGGTGCTAAAATTTCGCATGGAACGTTTTGAACGACCACTTATTGAACCATACGGGTCCACCTATTCATATTTCCCTAATGTAACGGTACTTCTCGCTTTGAAGCAAATAATATGCGATCTTGCTCATATATATCATAGTGCGATGTACGAGACCTGGAAATAACCCTTATGGAAAAAGACCATATTGGTTCTTGTTTTCAAATAGCCCCCAGTGTCAATGTTTTAATATAACCCCTCACAAAGGCGCCTTCCGAGTTAGGGGAGTCACCTATCGCTCTAATTTAGAATAGTTAATTTCTACTGAAACTTAAGCATATTCGTTTATTTTGCGATATTGGTATTGAAGCAGAAAGCGTTACGAGGGCTGCTTTATATATTTCTGGCCTAACAATGAACATGCGAATATTTATCATCAAAAATGGTTTTATTGTTTCAAAGTATTCTCCAGCATGATTTATACACTTTTGCATGCGCTCAAATCAATTGTCGAAGCACTTTTTCCACTCCGATTGAGACATCTCCAAAACACGGAGATGTCTCTGGCGACGAAAATCGTTGACCACGCATTTTTTTCTTGATGTGCGGGAATAAAAAGAAGTCATTGGGTGCCAAGTCAGTGCTGTACTAGTACGGCGGATGACCCATCAATTCGACGTTTTGGCTGGTCAAAAAGTCATGGTGCACAATGATTCGTCTTCTCTTGTTCGTTTTTCGAATTTCTCCACTCAGAATTGACCGTTCTACGTTGCTCAAGTGGAATAGTCGCCACATGACCTGTTTTGCCAAAGAAACATGCGACCATTTGCTTTGCAGTGCTTCTTCCACGAATAACCTTCGTTGGATTTGGCTCGTCTTCGAAGACCTACACGGTCAATTGCTGTTTTGCTTCCGGCTCATACGCATATATCCATGATTCGTCGCCTGTATTACCTAGACAATACAAGTGTTGCCTAGGCCAGAAATATATATAGAAACCCTCGTACTTACTTACTTACTTACTTAAGACCCACAACATCCCATTAAGAATCACGGTCTAAGTAAACTGTGCACGATTAAATTCTTATACACACTGATCGGGACTGTTTAACACCGGCTCCGAACGGCTAATGAATTTTTGTAAATTTTTATATGGCTTAGAGATAAACCTCTTACTCGTAAATCGCCGGTATTTAAGAGAACCGCCACTTAACAATTGTTAGATGTTTTTCTCGGGGTTGAACTTGGGTTAACTGGCATGATAGCCGTGTACACTTCCATCACACTACGACGACCCGCTCCTACAAAATTTGTAACATAACGGTCTACATTTTAATAAAGCCCCAACAAAATTGGTCCCTCGCGCTCTAGAACTTCGACATTGATCTCCACACAATTGGTCCATGTTTTCAAATAGCCCTCATATCAATGTTTTAATATAACCCTAAACAAAGGTTTCCCCCGAGTTGAGGTTCTGCCGCTCTAGAAGCCTGTAGGGTATGTGATTGTCGGCCCCGTACGACTTAAGCTTTTTAGACATGTTAAGCTTGGTAAAGAGATAGCGGTCTCCAGATCACCATTTGCATATGTGACATCGCATAGAGAAAGGGACCTAAGGGTAAAAAAAAATCAATTTTCACTTTTTTTTTGATGTGGACAACATCTGAGCATCAAATGAGACCGATCCCATGCCCCCAAAGTGTTCCTTCCCAGAGATATACGAGTTTTATGAAAGTGAAGTCGACGATTCTAAGCGCAAATAGAAAGGGACCTAATCTTTAAAATGGCTCTCCTGAACAAAACTGGTTTTTAACCTTAGGTCCCTTTCTATTTTACGCGTCAAATATAGAGACAAATTCTGGACTCAAATAGTTTCTTTTTGGAATTTCTTGTGTCATTTATCATTTGAATGTGGGTGGAAGGGTGGTGGCAATCAATCGGTTATTTCGTGTCGGAGTGTAAAACATTGTCTCATTGTCTGGAAATGGCACATCCCAATATGTGGACCGTGATTTTGTGCTCTAATATTTCTGAGTGTGTTGTTGCTGTTGCCTTATTTATGGATGTTAACGTGGATGATGATGATGATGCTGCCGCTGCTGCAGATGATGATGATCCCCACGATGACCACAAATTACTGCCGCATGTTTTTTATTTGGAACTTAATAAAGCATCATCAACATCAGCATGGACATGATCGTTGTCAATTTGCAATTTGATATCATTTTCTGGGTGTTAGCAAGCTATGTTTATTTTCATTTGAATATTTTCTGTTTGTGCAACAATTTGTATGTACCTGGTCTAGGGTGGCCCTAACATTTAATCATTGAAAAAATTTGGTTCACATCGTCGCTTTGATCTGCTCACTAGCTAAATCATTCGGTGTTTTGTGGTTTAATTTTTTTTTCCAAAATATTCTGAATTCGATATTCTCGACGGAAAGTCAGTCACTCACTTTCGTATCAAAACGGAGCTCACTATCTTTTGATTTATCGTTCGCAAAACCTTACGTGTTGCGGGTGAATGAAATTGTTGCCAGAACATAAATTTTGAAATAACTTCAAATTTGCCGAAAAGCGCGTTATACTTTTAATCAGCTCTCGGCAAAGAGTGTCAATTTACCAAGACGTTTATCGTTTGTTTTATTTGGATTCATATGGGATAAATGTATAATAAACAGATAATTCAATGACTTTTTAACCTATTTTTTAATGCGAAAAATTTGCAAATATAAGATGCAAAACATTTAATTGATTTTTTAATTATAAGTCAGTGTGTTTTAACGTTAATTTGAGAAAACCATCATCTTGTGTATATGTGACAGCGCATAGAGAAAGGCACCTAATGGTGAAAAAATCAATTTTAATTTTTTTTTATGTGGACAACATCTGAGAATCCTCGACTTCACTTCATTTTTATAAAACGCGCATATCTCTGGGAGGGAACACTTTTGGGGCATGGGATCGGTCTCATTCGATGCTCAGATGTTGTCCAGATCAAAAAAAGAAAAAAATGAAAATTGATTTTTTTTACTCTTAGGTCCCTTTTTCTATGCGCTGTCACATATACACAAGGTGATGGTTGTCCTAAACAAAACTGGTTTTTCACCTTAGGTCTCTTTCTATTTTGCGCGTCACATATATGAACTCAATACAAAAGAGACAATAAAATACAGGGTTTCCGCCGGGAAAAGTAGTATACGTTCCCGTTTTGTCGCCAATTTGGTAAACATGTAGAGACGTGGCAAATTTATAATGGAATAATATTCCATAAATCGTAAAACATTTTATCACACCAATCATCGATTACTGTGGCATGAGATAGTTACGTGACATTTTTGGGAGAAACAACGTGCCAACAAAACGCACTTTTTATCGTGTAGTGGATGATTTCGAAGAATGAGGATCCGTAGCTGATAGGCCCAAGCATGGACCACAACGTACTGCAAGATCGAATTGTCGAATTTCTATCGAATTGTCGTGCTAAGGGACGTTAGTGGGTCCCAAATCAGCTGTTTGTCTTTTAAATGACACAACGAAATATTCTCTCATCATCGTGGGTCAGGCTGTCAATATTTTACTGGATAGTCAGGAGCTTTTTACAAATTTTATTCCATCAAAATGTGAAGAAAACGCAGAAAAAATAGAAAGAAAGATTTCAGGGTTTTTCTCAAATGTTAATAGTAAAATGACTGCAGGACGATTTTTATGCTTTTGGGTTCTGGTCGTACATCTCCTTCTGTCATATTTCAACACAAATTGTTTTTTAAAAAAAAGCTTGAGATAAAGATGTGCTAATATTTATTGCTCTTATACGCAAAACTCTTGAAATCTGCGATGTATTTTAGGTAAAGTAGGTATCAGTTATAAGAAATATATTAGCGCGTAGTCTGAACTATTGAATTGTGGGACTTAAGTTAGTAAGTCCGAATTATAATACGGGAATGCCAGATTAGTACTAGAATGACCCACTACGGTATATTTAAGATGATTTATTCAAGTCTTAGAAGCTGATTAGTTGAAAGTCTGGCGAGTGGGTTAAAAATGGCTCGATCGTAATAACCCAATTAACATTATAAACTTACTATAAATTGATTATAAACTTACATTAGTAAACGTAAGCTTGGAAATTCTTTATGGTAATCATTGTAACATGTTGATTTCCAATTATCGGATAAACAAAAAGGGTCCCTTATTCTACAATTGTATCCATGCTTGGAAAACAATTGGAAATCAATTTGAAAAAACAATATTTAATAAATCATGTGGAATGTTTGTTGTAAATGTGTATATTTGTTTGTTTCAAAATTGGATGTAAATACGATTGTAAATACGGATGTGGCGACGATTGTAATTCAAGCAGGCCAGTATACTTACGAAAGTATTGTAAATGTCTATTTTAGTACATCTTTTACAAATCTATTATAAATACATTACAATAAATTTGTGAATTTTAATTTTCGTAAACTAGTTTGGAAATAGTGTTTGGAAAACAATTGTTAATAAACTAGTTTACGTCAATGTTTATTGGGAAGGGTCACCCTCTTTTACTCATACATTTACACAATAAATATACAAATTTGTATGTACATTTAAATGTGTTCTCACCAGCTGTGCCATGTGGTCGCCGCAACTCTGAACTTGTTTATTTACGACAATGTCGCCAAAATTTATTTTTGGGAAAAGTTTAAGTTTACAAATGTTTGTTTTTTTGATTAACTCGATTTTGGACGTGGGAAAAGAACGGATTGCACATGGATTCAATAAATGTTTGCAATTTTAAATCATGCCTTGCATGTCACAAACGGTTGAGAAAGTTACCATTGACATGGTAATGAAACTCGAGTTTCTCTGTACTTTCTTTCAATTGGAATTCAGAAAATATCTATTTAAAATCAGAAATTTCATTTGATGTTCATTCCATTTGGTATTTATTTATTCCATTTTAAATTCAGAAAATATCTATGGAATTTTGAAGGACAGCAATTGATGTTTAACATACCTAAATTCTTATTCAGAAAAGTATTCATTTGAAATACCGAAAACATCAATTGAAATTAAGAAGACTTCAATTTAAATTTAGAACATTTCAAATTCAATACAGAATATTCCATTTGAAATTCAGAAAAAATGCCACCCGATATATAAGTAAGCCAGAATATTGCAAGTTAAATTTAATTGCATGCAACTCTTATAGTCAGATTGGGTTGTACTTATATACCCTCCAGCGGATATATTCGCTTTCTTATTCCGCAACACATTAAAACAAAGGTTACCAAATGCACACATGGTACATGACGATGTAATTTGACTAGAGGGCGTGGCGCTCCCCACACAACCTTGAACTAAAAAAGACCATATCTCATGAACTATTATAAGATATGAGGATAATATTTGGAACATATGATACGAGTATTGGCATGGATCAAAACACATCCTGGTAAAAAATCGTATTTATGGCCAAAGAAATGGACCAATCATTATTAAAAAATTAACAGAATGAAACACAATGACTAGGAAATTATTATAACCATTGTCAGCAATGGTAATCAGGAGCAAATTGGACAAGAGGAGTGGCACGGCCCACACAATTCTAGACTTAAAAAGACCATGTCTAGTAAACTTATACCCATATGATGACAATAGTTGGTATATAAGTATATGATGTTGGAAAAGAAACCAGCGCACCGCCCATCAATTACTGATCGCTGCTCTGGTGTGTTGTGTTCAATTTCAAATTCCCCAAATTTGCTTCATAAAATTCTGAAATAAAAAAAATTAATTTAAAAAGTTATTAAACATTTAAATCACAACGGTAGTTTTGCGCCACCCTGTATTTTAATTTTGAGAAAAAAATTATATTAACTTTCTGGGTTTTGTTTAGCTCGTTTGTTTATTTCGGTCTTTTGCTTTATCGCATTGAACAGGGATTAACCGGCTCGAGACCTCTTAATTTTTATAGAAGACAAGTATATTAAAAAATGACAAAGTGAGATTGATTTTAGTGGCTGCAAACTGCTTTTGTCGCGATTTCGGTACCGTGACGATCATCAAAAAGCTTCGCAGCAATTGTTGAAAGGAAAACTGAACTCATTAAGACATGGTTCACACCTAAAAAATAAGAACTACTGTTGTAAATCTCAATTTTCAAGTTTTTTTTTAAACAATTGCCCACGAAAATACAATTTACCTTTTCCACCTCTTAACAGACTTCACATTCAGAGCCATTTATAGATCTTTTTTACAACGTATTGCAAAAAGAGTTTAGTTGTTTCAAGAAAACTTAAAAAAAAAAACTTGAAAGGCATACAATTATAATAAAAAATTGAAACATATTTTATTTAAAACTTTACATATTAAAAAAAATCTTATTTATTTTATGAATGTTTAACATGGTCTACTGAATAATTTAAGAATATATTTTTTGTGAATGATCAACACAGTCTAATAATACAGCACTTTAAAATTAATTTTAAAACATTTTTAAACGGCCCTTAAATTGGAAATTTCCCAAAATTAAAAAAAAACAAATATGGGTTCGCTTTTTGGGCCCTTAAGTGAATACATTTCAAAGCTTTTAACAAAATCGGAGAGAACACCCTTAATTCACTTGATTGCTTCACACGAAATCACTCAGCTGCGATTTTAATCCGCTTTTTTTCTTTCTTGAAAGACCAATGTTTTGCCTGCGATCCATTAACGGTTCAGGCCCTTAAGACGTAGTCATTCGTACGATAGAGCCAGAAACCATTGCCAAGGTCTTGCAAAATTGGTTTGGCAGGATGAGCTACTGCTAAACTATCGGAGGCTGCAACATAAATAAAATTGTGTTTTATAAATAATAGGATATTTAACAAAACAAAATTGGACTTGGACCGCAGTGATGACAGTGACTTCACCACCAATTTATAAATTATTTCCTTCATATGGTAGATTTTTTTGAATAATTATGGAACGCTTATATAGGCCATCCCAAATGGGACCTACGTTTGTCTAGCAGAATGCTCAGTAGCTCCATCTTTTTGAAGCCACAAATTAGCATGTTTATACGAGTGCGACCGCAAAAGTAACTGGCCTAAAATAAAAAGAACCGTTTTTTTGGAATTATTATTATTTATTTTTCAACATAATCTCCTTCCAACTCAATACACTTCATCAAACGTTTTTCAAGTTTTTTAATTCCATCCGAAAAATAAGATTTTTCAAGACCTTCAAAATATGACTCAGTTTCAGCAATAACCTCGCTATTGGACGAACATTTTTTGCCACCGAGAATTTTTTTTAAATTTGGAAACAAGAAATAATCAGAAGAAGCTAAATCTGGACTATATGGTGGATGCGGATCAATTTCAAATCGTAATTCGTCCAGTTTTTGTTGAGTTAAAAATGCAGTGTGTGTAGGACATTATCTTGATGAAAAATAACTTTTTTTTTCTAAATGCGGTCGTTTTATCTTGATTTCTTCACTCAACCGATCCAATAATGCACAATAATATTTACTATTTATAGTTTTTTCTTTCTCAAGATAATCAATAAATATTATACCCCTTGCATCCCAAAATACTTTGGCCATTACTTTTCCTGCTGACTTAACAGTTTTCGCCTTCTTGGGACCACTTTTACCAGCTTCTATCCATTGTTTTGACTGTTCTTTGCATTCTGGGATGTAGTGATGGATCCATGTTTCATCAACAGTTATGAATCGGCGCAAGAACTCTATTGGATTACGCTGATAAATCGCTAAAAGCTCCTCGGAATTGGTCCAACGGACGATTTTTTGTGGCAAAGTCAACAAACGCGGTACCCATCTTGCGGATAGCTTTTTCATGTGGAGTTCATCATGTAAAATACTCCAAACTTGTTTTTCGTGTATTTTAACAATATCAGCAAGTTCTCTGAGCTTTATTCGCCTATCTTTAGTCACTTCATTAAATATTTTTCTAATGTTTTCAATAGTAGTAGCAGTTTTCGGTCTTCCAGAGCGTTGTTCATCTTCCGTACTTGAACGACCCATTTTAAATTGTTGAACCCAGGATTTCACGGTAAAGTATGATGGTGCATTATCACCATGAACAGAATCCAATTCATCTTTGATTAATTGTGGCGTATAACCTTTCATATAAAAGTGTTTAATTACCGCACGAAACTCTTTATTTTCCATTTTTCAAAAATTATAAAACTTGTTTACTTCAATCACCTGTAACAAAGAAAATAATCATTAAATATTTCGGAAATTTTGACAGATGGCTTATAAAAGATTGCTTTTTAAAAAACCAATAAAAAAAAGTTGCTAGTAAAACAGAAAATGTGCCAGGCCAGTTAGTTTTGCGGTCGCCCTCGTAAACTATTGCCCGCAAAAATTGTCGATCATTGTTCGGTAAGAAGCCCCGAAGACTTTTTTTGGCGTTTCATAACCTTTCTCAAAGAAATATGGGCCAATGACTTTTGTGGTCTTCACACTGCTACCATAGATCTTGAGTGGCCCACAATCTAGTTTTGCTTAATGAAATAGCCACTTGAAGAAAAACTTCCTTCGTCTGAACACAAAAGATTATTTAAAATATCATTTTGCGTGGGTAAATGTGTAAAGTAAAAAAAGCTAATTGTAGCCATTGTTGGAGGTCTTGCGGTCTAAATTTCCATGGGTTCAGCTATAATCGCAAAAAGATAAAATAAATTAGGTTAGAAATTAGAAAAACTAATATGTGTTTCACATTACTTGGCCTCATTTGGGTCACCCCGTATTAGACGCTTGAATAAAAGCATAATCATCCTCAATAAGAATTGGAGTGTTCTAATTCAAATTTGGGTTTATGGTACAATTGCGAAATGAGGTTGTCAAATAAAGCCAAACTTCTAGTACGAAAAAAATTTTAATTCCGAGAGGACTTTAGCAGTATAAACATTGTAATTTGTTGATCAGAAGTATAAACAAAACCCCTTAGAACTGACTCGTCGTTATGATAAAAACTTAGTGCCTGCCACAAGAACAAAAAAATAACGTTATGTAAATTTATCTTTGGCAAAGTTTTTAATTTCTGTCATCAATAACGTGGCCCCGAGTATACAAACGAGATATTGTGTAAACAAATATCTTTCCAAAGGAATAAACTCGTACAAACAAAAACAAAAGAACAGAACAGAAAACCAACAAAAATCAACCGGAGCCCCAGTCAGTATCAAATTACTCCAAAGACAACAAATTTTGTTCAAGTCTAAGATAATAGTGTCTATACTTCAGTTTTTTTTTGTCTTGGCCAGCGACGGGTATTTGAAATTATGCACAGCACAAATTAAGCGCGCGTGCGCAAAGTTTCTTGTCTGATGTGATCTGTGGTACGCACACAAAACTTGTCAGTGTTCCTTCACGTACCCCAAACCTAAACTGTTGGTGCATTAAGAACGAGAATGCAAAAAAGATAACTCGTAATTTGTTATTACCCAACATATTCTGATATTGTGTAATGTGAGTATGCTTGGCTGGCCGGCTGACTGGGCTGAAAAAAATCCGATATAAATAAATCACGTTTTACTTCAGTGACTGTTACAGTTAAGCCTCCTTAAATGCACTTTGGGTGAACATGCACGACGCACATTCTTATAAAGGGTGTTTTTTTATTGAGGTATAGAACTTCGAATTGAAATAAAACACAAGAAAATCGTTTTAATGTCCATCAATTTGGCTTTATTGGAAGGATAATTTTATGCCATTAATGTTTAAATATGATTTCGGGCATGTGGCCGCCGCGGCTGGCTCGAATAAAGCCAATTCTACAGGTCCAATTTTCAACCACTTTTTCGAGCATATGGGGCCGTATGTTGGCAATAACGCCACGAATGTTGGCTTCCAAGTCCCCTAACGTTTCTGGTTTGTTGGCGTAGACGAGCGACTTCACATATCCCCAAAGAAAATAATCCAATGGTGTCAAATCACACGATCTTGGTGGCCAATTGACAGGTCCATTCCGCGAAATTATGCGCTTATCGAATGTTTCTTTCAATAATTCGATTGTGACGTGCGCTGTGTGGCATGTAGCGCCGTCTTGTTGGAACCACAACTCATCCACATGCCATCCAATTCGGGAACAAAATAGTCGGTTATCATGGCTCTATACCGGTCTTCATTAACGGTAACTGACTCTCCAGCATTATTTCGGAAGAAGTATGGCCCAATGACTCCACCAGCCCATAGAGCACACCAAACAGTCAGTTTTTGTGGATGTAATGGCGTCTCAAGGGTCTCATGTGGATTCTCTTCACTCCAAATGCGGCAATTTTGCTTGTTGACGTAGCCATTCAACCAAAAATGAGCCTCATCACTGAACAAAATTTTGTGATGAAAATCAGCATCGAGATGAATCTCATTTTCGGCCCATTTTGCAAGCGTTGTTCTTTTGTCAACCTGTTCATGATGAAATGGCAAACCAAACTAAATATTTATCACTTGACAGCTGACAAAATGGCCGCCAGTTAAAAAAGTGATGCCAACTTAAAGTTCTATATGGTCCGTTTTGGACCCTTTTGGTTAATGCGTCCGTTCCTAATTTTAGCCAAAACTTCAAAATTTCTTTAGATTAAAATTTGTACCAAATTTTGCTGTAATTTAAGTCCATATTGACTATTGATCACCCGTTTTGAACATGCGGGACGTTTTTTGAGCCACATGAGCCAAAACGTCAATCAACCAACTATGCTCTTTTTTTGGCTATTTTGTGCGTCCCAAATTCGTCGTCAAAGGGAAAAATAAGAAGAATGACCTTCATCGCTGAAGATGATTATTACGGCCGAAAATTGGAGTAAGCACTTTTAAAGTTGGCTAAAAAAAATCGGTAGTAATTTTTAAAGATTTCCAAACGTTGCTCATAAATGAACTTTACCATGATGTTGACTTCGACTTCGACGTTTTGACACTGAAAGATCATTCAAAATGTTTGAGGGTGCGTTGATACAAAGATATGACATTGTTATGTCCCTATTGGAGAACCCTTTACATCCCAAAACTTGATATTTGGCGTAATACGTTTTGCCAATTTGACTCAAGTTTTTGAGTTATCACATCGTACATTTTTTTTGTTCAAAGTGGACTTTTCAGCAATTTTTGAAACTTTAAGATGGCAACATTTAGGTAAACCAAACAGAATACTAGGGTTGCTATTTATATTTCGGGTCAGGCAATAAAAACACAATAAGTTATCATTGGAAATGGTTTTTTAAAATTTTCTCCTTAAAGATTAATGCACTGCATGCGCTCAAACCAACGAAGCACTTTTCCACTCCGATTGAGACACCTCCAAAACATGAGTTTTGAACGCTTCAACAACTGCTCCGGGCGATGAAAAACGTTGACCACGCATTTTTTTCTTGATGCTAGGGAATAAGAAGGAGTCATTGAGTGCGAAGCCAGGGCTGTACGGCGGATTACCCATCTATTCGACGTTTTGGTCGGTCAAAAAGGGGCTGGTTTGAGCCGATGTGTGAGAGCTCGCATTGTCATGGTGCACAATGATTCATTTGCTCTTGTTCGTTTTTCGAATTTCTCCGAAGACTTCAGGCAAACAAATTGTGGTGTACCACTCAGAATTGACCGTCATACGTTGCTCAAGCGGAACAGTCGCCATATAACCAGTTTTACCGAACAACTTTCGTTGGATTTGGCTAGTCTTCGAAGACCCACACGGTTGATTGCTGTTGTGTTTCGGGCTCCTACGCATAGATCCACGATTCGTCACCTGTGACGATCTTATAAATGTCTTTTGAAGCACCGCGAACGTTTTTTTTCAAATTTTCTTTGCACCTATCGACACAAGCCTTTTTTGAGCAATTGTCAAATTGTGCGAGATCCAACGAGAACAAACCTTTTTATACGTCCAGGTGTTCATGCAATATCGAATGTATGCTGGTGCAAGAAATGCTCACATGACGATCTTGCTTTATCAGTTCACGCACGGCATCAATGTTCTCTGGCACAACGGCCGTTTTTGGACGACATTCACGACCTACGTCTTTGAGCGAGCGTCGGCCACGATTGAATTCATTAAACCAGTTTTTCACAGTGCTATAGGATGGTGCTTCATCGCCATACAAAGATTTAAGTTCATCGATGCACTCATGTCGTGATAATCCACGTCGAAAATTGTGAAAAATGATCGCACGAAAATGTTCACGAGTTAATTCCATTTTTTTTCCAAATTGATTTTTTCAAGTCACTGTAAACAACACAAATGATGGTCGTGCGTCAAAACGTTCTGAGTACGTTTTTGCCAAAAAATAGCAAGCTTTCCAATGAACATGTCAGATGGCGCCAGGCAACACTTAGTGTTGCCTAGACCATAAATATATAACAACCCTCGTACTGTAAACGAAACAATTCGCCCTCAAATGACAAAACGTTCTGATTAAAGATATGCTAAAAAATGTCAAAGTTTTCAATGGAAGTTCCGGTTTGCATCGGGGAGCACTAGTATTGAAAGGACCCGAAATATAAATGGCAACCCTCTTATTGCCAAAGCGTCTTATGAAAAGTTGTAGCTATTAAATGGTAGAAAACAAATCAAAACAAATATACCTGAAAAAACAGCTACTGCCTCAAAATCACCGAAATGCCCATTTCCAGCCCAAATTGTCACATTTTTGGTCAATAACTAAGCTAGACGTTCGAAAATATGTTGTTTTTGTTTCGTCAGAGGTTGCTACTTGCGAATCTTTATTCGGACTCGGAGGCTTAGGTAGAGCGGTACCATCAATGCGTTCTTCTGGAAGTGCGGTAGTAAAAGCGGCTTTATAAGTTTTTTTCTCAACTAAATATAAAAAATATTTCTTGGAAAATGTGTGTTGCACTGTGTTATGATAAAGTGTTAAAAGTATTTAAACACGTCTCTGTCAACTCCTAATGCACTCCACGTTTCACAGTACACACTGTATGCTACAATCCAAATACCATTAATTATGTTCTCTGGTTATTGACATTTTCTGTGCTTTTTGTCACGGTCTTTTATGTGCCCCACAATTCCATGCATAACCAAAGAATTGAGTTTAAATACAAAAATGCTCACCCTTTGGTGAGTAGACCGCATAACTTTCATAATTACTTAAACAAATATTGAGTTAAAAACACATGTGTTGTTCTTTTTTTGTATTAGTTCGTCTTTTTGTTTATTACTGTTTATTCAAATGTTCGTTTTGTATTTTAAAATTACAAATATAAACTTAAAATCTTCTTTTTTCGCACTAAACTTAATGAAAAAATAAAATAGTATTTATATAAATGTTTTTAAGCAGTAAATAATGCAAATTCTATTGCTTGCCATTGAGTCTTACATTACAAAACATAAAATAAGATAGGGGTTTTCAATTGAATTTAAATAATATAATTAAAAAGCACTTATATTGAAAGAAAGTGAAAGAACCTATAAAAAAGTTAAATAAAATAAAATTTTAAACTAATTTTAATTTTGTTCAAATTAAAAAATTTTCTCTAAAAAATCAGGGGGCTTTAACTAGAAAAGAAATATTAAAAAAAACTAAATTAAATATTAAATGCTTCGTAAATAGCAACTAATGAACTTGTATTGAAACTACTACAGTAGAGAAACTTACAAAATATAACATCGACTCAAAGTTGTTTTTTATTAAAAAAAAGAAATTGTTTCACATACATCTTAAATGCTATCGTGTTCTTTTATAAGTTGTTTTATTTCTTTCATTTTATGTCGATTTTTTTTTAAAACAAAAATTAAAAATTCTATTAAAAAGAAAAATATTAAAGTTCTAATATAAAATTGCTAAAATTATTTGATTGCTTAATCAATGATCACAACTCTTATTACAAATATAATTGTATTGTATTTTATTGTTTGTTTGTTTTATTTTTGTTTTCTATATAAAACTTTAAATATATTTAAAAACTTGTTTATGTAAATATTGTTAATAATCATGCATTTTGTTTAGTAGTAATAAAATCTTTATTTTTTTTTAATATTTTATAAACTTTATCACTTATTTACTTTAAAGTGTTCGTCTCACGCTATGACAAATAGTTTATACGTGTATTTATGAGTTTTTTTTTTTTAAAAAAAAAAGTAGTTATTGAAATATATTTTTTCTTTCTTCTAATGTTGTTTACATTTTTCGTAAACCTTAAGAAAATATCGTAAAAAGTGCTTATAAAAAATACAAATTTAGAAATCACCATCATCGTGTTAGCTTAGTTGCTAGTTCGTTCTACATAAGCATTACCAGACATTGTTGGAAGACACTCTGCAGACAGCTGACATGAAAATCTGTAATTAGAACCAGACCAAAAGTAAAGATTTTAGAAATTTTTACGTAAATAAATCAAGATAACTTTCTTATTTTAAAACCGGTACGAACTTTTCTACATAACCATTTGATTGAGACACTTATGTAGCTTACAAGTTAAAATATCGGATAACAGAGAGATTTTGTGTTATTAGATAATTAAGGAGATCAGTGGGTACTTTTCGACTTGCAGCCTACCTGTTAGACTTTTGAACTAATCTTATTTTAAACAAGTAAACAGAGAAAAATTCGGTTAAGGACGCAGATTAAGTGACTGGGAAATTTTGGCATTAACTGATAATTATGATCACATTGTTACAGAAGCGGCCAAACGATCAACAACGTCATTAAAATGAGCTTTTTACACGCAGAAAAAAAGTATGGTTGTGGTAACAATATTCGAAGAGGATAAGACTATTGTTGGGTATATGGTTGTGCTACAACAATATTATGATCCTCACAACAATGGTATGATTCAAATACAACCATACTATGATCCTCACAACAATAGTATGATTCACACATAAACATACTATGATCCCCACAACCATAGTATGATTTACACTCAACCATACTGTGATCTCCACAACCATAATATGATTCTCACAACCATAGTATGTTTCATATACAACCATAGTATGATCCCTACAACCATAGTATGATTCACACGTAACCTTGTTATGATCCCTACAACCATAGTATGATATAAGAATTTGTTTAAGTTGTCGACAATAGTTTAGATCGCCAATAATATTTATTAGAATTGGTTTAAGTTGTCAACAATAGATTTGAATTATAAAAACTATTCAAAAATACAGTTAATTCAAAATAATAGGAGTGATTTATAAGAAAATATAAGTTTAAATAAACAAAAGCGTTTTTATTTAAAATATTTCAGTTAAACAAAGCAAAAGCAGCTTGTATACTTAAAAATAATTTTAATTTCGATAAAAATGTACTATTATTGCATTAGATCCGTACCAATAACATTTGTTCTAAAAAGCATATTTAAATGAAAAAAAAAACAATCATACAGTATGATTGCCGTAATCATATTATTGTTAACATAAAACGCAAAACACAATACTTTTCATCGCACCAACCATATTTATATTGTTGCTATAACCATATTTTAATTTTTAAATTTGGCAATAATACTATTGTTACATTTCAACAATATAAGTATTGCAGCAATTATAGTATTGCCAAAAATAATTTCAGTTAACAATGATATGGTTACGACGAACATACTTTTATTGCGAAGAACATATTATTATTGCCGTGACCATGTAGTAACCATGTTTTTTCTCTGCGTGTACACGCTTGCACCTTCAAAACATGAACCGATATTTTTCATTTCCATAACAGTTGGAGGTCGAACGTAATGAACTCTGTTATATTGTTGCTATATATATTTCTGGCCTAGGCAACACTAAGTGTTGCCTGGCGTCATTTGGCATTTCCATTGGACAGTTTGACATTTTTTAGCATAAACGTACGAGTACTTAGAACATTTTGTTTACACTGACTTGAAAAAATCAATTTGGCAAAAAAAATGGAATTAACTTGTAAACATTTTTGTGCGATTATTTTTCTCAACTTTCGACGTTGATTATCACGACAAGAGTGCATCGATGAACTTAAATCTTTGTATGGCGATTAAGCACCATCCTATAGAACTGTGAAAAACTGGATCGTGGCAGACGCTCGCTCAAAGACGAAGGTCTTCCAAAAACGGCCGTTGTGCCAGAGAACATTGATGCCGTGCGTGAACTGATAATGCAAGATCGTCATGTGAGATAGAGGCATCCTTGGGCATTTCTTCCACCAGCATACATTCGATATTGCATGACACCTGGCCGTAAAAAAGGTTTGTTCTCGTTGGATCCCGCACAATTTGACAATCGCTCACAAAAAAGGCTCGTGTCGATTGGTGCAAAGAAATTTTGAAAAAATACGATCGCGATGCTTCAAAAGACGTTTATAAGATCGTCACAGGTGACGAATCATGGATCTATGCGTATGAGCCCGAAACAAAACATCAATCGACCGTGTGGGTCTTCGAAAACGAGCCAAATCCAACGAAAGTTGTTCGTGAAAGAAGCACTTCGAAGCAAATTGCCGCCTGTTTCTTCGGCAAAACTGGTCATGTGGCGACTGTTTCGCTTGAGCAACGCAGGACGGTCAATTCTGAGTGGTACACCAGAATTTGTTTGCCTGAAGTCTTCGGAGAAAAACAAACAAGAGAAGACGTATCATTGTGCAACATGACAATGCGAGCTCTCACACATCGGCTCAAACCAGCGCCTTTTGGTTGGCCAAAACGTCGAATTGATGGGTCATCCGCCGTACAGCCCTGACTTGGCACCTAATGACTTCTTTTTATTCCGGCACATCAAGAAACAAATGCGTGATCGACGATTTTCGTCACCAGAAGATGCTGTTGAAGCGTTCAAAAACAATGTTTTGGAGGTGTCTCCATCGGATTGGAAAAAAGTGCTTCGACAATTGGTTTGAGCGCATGCAAAAGTGTATAAATCATGCAGGAGAATACTTTGAAAAACAATAAAACCATTTTTGATGATAAATATTCGCATTTTCAGTTTTAGGCCAGAAATATATATAGCAGCTCTAACTTTTCATGAGCCTATCTTTTCGGGTGCTACAAACAAAAACACATTATTGCAATACCCCTTTATCATTGTTTCTTATAAAAGAAATGGATAAGAATCTTATTTTTGTCTTATAATAGAATGGGATAAGAACTCTTGATTCTTTCAATAACCTCGTTTTTTCCCATTTTTATACGGGAAATTTATGTAAATGTGACAAGCGTCAATAATTTTTTTCAATAGGAAATTGGGCTGGCCTCAGGTCAATACCTAATTATAAGCAAAAGCGTGATTTATTATAAATACTTTGTATAATTAATTATTTTTATAATTAAATCCTAATGGAAAATAAATACCCACTACGGTCGGATTTTGATTCATATCCCTCCTATAATCTTCTTGGTTATGGTAGAGATAAGATAAGTATTATACTGGTGATAAGAAGTAAAAAAATCTACCGAGGGACAGAAAAACTATCGAAGTTTTACGGAAAAAGCCAAGGGCTGAAGTGCAATTAATGGGGCGTAACGGAAATTTAACAAAAAAAGTAAGCCATCGTGTTTAGAATGGCTCGAATATTTCGGACAAATAATGAATATGGGTTCTCGGGTCGAGAGGGCCTTGCAAGTGATACCGCCCACTTTCATATAAGTGTGGGTACTAAGAAGAAAGGTAATTGCTCCAGGATGCAAAAACTAAATAAATGTACATAGGCCTGGTCCTAGTGGGCCCTCAAGACCCAAAATAGTGGATCGCTAAGTCCTAAGAGCCACAAAAAACAACCGCATTTATACGGCATTGTACATGAATTGCATACATGCAAATTGGAATTGGGTTAATTCCACTGTAAAAGTTTAGCCGCCCGCTTTTTAATAAAAAACAGACATTTTTTCCAATAAAAAGAATTGTTTTCCTTGAATTTAAGAATTTTTCCTAAGTTCCGGTGACAGTGATCAAGAGCAGAATTCTTCTTTGTCCCGAGTCCCTAAAATACGCGTAGACTTAGTCCTAAATATTTAAGCCTGGCCACACAAAAGGACGTTTTAAATAGAAACTTTTTTTTAAAGGCACCGATTGCCCTTTTTCATTATTTTTTTTTTGTAAAATATCCGTCGCATTCTGGGAAGCGTGCATATTTTCTTTTTTTCGTGTCATGCTCCACAAACTGATCCCTTGCCATTTGAGTTGAGAGGACAAATTATGTTCGGCTGGACTGAAGCCTTAATACTTTTCCACCAGGGTGTGATTCTCTCGATACCAACATTATAAAGGGTGGTCCAACTATAATGCACCATTTTAATTGTGAGGCACACCTTAACGTCAAGTATTTTGCCCAACTAAATTTGACATTTCTTTGTTAAAGTGTTTGACAAATTTTTCCATAGAAAGGTACACAATTGAGCAGCGCGTTAAGATTGTTGAAGCCTTTTACGAAAATAAAATGAAAGCATCTTCGAAAATGAGGGCGATTACCGTGAACGGTGTTCCCTATCGTCAGATGATAACGGACTTCTTGTGACCAGAAATTGAGGATATGGATCTGGACAATATGTGGTTCCAACGGGATGGAACCACACAGCCAATAAAACAATGGCTTTTTTGTGCGAGAAATGCAATAGTCGTGTTATATCACGTCGTGGCGATTTTAATTTAAATCATGTGATTTGGAACCTTTATACTTCATTATTTGGGGATATTAAAAAGAAAAAGTGTACGCCAATAAGCCGAGAACCATTCAAGAGCTAAATGATGGGATAATGCGGCACATTAGCGACACTGAACCCCCATTGACGTCGTGCGTTTTAGTTGGACCATCCTTTATCGACAAAATTTCATCAGCCTTAAATGTGCGACCTTTCCACAGACAGGCAGATGGTCATAGCAAGATCATATAAGATGCTTAGGCCGATTTAGATCATGTCGAACACGTTCAAAATGAACGACGGTTGTAACAACTACGCTAGTGAATGGTTTTATGCGGTCCCAATGGTTTTGTTTCGATTTTCAGACAAATAACTATGGCTATAACGAACTCATAGATATATCTATCGAACCAATTCGAAAACAACTTTTGCGAAATGTCACTTAATTTTCCACGCTTATAGCGAAATCAAGAAAACGATTCCTATTGTAAACAACTACTGGCAACTTTAATTATAAGCAACTGGTTTTTTTAAATAAGTCCCCATTCACACTGGGCAACTTTACGTGCCGCAACTCTCAGTTTGTAGGAGGGAGAGGTAAGGGGAATCCATTCCTCTACATACTGAGAGTTGCGACAAGTAAAGTTGTCTAGCGTAAATGGGGCACTAAGGTAAAAAAACAAATATTCAAATTTTCATAGTTTGATAAAAAAAACGGACGGTTAAAAGGAATACTAAAAGAAATCGTCATTCAAAAGAAACAAAAATGCTAATATTTTGTAAATTGAAAAAATTAAAAGCAAACAACAAATTTGTAAAATTTGTCAAATACGTAAAGCAATTTTGTACTACGTCTTTTCGAACTACGGTTAAAACGCACCAACTGCCCTTCAAGTTCGTTATAACCATATCTGACTGTAAATACTTTACGGGGCCGACCAGTTTATTAAAATGAAGACATTTTGTTTCCGATATTTTATAAATACCAGTTTCCGTTTCTAATTAAAACTATGATTAATTAAGCTATTTATGTTATTCCTATCCGAAATTTAATAGAAATCGCATGTTGCATTTCACTTTATCATAACCTTTCCAAAAACGCATTGAAAACACTAATTGTTTTTTAATAATAACGAAACCGTTAAATAAGCGTACTCGAATACTTGGGGCAAATACTTTACGAATTCTATTTCAATTACTTCAAAACATTAAAACTTTTTTTTCGCACTCTCGCTATTCAATGTTGTAGGCTTCTAAAGCCTGTTTTATTTCTTGTATCAATTAAGTTATTACTCGTACTAGTAGTTCTATTGCAACTAATATTTATTGCCCTATGACGAAACGATTTCTTAATGAATATGAACTTAATGACCGTTTCGTCTGTAAGCGGATGAAAAGAAAAACGATTTTTTTAATAGTTGCAATAATTAAAGATACATTTTAATTGAGTCAAATTCGTCAAGAGGCCAAACAACATAGAAACGCTCGAGCGGGATTAAATACGAAAATCGAAAATTGCCAATTTTGGGCATTACGTTCGAAGTGGATATTTTTTGGGTTGCTGTACAAACTCTAAAAATCATTTTACAAAAATGGATTTGTGTGGTTATAATCTATAGTTTCACACTTCTATTTTTGTAAATCTCCCAGATAGGTGTTCACATATATTTAAACAATCCACCAACACTACATTTTTGCAAGAGGCATATGAACAGATTTGGATAATAAATAGGTTTTGGATAAACGGTGGTGTTAAAACTGTGGTAGGTAGCGTGCGAGACCATCACACAAAAGAACCAGCTTTAAATTAAAATTGTTTACTGAATGTTTCAGATCAGACTAATATTGAAATCCTTTTTTAGGAACTGTTTTTTTAACAATGCATGCACAATATTTGGTTAATCGTTTGACAATCAGGAAATCTTGGTATATACACGAAGTCTATTCAATAGAAAAGGTGAATTTTGGGCTACGTGCATTCGATTAATAACGACAGTGGCAGGCGCAGGTAGGAGGTTACAATCGAGAATAAAAGAGCAGCTCGGAGACCTCGATTATGCAGACGAACTTGTACTGCTGGCGACGAACACCGTCGATATGCAAAAGCGAAAAGGAGACTTGGCTTAAACGGCGTGAAAATACCGCCTACGAATTAACGCGAATAAAACAAAATGTATGATTATAAAACCTAACCAGGTGTCAACTTTTACATTATAAGTACTTAGGGAATATACGAAAATAAGCACCTAGAGTGTCCAGTTTCACCAAGGTAATTTATTAGTCGCTTAAAACGTAACACGCAAAATTTAAGTAAGATCGTGTTTAATTTGTGGTTTTCTAAATAGAGTTTAATAGGGTTTCTTCTTGGCCCAAAGCTGAACAGTGGACCAAAATTCATTGAAATCAATTTAAAATTGACGAAGTAGCCATTCTTCAGCCAAGGGTGTCACCCTACAACAATAATTGCCGCTACAACAATAATTGAGACCAGCACAACATTGACAAAGACAGATTGACAGACGATGGAAGGACATTCATCAATGGAATCAGATAGTGATTCTGAAGTAATCGATATGCTAGACATTGGCTCACACGGAGACCCCTATTGTTTAGACTGCTGCTTGTTCTCCCGAGTGTTGCGATCCATGTTTCATCCACAGTTATAAAACGCCGCCAAAAATTAACTAATTAGTTAATTAATTCGATTTGACAACTCCAAACAAGCCTTTGAAGTTGCCACACGGATAAAGTTTATGGTCAATTGAGATCAAACGCGGCTCCCAACTTGCATACAGGTTTTCTTAAACCCAACTGATCATGTAAAATCGAAACTACAATGCCATATGAAATGCTTATGGCATCAATAATCTCATGCACTTTTACTCTTCGATCGGCCAACACCATATCCTGGATGTTTTCGATTTTTCGGGTATATTAATTGAGCATCCAGAACGATCAGCGTCATTTGTACTTGTGCGACCACAACGAAAATCAGTAAACCACTTGTTTACCACAAAAATCGATGGTGCCGAGTTCCCATAATATTTATCAAGATTTTCCTTGATTTGATCGACGGGGGTTTTCCGCAAAAATATTTAATGAGCACTCGGAATTTACTTTTTTCCATTTTTAATAAAATCCACGAGGTTGCACGAATATGTTTTAAACAGCTGTTTAACACAAACTAAATGACGGAACTCTCACAAGTGGACAGTAGTCTATTAACAGATGGTACTAACAGTGTTGCATTTCATATAACTACGATATACCCTCGCTATTCAAAACACAGAAAAAGTATATAAATATAAGTATTTTCAAATCGTTAAATATAAAAATTTAATAAAAAAATTTTTTTTTTAATTTGCTCAGATAACCGAATACATAAAATTGTACTATCAGTTTGTCCACTTAACAAATGATCGTGGTAATGACAACCAAATTCAAAGAGTACTTATAACCAAGAATCGATAACAACAACAAATTCAGTTCCAATAATCATACTAATTAGTTAGGTTTACCGATACTTTGTCTCTTCAACCGTTACTGTCAGTTCCCACTACTGAAAATTGCCATCTACACAATCAACGTTCGGTTGTAGAGATAGAAAACATGGAAAGTAGGTAGCACCTACCAACATTCGGTTGGCAAAACAACTTGGTTGTGGTAACAAATCTGTTCTCTGTGTGTGTATCTAGTAAGTTCTCAATGAGCCGCGGCTGTAGCGAGGCCGATAATATAATAAAAAAAATATTTTTTTATATGAATATATTAAAAAAAACAATTGAATTAACTTTTGCATCTTTGATATAAACCTCTCGAAATTCTTTATATCAAACGTATCTCAATGTTAGTAGCCGTTGGCACGGGGCATTTATGCAGCAAAAAAGAGTTTCGGCTGATGACTTCTATACTTTAGAAGCTGTGGCGACAAAGATGAGGATTAAACGTCTGATGAGTGCTTGCTCGCCTGTATGTCTAAGAAGGTTTATGTATTAAGGCTGATACTCCTTCTCGGACCGCTCCGATATTTAGAGCACAAAAATGAATAATCTTAGAAAATTTCTAAGCAGTACAGGTTGCATTGTTGTGCCTTAAATATAACAAAAACAAATTTATCCAGCTACCCAATTCAAACATTTCCCACTCAAACCGGAAAAATTTCGCTCAAACTGAATATTCTATTAAGCATTACTTCGAGGCATTTTGTTTTTCCAAGGGAAATTAGAATATAAAGCACATAAATTATTTAAATTTTGTTTTGTAGTACTTACTCTTAATAAAAGTTGAGCTTAATTGAGTGCCTTCTTTGGCCGGGCAAGCGAATTTCAAGCAACGCGATGAAGACCGCAAAGTTGGAATAATTATAAATAAAGCTGGCGATGTCGATGTCAGCGATAGTGGCGGTTACGGTGACGCTGTTGGCTACGTCGACGACGATGATGTGGTTGATATTAGGGATATTGTTGGCGATAATGCGTGTCAGATATGGGAAGGGGGCGGTGGTACAACATGTGTAAAAATTGGCACTTAACATTGTTTCGGTTTTTTGTTTGTAGTAGCATTTCTCTCCACCTGATCAGAGAAGGCTGCTGGGCGATCGTCGCTGGGTGGCAGTCATAAACGATAATTAAATACTCATAACATGTTACACTTTGGAAGACAGTGGGGAGAGACTCCACGGCCTCCTTTGTTTTAAGTTTTGCTAATTATTAACAATTAATAAAATTGTTAAACAACAACAATGAAAATATGCATGAATTTCAACGAATGTAGTTTTTGTTGTATAATTGCAAGATGTTTTCGTGAATGCATGTCTCTAACGTTACGAGGTGTTGAATGGCACCTCTCAACGCGTGCATCTACAATTTCAGGTGATAATTTTAGGTGTGTGTTTTTTTGTGTTGTACCTCCCCAAGTCCGTTTTCATATCAAGAAGTAAATTTTAAAATAGTTTTTCCTTTTTATATTCTTAACAAGCACTTGTTAGATATTCCTTTTGTTTTTATTTTGTTTGTGATAAGGTAGTCGATGATGACGATGATGATGATGATGTTGGTAAAGGTGTTCACTAGAGTACCTTAACTGGGGTCGTTTTTTTCTCTCTAACAGCAACTCAAGATTGTGTGCTATGGTTTTATGACCTTTTTTTTGAGATAAGATAAGATTTCGTTTTCGAGAGTCTGTTTTTTTGAAGCCGGTGTAGCATTGTGTGTGTTTTCTGCTTCTTAAGGAATACAAAATTGTATTTCTGTGACTCTGTCTGCTTACTACGGCCTCGATTTCAGTAGATTCTTTTGAAAACGCGTTGTAGAGTCTGCCTCTTGTCAAAAAGTCAACGTCATCATTTTCTAACTTACAGCCACAAACGAAATAAAAAAAATATTTATCTCTTAGATTTTTATCAGTGAACAAATGATTGTTCTATTATACATTTTTGTTTTTGTTGTTGTTGTTTTTTGTCTTTAATGTTTGTATCTATTTAGTGTGAGTGAGTCTTAACTACTTTATTATTATTAATAATGATATGATCGTTTTTTATGGCAGGCAAAGTGTTTTGAAGTAGTACTAGTGTTTTGTTTTAAATTTCATAGTTTTGTTTTGTTTATCATTTTAATTTTTGTCTTTTTCAAATGATTGAGAATAAAATATTTGAAATTCAATTATAAATTTCATTTGAGTTTAACATAATATGTTAAATAGATGTAAATTGGTCTTTTAAGGGGAAGATTTGAACAAATTAAAAAATCCTTACCCTAATACTCAAAAAAAAACTTACAAAATGTTTGAAGATTAACACATTCCCAAACTTAAAAAAAAAACTTACAATAGGTTTTAAGGAACATTTTAAAAAGAAAGTTAAAAAATTTGAATTTTGTTTTGCAAAAAAGTAGAATTGAATTCTCATCTCAATCAAGTTGATTATCGCAAATGTTTACTAAATAAAAATTGAAGCAATTTCTTTGGAACATTCTTTGAACGTAACAATATAAAAAAAAATATATATATATATATATATATATATATATATATATATATATATATATATATATATATATATATATATATATATATATATATATATATATATATATATATATATATATATATATATATATATATATATATATAGGGTGATCCATCTAGAGGTATTTTTTCAGAACAAAAAAATATAAAAATTCAAATCAAGTGTGGAATCTTTATTGGTAATTTGAAAGGAAATTTTATGGCATTTATTTTTTGAAAATAATTACCTGCAAATGTGGGCAACTGTATTATGAAAGTGAGCATTCGGTGAGAAACGGGAAGATCCGCTGTTTTCGACCAAAATTTTGTTCAGTGATGAAACCCATTTCTGGCAAAACTGCCAAGTCAATAAACAAAATTGCCGCATTTGGGCTGAAGAGCAACAAGAAGAGGTTCTAGAGGTGCCATTATACCTAGAGAAAACCACGGTTTGGTGCGGTTTATAAGCTGGTAAAATCATCGGTGCATATTTTTTCAAAAATGATGATGGCCGAAACGTAACCGTGAATGGTGCTCGCTATCGCGCCATGATATCAATCTTTATGCTACCTGAAATTGAAGCCCGTAATCTTAACGATACTTGGTTTCAACAGAACGGTGCCACTTGCCATACAGCTACTCAAACAATGGAACTATTGAGAGGTCATTTTGAAAGACAGCTAATTTCACGTTTTGGACAGGTGAGTTGGCCGCCTAGATCGAGTGATATTACACCTTTAGACATTTCTCTTTGGGGTTACGTAAAGTTCAAAGTCTATGCTGACCAACCAGCTACGATTCAGATTTTGGAAGCCAACAGTACGAGTGTCATTTAAGCCATACCGGTCGAAATGCTCGAACGAGTCATCCAAAATTGGACCCTCAGAATGGCCGCAACTACGCCAACATTTGAAAGAAATTATATTCAAAAAATAAATGCCATAAAATGTCCTTTCAAATTACCCATAAAGATTCCATACTTGATTTGAAGTTTTATGTTTTTTCTTTGTTTTCAAAAAATACCTCTAGATGGATCACCCTTTATAATAGAAAGAGTTTTTATGATTATTATTGTTGAAAATTTTTTAAGGGTCCTCCTTTTAAATAAGAAACTTATTTAACGTAACGACCTGAGTGCTTCATATTATTTTCCCTATTTAGTTCTTTCAAATGAGACCCTATTATTGCCAGTGTAAGAGTATTTTTAATTTTAGGTATTGCATTGCATGCCGTACAAAATTCAATCTTAAAAGTCATTTTATTCAAAACGATGTGATGGTCTTGCCATTACAAGTGCAATTTGTTCTTTCTACTTAAAGCGTATTTTTTGTTTCCCAAAACATTTTTTACAACACTTTTTTGTTTTGAAATTTTTAAAAACTTTTTCTCATTTTATATAAAAAACTTTCCAAATTCATATTTAATTAAAATATATTTTTGTTTTGTTTACATGTATTCGGTCTTTTATCATTATTATGACTTGAACAGTTTTTATTCTGGTTCGAGACCTTTTTGTTCTTTCTTTTTCAGAAACAACTTAAAAATTGGTGAAATATACTCGTATTGGCTACGGTTGCCAAAAATTAAATTCCGCCCCCTTCATCAAAGTACGGAAAAATTTAATTATGAAAATGTTCCTTAAACCTATAGTATTTTTTTTCGAATACTTGGTATAAAGTTTTGATCTTTTAGACAAATTGTTTTGTGAACAGTTCGTACAAATATTTTACCCACTATTAATGTAGCCTAGAAGTGACATTGCCTACAGATGTTGTAAAATTTAAACCTTTTGTGAAATTTTAGGAAATAACAGGAGATGCCACATGTATCATATTTTTTCATCAAAGTTTAGCAAAAATTAGGATTCCCCTTTTTATTTTGGTCTATACAAAATGTGTATTTTTTACATTTTTAAAAAAAATCAACTTGGAATGTTTTGTTTTTCTTGTGTGGTTTCTGTTTGTTTTAGTTTTGTTTGTTTCTACACAAAATAAATACTTTCTTGTAAAGATTATATTTGTGGTAAAATCAGCTTACAATAGTTCTTTTTATACTTTAGAATTTGTTTTCAAAATCGGTGTTAAATGTTTTTTTATATTTGGGCATTGGAAAAGCGATTAATCGTTTAAACAGGAATTGTGTTGGCCAGCAAAAAGCTAACTACTTTCAATAAACCCTTAATGGCAATAGATTTAATAAAAGAAATAAAATTTCCAATTAGCAGGCTTGATTTGCAAAACAAGCTAAAATTTTGGTATGAGGCTTTTTTGTTCGAGCTCCGAAGATTTATGCTGTGTATTTTTAAATTTCCGATAGACGGAAATTAACTATTTAAAATCAGAAGTAGGCTAAAGTTTCTCATCAATTTACTTGTTTGTTAAACAAATAGCGGAAAGAAAATTAAAATGAACATTCGGGAATGATTTAAATTTATAGACTTAATAAATATCTATTAGGAATTTAGTTGATATTTTTTATCTGTTATTTTTGTAGAACATGAGCTTTTATCCCTAGCATTTGTTTTTAAAATAATAAGAACTACTTTTAAGTATTTATTTCTTTACGATTTTTATACATGGGCATATTTTTGTTAAAGAAAAAAAGGCTCAAATAAATTTCAACTTCAACATGATATTTTTTGGCGGCCTCTCATATTCATTGCAAATAAAATATGTTTTACTTTATTTTATACGATCAGCAACGTTTTCATAAAAAAAAATTATTTGTTTAAAAAAATACTAAACGATTAACCGCCCATACCCTATAGTCTTTTTTAGAATATTGTCTTTTTTATTAACTTCGTTGTCTTTTATGGGTTTATGTCCATTTCTTTATATTCATAAAATGTTGTACTTTCTTAGATAATCAAGGCTTTGTTTTTTTTATTTAATTATACAAGTTGGAGATTTTCTTTTGGAAAGGAGTATTTGCAGGTGTGACAATTTGTATAAAAGTAAGGTAGAGGGAGCATTTTTAAAATGTCGGTTTTAAAATTCAAAAAAAATAATACCTCTCATTTCCCCTAAAACGAAGGAAATTTATTCTCAAAGGAGATTATTTATTGCCTATACCGCCTAAACCTTTGCCGTGTTTTTATATGAACTCAAACAGTAGATGATGTCTCTGGACACATGGTAATACATTCCAATCCCATGATGTCGTTTTTTTCTAGTTTGCGGAAACTTTGACTTTGGATTAAGAAAAGGGGCTAATACAAACAGAAACTTTAATTAAAATTAAATTTTTTCTGCGTAATTTATTGTAAAGCTCATAATTTTTAATGAAGAAATAAATAAGAACAGAAACACTTAAACGATTTTTTTAAGATCAATATTTAAGTTTAATAATGGCCGTGTTCTACTGGCAACTCGCTTAGTAGATCGATAACTCTATAACTTTACACCATTGTACAAGAATATAAAAATGATTTCGTTTAATAAAAAAAACTATAGACTATTTGCCCGAAAACACGATTGTTTTAAATAATTAAAAATTTGCGAAGAAAGTTATTGAAGAATAACTTTTAGCGAGTTTAAACCAACTCGGTTATTATTTGCTCATAGCATTTCTTGAATAACTTGTTTTTCTACCAAATACAATTTTTTAAATCAAACGGCTAATGATGCAGTAAGGCAATTAGTTCTTGTATACTTTACAAAGAAATTACAAAATTTTCTCGTAAAGTTTGGAAGTTATCGCCTTAGCGGCTACTTACTCGTTTAGTAAGCGAGTATTGTCGACTCTATTTGGTTGGCGTGGCATAAGCACCTCTATAGTCAAAAGATTGTTGGAATTGGAACTCTAATCGTTTTAAAAATAGGGTCCTATACATTCAATTAGAACCAGGTTTCGACACCCATACTGCCGTCCTAAGAAAGAAAGTCACAATCGCCAAAACTGAGATAAGGGCAGTTTCGGTACCATGAACGAGTTTCAGATTTTTGTGTAAAAAAACCTAAAAGACGCATTTTTAAACGTAAATAAAACTGAATAACGTTAAGCAAAATGGTCACATCTACCACTTCTAGCGCGTTTCATTATTAAAAAAGCTAAATATCTCAAAATTACTAAAATGGAGATGCGACTTTATTTCTTAGGAGGGCAGTGTATATCTAACTGTTTTTTTCTGATACACAAAACCCTAGAGCTTTTAATTTAATTTAAGAATTTGTCCTGTGGAATGTCATTTACTGCGATTTTACTGAGATTAAATTGGCGTTTTTATTACATTTTTTCCGGCTAGATCAATAAATTTATTTTCTTTACAGCCTAGAACTAAGCTTGATGTAACGATAAATGTTTATCAACAGTCATTCAACATTGAAGAATGTTTCGCAACTTAACCCGAGTTTAATTTGTTTCCATACAAATGTCATACTGTTTTTTAGTCTATTGTAAAATGTTTCGAAACCAAGTGTTCCAGTATGTTTTCATACAAATGTTATAGAAATGTTGCTAGCAACATCATGTTGACATGACGTTAGTCGAACTCAAACTGCATTCGCAACATATGCATCCGGCGACATTTCTCAGTATATTTTATTCATATGTATTTTGACAGCCGTTCGCCCAAAAAGGTAAACTCAGCACTGAGTGAACTTTATACGAGTACGAGCACGTTTTTGTCAGTTTAGAAAAGATATCATGTGTTTTTGAAAAATTCAGTGCCTTTAATAAAAAAGAATCTTGGTTTCTGGAAGAGCACAAATTCCAAACAACAAGTTTTAAATGTTTGTAATTAGTTCCAAACTGATCTGTTAACGTCGGAAGCAAGCGTGTCGCCCCTGATATATAGATAATTCGATTTTTTCGATTTAATTACACTTTATTTTTGTATAACATGAGTTATTATCCCTAACATACGAACTAGTTTTAAGTATTAATTTTTTTTACGATTTTAATACTTTTGTTTAAGAAAAAAGGGTGCTCAAATAAATTTCAACTGAAACTAGCTCAAAACCGCGTGTTTATGCATCTTGGGATTTATTTTAATTGGCTGATGCATGCGCATATTTTGACATTGGAAACCGGATTTTTATAAATCTCAGTTAAGTTAATTTTAAAAAAATAGGCACATACGAACATCGATGATTCAACATCTTAATTGACGTGGTTTTATGAAAACCAATTGGCAAATCTAAACCAATTGACAAATCTAAACCAATTAACAAATATATTCAGATTCAACATGGAGTAGCATTGGAAATGGATTATGAAATCCTTCTTTTTGAATACGAGTATTAACTAACAATAACAAAGTACTGTTCAAATCCGAATATTTCGTCTTAAAAGTTAGTTTCAGACTAAATATTTGTAAAACTACTTTTCCAAGCTATGGTTGCAAAAAATCGGCTTGTGGTATAAACATTTTCAATGTCGACTTTCGTATAGTGAGTAAAATGAGTTTTCGACCTTAGAATTGCAAAAAGTCCGCTTTTAGTATAACAATTTTTTCGAATAGTGAATAGATCAAGTTCTCTACTTTTTCTTTTGATTTTTATTTTGGCAAAAAATAAATATTTTATTAGACTAGCTAACATTTTCCTAAGTTAAGTTTTAAACAAAGGAATTTGTCCCTTAACGATTTCAGAACTTGTTAATTTAGCATCACTTAGCATATCTGTCAGACTGCTAATTGTAAACAAGACAATTTAGTGATTTTTTTGTAAAAAATACATCGAATAATTAAATCACTTAGCATATCTGCCAAATTGCTAATTGTAAACAAGACAATTAAATGTTTTTTTTTGTGAAAACAAAAAACATCGAAACATTAAATAAAAACTTAAATTGATTACAATTCTTATCATATTACAAAAATTAACCTTAATGGAGTTGCAATACTTGATCTTTAAATGAAAGTAAATTTCTCTTCCATACAAGAAAGCTCCACACGAAAAATTAAATTTCTTTTTTAAACTTTGTGAAAACCTTGTTTTTTACATGAGTTTGACAAAAAATGTTGCTAAAAACCTGCCACTTTTCTTCTTTTAGTTACATTTTAAATGTATAACTCTGACTCTATGCCAAGAAAACAAAGGCATTGAAAGCCTCAATAACAAAGATTAAAAAGCAACCGGATGAAAAAAAATAAAAAAAATTCATGATTGTAAGAAAAGTCGTGCTTTACTCAAAATTGTTAAACACTTTGTTTCGTAAGTAATTTTTAAAGCCGTTTCAGTAACAGTAGAAAAGTGAATTAATCGACTTTTAGCGGAAGAAAAAAATCGATAAGTCTAAAGTCACCTTCTCATAAAATTCAATTCAACTTGAAAAAATAGCCTTTTTATTTCAACAATTGTAACCTTAGTCAAAACTAAGATTGATTTGATTGTTAAAGTTTTAAGAAACTGACGCAGGACAAATGCTAAGTCCCTAAATTTCAAAAACTTTGTTTCGTAAGTAATTTTTGAAGCCGTTTCAATACCAGTAGAAAAGTGAATTAATCGACTTTTAGCGGCAGCAAAAAATCGACTAGTCTACTCGACTTTTTATTTCAACAATGTAACCTTAGTCAAAACTAAAATTGATTTGATTGTTAGAGTTTTAAGGAACTAACGCTGGACCAATGGTAAGGTCCTATGTTATCATCCTTACTCTCTGGTTGGGGCCTAGAGTTTGAAGCCGACGAAAAAAATGGTTCAAAACTGGCTTAATGCCTTTTAATAGCCAATAATAGCCTTTCCCAATTTAGGGCGTTTCCGCCTTTGTTAACAGCTACCTTTTAATTTAAAATCGATTTCTCATTCATATCTCACTTTTGACGCTTTTTTCTTTTTTAAAAAAATTCCAAAAATTGTCATATTTTGTCTACCCAATAAACCTGTCCAATACCACTTCCAGTTGTCTGTTTTCTCAATACAGGTAGCCCTTTGGACAACCTGTGTTACGTTGCCTCCATTTAAGAGCTGTTTGCTTGCGTTGTTTTGGGCTGGTGTTCGCTGCGGCGGAACCCGCAGTTAAAGTCTCTGCGCATGTGTGTTTGGCTTTTTCTTTGAACATCACAACAACTCTTTAACAACCCGAAAAACGATCGTCTTTATGGAAATTCATTAAGATTGAAAAAAGCCATGAACTTGTTTTCTGCTAACAATACAGCGAAAAAAACTGTGTAGAAGAAGTAGAGAGGGCGCAGAAGACTCAGTTCAACCACCAACTACTACAGCAACAAAGGGAATTATTTGAAAAGAAATATTATCGCTGCTGCTGGGGTCTTTTACAAAAGAGAATCTCGTTAAACCAGTTTTCGGTCAAGACGCAGGCAACAGATCTTTTGAAAATGATATTTCACCTGGAAACAAGAAGCGCTCGCCCCAGCCAGCCAGCAAGCGGTTCATAGGTAGACAGCGTCTGCGCGGCGGCAGAAGATGCCACCAAACAAGAGTAGTTGCTCAGATTTTTCGACTTATGACAAAAAAAAGGGCTCCATTGTTGTAACTAGTTTTGTTGCTGCTGTCGCTGTTATTGTTGTTTCTTTTAATATGGCAGTGTAAAAATGTTGTGAGGCAACAACAGCAGAAGAAAAAAGGCGCATGAGCAGCCATGTTGAATTTTATTCGCTTCGCTCGGGATCGGAGCGTGTTGTGGTGCAAGAGCGCAAGGTTTTGTGGGGTTTCTTTGAAATACAAATAATAACAATAATTACAAGAAATTCTGAAAACTCCAGCTCTCGCTCCCTCTCTAGCTGGAACTAATGTTCTCTCTTTCTCTTTGCCTTTGTAAAACCCGGTAGTTCCATTGAGTTAATTTCATACAAAATGTCACATCATTCCTGCTCTCTCTCCATAACTCCTCTCCAAATGGAGTGAGTTTTATTTTATTGATACTCTATATTTCTCTGATTCTCTCTTTAACTCTTTTACTCTCACTCAGTATAATCTCTCTCTATCTCTCTCCCTCGTTCTCTAGCAGCTCGAGTTTGATTTTTTTGTGTGTTTTGAAAAAAAATTAAAGATTTTTGTTTGTCAATTTTCGATTTTTTTTTGTTAAATTTATACAATTTTTATTAATTTTTTTTTGTTTTTGTTGTCTTATTTTAAAAAAATGTTTTTGTTGCTTTTCGATTTTCTAAAAATTATTTATATAAAAATATATGTTGTATGTATATTTTTGTTTTGTTTCATTTTGATTTTTGTCTAAAAAAGTGGTACGTTTTCAAACATGATTTCAATATTTTTGTTTTTCATCGTCTTCTTAATACTTCCAACGAAAAACCTCACAGCAATTTTGTGATTTCCCCGGTAGTTGTCCTTCTTCTTTTTTTTCAGTTATGTCAATTTCGTTTTAATATTTCCCCCCCCCCCCCTTTTCGTACGTTTTGTTTTATTTAAAAGTAGTGTTTTTTTGTTTTCTTAAAAAAAAAGATGTCTTTAAATTAATTTAAAATATATAAAGAAATTCATACATATTTCAGTGTGGTGTTGTGGGTTGGCGTGGCGAGGTTTGGGTTTTACGGTTCCATGCGTTCCTTATGACTTGTACCACCACCCAGTTCTCGTGAGAGATCAGCTATCACTTCTTTGTAGATCAAGGGATCGATATTCTTGCCCAGTTGATAAAGCAAGAACCAATCGCCAATATTACACTGTTTGGCCACCGCCTCGACCTCGTCGACTTCGGCCAAGCGGGAACGGGCGCGCAACAAGAGGCGTCTGAGTTTGGGACCCATGACAACGGCAATGCGGTAGACCAGCGAGATGCCCGACAATATGGACAAGATGATGAACCAGAACCACAAGAAGACGTAGATTTTCTCGTTGACAATATTCAGCGGCAGCACACAGAGACCGTCGAACTTCTGCACCGAACCGGAAGGACCGTATTTGTGGAATGTACATTTGGTGACTTTGGGAAAGACCCGCGCCATGGGATCGATACGTTCGTCTGGCTCCATTTCGGTGAATTTCAAGACATCACTGCCGTAGGTGGAGAACTCGCCGTCCAAAAAGAAGTCCACAAAATAGATTTGGCCAATCACATTGATAAAGTTGAGAGCCTCGCACAGGAAGAAACGGAACGCATAGAAATTGTGGCGATTGATATTGTCCATGAAATACTGAACCAGTATCCGCTTGCGGTCATTCTTGCACTCCTCGTTCACGATGGGACTATTCAGGTCCATGACCAACATTTTCAGGCGGCCACCCTCCCACGACTTCCACAGATAACGGGGTACATAGAACAGTATGGCCTGGAAGAATAGCACGAAACACACCCACTGATAGTATTTGTGATATTTCACCTCATCTTCGCCCTCCACGTGCGAGCCCACGCCGGGCTGTACTACATCGCGGCCGGTGATGCCCGTCAAGCGTTCGGGCACCGTGAAGGTGGAGTAAATCCAGCAGTATGTGTCCATAACGCCCAGCGGAATTTCATCGACAATACAATCGATGGGGTCACCGATATACTGGCGCGAGGTGACCAGCAGCGAGAAGGCAATCAATATGATTACCGTCGCCTTGTAGTGCATGCGGAAAACATTATTGTCGATGCAGACCTGATCGATCTTCAGCAGCCCCTTGACGGAGCCAAATACATCAAACATCTTGCCGGAGCTGTTGCTTCAATTATGGGGCGCACAACAATTTCACACAATCTCTAGAGATTTTTTTCTTTTTTTTTTGGGGGAGATAAAAGTTCGTTTAGTATGTTTTTGTTTTGCAAAACCGAAATCGCGTCGTTTTTCTGTCACTTAAACTTCATAATATTGAAGTGTGTTGCCACTTTGCTTTTGCCAAAATAACCAAAACGCACACGCGGTTCTGTCGTTAATTCGAGTAATTTGCCTAAGTTAGCTTTTGTAAAATACTTTCTTCTAAATTATTCTCTAAAACGAGATAATCTTCTTCGATTAGTATTGATTGTACTTTAATGATAATTTCACTTGTGTTTTTTAGCTTGTTGTGGTTTTTAGCAACTTTAGACGCTGTGACACCGTCACTTAAGCGCTCTGTTCGAATAGAAAATTTCAACTGTTTTGTTTGGATCTCCAACGAGTGGTTACTCGGCCTTTTTACTTATCACACGAATTGAGTGACTTTCGAGCATGACGCTCTCTCTCACCCATACCAGGACACCGTGCGTCTGTGTGGGTAAACAGCGGAGAGCCCGACTTTCATATGTATGGGTGAGGACAGCGACCAAAGCTGCAACGGCGGTGGTGGCGGCAATGCTGCGAGTACCAACAAACAACAGGTACGAAGAATGCTGCTGGAGTTTCATCATGTGGCGGCGGCGGCTGTTGTTTTCCCAACCCAAGCTGCCGGCCTGCAGCATAAACAACACTCATCATCTTAACGGGCTAGACTGTGTGTATGTTGCACTCGTGTGGTGTTGCGAGTGAGCCTGCATGAGTGTGTCCATCCCAGGTACGGCGGAAGGATGTGAGTGTGTGTGTGGGTAGGATTTTTGGCTTGGGTAATTTTCGTGGTGTACATACAATTTCCTCGTGTACAATGTGTGTGGGGTGGATCATGTTTGCAGCATTTGTCAGTGATGCCCAAACGTGGCCTTCCTTATCTTCTTGTCTGTACCTGAGTCTAAAATGTTTCTTTGTATTCTTTTAATCCTTTTAGTTTTTAGTTTTAAACGATTAACACTTTTATGAGGGAAAATGGACAAATTCCTATGACTTTTGAGTTGCATTTCGAAGTTGTTCCTTTGCAATTTTCTATAGTCTGGAGCGACGTGATGTGATAGTTGTTGTGTTCGGATAACTTACCACGTAAGCCAGGATTAAAGTAGTGTAGATAGAGATTTTTCCAGCTCGTAAATGGTGACCACTTTACAATTAAGAGTTTAATTTGTAAGTCATATTTCTCTATAAAAGAAATTAGCCATTCGAAGTCGGCATTAACCCAGATATGCCGACGGGCATATTAGTGCAACAATCTTTGTAGTTTTCCATAATAGCATTATTCTGACAGATTATATTACAAAACTGAAGAAAGAATAAAAAAATATATTTTTTAACTTGGATTTTGGGTCCGTACTACATGTAGTACGCTCGGCATATATGGAAGCAAAAGACAGTATTTTCTTGGGATTTAATTCAAGTCGTTTATTGAAATAAATTATCGAAATACAATCGGTGAGCAATGCTGGGTTGGCTTTGTGATAATATGTCGCAATATGTTAAGACTACGCTTGGACCAAGTCCCATTTCCTTGTAGGTATTACTTGGGAAAGTCCCTGCACCTTGGTATGGCTCGAACCAAATAATGTAGCCTTTATAAGTTGCCCCAACCCAGAATTTATAGCCATATCTTATAGGCTTTCCATGGATATATTGCTTACATCCGTGACTACCATAGTATGGAACCATCTGCTCGTCAACTGAATGCTGTATGGTTTTCGGAGCATTACTTTGGAAACTCTTGTTCAACATTTGTAATAGTGGTCTAACATTTGCAAACTTGTCTGTTTTATCCAGACCGTTGTTATCCACAAAGTGCAAATTTCTTATTATGTACTCAAATCGATCCCTTCTCATTGCGTTAGACACAAAAGAATGATGAGTATCCCTATCACTTTGCCAATACATACGGCGTCTCGAAACAGTAATGTAGCCACTCAGTACCAAAATTCCAATAAAGCACCTGATTTCGTCTGGAGTTATATTTGCAGTTGCATTGTGTTTGGACGCATAGTCATTGGAGTATTGAGTAATAACTTGCAGCAAGGCACCATCAAAAAATTTATTGAACAACTCAAGAGGTGTAGGTAAAATTTCCTGTTCACATGCTGTAACAACAGGCTCCGTTTCTTCCAGATCGTGCTTAACCCATTTTACTGACGACTTAATACATTTACGTTTCTTGGCCTGTTGCAATAATGCAAGTGGAATGTCGTCTTCACTATCCGAATCAAAAGAATATAAATTTCGAAAAAGCTCAGCCTCAGCATTTAATAATAGGGGTGGTAGGTTTTCAAAATTCACTTCATCTTCTTCTCCAGAATCTTCATCTGTGACGTAGTTGTTCGCACCTTGAGTGGGCACAATTGAGATGTCGTACGAATTTTGCAAAAACTCTTCATCACTTTCCTCTAATGCATTTATTATCTCATTAAATGTTAAAAATCTGGAAAAAAAATAAGTTCTTGTTTTCACCATTTTTGCACACTAATGCCGAACGTACTACATGTAGTACGTCAGCAAATACATCAACTAAAATCACATATAATTTTTTTTTCACATATACTTTTGCTACGTATTGGTTTTTACAACTATTATAATTAAAAAAACATAGAAACCCTACAACAATGAAATATGCATATAGAACTTTTTCTCACCGATTACGTGACATCTTCACACTTTTGCCAATTTCACAAAACTGAAATCTCTGATCCAAAAAAATACACATAAGCAGTTACCCTAGACAAAACTTATCAACGCATGGTTTGTTGACCGTTATATTCTGTAGCACACCAACAAGTAGATTAGAAAATGTAAAGCACTGTAAACACAGAAACCTGAACATAACAGGTGTACTACATGTAGTACGGTCGGCATATCTGGGTTAAACAATTGGTCCTGTTTTAAGTTGAGAAAGTTTAAAATTTTTAGAAAGCCAAAGAAAATAAAATAATATACAGTGCGAGCTCGATGATTGCAACCAACTATTATTTGTGCACTACTTTTCAGATCACAAAATTTTTAAATTAAAGGTCTTCCAAATAAAGTTCCAATTAGTCTTGACGGCTGACGGTAGGCAATCAGCTGTTTGAGTTGGGGTTGCATTTTGCATGTGTTAGATGGAGATAACTACAATTCGACGTTTGACGACGGTAGACTTCTGCAGGTTGCAGAATCAACCGTAAACCGTCAAGACTAATTGTACCTTAAGGCACTGCTGCTCATTGCAGTGCACCGTGTCACCCAACGGACAATGTTTTTCAAAATATAAGTTATGACATTGAGATTGTAACCATGTGCTAGCCTCCAAATTGCACGGCCCCTCCTTAACCGCTTGATCAAAATGTTATTAATCTTACAAAGAGAACTTATTAACACATTTGGTCACGTTTAAAGGACAAGATTTGGACGAGAAAAATAAATTTAATTTAAGGAAAGCTGTAAATAATTTGGCAGTCGCTTGGGAAAGGGTATCAGCGACGTCTATTAAAAACTGTTGAAATGTTCTAATGGAAAACGATGTTCATTGGTCGAAGGAGGAACATTCAGTAGTGATAACTACTGAGGACTTCTTCTGAACATATCACCGAACAGAAATGTTTCCAAAGGAGAAATCAATGAGTGGCTTAATGAAACACAAAGACCAGACTTTTGCGAAGAGGCTGAATAAATCAGTGATGTCGAGATCTCCAGTGTAGAAGGGTCTTCCGAAGTAGAAGATGTTGAGTTATCAACAATAACAACAGATCATGTTATCAAAGCTCTTGTTATTGGCATTCAATGGGCAACTGAATAAGACACCATTCCAAAAAATTACAACTTTGCATGAAGTTAAAGAGATCGCTGTAATAAAAAAGTTGCAGAGCAAAAAGAAACAGGCAAGTATAAAAAGATTTTTAACAACAAATTCCAATACATAAACAATGCCCATTGAACCCTACTTCCCAATAAGCACAAAGTCGGACTCGGATCCGATTCGGATCCGATTTGAGTCCGATATGACGGACTCCGCTTTCTCTGTTCCGATTCGGATCCGATTTGAGTCCGATATGACGGACTCCGCTTTCTCTGTTCCGATTCGGATCCGATTTGAGTCCGAGATGTCGGACTCCGCTTTCTCTGTTCTGATTCGGATCCTATTTGAGTCCGATATGACAGACTCCGCTTTCTCTGTTCCGATTTGGATCCGATTTGAGTCCGATATGACGGATTCCGCTTTCTCTGTTCCGATACGGATCCGATTTGAGTCCGAGATGTCGGACTCCGCTTTCTCTGTTCCGATTCGGATCCGATTTGAGTCCGATATGACAGACTCCGCTTTCTCTGTTCCGATTCGGATCCGATTTGAGTCCGAGATGTCGGACTCCGCTTTTGATTCAGGTTTGCAGTAAAAATTTGGAGTTTTATTTTTATATTTATTAATGAATTTATTTATTATTTTGAATTTATTACTTAGTATATATGTGGTGAAATAAGCAACAATTAGATGAAAAGTAATATGACATTAAAATTTAATATATTAATAAGTATATGACTCATATGTAACAGACATCATATTAGTGTATAAGTGGTACAAAATACAATTCGTTTGTCAGTTTAATTTTGAAAACCTTTTTTGTGCTCATTGGGCAAATCTTCAAACTCAATATTATTAGTCTTGAATATACAGTTTATATTAATGGTAATTGAAGAAGAAATGTCTTCGACTGATTTCAATGGATAGCCATGCACAATATAGTCCTGATCAACTCGTTTGATATATTTTATTTTAAATATTTTATCATTATAGTAATAATAGTTATTTGGGTGCTTCAATGAAAAATATTTTGCTGTTTGTTTATTTATTGTTATTTTAATGTATGTATAAGAACCATCTTCAAAATCACCAAGAACAATGTTTGTAGTATCTTTACTGAGACATTTTTTGAAATTGCTTTCCTCCACAATTCTTTTATATATTTGACTCGCAAATTGAGTTTTTTTTCTTCAATTTGCGTTTGAGCTCTTGCAAATAGTTTTCAAATTTAAAGGCACTGAAGTTATTTAACGATCCGAAAGTTCTGCAATCCGTTGCCACGGATCAGAATTCATTTCGTTTTCGGATCCGACATCGTTTTGAGTTCGGGTCCGAACTCATATCTAAATCGGATCCGAACTCACTTCGATGTTGGATCCGACATCGTTTTAAGTTCGGGTCCGATATCATTTCGAAATCGGACTCAATTCTCGGTCCGATATCGAAGAGGGAATTGCTCCCGTTCTCGTGTCCGACCTCGGACCGAAATCGGACCCGTTCTCGAAACCAAATCAGAGAAGTCGGATCCGATTCGGATCAGATTCGGATCCGATGTGCTTATTGGGTTATCCCATCTCTCTATAGCCAGTTATTAACTGTTTCTTTTCATGAATTTTATTTTTATTTTTTTTTACGCGAATTTTTGAAGTTTCTATTTAATTTTCGAAACAATAAATACTTACATATAAAAAATCAAAAATTTTGAGCCTTTACCTTTTATGTAAAATTGGGAATCGGTTATTGCAACTTTTGCGATTATCCCAATTGCCTGCGGCAGAATTAGTTGCAATCATCGAGCTCGCACTGTAATAATACAAAGTATCAGGGGATCAATACTCATAAAGAGGTATAATTTTTCCAAATTAAAAAAAAAACACGAAAAATCAAATCAAGTGTAGAATCTTTGTTCGAAAGGACTTTTTTTGCCATTTATTTTTTTTAATATAATTTCCTTCAAAGTTTGGCCGCAACTACGCCTCAGGATGTCCATTCTGAGGGTTCAATTTCTTGATGACTCGTTCGAGCATTTCGAACGCTGTGGCGTTAATGACACGCATAATGTTGGCTTCCAAAACCTGAATCGTAGCTGGTTTGCCAGCAAAGACTTTAAACTTTAAGTAGCCTCAATGAAAAAAGTATAAAGGTGTGATATTACAGGATCTAGGCGGCCAACTCACCAGTCCAAAACGTGAAATTAGCTGCTTCTCCAAATGATCTCTCAATGGATCCATTGTTTGAACAGCTGTATGGCAAGTGCCAGCGTCCTGTTGAAACCTAATGATACGGTCTTCAATTTCTGGTACAAAAAGTCCGATATCATGGCCCGATAGCGAGCACCAGTCACGGTAACATTCCAGTCAACATCATTTTAGAAAAAATATGGACCGATGATTCTATCATCCTTTAAGCCGCAAACCAAACCGTGGTTTTCTTTGAGTATAATGGCATTTCTTGAACCTCTTCTGGTTGCTCTTTAGCGCAAATGCGACAATTTTTTTTATTGACTTTGGCGTTGAGCCAGAAATGGGCCTCACTAGTGAACAAAATTTTGTTCGGAAACAACGGATCTTCTTCGAGTTTTTGAAGAGCCCAAACACTGAAACTGCAAAGCAGGAACATCGTTAGGCTTCAATTCCTGGAAATGGCAAATAATATTGAAAAAGCAAAAACCCCTATTGAAAGAAAAAATACCTCTTAATCACCCGTTACATACCATATGTCGTATATTTCCAAATAATCAAAAATTTTCCCGAAAAGTTTAATCCAAAAAAAGGAATCATTGAATTACCCCGCCATGGGTGAAAGGATCCGGAGAAATTTTAACTCACTTTTAAAACGGAAGTTTTCTGAAGAATATTATTTTAAAATACTTAGTTTAGCCACATAAGCCCCCTATAGGCACCATATGTGACGCGCAAAATAGAAAGGGACCTAAGGTTAGAAACTAGTTTTGTTCAGGAGAGCCATTTTAAAGACTAGGTCCCTTTCTCTATGCGCTGGCACATATTGATTTTTTTTTAGATAAATAGGCAATTCTTTGCCTATTTATCTATTTTGTGGTTATATGCCTTATGGATCTTGTTCACACAGAGCTTTTATTTAAAATATCCTGAACGCTTCGGTCAGATATTGCGAGATCTGCGGCCAATTTTCTAGTACTCTGCCTGAGATTTCTTCCAATTCTTTCCAAACAAAAAAATAATGTGATTGCATAATTTAAAAATGTTTTTTTTAGTTTTCTTTTATTAGCCTCAGTGTCTGGCATGACGTTACATGGAATGACGTTTAAGTTTTAATTGTTTTTAAAAAATTATTTAACTCAAATACAACATAAATTTGGGCCAAGGACGAATGCTATTGACATTGATCCATGTTTTGATGTGATGAAAGGTTTCTCCTGAAGCCACATATTACAACGATCAACCAACACCCGCTTGTAGCAAAATTGGACCACACCGGTTCATGAATTCGAATAGCTTCCACACAAAGGACCTTGCCGATCTTGAGGTCCAGCAGCATAGATGCCACGAATTAAAACCGACCACGCTAAAATTGTGCATGGCACGTTATGAGCGACCAATTATTAGTTTTTGTGAAACTGAACCTTATAGGTCCATATTTTCGTATAGCCCTCTTACAAAGGTGCTTTCAGGTTTTAGCATCTTAAGCTCTTATAGCAAAATATTACACCCGATTTTGACCAAATTTCGCACAAAACTTTATCAGCAACCAACACATAACTTTGGTGAAATTTAACCATACCGGTGCATGTTTTCGAATAGATCCCATACCAAGATCCCTCCCGATTTGACATTCTACAGCTCTAATAGCCACAATTTAAATCTGATTTGCCACAATTTAAATCTATGGTTTGTTTTGCACAACCAGTAACTAGCTATCTGTGGTGAAAGTGAACCATTTAAGTTTATGCAAAGGTCCTTTCAGATTTCAGAACCTTCTCTATTTCATTTGATTCCGACCGAATTTCGCATGGTGCGTAACGAGCGACCAGCACTTATTTAGACACATCGGTCTTATGATTTTTGTGTGTGTTTTCCGTTGGCTGCCTGCATGATTTTTTTTTACAGAAATTCGACCCAGATTTTTGAGTGCTCATGTTTTTGAACCTTCACTTAATTGTGCATAAAAGCGAAACGCGTAAACCGATTTTCATGATCTATATCTCATTTTGTTATGTTATGTGACTTTGCGTGAAAGTAATAGGATTTGACACCTTTTGCCGTTTTATATTTTTTATGACTTAAAAAAAAAACTTTAATTTTTTAGGCGAAACTGTTGCTTATGTATCGAAACGTTGTATGAACAGATTAAAGGAATTGTAATTTTTAATTTTTTCAAATTAGTTTCAGCTTTCAGACTAGTGGTTCTCGAGTTATGACAAACAAAAGTGCCTAAAACGTGACAAATTCCCCTATACGATATTTACTAACTTCAAACTAATTATTAAATTATTATTTGATGTACTATTTGATGACCAAACGAATGATGCAGAAGTTCTTCTTTTTGGGGCTACTTTCACAAACAATTATCAGAATTGAGTCCCAAATCAATCACCTAAAACATGTTTTACTGTTTTATTGGCCGTTATTTAAGGGTAACTCGCTTAGGAGGTCGCCAATGCAATAACTTTAGATTATTCTACAAAATACAGCAAACCATAGACAAATTGGCTTTATTACGTTTGTTTTCAATAATTCAAAATATTTAAATTCAAATTCATTCAAAATATTTAAGATTAATTCAAAATATTTAAGATATACGAGGGTTGCTATACATATTTCTGGCCTAGGCAACAACAAGTGTTGCCTGGCGCCATCTGACATTTCCATTAGAAAGTTTGACATTTTTAAGCATAAACGTACTCAGCACGTTTTGACGTACGAACATCATTTGTGTTGTTTACAGTGACCTGAAAATCAATTTGGCAAAAAAATGGAATTAACTCTTGAATATTTTCGTGAGATCATTTGTCACAACTTTCGACGTGGATTACCACGACACGAGTGCATCGATGAACTTAAATTTTTGTATAGCGATGAAGCACCATCCTATAACAGTGTGAAAACTGGTTTAATGAATTCAATCGTGGCCGACACTCGCTCAAAGACGAAGGTCGTCCAAAAACGGCCGTTGTGCCAGAGAACACTGATGCCGTGCGTGAATTGATAATACAAGATCGTCTTGTGACATACCGTGATAGATGGCCCAGATAGAGGCATCCTTCCACCAGCATACATTCGATATTGCATGAACGGCTGGCCGTACAAAAAGTTTGTTCTCTTTGGATCCCGCACAATTGGACAATCGCTCCAAAAAAGGCTCGTGTCGATTGGTGAAAAGAAATCTTGAAAAAATACTTTCGCGGTGCTTCGAAAGACGTTTATAAGATCGTCACAGGTGACGAATCATGGATCTATGCATATGAGCCCGCAACAAAACAGCAATCGACCGTGTGGGTCTTCGAAGACGAGCCAAATCCATCGAAAGTTGTTCGTGGAAGAAGCACTTCAATTCTGAGCGGTACACCACAATTTGTTTGCCTGAAGTCTTCGGAGAATTTCGAATAACGAACAAGAGAACGAATCATTGTGCACCATGACAATGCGAGCTCTCACACATCGGCTCAAACCAGCGCCTTTTTGACCGGCCAAAACGTCGAATTGATGGGTCATCCGCCCTACAGCCCTGACTTGGCACCCAATGACTTCTTTTTATTCCCGCACATCACGAAAAAAATGCGTAATCAACGATTTTCGTCGCCAGAAGATGCTGTTGATGCGTTGGTGGTGTCTCAATCAGAGTGAAATAGGGCTTCGACAATTGGTTTGAGCGCATGCAAAAGTGTATAAATCAATCTGGAGAATACTTTGAAAAACAATAAAATCATTTTTTATGATAAATATTCGCATTTTTGTTATTAAGCAAGAAATATAGGGTGATCCATCTAGAGGTATTTTTTCAGAACAAAAAAATATAAAAATTCAAATCAAGTGTGGAAACTTTTTTAGTAATTTGAAAGGACATTTTATGGCATTTATTTTTTAAAAATAATTACCTTCAAAAGTTGGCAACTGTATTAGGGAAATGAGCGTTCTGTGAGAAACGGGAAGATGCGTTGTTTTCGACCAAAATTTTGTTCAGTGATGAAACCCATTTCTGGCACAACGGCAAAGTCAATAAACAAAATTGCCGTATTTGAGCTAAAAAGCAAGAAGGTTCAAGAGGTGCCATTATACACAGAGAAAACCACGATTTGGTGCGGTTCATACCTATAAGCTAGTGGAATCATCGGTGCATATTTTTCAAATTGAACGAAACGTAACCGTGAATGGTGCTCGCTATGGCGCCATGATATTGATCTTTATGCTACCTGAAACTGAAGCCCGTAATCTTGATGACACTTGGTTTCAACAGGACGGTGTCACTTGCCATACAGCTGCTCAAACAATGGATCTATTGAGAGGTCATTTCGAAAAGCAGCTAATTCACGTTTCGGACAGGTGAGTTGGATCGAGCGATATCACACCTTTAGACATTTTTTCTTTGGGGCTACGTACCAGCTACGATTCAGGTTTTGGAAGCCAACATTGCGCGTGTCATTAAAGCCATACCGTTCGAAATGCTCGAACGAGTCCTCCAAAATTGGACCCTCAGAATGGAAACGCTGAGGCGTAGTTACGGCCAACATTTGAAGGTAATAATTTTTATAAAATATATGCCATAAAATGTCCTTTCAAACTACCAATAAAGATTCCACACTTGATTTGAATTTTTATATTTTTTTGTTCTGAAAAAATACCTCTAGATGGATCCCTTTATATATAGCAGCTCTCGTAATATTTTTATATTTTGTTTGTTATCACTACCAATAATTGGTTGCTACAATTAATTTCTGGAAAACTATTGATTGACACAGCCACCAGTTGTTGATGTGAATGATCTATTTGTTGTGTGTACAATATTTATTATCTGATGGTGTGTCGAACCGAATATTAATTACGATTAATGACATTCGGTTAAAGCAACATAAATTCTTCTTTAGCAACGGAGTTTTTGTAAGGGGTGTTTTTTATTGGGGTATAGAACTTTAAGTTGGCATCACTTTTTTAACTGGCGGCCATTTTGTCAGCTGTCAAGTGATTAATATTTAGTTTGGTTTGCCATTTCATCATGAACAGGTTGACAAAAGAACAACGCTTGCAAATCGTGCAAATTTATTTCGAAAGTAATGGTTCAGTTCGCGAAGTTCACCGCAAGCTCCGTCCATCAGAGCAATTAATTCGGTTAACCATGGATCGGTTAACATGGACCATTGGATTATTTTCTTTGGGGATATGTGAAGTCGCTCGTCTACGCCAACAAACTAGAAACACGTTAGGGGACTTGGAAGCCAACATTCGTGGCGTTATTGCCAACATACGGCCCCATATGCTCGAAAAAGTGGTTGAAAATTGGACCTGTAGAATTGGCTTTATTCGAGCCAGCCGCGGCGGCCACATGCCCGAAATCATATTTAAACATTAATGGCATAAAATTATCCTTCCAATAAAGCCAAATTGATGGACATTAAAACGATTTTCTTGTGTTTTATTTCAATTCGAAGTTCTATACCTCAATAAAAAACACCCTTTAGTTCCAACCGATTTACTTTTTCCCTATGTGTGGTAAACCATCACAGAGAATGTACTCGTATGTAGTTGGGATTATTTCTTTTCATTTTGTTTCCGATCCAACCTCGTTTTCAGCGCATATTGGTAACGTAACCTTTCTTATAGCAATTTGTGGCACACTGGACGGCCCGACCTGAGTGTAATGCATTCTTTTCATGAGAGTAGTTTAACTAAGAGACGTTATTGTCCAGCCATTGCAGGAGTGTGTGTAAATCTCAAAGCATCTTCGTTTTAGACCAGTTTTAAGCGTAGTCATGTATGCATGAGCATCTATCTGAGCGCACCTTAATCTCGTACATACTCGTTCATACGTACGCATGCCACTCAATATTTAGTACACATAAATTTTCGTTCAAGGGATTTTCCGTAAGTAAGCGTACATACCCAAGGTGGGTTCACCTGTGCTTGTAGGCCATGGTGCCACATTGAGATTATAATCATATAAAACGTATTATCATAAAACGTTGCCATATTGTCATAGCAAGAGTCTGAAGTAAAAAAAAAATTATAAAGTCAGAATTGTCAGACAATATTTTTGGTCCTCTTCCGAAGTAAACATGTTTTAGAACAAATCTAAAACATAATATTAAAACTGTGACACGATTTTAAAAGATATTAGTTTGCTGAATCCACTTCCATCCGTCCACGGAGCACAGTGGTTCACAATCGTTTTTTACTGGCCAAAACTCTGTAACTTTTGAACCGATAGAGATATTTTCGTATTTTTTTTTTTGATTCGAAAGCTTTTTTCCAGTTTCAATTTTAATAAAATCGGTTACAGAAGTTAGTGAGGTATTTAATGATTTTTTTTTATAGATATTAAGCATGTAAAAGGTTTTTAATTGTGTTAAACATCCCACAAATACTGATAATTATATGATATAACACACACATCTTGGCTTGGTCATATGAATTATATAAAAAAGAAAATTTTTTTCCGACTTATTTCATTTAAATAAAAAAGTGATCTTTAGACTGGTCAAGACAAGTAAAAAAGTATTAATGGGCTTAACCTTTTTGCTGGGAAAAAAAATCCCTTTAACCCCTCCCTCCAATTTGACTATAATATAGTACCTGTGGAAACATATTGTAATACACAGTAAGAAGTATAAAATAATATTTCTAAACGACTACTAACCTAACTAACAAAGAAACGAAGCGATTATCGATAATAGTTTGGAAAAAATGGAAAGTTCCTTCTACACAAATTTACAAAAATTACGTTTTTACTAAAATAACATAAAAAAATTGTTTTCAGATATTTCAAATATTTTGATCTAATTTTTTGGCTACCTTAGTTTCAATATGTTTGCTAATGAATGTTATTTAAAATTTTAGAAATCGATGATGACAAAAAATTGGACGTTAGCCAGTAAAATTAAATTCCGCCTTAAAATTCAGTCTAGAACAGACCAACTCATGCACGCATAGAAAAAACATGGTTACAACATGGTCACGGCAATAAAAGTATGTTCTTTACAATAAAAGTATGTTCTTCGCAACCATAGCATTGTTAACTTAATTAAGTTTTGACAATAGTATAATTGCTGCAACATTAATATTGTAGAAATGTAACAATAGTATTATTGCCAAATTTAAAAATGAAAATATGGTTATAGCAACAATATAAATATGGTTGGTGCGACAAAAGTATTGTGTTTTGCGTTTTGTTAACAATAATATGGTAACGGCAATCATACTGTATGACTGTAATTTTTCTTCATTTAAATTAGCTTTTAAGAACAAATGTTATTGGTACGGATCTAATTCAATAGTAGTACTTTTTTATCAAAATTAAAATTTTTTAAACAAGCTGCTTTGGCTTTTTTTAACTGAATTTTTTTTAATAAAATCGCTTACGTTTATTTAAACTTATTTTTCCTACTGTGAAATAAATCACTCCTATTATTTTGAATTTAATGTTTTTTTTTTTTGAATAATTTTCTAATTCAAATCTATTGTCGACAACTTAAACAAATTCTAACAAATTTTATTGGAGATCATAATATAATTGTGTGTGATCATACTATGGTTGAAGGGATCATAACATGGTTGCGTGTGAATCATACTATGGTTGTGAGGATCATACTATGATTGTATGCAAAACATACTATGGTTGTGAGGATCATAATATGTTTGTGAAGATAATAGTATGGTTGATTGTGAATCATGCTATGGTTGTGTGGATCATATTATGGTTGCGTATAAATCATACTATAGTTGTAAGAATCATACTATGGTTGTATGAGAAACATACTATGATTGTAAGGTTGTGAAGATCATAATATGTTTGTGAAGATAATAGTATGGTTGAGTGTGAATCATACTATGGTTGTGGGGATCATAGTATGGTTATGTGTGAATTATACTATTGTTGTGAGGATCATAATATTGTTGTGTCACAACCATATACACAACAATAGTATGATCCTCTTCGAATATTGTCACCCAAACCATACTTTTTCTGCGTGCAGACAGACATCAGAAGGACATACGAGGGCGGTTCGGAAAGTTCTTAGCCTATCAATGAAAGAGAATAGTTAGTTTTTCAAAAATATTTTTATTTTTCAATATAATCTCCTGAAACTTCAATGCACTTAGTCCAACGCTTAAATAGCAGTTCTATCCCTTTATTAGAATAGTTTTCCTCAAGGTCTTCAAAATAGTGGTTTACAACTGTAATTGCATCTTCATTTGAGGTAAAACGCTTGCCAGCAAGGCATTTTTTTAGATTTTGGAACAGGTAAAAGTCGCTGGGAGCTAAATCAGGAGAATAAGGTGGGTGGTCAAGCAACTCGTACTTTAATTCGTTGATTTTAGCCATTGTTAAAACACTCTTGTGCGCTGGTGCGTTGTCTTGATGAAAAATTATTTTTTTGTGTTGTAAGCCAGGACGTTTTTCTCGAATTTGTACATTTAATTGATCTAAAAGGTTGCAATAGTACTCTGATTTTATTGTTTTACCCTTTTGCAGATAGTCAATCAATAAAATAAAATCAATAAATGAAGTCCCAAAAAACCGTTGCCATAACCTTACCTGCCGATTGAATTGTTTTTGCCTTCTTTGGGCACTTCCTCCAGCTTCAGTCCATTGTTTGGATTATTCTTTTGTCTCTGGAGTATAGTGGTGGATCCATGTCTCATCAACAGTTATGAAACGACGCTTAAAATCCATTTTATTTCGCTGAAAACGATCCAAACAAGCTTGAGAAATGTTCATTCTTATGCGTTTTTGGTCGACTGTTAACAAGTCCGGCACCCATCTTGCAGAAAGCTTTTTCATCTGTAGTTCTTCATGCAAAATTAAATGGACTCGATCATTTGAGATGCCCATGATATTAGCTATTTCACGCACTTTTATTCGTCGATCATTTAATACCATATCATGCACTTTGGCTACAATTTCTGTTGTTGTTGCTGTTTTTGGACGTCCACTACGTGGTTCATCTTCAATGCTTGTACGACCACGTTTAAATTCAGCAACCCAATTTTTTACTGTTGCATATGAAGGAGCACTTTCACCTTACACATTCACCATATCATTATGAATTTCTTGTCCCGATAAACCTTTTTTATGTAAATATTTTATGACACCACGCATTTCTAATTTTTCCATTGTAAAAAAATCGCGGATGCGCCTTTTGTGAACACCTGTTTCTACATGAAGGAGTTACCAGATCGAAGCTTCATCGTCATAGATTTTTGCAAAGATTTCTGAATACTCTGATTAATATTTCGAGGTGCTGCAACGAGAATGACAGCCGGTTCTGTTGACCGGATTGACCCGAAAAGCAATTCTTCGACCAAGGTCTGTTACCCCGGCACACAGTTGCCGCTACATCGACAACAAAGTGAATTTACACTCCTTTAATCACAGAGGGTATACAAGTTATGAAAGATTTTAATGGTACGAGGGTACCAATCTCGTTTGTTTTCTTACAATTAAATTAAATTTGAAATTTTAAGTTATAACCATTTCGCTGAATCTAGTCAATATTGCCAGAGTAATGCGAAAATATAGTGAGGATTTAGTTAGGATTAAGTACCAATGTTTTTCGAATTTATAGGTTTTTGGTTAAAAGTTTTTTCTTGAAATTTGAAAGAAAAACTTTAAAAGGGTTTAAAAATAACTACTGTCAGTCTGAAGTATCGGTCAGTTTGTGCACTTAACTACTTATAGTTACAATGCGTACAAATATTGGTTTGTTTTGAAAAATTCAAATTGATTTTGGAATAGGAGCAGTTCAACCTTTTTCTACAGCGTATAAAACCTTACCTTTCCTACTGGATAGACGGGTATAGAGAATTTGGCATATTCAAAAGGAAAAGCATGTCTAAATGAAATAAATCTTTATTTGAGCTAAACCTACAACCCGCATAATTTCTTTCTAATTCTTTTAAATTTATTGTTATATTCATTGCAGCTTTGGTGGTGATGGACGACACGCCCCTTCTGATACAGCGCACTCACAAAGTGTACCATTCCGCCCACTTTTGGAATTCATGTAATATTGATCATACAGCAATTTAATCGTAAGTAAAATTAGAATGTATTTGGTATAGTAAGCAAGGGGAAAAGAAACTCTTCTGGTATCGTTTATAAAAATATGACCCTAGCTAAGCTTAAATTATTGTACTTTTTTCTTATTATTGTCTTTTTTGGTACGTGATAAATACATCACACAGTGCACCCCGAAGAAAAAATACACTCCAGTCTTGAGCAAATACTCAAAAAAGTGTGCTTGTTTCCGAGGTACCTTAAGTCCCTTGAAGGCAAACAAGCGTGGTTGGCACTAAACGGATATTGTATTTACTATACATAAATGCAATGGGCTTAAAACACGATGCAATGAAACAAGTTAAAAGGAGCTGAAGCCGAACGGAGCCAACTATGAGAATAGGGTATACCTCTTGGTTATTCAGAAGATTCGGCGCCTCTGCCTAAAAAAAATCAGATCTTAACAGCAGTGTTTCGTTTAATAAGCGAAAAAATCCGCTTAAAATACCGCTAAGACAATGATTTAAAATGCTTATCAAAAAACCGAAATTTTTGATTTAATTTTATTTGAATATTTTCAATTAAAAAAAATACAAGTAAAAACGTCGTTGCCTTGGTTAAAAGTGGACTTTTTTCTCAACAGTTTCGTTAGCGAAACACGAAGTACCAAGTTCAATGGGAACAGTGGGTGAGGTTGCCTTTGATGAGGCTAGGCTATTGGTTCGCATCACTCTTCCTTTTTCTTCGAATAATAATGGAATTTGAATATCTTTTAGTCACCATATACAGGGTGTCCGTCGGGAAGGTATACTACTTTGTTTGTTTATAATTTTTGACTAAATTAATGAGAATGGATCTTATATTGATAAATATTTTATTAAATGTCGGCAATTATGTATGTAATACAATATCAGATAGATGTCCGCCTCTGTTAGCCTCACAAATGCGAACCGAAATGTTTGATTTAATTTTATTTGAATATTTTCAATTAAAAAAATACAAGTAAAAACGTCGTTGCCTTGGTTAAAAGTGCACTTTTTTCTCAACAGTTTCGTTAGCGAAATAAGAAGTACCAAGTTCAATGGGAACAGTGGGTGAGGTTGCCATTTGATGAGGCTAGGCTATTTGTTCGCATCACTCTTCCTTTTTCTTCGAATAATAATGGAATTTGAATATATTTTAGTCACCATATACAGGGTGTCCGTCGGGAAGGTATACTACTTTGTTTGTTTATAATTTTTGATTAAATTAATGGATAATGGAATGGATCTTACATTTATAAATATTTTATTTAATGTCGGCAATTATGTATGGCATACAATATCAGATAAATGTCCGCCTCTGTTAGCCTCACAAATGCGAGACCTTTTGAGCACTTTTTTCATTACATTCGCACAAATTTCACGCGGTATTTCATTAATTTCATCACGACTATTTTGTTTGAGTTACTCAAGCGTTTCTAGTTTGTTTGCATAACATTGCTTTTTAGATATCACCACAAAAAGAAGTCCGGAGCAGTCAAATCAGGCGGCCGTGGAAGCCAATCAACCATTTCTTGAAATACGAGTAACTTAGACGCTTAGATTAGAAGATTTCTACTAAAAACTTAAATTGGCTAAGTTTTTAGTAGAAATTTCCACTATTTTGACCCCGACAACAAGTGGTCACGAATTAAGGCTCTTTTGTCGATTAGACGCTTTGTTTAGAAGATATAGCCAATTTAAGTTTTTAGTAGAAATTTTCACTATTTTGACCCCGACAACAAGTGGTCACGAATTAAGGCTCTTTTGTCGATTAGACGCTTAGTTTAGAAGATATAGCCAATTTAAGTTTTTATAAGAAATTTTAACTATTTTAACCCCGACAACAAGTGGTCACGAATTAAGGCTCTTTTGTCGATTAAACGCTTAGCTTAGAATTTATAGTCGATTTAAGTTTTTAGTAGAAATTTCCACTATTTTGACCCCGGCAACAAGTGGTCACGAATTAAGGCTCTTTTGTCGATTAGACGCTTAGTTTAGAAGATATAGCCAATTTAAGTTTTTAGTAGAAATTTCCACTATTTTGACCCCGACAACAAGTGGTCACGAATTAAGGCTCTTTTGTCGATTAGACGCTTAGTTTAGAAGATATAGCCAATTTAAGTTTTTAGTAGAAATTTCCACTATTTTGACCCCGACAACAAATGGTCACGAATTAAGGCACTTTGGTCGATTAGACGCTTAGTTTAGAAGATATAGTCGATTTAAGTTTTTAGTAGAAATTTCAACTATTTTGACCCCGACAACAAGTGGTCACGAATTAAGGCTCTTTTGTCGATTAAACGCTTAGTTTTTATAAGAAATTTCAACTATTTGACCCCGGCAACAATAGGTCACGAATTAAGGCACTTTGGTCGATTAGACGCTTAGCTTAGAAGATATAGTCGATTTAAGTTTTTAGTAGAGATTTCCACTATCTCTTTTGTCGATTAGACGCTTAGTTTAGAAGATATAGCCAATTTAAATTTTTATAAGAAATTTCAACTATTTTATCCCCGACAACAAGTGCTCACGAATTAAGGCTCTTTTGTCGATTAAACGCTTAGTTTTTATAAGAAATTTCAACTATTTGACCCCGGCAACAATAGGTCACGAATTAAGGCACTTTGGTCGATTAGACGCTTAGCTTAGAAGATATAGTCGATTTAAGTTTTTAGTAGAAATTTCCACTATTTTGACCACGGCAACAAGTGGTCACGAATAAAGGCTCTTTTGTCGATTAGACGCTTAGTTTAGAAGATATAGCCAATTTAAGTTTTTATTAGAAATTTCAACTTTACGCCGTTATCGTTTTCATAAAATTAAGGTCTAATGATTCCTCCTGACCAAATTGCACACGAGACTGGCACTTTTAATGGATGCAATGGTGACTGATGAATCCATTCAAATGAAAATGTACCTCGTCACTCATTTTTTCATGAAAATCGGTGCTGTCATGGGCGAGCTGTACCTTCCTATTGGCATATGTACGGCGGCGTAAATGGTCTTGTGATCCTTGTGCAAAATTGTGGCCAATATTGTTCTTTGAAGACCAAGCTCCTGAGCACGGCCTCGAATTGAGGTTGATGGATTGTTTTGACAACTTCTTTGAGTTTGGGCCTATCAGCTACAGATCCTCTTTCTTCGAAATCATTTACTACACGATAAATAGTGCGTTTTGTTGGCACGTTATTTCTCCCAGTTTTACGTAACTTTCTCATCTCCACAGTAATCGATGATTGATTTTGATCAAATGCTTTAACGATTACGAGACGTTGGTTTATCGAATATTTTTCCATAACAAAATGCCACGTCTCTACTTCACGACTGCCAAATATGAATTGTCAAGACTAATGTTTAGCAAAATGGCGGCAAAACAAAGTAGTATGCCTTTCCGGCGAACACCCTGTATATGTATGACCATTATTTTGTTGATCACTAGAGGCCATCGGTTGATTACTAGAGGCCATCGGTGCTAAAGCAATCTCCTTTTTAGATTTGTGACAAATTAGGAAATATGTTGAACAAACCCAAAACTCTGATAAATAAAATGACAAATCTGGTGTACCCTGCAGCCAGTTCGTCAAAATGTTTGTGCATTTCTCTTAAAAGCCCTGTTTGTCTGAACTTTTATTTCCGATCTTCTAAAGAAGTTTTTCGTGGTATTTAAAAAGGCCTACCAGTAAGAGGTAGAGCGAAAGTGATTTTGCTCCGTCTAAGCATGTGCTAACTTTAAATGGGCGTAGAATGCAGAAACATGTTATGTGCTTCTTAAAGGAGCCTCGAATAAAAATACCTTGCAATATTTGCCTTGACCGTTTTTGATAAAAAAATACAATTGGTAATGTGTTTTAATTATTTGGTAATGCAATTGATTAGTAAATGTCATTACCAAATTTATTGCTGTATCGCTAATAAAAAAAACTCTAATTAACAACCAAAACACTGACGATTAGAAATTAACAAAAGATATCACAACCTGTTCTAAATAAAACATGGATTTTTTTTTATTTATCGTCACATTTCTATTTATCGTCATTTCATTATTGTCATGGTTCAATAAATTGAAAATAATTCAAAACAACGTTCACAATGAAAACGTACACTCATTTACTCATAATATCAAAAAATAAAGTTATTACTTTAATTTGTATTAAATTGGCCAAACTGGAAACTAGCTAAAGTAATAACAAATATTCTATATGTGACAGCGCATGGAGAGATAAAGGGACCTAAGGGTAAAAAAAATCAATTTCCACTTTTTTTTGATGTGGACAACATCTGAGCATCCCATGATTGTACACCAAAGATACACGTATTTAAATCTTTAAAATGGTTTTCCAAAACTGGTTTTGACCCCTTAGGTCCCTTTCTATTTTGCGCGTCACATATTCTTTTGCATCATCCCTAATTATTTAATTAAAATATGGCAAAAGATCGCAAGGTAATTTGTTTGCTACACAAATTATAGTTAGAACATTCCCCCACAAAAGGGGAAATTCTCTCACAGCAGTGAGCTGTGCACTAGGGTTATAATATTTTTACATTTTTGCAAATATCAGTTCTCCCAAGGTAAAATCGTGTAGGGCATGGGAAAATATTAAGAACTGCATTTTCAGTTTTTCGCTATCGTTAAAAAAGGTCCCGCGCCTAACGCCATGAAGTTTTCAATGAAAATATTTTTTTTTTTATTCAAATTATATAGTATTTATGTGAAAATACTTTGCTTTTCATGTCAATTGTGCAATCTTTCATACTTTGCTTTTCATGTCATTTGTTCATGTCATGTGTTCCGTTTGTTCTATTAGTATTTATCAAGCGTCGACTCTACATATCGTGTTTTTGAAAAATATTTTTGTCACTGGTATATTCAAAATGAACCATAAGATGTGCAAAATAAGTGTTACAAGAAATGCGAAAATTTGGGGAAGAAACTTCAATAAATGTAAGGAGATTGTAAAAACCAGCAGATATATACCTGATGTTGATACACCATTGCATGACTTAAGCAGAATACCAACAGAAGGCGCTATAATAGGAAGATTTAATGCGTTAGCCATGGTTGCAAGGTACAGAAAGAAAAGGTATATAATTATAGCAGCGGAGCTTTTAAATTTATGGCAGAAGCTTAAACTGGAAGCAATTCGTGTTGATCACGTGAAAGAAAAAATAGATGGTTTAATTCAATATTATAAGAAAGTACTAAAACGTGCAAAACAAATTACCTTTAAAGAACAATTTGATATTACCACTAAAGCAGTGGATTCAAAATTTACATCGGATGCTATTGAAGATATATCCTTTGATTCAGATTCTTCATCAATGATTTACAGTGATCAAGATACTGGCAATGAAACTGACGATGATAGTTACACACCAAGAGGAAGACATAGAATAACGAAAACGTCCCTAAAACCAGTTGTAGACTTAATTGATAATGTAAAAATTAGTTCAAACAAAGCAGCAAAAATTTGTCAAAGTTTGGCTAAGTGTGGAGTAGAGATTCCTACGCCATCACAACCTGGAATTTATAAAGCTGTTATAAAATCTTGTGAACAAAAAGAACTGTTTTATATACAAACATTAAGAGATCAAGAATGGTGCTTACATTTTGATGGGGAAAAAATGGCAAAGAAAGAAATTCAAGTAGTGCTAATTAAAAATGAGAGCATCGATATAAAGTTAGCAGTTCTAGTGCTTGATAATGGGATATCGCTCACGATATTCAATGGCATCAAGGACACCCTAAATAAATTTAATTTATGGACGTCTATTAAAATGATAATTTGTGACACTACAAGTGTGAATACTGGCGTAAAAAATGGTGTTGTGGCTTTGCTCCAAAATCATTTCATATACATATATGGGATTGTCCCACCACAATATATTGGCTGCCAGCATCATGTCCTCGATTTGATATTAAGGCATGTAATGGATGAGTCTTTGGGTGGAAAAACATCATCTCCGAACATTCCATACCCGTTTATTTCAATTCTTTTAAATGATTACGACAGTTTTTAAAAGCATCTTATAAACAAAGTGAAGTGGTGCTGAAATTGGCTAAAATTAAGTGGAAAGATGACATGCAGTTTTATACGAACTTTGCCATGCATATAAATATTTCAAAATCAACGGAATGTCCCCATTTATACGTTTTAAAGTATTACCACCAGTTAGCAATGCCAGGTGGAATTCAAGAGCAATTTTTTGAATTTTGTTCTTTATCCTTCTTCCAAATTACCAAAAAGTCTTAGAGCCAATATGTGATTTTATTTGTGGCGCATGGTATGAAATTTGGTTTTCAGACCACTGTTTCCAAGAAACTAATTTTGAAGGCTTAAATGAGGCATTAATAAAATTTACGAAAGCCCACGAGTGTTTCATCAGACATTGGGTACCAACACCATCTGCAATTGCAAATCAACAGCGCAGCAATATATGCGCAGAACGTGGAATTAAATTAGTCCAAGACATATATCCACTTTGTAAAACATCGCGTACACTGAATTTTAAGTTTTTGTCTTTTAATACCTAGTCATAACCATATAATGTTATAATTTTTGTATAGAGTATTTAAAAAAAAAATTAAAAAAAAATAAATGCATTTTAGAAATCGCTTTAGGCGCGGGACGTTTTTTCACCAAATTGAAGTAAAAAAATGTGTTTTATTATCAAAACATAATTGACCGTAAGATAGACCCTTGGGAGAATGACGTCCAAAAAAAGTTATAACCCTACTGTGCACGCTATAATTTTTGTACTAACTAACCAGGACCTACTATTTAATGGCGGCTCCGAACGCTAGTGGCATATATTAAAACACGATGTTGCCTCAACAAGCTGTTGCAATTTTGAAGTGTTCGACGAGCTCGTCCATCTCGAACTCGCAATATCCAAAAAAAGGAGGCGTTGAAGAATTATGAAAGCTAGAAGGAAAGCTTAAGAAAAAGCTAAAAACTTAAGCCCTGTGTTGACGAAAAAAAACAACGAAACGCGCTAAAACTACCCGCGGGTGTGTTTGAAAAATTGCTTCTTCGTAAAATCTATGGACCTCTTCCCTGTTGCGGGAAATATTGTAAATATATGCTGACTTCGACGTACCCGGGCGCATCAAACTACAACAATTGCGCTCTGATTCAGTACTAAACGACAAGTTCATAGGCGCACGCCGAAGGTTCCGAACGAGGCTTCGGTCTTTCTAAACGGCCTAGTTTAGGAAGACCTAAGTAATCTTGGTAAACAGAGAGAAAATATTAGTTAGAATTCCGTCCGAACTACAGAAGAATTGCCGTTGCCACCGAATGTTTTCAATCGTACTGAATACTCGGTTGGACTTACCACTAGATGGTAAATATGATCATCGTATTGCTCACACAACTAGGTGATATCTATAATCATGTTATTGTACACTCAACTAATTGATCGGTCTTAAAAATGAAACGCGGAAAAGATATTTAGTTGCCAAAATTAGTGGTTGTGGCAACCAATAGTTTTGCAAACATTTTGTTGTTGTAATCAATTAGTGGTGATGATAACTAAACTTTCATCATAGCCAAAAACGGATTGTTTAATGCAACTAATTGATCGGTCATACCAATGACAGGCATAAAATGTGTTTGGCGGCCAAAACTGGTAGTTGTGTTAACCAATAGTTTTGCCAATATTTTTTTGTTGTAACCAAATATTAGTAATGCTTTCTAAGCATTTATCATAACTTAATGCGAAAATAGTCCCATTATTATTGCTTTAAGCAAATCATTGAATCTAATTTATTCAATAGAAACCGTCCATCATTTTTTTCTCTTTTTCCTCGACATATAAGGGCCCAATTTTTGAAATTTAAAATGTTTTCATTGAACATGTGCGGCTTGTGGACATTTAGATCTAATAATACTACTTTTCTTGAGGTTCTAATACTTTTATTTTCTGCCGATAGTTGAGTTACAATTACTGAACGTTACATAGCACCAACTAAACGTCGGTGGTACTGCTGGAATACTTGAGGTAATTATAACCTCAATCATTTGGCTGGCAAACAAATTTAGTTGTGGCAACGAATTTGTGCGTATGCTTTAGAGAAATCTCTTAGTCTCTTTAATTTTGTCTCTAATAAAAATTAAAAATTTTTTCGTTAAAAAAGTGGCATGTTATTTTTAGACCTCAAAATCTTTTGGAGGTTTGAAAACATCGTATGTTTCACCGATAATTCAGTTTCACTGACTGGAATTTACAGAGCACCAACTAACGTTTGCTGGATACTCGAGATAAATGTAACTAACCTCAATCATTCGGTTGGTAAAAATACTTTGGTTGTAGCAACGAATCTGTTCTCTTTATGTAAAGGTCACGCGCACAAGACCGAACGAAGCGCGTGGAATTTAAATTTTTTCGCTGTTTAAGCTTAAAAGGTTAAGAACGTCCATTCAAGTAAGTTTTACATGACTTAAGAGATTGATCTCTTTTATATATAGAGAACATATTCATGGCCACAACCAACTTTTTGTTAACAGAATTATGAAAATGAGGTTACATGAACTATGAAGATTCTATCAGAACTTCTTCGAAGTTATATGAAATGCAACGTTTTCTAACTGTGGATGAAACATAAATCTATTACAACACTCGAGCAAGGAGTAGTCTAAACAATGGGTTTCTCTGAGTAAACCGGCTCCGAAGAAGGCCAAGTTAACTTTGTCGGCCTATAAGGTGATGGCAACAGTTTTTTGGGATGCACGCGGGATAATCCACACCGACTACCTTCAAAAGGAAAAAAACAATAAATGGCGAATATTATGCCAACTTATTTGACTGATTTAACGAGGATTTAAAAAAACGACCCTATATGACCAAGAAAAAAGTTATATTTCATTTAGATAATGCAAGAGTGCACACGTGTGCAGTCTCAATGGCAAAATTGCATAAATTGGGTTACGAATTGGTACCTCATCCGCACTATTCTCCGGATTTAGCCCCCAGTGGCTATTTCCTAGCCTAAAGAAATGGCTCGGTGGAAAGAGATTTAGCTTTAACGATGAAATTATTGATCAAACAAATGTCTATATTATGGACATCGAAAAATCTTTTTATTCGAACAGTTTTTTAATGCAAAAAAAATATTTTTCAACATCACGTCCTTTAAGCTCAATGCACCTAGTCCAACGTTCTCCATTTTTTGCATCCCTTCCAAAAAATAGGATTTTTCGATGTCCATAAAATAGACATTGTTTGATCAATAATTTCATCGCTGGAGCTAAATCTCTCTGAACCGAGCCATTTCTTTAGGCTTGGAAATAGCCACTGGGGGCTAAATCCGGAGAAAAGTACGACCATAAGTTGTGCTGTTTACAGTGACTTCAAAAAATCAATTTTGCAAACAAAAAAAAATGGAATTAACTCGTGAACATTTTCGTGCGATCATTTTTCACAACTTTCGACGTGGATTATCAAGACAAGAGTGCATCGATGAACTTAAATCTTTGTATGGCGTGAAAAACTGGTTTAATGATTTGGGACTCAAAATGATTTAATGATTTGGGACTCAAAACTCAACCCTGGATCAAAAATCAACCCGACTTAACCAAGGACATATTGGCACTAAAAACAATGAAATGTCGTCAAGAAACTGAATATAACATTATAAGTATGTTCTAAGAATCGACAAAATTTGAAGCTTTAACCAATTCAGTGAGCGCCGAAACACCGGTCCCTTAGAACATGGACGAATGGGTACTCAGAAACTAACTTTCTGAGTACCAAATTTTTAGAGCTGTCTATATTTCGGGTCCGGAGTTGCGGACAACAACAATTTCCGCATAAATTTAAAATGGACATTTATTTTAAAGGGTACGGATTTTTTTTTTAAATATTGATCTATAACCCACAACCATATCCACTAATACTGTCAGAAACCTAAACTATGGTGAAAAGTTAAAATAAAACTTCAGCCCGGCATAGGACTCTTTACTTTTGCAAGATGAAACTTACGAGGGCGGTTCGGAAAGTTCTTAGCCTATCAATGAAAGAGAATAGTTAGTTTTTCAAAAATATTTTTATTTTTCAATATAATCTCCTGAAACTTAAATACACTTAGTCCAACGCTTATCTAGCAATTCTATCCCTTGATTAAAATAGTTTTCCTCAAGGTCTTCAAAATAGTGGTTTACAACTGTAATTGCATCTTCATTTGAGGTAAAACCCTTGCCAGCAAGGAATTTTTTTAGATTTGGGAACAGGTAAAAGTCACTGGGAGCTAAATCAGGAGAATAAGGTGGGTGGTCTCGTACTTTAATTCGTTGATTTTAGCCATTGTTAAAACACTCTTGAGCGTTGTCTTGATGAAAAATTATTTTTTTGTGTTGTAAGCCAGGACGTTTTTCTCGAATTTGTACATTTAATTGATCTTAAAGGTTGCAATAGTACTCTGAATTTATTGTTTTACCCTTTTGCAGATAGTCAATCAATAAAATACCTTTGAAGTCCCAAAAAACCGTTGCCATAACCTTACCAGCCGATATAATTGTTTTGCCTTCTTTGGGCACTTCCTCCAGCTTTAGTCCATTGTTTGTATTGTTCTTTTGTCTCTGGAGTATAGTGGTGGATCCATGTCTCATCAACAGTTATGAAACGACGATTAAAATCCATTTTATTTCGCTGAAAACGATCCAAACAAGCTTGAGAAATGTTCATTCTTATGCGTTTTTGGTCGACTGTTAACAAGTGCGGCACCCATCTTGCAGAAAGCTTTTTCATCTGTAGCTCTTCATGCAAAATTAAATGGACTCGATCATTTGAGATGCCCATGATATTAGCTATTTCACGCACTTTTATTCGTCGATCATTTAATACCATATCATGCACTTTGGCTACAATTTCTGTTGTTGTTGCTGTTTTTGGACGTCCACTACGTGGTTCATCTTCAATGCTTGTATGACCACGTTTAAATTCAGCAACCCAATTTTTTACTGTTGCATATGAAGGAGCACGTTCACCTCACACATTCACCATATCATTATGAATTTCTAGTCCCGATAAACTTTTTTTATGTAAATATTTAATGACACCACGCATTTCTAATTTTTCCATTGTAAAAATATCGCGGATGCGTCTTTTGTGAACACCTGTTTCTATATGAAGGAGTTGCCAGATCGAAACAAAATTTAACATGTGTTCATAGCAGAGATGAAAGTTTCCAAAACAGTTAGCTTTTTTCTGTTTATACCGCGCTTTTTGTGCTAGGCTAAGAAGTTTCCGAACCGCCCTCGTAGTTCCCACAACATCCCATTAACGAATAGGAGGAAACTTCTCTCAAATCAGTGAGATGTGCACAATATCAGTCTCCATATACTCTAGGTAACTTTACTTACACCAACTCTCTGATCGTTGGAGAGAGAGATAAGGGGAATAGGGAAAGTTCCATATACCAACTGGAACCTTTTGTTTTACCCCGGCTCCGAACGGCTGATGCATTTTTATAGAGAATATTTTACATGGCTTAGATATAAATCTCTTACTCGTAACGACGCTGGCATTTACGAGGTGGACACCGAGGTCGTGCATACTCCCATGACATCATGGCGGCCCAAGATGATGGTTTATGGTTAAAACTGTTTGTGGTTGTGAATGGGTGACACTGACCCAGGGGGGGAAAGTTCCCTTTAAGGGACTTTTGGTACCTTGGGGGATGCTCACTTTTTCGAGTATTTGCTCGACAATGGCTAAAATGAATAATGTAAGTTGGGCTAAACGTAATACCTCAAAGGATGGCATGTGGCCACAGAGACAACCCGTATGTTCAAAATGGAAATTTTTAAAAAATTTTAAAGGAAATTTTGCTATATATACAACTATGGTTTTTTTTTTGCTGAGATCAGGGCTGGATCCACGTGCCTTAGGGGCCAAAAAAAGGATCGAAAGAACAAAAGAAGGGGCTACCCGTAAATATGAGCATATGGGTCATCGAGTTAAAGCCGGGTTTACCAAATACGAATTTATTTTGAAGATTAGGCTAAGATTGTCGTGGGACTCATGGAAACCCAAGGAAACTAAAAAAAAGACCACTTAAAGGGGGTATACGAGGGTTGCTATTTATATTTCGGGTCCGCCAATAAAAACACAATAATTTATCATTGGAAATGGTTTTATTGTTTTTCAAAATAATCTCCTTTAAGATCAATACACTTTTTTATGTGCACAAACCAATTTTCGAAGCACTTTTTCCACTCCGATTGAGGCCTTCAAAACATGATTTTTGAACGCTTAAACAACTACTTCGGGCGATGAAAAACGTTGACCACGCAGTTTTTCTTGATTCTAGGGAATAAGTAGATGTCATTGGGTGTACGGTGGATGGCCCATCATTAGGACGTTTTGGCCGATCAAAAAGGCGCTGGTTTGAGCCGATGTGTGGGAGCTCGCATTGTCATGGTGCACAATGATTCGTGTTCTCTTATTCGTTTTTCGAATTTCTCTGAAAACTTTAGGCAAATAAATTGTAGTGTACCACTTAGAATTTGGAATCCTACGTAGCTCTTGCGGAACTGTCGCCACATGACCAGTTTTGCCGAAGAAACAGGCGACCATTTGCTTCGAAGTGCTTCTTCCACCAACAACTTTTGATGGATTTGGTTCGTCTTCCAAGTCCCACACAGTCGATTGCTGTTTTGTTTCGGGCTTTTACGCATAGATCCATGATTCGTCACCTGTGACGATCTTATAAACGTCATTTGAAGCACCTCGATCGTATTTTTTCAAAATTTCTTTGCACCAATCGACACGAGCCTTTTTTGGGCGATTGTCAAATTGTGCGTGATCCAACGAGAACAAACCTTTTTTACGGCCATGCAATATCAAATGTATGCTGGTGAAAGAAATGCCCAAGGATGCCTTTAGCTCGCGGTATGTCACATGACGATCTTGCATTATCAGGTTACGCACGGCATCAATGTTCTCTGGCACAACGGCCGATTTTGGACGACCTTCGTCTTTGAGCGAGCGTCGGCCAAGATTGAATTCATTAAGCCTGTTTTTCACAGTGCTATAGGATGGTGCTTCAGCGCCATACAAAGATTTAAGTTCATCAATGCACTCTTGTCGTGATAGTGTCCACGTCGAAAGTTGTAAAAAATGATCGCACGAAAATGTTCACGAGTTAATTCCATTTTTTTTTTGCTAAATTAATTTTTTTAAGTCACTGTAAACAACACGACTGATGGCCGCATGTCAAAACGTTCTGAGTATGTTTATGCTAAAAAATGTCAAACTTTCCAATGGAAAAATGGCGCAAGTAATATGTATAGCAACTTTCGTAATGTCGGTACAAAATAATGGACTACCGGCAAATATGGGCATATGGGTACTCAAGTTAAAGTCGGGTTTATAACGAATCCAAATATGGATTTATTAGCTGAGATTGGCGACGGACTCATGGACCCAATGAGTCCAAACTTTAATTTATGTTAGAGTTAGAGTAAGGTACTGCCCGTCCGAATTTAACTACGTTTTTACTGGTCTAAGATACCACTGACTATTTTGCTGGCCAAGGGGACCCCACTCAAAATTTCTTAAAAAATCAGATCATTTTAATCACGTTTTTACTGACAACCTTTAAAAAACAGTTGTTTGCAAAGAAACGTGACAACGCGTCCCCAGCCACATCGAATCCCTAGGGCCATTGAAGTCTAACTGGTTACTAGACTCAAGTTTGATGACAGGCCGCACCTTGTAGGGCATGTACGATTCTCTAGAATATAATTGATTACTTTAAAATGTAAATTTATTTTTTGTTCAATTCAGTCTCACGTTATTTGTGAGTGATTTGCATTTGGTCTTCAATTAAGTAAAGAATTTGTTTCGCATAAATTGGAACGGGCACACACAGTCATTGAATTACTCTTTTATTTGTCAGTAATTCATCATTATTTGCGAACCTCGTTTTTTTTATATATTTCATTTGAGGTGGAGAGGGGTGGAGAACTAAATCATGAACACGCTAAATTTTATTAAATGCTGATTAAGACACTTTTATAAGCAATTATAAGCATTAAGTGACGCTTCATAAAAATGGCAATCACTCACGTCTTCTTTACTCAGTTTATACTTAATTTTGATTGAATATGCCATAAGGGCGTCAATTGGCCAATTAAAAAAAATCCCCTAAAATGTGTTCGAATTACAGTTTTTCCGTTGGAAAAAGATCACCCTTCAGCATGACAAATTTTGGCAAATGGTATAGAAAAGTATGATCTTGGATTGAAATGAGATTCAATTACAAGAAATGCCATAAACTGGATTTATGGCGATCACGTGCTCGTTGTCAGGTCTAACGGTTTACGAAATCCGTCCGAAAAGGTTTTTGGAATAACCCACCATTTGGAGATGTTTAGAGGGAAAAACACAAGCATGACGAATATCTAAAGTAGGTAAACCTCATATCTATCCGTACCGCTACTCCCTCCTCGGTGCACAGGTAGATGACGAGACAAATCGCTTTATTTGATAAATCGTTTAGAGCGACAATGACGACGACGATGTTTATGTTTTTCAACAGAAACTCCGAAAAACGTGCGATTTATTTTTAAACCAATCACTATTTGCTCGTCATTCCCTCAACTTCAATCCAATCTGTTTTCTGTGCATGTTTTGTTGTTGAAAAAATTCCTACCAACAGCATTTGTGATAATGAGAGCAATAAAAAACATAACGCACGAATCTTAACGTCATACACGTTACGTTTTGGAAACATAAACATGATTGTGAAGGTGTAACACTTTTCCATGGACGCTTTCATTTCTTTGGGTTTAATCTTCGCGCTCGCTCTCTCTCTCTCTCGTTCATACTTGGTGGAATTGGTTTTGAAATTAGATCTGGATTTTTGTGATCGTGACATTTCTCATGTTTATATGTGAAATCATAAAAATGCGTTGGTTGTTTTTTTGTTTCTTTCATTTTTGGTCGTTCTGATAAATTTATGGTCGTTTTTGTTTAATATTTTTATGACATTCATTCAGAAATGATTGGACGGTATGTAGCTAGGCAGCAGCGTTATCTGGGTGGGTTCTTGAGAACAGGTTTCTGTCAAGTGTTTCGCTGTTCTATAGGAATTCTTTCTATTAATTATGTAAATTTCTTTATCACAATATGAGACATTCACCTTAGCTTAAAAAAAACATTTTCTTGTTTAAATTCGACGGTTTGTATTTTTGTATTTTTCAATAAAAAAGCGAAATGCAATAGAAGTTTTTTTGATTGTTTTTTATCAGTCTACCTAAATGACAGTGGTTCAAGTAGTAAAGATATGGATTCTTTTTTACTAAATAAAGGTCGAATACAATAAATTAAAAAAATTCTGCGTGATATGGATTCTTTTTAAAATAGACAGTTTGCGCAGTGCTACAAGCAGAGAAAAAACTATGGTTACTTAATGATCACGGGAACAAACATATGTTCTCAGCAATAAAAGCATGTTCATTGCCACCATAGTATTGTTTTTTGAATTACATTTTGAAAATAGTACGAGGGTTGCTATATATATATACTTAGTAACGACATAAATACTGTTACATACGTTTTATGCTGTAAAATAATAAGTACTGAATGTTTTTGGACCAAATAATTTTTATATATTTATTGATGTATATTGTATCCAAAAAGAATCTACTTATTCGAAATGTCCGCCTTTTGCCTTTACACACGTCTTAAGTCGCTCAAGCACCCCGCGCGAGCTTTAATTTTCTGATATTAGAGTGGTACATTAGGGTAGTAGCAACTGAGATATGATGGGTAAGTACCAGAAGGGGGTGCTTGAGCTCAATGACTTCAAAGACAAAAAAGTCGGCCTCGTCGAGAAAAAAACATCGATGTATCACACTTTAAAATCCGTTTATAAATGCAGAAGTTATATAGAAAAATGTAAAAGCGCGACCCCTACGTTCGGCATAAAAAAATAAAAAAAAATTTTTTGAAACTACCTTTCAATAATACTTCATATTCGAAGGTGTACGGCGAACTTTTTTTTTGAGGTACACTGTTCAGCTCTACTATTGAAATGGGTATTTTCAATGTTGTAACAGTATTTATGTCTCTAATAAGTATATGCGACTGCTGCATCTCTTAAAGATCGCGGTATGGGGTTTTCCGTTCTTAACGTTCAGACGAGTAGGCTTTTTCTTTTAAAATTCTCGAAACAGCAGTCTTCAGCTACGGGTGAGCTAGTCGCTTTTTAAAAGGCGGTTGCTGTTGCGTCGGAGGGTGGGGGGTACAGAATCTACACTGATAGTTTAAATGCATGTCATCTTTTGAAACATGTTAGAATTGTATTGTGGCTGATTTGATGAATATTTTGGAAGTCTCCAGTATTCAGCATTGTGTGGATTCCGGGGCACGTTGGTACTCGTATCTAGGGAAGTAGGCAGGTAGTGATGGTCTTGTGGCGATTAAAAGGTCTTTGAGAGAGTAGTGAAATACAGAATATCGTAAGTCGTTTGAGTCAGTTTTAAAGGGTAGAGTATTTTATACAGTTTTTTCTGACATTCCAAAAGTTCCATGGTTTGCCAACTCTGTCTTTTAATCTGAGGACGCCAGTCTGCTCTTTGCGATGTATGGGGAGTCACTGACAACTCCGAGCACTGTATATTTCACTACAATTCCTTTCGCCTCAATTATAACTTTTTTAATATTTTTTTCGAATCTTCATGATATTTTTAAGAATCTTGACTTTAAAGTCTTATCACAATTAACAGCTTGGGTACTTCGATCTAGAAATAATTTCTTTTGAACACACAATTTATCGCAATTTAAGAAGGCTTTTTTTCTAACGGACAAAGCGTCAGGAACTCTGGCAACCCTATTAAGCAACTAGCTGAGGGCATTGGCATGCCTTGGCTACATACAAGTACTGGCATATAAATTAAAAAAAATTAAGAAGTGAATTTCGAAGGCTCATTAAACATTATTTTTGCGGAAAAACCCGTCAATCAAACCAAGGAAACGCTTGATAACTTCTATAGGGACTCTGGACCATTGATTTAAACATTCTGGAGGGCCAATTGATGTCAATACCCCCGAAAATATCGAAAAAAAAATCCACGATATGGTGTGGATGAAACATGGATCCATTACAACATTCCGAAGACCAAGCAGCAGTCTAAGTAATGGGTTTCTGCGGTTGAATCGGCTCCGATTAAGTTCAAAAGGGAAAAAACAATAAACGGCGAATATTATTTCAACTGTTTGGACGAATTAAAGAGGATTTAAAAAAAACGGCCAAGAAAAAAGTAAATTATTCATTAAGATAATGCACGGGTGCACGCGTGTGCAGACTCAATGGTTAAATTGCATGAAGTGGGTTACGAATTGATAACTCATTCGGCATATTTTCCCAATTAAGCCCCCAGTGACTATTTCAATGCCTAAAGATGTGGCTGGGTGGAAATACTTTCAGCTCCAACGATGAAATTATTGATCAAACAAATGCCTATTTTATGGACCTCAAAAAATTTATTTTTTGGAAGGGATACAAAAATTGGAGGAATGTTAGACTAAGTGTAAGGAGATTATGTTGATTATGAAAAATATTGTTTTTGCAAAAAAACAGCGTTTTGTTGGAAAAGTCACTCAATTATTGATATGCCTTCGTATGTGTGAAACAAAATATCGGCCACGGCTGCGGTGGCATACCTCTATCCGATGGTTGGCTTATTGTCACTAGTATTGACAGTGACAATACTAGTGTTCCCAGATGCAAACTGGAACTTCCATTGGAAACTTTGACATTTTTTAGCATAACTTGACTCAGCACGTTTTGTCATTTGAGGGCGATTTGTTTTGTTTACAGTGTTTTGAAAAATTCATCTCAGTCAAAAAATGGAATTATCCCGTGAGCATTTTCGTGCGATTATTTTTTACGATTTTCGGCGTGAGTTATCGAGATAATCTTGTTTTGACTTTTGGCCATGAAGCACCATCAAAAACCACTGTTAATCGCCGGTACTAAGAGTTCAGTCTCAGACGCCGTTCGCTCTAGAATGAATTTCGCGAAGGACGTCCAACTTCGGTCACTTTGCCAAAAACCATCGATGGTGTGCGTGAACTGATTAAGTAAGACCGACATACCGTGAGATTGAGGCATACTTGGGCATTAGTATGACAAGCATCAATAAGATATTAAATGTTTATTTGGCCGTGAAAAAAAATTTTTCTCTTTGGATTCCACATAATTTGACGAATGCTCAAAAAAAAGGCTGAATTGGTGCAGAGATGTTGAAAAAGTATAACTGCGGTAGCTCAAAGGCAGTGTATAACATTGTCCCAGGTGACGAATTATGGATCTATTTATATAAACCCGAAACAAAACAACAACCGACCGTATGGATCTTTCAAGACGAGCCAAATCCAACAAAAGATGTTTGTGGAAGAAGTACATCGAAGCCAAAGATTGAGTTTTTTTCGGCATAACCGGCCATGTTCCAACATGGCCTTTAGTGGAACGTAGGAGGTCAATTATGCGTGGTATACAACTATCTATTTGCCAACAGTGTTGGAAGAAAGGAGGAAAGATAATAAGAGAAGACGGATCATTTTGCATAACGACAATGCGAGCTCTAACAGATCACATGAAACGATGAGCTATTTGACCACTCAAGATGTCGAATTAAAAGGCCATCCACCGTACAGCCGTGATTTGGCACCTAATGACTTCAATAAAAAAATGCGTGGTCAACGTGTTTCATCGAACGAAGCCGCTGTTAAAGCGTTCAAAAATCATGTTTTGGGGGTGTCTCAATCGGAGTGGAAAAAGTGCTTCGAAAGTTGGTTTGTGCGATTGCAAAAGTGTATTGATCTTAAAGGAGAATATTTTGAAAAACAATAAAACCATTTCCAATGATAAATTATTGTGTTTTTATTGCCGGACCGAAATATAAATAGCAATCTTCGTACACTCCATCACCAAAGAATAAAGTCCAACGGTGTCAAATAACATGATCATGGCGGCCAATTAGTATCACCACGACGTAATGTTTGGTATCACATTTTCTTTGATACAGATATTTTCTCTTTGAGTCCCACTGTAAATGGTCGAAACCAAGGTAAATATTGAATATTTTATATTGCCAGCCAACAAAATTTTTTTCAAGTGATAACAAACAAAAGTTGCTTTATCAGCGTTCAGTATTATTCTTTCAAAGTACCTGCAACATCAACAACAAAGGTATATTGTTGTCTTATTTTTCCAAAACAAAAATTTTGTAATCGTAAGCGCTTAAACTCATTTATTGATCGAAAATTTATTACCTTTCCTTCTCTGGAAAAAAGTACAAAAGAAACCCTCATACACACCAAAAAATGCAGAAGCACTGCAGCAAACACAGGTAGTTTGACACTGATGGCATTGACCATTTACGCCGGAGAGCTCCTCAAATCAAAGGTGGACGGACTTGTGTGCTGTTTTTTTGTGTTCGCCGCTCCGCGTTTCAGCTTCAATACAAATTTATAACTCATTTTTTCGGGGTTCATTGGTATTGTGATGGTCTGTTCTCATTTCGGGCAGGTCATCGACAATAATCAACATTTGTACGTGATTTAAGTCACCGAACGAAGAAGACTGAACGTGTTTCGCCGTGTGTAGCACATTTAATGATTTCCCAGAAATGCGTTCCGATCCTTGTCTTTCTCGGCTGCTTCTCTACTGGTTTGTGTTAAGCAGTGGCCGTCCAAAAGACACGGTGTGAATAAACTCTGCGTATCATAATCAATCACTATCGTGAGTGCGAACAATACTGAGGAGATCACATACTGTGGGAAGGATGCCCGAATACAACATGTGTGTAATACTATGCACAGCGTAATGTATTCCACACAAACTTTTAAGGAATGTCCAGTTTTATGTTTCTCTAGTGGTGAAGATGTGGAAAGAAGGATCAATTACGAGAATTATGTTTTTAAAATTCAATTATTTAAATTTTATTAGCCAAATAGAGACAGTTTTGATACTTTTTAATAATAACAGTTTGTGGTTAACAATAGGAAGTAACCTCCAACAAACTATTTTTTAATAATGTGTTGTCTTTCCTGCTGGAACTGTTGACAGAAACTAAGTATAAGTATAAAAAACTGTGGAACGATATTAATTGCTTTAATCTTAAACAAGGTGGACAATAATGCAAATCTATTTTGAAAGTCAATGCTGCGTAGCTCAAACAGTGCCTTCAATGAAAAGAAAATTTAGCCGAGCCTGCTGCACGCAAGTTTTTGTAAAATGTTCGTGAGAATGCCATGCTAGCAAATACAGGGTGTCCGCCGTGAAGGTATACTACTTTGTTTTGCCCCCATTATGGTAAACATAAGTCTTGACAGTTCAAATTTGGCAGTCGTGAAGTAGAGACGTGGCAAATTTAGTATGGAAAAATATTCGATAAACCAACCAATCGTTAAATTTTTTTTTTTTTATCAAAATCAATCATCGATTACTGTGACGATGAGAAAATTACGCGAATTTTTTGCGAGTAACAACGTGCCAACAAAACGCACTATTTATCGTTTAGTGACTGATTTCGAAGAAAGAGGGTCTGTACCTAATAGGCCTAAGCATGGACCACAGCGTACTGCAAGATCGGCTAAAAACATTACTGCTGCTCAAGAAAGTGTTCAAAACCATCCATCAACCTCAATACGACGTCGAGCTCAGGAGCTTGGTCTTTAAAGAACAGCTTGATGTTGAATGACAATGTAATGAAAAAGGGCTCGCATTTGTGAGGCTAACAGAGGCGGACTTTCATCTGATATTGTATTCCATACATAATTGCCGACATTAAATAAAACATTTATCAATATAATTTCCATTCTCTTTCATTTTAGTAAAAATTATAAACAAACGAAGTAGTATACCTTCCCGACGGACACCCTGTAATACTCACGTATCCCGTCGTCGTACGTTAATGTGTCTAAAGTTGTAATTTTCAACTAAAATTTTTTTTAAAAAAAAATAATATCACCCAACAATTGTTTTTGTTGATTTGTTGACATTGTGAATCAAAATCAAAGAATCAGAAATAGCACCCAGTTAAACTTTCGAATGATAACACTGTACTTTAATTTCAAACTTTTTCCAAAATTACAGAATTCTGAGCTGGGAAACTTTGACCGCCTCAAAATTTTTTTTTTCGTGTAGTACTGTGTAATTTATTGGAACGGGGTGTTATTTTTGTTCAATTTGTTATTACAAATTTCTTATTGGGTGCTATTTTGTACTTTGCAGATTTCATGCGCATGTTACTAGGTTGGTTGGTCATTTTTTTCCATTTCAAACTTAGCAAGTAAAAAAAGTCAATAAGTGCTGCCCAGCCGAACCTTATATACCCTCCACCGTCTATATGCAACTTAAGCGTCGATCCTGATCTTAGCCAAAAATTCAAAATTACTCTAACGGGTTTTCCAATAGGGACATAACAATTTCGTATCTTTATGTCAACGCACCCTCAAACACTTTTAATGATTTTTCAGTGTTAAAACGTTAGTCGAAGTCAACATTTTCATTACTTACGAGCAACGTTTGGAAATCATTAAATATAGAGTGGAGCACGATAATTTGCTAGTTTGGAAGTGAAATAAAAAAATATGAACCTTAGAAAAATTTATTTTATATATTAATTATATTGAACAGTTAAGGAATTTTTAAATTAGATGGTTTTAAATAGTGTATCTGGCAAATGTCGACCTCCGATATCCACACACTGCTGCATACGTTTTCTGAAGTTTTCATGAACTGTAACAAGCATGTCGAGTGGTATTCTGCAAATTTCAGCCTCAATAATGTTAATAAGGTCTTCCAAGGAGTTGGGACGGTTGATACACTTCAGGAAAAAATCGCATGGGTCTATGTCTGGTGAGCGTGCCGGCCAGTTCACATCACCCCTCAAAGAACTTAGCCGTCCAGAAACATTTGCCTCACGCAATTCATGGTAACCCTCGCTTTGAGTGCAGTGGCAGCATCCTGTTAGAACCATGTATCCTCTAATTGTATTGCCTCAAGAACCAGTTGAAAAAAATCCTGTATCATAGTCAAGTACCGTTCAGAGTTCACAGTTGACAGTTATCCTGGAAAAAGTAAGGGCCAATGATGCCTATGGCGCACCACACAGTGACGCGGTCCAAATGCAGAGGTCTCTGGTGAAGTTCTTTAGGGTTTGTTTCACTCCAGTATCGCATATTTGGGGGAACAGCGAATCGTAAACGAATAGCATGCTGCACTGCAATGATCGAGTGCGCATTTGAAAAATACGCTTCAACACAATATGACCTCTCCTCACGTGTACAATGCATGATGGCAACTGAAAGGCAGACGAGTACAAATCTCCCATCAGCCACTAAAAGCCGCGCACACTCTCCACTCTCTTCGACCAACATTGCCGTCACAGCCTGCCTTCAACTAAAGCAAAATACCGCGCTCCACCCCGTATAACTTCCCAAATTCCGTACAAAATGAGCCAAATCAGTTGATTCCACGTCGTTCTCAGGAATTGGGCATCTCTTAAAATACACTTTGGCGTATTTCGCGGAAAGATCTTGGCTTTCGTCCTTACAAGACCAAACTGACTCAAGTTCTAAAGTCACTTAATTACTTAAAACTTCTCTGAATGTGCTCTGCCAAAGTTTCACAAAATTCCTGAATTTCATCGAAAAATCATCTTCAGCGATGAAGCCGATTTCTGGCTGAGTGGTTTTGTCAATAAACAAAATATGGGTTATTGGACAGCAACGAACCCACATGTGCTTTAAGAGACACAATTGCATCCGCAAAAAATTACTGTGTGCTGTGGTTTTCAGCTCGGATGTGTGATTTGGCCGTATTTTCTCGTCGGTGAAAACAACCGTCATATTTCCGTCAATGGAGAGCGCTATCGTGTCATATTAGAAAATTATTTTTGGGCAGAATTGGATGAGCTTGACAACGCCGACATGTGGTTTCAACTAGACGGTGCCACTCAGAGACAACATCCACCGCTAAATTGCAAACGTTACGATCGAAATGTGTGCAAAAGTGGTGGAAAATTGAATCCAAAGAAAAGATCGTAGACAGGTTCGTGGTGGTCATATGACCGAAATCGAATTTCTTTCTTAAAATGTAACATTTGCACAACTTCTTGGAATAAATCTTAAATATTCTGTGTTTTATTTATGCATGAAATTGTTATGTTCTTAATGGAAAACCCTGTTCATTTAAATTTGTAGCAAAATTTGTTTTAATTTGGGTACACATATGTATGTCCATATGTGACAGCTCATAGAGAAAGGGACCTAAGGGTAAAAAATCAATTTTCATTTTATTTTCTTTTTTTGATGTGGACAACATCTGAGCATCGAATGAGACCGATCCCATGCCCCAAATCCCATGCGCGTCACATATGGACTATTGATTGCCCTTTTTGATCAAGCGGGACGTTTTTTTGGGGTCAAATGAGTAAATACGTCCAGCAACTAAGTTTGCTTTTGAGATAATTAGTGCATCCCAACTAGCAGTACACATTCTAACCATTGTTCCAACTAAGAGTACATTTTTCACCATTGTTCGTCCAACAAAAATTTTGATTTGTTAAGCAAATACTCGAAAAAGTAAAATTTTTCGAAACAAATTTCGTTATCACACGTTTCATGCTTAAATCATTCTGAATTCTAGGGTCATTCTAATCTCATTTTCTGTTATTCAGCATTCATGCTAAGACGTGTTCTGCACTAAACAATCTTTAATAGGTACAATAGAAATCAATTGCCGCAACCATTTTCCGTAATAATTTTGCATACAACTTATTTCTCGTAGTTATCACGTATTATCAGCAGGATCGAGATGACCAAGTCGCTTAATAAGCCACATACGATAACTATTTTTCTTAACGCTTGTTTGAGTTTCATAGTCTCAGCCAGAACGTCAGCATTAGCTGTTTTAAGGTTTGTTTTTGCTCTGAATTGATCTACATTTTTCTAACACCATATGTTACTACTCGTACACTCAGAAAAAAGTAAACCTCAAAATTAGTAAAAAAAAGAACTAAACTGTAGGAAATTTGAACCCTGTATGGCGCTAAGGCTATTTGTCCCCATATGAAGTTTATATATTTCATACAGTGCTGATCTTGAATATAGTTCAAATATTAATTTTTTATGTTAAATTTTACTCTACTCTCAGATGTGTATACTCCTTTAAGGGAAAAAATACTAAACTCAAGTCGATCCCACGACAGCCGGTTCTATGCACCGGATCGACCCGATGGATGAATCCTTCGGCCAATATATGATATACTTGATAACTCAAGTATATCAATGGGTAAGGATGAGCTACTTATATTTTGTAGTAAACTTAATTTATACGAGGCAATGTTTTCCTAACGTCAAGTATAATACAGTAGGGAAATGTGAACTAACATATACGAGGGTGGTTCGGAAACTTCTTAGCCTAGCACAAAAAGCGCGGTATAAACAGAAAAAAGTTAAGTGTTTTGGAAACTTCCATCTCTGCTATGAACACATGTTAAATTTTGTTTCGATCGGGCAACTCCTTCATATAGAAACAGGTGTTCACAAAAGACGCATCCGCGATTTTTTTACAATGGAAAAATTAGAAATGCGTGGTGTCATTAAATAAGGTTTATCGGGACAAAAAATTCATAATGATATGGTGAATGTGTTAGGTGAAAGTGCTCCTTCATATGCAACAGTAAAAAATTGGGTTGCTGAATTTAAACGTGGTCGTACAAGCATTGAAGATGAACCACGTAGTGGACGTCCAAAAACAGCAACAGCAAAAGAAATTGTAGCCAAAGTGCATGATATGGTATTAAATGATCGACGAATAAAAGTGCGTGAAATAGCTTATATCATGGGCATCTCAAATGATCGAGTCCATTTAATTTTGCATGAAGAACTACAGATGAAAAAGCTTTCTGCAAGATGGGTGCCGGACTTGTTAACAGTCGACCAAAAACGCATAAGAATGAACATTTCTCAAGCTTGTTTGGATCGTTTTCAGCGAAATAAAATGGATTTTAAGCATCGTTTCATAACTGTTGATGAGACATGGATCCACCAGAGACAAAAGAACAATCCAAACAATGGACTGAAGCTAGAGGAAGTGCCCCAAAGAAGGCAAAAATAATTCAATCGGCTGGTAAGGTTATGGCAACGGCTTTTTGGGACTTCAAAGGTATTTTATTGATTGACTATCTGCAAAAAGGGTAAAACAATAAATTCAGAGTACCATTGCAACCTTTTAGATCAATTAAATGTACAAATTCGAGAAAAACGTCCTGGCTTACAACACAAAAAAATAATTTTTCATCAAGACAACGCACCAGCGCACAAGAGTGTTTTAACAATGGCTAAAATCAACGAATTAAAGTACGAGTTGCTTGACCACCCACCTTATTCTCCTGATTTAGCTCCCAGTGACTTTAACTTGTTCCCAAATCTAAAAAAATTCCTAGCTGGCAAGCGTTTTACCTCAAATGAAGATGCAATTACAGCCACTATTTTGAAGACCTTGAGGAAAACTATTTTAATCAAGGGATAGAATTGCTAGATAAGCGTTGGACTAAGTGTATTGAAGTTTCAGGAGATTATTTTGAAAAATAAAAATATTTTTGAAAAACTAACTATTCTCTTTCATTGATAGGCTAAGAACTTTCCGAACCGCCCTCGTAGGGCAAAGGATTCTCACGAGTAAGATTATTTTAAGAACGAACTTAAGTATATTTCATACGAACTTACATCAGGCAATATAATGAAAGTATTTAAAATTTGAATGGCGGTAAAAAAATGTTCTCATAATTTTTTTCAAATTTCTGGTTTTATTGGCAAGTTTGAATTTTGTCATTTAATAATAGCGTTAGCGTTTTCGCTTTGCCCAAAGGGCTGAAGATTGTTTGGCAGGGAAGAAGGTTTTTTGCCGAAAAATCGTGACTATTGAGAAGCCAATGCATCCACAACGAGTGACTGTTTGGTGTGAATTGCCGTCAACGCTGGCAGTTCCCGCGGAATTTTCAACGAATTTTTGTTTCCAAAAATTTTAGAGAGTGATATGGACGCGGCATTTGGTTTCAACAAGACAGGGCCACATGCCACATAGCCAAAGCAACCATCGCTGTTTAATCCTGATGTCAATTGGCCGCCTCGGAACTGTGATTTGAGCGCTTTGAATTATTTTGTGGGAGGCACAGGCACTAAGGATAAATCTTACGCAAAGCATCCAGAGACAATTGAAGCATAAAATCAAAGTTGCCACTGAAGAGATTCGACCCGAAACAATCGAAAATGTACTAAAAAATTGGGTTGATAGCATAAAGTACTGCCGATATAGTTGTGGTAGTCTTACTAGTGCTGTTATATACTTCTGGCCTAATAATGAAAATGAGAATATTTATTATCAAAAATGATTTTATTGTTTTTCAAAGTATTCTCCACCAAGATTTATATACTTTTGCATGCGCTCAAACCAACTGTCGAAACACTTTTTCCACTCCGATTGAGACACCTCCAAAACATGGTTTTTGAAAGCTTCAACAGCATCTTCTGGCGATGAAAATCGTTGATCACGCATTTTTTTCTTGATGTGCGGGAATAAAAAGAAGTCATTTGGTGCCAAGTCAGGGCTATACGGCGGATCAATTCGACGTTTTGGCCGGTCAAAAAGGCGCTGGTTTCAGCCGATGTGCGAGAGCTCGCATTGATTCGTCTTCTCTTGTTCGTTTTTCGAATTTCTCCGATAAATTCAGGCAAACAAATTGTAGTGTAACACTCAGAATTGATCGTCCTACGTTGCTCAAGCGAAACAGTCGCCACATACCACTTTTGCCGAAAAAACAGGCGACCATTTGCTTCGAAGTACTTCTTCCACGAACAACTTTCGTTGGATTTGACTCGTCTTCGAAGATCCACACGGCCGATTGCTGTTTTGTTTCGGGCTCATACGCATAGATCCACGATTCGTCACCTGTGACGATCTTATAAAGGTCTTTTGAAGCACCGCGATCGTATTTTTTCAGAATTTCTTTGCACCAATCGACACGAGCCTTTTTTTGAGCGTTTGTCAAACTGTGCGGGAACCAACGAGAACAAACTTTTTTAACCGCCAGGTGTTCATGCAATATCGAATGTATTCTGGCGAAAGAAATGTCCAAGGATGCCTCTATCTCTCGGTATGTCACATGACGATCTTGCATTATCAGTTCACGCACGGCATCAATGTTCTCTGGCACAACGACCGTTTTTGGACGACCTTCGTCTTTGAGCGAGCGTCGGCCACGATTGAATTAATTAAGCCAGGTTTTCACAGTGCTATAGGATGGTGCTTCATCGCCATACAAAGATTAAAGTTCATCGATGCACTCTTGTCGTGATAATCCACGTCGAAAGTTGTAAAAAAATGATCGCACGAAAATGTTCACGAAGTAATTCCATTTTTTTTTTGCCAAATTGCTTTCTTCAATTCACTTAAAACAACACAAATGATGTTCGTACGTCAAAACGTTCTGCGTACGTTTATGCTAAAAAATGTCATACTTTTCAATGGAAATGCCAGATGGCGCCAGGCAACACTTAATGTTGCCTAGGCCAGAAGTATATATAGCAACCCTTGAATGAATGATATTGTGTTCCATTAGTAAATGACAAACTTCAACCTTTCCAATAAAATCAAAAATTTGAAGAAAAAAATTCAGTACCTTTTGTACAGGCGATTCAAATTTTAAATGTTAACTCGCTCACCCTGTATATTTTTATCCATTATTTTTTTGTCGTAAAACGAAGGACAGTTTAACTCGGTGAAAGTTAGTACTTAATAAATTGTAAGAAATTTTTACTTCAGAAATCTATTTTTGTAAGGAAAATTACATCCTTATTCCAAGTAAAGGGCGGTCCAACCTAAATGGACGATGTTAATTGTGAATCACACCTTAATGTCAGGTTTCCTGTCCAACTTACTTTAATATTTCAGTGTTTGACAAATTCAACCATGATTGAACCCTAAAATTGTTGAAGCCTCTCACAAAAAGGGGTGTACAAATCAAAATGCATTTTGTGTAAAATTTAACAATCTAGAGAGTTGTGGGTAAATTTTAGCAAACCGGGTCTGTGGCGAAAGAGCCGGTAACCTCGACCCGTCGCCAATCCCACGACAGCCGGTTCTATGCACCGGATTGACCCGAAGCAACAATTCTTCGGCCAAGGGCTGTCACCCCGGCGCTACCTGTGCCGCTACACCAACCCTCAACACGTCGCCGCTTCCTACAATTGAACAACGAGTATCGCTGATGAAAATTTTGAATAAAGATTTGAATTTACACGCTTACAAGGTTCAATTGACTAAAGCACTGAAGCCTACTGATTATTCCAAGCGTCGTTAATACTACGAATCGTTGGTTGAACAGACAAAAGTGATTGGTGACTTTACAAAGAAAATCATCTTCGGCGACAAGGCACACTTTCACCTCAGTGGATTCATTAACAAGCAGAATTGTAGCATTTGGGAAAATGAGAACCAATGCATCCACAAGGAGTGATGCAGTTTATGGGCTAACGGCTTCACCGGGCCGTACTTCGTCGAAAATAAGTTCGGCCAAGCAGTTACCGTGAGTGGTGCTCGCTATCGCGAGATTTTAACGAAGTCTTTACCTTGGCCTTTAGAATTAGGAAAAAGGTACTCGTACTTCGTAAATTGTCCTACATTCAATTCAATTAAAATTTAACTACATTCGAGTAAAAATTATAAATTACAATTTTGTTTGAATTTTACTCAAGTTTAGGAACTCCTTTTATTTGAGTGTATTTTTAGCTTGAATCGCATATTTTTTTCTGAAATCCGATCACTTGAAAGAAGGTCATGAAGCGACTTAAAACAAAAGAAAAAGTTTTTTTTTTAACACGGTTTCGCTCGATTTGTTTTTAAAGTCAATACAGGCAACTCGAACAGAAATAAATAAGTGCTTCTTGATGTGATGTATGGTGTAGAATTTCTATATGTGCTAAGTATATCTTGGAAGCTGAAAACATTGAATTTACACACATATACTATTACGCTCAACGCCCTTTAATTAGCAAACGGGAAACTTATGAAAAATGTGCACAATAGTATTCCTATACTTTTTGACCTGTATTTACACACATAGAAAAAATTAATTGGAAATCGGTCCAAACTACAAATGATTTTATTTGGATATACGAGGGCGACCGCAAAACTAAATGACCTAGCACATTTTCTGTTTTACTAGCAACTTTTTGTTTGTTTTTTAAAAGCAATCTTTTATAAGCCATCTGTCAAAATTTCCGAAATATTTAATGATTATTTTCTTTGTTACAGGTGATTGAAGTAAACAAGTTTTATAATTTTTGAAAAATGGAAAATAAAGAGTTTCGTGCGGTAATTAAACACTTTTATATGAAAGGTTATACGCCACAATTAATCAAAGATGAATTGGATTCTGTTCATGGTGATAATGCACCATCATACTCCACCGTAAAATCCTGGGTTCAACAATTTTAAATGGGTCGTTCAAGTACGGAAGATGAACAACGCTCTGGAAGACCGAAAACTGCTGCTACTATGGAAAACGTTAGAAAAATATTTAATGAAGTGACTAAAGATAGACGAATAAAGCTCAGAGAACTTGCTGATATTGTTAAAATACACGAAAAACAAGTTTGAGTATTTTACATGATGAACTCCACATGAAAAAGCTATCCGCAAGATGGGTGCCGCGTTTGTTGACTTTGCCCCAAAAAATCGTCCGTTGGACCAATTCCAAGGAGCTTTTAGCGATTTATCAGCATAATCCAATAGAGTTCTTGCGCCGATTCAAAACTGTTGATGAAACATGTATCCATCACTACATCCCAGAATGCAAAGAACAGTCAAAACAATGGATAGAAGCTGGTAAAAGTGGTCTCAAGAAGGCGAAAACTGTTAAGTCAGCAGGAAAAGTAATGGCCACAGTATTTTGGGATGCAAGGGGTATAATATTTATTGATTATCTTGAGAAAGGAAAAACTATAAATAGTGAATATTATTGTGCATTATTGGATCGGTTGAGTGAAGAAATCAAGATAAAACGACCGCATTTAGAAAAAAAAAGTTCTTTTTCATTAAGATAATGCTCCTTCACACACTGCATTTTTAACTCAACAAAAACTGGCCGAATTACGATATGAAGTTGCTCCGCATCCACCATATAGTCCAGATTTTGCTCCACCTGATTATTTCTTGTTTCCAAATTTAAAAAAATTTCTCGATGGAAAAAAATTTTCATCCAATGGCGAGGTTATTGCTAAAACTGAGGCATATTTTGAAGGTCTTGAAAAATCTTATTTTTCGGATGGAATTAAAAAACTTGAAAAACGTTTGATGAAGTGTATTGAGATGGAAGGAGATTATGTTGAAAAATAATAATAGATATGTTGAAAAATAAATAATAATAATTCCAAAAAAACGGTTCTTTTTATGTTAGGCCAGTTACTTTTGCGGTCGCCCTCGTACACGGTGGGCCAAAAGTTACCATGGGTTTAAAAACTTTAATAACTTTTTCGTTTATTAATTTTATTTTTTTTCTCAGATTATATAATATACAAAATGGAATTTTGTTACACCAAGTATGAATAATAATGCCACTTAAATGACCCCCGTTTTCATCTTCGCAATGATGGCCCCGTTTTAGAGCATTTTCCATAAGATCTTTTAAAATTTGTGGCTGTAGCGTTCGAATTTCCGCAACAATGTTGGCCTTGAGTTGAAGGATTGTCTTGGGCTTGTTCACATATACTCGCTCCTTCAAATAACCCCTAAGAAAATAGTCGTGTGCTGACAAATCTGGCAATCGCGCTGGCCAAATAATTTCCGAATATTTGGATATTATTCGCTCTCCAAAAATTTGACTTAAAAATGTCTCAGGCAGTGGCTCCGTCCAGCTGAAACCACATCTCAGGTCTGTTGTCAAGAGCAGGGCGTAAAAAATGTTCTATCGTAAACCGATACCGCTTTCCATTTTATGGTAACAGCACTTCCATCTACATTCTAGAAGAATTAAGGCCCAATAGTATTTGCAGATGTGATCCCACACCACACTGTACACCTAAAGGGGTAAAATTGGCGTTGATGAATGGCTCTTGGATTTTCAGAACCCCAGAAACTACAGTTCTGCTTATTAACAAAGCCATTTAAATGAAATTGCGCTTCATCACTCATGCGTTTGCGTTAAAATAATTGATCGCTGATTAAAATAATAATATTCAATGGTTCTTTGTTCAGTTGTGAATCTCTCCATTATTCTCCTAGTGTTATTTATCTAGGGTGATTGATTTTGAGGTTCCCTACTTTTTTAAAGAAAAAAACACAGAAAAATTCAAATGGAGTTGGGAATGTTTTATCATTTGAAAGAACATTCTTCGGCTTTTATTTTTTGAAGATTATGTCTATCAAATGTTGGCCGCGGCTACGTCTCAGATGGTCCATGCGTTGAGTCCAATTTTCGAAGACTCGTTCGAGCATTTCGACAGGTATGGCGTTAATAACTCGCGCAACGTTGGCTTCCAAAACCTGAATCGTAGAGGATTTGTCAGCATAGACTTTGGAAATTACGTAGCCCCAAAGAAAAAAGTCTAACGGTATGATATCACACGATCTTGGTGGCCAATCGACCGGCCCAAAACGTGAAATTATCTGCTCACCGAAGTGTTCTCTCAATAAAACCATTGATTGATGCGATGTGTGGGAAGTGGCGCCGTCTTGTTGAAACCAAATGTCGCCAAGATCACGAGCATCAATTTCAGGCCTCAAATAGTCGGTTATCATGGCACGATAACGGTCGCCATTGACGGTTACGTTCTAGCCGGTAACATTTTTAAAGAAATTGATGATTCCACCGGCTCACAAACCACTGGATGAAGTGGCAGTTCTTGAACCTCTTCTGATTGCTCTTCGTCCCAAATGCGGCAATTTTGCTGGTTTACATACCCATTGAGCCAGAAATGGGTCTCATCGCTGAACAAAATTTGGCTCAAAAAAGTCGGATCTTCTTGGAACTTTTCAAGAGCCCATAGAGTGAAGCGATGTCGCTTGGCAACGTCGGGCGGCTTCAGTTCTTGCACAAGTTGCATTTTGAACGCTTTCAATTTAAGATCTCGACGTAAAATGCGCCAAATCGTTCCATACGTCAGTCCGAGTTGCTGCGAACGGCGCCAAATCGACTCTCTACGGTCTTGGTGTTCACTGCGTGCTGGACGTGGTCTATTTGGTCGAATATTATCCAATAATTAATGCTGGGTCTCAAGATGGGTGGTAGTGCTGCGAATAGTACGCTCAGTAGGCCGATTATGTTGACCATAAGTTGAACGAAGTGCACGAAACACATTTCTCACAGAACGTGAATGAATTTTCGTAATAAAGTTGAACGATTTGTAAACGTTGTTTAGGCGTAAGTCTTTCCATGATGAAATGCCAAATAATACTAAACAAAAATAACATGACACTCACACGTGATCTGTCAAAAAAAAAAGGCTAATGAAAAAAGTATCTCTACTTGGTTCATTCTTTATAATCAGAAAAAAATATACAAACGAAAAAGCTACTAAATTTGTAAACCCCATGGTAACTTTTGGCCCACCCTGTACATACCTTCTGTTGGAATTACCAATATTCCATGGTATTGATGGTTACATGGTTCAAGTTACCATAAGATAAAAGCAATAATTTTACTATTTTTACAACCAAAAGGTCGGTTATACCAAGCGATGTCAGTAAAATATTTGCTGTTGCGACTGGTGGTTATGACAACTATCCAGTTATGAAGTACATGTTCACCAATAATTAATGGTGACAGCAAATACATTTTTTGTAGTGACCAAACCTAGTTTTATTTGCTGTTGTAATAAGTTCGGACTTTCTCGATGGGTGAATGATTACTACTAGCCAATTCCCAAAAGGACGGCCCTCGTAGGTCAGAGTTTTTTTATGGACCAAGTAGATTCTTTTTTTTTGAATCGTTATGCCTTATGAAATAAGTTTAAAAGTAGTAAATATTCCTTCATTTTACCGAATTTTCGTGATGAGATGTCTTATGTGAAATTATTTAATAAAATTGATGAAATAAGTTAAGTATGTTCAGAATGGAAAGCAAAATCGACAGAGGGACGAATTGAAAAATAATTTTTTTTCCACCAATCTTTTTAAACAAACTACAATACGAGGATTAATATATATATTTCAGGTCCGGCAATAAAAACAATAATTTATCATTGGAATCGGTTTTATGGTTTTTCAACATATTCTCATTTAATATCAATACACTTTTGCATGCGCACAAACCAATTATCGAAGCATATTTTCCACTCCGACTGAGACACCTCCAAAACATGATTTTTGAACGCTTCAACAGCTGCTTCGGGCGATGAAAAACGTTGATCAAGCATGTTTTTCTTGATGCTAGGGAATAAGAAGAAGTCAATGGATGCCAAATCAGCGCTGTTCGGTGGATGGCCCTTCAATTTAACATCTTGAATGGTCAAATAGCTCATCGTTTCAGCTGATGTGTGAGAGCTCGCATTGTCGTGATGCAAAATGATCCGTCTTCTCTTATTATCTTTCCTCATTTCTTAGAATACTGTTGGCAAACAAATGGTTGTATACCACTCAGAATTGACCGTCCTACGTTCCACTAAAGGCACTGTGGCAACATGGCCGGTTATACCGAAAAAAAACGCAATCATTTGCTTAAATGTACTTCTTCCACGAACAACTTTTGTTGGATTTGGCTCGTCTTGAAAGATTCATACGGTCGATTAAAGTTTTGTTTCGGGTTCATATGCATAGAGCCATGATTCGTCACCTGTGATAATGTTATACACTGCCTTTGAGCTACCGCTGTTATACTTATTCAACATCTCTTCCAACCAATCCACGAGCCTTTTGTTGAGCATTCGTCAAATTATGTGGGATCCAACGAGCACCAATTTTTTTCACGGCCAAATGAACATGCAATATCTTATTGATGCGTGTCGTACTAATGCCCAAGGATGCCTCAATCTCACGGTAATTCGCATGTTGGTCTTGCTTAATCAGTTTACGCACAGCATCGATGATTTCTGGCAAAGGGGCCGAAGTTGGACGTCCTTCATGAAATTCATCCTGGATAGAACGGCGTCCGGTACCAGCGATTTACAGTGGTTTTTATATGGTGCTTTATCGCCAAAATCCGACATAAGTTGATTTTAAACCTCTTGCCGAAAATCGTAAAAAATCATCGCACGAAAATGCTTACGGGATAATTACATTTTTTGACTGAGATGAATTTTTCAACACACTGTAAACAAAACAATTCGCCCTCAAATGACAAAACGTGCTGAGTGGAGTTATGCTAAAAAATGTCAAAGTTTCCAATGCAAGTTCCAGTTCGCATCTGGGAACACTAGTATTGTCAGGAACCAAATATAAATAGCAAACCCTCGTAAAAGACCGATAGGAAAGTATGTATTTTTTATTACACCTGTAGCCAAGCATTCATTTAAGGTATTTTGTGTCACATTAATCTTAAGTAGCTGGAAATATTTAGCTATAAAAGCCACTTTACTTCACTATCATTCATCATAATCAGATATCTCTTTAAATTTTTTGACATTAAAAACCCAAGATTGAATTTTGTGGACCCACTTTACCAAGTTGAAGCATTAAATCGTTCCACTTGTGCTTACAAACTATTAGATTCGAAAGTAAAAACCAAGTTTTAAAAAAGCAGCTCATAATTCAAATAAAAGAATAAATATTTTTTAAATCGTTAAATATATAAAAATTAAATAAAATAATTTTTTGGCCAGATAACCGAATACATAAAATTTAACCACCAGTTGGTCTAGTTAACAAATGCTGGTGGAAATGACAACCGAATTCAAAGAGTTCTTTTAGCCAATAAACTCTAACAACAACCAATACCAGAACAAATTCAGTTTCAAGTTGCCGGGTGTGGAAACCAGACCAGCTTTGAACTAACTCAGGTTAGTTGAATGTCAGTCGTATACACTTATCATCGTCTTTTCTGGTCCTATACATTTCTGCCTGCATTAGGTAGGTCATTTGAATAGGACATACTGGAGGTGGTGTGGTAAGGATCCTATGTGTCTGTTAAAACTTGAAACAGTAGGCTTTTCGAACTTATTCGATATTGAAACACACGTGTGAAATTATAACCGTTTAAAATAGAAAGAAACATTTTAAGTACCCCATCAATCTGATAAAATTTTCCTTTTAATAGAAACGAACGAAGGCGATAACTTATTTCAAAGTAAATTTATGCCAACAAATGTTATCAGCGCTAAAACAAGGTATGCGTGAATAAATATGACAAATATGTGTACTAATTTTGTAAATAAACCCAGCAACATTTTCGGAATAGTGTTAAAAATATCGGATAGTAGAACGGAATATTTGGAGACCGTAAATGGCCCTAAATGAAATTTTAAGCTGTTTCAAAAGGTTTTTATACCCTACACCATACAATGGAGGGTATATTAGTTTTGTAATTCTGTTTGTAACACCTTGAAATAATCATCGGACACCCAACAAAGCATATATATATTCTTGATCCACGTAAAATTCTAAGACGATCTAGCCATGTTGTTCGGCTGTCCGTCTGTTAAAAACAAGATAGAGCCTGCATGAAAACAGCTAGGGAGCTAAAATTTAACACAACCATGTGTAGTTAACCTAGCATGGTTGGTATTAAAAATGGGCTATATAGCTCTACAGGAAGTTGGTGTTGGAGACCCTCAACCGACACTACCTCATAAAAATTAGTTTTTTATTTGGAAATATCCGTCCAGTTTCTTGAGCAAAATCACTGAAATTTTGCAAATAATAACCTCTCATTAAGCGCAATCATCTGTGTAAAAATGGTCACCATTTCTTGTACCTCCCATACAAACGGCCTTATGGGCCTTGAGAAATAATATGACTATAACTCACCACAAACATGAACTATCGAAATGAAATTTCACACATCAAGATTTCTATATACAACACACTTCTACGCTGACTTCGGTTGAGATCAGAAAAGTCCTACTGGTACCTCCCACACTAACGGTCTCATGGGCCTTGAAAAATAATATGACAATAACCCACCACACACTTGACCTATCGAGACGAAATTTTCGGCATAAAGATTAATATATAGAACAGACTTTTGCGCTAAATATGGCAAAGATCGGAAAGGCCATACTGGTACCTCCCACACAAACGGTCTCATGGGCCTTGAAAAATAATATGACAATAAATAACTCACTACAAACTTGACCTATCGAGATGAAATTTTCTACATGAAGATTTTTTTATAGAACACACCTCTGCGCCAAATTCTGTTGAGATCGGAAAAGTCCTACTGGTACCACCCACACAAACGGTCTCATGGGCTTTGAGAAATAATATGACGATAACTCACAACAAGCTTGACCTATCGAAATGAAATTTTGCACATAAAGATTTCTACACTTCCGCACCAAATTTTTTATTTGGGAATCTGGTGGAGGGTATCCAAAGTTCGGCACAGCCAAACTAACATTTTTTACTTGTTTTAATCTATGTTTTGGTCGCCCTGGTTATAAGACATTAGTCCACAATTGCAGGGCTTTCGAATCAGCTATAACAGCTTTCATTAAATGTCAAACGCCTTTGCATGCATTCCTATTTTTAAAATATTTTTTTCTCAGTGTATGATGAGGTCCCTAGGGTGTAAGCATCCGAAGTCAAATTTTTGAGAAGATTTCGGAAATTCTTGAAAATAAATGCAGGATACTATCTCACTTTGGTAAACTAGTTTTTTCGTCATTAACTGCCTGTCGTATTCTATAATATTACTCGTGTTTTATCTAACAAACGGAAAAATGTTTTGTATTCCCCAAAAATGTGTTGGAAAAACGCGTTGAAAATAAACGGTGCTTTTTCATACGCTTTTTTCGGAGATGGTCTTTTTGACATCTGTCACTTGATTTATGCTTAGTTTGATTTGCCATTTCATAATGAATGGACATACTCCGGAACAACGTTTGAAAATCATGGTGAATGGGCCCAAAACGAGATGGCCACCGATCCTGATTTTAACAAGAATATTTTGTTAGGCGATGAAGCTCACATTTGGCTGAATTACCAAATTAATTACCAAAATTGTCGCATTCGGAGTAATGAAAATCCACAAGCCATTGTTGAGACGCCGACACATTCCCAAAAAGTCATTGTTTGGTGTGCTCTATCGGCAGAGGGAATCGTTAGTCCACATTTCTTTAAAAATGAAGCCGGTTATAATGTTACAGTCAATGGGGAACGCTATAGAGCGATGATTAGTGACTTTTACGTGCCTGCATTGGAGTTGAAGTCGCTTGTCTACGCAGATAAGCCCGTCACGATCGACGCCTTGAAAGAGAATATTCGGCGCGTTATTACTGACATATGGCCCCAATGCTGTAAAAAGTGGTAGAAAATTGGACCTCTCGGCTTGAATTTATTAGAGCCAGCCGTGACGGCCACTTGCCCGAAATCATTTTTAAAACATAATAGCAAACCTTTATCTTTATTATTAAGCTACCTTTTTGGCCATAACATTAAATTATAAGCTTTTTATTTGTTCTTAAAAATCACATGTCTGAAAAAACTACCCTTTACTCGTACACAAAACCGGGAGGGACCTTTGTGATGGGATGTATTAAAACTTGGACATATACTTTATATAATTTTATCTAAGATGGCAACTAATCGTTATGAGCTGTGCCAAATTTTATTAAGATTTTATCTAACGTTTGACTTCTAAAGCTAAAAACATGAAATCGTTTGAACGTACTGATGTGTGGAAGCTACTATATATAAGGATATATCTGGCCTAGGCAACAATAAGTGTTGCCTGGCGCCATTTGACATTTCCATTAGAAAGTTTGACATTTTTTAGCATAAACGTACTCAGAACGTTTTGACGTACGACCATCATCTGTGCTGTTTACAGTGACTTGAAAAAATCAATTTGACAAAAAAATGGAATTAACTCGTGAACATTTTTGTGCGATCATTTTTCACAACTTTTGACGTGGATTATCACGACAAGAGTGCATCGATGAAATTAAAACTTTGTATGGTGATGAAGCACCATCCTATAGAACTGTGAAAAACTGGTTTAATGAATTCAATCGTGACCGACGCTAGCTCAAAGACGAAGCTCGTCCAAAAACGGCCGTTGTGCCAGAGAACATTGATGCCGTCCTTGAACTGATAATGCAAGATCCTCATGTGACATACCGTGAGTTAGAGGAACCCTTGGGCATTTATTTCACCAGCATACATTCGATATTGCATGAACACCTGGCCGTAAAAAAGGTTGGTTCTCGTTGGATGCCGCACAATTTGACAATCGCTCAAAAAAAGGCTTGTGTCGATTGGTGCAAAGAAATTTTGAAAAAATACGATCGCAGTGCTTCAAAAGACCTTTATAAGATTGTCACAGGTGACGAACCATGGATCTATGCGTATGAGCCCGAAACAAAACAGCAATTGCCCGTGTGGGTCTTCGAAGATGAGCCAAATCCAACGAAAGTGGTTCGTCGAAGAAGCACTTCAAAGCAAATGGTCGCCAATTTCTTCGGTAAAACTGGTCATGTGTTCCGCTTGAGTAACGGAGGACGGTCAATTCTGTGTGATACACAACAATTTGTTTGCCTGAAGTCTTCGGAGAAATTCGAAAAACGAACAAGAGAAGACGAATAATTGTACACGATGACAATGCGAGCTCTCACACATCGGCTTAAACCAGCGCCTTTTTAACCGGCCAAAACGTCATTGGGTGCCAGCCCTAACTTGGCACTTCTTTTTATTCCCGCACAGCAAGAAAAAAATGCGTGGTCAACGATTTTCGTCGCCAGAAGATGCTGTTAAAGCGTTCAAAAATCATGTTTTGGAGGTGTCTCAATCGGAGTGGAAATTGTGCTTCGACAATTGGTTTGAGCGTATGCAAAAGTGTATAAATCATGCTGGAGAATACTTTGAAAACAATAAAACAATTTTTGATGATAAATATTCGCATTTTCATTATCAGGCCAGAAATATATAGCAGCCCTCTCTATCTAAAACAATTACATTCATTTTCAATAAAGCTAATCCTTGGTCCAAAAACTAACTTGTGTCAAATTTTATCAGCATAGGATGTAATGTGTGGCTTTTAGAGCTAAAAACATAGAAGCGGGTAATAATTTAATTCAAATCGGAATTGAATTCCTTCAAATTCCAGAGCATCCATTCTTGGTTCAAAAAAAAAACCTTCTTCTGCCAAATTTCATGAACAACACTTGGAACCTGTAGTTTGATTACAAGCTTAGATCTACAGCAGACGTACGGACAGTCGAAAAGACATCGTTAAATCGAATCAGCTAGTGATTCTAAGACCTATTATTAGATAACAAGCTTAAGATGGATAGCAGACGGACGGACGGATAGATAGACGAATCGGCTTGTGATTCTAAGTGGGTCTAGCTCGAATACTTGCCATGAAACTAACTTATAATGCCCTGTTCCACAGTGTGTCGATTATCAATTAGTCGACTAACCGATTTCTTGTTGCAAAAATTGAAAAAGTCGTGATCGACTTTTACGTTCGACGTTTAATCGAACTAGAGACTTTTGCATTCGACTATTTTTTCGTCTTTTTGCTACCGGCAAACAAATATTTTTACCCTGCAGGGAAAAAATAAAATAAAATATTTGTGTGCTTGGTAGCAAAAAGTCAATTAAAAGTCAAACACAAAAGTCGATCACGACTTTTTTTTAATTTTTGCAACAAAAAGAAGATTAGTCGACTACTTCATAATCGACTTTTAGAATCCTAGTATTGCCTGGTACGGAAATATGCAACCCTCGTGTCGGTCCATGGTTTAGTATTAAAGAATCACCCAAATTGTTAGCCACTTTATATGTTCCAACTTCATATAGACGAATCTTCACTTGTGCTTCACCCGTAACAGTAATTGCGAACACACGCGCCCGAAAGACTGTGTAGAATTCTTTTTCTACGTCACGTGGCCTAAATGCTCTTATACGTGATCTTTAAAACAGTCAATATCAATCGCGGACGAACACTCAAAAAAGACTATGTAGAATCCTTTATTCTACGTCACGTGGCTTAAATGCTGTCATACGTGATCCTCAAAACACTCAACCCGAAAAACCTAAAAAAACCTAAATTACGTCGTCCACTCTGCTATTCTAGAGTTATCCGTTATACATACATAACTAGAGTTCTTCACTTTACATAATATCGCGAATACTCTGTAAATGACTGTAAGGGTCCTCAGGCCCTTTATCGCGAGGTTTAAGTTAAACCAGGTTTAAAATTCTCAGACATGTGATCCATACCAGTTATATAATAGTTTGAGCAAATTAATTTAAATTCCTGCTAAATAAAATTCATTATTGAATTATACTTATGATTCGTATACTTATTGTTAGGCTCCTTTGGAGCAGATTCAATAATTCAAATAAAGCATATATAAAAAATATATAGAGAAAAATATTTATAAAATTCCATGTGTTTAGAAAAGCCGGTTAATCAATTACTTAAAACTCCGTTTTTTCAGTAAAACCGAAGGCCAACAAGTTTTATTTTTGGAAACGCGCCTAGCCCCTATTCAGAAAAGCTGCATATTTTCTGCTTCGGTGTAATCCAACAGATGTCGTCCTGCGAGAGCCAAACGAAAAAAATGTTGGTTAATGCTTTTCGTACCAGACGTAGGCTGTTTGGGCGTTCCATTACTTTTAGTCGCTCTTATGTCTCAGATCCTTTTTTATTTTTTATATACTCGTATGTTCTAGTTCTGTAACCGATAAAATAATTAAAAAAAAACTTTTGCTGGGAAGCTTAATATTAGCCACAATCAGTATTTCAGCACCTGCCTTACTACAATCTAGAAAATACAACCTCCACAACAGTTTTGAAATAAAATATGAGTTTTATGCCTCAGTCATCATTCATGATTTTCATAAGTAGCCGAAGGAATCACGAAACTATTTCTATGCCGAATTGCTCAGTGGAACAATTCAAAGCTGTTAATTAGCTTCGTATGGCTCACGGAGCTATCTTTCATTTTCTTTGCCGATAGAATTTGGCGGCGTCATATATGAGCAATTTCTTTGTTTTTGTACGTATTTGAGATACGGCGAAGTTACAACAAAACCCAAATGCGGCAATTAAAACAAGTGCGTTGGGTTCAGATGAATGTGCGGTTGTTTCTGTTTGTTCTGTGACGTTCCTTCCCCAGCCGTCGTCAGTCAACGCTGTGGACAAGATTGATAAGTTCTGTTTTGGTTTTGTATCTTATCGAGAATGGAATTGTGTTTTGTTGTTTTCTTTAGTGGGCTGTTGTGTGCCCATTTCAGTTGAATATTGCGACAAATACTTAACTTCTTATTGTGACGGCGACTACGACAAGTTATCGTCGGCAACTTCGAAAAACGCCGCGAATGTTCAAGGTGTTTGTTCCATTTTCAGTAGAAAATGATGTAATATGGTTTACAAAATCTTTAAATTTAATTTATTTTCATTTTTTTTTTTTTGTTTGATGTTGTTACTAGTCTGGGTAATTTGAATTTAATCGCAAGCTACACCACATCCTTGTGGTGAGGTTTTGGTTTTTTTTATTGTGTTGAAGTTTTTAGTGACGAATTTCGTTGGAAGTTATTTCGAATTTTAAATTTGCATAAGCTCTTGATGCTAAACTCTACACTTTCGATCAAAACTGTGGAAAGGTGGTGGTAGGCACAGCTTTCAATCGAATCATTATTGTTGTAGTTACAGTAGGGTGGCCCGATTTGTAGAACAAAATTTTGTCAATTTTGCGCCATTGATTTTTCGAAAGCTTTTGGGCATGAGGAAAAAAAAGTTCCACAGTTCATGTATTGATTGTTGGTTATACTACTCTGAAAATTTGGTTGTCATTACCAACTGATGGTTACATTTTATTTATACAGTTGTCTGACCGAAATAAAAAAAATTGTTTTTTATTTGGACTTTTTACGATGTGAAAATTTTTATTCTGTTTTTTGAATTATGAGTAGGCTTTTATAAAACTTGGCTTTTACTTTCGAATCTAATAAATGTTGTACGCACATTAGGGGTGGGTTAGTGTTGTATGGAAATTCTTAGTAGTAAGATTTGGGTATCACTCACCTCCTTATTTTGTGGGGTTTGAAAAAAAGGGTGGGCCAAAAAATGGGGGAGGTGGGAAAAACATTGGGAGGGAAAAATTAATGGGGGTCGGTCATACATTTTGCGGGGCTTTTTGTAAATATTTTCCCCCATCCCACGACCTTTGACCTCAATGAGCTGTCATTTGCCCCGATCCCACCACCTTTATTTTTAAGCCCAAGCATTTTTTTCAAACCCCTCCTTCCCCCACAGGGAAGTCTCCTACAAAAAAATATTTTTTTTTAAATTTTGCTCCCACCGCTTTAACTACCCTAAAAGTTCCCCTAGAGGAGTTAAATGTAAGACCAACTCCCAATATTTCTGCAATTCCAAGAGTTTCTTAGAACAAATCCACACTCTATCTTCAACCGTTAAGGGAGCCCCCGTACAAATTTTTATCATGAATACCCTCTATCGCAAACCCATAAGAAAAGTCCAATGCAAAATGCACTTAAAACGACCAAACAAAACAAAATTCCCCACCAAATAATATTTTCCTTTAAATTTTCTGTGGTTTTTGATGATAAATTATTTTCGTTTTTATTAAAAGTAAAAATACATTTAAAATTCGAAACTTTTTATAGTTCGGAAATTTTAGTCAATTTAATTTAATTTTTTCATGTGATGGATATTTCTTCCGACTTTTGGCGACGACCTCAAGTAACAATATTTTTCATCATCGAATGGGCAAATTTATATTACTTGAGGTTGTCGCCCCCTTAGGGGGTGAATATAGGGCGTAGTTATGTTTGGAAAAAATTGGGAGTGAAAAATTAATGGGTGTCGGTCATACATTTTACCCCTCTGGTGCGACTCTAGGTAGTTGCGGGGCTTTTTGTGAATATTTTCCCACGACCTTTGACCTCGATGAGCTGTCACTTGCCCCGATCCCACCTACCCATGTTTTGGCCTAGGCATTTTACTTCCAAACCCCACAAAATCAGGGGGTGAGCCGTATCAAAATCGAAAACTCGTGCACTATCCCAACCGTAATGCACATTATATGCTTCAAATTGGAAACATAAAATTTTTGTTTTAAGGTGTTCAAACGTTTTGAGATAAAAATGATTATTATAAATTATATAGGGTGATCCACCTAGAGGTATTTTTTTTCATAGGGGTTTTTTCAGAGTTTACGCGTGAATTGTCTTAAACTTTTTTTGTTTCCTTTTCAGTATTGTTTCCATTTAATCATGGAAATACTAACACCGCAACAACGTCTCCAAATTGTGCAACTGAATTATGGAAATGGGAAAGGAGAAGTTTTCAAACTACGGTTTATTCAGTGATGAGGCTCCATTCTGGCTCAACGGCAACGTCAATAAATAAAATATCGGCATTTGGGCTGAAGAGCAACCAGAAGAGGTATAAGAGCTGTGTTATACCCAAAGAAAATCATGGTTTGGTGCAGTTAATGGTCTGGTGGAATGATCGGTCCATATTTTTCAAAAATTATGATGGCCGGAACGTAACCGTGAATTGGTGCTCGCTATCGCGCCTTGATATCGGACTTTTTGCTACCTGAAATTGAAGCCCGTAATCTTGACGACACTTGGTTCCAACATCACGGTGCCACTTGTCATACAGCTGCTCAAACAATGGATCTTTTGAGAGGTCATTTCGAAAATCAACTAATTTCACGTTTTGGACAGGTGAGTCGGTCGCCTAGATCGAGTGATACCACAACTTTAGATAATTTTCTTTGCGGTTACGTAAAGTCCAAAGTCTATGCTGACAAACCAGCTACGATTCAGGTTTTGGAAGCCAACATTACGCGTGTCATGAACGCCATACCGGTCGAAATGCTCGAACGAGTCATCCAAAATTGAACCCTCAGAATAGACACCCTGAAGCGTAGTTGCGGCCAATATTTGAAGGAAATTATATTCAAAAAATATATTGCATAAAATGTTCTTTCGAAGGAATAATAATGATTACACACTTGATTTGATTTTTTTTTTATTTTTTAAAAAACACCTCTCGATTGATCAGTCGAGCCAGTCTAATAACGGACTGACAGGCATGAGTAGATCGTCTTAGACAATTATGATAATCAATAAAATAAATACTTTATAGGGTCCCCGAGGAAACGAAAAAAAAACTAAGACTAAGAGGAAAACATTTTTTTCTTTTTAAGAGACTAATTTAATAATAAATGAAAGTACACTTTTTAAGTATTTACTATTGGCTCATCTTGGCATCGAAAGTGAAGACGCAGTCAACACATCCGAAATAGACATGGTTCTTGGAGATTGTGACTAGTTAAAAAAACTTCCTTTTAAGAAACTAAAAGTTCCATTACACAGAAAAAAAATAGTCGGAAATCGGTTGGAACTACTAAAATTCCGCTGCGAAAAAAAATTTCTGTTCCAATCACCAAATGTTTTTAATGGTAATGGATATTCAATTCGACGTACCACAAGATGATAAATATCATCAACTAATTGATCGGCCATACTAATGATACTTACAAAACATGTTTAGTTGCCATAGCTGGTGGTTGTGTTTGACAACATTTTGTTGATGTTACCGAATATTGGTGATAATATCTAAACTTTTATCAAAACAAAAAGCGAAGATAGTCCTACTATTACAGCTTTAAGCAAATCGTTTAATCTAATTTAATCAGTTAAAATCTGCTATAAGTTTTTTTCTCTTTTTCCTCGACATGAACCTCCCTATTCTGTATACTTGAAGTCATATTTTCTACCAATACTTCTGTTACAATTACTGAACGTTACAGAGCACCAACTAACATTTTTACAAAGAAAATAAGCCCTTACTTAACAAAATCTGACAACAAATGGCGGACTTATAATTTTTTTGGTAAAAGACCGAAATTCCGCTATTTCACGATATTTTGATTTTCATTATTTGCACAGCTTACACAGAGAAAACAAAATTCGTTACACGGCGCGTGTAGAAACGGCAATCCTAAGCGATTCGTATCGTCGGTCTTTTACCAAAAAAATTATAAGTCCGCCATTTGTTGTCAGATTTTGTTAAGTAAGGGCTAATTTTCTTTGTAAAAATGCCAGCTATACGTAAAAAAACCAAAATTGCTGTTAGCATCGTGTTTTATATTTTATATGAATTTTTATATGGTTTTTTCTGCCACATTTTTACTAAAAAAACGCCGTTTTTTAACCTTTTTAAGCCGCCAACATCAAAACTACTTACCCGATTTGAAAATTTTCTGAGAATGAGTTGTAGACGGCTCAATTTTCTTTAATTTGAGTAGTAGTAGGATCAAATAGGTCAAAGAAGATATGCTCAAAATTGTAAGTGTACCTCCAAAAATTTAAAAAAAAAAGTTCAAAAATTTGTATCTCGAAAACCAATTGACAGAAAAATTTTTAAAACTCATTTTCGTGTTTAGTAGGTCAAAATCAATGGGAAAAAGTATGCTAGAAACAAATAACAGAGAAAATTTTGTTATTTGTGACCTAGTGGAATCAGTTCTGTGTTTGCGAAATAAGAACACTTTTTTGAGAATTTGCTTAAGAAATCATAATTTTTAACAATGGTTATATGTGAACTGTGAACTGGGTGTTTCGGCTCATGTGGCTCAAAAGAACGATCAGTGTGGTTAAACGGAACCGGCGGAAATCGAGCACTTCTTGACTCTACCTATATCAGGGTGACCCGATAGTTAAGATTGTCTATTTATTTGTTATATTTTAGAAACTCTCAAAGCTACGATGCCATCCTAAGGTTTGCCATTTCATCATGTCTTGTGGAAATTATAAAAATATGCTACTCGAATTTTGCCGTGGTAATTTGTCGCGCCTAGAAAAGTTTGAGCGCAAGGTAACTGTTTTAGAGCATCAACCAACAAATCAAGGATTGAAGACCACTTTTGTATCACAGACTGCGTTTACAAGCAAACATAATCCACAAGTTTTTCTCATAAATGACTGCGCAAAGGCATTATTTCTACTAAAATGACAAAGGAGCACCGAACTGACGATTCAAAATGTTGGTGCACGATATATTTTCCATAGCTACTCTAATAAATTTACAGAGAAACTTTTAAATGGCTATGATATTAATCTCTTACTTGTCAAGTCCCCGAAATCTACAAGGCGGAAACCCGTCACTGAAAAATATTAATGTTCTTTACAGTATTTGAACATTGGCCCATAAATATTAAGTACATTTTGATCAAAATGTACCAGAATGTACACAAATTATGAGGAAGTAATTATGAGTCATTTCTTTCTATATTTTCTTTTGTATAAACTGATTGTACTCGTATACGAGTATGTATGCAAATATAATATTGCTGAAGTGGAATTCCTTTAACTGTTTGTGTTTAAAACTTATCTTTCCTAGTAAAAATATGTTGCACAGTCATTTGTATTAAATTAAATACCTTAAATATATTTTATACGCATGTTATAAAATCAAGTCATCATTTATTTCCGGTAACGTGGTTCATATTAGACAAAAACAATTAAAAACGCCGTTAATTTTGCCGGGCCGAATGGTATATACCCTCAACCGCGCAACAAATATGCAATAAAGTGTTCTGGTTCTGATATATCTTTTGTTCATGAAAGGGAACCTTTTTTGGAAAAGACAAATTTCGTCTATTTACAATTCTTTTTTTAGAATTAAATGCATTTTTAAATACTTTTTTAAATAAAAATCTTCCTAGTTGAATAACAGCTGAACCCAATCATGATAAACAGTTTGAGGATCATAGTATGGTTAAGTGGAATCATACTATGGTTGTAAAGAGCATAACATAGTTGCGTTTGAGTCATACTATGGTTGTGAGGATCATACTATGGTTGTATGTGAAACATACTATGATTGTGAAGATCATAATATGTAACAGCGCATAGAGAAAGGGACCTAAGGGTAAAAAAAACAATTTTCATTTTTTTCTTTTTTTGATGTGGACAACATCTGATCATCGAATGAGACCGATCCCATGCCCCAAAAGTGTTCCCTTCTAGAGATATGCGCGTTTTATGAAAGTGAAGTCGACGATTCTAAGCGCAAATAGAAAGGGACCTAATGTTTAAAACGGCTCTCCTGAACAAAACTGGTTTTTAACCTTAGGCCCCTTTCTTTTTTGCGCGTCACATATGGTAACGGGAAACAAAGTATGTTTGAGTGTGACTTATAATATGGTTGTGTGTGAATAATACTAATATTGCGAGGACCACAATACTGTTGTCGGGTTTATAGAATGGTTTAAATTATGTTTTAAATGGCCCACCCTATAGCTTCTACACGTATGTCCAACCGGTTTTTGTTTAAAGCTCTATATAAAACATCCAATCTTGATGAAATGTGAGAAAGTTCATAAAGTTGGATCAGTTACCAGCTCACATAAAAATGGGTGATATCGGTAGACGTTTTGATATAGCGCCAAGAACTCTAGAACATCCATTTTAATTCGATTTTGATCATGTTTGAACCATATACGAGGTTGCCATTTATATTTCGGCTCCGGCAATAAAAACACGATAATTTATCATTGGAAATGGTTTCACTGTTTTCAAAGTATTTTGCTTCAAGATCAATACACTTTTGCATGAGCACAAACCAATTTTCGAAGCACTTTCTCCACTCCGATTGAGACATCTCCAAAACATGATTTTTGAACGCTTCAACAGCTGCTTCGGGCGATGAAACACGTTGACCACGCATTTTTTCTTGTTGCTAGGGAATAAGAAGAAGTCATTGGGTGCCAAATCAGGGCTGTGCGGTGGATGGCCCATCAATTCGACATCTTGAGTGGTCAAATAGCTCATCGTTTCAGCTGATGTGTGAGAGCTCGCATTGTCGTGATAAAAAATGATCCGTATTCTCTTATTATCTTTCCTCATTTCTTCGAACACTGTTGGCAAACAGATGGTTGTTTACCACTCAGAATTGAACATCCTACGTTCCACTAAAGGCACTGTACTGTGGCAACATGGCCGGTTATACCGAAAAAAACGCTATCATTTGCTTCGATGTACTTCTTCCACGTACAACTTTTCTTGGATTTGGCTCGTCTTGAAAGACCCATACGGTCGATTGCTGGTTTGTTCCAAGTTCTTTTGCATAGATCCATGAATCGTCACCTGTGACAATGTTATACATGGCCTTTGAGCTACCGCAGTTATACTTTTTCAACAATTGTTTGCCCCAATCCATATGAACTTTTTTTTGAAAATCATCGCACCAAAAAGTTTACGGGATAATTCCATTATTTGACTGAGATAAATTTTTCAACACACTGTAAACAGAACAATTCGTCCGCAAATGACAAAACGTTCAGAGTGAAGTTATGCTAAAAAATGTCAAAGTTCTCAATGGAAGGTCCAGTTAGCATCTGGGAACACTAGTATTGTCAGGACGCGAAATATAAATAGCAACTCTCGCATGCATTATTTTTTAATATAACTACCAAAAACAGTAAAATTTACACACGAAGCCAAAAATATTTTTTTTTTGCAATTTGGATGAAGGGTCCGAAAGCTCGATTCTGAATACTCTCCGGGAGATAGTTCCCGGGGAATTTATGCTTCCCGGGAATAAAATAATTTTATTCTAAACAAACGGGAAGAAGAGTAATAGAAGAGAGAATTTCGATTATTCGAAGTCAGCTGTTTCGCGTCAGATGTTTTTTGCTAACAATTTGCAAACTATTTTTATAAAGTTGCAAACGTACAAAGTGAATAAAGTGAATAAAAAGTGAATAAAGTGAATAAAAAATATTAAGTGTTGCGTTTGCGATGGTAGCAGAAAACGTTTGCTCCATTTTGGGGCCTCCACCAGTTCCTCCGGAAAATTTGAGGTTTGTGCCGTCGTACAAAATTTTTTGGGTCGCCATATCTGCAAAAGGTTAAGCATTTTTGCATTGTAAAGGGTGGCCCAACCAATATAATACACGATGTTAATTGTGAGTCACAATTAACGTCAAGTTTTTTGCCCAACTTAATTTAACATTTCTTTGTTTCCTCGTTTGCCAAATTCAACCATGAAGAGGTAATCAATTGAGCAGCGAGTTAAGATTAATGAAATCTTTGACGAAAATGGGCGTTCAGATCAAATTGCACTGTTTTTTTTTTGGTCAGCATAATTGACCAAATGTGTCCACAGTGGATTCGTCAACTAGCAGAATTGCCGCATTTTGGGAAAATGAGAATCAAACATTGATTGTTGATAAGCCGATGCATCCACAAAGAGTGACTGTTTGGTGCGGTTTATGGGCTGGCGGAGTCATTGGGCCAATCAAGCAGTACCCGTGAAAGGTGTTCGCTATCGCGAGATGATAACGGACTTCTGGTGGCTAGAAATGGAGGATATGGACCTGTACGACGATATGTGGTTCCAATAGGTTGGTGCTACACAACCAACGAAACAATGGCGATATTAATTTTCCGCCAAGATCATGTGATTTGACACCGTTGGACTGCATTCTATGTAGATATATATAAGAAAAAGTGTCTTTGAAAATATGGACCATCGGATAGAGGAATAACACCGAACCTGTAGCGATTTGGCCCATGTTTTGTTTCACACATGATTGTCACAGATCCTTCTATCATAATAAACTTTATTAAAATAGTTTTCAAATTGTTAGCAAAAAAATCTGACCCCCTGACTTCGAAATTCTCTCTCCCTATTACTCGTCTCCCCGTTTGTTTAGAATAAAAGGATTTTATTCCCGGGAAACATAAATTCCTGGGAAATTATCTCCCGGAGAGTATTCAGAATCGAGCTGATAATTCTCGAAAACATTTTGTTTTATTTAACAAATATAATATTGTACGTATTAATTGGTGAACGAAAAATTAAATATTTACATACTTTGGCACAACTCCCTTGCTAATCTTTTGGCGTAGTTTCCCCAAAATTTTCTTTTTTCTCCCTTTTTTGATGTTCATAATACCTTCTTTTTTCCCGGGGAATTGTTTCCCTTTTTCGAAGTTCGTTGAGAATAAGGGAAAAGAGAAAAAAATCCCGAGGAGATTTTATTTAGAAAAAGGGAAACAGGAAATAGGAAGAAAAAATTCGGGACATCAGAATCAGGCTAAAATTTTCTCACAAATTTAAATACAGGGTGTCCGCCAGGAAGGTATACTACTTACTTTGTTTTGCCGCCATTTTGCTAAACATCAGTCTTGACAGTTCATATTTGGCAGTCGTGAAGTAGCGACGTTGCAAACTTATTGTGGAAAAATATTCGATAGACCAACGTGTTTTAATCGTTTAAACATTTTATCAAAATCAATCATCGATTACTGTGACGGTGAGAAAGTGACGTGAAATTTTTGGGAGAAACAACGTGCCAAAAAACGCACTGTTTATCGTGTAGTGAATGATTTCGAAGAAAGAGGGTCCGTAGCGCTGTTTATCGTGTAGTGAATGATTTCGAAGAAAGAGGGTCCGTAGCTGATAGGCCCAAGCATGGACCACAACGTACTGCAAGATTGGCTAGAAACATTACTGCTGCTTAAGAAAGTGTTCAAAACAATCCATCGACCTCAATACGACGCCGAGCTCAGGAGCTTGGTCTTCAAAGAACAACTTTGGCCACAGTTTTGCACAAGGATTTGCATTAGTTTTCATTTAAGATTCACATGAGCTTCTTCCACAAGACCATTTAAGCCGCCGTACATATGCCAATAGGGTGTTACAGCTCCCCCATGACAACCCCGATTTTCATGAAAAAGTCATAATGAGTGATGAGGCACATTATCATTTGAATGGGTATGTGAATAAACAGAATAGTCGGTTCTGGGCAATAAAAATTTGCATCCATTAAAATTGACAGTCTGGTGTGCAATTTTGTCAGGAGGAATCATTGGACCTTAATTCTATGAAAATTAAAACGGCGTAACGGTAACTGTCAATAAGGAGCGATATCGTGATATGATTGAAACCTTTTTAACGTCAGAACTGCATGCTTTGGGCTTGATTAACATGTGGTATCAACAAGACGGTGCCACATCGCATAAAGCCAGGGTTACAATGGCATTACTGCGAGACCTCTTTCCACAACAAGTCATTTCAAGACATGGTGATGTTGATAGGCCTCCACTGTCGCCTGATTTGACTGCTCCGGACTGCGTTTTGTGGGGATATTTGAAAAGCAGGGTTTATGAAAACAAAGCAGAAACGCTTGAGCAACTCAAACAAAATATTCCTGATAAAATTAATGAAATGCCGGTGAAATGTGTAGGAATTTAATGAAAAATGTGCTCTGAGGCTAACAGAGGCGGACATTTATCTGATATTGTATTCCACACATAATTGCCGACATTAAATAAAACATTTATCAATATCCATTCTCTTTTATTTAATCAAAAATTATACGAGGGCTGCTATTATATATATTTCTGGCCTAATAATGAAACTGCGAATATTTATCATCAAAAATGGTTTTATTGTTTTTCAAAGTATTCTCCAGCATGATTTATACACTTTTGCATGCGCTCAAACCCAGTGTTGAAGCACTTTTTCCACTCCGATTGAGACACCTCCAAAACATGGTTTTTGAACGCTTCAACAGCATCTTCTGGCGACGAAAATCGTTGATCATGCTTTTTTTTCTTGATGTGTCGGAATAAAAAGAAGCCATTATGTGCCAAGTCAGGGCTGTACGGCGGATAACCCATTAATTCGACGTTTTGGCCGGTCAAAAAGGCGCTGGTTTGAACCGATGTATGCTCGAATTGTTATGGTGCACAATGATTCGTCTTCTCTTGTTCGTTTTCGAATTTCTACTAAAACTTTAGGCAAACAAATTTTGGTGTACCACTCAGAATTGGCCGTCCTACGTTTCTCAAGCGGAACAGTCGCCACATGACCAGTTTTGCCGAAAAAACAGGCGACCATTTGCTTCGAAGTGCTTCTTCCACGAACAACTTTCGTTGGATTAGGCTCGTCTTCGAAGACTCACACGGTCAATTAATGTTTTGCTTTGTGCTCATACGCATAGATCCATGATTCGTCACCTGTGATGCTCTTATAAACGTCTTGCATTTATTTTTTAAAAATTCTTCGCATCAATCGACACGAGCCTTTTTTAGAGCGAATTTCAAATTGTGCAGGATCCAACGAGAACAAACGTTTTTTACGGCCAGATGTTCATGCAATATCGAAGGTATGCTGGTGGAAAAAATGCCCAAGGATGCCTCTATCTTACGGTATGTCACATGACGATCAGTTCACGCACGGCATCAATGTTCTTTGGCACAAAGTCTGTTTTTGGACGACCTTCACGACCTTCGTCTTTGAGCGAGCGTCGGCCACGTTTGAATTCATTAAACCAGTTTTTAACAGTGCTATAGGATGGTGCATCATGGCCATACAAAGATTTAAGTTCATCGATGCACTCTTGTCGTGATAATCCACGTCGAAAGTTGTGAAAAATGATCGCACGAAAATGTTCACGAGTTAATTCCATTTTTTTGCCAAATTGATTTTTTCTAGTCACTATAAATTACACAAATGATGGTCGTATGTCAAACCGTTCTGAGGACGTTTATGCTAAAAAATGTCAAACTTGCCAATGGAAATTTCAGATGGCGCCAGGCAACACTTAGTGTTGCCAAGGCCAGAAATATACTTAGTAGGGCCATAAATACTGTTACACACGTTTTATGCTGTAAAATAAAAAGTACTGCATGTTTTTGGACCAAATATTTTTTAATATATTTATTGATGTATCCAAAAAGAATCTACTTATTCGAAATGTCCGCCTTTTGGCTTTACACACGCCTTAAGCCGCACTGGCTACTCGTCAATAGCTGCACGAACCTGGTCCATTGGAAAATTGGCCACAGCTCGAACCAAAGCAGTCTTAAGATATCCAATGTTGGGGTATCTTTTGTGACAAACCTTGTCCTCTAAAACCGTCCACAATTTGTAATCCAGAGGAAATGAACGCTGGCAAATTGTTTCGAAGCCAGGCCTACGACGTTTTAGCCTTATGGGCCGGCGCAGAATTCTGCTGGAAAGTCTATGGCTGGTTTTGGAACAGGGAATTGTTAAGAGGCTTCACAACAGCTTCCAAAACGTTTTCTTGGTAAACTATGGCCGATGTTTTGACTCCTTGCTCGCAGAAATGCAGGTCAGTGACCCCATAGTAAGAGACACCCCACCAAACCATGACTGAAGCTGGGTGCTTACCCTTTTCCACCCTTGGGATCAGTTCAGATGCTTCCTTAGATGACCGCGCATACACTATCATTTTGCTTGTTAAATTTTTCCTGAACGGTAAACATTTTTGTGTAAGTTATCAGCGTGCTTCACCAAAAGACGTTTGCATTTTTCAATCCTATTTTTTTTTAAAGCTGCAGTCAATTAATGTCCGGTACGCCGTTTGAAAGCCCCAAGTCCCAAGTTAATGATTGGACTCATGGACTTTTGCATGATATTCGTCTCACGGACCATGATTTTCTATTTTCGGAGCGGATTTCTTTGAATTTTTAATTTAACGGCTTTGATGACATGCGGTGTTCGAACAGAACGTGGGAGGCCCGACCGGTGGCGGTCTTTTACATCTCCAGACTCCTCAAACAGTTTTATGCATCGGTAGACGAACATGCGGCTAATCCCTAGTGGCCGGAGCGTTTTGAAAATATCCCTTTTTTCATTTCACACTTGAAAAGCGCTATTACAGCGATACGATTCTCATTATCTGACCACTCCATGATGAAAGTTGAAACAATTTTAAAATCCCGTTACAGACTAACGCTATTGAGGTTAGCTTTCAAAACCCATATGACATTAACGGGGTATGTTCAGTTCTACTATTGAACTATGTGTGTGTTCAATGCTGTAACAGTATTTATGTCCCTACTAAGTATACAGCAACTCTTGTAAACAAACATAATACCTGCCCGATGGACACCCTGTATAATTTTCTTTTATATCTGGTAAATTTAGAGTCAGTCTAAAGGGTCCAAAACCACATTTTTAATTGGCTTTTTAGCACATCGGGAAGTGCAGGCTATATTAAAGTCGGTCAACGCCTACTTCAGATTGGTTTACCAGTTTTAACAAAATTTACATAAAATTTACATAAACTCTTAGTGCGGCAAATAAAGGGGTCAAAAAAAGAGCCACAAATATTGAAGAGCCACAAATATTGAACTCGACTCAAATTCATGTATGAAAATAAGACGTAAAAATATATGAATTCTTATTTAAAATTTTTTTCATTATTTATGAATGGATAAATTTTTTCAAATCCACTACCGAAATTTTCAGTTTTTTTAAATTATTTGCTCGCGTGTGGCAACGAATCTGTACTCGTGTATAGTAATAAATATTTGCCTTAAAACTAACATAGAATACTCTGTTCAGAGTTATAGAGGGTAAAAAACTGAATGACTTTAGATCGCGACAAATATCCCGAAGGCATCAGAAAAATTTGAGATTTGAGTTGTCGACTCTACACATTGATCATATTTATTACCATCGTATACATATGAGCCTCCTACTTGAATTATAATCAAATAAATAATAATAAAACTTTAATACTGCAACATTTTGAGGAGTTTCGGTAGAAGAGAACGCTTTACTTATGAGAATTTTTCTACTCAAATTTCACCAAAGGAAACGTTATCTTATCAAAACAAAAAAAAAACGATTTTTTTTTATTTCTTCAACAACAATGACAGAAAATATAACTCAAAACTGTTGAAGAAATACATGGACACAGCCCTACACGTACTAACGTACGAGTGGTATATGAATATAATTCATATTTCAGTTTTTTATCAAACATTGAGGTTTTTTTTGCTTCGAGAAAAAAACTTTAGAGTATCGAAAAGAAAACCAACGTTGCTCTAACTTCTGAGGGACTATGGACTGATATGGGATATTGAGAATTATTCAGTTGACGAAATGTATTACAAACGATATGAGGACGTAGTTATTTAACGCGGCGTATTGGCAACGAATAAAAAATATAAAAAAAAAACAACGACGACTAGAAAAGTCATTGAATCGAATACGTACAACCCGATTGAGACATCAACAGTCGAATATTGATGATCGATTGAAATTTAAGATTTAAATTTTGTAATTTATTTATTGAGCACGAAAGAAACGAGTGCAATTGTGTTTTGTAAAAGAAATTTGGCAAAATGTTGAATACATTCAGTTCAGTGACACCATTTTTGAAATTCAATCCGAAACGGGTGACAATCGATAATTTTGTGTTTAAACTGCACTATCGCTGGACATTCATTATACTGGTGGTGGCCACGATACTGGTGTGCTCCCGCCAATATGTCGGCGAGCATATCAAGTGTATATCGGACAGTATACCGGCGCATGTCATAAATACCTATTGTTTCTTCACGCCGACATTCACTTTGGTAAGACATTTTACAAGCCATGACCTGATCGGGGGCCTTAAATTTCCGACTACCCCAAAATCTAGGTGCGACATTTGAATAATACGGCCTTGGAAGCGGGTGCCATATTCCAGCCGGGCATTGGACCATACAACAATCAAGAGGAGCCCATAAAACGACACGCCTACTATCAATGGGTGCCATTTATGCTGTTCGGCCAGGCTTTGTTTTTCTATGTGCCGCACGCCTTATGGAAGTCATGGGAAGGTAAGAGTTCAACATAAAAACAATTAGAATAAAATCTCATCCTTACACATTCCCTAGGTGGCCGCATAAAAGCTCTGGTATTTGGCCTCCGAATGGTTGGACTTAGCAAATACCTCAAAGAAAAGAGTCTTCAGATCGGAAAGCTCAACATTCCTTCTCAGGAAGAGGCAGAAGTACGAATTAAAGATATACGACGCGCCATGATCGATCGAATGCGTTTGAATCAGTCTTGGGGTGCTCATTTGGTCTTTGCCGAAACTCTGAATTTATTGAATTTGATTTTGCAAATTTATTGGACGAATTTATTTTTGGGCGGTGCCTTCTTGACCTTGGGCAGGAAAGTTCTGCACGAACGCTGGGACAACGATATGGATGCTCTGGATGTGGTCTTCCCAAAGGTGACAAAATGCCATTTCCACAAATACGGTGCTGGTGGTTCGCTGCAAATGCACGATACCCTCTGTGTGATGGCGCTGAATATTATCAATGAGAAGATTTACACCATCCTGTGGTTTTGGTATCTTTTCGTTTTGGCTGTTACCGTTTTGGGTTTGGTTTGGAGAGTCTTTACACTGTTCTTCTATAGTAGGTAAGTCGAAATCATAACTAAGCTATTAAGCAGGCTCAGCAGAAACTTTAAATTCTGATAAAAATAAAATTAAGGCATTTATTATATTTTGACGCGTTTTATACCCTTAGACCACACTGTGCTACAGGGTATTATGACTGAGGGCTGATGTTTGCAACACCTTACAGGAATGGAAATAGACCATATGTTAAGTATATCAATCGACTAAGAATCACTATCTGATTCCATTGAGCGATGTCTATCCGTGCGTCTGTTCACCTGTCGTTGTAATCAAAGAACAGGTCGCAATTATTAAGCGATTTCGATGAAACATGGTCCAAGTTTTTCAAGATTGGCCGAATAACGAACGCTATTAAAATTAGTTCACATCGGTCCATATTTTGATATCATACATATTTAGAACTTTTAGCTATAAAAGTCACATATTACATCTGATCTCTGGTGAATTTGATCTATATCGTTTCAAGTTTTCAAATTGCTGCCACACAGAGGTCCCTCCCGATTTGAGGTTATGCTGCTCTAGAAGCCACAAATTACGAATATACGAAGGCCCCTCATGATTTCAGAAAGTACACCTCTAAAGGCCAAATTTTACACCCAATTTCGGCCAAATTTCGCACAGAGCATTACGCATATCTCAGGCGAAATTGGATCATTCGGTCAATATTTTCGAAAAGGTCCTGCACAAACCTCCCTTTCGATCTGAGGTACTGCTGCTCTAGTAGCCAACATTTAAACCAAACCGCGCCCAAATTTTGCATGGTACCATATAAGCGACCATTAATTACCTGTGGTGAAACTCGACCACATAGGTCCATATTCCCATAGGTCCAACCAGATTTTAAAATCTGCAGCTTAAGAAGCCACACTTAACATCCGATTTCTTCGACGGCTGCTATATACGAGTATATATATATTTCTGGTCTAATAATGAAAATGCGAATATTTATCATCAAAAATGTTTTTTTTTTGTTTTTCAAAGTATTCTCCAGCATGATTTATACACTTTTGCATGCGCTCAAACTAATTTTAGAAGCACTTTTCCACTCCGATTGAGACACCTCCAAAACATGGTTTTTGAACGCAGCAACAGCATCTTCTGGCGACGAAAATCGTTGCCCACGCATTTTTTTCTTGCTGTGCGGGAATAAAAAGAAGTCATTGGGTGCCAAGTCAGGGCTGTACGGCAGATGACCCATCAATTCGACGTTTTGGTCGGTCAAAAAGGCGCCGGTTTGAGCCGATTTGTGAGAGCTCGCATTGTCTTGATGCACAATGATTCGTCTTCTCTTGTTCGTTTTCGAATTTCTACTAAAACTTTAGGCAAACAAATTTTGGTGTACCACTCAGAATTGACCGTCCTACGTTGCTCAAGCGGAACAGTCGCCACATGAGCAGTTTTGCCAAAGAAACAGGCGACCATTTGCTTCGAAGTGCTTCTTCCACGAACAACTTTCGTTGGATTTGGCTCGCCTTCGAGGGCCCACACGGTCGATTGCTTTTTTGTTTCAGGCTCATGCGCATAGATCCATGTTTCGACACCTGTGACGATCTTATTTTTTCAAAATTTCTTTGCACTAATCGACACGAGCCTTTTTTGAGCCATTGTCAAATATTGTGCGGGATCCAATGAGAACAAACCTTTTTTATGGACAGGTGTTCATGCTATACCAAATGTATGCTGGTGGAAGAAATGCCCAAGGATGCCTCTATCTCACGGAGACGATCTTGCATTATCAGTTCACGCACGGCATTTATGTTCTCTGGCAGAACGGCCATTTTTGGACGACCTTCGTCTTTGAGAGAGCGTCGGCCACGACTGAATTCACTAAACCTGCTTTTCACAGTGCTATAGGATGGTGCTTCATCGCCATACAAAGATTTAAGTTCATCGATGCACTCTTGTCGTGATAATCCACGTCAAAAGTTGTGAAAAATTATCGCACAAAAATGTTCACAAGTTAATTCCATTTTTTGCCAAATTGATTTTTTCAAGTCACTGTAAACAACACAAATGATGGTCGTACGTCAAAACGTTCTGAGTGTGTTTATGCTAAAAACGGACGACCTTCGTCTTTGAGAGAGCGTCGGCCACGACTGAATTCACTAAACCTGTTTTTCACAGTGCTATAGGACGGTGCTTCATCGCCATACAAAGATTAAAGTTCATCGATGCACTCTTGTCGTGATAATCCACGTCGAAAGTTGTGAAAAATGATCGCCCGAAAATGTTCACGAGGTAATTCCATTTTTTTTTTGCCAAATTGTTTTTTTTTCAAGTCACTGTAAACAACACAAATGATGGTCGTACGTCAAAACGTTCTGAGTGCGTTTATGCTAAAAAATGTCAAACTTTCCAATGGAAATGTTAGATGGCGCCAGGCAACACTTAGTGTTGCTTATGCCAGATATATATATAGCAACCCTCGTATTGGTACATGTACATGGATTGGTTGTTGCCATAGATTTTTGGTTATAGGTAATCTTTGGATCCGAAAAATTACTAAAGGATAACTAATATAAACGGGATTTGCTTTTTACAGAAAGGCATCTGTTGGCACCACCAATTGATGGTACCAACCAAAGTAATATGTACTTCATAATTGGTTAACCACCAGTTATGTCAACCAAAAGTTTTAATGAATCCCTTTAACCAGCAATACCATCGAGTGTTCGTGATTACAACAGAAAGTCTGTTTATTTAACCGAATTTCTATAGTTCGGACCGATTTCTAACTGATTTTTTCTCTGTGTGCTGAACAGAAGATGCCTTGACAACGTCTAAGTCCACCAATAAATGGTGAATTATTAATCAATATTTGTCTACCATGTTTTTGCAATTTCAATTTGTGTTTCTTAATTTCAATTTGCATTTTTCCAATTAAAAATGGTGTTGTCTTCGTCACCCTTAATAGGCCCCAATAATATATGAGAACGGATTTATTGACAACTGAATTTTTTTGCACGTATAGGCTTCAATAGTACAATAGAATATTAGTTGGGACACTGCAATTTTCAGTAAATGGAACTGAAAGTTACAGCGAAAGCGACAAAGTAGCAAACCATTCTACTTACTTACATATTTATACGTTCTAATCTTACCAAGAAAATTAGACGAGTTCAAAATTTTGCGGTTCTTTGAACTTTAAATAGCAAAAACAAAGTCTTTTCTTGGTAAGTTCGCGGTATTTCTTTTCATTCGTTGACAGATTCGTTGCCACAACCGAATTTTTCGCCAACAGAATGATTAAGGTTGCATACATCTCAAGTACTCCATCAGTACAACCGAAAGTTAGTTGATGCTCTGCAATTTTAAGTAATTGGAACTTAAGTATTTGTGGAACATACAAAAAGACAAAAAACTGAGATCACACTCTAAAGCATAGTGAGGGTCATATCGGTTCATATTGGTTTAATCGAATTGGTCAGCAACAATCGATATATCTAACTCCATAAATCCTATTTAAAAAAAAATACTTTTAAAAACCCCTTTTTGGCTATGATAAAATGATAAATTACACTAGTCAACAGTCAAAATGTACTCGGGATGCGATAATTTTTTCTGTGTAGATAACCTTGACATGAGCTCGAAAAACGCAATAAAATTTTTTTTTTCGTTTGGTTTTTGTTTTATTTTTTTTTTTAAATTTTAAAAATTTTTTTTGGTTAATTTGTTTCGTCCGGCATAACTCGGAACCACAAGCCCGATTTAATTGAATTAAATTTTAAAAAATTTAAAATTACAATTCCCTTAATCTGCTCATATATTGTTTTCCTATAAAAGCAACAGTTTCCAAGTTAAAAATGAATATATAAAGGAAAAAACTTATTTTTTGCCTAAAGATTTAAATTTTTTTTTTTTTAAAAAATCCATAAAAAATCCAAAATGAAAAAAAAATGTCAAATCTTATTACTTTTACGTAAAGTCACATAACCTATAAGCAAAATGAGACAAAGACGTTGAAAATCGATGCACGCGTTTCGCTTTTATTCGCAATTGAGTAAAGGTATGAATTTCAAAAATTTGTCACCCAACATATATTTTTGTCGCCCAACAATTGCGAATAAAAGCGAAACGCGTGCATCGATTTTCATGATCTTTGTCTCATTTTGCTCATAGGTTATGTGACTTTACGTAAAAGTAATAAGATTTGACATTTTTTTCATTTTGGATTTTTTATGGATTTTTTAAAAAAAAAAAATTTAAATCTTTAGGCAAAAAATAAGTTTTTTCCTTTATATATTCATTTTTAACTTGGAAACTGTTGCTTGTATAGGAAAACAATATATGAACAGATTAAGGGAATTGTAATTTTAAATTTTTTAAAATTTAATTCAATTAAATCGGGCTAGTGGTTCCCGAGTTATGCCGGACGAAACAAATTAACCAAAAAAAAATTTTTAAAATTTAAAAAAAAAAAATAAAACAAAAACCAAACGAAAAAAAAAATTTTTATTGCGTTTTTCGAGCTCATGTCAAGGTTATCTACACAGAAAAAATTATCGCATCCGGAGTACATGAAATTTTTTTCATTTTGTTGACTAAGTATTTCTCTGTGTGTACTTTTTCGGCCCGCATGACTTTTGATAGAAGATATTTCAATTATGATTTTCATTTCGCTTAAAAATAAGTTGTTTGTAAGCAAGTAAGAGTAGACAGCGATTAAGTTTTGCTGTATTGTATAGGGTGATCCATCTAGAGGTATTTTTTCAGCAATAAAAAATATAAAAATTCAAATCAAGTGTGGAATATTTGTTATTCATTTGAAGGAAATTTTATGCCATTTATTTTTTGAATATAATTTCCTTTAAATGTTGGCCGCAACTACGCCTCAGGCTGTCCATTCTGAGGGTGCAATTTTGGATGACTCGTTCGAGCATTTCGACCTGTATGGCGTGAATGACACGCGTAATGTTGGCTTCCAAGACCTGAATCGTAGCTGGTTTGTCAGCCTAGACTTTGGATTTTCCGTAGATCCAAAGAAACAAGTCTAAAGGTGACTACATTGCAAGTGGCACCGTCCTGTTGAAACAAATGTCGTCAAGAATATGGTCTTCAGTTTCAGGTAGTAAAAAGTCCGATATGTTGAAGCAATAGTGAACATTATTGAATGTTACTTTTCGACCATCATCATTTTTGAAAAAATATGGACCGATAATTCCACCATTCCATAAGCCGCACCAAACCGTGGTTTTCTCTGGATATAATGGAACTTCTTGAACCTCTTCAGCTCAAATACAGCAATTTTGTTTATTGACATTGCCTTTGCGCCAGAAATGGGCCTCATCACTGAACACAATTTTAGTCGAAAACAGCGGAATTTCTTGTTTTTCGGCGAACGCTCATTTCCATATTAGAGTTGGCAACATTTGAAGGAAATTATATTCAAAAAAAGGCATAAAATGTTCTTACACACTTGATTTGAATTGTAGTATTTATTTTTATTTTGAAAAATACCTCTAGATGGAACACTCTATATTTTTACTCATTTGTTTTTATATTTTCGGTTTTGATGTTTGGTTAAGAAATCTTAAAATACCCCAATGAAATAACCGTTTTTGTTTGGTTATAAGAACAAAATTATTTGTTGTTATTGCCAAATGTTGGTACCAACGAACAAATTAATGCGAAACTTTAAGTTTTCTTCATTCTTAATTCAAATAATATAACCGAATAGTTAGCTGTATCAAGTATTATGTTATCATAGCTTCCAACTTTTGGAGTGTCAAATCGAATTTTCAACAAGATTAACATTTGGTGATTGCGAAGGAAAATCATGGAATTTTTGTAGTTTGAAACGGCATTTTAAGAAAAGTAGAGCGCCATCGAATTATTAAAAAAAGTAATATAAAAATGATAGCTTTTTTAATCCAGCTGTAATGGCTATTTAAAAATGTAGAGCGTTAAGCTATGTAAAATCGTTAAGGACTTTAATCAATGCTATTCTGCACCTGTCCTGTAGATACAAAATAATTTATCTGTTTAAAAGTGTATGCAAATTTTAGGACATCCTTATAATGTAAATAAATTTAGTTACATTCAATTCTATTCTTGATAAATGATAACTTCTAGCATACGTAGAATAGAAAAATATAATTGTATCACATGTTACTAATAAACCGTATTTTCAGCTTGAAATTTACCCGCTATTCCCTGTACTGGGCCAAACCGGGCAAAATTGACGAAAAGGAACTATCGGCTGTGATTAGCAAATGCAATTTCTCCAACTGGATGTTTTTGTTCTTCTTGCGCAGCAATCTGTCGGAGTTTCTATTCAAAAAGGTTATCTTCCATCTGTCCAGTGAATTTCCAGACGAACAGCGGGACAATAGCATAAATGCCGCCATGGACCCAACGCGCATGCGTACGATGCGTGTCGATGAAGTTGACGCACCTCTGCTGTCGAAGCCAAGTGGAAGTAAATTGGATTAAATGAGTGTAAAATGCAAAGTCAATAGACTTTTGGAATTTTTTTTTCAATTTTAAAGTAAACATAAAGTTAAAAGTATGTACTTGTATAGCAATTAAGTATTATTTTTATTATTTTTTGTAATTTACCAAAAATATACACATTTTTCTAGAATTTTTTATGATTGTGATAATTATAATAACATTTGCTTATAGGTCTTCTCGATTACTTAAGCCATCTGGCCCAAACTCGCTAAAGTGTCTTGATTGCAAGATTCCCATACTTAAATATTTTCTGATAACGATGGAAAACTTTCTACTATCCAAAAGAAAATTTATGAAAAAAATTTAAAAAAAAAACAAATGACGGAATTGCTTTGCTGTTCACGATCCTTAATACGATATTGGTCAAAACTTGTGTCAGCGCAGGGACTAAGGAACATTATGACAATACACTCGCCACACTTAAAATTTTATTAAGTTTGCAAAAAGTATCCAGTCAATGTCGTAAGGAGGGCACCATTTAAAATTTGAATGGTTGTAAAAAATATGTTTTCATTATTTTTTTAAATTTCTGGGGCTGGTTGAACTTTGTCATTTAATAATGGATCGCCAGCCGCAGCGTTTTCGCTTCGCCCAATGGACTGAAGATTAGTTGGCAGGAGATGAAGAATTTAAGCGAAAAATATTGTTTTCAGAAGAAGCTCATTTTCATTTCGGTATAAGCAAAATTGCTGCATATGAGGTTCATAGAACCCACACCTGACTATTGATAAACCCATGCATACACAACGAGTCACTGTTTCGTGTGGATTTTGGGCTGGCGGCATCATTGGGCCATTTTCTATGAGCACGAATCCGCCGTTACCGTCAACGGAAAGCATTACCGCGCCATGCTCAAAGAATTTTTGTTGCCAAAAATTCAAAAGAATGACATGGACGACATTGGCTTTTAACAATACGGGGCCACATACAACACAGCCACACTGTTTCGAAAATCGAATAATCAGCCGAAATTTTGATGTCAAGTGGCCGCCACGGAGCTGTGATTAGAGCCCTTTGGATTATTTTCTATGGGGAGCCATTAAGGATAAATTTTATGGAAAATATCTAGATACAATTGCAGCGTTAAAACATTAAAGCGAAATTGCCATTGAAGAGTTTGGAAACGATCGAAAATGTACTGAAAAATTTATCAGATGAGGTACTGCCAAGCCAGTTGTGGTAGTCATATGAATGATATTGTGTTCCATTATCAAATGACAAAGTTCAGCCTTTCCAATAAAAACATAAATTTACAAAAAAAAAATAGCAGTACCATTTTTACAGTCGATTTAAATTTGAAATTTTAAATGGCCTACACTTTATTAATGCTGCTTAAGGATTCCGTAATATTTTTAATATAACTCTATGTAGTCATTGTGATTGACATAAACTTGTCTTCATATATTTCTAGGCAAAACTAAGTGTTGTCTGGCGCCATCTGACATTTCCATGGGAAAGTTTGACATTTTTTAGCATAAACGTACTTAGAACGTTTTGACGTACGTCCATCACTTGTGTTGTTAACAGTGATTTGAAAAAATCAATTTGGCAAAAAATGGAATTAACTCGTGAACATTTTCGTGCGTTCATTTTTCACAACTTTCGACGTGGAGTATCACAAGAGGGCATCGATGAACTTAAATCTTTGTATGGCGATGAAGCACCATCATATGACTACAAAAACTGGTTTAATGAATTTAATCGTGGCCGACGCTCGCTCAAAGACGAAGGTCGTGAAGGTCGTCCAAAAACGGCCGTTGTGCCAGAGAACATTGATGCCGTGCGTAAACTAATAGTGCAAAATCGTCATGTGACATACCCTGAGATAGAGGCATCCTTGGGCATTTCTTCCACCAGCATACATTCGATATTGCATGAACACCTGGCCGTAAAAAAGGTTTGTTCTCGTTGAATCTCGCACAATTTGACAATCGCCCAAAAGAAGGCTCGTGTTGATTGGTGCAAAGAAATTTTAAAAAAATACGACCGCGGTGCTTCAAAAGATGTTTATAAGATCGTCACAGGTGACGAATCATGGATCTATGCGTATGAGCCCGAAACAAAACATCAATCAACTTTGTGGGTCTTCGAAGACGAGCCAAATCCAACGAAATTTGTTCGTAGGAGAAGCACTTTGAAGCAAATGGTGGCCTGTTTCTTCGGCAAAATTGGTCATGTGGCGACTGTTCCGCTTGAGCAATGTAGGACGCTCTGAGCGTAGCACGCTTAGAAATGAGCGTCTTCGGAGAAATTCGAAAAACGAACAAGAAAAGACGAATCATTGTGCACCATGATAATGCGATTTCTCACACATCGGCTCAAACCAGTGCTATTTTGACCGACCAAAACGTCGAATTGATGGGTCATCCGCCGTACAGCTCTGACTTGGCACCCAATGACTTATTTTCAATCCCGCACATCAAGAAAAAAATGCGTGGCCAAAGATTTTCGTCGCCTTAAGATGCTGTTGAAGCGTTCAAAAACCATGTTTTGGAGGTTTCGCAATCGGAGTGTAAAAAGTGCTTCGACAATTGGTTTGAGCGCATGCAAAAGTGTATAAATCATGCTAGAGAATACTTTGAAAAACAATTAAACCATTTTTGATGATAAATATTCGCGTTGTCATTATTAGGCCAGAAATATATTGAGCCGCCCTCGTATCTTATGAATGGGAGAAAGAAGTTCATGTTCACCATTAACATGTGTTGGATGAGATTACGACATTTGTACTTCTACACTATAGAAAAATGCTAGAGTTTAAAAAATTCAAATCTATTGCTGTAATCCAGATATATTGGCTTTGCCCACTCCTCTTCCTCCTCCACCTTGTTTGTGTAACATACTCGTATTATGTGTGCGCTCGTATTTAACCTTTCTAAAGTGTTCTTAATTAAACAAATGAGGCAGATGCACTAATTAAAATAGCATAAATTTATTTCAATTTATTGCTAATTCCCACTGTAACACCCACATGCATTGCATTACGAAGACAATTGTTAAAAATGTTTTTAATTAAATCCACACATTTGTGAATAAGGGGAGCATACAGAATTATTACCTTTGGAATGTAAAGATTTCGAACGAGTAGATTGCGTGATACCCTACATAGCACACCGATCGTGGTGTGATAAGCAGCATGTGGGACAATTACGTACGAAATCAGGTTTAAGGATACTCGAAATTTTGATGTTATACTCGTACCAGCGATATTTTTTATCAATTAATGCCATTTAATGAAAGCTTCGAACGGCTAATGTATTGCACAAAGAACATTTTAAAAGGCGTAGAAGGTAATCTTTTTCTCGTAAAGTCGCCGACATTTACGAGCTGGAAAACCTGCTGGTAAAAAAATCTTTAGATGTTATTCCTATTCCCCTAAGTTTACATGTGTAATTGTCGTACACACCTACCAGCTCCAAGGACGGCTCTATTTTCCAACAAAATACCTAAATTCCCACAGCGGGGAAAATATCGAACTCCAACCGCGAAATAGATAATTTTGCAGGAGAAGATTTTGATTTCTGTCTAATTCATCTGGAGGATTCCGACACAATTGAATTTGCTATATCTTTATAAATATTAATATTTAATTTTTACTATTTAAGTTTAAGAGCTTGTAAAACTTTCTATCGAAGTTCATTAAAAATCAAGTGGCTCTTACGTCTTTTTGCGGTAAGGCTTCGATATGTTGCAATGTTTGGGACTCTTTGCCGCAGAGACGTAGAAACTTTTTCCACATGAGAAGTATAACTTATGGGATCACCCTTTAAGAATGTTAGGAAATATTTTTTTTGTTTCTAAAATTTGCTACTTTTTAAGGACTCAGCTGGAAGATTTGCTGGCCAAAATTCTATTCAATTCGAGTCGATTCAAAAAATGCATAAAACACATTTCTTGATGTAGAAAAAAAATCTAGAAATTAAATAATATGGCCGACGTTAAAAATGTATTTTATACGACGCCTTTTTAATATCCTTCACCATAGGAAGGACTATATGGCCAAGTTGTTGAAAGCTCGATATAATTCAAACGAAATCAGGTCTGCAAGACGATGGCATACGGCTCATCTTGAGATCGATAAGTTTTGTAATTATTCGAAATATAAATAAAGTTATTACTGGAACTATCCATCTTTCTTTAAGATATGCTTTAAATTCGGGCTCGAACGCAAGGAGTCTAAAAAAGGTTATTTAAAAGGGTGGTCCAACCATAATGCACAATGTTAGTTGTGATTCTTACCTTAACGTCAAGTTTTTTACCCAACTTAATTGACATTTCTTTGTTTCAGTGTTTGAAATATTTAACCATGAAGCCTTTTACGAAAATGGGCGATCAATCGCTAGCATAATCGCCCCAGTGGATTAGTTAACAAGCAGAATAGACGTATTTGGGCAAATGATAATTCCGTGTATTTGGGCAAATAAGAGTGCTTGTTGAAAAGCCGATCCATCCATAAAGAGTGACTGTTTGGTGCGGTTCATGGGCTGGCGTCATCGGGAAGTACTTTTTCGAAAATGAGGTCGGACAAGCAGTTACAGCGCTTGGTGTTCGCTATCACGAGGTGATACGCACTTCTGGTGGTTAGAAATATTTGGTTCTGGACGATATGTGGTCCTAAAAGGATGGTGCCACTTGTCACACAGCCAACGAAACAATGGCCCTTTTGAGCGAGAAATTCAGTGGTCGTGTTATCTTACTCGTGGTGAGGTTAATTGGCCGCCACGACTAAGAGATTTTAACAGTTGGATTTTTTTCTTAGGGGATATAAAAAAGGGTGTACGTCAATAAGCCAAGATCAATTTATGAGCTTAAGAAAGATATAATTCGGCACATTACGACATTGAACCTCCATTACGTCTCAGTCATTGAAAAAATGGATCATCGGATAGAGGTTCCTCACCGAAGCCGTGGCGAGCATTTGGCCGATATTTTGTTTCACACATTGTCATAGATCCTTCTATTGCAATAAAATATAATAAGACCATTCTCTGAAAACTTTTATTGCTTTTATTTACAATTAACATCGTGCATTTAAGTTGGACTACCCTTTAGTTAAAAAAGTGACCAATTGTAAATGTGGATATAAGGGTACTCAAAGTTTAGAAAATTCAAATATTGGTTTATAGTTCAGATTTGTCTGAGACTGGGCGGTATCCTGGTCCTTAGAGTCCACAAGAATAATAGTTACATCAAGCGACCAATTTTAAAGTAGAGAAATTTCGCTACGAAGCCAAAAAGATATTTGTTTTTACGTTCAACTGAGTTTCTGGTTCGTTCTTCTGTTTCCTAAAAGCGGCCGTTATAGTCGTAGGGGCCATAAAATAGACTATTTTAGCATTTCCATAGCGAAGTGTTCAAGAGATTCCGCATTTCCGGAATCTAAATCGTTATCTTTAGAAGTGCATAGCTTTTGATTCAATCTTTTCACCACTCTTAGAGATCCCTTAGATATTTGGCCGAGTAAACAAATTATTGTAAAAAAAACGGGAAAGCACCTGTACTCTAAATGAAACATCTTTTTTTGCTCAACAACTACAGAAACGATTTGGACCCACTGTGTTACGGTCGGCGACAGTTACTGTTCTACGATCGACGCACACCTTCTGCAGAAGAAGTGTGGAACACGCATGGTTTGATACGTTCCAAAACTGCACTGTGTGCGGATGTATATGGGCCAGATAATATTTAGAGAAAAACTATTGTGTTATTAAATCAGAACTTATATTAAGATTCGCAAAGAAATCGTCTACTATTTAAATTAACTTTTGCGCCCTCCTTTGGACAACTGTCAATTATACCCCAATTCTGGAGCTCACCCTCTCAAAGAACGTACTGTAACGTTTTCAACCTGGTATATTTTTTGATAATCCGAAGAAAATTGACTAAGTTGTGGCAGATTTTGTAAAAATCATTGGATTAATATTGCCTATTTTTACATGATTCGTATAAGAATTGCCAAAGTTTTAGGCAAATTAATAAAAAAAATATTCTGAAAAAATTTAATTTTCTCGATATTTCGGACACTAAATTCGGATACAGGAGATAATTTTACATAAGGATCAGTTACTTTCGTTCAAAAGAGCATTTTATATAACAGTGCTAGGAGTATCACAGTATGTACTTACCCGAAATGTTTTCTATATTTTCCGATCCTATAGTTTTGAAAGAGACTTGTCGAAATTGATTTATGCTTCCCAATAAAAGTGAGCAGGAAGGAAATACTTTTTAGAATACCAAAACTATTCTGCTTTAAAGAAAAAGGTTACTTACTATAGAGTATATTCAATCAACTACGAAAAATGATTTTTGTGTAATACTTACATAAGCAGCAACTGCAGAATTCGATCTTGTGCGTGTTTTATCCTATTCGCCAAGTTTTCCATGTATAATTTCGGTTTGCCCTTTTACTGCATCCTCGTTCTCGGCTTCGGATTTAATGTAGTAAAAGAACAATAACCTAAAAATACATTTAGGTTAATACAAATTTGTTGAGATATGACAAACAAATTCATTATTGAAAAGCATAGGAAAAAAACGATTGAAATTCGACCTCATAATGTTGCAGTCATTTTTCTTAGTTCTTAATACGAATGGAATGTATACAAAATATAGACTCCTAAAATCGTCCGCTGGGAACACCCATGATAAGTACAAATTATCTGCTTCGAAATTACCAGTTTTAAAAACCGAAAGACGGGTTGACAATCCCAATATTAGAATATATAACGAGTTTTAAACAGTGAGTAGCACAAAACATTACAAAAATTCCAGATCCAAATTTTATTTTAAGGAACAAAAAACTATTGTTACTTGTATTATTATAAAGCTAATTGCTTTTGGAGTCGGTACTGATTTCTCTCGATTCATATCGAGTTTTCTCAGAGATCGCTCTATACGTGTTGTTATAGACGGAGTCTCGTCCTCAAGGCTCATTTCTCTCTCCCTCTCTGTTTCTCATTTTCTTCAATGACCTCCTGAGTCTGACAACAAACCCTATTTATTCGTTTGCGGACGACAGCAGTATCTGTCACTTATATTCGTTCGACCGTAGATCGGTAGCTCGTTTCTGTAACTCGTACCGATCGCAGTTACCGATTTAAATTACCGATTTGACGTCATTCTCACCTTAACTGTTTCTGTAAAAAACATTGCCGATTCTTATTCCATTCACTCGTTCCAAATCGGTAATATGACATTGTTCCGATTCTACTTCAATAGGAATCGCTTAAAAAAAGTGTTTCTGTAAGCAAATCGACTCAACTTGAAATCGGTAACTTTCTCACTGACTTTAAACCAAGTGAGAACTCTGCCGATTGCTATAGTGTTGTTGCAATTATCAGAAAGCAAGTAACCAAATATAACTTTTTACACCAAATACAATTTAATTGATGTTATTTTAGACAAATAAATATTTTATTTAAAAAAATATGTTATAATAATTGTGTTTAAAAATATGCAGCAAAATTAAAATATTTAAGATGGCAGTGTATTGAAATTTACGACAATTTATGAACCGGTTTCAAGGAAATCGGTATGGTAATGCAAAATAACCGAGTGCAAATGTCTGTTTACTTGCAATGTAGTACATCACCAACTGCCAGCTTATTTAATTCCTCGTTTTTTATTTGTTTGCATATTTTTAACAAAATAAGTTAGAAGGTAAGTAATAGTTATGTCGTTTAAATATATAAGTTTTATTAAAATAGCAGTGTTTTAATACAAAATATTTGTACATGGAAACAAATGCAAATAAAAAGCTGCTTGTCATGTGTTTCAATTCCTACCGTTTCTTTCCGATTTGTGTTTCTTTCTATCACAAATTGAATTTTTACCGATTTCAACGTACAGAAACAGCAGTTATCACGAAATCTGTAACGTTCAATCTAGTCGGCGTGTCGTCACATAAATCGGAAACTTACCGTTTTAGTTACAGAAACGAGCTACAGGCCTCACAGATACAAAGGCGATGAGGCAAAATATGAATGACCCACTCAACGATGATCTTGTGAGGGTCTCAGAGTGGGGATTTGTAAATATCGTAGGGTGGAGTTTACTGCTAGCAAAACCCAATGCTGCCTGTTGAGCCATAAACGATCGACGGACTAAACATCGTCGGCAATATTGATGAATGGGACTGTTCGAGGAGTCAGATGCTCTTAATGTTCTGGACATGAAAATTCAGTGTGATGTTCGCTGGAACAAACACATTTTTGAAGTGTCGAAAGAAGCATTCAAGTGACTGGGCTTTTTAAAGAGACATCCTCAACATCGACATCACATACATTCGGCCAAAAATGGAGTATAACTCACACATCTGGGCGGGCGCTTCAAGGTCTTCTTTGGAGTTTCTCGACCGGGTACAAGGGAGGGCGCTGAGGCATGTTAGAGATAGCAGGGTAGCCAACTATGTTGGTGCACTCGAGCATCGGCGAAGTGTTAGTTGCGTATCACTCTTTTACAGGTACTTTAACGGAATGTGCTCTTCTCAGATAGGTGATCTCATCCCGGAGGTCAGAGTGTTCGCCCGTAACACCCGCTTGTCTAGAAGTTCGCATCCACTTGTTATTGATAGGCCAACTGATCGCACAACGCATTACAGGGAGAATCCGTTATTCAGCCGTGTTGTCCGTATGTAGAACAGACTTCCCTCAGAGGTGTTTCCTGCCACGTACGATATGAACAGTTTCAAATCAAATGTCCATAAACATTACTTCGTCTTTCCTTCCCCACCCTTACCTATCTTTCCTTGACTGATACAATGCACTGCATATATAGGGGACACCCCTGAGAGTTGGTCATAATATATAAAAAAATCGTTATTTCTGAAATTTCTTCGATACACGCAGAAAAAAATATGGTTGTGGTGAAAATATTCGAAGAGGATAATACTATTGTTGGGTATATGATTGTGGTACAACAATATTATGATCCCCACAACAATAGTATGATTCAAATACAACCATACTATGATCCTCACAACAATAGTATGATTCACACATAACCATACTATGATCCCCACAACCATAGTATGATTCACACTCAACCATACTATGATCTCCACAACCATAGTATGATCCTCACAACCATAGTATGTTTCATATACAACCATAGTATGATCCTCACAACCATAGTATGATTTACACGCAACCATGTTATGATCCCTACAACCATAGTATCATCAGACACAATTATACTATGATCCCCAATATAATTTATTAGAATTTGTTTAATTTGTCGACAATAGATTTGATCCCCAATATTATTTATTAGAATTGGTTTAAGATGTCAACAATAGATTTAAATTATGAAATTTATTCAAAAAAAACATTAAATTCAAAATAATACGAGTGATTTATTTCACAGTAGAAAAAATAAGTTTAACTAAACGTAAGCGTTTTTATTTATAATATTTCAGTTAAACAAAGCCAAAGCAGCTTGTTTAAAAAATTTTAATTTCGATAAAAAAAAAGTACTATTGTTGCATTAGATCCGTACCAATAACATTTGTTTTTAACAGCATATTTAAATGAAGAAAAATTACAATCATACAGTAAGATGGCCGTAATCATATTATTAACATAAAACGCAAAACACAATACTTTTGTCGCATTAACCATATTTATATTGTTGCTATAGCCATATTTTCATTTTTAAATTTGGCAATAATTCTATTGTTACATTTCAACAATATTAATATTGCAGCAATAATACTATTGTCAAAAATAAATTCAGTTAACAATGCTATGGTTGCGACGAACATACTTTTATTGCGGAGAACATATTATTATTGTCGATACCATGTAGTAACCATGTTTTTTCTCTGCGTGTACTTACCTTTTTTTAATTTTAAATCCAAAAAAGTGCACTTACAGTCAATGCACTTCTTCGGTGCGACGAGGTTCCTGCGCTTTAAAGCTATTTTAGGACAACCGACCTCTCTATAAAATTCAAGTTTTGAATCGGTGCACGATGAAAGCCAAATCCTACTGCTTGATGGAAATGGTGCATTTTCAAACTTCTGAAATATAACACGACCTTAATTTAACTTTGGTGAAACTCAAACATATCTAGGCATATTTCAGGATAGCCCCTACAAAGGTACCTCTTGATTTGAGGTTCTATCGCCACAAATTACATCCGATCATGCTTAAATAGCGCATGACACTGCTTGAGCGGCTTCTTATTAACTCTGGTGATAGATAGTTTCGTATGATATTTTCATAAAGCCCCCTATGATTTGAGGCTCTTTTACTCTAGAAGTGCCCACATGAAGTGTCTCTCCCGAGTTCAGGTTCAGAACTTTAAGTCACAAATTAAGGCCGAGTGTGCTCAATTTTCATACAGTGCTCTATGATTGACCTATTGGTCTGTCTTCAAATATAGCCTTCATACAAATGATCTTTTCGACTTAAAGTCCTGCCGCTATACAGGAAACATTTCCAATTTGATGTAGCTCATATGAAGCATAAAGACCTAACACTATTCCTCGTGAAATGGGACTATATAGAAAACCTTTTTATATATCCCTAATCGAAGCATGTCCCTGCCGTTATTCAAATCAGATTAAGGGCAAAGGAGCCCAAACTCCAGAGGCGCTAAATTTTCGAAATAGCCGAGTGGTTTAGGAAATCTCTTACACGTTTTACTTAAGCTTTTTTAACTTGAAAAGATTTATCTACGAATGAATTCGGTCTCGTGGATCGGTGGGGCATTGAGTCTTCTTATCCACAATTATTTTCGTAGTTTGAATAGACTTTCAACTGTTTTCCCCTATTTGTGTACAAAGCGAATCATCTGACATACTGTAGCGCACCACAATGCCAGCTTAAGAGCAATAAATTACAAACAAAAAAATGTACTTGAAATGCATAGAAAACATCGTTTATTGATTTCAATTGTTCCATTTAAAAACTATAATCTTTGGTGAATATTCATTTATTTATCCGTGTCCTATACCCCCTCCCCCAAAAAGGTCAAAAGGTAAGATGTTTCCAGTTGCTGACAGAAATTTGCATATATATAAAAGTGGATTCTATTCCAATTGCATAAATTCTCGTAATTATTAGAAAAAACACAATAAATTTAAATTCAAAATGTCGTGTGCTAAGTGATCAGCAATATTAGTAAAAACGATCGATAGAAACGGACGGACAGTCGGTACAGTTTAGCGACAGAAACATCGAGTTGAACATCATAAATTATTTAAAGTCGCCAAAAGTATTGACATCAAACTTGTTTTCGTTATTCAAGTTTACATACAGACAAGCATGTATAATCTGAACGATTTTGTGTATTTTAACTAATAATTAATGAAATTATTTAAGATTTTGTTTCTAAACCAATTTGTGCACGAACAGGTTTCACATCGGCTCACATGTGATGTCTATGTCTGAGACTTTTCAAAAAAGTCTAGTTTTTGGTAATTTATGCAAATTTTTTTTGATTAGTTTATGTAAAATTGTTAGTTTTTTACAAAATACTATTTGAAAAAACAGATTCTAGAGGTAGATACTAAAAGTAGTTTTGACTGACTTTACAATGACACTTAAATGTTTGGAATTCATGTTAAAAATTTAAACTTTGGAAGTTTTCTCCAACAATTTGCCTGCACTGGCAATAGAAGGTCAACCATTGATTGAAGTTAAGCATATTCGTAAAACAATTCGCCTGTTACCAAAATTTAGTCTAATATAGCGCACTTCCTCATCAAAAGACTATTGACTCCTCATTTCCAAACTTTTATTAACCCATTACTGCCTGCCCATAGATGGGCTCGTACGATTTTTATGAAATTTGGAAATTTAAGTCCAAAAGACCATAGAAGGTGAAAGAAAAAAAAATTAGCCCAATCTTTCCTCTTTTCTATAAAAAAAAATTACTGCGATATCGCTCACCTGGCCACGCTAAAATTATTTATGTATCAACACTTTCTTGGGTATTTAAATCCAATTAGGCAGGAATGGGTTAACTTGACACACTGTCTTTAATTGTGGCGAAGGAAGATGGTGAAAGAGAAATAAACCTAAAATAGTTTTTATTTGAACCCCTCCAAAAAAAATGTAACAAAGAAACTGAGAAAGATATGGCGGGGTAAAGCGATTCAGATAAAACGCAGTTTGGGGAGTCGTATCAGAAACTTTATTGATGGAAGAAAAATGTGTAAAATGCTAGTAAGCTACTCTGGGCGGTTTATTTCGAACACCGAGGCTATATGTCATGTATAGGGTGATCCATCTAGATTTATTTTTTCAGAATAAAATAAAAAAATATAAAAATTTAAATCAAGTTTGGAATCTTTATTGGTAATTTGAAAGGACATTTTATGACATTTACTTAGTAGGGACATAAATACTGTTACACACGTTTTATGCTGTAAAATAAAAAGTACTGAATGTTTTTGGACCAAATATTTTTTAATATATTTATTGATGTATATTGTATCCAAAAAGAATCTACTTATTCGAAATGTCCCCCTGATGATGCTTCCTTAGATGACCGCGCATACACTCGTATCATTTTACTTGTTCAATTTTTCCTGAACGGTAAAATTTTTTTCATCGGTGAACAACATTTTTCTGTGCAAGAGCTTCACCAAGACTCGTTTGTATTTTTCAATCCTATTTTTTTAAAGCTGCAGTCAATAAATGTCCGGTACGTCATTTGAAAGCCCCAAGTCTTTTGACTTTTGTTACTTTTTTAATTATTCGACTCATGGACTTTTGCGTGATATTCATCTCACGGGCCATGATTTTCTGTTCTCGGAGCGGATTTCTGTAAATCCTTGATTCAACGGCTTTGATGACATGCGGTGTTCTAACAGAGCGTGGGCGGCCCGACCGGTGGCGGTCTTTTACATCTCCAGTCTCATCAAACAGTTTTATGCATCGGTAGACGAACATGCGGCTAATCCCTAGTGGCCGGAGCGTTTTGAAAATATCGCTTTTTTCACTTCACACTTGAAAAGCGCTATTACAGCGATACGGTTCTCATTATCTGACCACTCCATGATGAAAGTTGAAACAATTTTAAAATCCCGTTACAGACTAACGCTATTGAGGTTAGCTTTCAAAACCCATATGACATTAACGGGGTACGTTCAGTTCTACTCTTGAAATGGGTGTGTTCAATGTTTTAACAGTATTTATGTCCCTACTAAGTAACCCATACATTTAGGCCACGACAATTTGATTTGTTACAAATTTATTATTAATAACATTTTCAAATCACACACCTTTCAATTCAGTCACGATATGCTTGTATGTATATAAATAATAAAGTTGTACTTTTATTCACATAAATAATGGATTTTTAAAAAGTATCTCTTGTTTTTTTTATTATTTTATTGTTGGAAACCAGTTTCAGTAACCTTTTTGGGAGTTTAGTGTGTGGTTTTGTGCTGTCATTATGATTTGAAGTCAAATTATCCGAAATTGTGTTGAAAATAATAAAAAAAAAAAATACCAACCAATTGTAATATTTCTTTATTGTTATAATATCAAATTTCAATTTCTCAATTGAGTTCATGTGAAAAGAAAAAAAAAACGAAACGTTTTTTTTGATTTTCTTTTCAAAATCAAAAATCCGCAGAAATAATCACATTTGAAACGTCTCGCGGTACAGGCAATTGTACATTCATTTCAATTAAAATGAATATTGTTGTAAATGTTAAAACAAATAAATGTAATGAAACAACACTCCTCGTTTGTAACGAGACAAAGTGAAGTTGAGCTGCGGCAACCTGATCAGGTATGGCAGGCGTATTGCGGTCAATGGCAACATCATGATTTGACACGACGCTACGGCTGGCCGTCAGTCTATCTGTCTGTGCCGCCGCTTTCAGTGCCGACTGCCTTCACATTCATGTGAGTGGCTGAGAAACGTTGTGGTCAGCCACATGTTGAATGGAGCAAATACATGTGTTGGACACACGGTTAATACTCCACTTTGCATTCGAAATTTAATGTGATAATTAACATGTTTAAGAAATAAAAAAATATGAAAAACAAACTAATATAGTTTTGTGCTTTTAACCAAAAAAAAAAAACCAAAAGTTTCAACAAATTCAGCATTTAATTGACAAGGTAATTAAGCATAACACGCTCGTAGAACGGGCAACCAGGGTTTATTGACATTAGAATTGCACATTGCTAAAATTTGGGGGGAAATATCTGTTTGTTGGGTTTCAAAACAGAACTTATCAGAGTCGTTTGTGGGACCAACTCCCATGTAACCCAAGTTAGTTTCTTGGAGCCCATACACTGCCAAGCATTTGGGACTGGTTTTGGGCCCCAGGTCCCAAAGACAATGACCATTGCTTCCACCTTAAGCGACACCTACTACTCGTACTCACAAACAAAAGAATTGTTTTCCAAATACGTATATTGGAATTATTTAATAATAAAAAGTTGAACAAATAAACTTTGTCTACGTAACTTGCATGATCAATGGCTATATACTTAAGTGCAGGCAGATTTTAAATAAACGAGAACCAGTCGGTATTAGAGTATTTCACCGAACAAAGTAAACAATAAAAATCCCTCGAACTACCTTCCGATTGTTGTTTTTTTGAATGGACAACAACAATTCACTGTATAGTGTGTGTGTTGGTTTTTTTGTATATCAAAAACACATACGCACACACATACATGTATGCTCTATAATACCTGTTTTGTTATGTTCATAGTCGCAACCATACTTATGGTTACTACAACCATATTTTCATTTCTGAATTTGGCAATAATACTATTGTTACATTTCAACAATAGTAATATTGTCGCAATCATACTGTTGTCAAAATGAAATCCAAAATTGCGACGAACATGCTTTAATTGTAGAGAACATATTATTGTTGCGGTGACCATGGTGTAACCATATCTTTTCTCTGCGTGTAGGTGTTGGAAAGCACGGCTCCGAAGGAGATAACCTCGTGTTTAAAACAAATATTGCCAACGCCACAATTTGTATCCTCTCCCAAGAATACGAGTATAATTTTTTTGGGAAAATTTACCCAAATTGCTTGAATTTGGGAGAAAAACAACAGATGGTAGGACTTACTCCCAAAATATTCTTTTTCCAAACACTGTGCACCGGTAGGTGTATGCTGGGGTAATTTGCACATTAGTCGTATTCTTTTCAGGTTACTAGCTTAGTTACCTATTTAGTTAGCAATACGCTAGTCTGGCAACATTCAACAACATTTTGAATCAGATGGCAGTAAAGGCTCAGCAAAAGATTGTTTACAAACAAAAAGAAAAAGCAAAGCAAATTGTGGTAAACGAATTTTGTTATTTCGTATAGTTTCTTGTTTTGTTAAGATTTTATTGACAAATTTATCTTCGTTAGTAGGCATTTCTTTTTCGCCGGGACATTCAAATTCGTCCTTTCTGGCTTTGTAGCAACCCAAAACAGCATCAACGTCTCGTTTTTGGTCCACAATTTTCGTTTAGACACTCTCAAAATAATAAAGCTACCTCGAAATTTCTCTAAATCCTAACAATAAACATTTTCATTGTCGTTTTTGCATCAGTGTAATTTATCGCGCTTTTTCTACTTTATGTGTCCGAACCGACGCTTTTTCTATATATGTTTTTGATTTTGTTTTAATATTTTTTTGTTAAAAAAATAAGTCAGGTTACTCTAACTCGTTTCGTTACCGAGTAACAGCCAAATCGCTTGTTTACGAATAACTTCCATACAAATGCTTGTTTAGTAACCTGAAAAGAACACGGCTATTGTTTGTTTGCATCTATGTGACACAAAGCGACTGCGAAAAGGACCGTTTTTTCTACCTATTTCAACATATGAGCAATAAACGGTTTATTTTAAATCTTCTCTGGCTAGCTCATTTATATTCTTCTAGGTTTTACATTTTGTACGATCGTAAAGGTCCGTTTTTTATCGGAGGTACTATAAAAGAGCTTAGCAATCATTTTAGTCCCAGCTGTTTAGAACGATAACTTTCGAAACAACTTATTTAAATTTTCATGAGTAAAAACGTCGTTGGCATGGCCGAACCTTACATACCCTCAACCGTCCTTACGATTATAAAGATTTAAAATGGTCCGTTTTTTGGGCCCTTTCGGTCAATGCGTTCGTCTTAGCCAAAACTTCAAAAAGTTCTCTATATTTGGATTCGTAGATAAATTTGAGTTAATTTGATTACCCATGTGCCCATATTGACTACTATACGACCATTTTTAACATGTGGGAAGTTTTTTGGAGGACAGACTGACAAAAGTGCGGATTGGTCCATGTTTTGATACTATCTATCAAACCCCGGCATCGGGAGTGTGATAGATAGTGGGCACGAATATTACATTCAGATGGAATCATCTAACATTTTAAGCGGCGGTTTCTTCACCCAGTAAATGCCGGCGACTACGAAAGTAAGAGAATTATCTTGTTAAAGCTTATTTTTTAACATACGAGGGTTGCTATATATATTTCTGGCCTAGGCAACACTAAGTGTTGCCTGGCGCCATCTGACATTTCCATTGGAAAGTTTTTAGCATAAAAATACTTAGAACGTTTTGACGTACGACCATCATTTGTGTTCTTTTCAGTGAATTGAAAAAATCAATTTGGCAAAAAATGGAATTAAATCGTAAACATTTTCGTGCGATAATTATTCACAACTTTCGACGTGGATTATCACGACAAGAGTGCATCGATGAACTTAAATCTTAGTTTGGCGTTGAAGCACCATCCTATATCACTGTGAAAAACTGGTTTAATGAATTCAATCGTGGCCGTTTCTGGACGACGAATGTCGTCCAAAAACGGCCGTTGTGCCAGAGAACATTGATGCCGTGCGTGATCTGATAATGCAAGATCGTCATGTGATATACCGTGAGATAGAGGCATCCTTGGGCATTTCATCCACCAGCATACTTTCGATATTGCATAAACACCTGGCCGTAAAAAAGATTTGTTCTCGTTGGATCCCGCACAATTTGACAATCGCGCAAAAAAAGGCTCGTGTCGATTGGTGCAAAGAAATTATGAGAAAATTCAATCGCGGTGCTTCAAAAGACGTTTATAAGATCGTCACAGGTGACGAATCATGGATCTACCCGAAGCAAAACAGCAATCGACCGTGTGGGTCTTCGAAGACGAACCAAATCCAACGAAAGTTGTTCGTGGAAGAAGCACTTCGAAGCAAATGGTCGCCCGTTTCTTCGGCAAAACTGGTCATGTGGCGACTGTTCCGCTTGAGCAACGTAGGACAGTCATTTCTAAGTGGTACACCACAATTTTTTTTATTCCCGGACATCAAAATTCGTGGTCAACGATTATCGTCGCCAGAAGATGCTGTTGAAGCGTTCAAAAACCATGTTTTGGATGTGTCTCAATCGGAGTGGAAAAAGTGCTTCGACTAAGTTAAAGGGCACTAGCATCGAAGGTTATCGGCCGAATAGCGCTTCAGACACGATATATTACAAAGAGTATGACATAGCGTATCATAATGTCAGTCACGTCAGGCTTTGGACTTTTCCTACTCCGTAAAATTGGATTCGGAAAACTTTTTCAAAAATACTTTTGTATCTTATTAAGCCTTAACCGAAGATAATTTCTAAAATAATTCAAGCTTTGGAAAAAAGAAACAAAAGTCCGTTTGTTACCTACGTAAACTTTTTTAAAATAAGCTTCAATATTGAATTTTTAAAAATAACAAATTTTTGTTTTGTCCTGGCAATCAACACTAAAATTGTGATGACTTGATTTTTTTTTATTCTGGAACATATTACAAAATACCATACATCTTAACCTATGATAACATTGCGTATGTTATTCCTTCAACATACACAGACTGTAATGAAAAATGCAATGCCTTTCAAACTGTTCCAAACAAACCAACACAAGAAAGTAACTCAAACATTTTGAGTAAATTCCGAAAGTAAAATAATTCCATAATTACGTTGCATGGCATTCGGAATTCTGGTATAAAAACCACCCTCTTCTTGGCGTATGAAGCAAAAGAAACGCACTCAAAGGAGGCTTTCGAAGATGGAAATCTCTTCCAGAGTAATGGCATAATGCTGTTCCACACACACACACCCACACATTCACAGAGACGATAAATTTATCCTACACGAAGAAATGCATTGGTGTGCGAGGCAAGTTGTTTAAGTTAAAATTCGTTTGAAAAGAATTACAAATAAAGTAACAGGAAGTACATTATAAAAGTGGAAACCATAAAACGACAACGACGACAAAACAGAAATAGTCGCAGCAGCCGGCCGACATTGAACATCCATTCATACCAAGCCCCCGTCGTACGACGCAGTGTCGTAGAGTAATAAAAACCTTTACTCCCTCACATGCACTACGTACACTGTGAATTAATAGAATAGGGAAACGATGCAAAGTATAAGTTATCTTAAATTTGTAAATCTAGACGTACAGAGAAGCAATTTTAAGTTAGTTGTATGATTACCTGTTACACTCAGAGAAACTATTTGCTGGAAATGTTTAAAGAATATATCAGTGTATAAACGAACATTCGGTTGCACTAATAGAAACGTTATAGTACATGCTATCTTAATCATTTGGCTGGTAAAAAAATCTGTATGGCAAAGAATCGGTTATCTTCGTGTAGTCGAATTTCGTGAACGACAACCGTAATAAGGGCGATTGTACGAAGTTTCGTCCAGATAGTGCTACGAACATGGCAGCAATGTTAACCGCTTTGACACATCGATTAAGTACCCCATATATAATCGCTGTGCATGATTTAAAAATTTTGAATTAATGATGAAAATTTGACAGTTCTGTTTAAGAGTGGCACAAATGTACAAAAAAAATGCAGATATACTTATAGTATCACAATAAAAAATGGCATAAACGTATTATAGATTTTATATATATTTTTTCTGGCCTAATATTGAAAATGCGAATATTTATCATCAAAAATGGTTTTATTGTCTTTCAAAATATTCTCTTTTAAGATCAATACACTTTTGCATGCGCACAAACCATTTTTCGAAGCACTGTTTCCAATCCGATTGAGACACCTCCAAAACATGATTTTTGAACGCTTCAACAGCTGCTTCGGGCGATAAAAAAAAGTTGACTACGCATTTTTTCTTGATGCTAGGGAATAAGAAGAAGTCATTGGGTGTCAAATCAGGGCTGTACGGTGGATTGTC